>CM076184.1:6721121-7971121 GCA_038277355.1 Encarsia formosa | reverse complement strand
CCCCTGGGCATCTGCTTCTTCTCGGGTTTCGAGTTCATAAATATTGATGGATTCAATGTTGTTGTATTTGTAATTTATATATTTACAATAATAAACATATGTTATGTAATATAAGTCAAATAAGTAATGTGTAAAATATGAGTATGTATAATACATGTTATATGATTTATTGTAATAAACCATGCATTCTTGACAAAATTTTTTTTGAATTTATTTTAAAATTACATTTATTATAGTATGTCCTGAGATATGATGTATACGGTAAAATTCAACCACAAAATTTTCGATAAAAACCAAAATTCGCGGTTTGGTAACCCAACACACCCGAAAAGGCGCGCAATGCGCACATTCTCTTTTCTCCTCGAGAGCCCGCGCGCCAGCCAGCCCCATAAATCCATCATTTCTCAAATACTTTGTTTCTCGGAAGTTTAAAAAATTCCCGCCTAAATTAGTGCCAATTAGGGCACGACAACGAGGTAAAAAAAGGTTTGGCGACCCTACTCCCGAAATTAACGACGGAAATTTAATGAAATTTTAGAGACACAAAAGAGACGATAAAAATATTCGTAAGTGCAGCTAGCTAGCCAGCCGGGGCGTTTAAATCATTACGGTCTAATGGCCTGTCGTGGCCCGAGCGTCGTAACCCCGAGCGATTTGGGAATGTTTAACAAATTAACGACGAAAAATTCTCTGTGGTAAAATTTTTCGCGAAAATAGCGCTTTACAATTATATTGTATTGTTGTATACTATCGTATATTATACCGGTATTTGAGTACAATTTTATATATTTTTATTATTAAAAACTTTTTTGATTTTTACAATTATTTATTAACAATGGCCATTTCGACCTACATAGCCATCTTCAAATGAGTACCTTTAATACTTAAAGTATGAGGCTAAAATGTTTAACTATTATTAATAATTAATTGTGAAAATAGAAAACTCCTTTCAAACAATTTGATATATTTATCAGTATTGAAACAATTGAGCAACAGAAGTTCTTAAATTGTTCATTTTGAATTCCCGCCAAAACTTATCTATCATTTTGGCGGGGATTCAAAATCAACGCTTCCAAAAATATGATTTTTCAGCCTTTAAAAATGAAAAAAATGTATTTAAATAATTCCCTTTGAACTCTAAAAAACATTTATTAGAAAATTTATCGTGATTCCACGGCATACAAGAGTGGTTTTCAGCCTTCACTTTCACTAAACAGAGACAAGCCCATTTCAAGTAATTTTATCAGTTCGATATTAAAAAGTCCGCTCCTTTGTTTCATCATTAAACTTGTACCAGCGATCCGATTGAATTCCCTCAGCCCAATTATACCACTCGTTTGAGTTTTTAAGATTTGACACTCATAACAAGAAATCCGCCTATCGATATCTCGTATCTACGTTCTCATGTTAAACGCAGACAATAAACTCGCATTTAAATCTCGGATATATTTTTCGACTCCCGTTGAAACACTCGTTTGAGTTTACTGCACACTTGTAAACACGCCCGTGCGAAAATTTGAAATTCGCGGCTGTTGATAATTAAATAATCGTCGATAATCCGGGAGAGTTTCCCACGTTAACGAACGAAGATGTGGTTGCAAAAGAGAGCGGTAGCTTTACGCACCGAGAGTATAAGGGATTGTGCTGATCAAAAGACCCGACTCGAGACGATTATTGATTCGGCCTATCAGTGTCAATGACACGCGGTGCTGTTTCCCAATCCGGGGCCGTGATTTTCGCAATTTTATATTTGCATAACAACCCTGCGAGTTTTCAGGATGTGTCACACGCGGAAAAAATTAATCAAGGTTTATGAAAATTTGGGGATATTTTGATTGAAAATTCGGAAGTAGTTAGGAAGTTGATGGCAAAGATATGAATGATTGTTATTTTGGCATTTTAACATTGTCTTATGGGAACTGGAACATTTTCGTGCTTCTTGCGAAAGATTCTTAACTATGATGAATGATGACACATAATGTTTTAAGATGGAAAGAAGATGATTCTGAAAATATTAATTTTAAGTAAACAATTTTTTGGACAAAAAATAATAGTTTTGGGAAGAGTATTGTACTTTAATTTATGAATAACAGATACAAGCGGGATTCGAATCGATGAACTTCGGATCACTAGACCAACACTCTATCAGGTACGCTACTCATTACTCATGTTCATACAAAAAATGTTTTATTTACATGTTTTGTAGTCAAAATAGTTCTGAATGAATTCGTAAATATTTAAAATAAAAGTAAAGAATACTTTTTACATTTGATTTCATCAAATAAACTCAAAAAATTGTTGCATCCCTGGAATCAACGTTGAATTGTAAACTGAATTTTCATGTAAATTTACCTTAATTTTAAGGCGTACACATTTTCACTCTTAAAATCCTTGTTTTTTATTATTTTTTTTTTTAATTGAATTTTTAACAAAAACAATAATGAAATTTTTTCAAGGCTCTTTGTTTAAATTATCAGTATAGAAATCTTAAAACTTAAAAATTGCAATTTTCATTTTTTTTAAATAATTTTGATTGGTGAAAATTCTTATTATTTTTTTTATTTGCCGATTGATTAACAAATACTTTTAAGTTAATAGCATTGTTAAATATTAAAAAAAATTACTCGTCATAAATAACACACTAAGATAAATCAGTAAAAAAAAAAAAAAAAAAAAATTATTAATAATAATGATAATTATGATAAAGCTAAAGGGTTCAACAAAATTTGTCTTTTTTTTTTTTTTTTTTTTTTTTCTTCAATTGCTCAAGTTTACAAGCTATGTAATCTCGTAGCGATACGGATTCGAACCAACCATCATCGGTTCGTTAGCCCAAAGCTTTGCTATCCGGGCCACTTTCACTAATTTTATTCTTCGTTCTTATCAATACGCAATCCAACAGTCACATTTACTCTTATCACAACTCATTCGTAATTTTTACTTCTTTCCACAGCCTAATCCGCTAAATTTCACTTTCATCAAAACCATCATCATCGTTTTAAATCATCCAATTAGCACTCGATCCGCGAGCGAATGTCAAGGCCGTCCAAGCGCATTAGCACTGCGCCTGGGGCCGAGATGAGCTAACTTAGGCTGCGAGTGAGTTCGATGCTCGGGCGTTTGTTTACCCACTCGTGAAAGTCCCCGAGTTTTATATATTCGCTAACTTATGCTAATGGCCTAAGCGGGGAAATTAGAAATTGATTATTATTATTATTTTTTTTTTTATTTTTTTTTTTTACCCCTGCTTATCGGGGGATTGAAAGTTGACGACTTTGACACTTTTGAGAAAGCAGCCGCGCCAAAGTGTCAGTCACCCGGGTGATAAGCTTTTCACAAAAAAGTGTTTGCTTGGTTGGTTGCGGTTTTTTTTTTGGGTTTGTCGGTTAAAAAGGTTTTCGTGTTTGAGATTAGGAGAGTTATGTTATCTAACGATTGCTTCATAGTTTTAATGAATTGATTTTTCGGTGGCATCGTTCGTTATAATTTTGAAAATTTTGTGGATGCGTATATTGTTGATGATTAATTTTAAAATAAATAATAAAAAATTATTTATTATAATTTAAATTTGTAAATTTAGATTAGCGATTAAGACACCATGTTTTATGATTCATCAATATTATTAAATTTTTATAGTAATAACAATATTATTTAATTTTTTAAATTTTACATTTAATATAAATTCAACAAAACTATAATAATTAGCAAAAAAAATACTTATAAGATTAGATGTATTACTGTAATTATTATAATAAAATAATTTTTAATAACTAAATAAAAAAATAAATTTAATTAATTTCTAGGCTCACAGAAAAAACAATATAAGTACATTTAAAAAAAATTAAATACTCAAAACCAACTGCATTAGATATTTTCTTGTGACTTACTATCGTGCGTTACCCAGATTATACATTCAAAGCCCAAAAATCATTTTGAAAGTTGTAATTTTTTATTCTTTCAATATCATGGACTTATGTAGATTTCCCGTAAGCCACAAAATTATTCAAAATCCTTCGTAAAAGTACCACTCTACAATTTCGATATCTATCATGAGCGATCGCGAATTTTTCCGTCGAAAACCTTCCGCTTTGTTCCGCGAAAAGCACCGACTATTCCCGGATCGAATCGTGGGTGTTGAGATAGTTTTATGAAGTGAGGAAAAAATGGTAGGCGTGTCATTTGTAACGCGGGACTAATTGGATGTTTCGCCGCGGATCAGATAAGCCGGTCGCCACGTTTGTGCTTTGCATGCGGAGTTTTGTATCCGCGGATTTGTATTGACTCCGCAGCCGATTTTCGACGGGTTTCGCAACAATAATCGACTGATGCAACACTCGCGGAGTTTATCGACGGCTTAGAAGCAGAAGGTTTTTTTGTTTCTTTGGGGGGGTTCCACTTTTTGGTGATCTAATGATGTGCCGAAATAAAATTTTTCACTTTCAGTATTTTTGTCCAAATAGTGGCTGAGCGATCTTCAATATTTATGTTTGTCTGTAAATTAATTTAATTTTTTTGGAATTACAGAGCTTAGTAATGTAATAATTGTTTCATTTAATAATATTAATTAGTAACAATTGAATATATAAGTAAAATAAAATTATATAAAAACACTTAAATTGTTTAAAAAATAAAAATAAATGATTTAGTTTGACTTGATTTATGACTATATTTAGTTTAATA
This sequence comes from Encarsia formosa, assembly GCA_038277355.1. Taxonomy (NCBI): domain Eukaryota; kingdom Metazoa; phylum Arthropoda; class Insecta; order Hymenoptera; family Aphelinidae; genus Encarsia; species Encarsia formosa. The sequence goes on along the minus strand of CM076184.1, from coordinate 7,966,441 downwards.
AATAATTTTTTAGTCATGTATTTTTTTTTTTTTTTAATTTTAATAATTTATTAATGAAGTAGATGAAATTAATTCAACATTGCATCTTTATTTAGTCTTATGGATTTTTTCTTAAAGACAATAATGATCAAAAGTTTAAGCTGTATTATTTTTACCAATAAACAATTACTATCCAAATAAAATACTGTGGTATGACATCCTTTTGATTTTATTTTTTACTTAAAAATGATTTTAGATTTTTTGATTTTATTGCAATTAATTATTGTCATATTTTATTATTTTCTGAAAAAATTAAAATAAAATCAATTTTTGTTTACATTACTTCTTAGAACCACATATTCAAAGGTTCAAATTCTGAATCAACCAATCGCAAGTCACAACATTCAAACATCCTTGTCGGTCTCTCTATTACACGAGGATTAACAAGCTCAATCCCGTCTTTGTGAGCTCGTCAATCCTACCGAAAAATAATGTAACGTTTAGCATTACAAAACCCTCTTGACCCACTTAAAAAAAAATCCATCAAACGACTGTCACTCCGTATCCTCAGCCAGGATCTCCGAATCAATCACAATAAACCCCGCACGCTTGCGCAATAACTCGCTTCTTCACGCGTGCTAACGATCCCGTTCCAGAAAGTATAAAAAAAGCGCTCCAATTACACACCCTCAATTATCCGCAGCGCGAAAATATTTTCCGTTAACGAGATCCGAAACAGCTCAATCTTGTTTTTCGGCCCCCGCAATAAATCGAGGAAAATTTTGGTTCGTAGATGATTGAAATTCACCGGGGATGAAGACGTTACCAATCGGGATGTATGAGTCCTTAATGAGATATCGAGTCGCGCCAATTCGGGTTGCGATAGACACGAGTTTGCGACACTATGGGTAGAACTGGGTTAGGGGATTATCTTTGGATGATTCATGTAACGAAATTACGAAAACGGAGTCTGCTTAGATGTAGGTCGAAATTTTAAGTTGAGTTTTGGTTTTTTGGAAGAATCGTCACAAATGTTTCGCTAGTCTAAGAAGTAATGTTTAATTAAAAATCTAAAATCATTTTTTCAATGCAAAAAGAATTATAAGAAAAAAAAGTTTTTTCGTTATTTTTTTAAGTAACGTGTTCTCTAAAATTGTGAGAGTGAGCTTGGATTGAATTCACTCTTTCAGATTTAATATTTTAAAATCTTAATTCTTATAAATAAATTTTTGAAAAATTTTCCATTTTACTAGCAATGATACAATGGAAACGTAACTAAAGTAACGTGACGAAATGTAATTTTAGGTTAGGATATTCTCAAATTTTGATTTTACTATAGGTATCAACGAATAGTAACAACCATTCATCTTCATCATAATTCACAGTCAAAGGTATTTTAAAAGTCACTATTATAACGTTACGAAAAAGATGATTGCAGGGTAACAAAGGTATCAAAGAATTTAAAAGACTCGTAAATTACGGAAGATACTTTAATTCGGGCGTTTTAAATTGTGTAAATAATTGAGTTATAAACTGCGCCAACTGCTTTCATCACTGAATTAGAGAAACCTCCCTGGAACATTTCGAAAACTAATGAAACCTAAAAGCAATTCGTTGCTCGAGTCCATTTCCTCTCTCTCTACCCACACAAACACAAAAAAAAAGATGATTTTTCCGAAAACTGCTGCGTGGCGGTTTTATTGAGGTCGTTAATCAAGCGAAAGTTTTCGCGATGTTTTTTACATACATGAACCAGCGGGGAGCGCCCAAATTAATACGTATCGGTTGTAAAGAGGAAGGAGAGGTAAAAAGTAAGGAGAAAAAAAAAATAAATGATACGTTTGACTCTCACTGTCGTTTATCGGAGCGCCGGCATCTGCCGGCCCGGACGGAAGAAAGTCGAGGACTTTCGCGAATGAAGGTGTTTGCGTACGCGAGCTCCGTTTATTACCAAAGCGTAACCGTGGACTTTTTTAATTTTTGGCGCGGTTTTTTTTTTTGGACGGGCGTTGAGTAAGAGAAGCACTTTTTTTGGAAATTTGGAGGGTTTTCGGGAGATGAAAAGAGAATTTTCAAATTACCTTCTAAATTTGTTCGAGTGAAAAGTACGAAAATCCACTCGAATCGAGTTAAAAGTGAGCCACTCTTAGCTTAGAGTGGCTCACTTTTTACTAGGCTTCGAGTGGATTTGAGCTAACCTCACTCTTACAGATTTACCGAGTATATTACGCGTAATGTTTGAGAAAAGAACCGAAACAGAAGGGAGTTTTTTAAATATAAGTATGCATAGCACGTATCACTGGTAAAAAATATTTTTGGTGTAAAATTCATTTTGCAGTTTCTTATTATAAACCTTACATGCTATATTTAAGCTTAATTTTGAATTAAATTGTTTAAAAAAAAACTCAATATATTTAATTACAAGACTAGTAATAAATATAATTATCTATTTTCAATTATATCAATTTTAGTTCAATTTTTAATAAAAAAATAGAACATAAAATAAGTTTTCAAAAAATTTCAAATCATTACTTGAGTGATACTGTTAAATTTGCTTGACGATTTTTATTATTTTTAGGAAATGGTTTAATATAATAGTTAATTTGTAAACAAAAAGACTTCAACCCGTTGATAAATGAATAAATAAATAAAATAAACAAAAAAAAATTTGAATGGTATTAATACTGATAAATCAGTATGATATTCTGAATCCAACAATTTTATTTATTTTTGCAGCGATTGATACTTGTAAAATAATTATTACTATTAAACAAAAAATTGACTTTAAGAAAAAAAAATTTTTTTTATCGTTCTTACAGTCAAATCATAATTTTTAGTACACGCATCCAAAGTTTTTCAGGTTAGTCGGAAAAATTTATTTTACCACTCTACAAGACGTCTGATGGCTCAGCGACTAGCAAGTACGACTTGCAACCCGAAAGTTTTGAGTTCGAATTTAGTTCCGAGATTTAATCTGATTTTGACAATCCATATAAAACTATGATTGTTAGTGTTATTAATTATACATCCTATCAAAAGTGGAATAACTAGGAAGTGCTTGTTGATTTGAAAAAAAGAAAAATTAGATAATCAGCTAAATCGTTTTTGCATAATTTCGTTTTAATTATCATAATTTTTGTTGGTTTTGAGTTAATGATTTTTCAAATTTTTTTAACTTAAAATTAAAAATTCAATGAATTAAATTTTTAAAATAATTATATTTTTCCAATAAATCTATAACTTTGCAATAAATTGTTAATTCTTTTTCGTTGCAATCAATACTTACAGAACAATTTCGATAAATCAATTATTTTTTCAAACTTATTTCACGGAACCAATCGAACCAAAGTTAATTTCCAGATGCATCTCGAAAAAATCCAAAAATTTCTCATTCCCTCGTAATATAAAACAAAGCAGTCGGATCTCGGTATCGGCAATAAATCCACTTATCGATCCTATATTCCTAAGAAAACCCCAAAAAAAATACCAGCGCTTGCGTAACTTTGAAAAAAGTAGCGGGGGGGGGGGGTAACGACGTGCATCTTATTATTCTCGTCTCGATCGGACTGGCGGATAACTCGGGTACCGCAAGTTGTGCAAGAAACCGTGAACTTTGTCAGTCATCGGGACTCTTTTTTCTCTCTCTTGAAAGTAATGACTGGAGGTTCTTTTGTTTGACTCTTAAACAAACTCGCTCGGTTTTGGATATTTTTAATCGTTTGGGGGGAGAATATTGTGGGGTCGGGCTCTCATGGGAAATTCGATTAGTTATTTTTTTATTGTTTGACAAGAGTGTGAAAAAATTTAATTACAGGCCCCGGAGCGAGCAGTTTTATTCTCGTTTAATAAGTTTTTAATCTATCTTATTCGCGAAAATCGTAATTAAGACGTTAGGGCAGGCTTGGTTGGCGAAATCAAATTTAATATCAAAACTGACTGATCATAAAACTTTTTTTTTTAATTAAATGAAAAACTATGAAAAAATTTCTTTTCTAAATATCTTCTTAAAATTTATAATCTTTTTTGGTTTTTTTTTTTTTTATTATTCTTTTTTATAACTATATAACTAAACAGACATGGAAAAATTTCTTTTAAATTGATTCAATTAAAAAAAAATGTTTAAATTATTTGAAAATTTTGCATGTATTGAATAGAGGTGAAAAATTTTTTAATTTACTTGTAAAAAAAATTCTTTTTTCTAGTCATCACTTAAAACATTTTTTCTTAAAATAAATTAAGTCATTAATTTTTTTTTATATTGTGTAGTTTTCTTATATAATTTTGAAAAATCAAACTTTTAACAAAATAACAAATTCTCAACCAAATATAATTTCACAAGCCCAGAGCTGAAAATTTTTAAGTATAATAAATATTTAATTATTTATAATTATAAGTTGGAAACAACATGCATAATCACTCTTTTAATCATTATTTTCTTTTCAATTTTTTTTTTATGATTTTAAAATTTTGCCTTGACCAAAAAAATTCATAAATTTATAAACTTGATATATGTTTATTAATTAACAATTTTTTTTTCATTTATTTTGTTAAAAAAAATTTTTTTAATAAAGTCCATGACTCTTTTGACTGACCATAATTTAATTACGTATATTCGCTCATTTCGCTTTTTTTGAAATTTTTTTTTTAGTATATAATAATGGACCCTCATAGGACGAACAAAAAGGAACTCTATCTAGCAAGCAATCACTAATAATTTTTGTTTCGAAAGCCTTACAGTCTTAATTTACTGTCTAAAACACTCAAAAAAAAATCCAAAAATCACTCATCCCTCACCTGTAACGAGTCGCTCCTGGGGGTAGGCGTAGACCAGCGCCGCGACGGCAACCAACTGCACTAATATGATCTTCATGCTGTCACTTCAAATTTTTTTTTTTTTTTTTTTATATTTATCAAAAAAAAAAAAAAACCAAGTAAAATCACCAAAATTAGAATCACGAATTCACAAACAATCACTGGTGTCAAACTTAAAAAAAAAAAAAAAAAAACCAAACCAAACCAAACCAAACAAACAGAATAGGTGGTAGGAACGCGTAGGATCTACAGAGCTCGCGAGTTACTGGCAGACTGTGCAACGCCAGTCTGGAGAACCGGCGAGCGCTTTCACTGGTTTTATGCGCCTTTACTCTCGAGCCGCCACCGCCGTTCGTTTTAATACCCGCGTGGTGGGGAGACAACAATCCTTACGGATGATACCGCTGGCATTGTGGGTGGGTGGGTGCGAGGTGATGAACCGATGCATTGTTTTTTTGGAACGATCCGAAGACTGGCGGTAAAGTAAGCGCGAGTCAAGGGGTTACGCACTTGGTCCTGTTTAGACAGGACTATGGTAGGACTGTCCACAGGACTATCAAATAAAAATACTATATCAAGCTCTCGTAGTCCTGTCCCGTTCAAATTAGGCTGGCCAGGACTATTCAGGACTACTCAGGACTACTCAGGACTTTTATGACAGGATTAAGTGCGTAGCCCCTTGGCGCGAGTTGATGCTGTGGTCCACTAAATCAGTATTTTTGATTCAGGAGCTTACTGGTCCAACTTATTGATACAAAATGACGGCACTTTTGAGAAATGGTCCCGTCATTGGTTTTTTGAACCGACTTCGGACCGTCTCAGGACGGTCTTAAAAAGTTCATGTATTTCTAAATCAAAATGACAGTCCATAAGTTTTTGGTCCCGTCCTAATGACGGGACGTCCTAAGACGGTCATTTTATATCTAGCTACACAATGGGGGATGATTATTTATTTAACGAAATTGAATTTTTTAGTAAATAATTATTTGTGCAGGCTAAATCTAAACAAATAAATAGTTACTGAACAAAAATAATGACTGCAGTGGAAAAAAAACACTATTGAAAAATTTTCAAATTAGAATTGATCCACCAAAAGGGCTAAAATTAAAATTTGTTTCTCGTTTGTTTTCAAATACTATAAGATTCCAGTTATTTTTATTTATTTGTTAGTAGAGTAATTTACAAAAACAAATTATAAAAAAAAAAAAAAGAAAAAAATTTACTGAGCTTGGAGCTTTCTTCAAACTTGCACGTGCTTTACAAAAAATGACCGTCCTCAAATTTTTTTTCGGTCCAAAGACCCTCCTGGGACGATGTCGGTCCCGGGACGTTCTCGTCATTTTATACACTAGCCCAAGTACGATAAACAGTACTGCACTGCCTGACTACTTAATAAAACGAAGTTTTTGAAGATACCAAAAAAGGTAGTGTATCTAACGTGTCCAACTCCTCTGAAACGACTTTTATTTTGATCACTTCGAGCCCTGGAATAATTTTACTTGAAATAAATGAAGAAGACAAAAATTCTGTGACTGAATAATGTCTCGAGGAGTTGTACCAACTAATTCAAATTTTTTTTATTAAAAATTTTCTTGTGATAGGTTGGACTCGGCAGTCTATGCCTCTTAGCTGTTTTTTCATCTACAAAATTCAGGAATATCTAATGGTTTCAATTTGATTGAAAAATTCTTTAAAAAAAAAAAAAAAAAAAAACAAATTAAGTTTTAGTCTACCTTTATATCATCTGGATCCCATATCAATACAGTTGAAAAATTCAATAGTAAATTACACACCGGGCGATGGAAAAGTATTGGCCTGCCCTAACAAACCTAAATTGCGTCGTGTGTAATGTTCTTTTCATTACTACGGGAGGAAAACCCAAACGCCATAACTTTACAATGGGGTAGTATTTTTTGTGCAGATCTCAGTACATATTCCACGTTGAAACTAAAATACCATATATTTTGATATATTTATAATTCTAGTAAAGTAATTTAAACTTACCTTTATATTAAGTAAATAAAACAAAAAAAAAAGAAAAATAGTTTTTTTTTTTTACTTTTTTTAGTAATAATCATCATACAGTACTTGATTTGAACATTAATTATTTTATATTAAAACTATGTTTGTACAAATATTTTTTTCAATTTTCTTCAACTGTGTGTAGTAACAACAAAATCTAGATATATGATGTAGCAAATTTTAATTTTACGCTTTCAAAAAATTGTGTACCATATTAGCCGTGGAAGTGCTCTAATGTGATTATAGTTGTGACATTAATCGCTTTTTTGTTTCAAAAATTTCATTTTTACAACATTTCTACTAACAAAATTTTTTTTTTTTTTGGCATACCGTTGCATCTAACGGAGTTTACAACATAGAATAAAAGTTAATACTAAAAAGTTTTTTTTTTTTTTTTCAAACAATTTACCTCAGTTCGAAATTTAATGATTATTTATTTATTATTAAACTGCGATAACAGTTACTCAAAGTAAGGTAGGTGTACCTAATATGGCCCTGTACCTAATATGGCTTCCCCTGTTATTTTAAATATGCTCGATATGCGGCATCTTTACAAGGTAGGAAGAAGTCAAAAACACTGAATTATGAAGTTTGGAGTTGTTTAGAACATTTGAAAATTATTTTTGCGCACGCCTTATAGCTAAAACTCGTTTCGTATACCTTCGTTATTATTTTACGTTGTAATTAAATGGTCAGCTGCCAGAAGATTTAGACACACCTGACCAAATTTTTCACAAGTAGCTTCGATTCGTAATTGTTTCAGCTTTAAAACGCTATTTTAGTTTTTTTTCAACTACGTTTTCTAACGGGTTTTATTCTTAAATAACTTTTTATTCTGCAGTGTACCTAATATGGCCCCCCGTGAATTATATTAGTAGAAATACCGATATTTCAAAGTGTATTTCCTAAGAGTCCTTAATTTCATACTTTTTAGAAAATCCTATTCTAATGTTATTTAAGAAAAATAAATTTTCAACACACGGCGCGGAAAGCGCAAACTTTCTGCTTTGTCCCGAAGTGTGCATTTGCACTTTCCTTGCCTTGTGTTGAAAAATATTATACACACGAGGGAGTGCAAAAATGAGCAAACCCTTGGCACCCTCGCCTTCGGCTCGGGCGTCAATTTGGGCTTTCTCAGGGCTTGCTAATTTTTGACTCCCTCAGGTGTGTAATATACTATTAATTTTTTCAAAGCTTTTTTTCATTTTATAACTAAAAAAACAAACTTTGATAAAAATTTAAAATTGTAATTTTTCTACTGGTTGCAATGCTTTCAAAAAAATTGTCAAAAAGGCTCAATTTTTAAATAAATCATTTTTAAATTAATAAAAATTTTGAAGTTTTTTTAATCTCATATCATGACTGATTCAAAAAATAAGAACAAATCGCAATTAATAAATTACTTCAAGGGGGCCATATTAGGTACCTTATAATTTTGATATCTCCATTTTCGCAGTGCTTCTTCTTGTTGAAATTGGAATGCGATTCGTCGTTGGTGCTGCTTCATTTTGAACTTATATGTATCAAAAATTAACTGCTTGTGTCGTCGCTTTTGCCTCTTCTACACTGGTGGATCATCTAAGGGTTGGATTAACTTTATTATTGATATATCGCGCTTTCACATTAGTAAATTATACTATTTTTCTGATTATAGGTAGAGAATATTGATTTTTGATGTAATTTCGAAAAACAGTGCTGTATATATACGCAGAAGCGAGATATAACAATTTAAAAGTTAAGCCGATCCTCGAACGGTCCACTAGTGTCGAAGAGGCAATTAAAATTGGTTTTTTCAAATTAGTATCACACTTTAAACTGTAATCGGTCAGATTCAGGTGTTCCCATCTTGCTTGTCCGCATTGTGAATGTTCCATTTGAACTTCTTTTGTTTGTTGCGGTTGTTCTACTTGCATTTGTTGTGACTGCTGGAGTTTTTGTTGCTCCTGCTACGGTTTTAACTAGTATTTTAATTGATTTTTTTTAATGCTGAATCTGTACATTACTTGTTGCAGCTTCAATGGCTATTCATTATTACTCGAAGCACTGGTTTTTGAAGATCTTTTCTAATCCTATCTGAAGATTGTGACGTCGTTCGTTATGCTCGGTCTACACCCCGGTTTAGCTTAAGAGTGGTTTAAGATTGAAATTGTTATAATTCACCCCCGAAAATGTGTACTGCTATGTGATTCGACCTTAAGTTAAAAAACTATACATTTTATCATGAAACACGAAAAAAAAATTATTTTACTTATATGGAATCGCCGTATAAAAATTTATATCTTAAACCACTGTTAATCTAAACCGGGGTTTAACCGTCAGTGTAGACGGGGCATTAGTCCATAAGCAAAATAAACGTAACATCTCTGTTAAACCGCACGTCATTACAATGGAAACTTGAAAGAACTTCGACAGCCGTGGCTTCCTTGTCGCTCAAGACGCTTTTCCTTGGCCGATCGTCTTTGGACCATTTGCGGGCTGTGGATTCTGGTATATTCAGCCGGCGGCTCACTTCGGTTTGATAAATCCCCTGAGAAACCATCTTTATTGCGAGATTTTTAGTCTCCTTGGAATATTTTTTCTGCTGACGCTTTCTCTTGGCCATCGGTTCTTGAGGTGCGGGCAGATTCGAATAATCTTTGTTCTCTTTACTGTCATCTTTTATAGACTTGGCTACCAATACTTCACTACTTGAGGAATTCATGGTGAAATGTTTACGCTTTAAAGGTCTCAAGGCAGAGTGACCAATGTGCGGGAGTTCTCTTGCTAGACTGGGGTTCGGAGCCGTTTGACTTGAGCCTATTAGGATGTTCTGAAAAATTTGTCGTTTGGTGTCTCTAGTGTAAACTTAACTCGGCTCCAGCAGTTTGGCATGGAAGCAGACGCTTGACTGTGTATATCGGTGAGAGGTTCCACACCAACAAACACATTCAAACATCTCGGCTGGAGCCGAGTCAAGTTTATACTAGCGACACCAAACGGCAAACTTTTCAGAGCATCCTAATATATACTCAGGCACTCCAGTGAGCATGGAAAAAACGTTGCTTACGGCCGCATACGGCTGCTTATGGACATCTGACGGCTCTTGGAGGTTATGTTCTCGTGCCGTTTACTGATTTATACCTGAAACGGCCTCCGTGGCAACTTATGTTCTTAGAAACAAAAGTTTGAATCTGGTATTTAATCTTCAAAATTGCACATCCACTGAGAGCTCTTTAACTGCACATTTATTTTTGTGAACGAATTGGACGCCACTAAATCAGAAATATTAATTTGCTTGAGATTTCCGTGTCATTAACAGCTATAGAAATAAAATTTGTGCCACTCCGTTTCAAGTTGACGAGATAATCTCTTTTAAATCGATTGGACAAATTTTATCTCAGAGCGGTGTCTCACCCTTGGAAAATTAAAACCCAACCCCTCCAAGCACATGAATAAGAAAATTTACCTCGCACTGATTGAACTCAGTTATGATTGCAGAATGTAGGGATTTTTCAAAAGATCAAAAGCATATATTTCATAACCTGTTAAGTTTCATTAAACTACTTGTGATCAAAACTTTGTGTCATGAGCGAATGGGTTTTATTTTATGAAAAATGAAAAAAAAAATTAATGCTTTAGTATTGTTTCTCTAAAAAACAGGGAGTTGGCAATAACAAAAGCTTTGTTATGATATGTTATTGTTTAAATAACATAAGAAAAATGGACTTTTATTATGTTATTTTTAAAAACAACGTAATAAAACAGACTTTTGTTATGTTATCCCTTTATAAAAGAGAGGTAGCGCCATTTTGGTGAGACTTTCAATGTAAGATTTTATTCATGAGCGGATTGGTGGACAAGATTTTAAAATATTCGAAAAGTGATTTTTGAGGTTAAAATTATTGTTTTTTTTCCTATGTGCGCTTGAAGTGCGCTGAGTGGTACTAGTCTATTTATAAAAAAGAGGGAGCGCCATTTTGACGAGATTTTCAATGTAAGATTTTATTTGTAAGCTGATTGGTGGAGAAGTTTTTACAATATTTGAAACGTGCCTTTTGAGGTTAAAATCATTGTTTTTTTCGTATGCGTGCTTGCAGCGCGCTGAGTGAAACAAGTTTTTATAAATACCAAAACAAAATTGACTTTTTTATGGTAACAAAATTGCTGTAAAAATTCAAACTTTTGGTATAAGACTCTTTTCGTCCCTCTAACCTCAAAATCGGAACTTCGCCCCTTGTTTTCGGTTAGAAGGACGAAAAATAGTATATTTCCCTTAGGCTTGAGGGCTCGATTTAGCCTTCTCGTTGCAACCCTCGCCTTCGGCTCGGGTCGCAAACCTCTCGGAGGCCAAATCGAACCATCTCGCCTGCGGGAATAATATACTATTTTAGGTCGGAATGGTTTTCCTGAGCAATAATCATTCGTTCAGATAGGCTTAAAAAGTGAACTGAATTTTTACAGCAATTTTGTTATAAAAAAAAAATAACACATCAAAAGTTCAATTTGTTCGAACACTTTTTTCTTGGAAATCAACGCTCGCCTTGCAAGGCCGCCCGACGCACCGGATCATCCCGTAGGCTGGCGGACTGAACCCGTGCAATAACAACGGGATAAAGGCGTCCGACGCTGCACGGGTACAGTCTGCCACTTTTTTTTCCGTTTATTAGAGAAAATTTCTTTTTTTTTTATTTACTTTTTAATTAGTAACAAATATATGCTTTTTCGGGCTCCAATCAATTTTAGGTGCTCTATGAGTGTTGTTTTCTGAACAAGTGACAGCAAGTTCAGTCATAACCTGTGTTGCCGCGTTCTAACCTCAAAGCCTGGCACCATGGTCGTTTTCATCTTTGAGTAAGTTTTTTGACGATCCGATAGGTGGCGACTGCAAAACTGACCAAAGATCGGAAAATAGACCAAATAACGAAAAATATTTGGTCTGAAAAACAGACCGTATATACACCTGTTATTTGGTCAGAAAACAGCACGAATAAAGCACCGATAAGGTGTTTCTAATTTTTTTTTTCTCTGACAAGGAGATTATAAAATTTTGGATTAAGGTAGTTACGAAGCGTATATATAGCTAACCTAAAATATAGTTATAGACGCTCGTTGCCCCCACTCTGAAGCCACGCGCCGCCGTCGCCACCGCTGCTCGAAATCATGCTAAAATCATGCATTTTTCATTCTTTTTGATTGTATATCTCATAAGTTAATATCGCTTGCTATGTTTATCTTAGTACGATACGATTTCTAAGTTCTTGCCCTACAAGATAACCTGTTTTTAAAAAATATTTTAAGAAAATTGAGTTTGCAATGAGAGACTAACCTTCAAAATAAATATGAATTCACGCGCTAAGCATAGGAATCCCATGTAAAAAAATTGAAACTTCTGAGCCCAATATCTCAAAATTAAGTATGGCTTGGGGGTTTAAGAAAAATACCAGTGTGTACAGGACTCAAAAATCTACCTCTGTGCAAAATTCTAGAGATTTTTTAAGAAACTCAATTTTTTTGGGAACTACCTTAAAGAAAAAAAAAATAAGAATAAATAAATAATAATAAACAAACATCTGGTTTCTTTTCTTTTATTCAAATAATGCTTTATTCCAGAACATTTATACTAAAACTGTAAGATTTCTTGTCAAAATTTAACTGGCTTTATGGACTTCACAGAGCACAAATTTTTTTCGTCAAAGTCCAAAGAAATACCACAGATTATTTTCAATTCAAACAAATTTTTACATTGTTTTTTTTTTCAAAATTTGCAATAAATTACACATTACAAAAAATCCTTTGATTGAAAATCTCTGTGTACAATCATAAACTGAAGTTTATACTTAGTAATAGACTGCTCGTATACTTCACTACTCACACAATAATCTTAAAATCTTAATATTAAAAAATCTTAAACATTATACATATTCTATTTAGTCAATAATTTTCATGTTTATATATAATTTTATCACTCTTTTTCAAATTCTTTTCAATCATTTATGAATTTAATTCAGTTTTTTTCTCATCATATTAGTTAAAAACTTTTGATTTTAACTTGATTCACTTATTGTTTATAAACGACTCACTTCAAAAATAAAACTTGTCCAATTCGATAATCCGTCTCAGACGTCGTCCTTTCAATCCGTAATCAGAAGAAACCTAAGATCTGTATTAAACCGCACGTCGTTAAAATTTAAAGTTGAAAGAGCTTCGGCAGCCATGGCTTCCTTGTCGCTCAATACTCTTTTCCTTGGCCCATCGTCCTTCACCGAGTCTCTAGCGTCGTTCTGCATTTGCTTGTGCTTTTTAAGCCATCCACGGGCTGTGGATTCTGGTACATGCAGCAAACAGCTTACTGCAGTTTGCATATACCCACGAGCACACAAGTTTATGTACTGTTCCTGAATCGACTTGGGATATTTTTTCTGCTGACGCTTTCTCTTGGCCATCAGTTCTTGAGATGCGGGCAGATTCGAACAATCTTTGTTCTCTTTACTGTCAACTTTTATAGACTCGGCTACCAATACTTCACTTCTTGAGAAATTCATGGCGAAATGTTAACGCTTTAAGGTCTCAAGGCAGAGTGACCAATGTGCGGGAGTTCTGTTCCTAGACTGGGTTTGGAGCCGTTTGACTTGGGGTTATTAAATACTCAGGCACTCCAGTGAGCCTGGAGCTACCTGAAACTTCTGAGCATCATAGGTGAGCATGTGAATAATCCGTGTGCCGTAAGAACTTTGCCCGCTGCTCATGGACATCCGATGGCTCTTGAAGGTTCTCGTGCCGTTTACTGATTTATACCTGAAAGGGCCTACGTGACAACTTATGTCCTTAGAAACAAAAGTTTGAGTCTGGTAATTAATCTTCAAAATTGCACATCCACTGAGAGCTCTTTGACTGCATTTATTCTTGTGAACAAATTGGGCACCACTGAATCAAAAACATAGGCCAGGTCAAAAGAATATTCTCTTGAAAATAGAAACAATGTTTATTTAGTTGAATGGAAAAAACTTTTGTTTACTGCCATTTGAGAGAAAAACTCAACATCAAGATTTAAAAATTTTTTAATTAAAAAAAAAATTGAAAAAATGTATGTTTCTTGAATGTGGGTATGAACTAACATAATTTCAATCTCTGTGGTTTTGAATAAATCGATGGTCCCTTAGCCGAAAATCAGCAGATTTAAAATGAGCAATGAGCGGCTGACATGAATTAAAAAATGAGAAAAATTCAGGAATCTTCATAAATCAGTACCCAATAAATAAGATTTTTTTATTTTTTTCGATTTTTTTCATCATTTTAGCCCCTTATTGGTCATTTAAAATCTGTTGATTTTCGGCTAAGGTTTTTCTTCGCTGGGACCGTCGAAATATTAGTTACCACAGCTGTACGAAACCTACACTCCAAACCCAAAAGATCAAAAAATACTTTTGCCAAAAGTACAAACTCGCGAGCTTTACCATTAAGGTACATTTTTGATCTTTTGGGTTTAGAGTGTATTTTACATGCGGTAATTTATAACAAGAAATAAATCTACCCAAAACTATTTTTTGAAAATTTTGAGCATTATTTATGCGTTTAATAACAAATAAAAAAAACGAATCAATAATTTTACACAATTCAAAGTTAAACATTAAATGAATCTAAGAAAAATTTTTGTAAATAACTTGCTTAGTCTTAAACAACAACGAAACAATCTGCCAAGTAGGCATTTTTCGATAATTTTCAATCAATAAATTCCCGATCGAGATACTTACTAGTCAGCGAGTTCCCCGAACTTTTATTTTCTAACGAGCTCGCTTAATTTTTCTATTAGCCACCGCTAGTCCAGTATTTCGAGACTACTCGCGGAATCCCAAAAATTGCACGGTGCTTTACGAACAAAAAACCACATTTTTTTCCACCCAATCAATCGCTCGAGATCGATACGTTCACTCGCGCCGCGGTAATAAATTCTCCAATCGAAGCACTTTTCTCTCTCTCTCTCTCTCTCTCTCTCTCGGTGCCGATAAAAAGAGTTTTATGGCCGGCTAGATAACGCTTTCAAAAACACTTCATAAAGTATCTTTTCTGCATGAAAGAGGAAAAAAAAAAGAAAAAGAAAAAAGGCAACTCGGTTTCGTGTTGATTACCTCGGGGATACTTCGCGATTCCCCGAACTACCATTTTCCAATTACTCCACCTAATTTATCCATTAGCCGGGCGATAGAAGTAAAATAAAAAGTATTTGTCGCGTGCGTAATTAAAAGACGACATTTTTTCACACATATCAGAGTATTCTGAATACGACGGGACTGGTAAGGAAGTAAGTAAGTCGCTGTCTATGGATTGGACACTGTTTCAGGAACGCAACTCATGATTGGTAGACACTCTTTCCAAAACAAAATTGTAAAAGTATTTTTATATGTTTTGTTTACTGTAAAAATTGTATTTTATATGTATATATGTATTTTGAAATAAATTGGAAACTTTTCTTTTTGGAAATTAAGGTTTTGGAAAAAAATATTTTGGTACTTTGTCCTTTGGAAATTTTTTTCATTGGAAATTTTGTTTTGGAAAGATTGTCCCCCCACTGCATGATGCACAAATAGTTACTGTAGGTCCAGTCAAAATATTAAAAGTCTCGAATATTTATAAATTTGGTGGATTTACATTCTTTATGACTTAACAAATGTAAAAAAAAAAAAAAAAAAAAAAAAAACATAGGCAGGCAGCGATGTTGATTATCGGAATATTGGTGTTTAAACATGTCATGATTACGGGAAAAATGCAGACCAAGCGTTAGATTTTTGAAGACTTTGTTATTTCGAATATATATTTTTGCGATAGACGGTTAATTTAAATAAGTGATACAAAGATTTTTAAACTATTTTAACGTTGAGATCCTGGTTTCATTATTAAATAGCAACGAAATTTCTTTGAATATTTTTAGGTTAGTATTGATAGTGTAGGAATTGAGATTGAATTTAATAAGCTACTAAAATGGAAAGCTTTGAATTATTTTAGTTAAGAGCTCTAACCACTCGGAATGCAAATGAATTTTTTTTAATTTCAATGATTTTCAAAGATAGAGTACTTTACAAAAAATTCCAACCTTGTGTGAACCTTACATGTGAAAATTTTTATTTTTATGTCACAAATATTCCTTGAAATAAGGCATGTTGACGCGTGATAGTGCGTCTGCTGTGCGCCTAATTAAATCTTCATAGCTATTTTTTGTTTGTGAATAAATAAATTTATTTTATTTTGCAGAATTTTGAGTAATTAAAGTAGGCATTAAGGTTCTCGGAAGACGAAAGAGGCGTGGTTGGTTTCAGTGAAGACGATGCAATTAGGTAGAATCGGTTGTAAATTTAAGTTTACAGACTTACATTTTGTTCTGAATTATCTCGAGGTTGTAAAATATCTGGCTAAAATTACTGAATTCTGTAATATTTGACATGATGAGAAAAAGGGATAGTTGTTAATTACATTATTAAATAAATAATTGCATAAAATTAAATACAGAGGTACTCTTGCGCGAAAATGGGTCTTTGATTTAAAATTTACAATATTTCATTGCAGTTTTTTGATTTCATTGATGAAAATAAGTATGATGTGAAAATTTCAAGTAGTTTTTAAAATTTTTATTGGGTATTATTATAATACTTATTCTTAAGATTTTTTGTAATTATTTAAAATATTTGAATTATCAAAAAAATTGACTATTTGTACTTAATTTTTTTTTCAAGCTAAGTAAAAGAATTCAAGTGTCAATTTATGTTGCAGGGTATAGGTTGAACAAATAAAATAAGATTAGATATTTATAGGAATTATTTATTTATTTATTGCGAATTTAATTCATTCAGAAAATTTGAACAAGTACTTTCAACTAAAAAACATAGAACGTCTTTGATGATCAAATGAGTAGCTTAAATTGAGGCCGATTCGTCGAACAATTTTCTCTTGACGATTCCATTTTTTTTTTCTTTCGCATTGCAGCACCATAAGTAGGACATTTCTTCAACGACTCACTTGATCAAAACTTGATTTTTCGCATGGTTTTTCAGATATTTTTTTCCATCTATTAACGAATTGAAGAAGATAACCCAAGAATTGCGAAGCTTAGAGCATCCAGCAGCACTAGATGCAAAGATACGTTTCTTAAAAGAATCTTTATAATTTGTACAATTCGAGATGACTCCTGGATCATCTGGTCTTTCTTGTGTTTCGTTTTCGATTCTTTCAAAAGGAACTGAGGGAGACATTGTTACAATTTTTTTAGTTTCAAATTGATTTATAAACTATTTACTTTTGCGGTAAAACTACTCAAACTGATAGCTCGATGACTACTGCGTTTGGTCAGTCCACTCGACCGACCCGGCCACTCGTTCGATATTTTTCCAGTAAGTACGACTAAGATTTACGATGTTAATCTTGCTTGTAGGTAGGAAATATTTCAAGAAGCCCAACGAGCTTGTTACACGGTATTGGCGTCTTGCATGAGGGGAAGGAAGTACATGCAAACCTATGGAAAAGACTTCCCCTCCAGCGGTGGTGTGGGCTCGAACTAAAATTTTCCATACGATTTGCCACGTAGGCAGCCTACAAAATGGGGGCGCTACAGTCGTGCTAGACGCCAATAGGTCAAATAAATTTAAAGATCACTGAGACATAAACTGCTGTTGAGAATTTTTCAAGTAAAATTCGAGGGTGCAATCGAATATTTTGAATTAAAAAATCAGAGACTACTTTTTGAAAAAATTCTGTGGCATTTTTTACGTAAGATTTAAGCAAGATTTAAGCAATTTATTTATTTATTTTTTTATATAACTGCTCAGTGCAATGGGTCATGAGCCGTAGAAGAAAATTTGATGTACCCTTAACACGGGTACATTTGATTCTCTTGGCAGAAAAATTTTGAATGAATTTAATAAATTTATGTTTTACAATTTTGAGTTGGAGGCGAGGTTGGAGGTGATTGAATCATCAAAAAACATTGTCAATTGGTTTAAATATTCATTTATTAAAATTTTCTTAAATATTTTTAACAATTTTACAAACTGTATAAAGCGCACAGGGCCGTATCAAATACGCGCACCCTGAGACATAAACATTTTTTTCTATTGTACACAGTAAAAAGAAAACTTAAATAAATAAATTTTATATTTTTTATACTCTTAATCATTAAATTATATGATCAAAGTTGCATATTTTTGTAATAGAAATATAGGTTAGGATTATTTTGTTTTTAAATGTTTATTTTTTAACTTGAAAGTTAATCCGTCAACTTATGCATACATAAACTATCAGAATTTAGCTCTTGGATCAAGCAGCTTTTTAACGTTCAAGCTCTGTGATCTTGAACGTTAAAAAATATTAATTTAGAGAGCATCCATCCTCGCTCAACAGTACCATACTATAGTTACACCTATCTTATTGTGACATAAATTTTATTTTCTTTTTTTTTAAATTTTGAAAATGGAACTGCCCTATGAAAATCGGTTATTGGGAAAAAAAAAAAATTCTTTGATAGAAAAGTTTTTGAAAAAAACGGATTTGGGAAAAGTGTCCCCATGCCTGAAAACTCATAGCTACACGAACAGTTTAGTCAAGTCTTTTTTACCTAAGTAATCCACGCGCCATTAACAATCAAATCACTCAGGCTGAAAACGTGTCAAAAAAGCGGCTGATTTATTGAAAACTTCTCGCTTTCAAAAATTCCATCAACTTAAAGTCGGACATGGCCAAGGCCAAGCGTAACTTATGCTCCGCATTAGCGCCAGTCAAATCGGTCCCGCGCCTTAAAAGATACTCGATGACCTGGTGGTCGGCCTTGTCAACGGCTTCCATCAAGACTTTTTGCTCCCAGTAGTAGTCGCTGTAGATGTTGAGACCGGACATGATGAAGATTTTAACATAGTCGTAGTTGTATTTGTCCAGTGCGTAGTCGAAAGCCGTGCGTCCGGCGTTGTCCCGGGCGCTGAGATCAGGCCTCGCTTTCAGCAAAACCATGGCGATGTCGTGGTTTCCCTTAAGAACCGACAGATGAACTGGACTCATGCTAGTGTCGAGATCTTGCGTCACTTCATCCAGGAACAGTTCCTCGAAGAACGCGGTGCGGCGGATATCCCGTTGGAACTTTGTTTTTTGACTGGTGTCCTTGGCGTTGACGTTGGCTCCGGAGTTCAGCAGAAGCTCCACGATCGTTTTGTTTTCGTGCAGAACAGCGGCCTGCAGTGGGGTCCAGTCCAGGTTGTTGGCTTTGTTTACGTCGGCTCCTCGGCTTATCAGCATCTGGACGGCTCCGATGTTACCTTTCATGATGCTTTGGAACAAGTTGAACTGAACGGCTTTTTTCTGGTAGGAGGTTAAAAAATTAGCCATTTTAGTTTTACTTTATTCTTTAATAATTGGCACCGTACGGTTATCAAGAGTCGAGTTTTGAGAGTAAAAATTTTCAAAAGAGAATAGAATTGGCCTCTCAAAGTCAATTTTATGACTGGACACCTTAAGGGGCTTGGCAGTATAAAGCCTATTATGTTTCCACATAGGACAAAAGTAAAGGTAAAGATGGAAAAAAATTAAATAGAAATGAAAAACAATATGAAATATTAGTTTACTTTAGGATAAGAGAAGAGCAAGGAAGCTTTTATAGCAAGCATTAGGAAAGACATCCGGTCGCACGCTGCAACAACTGAGTTAACTCAGCGCGAGGCAAATCATCTCATTCATGCGCTTGGAGGATTTGGGTTTTTTCCAGGAACATGAGGCAAGGTTCAAAGGGTGAGACACTGCTCTTAGGTAAAATTTCTTAAAGCCGTTACTGCAGCAACAGCTTTAAGATCAAAATTTATGACACTCCTTTAGGTCGACTGCTTCCAGCATTCCAGTTTCAACAAGAAGAAGCACTGCGAAAATGGAAATATCAAAATTATATTTTGAGTAACTGCTACTCCAGGGCCCAGTTTAGTAATAAATAAATAATTGTAAAATTTCAAATTGAGGTAAATTTTTTGAAAAAAACAAAACTATTTTATTATTGTCTTTTATTATATGATGTTAAAGTAACCACCGTTAGATGCAACGGTATGCCAAATACAGAAAAAAAAAAATTTTGTCTATAGAAATGTTGTAAAATTGAATTTTTAGAGCATTTCCACAGCTAATATTGTAAACAATTTTTTGGAAGCGTAAAATAAAAAGTCGCTACAGCTTATATGTAGATTTTGTTGTTACTTCACACAGTTGAAGAAAATTGAAAAAAAAAAAAAAAATTGTAACAAAATAATTTTATTATAAAATTATTAATGTATATAAATTAATTAATATAATATAATTATAAATAAAAAACATTTTTTAAAACTATTTTTCTTTTTTGTTTTATTTACTTATTACAGTCGAACCTCGCAATAGGCTCAGTCCTTCTCACAGTTTTGGGAGACTTCCAGGAATTTTCTCCGAATCTCCATTGCTCCCATGGGAAAATTTTGCGAGCCTATTGCGAGGTTTGACTGCATAAGATTCATTGTTGCCTTGGATGATATTTATATCAAGACTGCTGGAGGAGTACCTATGAAAAATTTAAATAAAATAATGTTTTAATATTTTTATAGCTCATTGTTTAAATTAAAAGTACGTCGAGGTAAAAATTAAACTTTCTCAAAATATTCGATTCTGTTAAAGATAAAAAAAAGTTTTTTTCTTGTCAACACTATTCGTTTTGACTTTAATTAATAATTCAAAGCCGTGTTTATAAATTCAGAATTAGAAACAGTTTTTTTTGTATTTTGATTTTTTTTGAGTTCGCATGTCATAACATTATCAAATGAAAATTTTTTCTGGAGTTAATTTTAAAAAATTTGGTTTTCATCTTGTATGTTCAATGTTTATACGTAAAAAAGATTTTTGCATGAATTAAAATTTAAAATATCGCTTCGACTACTTACTGATTACATTGGACTAGTTACGAAAAATTCTAGTTTTTCATATTCCATTTTAGCTTAGATCAAAGCTTGATAGTAGTTTTCAATCACATTTTCATGTTTTATAAAAACGGCGTTCACGGTTACTCTAATGATCAAATACGTGGAATTTTGGGAGTAAACTCGTCCGGATGACATAAAAAGTCAGATTTACGCTGTCGGTTCGAAGGCATCAAGTTTTGATTTGAAATAATCACTGTTCTAAAACGATTTTACGTAATACAATAATGAATTTATAACATCTTTGGCAAACACTTGACTGCTCGGAATATTCGAAAGACAAGTTAAGAGAAAAAAAAAAAAAAAAAAAAACCAAACTGAATAATTAATATTTGTAAAACGATATCTGTTTTGTAATTTATAAAAAGAATACTACGTAACTAATGTTTTCAATCATTGAGTATGATTTTTCTTCCAATGAGTCTTCTGTTTAGTTCTAAACTTTGCATGGAGCGTTTGTAAGCTTCGTATTAACTAACTGTGTCTTCAGTATTAAAAGTAAACTGATAATAATTTTGAGCAAATTCTGAGAAGAAAAAAAAAAAAAATTATTGAAATCAACGAAATAATTATTCAAAGTTTCAAACGCTACAGTTTATTTATGCAAAAAAGTGATTTGTGTGACAACATAAAAGTAAAGGTAAGTTTAGATATCGTAAGTCAAACTATCACTTAGCAAAGAGTTTTTATATCCTACCTGATCAACAACCCTCTTTAAAGTTTGATTATTTCAATATTTTTATTATTTCACAGTATATAAGTTTCAAATATTTATTCATATTCAATGAATAAAATATTAACAAATCAAAATTTTGAAGCGCAGTAGAAAACCGTTACCCGACCACTTTACCGAATTCATTTTACCGACTCCGATTTACCGAATCTTTTTTTCCGACACCCTTTTCATCTAATGCTGACTCGAGATAAAAAATATGAAAACCAGCTATATAACATATATATGCGTATATACTATATTTTACAAAACCTGATACTTATTACTTTTGATAGTAATCAATACTTTTAGCAATGAGTTGAATATTTTTAATTTAGCTTTAAATAATTTTATAGAAGATTCGCTCTGATTAAAATTTTTAGTAAAAATCATAAGATTTTATCTGACAAAGATGAATCTAACTAAATTAATAACATGTCAATTTATTCCATAGGAATTATTCTCTAATTTATTGACTTTAAACGTTGATGTGCGTACATCCGATTTGTTTATAAATTTGAATAAATTTAGTCAAAAAAATCAGTTATGTTCTTGTACTTAATACTTGGAGTATTGGTTACACTCATTTCACTTCACATCTTGACCAGATATGAACACGCAGGAAGATTCATTAATACTATCCCGAATGCATATCCGACGTTGCTAATTATTGGAATTTTACTATTTGGTAGAAAAAATAAGCGTAAGTTTAAATTAATTTACTAGAATTATAAATATTCAATAGTGTATGGTATTTTAGTTTCATCGTGGAATATGTTCCGAGAACTACACAAAAAATACTACCCCATTGTAAAGTTATGGTCTTTAAATTTTTCGACTGTGTTAATATGGGATCCAGATGATGTAAAGGTAGACTAAAAGTTAATTTGTTATTTTTTATTTTTTAAAAGATTCGTTTAATAAAGTTAAAACTATTAGATAGTGCTGAATTTTGTAGATGAAAAAGCAGCTAAGAAGCGTAGACTGCTTAGTCCAACCTATTACACTGATATTTTTAAAAAATGTATCGAGGTAACCAACTATCAAGCGAAAGAATTTATTCAGAAAATGTCTGAAAATAATAACGACGGTGTGAAAAATCTCTCGGCACTATCATCTAAGTTGATGCTTACAATTGTCACAGGTATGAATTCTCAATAAATTAAATATTTTAAAAATTTTCATAATATAATTTTATCATTATTTTTTTTTTTTTAAAAGAAATATCAATGGGCGTTGAACCAGAATCTTTCACAGAGAGATCTGGATTTTACGAAGATCTATTAAAAAGAATTTTCGAAACTGTGCATCACAGGTTAATATAATTTTTTATACACAATAATTCTCGTCCATGGGGTTAAAAAATTCCTTTTTTTTCTAAATTTTCAATAAATTTTTTTTAATTTAAGATCCTTCAATCCATTGATTTCAAATTGGGTGTTTAATTTTATGGCACTGAGTCGTGAACAAAATGCTCTTAGAGATGAAGTAAGCGGCCTCATGGTAAAGGTTCGTACACTAGTAAACTATTTTCTTATGAAGCAGACACTTTATTAACAATTTTGTCGAGAAAAGTTGTCTGATGAAGGCACAGTGTGCTGAAACAGTACTGTAACGACAAAATTGTTAATAAAGTGTAGATTTTTAATTTGACATATATTTCATTTATCAATTATTATTAAAAACTTTTATTTATTCAAATGTAGATTTTTAACTGTTATAGCAGCAAAAAATTATGATATTTTTACCCTTGTAGCATTGAGAATAGGTTAAGGCTAATACATGGCTAGTTTATAGTTTGCACGCTAGGAACTAGCCTATAAAACAGGCCTGAAACTGGCATAATCTTCTCTCATTGCTACCAGAGTATCCTAACTTTTGAAAAAAGTTTATATTTTGAAATTAAAGATTATTCATTGAATTAGTTAACACTTTTTTTATGATTTATTATTACGTTTATAGTTAATAGATGAGCGTCGAACGTATCATGAAAGTACTGAATACACGATTGTTGAATCTGAGGACAAAAATGAATCAGCAGGTGGGCTTGAAAAATTGAATTTTCGTGCATAAGTGAGAAGAAGTGATATTGATTAATATTTTTTAGGTGGCAGAAAAAATTTTGCTGCGCTAGATCTTCTATTATCACTTGAAAAAAAAAGCTTAATTGATGAGAGTGGAATTTTGGAAGAAATTATTACTTTTGCAGTAGCGGTAACAATAAATGAATACAAAAATTTCTTATTATCTACTGTAGATAAATTAATTTTTTTTTTTTATTATGACTGCATTTTTTAATTTTAAATATTTAAAATGTTTCTTAATATAAAATGAGTTTGAATACACGTAAATTCTAAATCAAACCTATTTGAGCGATCTAGACCTATGCTGAACCTAAAATTTTTTGGGGGAAGCATAAAAACAACATGACTTTATTTGTTGAATATTTTATATTCAACAAATACTTTATTTTGTTGAATTATAATTAATTCGTCATGGATTAAACTAAATACGTACGGTTATGTAAAATTTCACGGGGAACACGATGATGCCGTTATTTTTGCACTAGCTACCATCGTTTTTAAGAAAATCGCAAAAAAATTCTTTTTGATTTTATTACCTGACGCCAGGGTTTTTGGCAAAAAATAATAACAAATTCGGATTCCTGAGGGTCAAATATATAAGTTCATGTTGTTTTTATGCTTCCCCCAAAAAATTTTAGGTTCAGCATAATTTCTTATTGGACTAGATTGTTGGGTCAGTGGTTAGCGTGCTCGCTTTTGAAACAACGTCGTTCGAGGGGTTTGAGGTTCGATTCTCGACGCAACCAACTTAGAATTTTTAACTCTCTTGTCTCGTTGGTAACATCGATCCCTATGTTCACCCCGACTGCTTGCGGGGCTTTCATTTTAGCGCTGGTCGGAGATTATCTCGACTGGGGGCAATATATTTTGTGGTCTAATCGAGCCAGGGGCAAATGCGAAGCAGTGTAGGGTTTCAAGTCGTCAATTAACACATATTGAGCATAAAAAGTCGCGACTATAAATGAGTAAAAAAAAAAATCAAACATAAAAAAATATTTTTCACAGGCTCACTACACAGCTAAGACAAGTATAATATTTACGTTGTTATTGCTAGCTGAAAATTTGGAGTCGCAGGTGAAATACAAATAACTACTTCATAAGGTTTTTTTTTTTTTTTGCTTTAACCATTTACTAATTACATTTTTCAGACAGTAGCTAGAAAAGAAGCTATTGAGGTCATTGATCGTTGCGGCGGTGTTTTGACTGTGGATAGTTTAAAAGAACTTGAATACATTGAAAGATGTATACTTGAAGCGATGCGAATATTTCCTCCTGGTCATATGATTCTCCGTTCGATAACCAAGGATTTACCACTGAGTAAGTTTTTTTAATACAAAAAAATTTTAAATTTCACTAATCATTCAAAATTTTAGAAAATCACGTCATTTCGGCCGGAACAGACTTGATGGTTATGATCTTTGATCTTCACAGAGATCCAAGATGGTGGACTGACCCTTTAAAATATGATCCTGATAGATTCTTACCTGAAAAAATGAAAAGTCAGTACCCGTACACGTACGTTCCATTAAGTGCGGGACCAAGAAATTGTTTAGGTATGAAGCATTAATTTATCTGAAAAGTATTAAAATTACAAGAATTTATGTGTTTTTAGGACAAAAGTTGGCAATAATGACGGTAAAAACGCTGGTAGCTTATATGTTGTACAATTACAAACTGGAACCCGTCACCAAATCCGATGAAGTCAAGTTTAAATTGTCGATTATTCTAGCACCATCAGAACCTATTTATATAAGAACTTTTAAATTGTAAAATTTCTGTGTGATTAATTGTTAATGTAGTTAGTATTGAGAATAAAAAACAATTTAATAATTATAATTAATCATTGTATAAACCTTTTTTTTATAAATGTTACATAAATGTAAAAAAAAAATTTTTTTTTTTTAAATTACCTTCAAAAGCTTGTTAAAAGAAAACTATTCAATATGTATGAAATGAATATGTTTAAGGTTAGGTTAGTCGCACTAATAGACATCACTGTATGTTAGGCTGTTTGTGCGAACCTAAAGTATGGGTATTATTTTTAATTAAATCACGTTCTTTTATGAAAAACATATTTTTAAGTATTTTTTTAATTCTTTTTAAGGTTTTCTGGACTTTTGCAATAAAAAATCATTGTTATTCGCAAAAAAATCCCACCCGCACACATGTTCCAAGTTACCCTATCAACCATCAAGTACAAAGAATTCTGCAGTACACAAGTCAAACTTCTGACGACCGAAAAATACGTTGAAACGGGGTCCGTTACCTTACATTGTCTGTACAAATGGATTTGAATGTTGGCGAGTAATAAGACTATAAACATGACTGACTTTCCTTTGAACATGTTTTTTCGTAATATATTTTCACCAAAAAAAAAAAACGCGTCTTACTCGTTCAGTAGTCAGAGTGGAACTGAGCGATCTTAAGTCTTCATCTGGTGAGCGTAAAAAAAATTGCGATGATTTTCTCAACGATTTTCTTTAAAAACGGCGCGTGTCGAAGATCAATTGTATTCAGTACGGATTAATGGCTTTCTCTTCCAATGAAAAAATGGTAAACAAATTTTCAAAGGTAATTTGCTTTAAGAAAAGACTTCAATAGTCAGTCATAAAGACGAGTTTTTTTTTCGAGACTTCAGCTAACAATCAGATTTATATTTTTTTTATTCAAAAACTTTCAATGTAGAATTTTTTATGTAGTTTTGAGAAAATAAAAATTAATTTTCAAGTCGTGAGCCAGAATGCATTTTGCATAAATTATATTAAGTCTACTATTACTTCAGTTATCAGTGACTGTAGACTGGATACCATAAATTCGAGTTTTTTATTATTATTAAATTTTATGTACGTTCAACGTCACTGATATTTTTTTCAATTTATACTTTCTATCAGCGAATTCACAGTCATTCGTAAGATTTGCGCGCTTATTCAAGTAGATTATCAAAAAAATAAATTTTAAAGAATTAGTCCAGAACGAATTGAATTTTTCGATACTAGAAATATTTTTTAGTACGAAATTGCTATTAAGCAATGAGAAATTTTTTTAAGTATGTAATTTTTGTAAGCATGAGAACACCTAAAAAAAAAAAAAACCGATTGTAAACATGAATTTTATTCAAGCAACGAATTATGATAAAAAAAAAGTTTTTATGATTGATTATTAAAACAAAGAACTCTCTCTTATAATTTACAAACAGTATATTAACGCAATAAAAGACCTTTAAATTGTTTGTACCAGACTGAATATAAACTTTTCAATTCCGAGCTTTGCGTGTAGTCTTTGTCGTAACTTTCTATCATTTTTTGAATAAAATTAGATGAATGTTCTTTATTTATTAGACATTCTTGATATTTTTAGTAAGTTTATACAAAAAAGTGATCTTGTATTTAATGTCCAGTCTATGGAAAAATCAGGATCAATAAGAGGTAAGTGTCAATATTGTTTAAAATTATTTAACGCCAAACCTTATTCCAATAGAACGGCAAAAAATAAATAAAACTTTCTTGAAATTAAAAATAATTTTTTTTTCGAGTACTGCCATAAATGTAACTGACATTTTGATATTATAAGGGTAGCTTTTATCAATCATCAGCTCAATTTTAGTAAAAAGTAGCCTAAAATTTCAATTAATAAATTAAATATTATTCGATTCACATTCAGTGAAAAGCGTTTCATTCAGCTGAATCTTTGGCTAATTTTCTGATTATATTCAGTGAAGATTCTTGGCAGGAATTCCCTCTCTTTTAAGAACGAGGTCTGTTTATAGTGCATAATACTTTTTTAAAAAATTTTTAAAACTACTCTTTAAATATTGAACTTGGTTCTTTCAAAAAATTCATCTGACATTTGTAACTTAAGTACACCAGCCGGACACCATATCGTTCCGAGGTTTGAATTAGGCGCTCGAAATATGACCGTCATCCCAAAATTTTTGCAAAAGTGCCAACCTTTGGCACGGGTAAAAAATTATTTTTCATAAAGTAGGGTTAGAGAGTCGATATCAATGATCAACATTGATTTATTTCAGACTTGTCAAGCTTTTTTATTGATAAAATTAATGATTGATCGCTGGCTCCACTAGTTTTGAATGTGTGCCGTATTTAAAAAATCGAATATAAATTATTATAAAAATTTTATCCATTTACAAAAACCTTCTCTCAAAATGAAAGTAAAATATTAAAAACAATTATGTAATTATGTATCGATAATTATTCTACAAAAAATGTTTTTATGACTTCTTATTGCTTCTTTTCTATTGATACATTTGAGATTTACTTAAAAAAAAAGGTTTTTGTAAATGGATAAAATTTTAAAAATAATTTATATTAGGTTTTTTAAATACGGCACACATTCAAAACAAGTAAATCAATCATTAATTTTTTCAATAAAAAGCTTGACAAGTCTGAAATAAATCAATTTTGATCATTGACATCGACTCTCTAACCCTATTACCCTACTTTATGAAAAATAATTTTTTACCCGTCCCAAAGGTTGGCACTTTAGCAAAAACTTTGGGTTGACGGTCAAATTTCGAGCGCCTAATTCAAACCTCGGAACGATATGGTGTCCGGCTGGTGTACACGCAAGTATGGTACACAAATTATTCGTATGATACAAGGTTACAAGACTGAGGAAAACTTCGATACGAAATTTTGATAAAGTACGGCTAATTATCGCGCTACACGCGCCTAAAATTAAATTTTTTTTTTATTTATAGTTAAATTTTTTGAATATTTTTTTCTCATATTGCGCATACGACAATCACTCTCTCAGATCGTCCAATGACGTGAATCATTTGGTTACAACCAATGACATGAATTATTTTGGTTGGATTAGCCAATGCTGTATCGGCTTCACTGATACGGCTATTATTTTTTAAGAAAGGAACTCGACGTCATGATTTGGTATCTGGTACTAGGGCTATTCGCAGCCCTCACTGTATTTCACGTTGTGGTAAGATACGGTTATAAAGGAAGACTCGTTAGTAATATCCCAGCTGTTTATCCGACACTACCTATTATTGGCAGTTTACTAGTATTCATCGGAAAAAATCAATGTAAGTCTTACAACTTACAATGCTTTTAAACTAAATAAGGTTATCAATCTTTAAGTTAAAAAAAAGATTTTTTTTTCCAAGTAGATGATTTTTTAATGAATTTTAAGAATTTTAAAATCAAAATTTATAAAAAAAAGTTTCTAAAACTTCAGTCCAATGAAGTCATTGGACTGAAATCACGTTGAATCTAAGGTAAACGTTCGAGATTATTTGACACTTTTCAAGGGAGGATTTTCCATTCAGGTGTGCTCGAGAAAATCAGTGAGGAAAAGTGTTTCATCGACTATTCCTAAAAAAACTTTTTAATTTACTAACGCAAAAGTTATGTCCAAGGTTTCAGCATCTCCCAAAAAAGAATTGTCAGAAATGTCCTCCAGAATGGTGTTCATTATTTTTCGATACTTTAAACAAAAATGCAAAAAAATATTGTAAATTTCAATTAGTTGATAACCCTATTACTAAAGTAATTCATTATAATTTAAAATATTTCAAGTAGTATTTCGTTAAAATGAATAGATTTCATTTACTTATTTTTATTTTTATTTTTTTTTCAGTGACATCATGGGATATGTATCGAAATTTTCACAAAAAATACTATCCCATTGTAAAGTTATGGTCTTTGACTTTTCCAACTATGTTAATTTGGGATCCAGATGACATAAAAGTACGACTAAAAAACGAGGGGCTATGCATTTCAGAATCACTAAAGGAATCACACATAGAAATCAATATAATCAATAAAATATTAATTTCATTTCAAGTAAAAATCTTCGAAAAATATTATTTTTAACAAAATATCAATTTAAATTGATTCCAAGGCTCTAAACACTTCAAATTTGCCAAAAGAATCACAAAAGAATCAAAAAGAATCAAAAGAATCATCAGTGATTCTGGAGTGCATAGCCCCTCGCTAAAAAATAAACTTTTTTTTTTTAAATATAGTGTTTATTTGAATTGGAATTTTTAGGCAGTGCTGACAAGTAAAGATAACCTTGATAAGGCTTTGCCTTACTCATTTATAGAATTTGCAGCGGGAACTGGTCTTATCACAGGAGGAGGTAAGATTTGAGGGAAATTTAGATTAATTATATCATCATTTTTGCCTCTACTTTAACAGGTGAGAAAGCCACTAGGAGGCGTAAGCTCCTGAGTCCAGCTTTTCACATAGACATTTTGAAAAAGTACATTGATGTGACAAACGACCACATGAAAGCATTCATTGAAAAAATGTCAAAAAGTGATGATAACTGCGTGCAAAATTTTTCCGAATTATCATCAAGGTTAATTCTTACGATTGTGTCCGGTAAATCACCAACATATAAAATATCCAAAAAGTTTTCGTAATGTTATTTTACCTTTTTTTTTTTCAAGAAACATCGATGGGAGTCAAAAAAGAATTTTTTGAAAAGAGAACAGGATACTACGAAAGTCTGGTAAAAGGAACTTTCCAAATCGCGGCCTATAGGTAAAGAGTTCATATTTTTTTTTAATTTAGGCGTAGTTATGAGTAAAGGGCTAAAAGTCAGTCAAACCAACGTCCGCAGTATTTATAATGAAACCAAAAAAATTATCACTCTGAAAAACTACTTTGATTATATTTTTATATTTACTAATTTGTTGATAAAAGAGTCATTCATCAAGCAGTATTTATCAGAAGTCATAAATTTTCGAATATTTTATGAAAAGTCAAATTAAGTTCCCAAAAATCAAAGCGTACCCGTATCCAACTTACGTCTGTCACGCATTTAAGCAAAAAACCGCCGGTCAAATCGAAAAACTAACCTCAAAATTGAATTCCGCGAAGTATGAAACATAGGAACATTACTTTCTATTGCGTAAAAAACTTTTTTCAAAAGAATTAAACGCTTTTATTGCAAGTATTAACCACAAACCGTGTTTACGGCTGTCACACTGCAAAGTGCAAACTATTCTGCAGAAATATGGCGTCGAACACGCGATCAGCTGATCGGTACCACCTTTTACCTTGCTTGAAAATGATTATACTTTTACTTTTAATGATTCAAATTGAACTGAAATTATCAAAACAGATTTTTTAAATAAATTTTAAAGTTTAAAACTCAAACAATAATTTTTTATTGGTGCTGAAAAATGGTTATATCTAGTTAAAAATTCACATTATTTATTGTTATTATCAACAATATTGATCGCAACAGTAGCATTTTTTAGCATCTATATTCATCCTACTAATGAGTAACAATGTTTTTTTTTTTTTCTGAAAAATACTTTTGAAGTGTAGTTTCTATACTTACGTTGGTACTCCCTATCATAGATTTTTGCCTTTTACTCTAATATAGTCATCCACGAACTTCAATATTCCTTTTGTTTTTTTTTTTTTAAGACACCTTAGACCCTACCTTCCAACTTGGTTATTTCAATTTACGACAGTAGGTCGTAAACAAAATGTCCTCGGCAAAGAAATAAACGGTTTTGCGAAAAAGGTTCGTACTTTAAACTATTTTTTTATAAAATTGTAAAAATTTAATTTCAATTAAAAAAAAAAAAATTGTTTTATTTATTATTAAGTATAATATATGATGGTCTAAAAAAATTTTTATTTATACAGATAGTAGATGAGCGTCGAAAATATCATGAGCGTACAGGATATAAGTTCATTGAACCTGAGAATGATGATGATGAATCAATTGGTGGGTTTTGAAAAAAATACTTAAAAATCCATTTTTTTTTCGATAGTCGAATAAATTTTTGAAACATTATAGTAATTATTATTATTTTATTTTTCAGGAATCAAAAAAAAGTTTGCCGCATTAGATCTTCTGTTGTCACTAGAGAAGAAAGGCTTAATAGATGAGAGTGGAATAATAGAAGAAATAAATACTTTTACAGTAGCGGTAGCTATATGTTTTCATAATTTTTCTGAAAATAAATATGTAACATAAATTGACCAAGCTATTTTTTTCCTTTAATTTACTAATTAGAAGTTTATAGTACACTGTATGTAAAGATGTTCGTAATTAAAACAATTTTTCACAGGCTCACGACACAGCTACATTGACTATGACATTTACATTGTTATTACTAGCCGAAAATTTGGATTTTCAGGTAAAGTATAAATAAATGATTAATTTATAAAGTATCTTTCTTCTGATTTAACTACCGTGTTTTTTTTTTTTTTTTTTTTCCTTTTTTATAAGGCATGCCTTATATTTTTTTTCTTCTTTTGTAGATTTTTTCATGTATGTATTATATTCGGAACATATCTTATATTTTCAATTTTGAGGAAATTAAAACACAAATGAAGTTTTTTCAACCATTATAAACTATTATTTCGCTTTATAAATCAGTTTATATAAGAAATTTTATAAAATAATTATTATATATTAACAAATCAGTAGGTAAAAATTATATAGATTTTCATGAGTCGTTCTATTGTATGTCTTATTCGTCGGTTTAGAGTAAGAACCTACTATCTCAGCGGCCCGGAGAAAGAACCTACTATCTCAGCGGCCCAGAGCAAGAGCCTACTATTTCAGGGGCCAGAGGAAGAACCTGCTATCTCGGGGGCCAGAGTTAAAAGCTACTGTTTCAAGGCCCATTTAAACAATGGCATCAAATTTTTTTTTCTTTTTTGAAGCGTAGCAGAGTTATAACGTAAGTATAGAAGCCACGCTTCAAAAAAAATAACAAAATTTTGATCCCATTGTTTAAATGGACCTGTGAAACAGTAGCTTTTAGGTTCCGGCCCCCGAGATAGCAGGTTCTTGCTCTGGCCCGCTGAGATAGTAGGTTCTTGCTCTGGGCCGCTGAGATAGTAGGTTCTTACTCTAAATCGACGTTATATTGTTTTTAAGGCAAAAGCCAGAAAGGAAGCTGTTGAGGTCATTGATCGATGTGGCGGTGTTTTGACTACGGATGGTATTAAAGATCTCGAATACATCGAAAGATGCATGAAAGAAACCATGCGAATATTTCCTCCCGGTCATACAATCGGCCGTTCGATAACCAAGGACTTACCTCTGAGTAGGTTTTTTCAAAACAAAATAAATGATAAAGTTTTACTAATCATTCAAATTTATAGAAAACCATATCTTACCGGCCGGATCAGACGCGATGCTTATGATCTTCGATCTTCACCGGGATCCGAGATTTTGGAAAGATCCTCTGAAGTTTGAACCAGACAGGTTTTCACCGGAACAAGTGGAAAATCATTATCCGTATACTTACCTTCCATTTAGCGCAGGACCGAGAAATTGTCTGGGTAATAACCATAAATTTATCTGAAAAATCATTTAAAAAGTACTAAAAGTGCTAGAATATAATTTATGTGTTTTTAGGACAAAAGTTGGCAGTAATGACGGTAAAAGCGCTTGTAGCTTATATGTTGTACAATTACAAACTGGAACCCGTCACCAAATCCGATGAAGTCGAGTTTAAATTGGCGATTATTCTGTCACCATCAGAACCCATTTACATAAGAACTATTAAATTGTAAAATTTCTGTACAATTAATTGTTTATGTAGTTTTTATTGAGAATAAAATAGATTGAATGATCATAATTAATCATTCAATGAACCTTTTTTTTATAAATGTTACATAAATGTAACAAAATTTTTTTTTTTTTTTTCAATTACCTTCAAAAGCTTGTTAAAAGAAAACTATACAATATGTATGAAATGAATATGTTTAAGGTTAGGTTAGTCGCACTAATAGACATCACTGTATGTTAGGCTGTTTGTGCGAACCTAAAGTATGGGTATTATTTTTAATTAAATCACGTTCTTTTATGAAAAACATATTTTTTAGTATTTTTTTAAATTCTTTTTAAGGTTTTCTGGACTTTTGCAATAAAAAATCATTGTTATTCGCAAAAAAATCCCACCCGCACACATGTTCCAAGTTACCCTATCAACCATCAAGTACAAAGAATTCTGCAGTACACGAGTCAAACTTCTGACGACCGAAAAATACGTTGAAACGGGGTCCGTTACCTTACATTGTCTGTACATATGGATTTGAATGTTGGCGAGTAATAAGACTATAAACATGACTGACTTTCCTTTGAACATGTTTTTTCGTAATAAATTTTTACCAAAAAAAAAAAAAAACGCGTCTTACTCGTTCAGTAGTCAGGGTGGAACTGAGCGATCTTAAGTCTTCATCTGGTGTGCGTAAAAAAAATTGCGATGATTTTTTCAACGATTTTCTTTAAAAACGACGCGTGTCGAAGATCAATTGTATTCAGTGCGGGCTCTCTCTTCCAATGAAAAAATGGTAAACAAATTTTCAAAGGTAATTTGCTTTAAGAAAAGACTTCAATAGTCAGTCATAAAGACGAGTTTTTTTTTCGAGACTTCAGCTAACAATCAGATTTATATTTTTTTTATTCAAAAACTTTCAATGTAGAATTTTTTATGTAGTTTTGAGAAAAAAAAAATTAATTTTCAAGTCGTGAGCCAGAATGCATTTTGCATAAATTATATTAAGTCTACTATTACTTCAGTTATTAGTGACTGTAGACTGGACACCATAAATTCGAGTTTTTTACTATTATTAAATTTTATGTACGTTCAACGTCACTGATATTTTTTTCAATTTATACTTTGTAACAGCGAATTCACAGTCATTCGTAAGATTTGCGCGCTTATTCAAGTAGATTATCAAAAAAATAAATTTTAAAGAATTAGTCCAGAACGAATTGAATTTTTCGATACTAGAAATATTTTTTAGTACGAAATTGCTATTAAGCAATGATAAATTTTTTTAAGTATGTAATTTTTGTAAGCATGAGAACACCTAAAAAAAAAACCGATTGTAAACATGAATTTTATTCAAGCAACGAATTATGATAAAAAAAAGTTTTTATGATTGATTATTAAAACAAAGAACCCTCTCTTATAATTTACAAACAGTGTATTAACGCAATAAAAGACCTTTAAATTGTTTGTACCAGACTGAATATAAACTTTTCAATTCCGAGCTTTGCGTGTAGTCTTTGTCGTAACTTTCTATCATTTTTTAAATAAAATTAGATGAATGTTCTTTATTTATTAGACATTCTTGATATTTTTAGTAAATTTATACAAAAAAGTGATCTTGTATTTAATGTCCAGTCTATGGCAAAATCAGGATCAATAAGAGGTAAGTGTCAATATTGTTTAAAATTATTTAACGCCAAACCTTATTCCAATAGAACGGCAAAAAATAAATAAAACTTTCTTGAAATTAAAAATAATTTTTTTTTCGAGTACTGCCATAAATGTAATTGACATTTTGATATTATAAGGGTAGCTTTTATCAATCATCAGCTCAATTTTAGTAAAAAGTAGCCTAAAATTTCAATTAATAAATTAAATATTATTCGATTCATATTCAGTGAAAAGCGTTTCATTCAGCTGAATCTTTGGCTAATTTTCTGATTATATTCAGTGAAGATTCTTGGCAGGAATTCCCTCTCTTTTAAGAACGAGGTCTGTTTATAGTGCATAATACTTTTTAAAAATTTTTTAAAACTACTCTTTAAATATTGAACTTGGTTCTTTCAAAAAATTCATCTGACATTTGTAACTTATGTACACGCAAGTATAGTACACAAATTATTCGTATGATACAAGGTTACAAGACTGAGGAAAACTTTGATACGAAATTTTGATAAACTAGGGCTAATTATCGCGCTGCACGCGCCTAAAATTAATTTTTTTTTTATTTATAGTTAAATTTTTTGAATATTTTTTTCTCATATTGCGCATACGACAATCACTCTCTCATATCGTCCAATGACGTGAATCATTTGGTTACAACCAATGACATGAATTATTTTGGTTGGATTAGCCAATGCTGTATCGGCTTCACTGATACGGCTATTATTTTTTAAGAAAGGAACTCGACGTCATGATTTGGTATCTGGTACTAGGGCTATTCGCAGCCCTCACTGTATTTCACGTTGTGGTCAGATACGGTTACAAAGGAAGACTCGTTAGTAATATCCCAGCTGTTTATCCGACACTACCTATTATTGGCAGTTTACTAGTATTCATCGGAAAAAATCAATGTAAGTCTTACAACTTACAATGCTTTTAAACTAAATAAGGTTATCAATCTTTAAGTTAAAAAAAAGATTTTTTTTTCCAAGTAGATGATTTTTTAATGAATTTTAAGAATTTTAAAATCAAAATTTATAAAAAAAAGTTTCTAAAACTTCAGTCCAATGAAGTCATTGGACTGAAATCACGTTGAATCTAAGGTAAACGTTCGAGATTATTTGACACTTTTCAAGGGAGGATTTTCCATTCAGGTGTGCTCGAGAAAATCAGTGAGGAAAAGTGTTTCATCGACTATTCCTAAAAAAACTTTTTAATTTACTAACGCAAAAGTTATGTCCAAGGTTTCAGCATCTCCCAAAAAAGAATTGTCAGAAATGTCCTCCAGAATGGTGTTCATTATTTTTCGATACTTTAAACAAAAATGCAAAAAAATATTGTAAATTTCAATTAGTTGATAACCCTATTACTAAAGTAATTCATTATAATTTAAAATATTTCAAGTAGTATTTCGTTAAAATGAATAGATTTCATTTACTTATTTTTATTTTTATTTTTTTTTCAGTGACATCATGGGATATGTATCGAAATTTTCACAAAAAATACTATCCCATTGTAAAGTTATGGTCTTTGACTTTTCCAACTATGTTAATTTGGGATCCAGATGACATAAAAGTACGACTAAAAAACGAGGGGCTATGCATTTCAGAATCACTAAAGGAATCACACATAGAAATCAATATAATCAATAAAATATTAATTTCATTTCAAGTAAAAATCTTCGAAAAATATTATTTTTAACAAAATATCAATTTAAATTGATTCCAAGGCTCTAAACACTTCAAATTTGCCAAAAGAATCACAAAAGAATCAAAAAGAATCAAAAGAATCATCAGTGATTCTGGAGTGCATAGCCCCTCGCTAAAAAATAAACTTTTTTTTTTTAAATATAGTGTTTATTTGAATTGGAATTTTTAGGCAGTGCTGACAAGTAAAGATAACCTTGATAAGGCTTTGCCTTACTCATTTATAGAATTTGCAGCGGGAACTGGTCTTATCACAGGAGGAGGTAAGATTTGAGGGAAATTTAGATTAATTATATCATCATTTTTGCCTCTACTTTAACAGGTGAGAAAGCCACTAGGAGGCGTAAGCTCCTGAGTCCAGCTTTTCACATAGACATTTTGAAAAAGTACATTGATGTGACAAACGACCACATGAAAGCATTCATTGAAAAAATGTCAAAAAGTGATGATAACTGCGTGCAAAATTTTTCCGAATTATCATCAAGGTTAATTCTTACGATTGTGTCCGGTAAATCACCAACATATAAAATATCCAAAAAGTTTTCGTAATGTTATTTTACCTTTTTTTTTTTCAAGAAACATCGATGGGAGTCAAAAAAGAATTTTTTGAAAAGAGAACAGGATACTACGAAAGTCTGGTAAAAGGAACTTTCCAAATCGCGGCCTATAGGTAAAGAGTTCATATTTTTTTTTAATTTAGGCGTAGTTATGAGTAAAGGGCTAAAAGTCAGTCAAACCAACGTCCGCAGTATTTATAATGAAACCAAAAAAATTATCACTCTGAAAAACTACTTTGATTATATTTTTATATTTACTAATTTGTTGATAAAAGAGTCATTCATCAAGCAGTATTTATCAGAAGTCATAAATTTTCGAATATTTTATGAAAAGTCAAATTAAGTTCCCAAAAATCAAAGCGTACCCGTATCCAACTTACGTCTGTCACGCATTTAAGCAAAAAACCGCCGGTCAAATCGAAAAACTAACCTCAAAATTGAATTCCGCGAAGTATGAAACATAGGAACATTACTTTCTATTGCGTAAAAAACTTTTTTCAAAAGAATTAAACGCTTTTATTGCAAGTATTAACCACAAACCGTGTTTACGGCTGTCACACTGCAAAGTGCAAACTATTCTGCAGAAATATGGCGTCGAACACGCGATCAGCTGATCGGTACCACCTTTTACCTTGCTTGAAAATGATTATACTTTTACTTTTAATGATTCAAATTGAACTGAAATTATCAAAACAGATTTTTTAAATAAATTTTAAAGTTTAAAACTCAAACAATAATTTTTTATTGGTGCTGAAAAATGGTTATATCTAGTTAAAAATTCACATTATTTATTGTTATTATCAACAATATTGATCGCAACAGTAGCATTTTTTAGCATCTATATTCATCCTACTAATGAGTAACAATGTTTTTTTTTTTTTCTGAAAAATACTTTTGAAGTGTAGTTTCTATACTTACGTTGGTACTCCCTATCATAGATTTTTGCCTTTTACTCTAATATAGTCATCCACGAACTTCAATATTCCTTTTGTTTTTTTTTTTTTAAGACACCTTAGACCCTACCTTCCAACTTGGTTATTTCAATTTACGACAGTAGGTCGTAAACAAAATGTCCTCGGCAAAGAAATAAACGGTTTTGCGAAAAAGGTTCGTACTTTAAACTATTTTTTTATAAAATTGTAAAAATTTAATTTCAATTAAAAAAAAAAAAATTGTTTTATTTATTATTAAGTATAATATATGATGGTCTAAAAAAATTTTTATTTATACAGATAGTAGATGAGCGTCGAAAATATCATGAGCGTACAGGATATAAGTTCATTGAACCTGAGAATGATGATGATGAATCAATTGGTGGGTTTTGAAAAAAATACTTAAAAATCCATTTTTTTTTCGATAGTCGAATAAATTTTTGAAACATTATAGTAATTATTATTATTTTATTTTTCAGGAATCAAAAAAAAGTTTGCCGCATTAGATCTTCTGTTGTCACTAGAGAAGAAAGGCTTAATAGATGAGAGTGGAATAATAGAAGAAATAAATACTTTTACAGTAGCGGTAGCTATATGTTTTCATAATTTTTCTGAAAATAAATATGTAACATAAATTGACCAAGCTATTTTTTTCCTTTAATTTACTAATTAGAAGTTTATAGTACACTGTATGTAAAGATGTTCGTAATTAAAACAATTTTTCACAGGCTCACGACACAGCTACATTGACTATGACATTTACATTGTTATTACTAGCCGAAAATTTGGATTTTCAGGTAAAGTATAAATAAATGATTAATTTATAAAGTATCTTTCTTCTGATTTAACTACCGTGTTTTTTTTTTTTTTTTTTTTTCCTTTTTTATAAGGCATGCCTTATATTTTTTTTCTTCTTTTGTAGATTTTTTCATGTATGTATTATATTCGGAACATATCTTATATTTTCAATTTTGAGGAAATTAAAACACAAATGAAGTTTTTTCAACCATTATAAACTATTATTTCGCTTTATAAATCAGTTTATATAAGAAATTTTATAAAATAATTATTATATATTAACAAATCAGTAGGTAAAAATTATATAGATTTTCATGAGTCGTTCTATTGTATGTCTTATTCGTCGGTTTAGAGTAAGAACCTACTATCTCAGCGGCCCGGAGAAAGAACCTACTATCTCAGCGGCCCAGAGCAAGAGCCTACTATTTCAGGGGCCAGAGGAAGAACCTGCTATCTCGGGGGCCAGAGTTAAAAGCTACTGTTTCAAGGCCCATTTAAACAATGGCATCAAATTTTTTTTTCTTTTTTGAAGCGTAGCAGAGTTATAACGTAAGTATAGAAGCCACGCTTCAAAAAAAATAACAAAATTTTGATCCCATTGTTTAAATGGACCTGTGAAACAGTAGCTTTTAGGTTCCGGCCCCCGAGATAGCAGGTTCTTGCTCTGGCCCGCTGAGATAGTAGGTTCTTGCTCTGGGCCGCTGAGATAGTAGGTTCTTACTCTAAATCGACGTTATATTGTTTTTAAGGCAAAAGCCAGAAAGGAAGCTGTTGAGGTCATTGATCGATGTGGCGGTGTTTTGACTACGGATGGTATTAAAGATCTCGAATACATCGAAAGATGCATGAAAGAAACCATGCGAATATTTCCTCCCGGTCATACAATCGGCCGTTCGATAACCAAGGACTTACCTCTGAGTAGGTTTTTTCAAAACAAAATAAATGATAAAGTTTTACTAATCATTCAAATTTATAGAAAACCATATCTTACCGGCCGGATCAGACGCGATGCTTATGATCTTCGATCTTCACCGGGATCCGAGATTTTGGAAAGATCCTCTGAAGTTTGAACCAGACAGGTTTTCACCGGAACAAGTGGAAAATCATTATCCGTATACTTACCTTCCATTTAGCGCAGGACCGAGAAATTGTCTGGGTAATAACCATAAATTTATCTGAAAAATCATTTAAAAAGTACTAAAAGTGCTAGAATATAATTTATGTGTTTTTAGGACAAAAGTTG
Source organism: Encarsia formosa (assembly GCA_038277355.1). NCBI lineage: Eukaryota > Metazoa > Arthropoda > Insecta > Hymenoptera > Aphelinidae > Encarsia > Encarsia formosa. The sequence continues at coordinate 7,926,486 of CM076184.1, read as the reverse complement.
GCAGTAATGACGGTAAAAGCGCTTGTAGCTTATATGTTGTACAATTACAAACTGGAACCCGTCACCAAATCCGATGAAGTCGAGTTTAAATTGGCGATTATTCTGTCACCATCAGAACCCATTTACATAAGAACTATTAAATTGTAAAATTTCTGTACAATTAATTGTTTATGTAGTTTTTATTGAGAATAAAATAGATTGAATGATCATAATTAATCATTCAATGAACCTTTTTTTTATAAATGTTACATAAATGTAACAAAATTTTTTTTTTTTTTTTCAATTACCTTCAAAAGCTTGTTAAAAGAAAACTATACAATATGTATGAAATGAATATGTTTAAGGTTAGGTTAGTCGCACTAATAGACATCACTGTATGTTAGGCTGTTTGTGCGAACCTAAAGTATGGGTATTATTTTTAATTAAATCACGTTCTTTTATGAAAAACATATTTTTTAGTATTTTTTTAAATTCTTTTTAAGGTTTTCTGGACTTTTGCAATAAAAAATCATTGTTATTCGCAAAAAAATCCCACCCGCACACATGTTCCAAGTTACCCTATCAACCATCAAGTACAAAGAATTCTGCAGTACACGAGTCAAACTTCTGACGACCGAAAAATACGTTGAAACGGGGTCCGTTACCTTACATTGTCTGTACATATGGATTTGAATGTTGGCGAGTAATAAGACTATAAACATGACTGACTTTCCTTTGAACATGTTTTTTCGTAATAAATTTTTACCAAAAAAAAAAAAAAACGCGTCTTACTCGTTCAGTAGTCAGGGTGGAACTGAGCGATCTTAAGTCTTCATCTGGTGTGCGTAAAAAAAATTGCGATGATTTTTTCAACGATTTTCTTTAAAAACGACGCGTGTCGAAGATCAATTGTATTCAGTGCGGGCTCTCTCTTCCAATGAAAAAATGGTAAACAAATTTTCAAAGGTAATTTGCTTTAAGAAAAGACTTCAATAGTCAGTCATAAAGACGAGTTTTTTTTTCGAGACTTCAGCTAACAATCAGATTTATATTTTTTTTATTCAAAAACTTTCAATGTAGAATTTTTTATGTAGTTTTGAGAAAAAAAAAATTAATTTTCAAGTCGTGAGCCAGAATGCATTTTGCATAAATTATATTAAGTCTACTATTACTTCAGTTATTAGTGACTGTAGACTGGACACCATAAATTCGAGTTTTTTACTATTATTAAATTTTATGTACGTTCAACGTCACTGATATTTTTTTCAATTTATACTTTGTAACAGCGAATTCACAGTCATTCGTAAGATTTGCGCGCTTATTCAAGTAGATTATCAAAAAAATAAATTTTAAAGAATTAGTCCAGAACGAATTGAATTTTTCGATACTAGAAATATTTTTTAGTACGAAATTGCTATTAAGCAATGATACATTTTTTTAAGTATGTAATTTTTGTAAGCATGAGAACACCTAAAAAAAAAACCGATTGTAAACATGAATTTTATTCAAGCAACGAATTATGATAAAAAAAAGTTTTTATGATTGATTATTAAAACAAAGAACCCTCTCTTATAATTTACAAACAGTGTATTAACGCAATAAAAGACCTTTAAATTGTTTGTACCAGACTGAATATAAACTTTTCAATTCCGAGCTTTGCGTGTAGTCTTTGTCGTAACTTTCTATCATTTTTTAAATAAAATTAGATGAATGTTCTTTATTTATTAGACATTCTTGATATTTTTAGTAAATTTATACAAAAAAGTGATCTTGTATTTAATGTCCAGTCTATGGCAAAATCAGGATCAATAAGAGGTAAGTGTCAATATTGTTTAAAATTATTTAACGCCAAACCTTATTCCAATAGAACGGCAAAAAATAAATAAAACTTTCTTGAAATTAAAAATAATTTTTTTTTCGAGTACTGCCATAAATGTAATTGACATTTTGATATTATAAGGGTAGCTTTTATCAATCATCAGCTCAATTTTAGTAAAAAGTAGCCTAAAATTTCAATTAATAAATTAAATATTATTCGATTCATATTCAGTGAAAAGCGTTTCATTCAGCTGAATCTTTGGCTAATTTTCTGATTATATTCAGTGAAGATTCTTGGCAGGAATTCCCTCTCTTTTAAGAACGAGGTCTGTTTATAGTGCATAATACTTTTTAAAAATTTTTTAAAACTACTCTTTAAATATTGAACTTAGTTCTTTCAAAAAATTCATCTGACATTTGTAACTTATGTACACGCAAGTATAGTACACAAATTATTCGTATGATACAAGGTTACAAGACTGAGGAAAACTTTGATACGAAATTTTGATAAACTAGGGCTAATTATCGCGCTGCACGCGCCTAAAATTAATTTTTTTTTTATTTATAGTTAAATTTTTTGAATATTTTTTTCTCATATTGCGCATACGACAATCACTCTCTCATATCGTCCAATGACGTGAATCATTTGGTTACAACCAATGACATGAATTATTTTGGTTGGATTAGCCAATGCTGTATCGGCTTCACTGATACGGCTATTATTTTTTAAGAAAGGAACTCGACGTCATGATTTGGTATCTGGTACTAGGGCTATTCGCAGCCCTCACTGTATTTCACGTTGTGGTCAGATACGGTTACAAAGGAAGACTCGTTAGTAATATCCCAGCTGTTTATCCGACACTACCTATTATTGGCAGTTTACTAGTATTCATCGGAAAAAATCAATGTAAGTCTTACAACTTACAATGCTTTTAAACTAAATAAGGTTATCAATCTTTAAGTTAAAAAAAAGATTTTTTTTTCCAAGTAGATGATTTTTTAATGAATTTTAAGAATTTTAAAATCAAAATTTATAAAAAAAAGTTTCTAAAACTTCAGTCCAATGAAGTCATTGGACTGAAATCACGTTGAATCTAAGGTAAACGTTCGAGATTATTTGACACTTTTCAAGGGAGGATTTTCCATTCAGGTGTGCTCGAGAAAATCAGTGAGGAAAAGTGTTTCATCGACTATTCCTAAAAAAACTTTTTAATTTACTAACGCAAAAGTTATGTCCAAGGTTTCAGCATCTCCCAAAAAAGAATTGTCAGAAATGTCCTCCAGAATGGTGTTCATTATTTTTCGATACTTTAAACAAAAATGCAAAAAAATATTGTAAATTTCAATTAGTTGATAACCCTATTACTAAAGTAATTCATTATAATTTAAAATATTTCAAGTAGTATTTCGTTAAAATGAATAGATTTCATTTACTTATTTTTATTTTTATTTTTTTTTCAGTGACATCATGGGATATGTATCGAAATTTTCACAAAAAATACTATCCCATTGTAAAGTTATGGTCTTTGACTTTTCCAACTATGTTAATTTGGGATCCAGATGACATAAAAGTACGACTAAAAAACGAGGGGCTATGCATTTCAGAATCACTAAAGGAATCACACATAGAAATCAATATAATCAATAAAATATTAATTTCATTTCAAGTAAAAATCTTCGAAAAATATTATTTTTAACAAAATATCAATTTAAATTGATTCCAAGGCTCTAAACACTTCAAATTTGCCAAAAGAATCACAAAAGAATCAAAAAGAATCAAAAGAATCATCAGTGATTCTGGAGTGCATAGCCCCTCGCTAAAAAATAAACTTTTTTTTTTTAAATATAGTGTTTATTTGAATTGGAATTTTTAGGCAGTGCTGACAAGTAAAGATAACCTTGATAAGGCTTTGCCTTACTCATTTATAGAATTTGCAGCGGGAACTGGTCTTATCACAGGAGGAGGTAAGATTTGAGGGAAATTTAGATTAATTATATCATCATTTTTGCCTCTACTTTAACAGGTGAGAAAGCCACTAGGAGGCGTAAGCTCCTGAGTCCAGCTTTTCACATAGACATTTTGAAAAAGTACATTGATGTGACAAACGACCACATGAAAGCATTCATTGAAAAAATGTCAAAAAGTGATGATAACTGCGTGCAAAATTTTTCCGAATTATCATCAAGGTTAATTCTTACGATTGTGTCCGGTAAATCACCAACATATAAAATATCCAAAAAGTTTTCGTAATGTTATTTTACCTTTTTTTTTTTCAAGAAACATCGATGGGAGTCAAAAAAGAATTTTTTGAAAAGAGAACAGGATACTACGAAAGTCTGGTAAAAGGAACTTTCCAAATCGCGGCCTATAGGTAAAGAGTTCATATTTTTTTTTAATTTAGGCGTAGTTATGAGTAAAGGGCTAAAAGTCAGTCAAACCAACGTCCGCAGTATTTATAATGAAACCAAAAAAATTATCACTCTGAAAAACTACTTTGATTATATTTTTATATTTACTAATTTGTTGATAAAAGAGTCATTCATCAAGCAGTATTTATCAGAAGTCATAAATTTTCGAATATTTTATGAAAAGTCAAATTAAGTTCCCAAAAATCAAAGCGTACCCGTATCCAACTTACGTCTGTCACGCATTTAAGCAAAAAACCGCCGGTCAAATCGAAAAACTAACCTCAAAATTGAATTCCGCGAAGTATGAAACATAGGAACATTACTTTCTATTGCGTAAAAAACTTTTTTCAAAAGAATTAAACGCTTTTATTGCAAGTATTAACCACAAACCGTGTTTACGGCTGTCACACTGCAAAGTGCAAACTATTCTGCAGAAATATGGCGTCGAACACGCGATCAGCTGATCGGTACCACCTTTTACCTTGCTTGAAAATGATTATACTTTTACTTTTAATGATTCAAATTGAACTGAAATTATCAAAACAGATTTTTTAAATAAATTTTAAAGTTTAAAACTCAAACAATAATTTTTTATTGGTGCTGAAAAATGGTTATATCTAGTTAAAAATTCACATTATTTATTGTTATTATCAACAATATTGATCGCAACAGTAGCATTTTTTAGCATCTATATTCATCCTACTAATGAGTAACAATGTTTTTTTTTTTTTCTGAAAAATACTTTTGAAGTGTAGTTTCTATACTTACGTTGGTACTCCCTATCATAGATTTTTGCCTTTTACTCTAATATAGTCATCCACGAACTTCAATATTCCTTTTGTTTTTTTTTTTTTAAGACACCTTAGACCCTACCTTCCAACTTGGTTATTTCAATTTACGACAGTAGGTCGTAAACAAAATGTCCTCGGCAAAGAAATAAACGGTTTTGCGAAAAAGGTTCGTACTTTAAACTATTTTTTTATAAAATTGTAAAAATTTAATTTCAATTAAAAAAAAAAAAATTGTTTTATTTATTATTAAGTATAATATATGATGGTCTAAAAAAATTTTTATTTATACAGATAGTAGATGAGCGTCGAAAATATCATGAGCGTACAGGATATAAGTTCATTGAACCTGAGAATGATGATGATGAATCAATTGGTGGGTTTTGAAAAAAATACTTAAAAATCCATTTTTTTTTCGATAGTCGAATAAATTTTTGAAACATTATAGTAATTATTATTATTTTATTTTTCAGGAATCAAAAAAAAGTTTGCCGCATTAGATCTTCTGTTGTCACTAGAGAAGAAAGGCTTAATAGATGAGAGTGGAATAATAGAAGAAATAAATACTTTTACAGTAGCGGTAGCTATATGTTTTCATAATTTTTCTGAAAATAAATATGTAACATAAATTGACCAAGCTATTTTTTTCCTTTAATTTACTAATTAGAAGTTTATAGTACACTGTATGTAAAGATGTTCGTAATTAAAACAATTTTTCACAGGCTCACGACACAGCTACATTGACTATGACATTTACATTGTTATTACTAGCCGAAAATTTGGATTTTCAGGTAAAGTATAAATAAATGATTAATTTATAAAGTATCTTTCTTCTGATTTAACTACCGTGTTTTTTTTTTTTTTTTTTTTCCTTTTTTATAAGGCATGCCTTATATTTTTTTTCTTCTTTTGTAGATTTTTTCATGTATGTATTATATTCGGAACATATCTTATATTTTCAATTTTGAGGAAATTAAAACACAAATGAAGTTTTTTCAACCATTATAAACTATTATTTCGCTTTATAAATCAGTTTATATAAGAAATTTTATAAAATAATTATTATATATTAACAAATCAGTAGGTAAAAATTATATAGATTTTCATGAGTCGTTCTATTGTATGTCTTATTCGTCGGTTTAGAGTAAGAACCTACTATCTCAGCGGCCCGGAGAAAGAACCTACTATCTCAGCGGCCCAGAGCAAGAGCCTACTATTTCAGGGGCCAGAGGAAGAACCTGCTATCTCGGGGGCCAGAGTTAAAAGCTACTGTTTCAAGGCCCATTTAAACAATGGCATCAAATTTTTTTTTCTTTTTTGAAGCGTAGCAGAGTTATAACGTAAGTATAGAAGCCACGCTTCAAAAAAAATAACAAAATTTTGATCCCATTGTTTAAATGGACCTGTGAAACAGTAGCTTTTAGGTTCCGGCCCCCGAGATAGCAGGTTCTTGCTCTGGCCCGCTGAGATAGTAGGTTCTTGCTCTGGGCCGCTGAGATAGTAGGTTCTTACTCTAAATCGACGTTATATTGTTTTTAAGGCAAAAGCCAGAAAGGAAGCTGTTGAGGTCATTGATCGATGTGGCGGTGTTTTGACTACGGATGGTATTAAAGATCTCGAATACATCGAAAGATGCATGAAAGAAACCATGCGAATATTTCCTCCCGGTCATACAATCGGCCGTTCGATAACCAAGGACTTACCTCTGAGTAGGTTTTTTCAAAACAAAATAAATGATAAAGTTTTACTAATCATTCAAATTTATAGAAAACCATATCTTACCGGCCGGATCAGACGCGATGCTTATGATCTTCGATCTTCACCGGGATCCGAGATTTTGGAAAGATCCTCTGAAGTTTGAACCAGACAGGTTTTCACCGGAACAAGTGGAAAATCATTATCCGTATACTTACCTTCCATTTAGCGCAGGACCGAGAAATTGTCTGGGTAATAACCATAAATTTATCTGAAAAATCATTTAAAAAGTACTAAAAGTGCTAGAATATAATTTATGTGTTTTTAGGACAAAAGTTGGCAGTAATGACGGTAAAAGCGCTTGTAGCTTATATGTTGTACAATTACAAACTGGAACCCGTCACCAAATCCGATGAAGTCGAGTTTAAATTGGCGATTATTCTGTCACCATCAGAACCCATTTACATAAGAACTATTAAATTGTAAAATTTCTGTACAATTAATTGTTTATGTAGTTTTTATTGAGAATAAAATAGATTGAATGATCATAATTAATCATTCAATGAACCTTTTTTTTATAAATGTTACATAAATGTAACAAAATTTTTTTTTTTTTTTCAATTACCTTCAAAAGCTTGTTAAAAGAAAACTATACAATATGTATGAAATGAATATGTTTAAGGTTAGGTTAGTCGCACTAATAGACATCACTGTATGTTAGGCTGTTTGTGCGAACCTAAAGTATGGGTATTATTTTTAATTAAATCACGTTCTTTTATGAAAAACATATTTTTTAGTATTTTTTTAAATTCTTTTTAAGGTTTTCTGGACTTTTGCAATAAAAAATCATTGTTATTCGCAAAAAAATCCCACCCGCACACATGTTCCAAGTTACCCTATCAACCATCAAGTACAAAGAATTCTGCAGTACACGAGTCAAACTTCTGACGACCGAAAAATACGTTGAAACGGGGTCCGTTACCTTACATTGTCTGTACATATGGATTTGAATGTTGGCGAGTAATAAGACTATAAACATGACTGACTTTCCTTTGAACATGTTTTTTCGTAATAAATTTTTACCAAAAAAAAAAAAAACGCGTCTTACTCGTTCAGTAGTCAGGGTGGAACTGAGCGATCTTAAGTCTTCATCTGGTGTGCGTAAAAAAAATTGCGATGATTTTTTCAACGATTTTCTTTAAAAACGACGCGTGTCGAAGATCAATTGTATTCAGTGCGGGCTCTCTCTTCCAATGAAAAAATGGTAAACAAATTTTCAAAGGTAATTTGCTTTAAGAAAAGACTTCAATAGTCAGTCATAAAGACGAGTTTTTTTTTCGAGACTTCAGCTAACAATCAGATTTATATTTTTTTTATTCAAAAACTTTCAATGTAGAATTTTTTATGTAGTTTTGAGAAAAAAAAAATTAATTTTCAAGTCGTGAGCCAGAATGCATTTTGCATAAATTATATTAAGTCTACTATTACTTCAGTTATTAGTGACTGTAGACTGGACACCATAAATTCGAGTTTTTTACTATTATTAAATTTTATGTACGTTCAACGTCACTGATATTTTTTTCAATTTATACTTTGTAACAGCGAATTCACAGTCATTCGTAAGATTTGCGCGCTTATTCAAGTAGATTATCAAAAAAATAAATTTTAAAGAATTAGTCCAGAACGAATTGAATTTTTCGATACTAGAAATATTTTTTAGTACGAAATTGCTATTAAGCAATGATAAATTTTTTTAAGTATGTAATTTTTGTAAGCATGAGAACACCTAAAAAAAAAACCGATTGTAAACATGAATTTTATTCAAGCAACGAATTATGATAAAAAAAAGTTTTTATGATTGATTATTAAAACAAAGAACCCTCTCTTATAATTTACAAACAGTGTATTAACGCAATAAAAGACCTTTAAATTGTTTGTACCAGACTGAATATAAACTTTTCAATTCCGAGCTTTGCGTGTAGTCTTTGTCGTAACTTTCTATCATTTTTTAAATAAAATTAGATGAATGTTCTTTATTTATTAGACATTCTTGATATTTTTAGTAAATTTATACAAAAAAGTGATCTTGTATTTAATGTCCAGTCTATGGCAAAATCAGGATCAATAAGAGGTAAGTGTCAATATTGTTTAAAATTATTTAACGCCAAACCTTATTCCAATAGAACGGCAAAAAATAAATAAAACTTTCTTGAAATTAAAAATAATTTTTTTTTCGAGTACTGCCATAAATGTAATTGACATTTTGATATTATAAGGGTAGCTTTTATCAATCATCAGCTCAATTTTAGTAAAAAGTAGCCTAAAATTTCAATTAATAAATTAAATATTATTCGATTCATATTCAGTGAAAAGCGTTTCATTCAGCTGAATCTTTGGCTAATTTTCTGATTATATTCAGTGAAGATTCTTGGCAGGAATTCCCTCTCTTTTAAGAACGAGGTCTGTTTATAGTGCATAATACTTTTTAAAAATTTTTTAAAACTACTCTTTAAATATTGAACTTAGTTCTTTCAAAAAATTCATCTGACATTTGTAACTTATGTACACGCAAGTATAGTACACAAATTATTCGTATGATACAAGGTTACAAGACTGAGGAAAACTTTGATACGAAATTTTGATAAACTAGGGCTAATTATCGCGCTGCACGCGCCTAAAATTAATTTTTTTTTTATTTATAGTTAAATTTTTTGAATATTTTTTTCTCATATTGCGCATACGACAATCACTCTCTCATATCGTCCAATGACGTGAATCATTTGGTTACAACCAATGACATGAATTATTTTGGTTGGATTAGCCAATGCTGTATCGGCTTCACTGATACGGCTATTATTTTTTAAGAAAGGAACTCGACGTCATGATTTGGTATCTGGTACTAGGGCTATTCGCAGCCCTCACTGTATTTCACGTTGTGGTCAGATACGGTTACAAAGGAAGACTCGTTAGTAATATCCCAGCTGTTTATCCGACACTACCTATTATTGGCAGTTTACTAGTATTCATCGGAAAAAATCAATGTAAGTCTTACAACTTACAATGCTTTTAAACTAAATAAGGTTATCAATCTTTATGTTGAAAAATAGATTTTTTTTTCCAAGTAGATGATTTTTTAATGAATTTTAAGAATTTTAAAATCAAAATTTATCAAAAAAAGTTTCTAAAACTTCAGTCCAATGAAGTCATTGGACTGAAATCACATTGAATCTAAGGTAAACGTTCGAGATTATTTGACACTTTTCAAGGGAGGATTTTCCATTCAGGTATGCTCGAGAAAATCAGTGAGGAAAAGTGTTTCATCGACTATTCCTAAAAAAACTTTTTAATTTACTAACGCAAAAGTTATGTCCAAGGTTTCAGCATCTCCGAAAAAAGAATTGTCAGAAATGTCCTCCAGAATGGTGTTCATTATTTTTCGATACTTTAAACAAAAATGCAAAAAAATATTGTGAATTTCAAGTAGTTGATAACCCTATTACTAAAGTAATTCATTATAATTTAAAATATTTCAAGTAGTATTTCGTTAAAATGAATAGATTTCATTTACTTATTTTTATTTTTATTTTTTTTTAGTGACATCATGGGATATGTATCGAAATTTTCACAAAAAATACTATCCCATTGTAAAGTTATGGTCTTTGACTTTTCCAACTATGTTAATTTGGGATCCAGATGATATAAAAGTACGACTAAAAAATAAACTTTTTTTTTTTAAATATAGTGTTTATTTGAATTGAAATTTTTAGGCAGTGCTGACAAGTAAAGATAACCTTGATAAGGCTTTGCCTTACTCGTTTATAGAATTTGCAGCGGGAACTGGTCTTATCACAGGAGGAGGTAAGATTTGAGGGAAATTTAGATTAATTATATCATCATTTTTGCCTCTACTTTAACAGGTGAGAAAGCCACTAGGAGGCGTAAACTCCTGAGTCCAGCTTTTCACATAGACATTTTGAAAAAGTATATTGATGTGACAAACGACCACATGAAAGCATTCATTGAAAAATTGTCTAAGAGTGATGATTACTGCGTGCAAAATTTTTCCGAATTATCATCAAGGTTAATTCTTACGATTGTGTCCGGTAAATCACCAACATATAAAATATCCAAAAAGTTTTCGTAATGTTATTTTACCTTTTTTTTTTTTCAAGAAACATCGATGGGAGTCAAAAAAGAATTTTTTGAAAAGAGAACAGGATACTACGAAAGTCTGGTAAAAGGAACTTTCCAAATCGCGGCCTATAGGTAAAGAGTTCATATTTTTTTTAAATTTAGGCGTAGTTATGAGTAAAGGGCTAAAAGTCAGTCAAACCAACGTCCGCAGTATTTATAATGAAACAAAAAAAAATAATCACTCTGAAAAACTACTTTGATTATATTTTTATATTTACTAATTTGTTGATAAAAGAGTCATTTATCAAGCAGTATTTATCAGAAGTCATAAATTTTCGAATATTTTATGAAAAGTCAAATTAAGTTCCCAAAAATCAAAGCGTACCCGTATCCAACTTACGTCTGTCACGCATTTAAGCAAAAAACCATCGGTCAAATCAAAAAACTAACCTCAAAATTGAATTCCGCGGAGTATAAAACATAGGTACATTACTTTCTATTGCGTAAAAAACTTTTTTCAAAAGAATTAAACGCTTTTATTGCAAGTATTAACCACAAACCGTGTTTACGGCTGTCACACTGCAAAGTGCAAACTATTCTGCAGAAATATGGCGTCGAACACGCGATCAGCTGATCGGTACCACCTTTTACCTTGCTTGAAAATGATTATACTTTTACTTTTAATGATTCAAATTAAACTGAAATTATCAAAACAGATTTTTTAAATAAATTTTAAAGTTTAAAACTCAAACAATAATTTTTTATTGGTGCTGAAAAATGGTTATATCTAGTTAAAAATTCACCTTATTTATTGCTATTATCAACAATATTGATCGCAACAGTAGCATTTTTTAGCATCTATATTCATCCTACTAATGAGTAACAATGTTTTTTTTTTTTTTCTGAAAAATACTTTTGAAGTGTAGTTTCTATACTTACGTTGGTACTCCCTATCATAGATTTTTGCCTTTTACTCTAATATAGTCATCCACGAACTTCAATATTCCTTTTGTTTTTTTTTTTTTTTAAGACACCTTAGACCCTACCTTCCAACTTGGTTATTTCAATTTAAGACAGTAGGTCGTAAACAAAATGTCCTCGGCAAAGAAATAAACGTCTTATTTAAACAGATAGTAGATGAGCGTCGAAAATATCATGAGCGTACAGGATATAAGTTCATTGAACCTGAGAATGATGATGATGAATCAATTGGTGGGTTTTGAAAAAAATACTTAAAAATCCATTTTTTTTCGATAGTCGAATAAATTTTTGAAACATTATAGTAATTATTATTTTTTTATTTTTCAGGAATCAAAAAAAAGTTTGCCGCACTAGATCTTATGTTGTCACTAGAGAAGAAAGGCTTAATAGATGAGAGTGGAATAATAGAAGAAATTATTACTTTTACAGTAGCGGTAGCTATAAGTTTTCATAATTTTTCTGAAAATAAATATGTAACATAAATTGACCAAGCTATTTTTTTTCCTTTAATTTACTAATTAGAAGTTTATAGTACACTGTATGTAACGATGTTCGTGATAAATCAATTTTTCACAGGCTCACGACACAGCTACATTGACTTTGACATTTACATTGTTATTACTAGCCGAAAATTTGGATTTTCAGGTAAAGTATAAATAAATGATTAATTTATAAAGTATCTTTCTTCTGATTTAACTACCGTTTTTTTTTTTTTTTTTTCCGTTTTTATAAGGCATGCCTTATATTTTTTTTCTTCTTTTGTAGATTTTTTCGTGTATGTATTATATTCGGAACATATCTTATATTTTCAATTTTAAAGAAATTAAAACACAAATGAAGTTTTTTCAACCATTATAAACTATTATTTCGCTTTATAAATCAGTTTATATAAGAAATTTTATAAAATAATTATTATATATTAACAAACCAGTAGGTAAAAATTATATAGATTTTCATGAGTCGTTCTATTGTATGTCTTAATCGTCGGTTAGGAGTAAGAACCTACTATCTCAGCGGCCCGGAACAAGAACCTAGTATCTCAGCGGCCCAGAGCAAGAGCCTACTATTTCAGGGGCCAGAGCAAGAACCTGCTATCTCGGGGGCCGGAGTAAAAACTACTGTTTCAAGGCCCATTTAAACAATGGCATCAAATTTTTTTTTTCTTTTTTGAAGCGTAGCAGAGTTATAACGTAAGTATAGAAGCCACGCTTCAAAAAAAATAACAAAATTTTGATCCCATTGTTTAAATGGACCTGTGAAACAGTAGCTTTTAGGTTCCAGTCCCCGAGATAGCAGGTTCTTGCTCTGGCCCGCTGAGATAGTAGGTTCTTGCACTGGGCCGCTGAGATAGTAGGTTCTTACTCTAAATCGACGTTATATTCTTTTTTAGGCAAAAGCCAGAAAGGAAGCTGTTGAGGTCATTGATCGATGTGGCGGTGTTTTGACTACGGATGGTATTAAAGATCTCGAATACATCGAAAGATGCATGAAGGAAGCCATGCGAATATTTCCTCCCGGTCATATACTCGGCCGTTCGATAACCAAGGACTTACCTCTGAGTAGGTTTTTTCAAAACAAAAAAAAATGATAAAGTTTTACTAATCATTCAAAATTATAGAAAACCATATCTTACCGGCTGGATCAGACGTGATGCTTATGATCTTCGATCTTCACCGGGATCCGAGATTTTGGAAAGATCCTCTGAAGTTTGAACCAGACAGGTTTTCACCGGAACAAGTAGAAAATCATTATCCGTATACTTACCTTCCATTTAGCGCGGGACCGAGAAATTGTCTGGGTAATAACCATAAATTTATCTGAAAAATCATTCAAAAAGTACTAAAAGTGCTAGAATATAATTTATGTGTTTTTAGGACAAAAGTTGGCAGTGATGACGGTAAAAGCGCTGGTAGCTTATATGTTGTACAATTACAAACTGGAACCCGTCACCAAATCCAATGAAGTCAAGTTTAAATTGGCGATTATTCTGTCACCATCAGAACCCATTTACATAAGAACTATTAAATTGTAAAATTTCTGTACAATTAATTGTTTATGTAGTTTTTATTGAGAATAAAATAGATTGAATGATCATAATTAATCATTGAATGAACCTTTTTTTTATAAATGTTACATAAACCCTGTAAGAAGTGTGAATTAGGTTATTCATTAAATACCCATTTACTAGCTATTTTTAATAGTTAACCTGTTATTTTGCTAGTAACAAGCGATTTTATAGCTATTTAATAGATAACCTAATTCGCATTTCTTACAGGGAATGTTTTAGATTTTATCAATTGAAATGAATCTAAGTTTTACTGAATTGATTAAAAAAATTTAATTTTTTTTTAATTAATTTTTTATGAATTTTTTTTAACAATGACTCCATTAAAAATTTCATGAATGAATCATTACGGTGCTTATTTTCTTCGAGAGGATGAGTTTTCAAAGTCATAAATATAAAAAAATATACACATTTTTTGCTTTCAAAAATTTTTCAAAACAATACTTTTCCATTGTTCGTTGGAAAAAATTAGTTGCAAAACGCGTATGTAAGAAAGTTCTTGCATAAATTATCACTGCAACAATCCAATCTACGTCAGAATAGTTATGGAAGATTCCAGTTTTTAGATTTGAGAATTTTATGCGGGGCCAAGGTCGTTGATAGTTTTTTAAATTATTTGCGTTTTTGAGATTATTAAAAGTGCATTCACAGTGACACGGCTAATTAAATACGCAAATGTAGGGCTTGAACGCAAAAAATCAATCAAAATAATGAATTTTAAATTACTTACAGAAAACGCATTCAGTTTTGCAACAGTAAAAATGGCTTTTTAAAACAAGTTTACGAGAATAAATAGCAAATTAATTTCAAATTCGGTAAGCGTGAATCCACCCAAACGCAAACTACCCATGGTTGCATTCAAAAAACGAGTTAAGAAAAAAAAGAAACTATCTGAATAGTCGACAGGCATTAAAAAGGCCACCTTCTGTAATTTACTAAAAGTGGATCCTTGCGTCCGAAGATCGCGGGGCTCGAGTCTTTAAATAGTGGGTATTTTTCCAACGAGTCCTCTTTCTTTGCTGAACTTTGTGCGGGACGTTTGTAGACTTCTTCTTCTTACACTTTTAATTTTGAGTGGAAGTAGACGAATAAAGTCTCTGATACGTTTGGATTATTAGGTTAATTTTACCAAGTATTAAATAGTCAATAAAATTTATGAAAAAAGTTTTATTTGGAGTACAAACATTAGTCTAATTTTGTGCAGTTAAAGAAAGAAAATATGATATGAAGACATCTATCTAGGTGAGTTTTTTTTATGAAATTATGTAAAAATAAAAGGACTCGCTATTTTATTTATAACTTCTATTATAAAATGAAGTTTCTAATTATTCGTTTTAATTAAATATTTTAAAATAATTTAAAAAAAAAAACAATTTTCTCGAGATGATTTTGTTCTTATCAAACTTAGCTTTGCTAATGATTATTTTGAATCTAATTTATTAATTATTCATTTTAGATTTTTTTTTATATACATTTCAATTTACTTAATTTTGTTAAGTTCCTTTAAATAAAATGAGTCTTAAGCTTCTCTCTAAATCTCAATAAGTGAAATATTCACTTATTTCGTAAGTGAAGCAAGATATCACATTTAAAAAAGTGGAAAATCACTTATTTCATGAGTGAATCAAAAGGATCACTTTTGAAAAAGTGACTATCTGTGAACATAACCCTAAATGAAGTTGGATTACGAAAAAAATATTGTATTTCATCGTTGAAGTCATTATAATTTAATTTTAACCGAAAAACATAAACAATAAGTGATTATTAACGAAATAAAAATTCAAAATTGGTATTTTTTTCTGCATTTTTTACAAGGGTAATTTCTAGTTAAAATTTCAATTATGTTACTAGGATATATAAAAATGCTTTTAAAATAAAGTAGTAATAAAATATTACTCAACAAATAGATAAAAATAAAATTTTAGTAGTTGAAGTTTTAAGTAATTGAAAATTGAAAATTTTATATTTTCTAGATTATAAACAATGAATAATCTGCAGTTAAATGTAAATTATAAAAATAATAATAGAGTTCAAAAACTTTGAAAAAATATTTTGATGGAAAAAAATGTCATACAAATATTAAAAAAAAAAAGAAGATTTTGAACTAAAAAATAAATTAATAAATCGCTAAGTTTTACGAAAAAAATGAAGCTATTTTGTTTATTTTAAAAAGCTGTACATTAACGATTTTTGTGAAAAAAATTATTAAACCTCTTTTTTTCGTGATAGAACGTAACAAAATTGGCTTTTTACAACAAAAAAAAACTACTAAATTTTTCATCCTTTACG
The DNA here is from genome assembly GCA_038277355.1 of Encarsia formosa. Classification (NCBI taxonomy): domain Eukaryota; kingdom Metazoa; phylum Arthropoda; class Insecta; order Hymenoptera; family Aphelinidae; genus Encarsia; species Encarsia formosa. Next base: position 7,910,328 of record CM076184.1, on the reverse strand, counting down.
TTTTTTAAAAAAATTATTATTTTTACTTTTTTTTTTTTTTTTCCTGAGCTGAATCAAAATAAAATAAATAAACCACTTGTGAATAATGTCAAAATACTTGGTAGTAATCAAGATTATTAGATGTATTAAATACCTCCACTTTTATATTATTTTGAAACTTATTTATTTATTTATTTAAAAATCGCTTGAATAATAATTAATGATTGAGTTATTTATTTGTTTGAAAAAAATTGGGAACGGAAATGATAATTCAATTAGTTAATTATTACCTAAATATAAATTTTTATAATCAAGCTTTCTTGGGCAAACAGTTTTTATAGGCGCTTAAACACAATGAACAAATGGTCGAGAGGGTTAAATGTCATGATCCTCGTCGTGCCTCTTATTTTGCAATTTTTTTTCAACTTGAAGGATCCAGGTTCAAATCCTAGTCGATCAAATTTTTTTTTTTTTTTTTAATCTAATTATTAAAAACTTAATTATTTAATTGATGAAATAATAATTTTTCATGTGTAGAAGCATTAATAATTTAATTAATAAGAAATAAACATTTGGTTGCGTAATTCGATTTTTTACTTATTCATGAGTTATGTTTTACTAATTGAAAAAGGGAATAGTCACTTTTTCTACGTGGACGACAATTTACGCATTGAATAAGTGACTATTCACTTACAATAAGTGAAATTTCACTTATTGAGATTTAGAGAGTTGATAAAAATTCAATGTTAATGACTGACACTTTGAATTCTAATATATCTTTTTTTAAGTATCTTCTGGCTTCTATGCAAATCGATCGATGCTACCTCATATACCAATAAAGTTTATGGACTTAAGATTTTAAATTCACTTCATAAAAAACTTGACAAGAAATTTCTGTCATGTTCTTTTATTTGGTACTTATACTATTCGTAGTACTGGTTATATTCCACATTGTAACCAGATATGGACGAGTGGGAAGACTCGTCAGTAAAATACCAGCCGCATATCCGACACTACCTATTATCGGAAGTTTATTGGTTTTTAACCCAGCAGATTCCCGTAAGTATGACCAATCTCATTACTTGGAGTTTAAATATGTAAATTATCAAGCCCAATAATATTTTAGTTGGATCGTGGAGTCTGTTCAGAAATTTATACAAAAAATATTATCCAGCCATGAAACTGTGGTCCTTGACTTGTCCAACGGTAATTATTTGGGACCCAGAGGATATCAAGGTAAATCAAATAATTTTTTATCTTTTACTTACAATACTGGAATATTGTTGTAACCATAACTTGATTCGTGGAGAGGTAAAGAAATAAAATACAATTATTGCAAATTTAATCTTTTATTTTTTGCAATTTTATTTCCTAACACCTTCGCGTTTTGATTACAACAATATACCAATATTAGAAACAAGGAAAAGAGAGAGATTAAAAATTCGATCAACATACAATTTTATATTATTTATCGTTTATAAAAAAACATTTTAATTTTTTGCAGATCTTGTTGACCAGCAAAGAAAATCTTGACAAGGCCTACTCTTATAAGTACTTGCATTTCGCTGCAGGAACTGGACTCATTACTGGAGGAGGTAAGAATTTTTAAATTGATGAATTTCTAAATTAAATTAATGTTCGTATTTTTCATAACTAACAGGTGAAAAATGGGTTCAAAGGCGAAAACTCTTGAGTCCAGCCTTCCATGTTGACGTTATGAAAAAATATCTGGAAGTTTCTAACTCTCACATGAAGGCATTTATTGAAAAAATGTCTAAAAATCCCGACAATAGTGTGCAAAATCTTTCATCATTAGTATCGAAGTTAATTCTTACAATTGTGGCAGGTAATAAAAAAATCATCAAAAAATTTTTGAATTTTAAGTAACGTTACTTCATTTATTTATCAGAAACATCGATTGGCGTTGATCGCGAATATTTTGAGACCAAATGTGAATATTACGAAGGAATGGTTAGAAGATGCTTTGAGATAGTGCATTACAGGTATTTAATATATTTTTTTGAATTTTATATTTTTGTCAGTGATAATAATATGAATTATTTATATTTCAAGGCATTTTAGACCATTTTTAGCTGATTGGATATTTCAATTCACGCCAGTAGGTCTACAACAGAGAACCCTTACGAAGGAGATTCATGAGTTCACAACAAAGGTTTGTACTCTCGAAGAAATACGTAAAGTTTACTTTAAATATATTTCTCTAATGTCATAAAAAGAGAGGGGTGTTGCTAAAATATCGCGTTTTAAACTTTTGATTAGCCCTCTAGTGTTGTTTTCCCGAAGTTCATACTTTCGCATAAAAACTTAATTAAGATATAGTATGCTGATACTACTACCGTGATAGTAAAGTAAAGGCGCTTTTAGAGCAGTATTTCTTTATAAAATTTGATTTACGTAAGTGAGTAAAGCATTGAGCGATAGTGAAATATATCAAAGCATATTAATCATTTTGTACTTATAATATAAAGATTCGTCATGACATATTTACAGCTAATAGATGAGCGTCGAGAATATCATCAAAATACTGGATACAAGTTTATGGAAGCTGAGAATGGCACTGAATCAGAAGGTGAAATTCAAAAATCAGTTCTTATTAATTCACTTTTGAAATAAATTTAAAAAATATTCTACTTTATTTTTTAGGGGGCAGAAAAAGATTTGCTTCTCTTGATCTTTTATTATCACTCGAAAGAAAAGGCTTAATAGATAAAAGTGGGATATTGGAAGAAATTGTCACCTTTACAGTTGCGGTAATTATAAATAATTTTAATAAATACATTTATGTATTAAATAAATGTTGTCGTATACCTCTGATGAAAGGGTTTTATTCTAATTCACTATTACTTTTTTTACAGACTCACGACACAGCAACCACAAGTATGGTATTTACATTGTTATTGCTAGCAGAAAATGAGCATGCACAGGTAAAATAGTCAGATTAATTACTCAATTACTATTTTTATTTTATTTTTACAATCATAAATTCATTACAGGATATAGCTAGGAAGGAAGCTATAGAAGTCATTGACCGATCCAATGGTGTTTTGACTGTTGACAATATAAAAGATCTTGAATACATCGAAAGATGCTTAAAAGAAGCCCTTCGACTTTTTCCTCCTGCTACTATTTTTGGCCGCTCGTTAACTACAGATCTACAGCTGAGTATGTTTTAACAACATTTTCTAAACAACCTTATCAAAACAAAAAAAAATTGTCAACATAGATCATAAATTTCAGAAAATCATGTGATCCCTGCTGGCATAGATGTAATGGTTATCAATTTTGATCTTCACAGAGATCCAAGGTTTGTTATGAGATATACAGGGTGTATAAAAAGTATCGGACCAGCTTAATAGCTCCGAAAAAACGCATTTTTTGTATAGCACATACATGGGGATAGTTTCGGATTAACTGGGCCCAAGAAATTTGGGCCCAGGGCCTTATTTTGGGGCAGGTTTCAAATTAAAATGCGTTTTTCGTAATTCATGGAATCAGAAGTAAAGCAAGGTTTAAACAAAAGATCAAGTTATATTCAAATACAAATTGTATTATTTATGTAATTTTATTTATAACAATTGTTCAAAATGTCGACCATTCACTTTCTGACAATAAGCAAGACTCTAATACACATTATCTACAGCTCTTCTAATCATTCCTGCGTCGATCAATCAAAAAATGCGTTTTTTTAGAGTTGATACGAGTGAAAGAGAAACCGGGCTCTAAATGACCTTCATAAGGCTCAAAAATTTTTTTTAAAAATACCTAAAAATCATAAAATTTTCCGCTCTTTCCGAATGTGCCATAAAAAATGGGGATTCTCATTAAGGGTCCATAGGACCCAAAGAAAGGCTCCAAACCCAATTTTTTGAACCCAGTTAATCAGAAATTTTTAAACAAGAAACTTTCCCTATGCATGGGCTATTCAAAAAATGCGTTTTTTGGGAGTTATTAAGCTAGTCCGCTATTTTTTATACACCTTGTATAAAGTTGTATGTAAGAGTTCACTTACATTTTAAAAATGACTATTGTTGGTGATTATTATTCAATTATTTTCGTTTTGATTTTTATAATTATCTACTTCATTGCAGGTTTTGGAAAGATCCTCTGAAGTTTGACCCAGATAGGTTCTTACCAGAACGAATGCAGGAACATTATCCGTACACTTATCTTCCATTCAGTGCAGGACCGAGAAATTGTTTAGGTATGTATCTCGTTTTGGTCATAAAAATTATTTTGATCCCTACTAATAAAATAATAATTTTAATCGTTTTGTTTATTATTTCAGGACAAAAATTAGCTATGATCACATTGAAAGCATTGATAGCCTACATGTTGTACAACTACAGATTAGAGCCCATAACAAGATCCGATGAAATTAAATTTAAGTTGTCAATAGTTTTAGCACCATCGGAACCAATTTATATTAGAACTATAAAACTGTAAAAAGCTTGTCTTAGAAAAATTAAAAAAATAATAATAATAAAGCAATAAAGCAATAAATTTTATTTCTAGTATTTAATATACATTAATTAATCATGCTTTAAAATATTTATAACAAGTTTAATTCTGATCGATCAAAAATCGCAGAGGGAAAATAAAATGTTTAAAAAATTGAAAAATAACAAAAAATTGCTTTGAAATAAATTTTTTAATTTTTATTATTTTTGGGAATGTAAATTCGTTTCCTCTGTCATTAAAAGAACTAATTGCAAAAATTTTTACTCTATTTTAACTCCATTTTAATTTTTTTGTGTGTCGTAAATTAATTTATTTCAATTTAGAAAATGTTTTGTCAACCTTATCAAAATTGGTTATTACAATTACAACAGGTAAGTTACCGAAAATATAAAATATCTAAGCCATTTTATACTTCATTATAATTTTCAGAAATTTCGTTGGAAGTTAGTCCTGAATTTTTTGAAAATGAATTTGAATACTGTGAAGACCTAGACAGAAGAATTTTTGACATTGCAGTTTACAGGTGAACAGTTTATTTTTCGTTTATTTATTTATTTTTTTTGTATATTTTGGATAACGCCTCTTTATTGGGGGTTTTTAGAAATTTCAAACCTTTCATTCCGGACTAAATATTCCAGTTCTTGACATTTGGACGACAACAAAAAGTTCTTGCTTATGAGATATATGACTCTGTTGTTACGATGTTTTATCTGTGGATAATTTAAAAGATCTTGAATGTATCGACAGCTGCATAGAGGAAACACTGCGTCTTTTTCCTCCTGCTCACATGTTTGGTCGTTTAATGGCCAAAAATTTTAAACTGAGAAAGTTTTTTTCATAATTTTACAAGTTTCACTTTGCTATGAAACATTTTTAACTTTAGAGAATCACTTGATTCCAGAATGAAAACACATGCAATCAGCATACAACTCAAACATTTTCTGAAATTAAAATATGTGGTAAATAAACATCTGAGAATTCAAAATAAAATTCAGAAAATACAGGTATCCATGTTATGTTTCGAGATAGTTAAGTTCAAAGAATCTTAAATTTTACGTGTAAAAAAATTTACAATATATTGTGATTTAGTTGATTTATAACTTAATTATCGAAAAAAAAAAAAAAAAAAATATGAATACTTTTATTTTAAAAGCGATAATTTGACAGGTGTTTAGTTACAACATATTTAAATTTTAGAATTAGTTTGAGTTGTGCACCAAGGTGAAGCTACCTCCTTAAAAGCTGCTTGTTCGGCCGAGTCGAAAACTTACAGATCAGTTTGAGATACATATAAGGCCTAATACATGTAAAGCTGAATTATTATTGAAACTAGTTTATCATTTAATAATTATTCCAACTTTTCATCGTGAGCGACGTTTCATGCATTTGTGAGGGATGCTGTCTAAAAAATTTTGATGATCAATTAAAAAAACTGAATATAAAATATTTCTTATGACTGCTTTTAGGTCTGTTTTATAAGATAAGTTAATTTGAATAACTAAAAAATTTTAATTTAATTAATTATAAGAGTTAAAAAAATATCTTTTTTTGTGTTTTCTTAACATTTTCTCGAGAAACATATTTCTCATGTTTACAATTTTTTTTTCACGTCAAATGAGGTTAATAGTTGATTTAATACTTTTAGGTTTTAAATGGTATTTATTTTTATTTCTGTTATTTTTGTTTACAAAACGGCGGTGAAACCGATTTTATGAAAATTCGATTTCAGCGTGAATTTTTTCTAAATCTGATGAAGTCAAGTTTAAATTGTCGGTTATTCTGGCCCCATCAAAACTCATTTACATAAGACCTTTTAAATCATTGTAAAATTTTTGTGCGATTAATTGTTTATGCAGTTGTTATTAAGAATAAAAAATAATTTATTAAATTTAATCAATTATCGTATAAATCTTTTTTTGTAAATGTTTTGGATTTTAATTTAATTTAGTTCAAAAATTTTTTTGAATGCTTGTAAACTCAGCAAGTGAGTATAGTATTCATTTAGTTAAAAGTGAATTATAGAATCAATTAAAATTAGTTTTTTTATGAAATGATTAAAAAAATTAAAATTTTTTTTGAATTTTTTTCAACAACGACTCTGTCACAAAGTTTATTGACAAATCTGTACAGTGTTTATTTTGATGATTTTTAAATTTATAAGTAAACAAATATTTAATATTTTTTTTTTTTTAAAGATTTTTTCCATAGTTTGTTAGGAAAAAATTAGTTACCAAACCCGTCTGTAAGAAAGTTTTTTTATAAAGTCTCGTTCGCTGCATCATTCCAATCTACTTCAGAACCAGGAAAAGAAGATACCAGTTTTTAGATTTTAGCATTTTGCCCGGGCCAAGGTCACTGATAGGTTAATTAACTGCGGTTTCGAGATTTTTGAAAGTGCGTTCACACTGACACGATTGATTAGATACGCTAGTTTAGGGCTTAAGCGCACAAACAATCGACCTAAAAAATTAATTTTAATATCTTACTGAAAATATACCAAATTTTGCAACAGTGGAAATATCTTTTCAAAACAAGCTTGCAGAAATGAGAAACAATTTTTTTTCAGTTTTGGTAAGCGTGAATCCACCTAAACACAAACTACCTTTCGGTCGTATTCGAAAAACGAGTTATAAACAAAAAAGAAACAATTTGAATAATCGATAAGTATAAAAAAAGCCACCAATTCTGCAATTTACTAAAATTGGATGCATGCAGTGGCCAAAGATCGTGTGGCTCAAATCTTTAAATAGTGGTTATTTTTCCTCAGAGTCCTCTTTCTTTGCTGAACTTTGTGCGGAACGTTTGTAACTTCTTCTCACACTTTTGATTTAAAAAGAAAGTAGTCAAAACAAGTCTTCAATACATTTTAATTATCAGTTTAATTTTATTAGAGTATTAAGTAGTTAGTAAAATTCATTTCTTTTCTTGGTTTATTTAAAAAAAAAAAAGTGATATTTGGAGTACAAACATTAGTCTAATTTTGTGCAGTTAAAGAAAGTATTTACGAACTGAAGTTACTAGTAAGTTTCTTTATTAAATTGTGAAAAAATTCAAAATATTCGTTATTTTATATATAATTTGGAATAAAAATTATAAAAGTAGAGTTCTTAGTTATTTATTCGAATTAATAAAAAAAAATAAGAAAAATTCCGAGATGATTTTATTCTTATAAAACTTAGCTTTTCTAATGATTACTTGAAATTAATTAATTAGTGTTTTTTTTTAATTTATTTATATATTTTTTAACATTTTATTTTACTTAATTTTAATTAGTATTATCAAATAAAATAAGTTTATTTCCAAGATTGATACAAATCCAATGTTGATAACTAACACATATTTCTAGTTTATCTTTTTTCAAGATTTGTATGCGAATCTATCGATGCTACTTTATACACAAATAAAGCTCATGGACTTAAAATTTTGAATTCGCTCTATAAAAAACTTGACAAGAAATTTCTATCATGTTTTTTTATTTGGTAATTGTACTATTCGTACTACTGGTTACATTCCACATTGTAACCAGGTATGGACGAGTAGGAAGACTCGTCAGTAAAATACCAGCTGCATATCCGACACTTCCTATTTTCGGAAGTTTATTGGTTTTTAATCCAGCAGATTACCGTAAGCATAATAAAACTATATGAAAATTAATAATCCGTTACTTAAAATTAAAATATGTAAATCAACGAGTCCAATAATATTTTAGTTGGATCATGGAATCTGTTCAGAAGTTTCTATAAAAAATATTATCCTACCATGAAACTGTGGTCTTTGACTTGTCCAACGGTGATAATTTGGGACCCAGATGATATTAAGGTAAATTAAGAGATTTTTTATATATTATTTATTGTTTTATTATTAACATTCGAACTCCCTGCAGGTCTTGTTAACGAGCAAAGAAAATCTCGACAAAGCATGGTCTTACAAGTACTTGCATTTCGCTGCAGGAACTGGACTCATTACTGGAGGAGGTAGGATTTTTCAAATTGATGAATTTAAAAATTCTTACTTGATAAAATTAATGTTTGTATTTTTTGTACCAAAGGTGAAAAATGGGCTCAAAGGCGAAAACTTATTAGTCCAGCCTTGCATATTGACGTTATGAAAAAATATCTGGAAGTTTCTAACTCCCACATGAAAGCATTTATTGAAAAAATGTCTAAAAATGATGACAACAGTGTGCAAAATCTTTCGTCTTTAGTATCGAAGTTGATTCTTACAATTGTGGCAGGTAATAAAAAAATCATCAAAAACTTTTTGAATTTTATGTAATGTTACTTCATTTATTTTTCAGAAACATCGATTGGCGTTGATCGCGAATATTTTGAAACCCAATGTGAATATTACGAAGGATTGGTCAGAAGGTGCTTCGAGATAGTGCATTACAGGTACTTTAAATACATTTTTGAATTTTATATTTTTGTCAGTTTTAATAATATGGATTATTTATGTTTCAAGGTCTTTCAGACCATTTTTGGCTGATTGGATATTTCAATTCACGCCAGTAGGTCTCCAACAGAAAACCCTTACTAAAGAGATTCATGAGTTCACAACAAAGGTTCGTATCTCTCGAAGAGATACGTTATACTTACTTTGAATATATTTCTCTTATATCGTAAAAAGAGAGGATTCACTTTTGATTAGTCCTCTAGTGATGTTTTTCTGAAGTTCATACTCTTGCTTAAAAACTTAATATAAATGTATTGTGTGGTAGTGACACTGTCATGACAGTAAATTAAAGGCTTAAAGTCGTATTTCTTTTTAAAATTTACGTAACTAAGTCAAGAAATAGTGGAATTTATTATAGCATATTAATCATTTTTTATTCATGCAAAAGTTATTAAAAAATTCATTATAATATATTTACAGTTAATAGATGAGCGTCGAGAATATCATAAAAGTACTGGATACAAGTTTATGGAAGCTGAGAATAACAATGAATCAGAAGGTGAAATTCCAAAATCAATTCTTATCAATTCACTTTTGAAATAAATTTAAAAAATATTCTTCTTTATTTTTCAGGGGGTAGAAAAAGGTTTGCTTCTCTTGATCTTTTATTATCGCTTGAAAGAAAAGGCTTAATAGATAAAAGTGGGATATTGGAAGAAATTGTCACCTTTACAGTTGCGGTAATCATAAACTATTTTAACAATTACATTTCGTGAAATAATATTAAATACATATTTTAAATAACGATTTCCGATCTTTTGACTATAGTTAGTTAACAGTAAAATATTTTCAGAAATTGTTTAAACCTTTTTTTTTAAATTAATTTCTTATAATTAAGAATTATTGAGCCGTCAAATTCATGGATTAACAGATTTTTTCAACTCGTAAGGGCTTTTTTTTATTAAAATCCTAATTTACCTTATTTTTTTCGCAGACTCATGATACAGCAACCACAAGTATGGTATTTACATTGTTATTGCTAGCAGAAAATGAGCATGCACAGGTAAAATAAAAAAGTCAGATTAATTACTCATTTACTATTTTTATTTTATTTTTACAATCATAAATTCATTACAGGCGATAGCTAGGAAAGAAGCGATAGAAGTCATTGATCGATCAAATGGTGTTTTGACCGTAGAGAGTATAAAAGATCTTGAATACATCGAAAGATGTTTAAAAGAAGCCCTCAGACTTTTTCCTCCTGCTACGATTATTGGCCGCTCGTTAACTACAGATCTACAGCTAAGTAAGTTTTAACCAAATTTTTAAAAAAAGTTTATCGAAACAAAAAAAATTTATTAACTAAGATCATAAATTTTAGAAAATCATTTGATACCTGCCGGAGTAGATGTGATGATTATCAATTTCGATCTTCACAGAGATTCAAGGTTTGTTATGAGACATAAAGTTGTATGTAAGAGTTTACTTACATTTTAAAAATGAATATTGTTGGTGGTAATTAATTGATTATTTAAGTTTTGATTTAAATATTTATTTACTACGTTACAGGTTTTGGAAAGATCCTCTGAAGTTTGACCCAGATAGATTTTTACCGGAACGAATGCAGGAACATTACCCGTATACTTATCTTCCATTCAGTGCAGGACCGAGAAATTGTTTAGGTATGTATCTCTTTTTGACCATGAAAATTATTTTGATCCCTTAGTAATAAAATAATAATTTTAAGTCCATACTAATCGTTTTATTTATTATTTCAGGACAAAAATTAGCTATGATCACACTGAAAGCATTGATAGCCCACATGTTGTACAACTACAGATTAGAGCCCATAACAAAATCCGACGAAATTAAATTTAAGCTGTCAATAGTTTTATCACCATCGGAACAAATTTATATTAGAACTATCAAATTGTAAAAAGTTTGTTCTAGAAAATATTTGTAAAAAATAATAATAAATTAGTGAATTTTTATTTATAATTAATTAAAGAAAGTTTTTGGAGAAAATTCATACAAATATCTTTTTTAGTTACTGAAACTTTTATACAATTCTGCAGCTATTTTAATAGAATTCATAAGTTTCAATTAAGTGGAAAAGTATTTAAAATTATTCAGAACCATGATACAATGAAATTTTTTTAATTTTTCATACTGCAAACAATAAGTTTCAATAAAAAAATAATTTTAATTTGATCGGGTGATACTTGATGCAGATCAATAGCAATTATTAAATGGTTAATAAAAATAAAACAACGTTTTATTATAGTCGTCGAAACATGTTACCATTTTAAATAAATTGTGTAGATCACATAAAATTAAAACGTTGTTTTATATTTATTAACCATTTAATAATAATAAAATAGTCAAGTATTCATCGATTTAGAAGCTAATCCTAGTGTTTTTCTCAAATATATATCGTAATGTGCCCTTTGAGCACGTATATTTAAATAAAATAAAATAAAGTATATAAATTGTAAGGTGTCCAGAGCACGTGCAAACCGAAACTGCCTTTTTTCTACGGAAAAGACTGCAAATTAATTCAATAAACGAGTTATGCAAAACACAAACGTAATCAACATTATAAAAAATTAATATTTTATTAAAAACTCTCACTCCACAAAAAATGCTCATTGTCCAAAGGTCACGAGTTCATCCTCAATCGAAAAGCATTTTTTCCTCTGATTCCTGTTTCTTTATATATTTTTTACGAATTGTTTTCCTGAACCCGTATCTTGAGTGTTGGCGCACGTAGTAAAAGCCGTTTTGAAGAAGTCAGTAAATAGTTTTCATACAATGATTATTTAATAATTTTTTACAGTTGATGGAGCAAAAATAATTGAGATCAATTTTTTGATTATGTATTTGTATTTGATATTTGGGCTAATACTCGGACTGTTTATATTTCACATTGTGACTCGGTATGGATACAAAGGAAGACTCCTTATAAATATTCCAGCCGCGAAACCAACATTTCCCATTATCGGTAGCTTACTAATATTTACAAAACCAGATTCCAGTAAGTTTGAAAAAAAAAAAATTCTCATAATGGAAACTTGGCTAAAATTCTTTTTGATGGTTTTAGTTTCATTGTGGAATTTATATAGAGATTTTCAAGTATTTTTACAACTATTTTAATGAAATTATCAGATCATGTTGACAGATAAAGACAATACTGACAAGGCTTATCCTTACCAACACTTGCAATATGCTGCTGGAACTGGTCTCATAGCAGTAGGAGGTAGGTTTTAAAAAAACTGTAACATCAATAAGCTCACAACCAAATTTCTGTTTATTCTTGTTTTCAGGTGAAAAATGGATACAAAGGCGAAAACTTTTGAATCCAGCTTTTCACATAGATATTCTAAAAAAATACCTTGATGTAACCAATTTATACATCAAAGAATTTCTCGAAAATATGTCCAGCGCTGGTACTGACAGCGTGGTAAATGTTTCGTCAACTATGTCAAAGTTGGTTATTACGATTACAACAGGTGAGTTTCCGTGGAACAAATTGGAACCTGTCTCAAAATCAGAAGAAATAGAGTTCAAATTATCGATTGTTTTAACACCATCAGAACCAATTTATATAAGATTTATTAAACTGTGAACATTTTGTACTTTAAATCGAAATAAAAATTCAACAATTACATATTTAATTGTACATTCTATTATCTGTAAACTTGCGTATAAACTATGAAATAAAAAATTTTTTATGCGTAAAATTTATTATTAGAAAAACCCTTAAATTTGTAAAAATTACAACAAATGAAAAAACATTATCAGGAACGTATATTTTTTTTATACTTTGTATGAATAATTTCAATACTTTTCTCAAATCTATGACGTAGTAAAGGTATAAAAAACTTGAAATTAAATAATTCAACTTCCGTAACCCGATCAGTTACAGAAAATCAAATCTCACCGTAAAACTAAATTGTCGTATAATGTCAAACGAATGGCTCAACAACATTAAAAAATTCAAAATAACCGTTCCGCTATCAGCGTCGCCAACTTTTGAATTTAATTTGAATTTTGAAAGTCCCGTTACCAACCGTAACAAATTTTCCCTTTTAACACTAAAAAAAAAAAGATCTAGTACACAATTTTAAAACCCAAGCTCACAAGTCATTGTTACACCTTTTACCAAATAAAAGCCGGCGAAAATAATGATACAGCCCAGGCAAATTACGAGGATAATTTCTCTCGTTTAATCACACTTTATTCTTATTTCGCTTGCCTCCCGTAATTAAATCTCGGGTGACGTAACAGCCCGTGACTTATCGCACGCCCACCGGCGGGAATAAATTCAGGGGAAAAAGAGAGGCCCGAATAAGACAAAACGTTGATGCACCTCCGAACGTTGAGTAACGAATAGCTTTCGAAACGCTACAGAGTCTCGCGGAATTATTTGGAGTATGCGGTGGTTTTGATAAGTTAATCGAGCGACATTTTATTTTTTTATTACACTGGTTGGGAATTCGATTAGATAAAGATTTTGGCTTTTTGCTAGAAATATTAGCTTAAATTTTAAATTAGCTTAAAAAAGAAAAAAAAAAATTCTGAGCTTAATTTTTGCAAAACCTGATAATAATTCAAAATTAAAAGAATTTCTTATATGGGTGCAGAAAAATGATCTCAGATCTTTGATTTATGATTTAATAATTCACGTTAAGATTTATATGTTTTTTCTGTGGCTTAATCTTAATGCTTATGTACTTTATTTTATTTTATTTTGCTGTGATATGGTTCAAATTTGCAATTATTAATTTTATTTTTATTTTTTAATTGAATATAAATTCAAAATCAGAAGAAAGACTTCATTCAATTTTTTTGTAATTTATTGTTAAGGTGGTTTTCTACCAAATGCATGACAGTAGAGAATCAGCTCAGATTTTCTGGAGGTGTGTATTAGATATTAATAAACATTTCTACGAAGTCTGATAAAAATTGACCATAGAGTTTAAAAGTTACCGCAAGTTAAAGATTAATTTTTTTTCATTACGCGTATGGCCGCTACGCTGAAAAAGTGTACAAAATTATTAATATCTATCTTCTCAGAGATCCTTTAGAAAAACCACATACATATAGTTTCACTATCGAAGAATTAATTTCTTCAAACTGCAAAAAATTGACCTTTTACAAATTTTACAGTAATTTTACAAAAATAATTTTCACGTGAATAACTTCCAAAACTGCGGTATTCAAAGGTGAGGTTAAAAGTTTAAAAAAATGTTTTGTTGTGATTGTCAATGTTTTTTTGGTAGAAAATAATTTCAGAAGCATTAAAATTTAAAAAAATAAATTTTAATAACCAATTGTTAGTAATTTGGTGAAATAATTTTTTTTAGTCTTGAACTTGACTAGCTCTGATAGAAAACCACCTTAATTAATTTTAATTCAAACTTACAAAAAAAATTAATGAATAAATAAAAATAATATATTTAAATCCCCCAAAAATTCCAAACTAAAATTAGCTTTATATTTTAAGATAAATGTTAAGATTTTATATTAATAAATTAGATTAATCATTATGTTGACTGTCCTACAACAAATAATCACAAAATATTTATATCGGTCTTATGTAATTAGACTGTGAGACCGATATAAATATTTTTATATTGTAATTTTATATTAACAAAAAAAATATACATTTATTTTTAAGATAATTAACTATTCTCAATGAATTAATAAAAACAGCTCGAAACATGAAAACCAATAATTTCAATCAATTTTAATAATGCTAAACCACATACTTTGTAAACCCACTAACCGATTAAATTTGAATTTCAGGGCAAAAAGATTCGATCTAGTTTGAACGAGCCGCTCACTCGTGCATCTCGTTCCCCGAGAAACCAAGCCGATGAGCCCAGGGAGATAATAAAGTTGCGGCATCCTGAAATCGAGATCGGTTATTACCCGGAGCTATCCCACCAAACTCACGATGTCCATCCCTAATTGAACCGAATTACGCAAGGTATTTATGACCGTAAGAAGTACGAATTTTTAACGATAATATTTGTCCCATTGTCCCGTGGAACAAGCTGCATTTATGACACCCACGCGCTTGTGTAGGCAATCGATCTAGCGCTGATATAGAGCCGGACCGGATTGATTGGTTTGTGTCCCCGGATAAGTTCGTACAATGCGGGCATTGAATTTTCGATAAGGATCGATGAATTAATTGTACCGACGCGATTATCAATCGATTCGGCCGTGGGCGTGATGTATGATTGAATTAAGAGGTTTTTTAATATTGATCGTTCTTTGGTAATTAGGTGGACTGAAATAAGTAGTTGCGATTTTTTAGGCGTGTAGTTAGTAGATAAAAATTTAATCTATATAGATTCAAAAGTTGTAGAGAATCTCTTACACAAGTTGAAATTAGTAGCAAAAACTTATTATTTTTTATTAACTTATCGACTTACAACATTTTTTTTATTGATAATCAGTTTTAGTACTGTTTAGTGTATCATTTATTTTCTAAAAAAACTTCACGATGCTTGTTTGTATCAAAAATTAAAAAAGCCTACGTTTAAAACTTCTACAGACTACACACACAATAACTGTTGGTATAATGTACATACATATAAATTGATTTCGATCGTCTGCTAAACTCAAACTGCTAAAAAATGTACCTTCAAAAAATTTTAAATAAACATTTTGTGTCGCTGCGCTATACCATTGATTTATAACTAATAAAAGAAATAATATCTGAATAAAATAATCGGTTACGGGTGTAATAAACTTGACTCTTCTACATTTACCGTAGCCAAAAACTTCTTACGCTTACATTCTTACGTCGTTGCGGACTACTTTTAACCTCACTTCTGTTTACTTCATGTGGCGATTGCAAAATATTGTAAGTACGTAAACATTAAATTTTCAATGATTCGAGTTAATCAATTAAGTATATTTTTTAAAATTAAAAATCGACATTACTGTAATAGCAAATGAAACTATTAGGTGATGACACTTTTTTATTTACCCGTGAAATTCAAAAATGTAATTAAAAAAAATTAATCATGTTAAGGATTACTTCAAAAATATTTAGTTTTACCAATTATCAATATTTATAGAAAAAAAAATTGCATTTAAAAGTGTATGAAACTACAGCTTGACTTTGTATTAAGATTCATAAATCAGAAAATCATTTATCAAGTATAATTTTTTTGATAATCGTACTCGGAGAGAAAAAATTTGCACTTATTCTATGGTTTTTTTTTTTTTTTAATATTCATTGTACATTTCTACCTATTTTTATTAAATATTTATTATTTGTTCTAATTGTTGCACTTATTTGGATTTTTGAAAAAATTAATAGATCGGAGAGACTGGTTTTATAATTAGTTTCGAAATTACAAACAGCTCAGAAATAACGCACAAGAAGTGTCCTGAAAAAATTTCGAAATACAAAATTTAATCGAGCATCTTTTATAATTATTAAGTTCTTCACACTGAATTAAACTTTTATACAAATACATTACAAACTTTGAAACAAAATATTTAAAAAATATAGTTTAAAAAAAAAGCCAAAATAGAAGTAATTTAAAAAAAAAAAAAAAAAAAAAATGAAACGTTCCAGAATTCCGTAACTGCAAAAGGCTTTAACTACGAATTTTTTGAAAATGAGCCAAAAATGCAAAAAATGACCCAAAAGACAGATCAATAATCATCAATAAACAAACTTAAATTTTTTAGCAAAGATAGTTTAAAAAAAAATTCATAAATTTGAGATTTCTAAAATCGGTACAGATCACAAATTGCTACCTACACTCAAAGGTCAGCCTCCAACTAAAGCCATTCCCAACATAATTCACCGGCTTTAAAAGATCAGTTCTAAATCAATCTAAATCCCGGCGTTCCATAAGTCAAAGCCAAACGTTTTCTTTGTTATTAAAACCCCGACTCGCAAGCGAACGCATCGAGGAGGGTGGTTGTGTAATTGGCGCACACGCGTAATTGGTTCATTCAGCGAGAGGAGCCTTGCTCCGATTGGGCAAGGATGTATCGAGCTCCGCGGGTGTATTATAAGTAAATAAGTAAGTACGCGTACAACTTTTGTATGGCTGTGTCGGTCTCGTTCCCTGACAGACGCTGCTGCACGCACTGCTTTTAATCTCATTTTTTTTTTCTTTTTGCGTTGTGTGGAAAATCCAAGGGAGCATGTGGAAATTTGCTTTTCAAAATGGGTTTAATCGTTAATGGCTTTTATTCAAAACTTATGAAATACCGAGATCAACGTGATGAATTAACTAGCTCGCGAGTGTGGATTTTTCACTGGATTAAGTTGGTATCAAAGAAAAAATTTAATTGATATTGTAGCGATTGATTAATGAATTTGGTTATTTTAAGAGTAATTGGAATATTTATTTTAAGATTACTGGGTTTTTTAAATTATGATTCATTTTTATATCATGCATAATTAATAGCGTTTTAAGATGAATATGACAGATGATTTTTTGTTTTATTTTTTTAGAATAAATTATTAATTTTGAAGCTAAAATTTGTATTTATTACGAAAAAAAACTAATTTTCTAACAGATACAATTAAAAAAAAATATACATTTTTTCTATATAATTATTATTAATTGGGAAATTCTGTTTTATTTTTACAATTTTAACATTGATTTTTATATTTCTAATTATCATTAATTTTTTTTTTTCACGTTTTTTAATAAAATTATATATTCTTTGTTCAATGAAAAAGTAAATAAAAAAAAAATAATAATAATAATATTAGTTTTGAATTAATAATATAATGGAAGAAATAACAAAATTTCTTATTAAGACTACCAATAATTTAACTTTTTGAAAAGAAAACGAGACTTTCACTGGATTGCTTGAAAAGAAAATTTTTTTCTAGTAAATTAATTTAAAAAACAAATAAATTGATGTCAATTATAATAAATAAATGACAATAATGAACTCTATAAAAAATTAAAAAATAGAAAACGATCAATGTATATATATTTATGTATGTATGTACAGTTATAATTGCAAGGTTTCTCTCGGTGTTCCGATGCAGTAAAATATTTCCACATCGCTGGTACTTCAAATCAATCAATGAAAGTACACGTTTACCATCGTTTCGCGAAACAATTTTCATCGATTCAAGGTCTAAGAAAAAAAAAAAAAAAGATATCGTCCGATGCGACCGTTAGATACCGCTTGACGTTAATTACTTTCGAGGGGAAATTTGAATGAACCGGGGTAAAGTTTAATTGACCGAGCCGTAATGTCACCGAGTCGATCTTGACGATTAATTAGCTCGAAATAATGGCGACGAAAAACTTTGCGCTCCGTAAGATCATTAACGAGGATGTTTTGAAACCCGCGTAACCCTGAACTTACCCGTGTTTTCACAATTAAATCAAGCCTTTTCAAAAGCGCCGTTACGAGATGACGAAACTTTGGGTTAAAAAATAAGATTGAATGACAAGAGTTGAACATTCCGCATTTGCATCTCGCGCGGCGGGTGGCTTCCAGATTCTTATCTAACGTTATGTGCACTTTTTTTTCGCTACCGAGTATCATCTTACAACCACGAGGAACGTTTATTCTCTTTGTGATGCTGTTTTCGCAACCTTTGTACTTTGAATAATAAATAAAGTGTAAGTTAAAAATTAGTCAGAGTTAAAAATTAATTTTTTGCTGTACAAAATATAGGTTTAAAATTGAAAAATACCAGTAAAAATTTGTTTATGGTTTAAAAATTTATAATTCTACCAACATTATTTCGATAGTGCCAGCGAAGAAAAACCTTAGCCAA
Source organism: Encarsia formosa (assembly GCA_038277355.1). Lineage (NCBI taxonomy): Eukaryota > Metazoa > Arthropoda > Insecta > Hymenoptera > Aphelinidae > Encarsia > Encarsia formosa. The sequence goes on along the minus strand of CM076184.1, from coordinate 7,891,691 downwards.
AAAGCTGCCACGAATAGAGTGTCATTCCGGAAATGCTAAAATATTTTTAACCACTTTGTTTATTATTTTAGCCTGTGAAAAAAATGTATAATTGACTGTTGCTATCAATTTTTTGATATATTTTAGTAAAAAAAAAAATTTTTTGACCCCAGAAAAAATGACTATAAGGTTCCAGCTTAAAAAATTGTTGCAAGGGTCTTTTTATTTGCGGCTGGAATATCGAAAAATTTTTTTATGGTGATGTATCAACGGATTGACAGCAGAGATCATTTTAACATTTTTTTTTCGCAGGCGAAGATGATAAATAAAGTGATTTAGAGACATTTTACTCACCAAATATAGTCCTGTTGTAATTTTATTCGTGGCAGATTTTGGATTTTTCCTCGCTGGGACCATTGATTGTATATTTGTTAACAGCTATAAACTGTCAATAATTAAATTACATATTTACAATATACAAAAATAATTTTTTTCACATGTAAGTCTCAATTGTTTATAAAAATATTCAATTTTGAACCTCAAAAGTATTCGTACAGATAGCGTGTTTATCAAAAATTTTCCATTGAAACGTCACTTCTTTTTTTCTGGTTTTAAATTATAGAAATTAAAATTGTATACTTTTGAGTCTTACATTACTGCTTGAAAAGGTTGAACATCGTCGGAAGAAACGTTGCACCAATTTTAAGGAATAAATTACTTACTAATAAGCGTTGTTAACTGTTTTTCGCTTCCGGAGATCCTTTCCAATCCAACTTCTTTTAGCATGAAGGGCACTAATCATCATTATTTAAATAGAATATTTATTTATCATCTTCAGTCACATTATTCTTAAAATTTTTGGTAAATATACATTTTAATTTATCTCAATATTTCGATAGAATTGTAAAATATTCTTTCAATTTTCAAATTCGAAAAAGATATTCAAAATAATTGTCATTCGGTATAGAAGCTAGTTTTTTTGTTTAAGTTTTTTTTTTTTTTTTTTTTTTTTTTTTTTTTTATGTAACCCAAAACTATGATTAATTTAAAAACTCGTTAATTTTACTCATCTTATTGTTCAATTCATTGAAAAGTAATCTTATAATCTTTACTTGTAAAAAGTAGGTGGAGTTTACCAGCCATATTTAACTGATATAATCTAGGATGCAATTTAAGGTCCAAACTTAGTCATGTACTCAGGTGTCAAAAAATTTATTAAAAGCATCTGTATTAAATTTATTGATTAAGGTAGAGGACCCAATTCACGGTCCTTATCCGTAGTAAATGAGACTTTTGCTTCAAAGTACCCCCATTATGGACCATGCAAATCTCATGCATGCAGCTTTGCTTACCCCGGTTAATGGACCAAAAAATCGAAACGAAGCAAAATTTTCAAAATCTAACCTCACTTTTCGAGTAATCGGACCGTTAATTGGGGTACGCAGATTGCAGATGGGATTTCACGTATAAAAAAGGACCATTAATTGGGGTAAGGTAAAAAGTGCTCTCATTAATTGGGTCAAAAAGGTGTTGACTTTAAACATTAATAATTCAATAAATAAATAAATATTTGAAGTAAAAAAAATTTATTTTGATGCTCAACATCCTTAAAATTAAGTTTGTAAAAAAAAATAGACTTTAAAGAGCTTTGTTTTTTCAACAAAATTCAAAATCTGAAAAAACTTGATTTTTGCGGACCACAATTGGGTCCTCTACCTTAGTTCTTAATAATATTATTAGAATATTCCCAAAATACCCAATTAAGTGGGTAGCGAATCGTAGGTGTGTAGGAATTCACGATGAGCGAAAGAAAAAATATATATTTTTCGTAATTCGGTAGGAAACGAAAACATCACTTCTATGCTAATCGGACACTATATTTCGCACGCCACGGCTTTTAAATTTCTTAAATACCGCTATAGCGAATGAGTTTTGAGGCACGGGTCATTTTTCGTTCTTAATTGATGGAATGAAAAATTAATGACTTATTTCAGTTTATAGGGATCAAGATTTTACGATTAATAACGTTAACTTTAACGAAAGACAAAATTTTGCATTAATAATGAGGGTTACGATAGTGTTATTATTTTACGACTTGCGGCTTAGCAAGAAAAATTATTGGCAGAGAAAAATTATTACGTCAAAGAGAATTTTCTTTTCAAACTTAAAGTTTTCTGATAAAATGGTGGTTGAGTAACGACAGCCACAGCTTGAATTACCTGAAATCATGGTGGAATGAATATACAGGTATGGCCATAAGGGGAATAAACGGCGCTGACTAAGCAAAATAAATTACCGTATGTAAAATACACTTTAAACCCAAAAGATCAAAAAATGTCCCTTAGTGGTACAAATTCGCGAGTTTGTACTTTTGGCAAAAATATTTTTTGATCTTTTGGGTTTGGAGTGTAGGATTCGTACAGCTATGGCAACTAATATTTATTCAAAACCACAGAGATTGAAATCACAGATCTTTCTCTCAAATGGCAGTATACAGAATTTTTTTCCTTTCAACTAAATAAACATTGTTTCTATTTTCAAGATAATATTCTTTTGACCAAGCCTATGTTTTTTGATTCAGTGGTGCCCAATTCGTTCACAAGAATAAATGCAGTCAAAGAGCTCTCAGTGGATGTGAAATTTTTAAGATTAATTACCAGACTCAAACTCTTATTTCTATGGACATAAGTTGTCACGTAGGCCCTTTCAGGTATAAATCAGTAAACGACACGAGAACGGAACCTTCAAGAGCCGTCGGATGTCCATGAGCTGCAGTGGGCCGTGAGCAAAGTTCTTACGGCACACAGATTATTCACATGCTCACCTACGATGCTCAGAAGTTCCAGGTAGCTCCAGGCTCACCGGATTGCCTCAGTATTTAATAACCCCAAGTCAAACGGCTCCAAACCCAGTCTAGCAAGAGAAATCCCCCACTCTGCCTTGAGACCTTAAAGCGTTAATATTTCGCCATGAATTCCTCAAGTAGTGAAGTATTGGTACCCAATTCTATAAAAGATGACAGTAAAGAGAACAAAGATTGTTCGAATCTGGCCGCACCTCAAGAACCGATGGCCAAGAGAAAGCGTCAGCAGAAAAAATATCCCAAGTCGATTCAGGAACAGAACATAAACTTGTGCTCGTGGGTATATGCAAACTGCAGTAAGCTATTTGCTGCATGTACCAGAATCCACAGCCCGCGGATGGCTTAAAAAGCACAAGCAAATGCAGAACGACGCTAGAGACTCGGTGAAGGACGATGGGCTAAGGAAAAGAGTATTGAGCGACAAGGAAGCCATGGCTGCCGAAGCTCTTTCAACTTTAAATTTTAACGACGTGCGGTTTAATATAGATCTTAGGTTTCTTCTGATTCCGGATCGAACGGACGACGTCTGAGACGGATTATCGAATTGGACAAGTTTTATTTTTGAAGTGTGTCGTTTATAAACATTAAGTGAATCAAGTTAAAATCAAAAGTTTTTAATAAATATGATGAAAAGATTGTAGGACAGTTTTCTCAAACCAGTTTTCTCAATGAATTTTTTTCTCAAAATGCAATTTTCTCAAAATCTTTTTTCTCAGAGTCAATTATTCTCAAATATTATTCTTTTGTTTTTTTATTATTCATTTTGAGGCTCAAGTTTTAGTTATTCCCCGGAAAATTTTTTGGTTATTTTAATTTTTAAACAAAATCATTATTTATTTGAAAAAATTTTAATCAATTAAATTTTTGAGAAAATTATTAGTCAAATCTTAACTTTTGAAATGGCTGAATTAATTCAGTCAAGAAAAGGAAACTTTTTACATATTGAGGGTTATCTGTATTACGTTCCAAGTGGAGCAGGCCGGAGGTACTGGCAGTGCCGACAAAAAGGCTCGTGCAATGCTAAAACGGAACATTTAAAACGTCACCGTCTTTGTTTTACCAACTATTCTCCATCCTTGGAGCTTTACACCAAGTTGGTGTAAACAGAAAGCCTCAAATTGTCGGACTGCCTTTCGTGCATGCCCTGTTACAAAATAAGCGACAAGTGGCTTATACGAAAGTTTTAAAAGTAGTTTTAGAAAAAATTCGTGAACTAAAACTTAGGGTACCAGAAAACTTGAAAATCATGAGTGATTTCGAGTACGGAATCATAAACGCAGCGCGAGATATCTTTGGTCCTGATAAAGTGCGCTGTTGTTTTTTTCACCCGTGTCAAAATGTTTACAAACACATACAGGACGAAGGTCTGCAATGACTCTACAACGGTGAAGATCGCCGGATTAAACGCAGTGTGCACGCTCTATGTGCTTTGGCCTTCGTTCCTCATGATGAAGTTGTTACTCACTTTCGTCAAATTCGAGATGAATTGCCCGAAGAGCTGGAGCCTGTTGTAGACTACTTTGAGACGAATTATGTCCGCAAGTTAGTTGTACGAAAACGAAAAAACCAGCAAGGTATACCTGGAGTGAGATTGGTAACTCATCCTCCAAGGTTTCCTCCTACAAAAAAAAAACTGAGCTAAATTCATGAATAAGTGAAAAGAATTTGAAAAAGAGTGATAAAATTATATATAAACATGAAAATTATTGACTCAATAGAATATGTATAATGTTTAAGATTTTTTAATATTAAGATTTTAAGATTATTGTGTGAGTAGTGAACTATACGAGCAGTCTATTACTAAGCATAAGCTTCAGTTTATGATAGTACTCATTACAGAGATTTTCAATTAAAGGATTTTTTGTAATGTGTAGTTTATTGCAAATTTAAAAAAAAAAAATGAAACAGTAATGTGAAAATTTGTTTTTGTTGAAAATTATCTGTGGTATTTCTTTGGACTTCGACGAAAAAAATTTGTGCTCTGTGAAGTCCATAAAGCCAGTTAAATTTTGACAAGAAATCTTACAGTTTTTGTATAAATGTTATGAAATAGAGTATTGTTTGAATAAAATAAAAGAAATCAGTTGTTTGTTTATTATTATTTATTTATTTATTATTTTTTTTCTTTAATCCAAAATTTTATAATAATGTCCTTATCAAGGAAAAAAAAATTGAGAAACGCCTTAAGAGGCAAGATTAAGGCAGGTAGTGCCAACTTTAAAGCGACGTTAAAGCTGGCATTGCTTATGCCTAGCCCCCGACTAGACCTAACTAAACCTGTCTTAAGCTTGCCTTTAAATATGACCTGCCTTAATCTAGCTCTGGAACGGTAGGGGGACAGGTTTCCCAATTTTTTTTTTCCCAAGGGACAATTTTCCCAACGAATACTTTTCCCAAAGATCATTTTTCTCAAACGGACATTTTTCCCAAAACTTTTTTTTTCCCAAACTATTTTTTTCCTAATAACATAGAATTTTAGTTAAATAAATTTAATAGATTTTAAAGTTCAAAGCTGACATTTTATTCAAAATTTTACATAGTAGCCAATGTTTTTTAAATAAGTAAGTACATCGTTTGTATGGGCATATCTATGATACTGATCGACGATTGCACGAATTCTTTCTTCGGTTTCTCTCCTATTATTATCGATACCTTTTCGTATACGCTGACCAAACGGCAATTGCCGTAACATAATCTCGGAGTCAGCTTGTTCTTTTAATAGTTCATCAAAAAAAGCATACAAACTCGGATGATTCTTGCCCACTACTAAATGCCAGCCTTCTATTATATTATTCGTACGGGATGTTCCTTCTATAACCGACTCATACTGGTTCCAAAGAGCTTCAGGATATCTTGGGGCACAGCGGGAAAGAGCAAACCCAGGCCGACTTCTCCTTCATGCACGCAAACGACTTATATAAGTTGATTTAAAATAGTCTACGATCGGATCCATTTCTTCAGGCACGTTATCGCGCAATTGATTGAAGCAGTCTTCGACATCGTCAACCGGAACGAAGGCCAATGCACAAAGCATATGAGTTGCTATTTTTATTAAACTAAATTCTCGGCAGTGGCGAACATCAAAATTCTTTGTTCACCTTCATCATCATCATATTCGTCATCGTATTCTTCATCGTCACTGTCTTCGTTTTTAGAATCATAGAGCAGGAATTTATTACCGTTTAAAGTTTGTGTATACTTCAAGGGAACTTCACCTAAGTCCGAAAGACTATTTGGATTACACGGTATTTCTTTTAACTTTGTCCGGGAAATTTGTTTCGTTAGGTTTGGACGTGCAGGCATCTCTGCCAAAACACCTATATTAAATCGAATTTAGTCATTATCTCATTGAGTAATAATAATAAGCAGTGAGAAGATATAGAAATACCCGAAGGAACTCTTGACAATTCTCTTCGCATAATTTGCGCTGCAGGCACAACTTTTAATGCTTCTGCCGCCTCAAGATTTGCCGCGTGCTCATGCCTAGACTCATTGGGCCCCTTACGTATGACCAAATTTTCGTCGTCTCCGATAGTGATTGCGCGAGCGGAACATTCGTCTTTATTACGGCAATTCCAATGACGCCGTCCAGTTCCCGAGTGATGGTAATATAAAAAACCATCTATGTGTAAAAAGCTTTTTTTTTTTTGGCACAGGCCGAAAGTAAAGTGTAAATATAACCGAATTTCAAATATAACCAAAAACAAGCATAAGTAAACAAACAATTTTGCGTGAAGTTAGATGCCGAATATTTCGCAAAATTTTTAAATTTTTGGAAAAAATGTCCGAATTGGGAAAAATAATCTTTGGGAAAAATGTTCGTGCGGAAAATTGTCCCTTGGGAAAAAAAAAATTGGGAAACCTGTCCTACAATCCTCTGGAACACAGTTACAAAATTGACATATTAAGGAGACTTGGAAGTTTTTTCAAAATCCATAAGTAAAAACCCAAAAAATTCCTGTAGATTACTTGAAGTAAGACAAACAACTTTCCTCTTTGACACAACGATGGATGTCGGACTCGTTTTTGAGAAAAAAATCAGTTTAGAAATTATTTTTGAACATGCACTCTTGTGGGAAAAAACATTAAAAAATTCCGCAAATGATCAAAATCCATTAGTTTATGACGAGTCAGGTGTCATTTTAAAAGTAAAAATTTGAAGATTATTTTAAAATTATAAATTATGGGATTGTCGGACTAATTTTCTAGAAAAGTTAAAAATTGCGGTCCATTAACAATTTTTCATCGTTTTTTATATATTTTATTTAATGTGTTTAAAAATGATAAATAATCGTTTACTAATCATAATAAGGATAGAAAATACTTATTTTCTTATTTTAAATTTTATGCACCCGCAAGGGCCCCTGCTAGGTATAGCGACCCCTACGCTGACAAGCCTCCTTAAAGAGGATCGGTACAAGCCCGTCTTTATAAAACTCAGATCGAAAAACTCATTTTCACTCAGTCATTTGAGAGCGTTTGATGCTTGAACGCTGCGTTACACTGCACTAATTGTCCCTTGTTAACTAAAAAAAAAAAAAATTAGTTGTTTAATAGTTGAATAATAATATTTTTTTCTTTTGTTGTTACAGATCCTCAATTGGTAAAAAAATCGTAGCACAATGAACACAAACAAAGAAATGCCTACAATCAAAACTGAGCCTTCTGATTGTTATTCAGAACACATTGGTAAGTTTAAAAAGATTGAACTGCTTTCCTGAAACTTCTCAATCATCAGATCTTTTTACTTTAACAAATTTTTATATTCTTACTTTACTCAAGTTATTTAGCGAAATATTGTATTAATGCCGTACGATTCTAAAATGTTTTGTCATTAAATATCGAATTACGATAAATATTTTGTTTATAACTAAAATTTTCTTAAATTTTATAAAAACGGCATCATACTTTGGTTGTTACAGATCTTGAAATGCAATCTTTGGAAGTGGATCTTGGAAGAGAATTCAAAGCTGAACTTTCTCCTGACGAAGTCAACACCGAGGTCAACACTGTATCCAGTAAGCTTGTTTATTTAATTACAATCTACATGAAATGAAAATATTAAAACTCAGCTTTTTACGAAAACAGCAAAAAAATTACTATCAAATTTATAGTATTATATTAAATTTTATCGAGATGTATTTCTTTTGCACACATTGTACAATTTTTTAGCCTCAGCTTCGGAGGATGAAACAGTTCCTTTTTACGGCGTAGAAAATGAAAACTTTTCTCCTTTATCCAATAAATCGAGTTTTTAATTTTTTTTTTTTTTGATACCTGGAAAGCTTTGCCTTATTTGCCAAATGTGTTTCACGAAAATTGCTTTCTCGTTTCAAATAGCATATTTAGTACCGAGGGCGAAAAATTCTATTTTCACCCACTAAAAAGGGTATGGCAGTCGAAAAATTAAAAATTTCTGCCGTCGGTACAAAATAAAAGATTACTTATAGTACATACTTTTTTTCATTAGTAACCATTAAAAAATATTTAAACAAATTTATTTGTGTCTCAGATCCTACCTACAAACTGATATACTGCGCCAGTTGCGACGTGACCTGGGACTACTCGAAGCGAGAAAGCAACTGTTTCACCTGCAATTCAATCCTCACATGCAAGTGCGGGCGCTGCATGAAGATATTCGCCTCGATCAAATCCCTGGACAGCCACCTCTACCGTTACTGCAACGAAAGGACAAAGTTCAGATGCCAATACTGCAGGTTCAAGAGCTTCCACAAGAGTAACCTCGACCTCCACGTTGAACAAAAGCACTCCTCGTCCCAACCAAGCACGAAGCTATGTCCCACTTGCGGAAAGTCGTTCTCGCTCCGGACTAACCTCAAAAGGCACTTGGACTTGTGCGGACGATCGGAGGAATTCAAAAGAACCATGATGTTCTACTCGTGCGCCGAGTGCGACTACAGGACCGACCGCAAGACGACCATCTCCGAGCACATCCAGTCGAAGCATCTGCCCCACGACTTCTGTCACAAGTGCGATCGGTGCGGCAAGGGGTTCATGCAACCCAGGTACCTGCAGAAGCACCTCAAGATCTGCGGCCTGTCCAAGGAGAACAGGGACCTGGTGAGGATGCTCCACTGTGACGACTGCGAGTACAAAACCGACAAGAAGCAGCATCTAAGGGACCACATACACATGAAGCACCTGCCGGCGGACCCTAACCTCAACAGGTGCAACCGATGCGGTAAAAAATTTTCGCACAGGAATGGCTTGTTGAGACACTTGAAGAGTTGCGGCATCGAAATAGTGCAGGACGAGTTTAAAAAGTTCAGCTGCGGACAGTGCGACTACAAGGCCTCCAGGAAGGATCATTTGACGAGACACAACGAGCGGTTGCATTGCGAGATTTTGAAGTGCAATAAGTGCAAAAGAGTCTTCAGGGGGGAGAAAAAACTGAGCCAGCACGCGAAACGCGGCTGCAAGACGAGAGTTCTGCCGACTTTGGTTCCTCAGCGTATCATGAAATTAAACTGAGAAAAATTAGGGTTTTTCACGTAGTTTAATTGTGTAAGAATTGTAAAAAGTAAATTCAATCTATTCAAATTTTTAATATTTCTTGATTATTTTTATTTTTAATTATTCAATTTTTTGCTAGATGAGAGTTACAAGTTTACAAGTGTACAATTGTACAATTGTTTAGGTTTGTGTAAGAATATTAAATACAAGTCAAATTAATTATAATATCTTTATTGATAATTTTTATTTTTAATTATTCAATTTTTTTGCTAGATGAGAGTTACAAGTGTACAATTGTACAGTTGTTTAGGTTAGTGTAAAAATATTAAATACAAGTAAAATTAATTATGATATCTTTATTGATAATTTAAATTTTTCAAAATATTTAATGTAATTTAATTATTAATTTATGTTTTACAATTTTGAGCTAGAGGAGATTGAATCATTAAAAAACATTCGATTGGTTTAAATATTCATTTATTAAAATTTTTTTAAATATTTTTAACAATTTTACAAACTGTATAAAGCGTACAGGGTCGTATCAAATACGCGCACCCTGAGACATAAACATTTTTTTCTATTGCACATAGTAAAAAGAAAACTTAAATAAATAAATTTTATATTTTTTATAATCATTAAATTAAATGATCAAAGTTGCATATTTTTGGAATAGAAGTATAGATTAGGATTACTTTGTTTTTAAATGTTTATTTTTTAACTTGAAAGTTAATCCGTCAACTTATTCATACATAAACTATCAGAATTTAGCTATTGGATCAAGCAGCTTTTTAACGTTCACGCTCTGTGATCTTAAACGTTGAAAAATATTAATTTAGAGAGCATCCATTCTAGCTCAGCAGTGCCATACTATAGGTACACCTGTCTTATTTTGAAATAAATTTTATATTCTTTTTTTAAAAATTTTGAAAATGGAACTGCTTATGAAAATCGGTTATTCAGAAAAAAAAAAATTCTTTGATAGAAAAGTTTTTGAAAAAAACGGATTTGGGAAAAGTGTCCCCATGCCTGAAAACTCATAGCTACACGAACAGTTTAGTCAAGTCTTTTTTACCTAAGTAATCCACGCGCCATTAACAATCAAATCACTCAGGCTGAAAACGTGTCAAGAAAGCGGCTGATTTATTGAAAACTTCTCGCTTTCAAAAATTCCATCAACTTAAAGTCGCACATGGCCAAGGCCAAGCGTAACTTATCCTCCGCATTAAAGCGATCGCACGAACTCGCGGGATGCGGGAAATCCTGCGTCCCGCGTCTTGCGTCTTTGGTATGAAAGCAAAACGCGGGTCACGGGACGCAGGATTTCCCGCATCGCGGTGCGGCGGATACCCCGTCGGAACTTTGTTTTTTGACTGGTGCCCTTGGCATTGACGTTGGCTCCGGAGTTCAGCAGAAGTTCCACGATCTTTTGTTTTCGTGCAGAACAGTGGCCTGCAGTGGGGTCCAGTCCAGGTTGTTGGCTTTGTTTACGTCGGCTCCTCGGCTTATCAGCATCTGGACGGCTTCGATGTTACCTTTCATGATGCTTTGGAACAAGTTGAACTGAACGGCTTTTTTGTGGTAGTAGGTTAAAAAATTAGCCATTTTAGTTTTACTTTATTCTTCAATAATTGGCACCGTACGGCTATCAAGAGTCGAGTTTTGAGAGTAAAAATTTTCAAAAGAGAATAGAATTGGCCTCGTCAAAGACAGGTCATTCAAAGTCGATTTTATGTCTGGACATCCAAGGGGGCGTGGTAGTATAAAGCCTTTTATGTTTCCACATGGGATAAAAGTAAAGGTAAAGATGGGGAAAAATTAAATAGAAATGAAAAAAAATCGGAAATATTAGTCTACTTTAGGATAATAGAAGAGCAAGAAAGCTTTTATTGCAAGGATTAGGAAAGACATCCGATCGCACGCTACATACACAATTGAGTAAATCATCTCATTCATGCGCTTGGAGGGATTGGGTTTTTTCCAGGAACATGAGGCTAACTACAAAGGGTGAGACACCGCTGTTAGGTAAAATCTCTTAAAGCTGTTACTGCAGTAACAGCTTTAAGAACAAAATTTATGACACTCCTTTTAGGTTGACGAGGTAATTACCTCTTTCAATTGCACAAAATTTAACTAAGGACGGTATCTCACCGATTGTACCTTGCCTCATGCACCGGGAAAATCAAAACCCAACCCGTCCGAGCACATGAATAAGAAAATTTACCTCGCGCTGAGTGAACTCAGTTGTGATTGCCGGGATTTTTCAAAAGATCAAAAACATATATTTCGTTAAACTGCTTGTGATCAAAACTTAGTGTCATGCGCGCATGGGTTTTATTTTAAGAAAAATGAATAAAAAATTAATGCTTTAGTGTTGTTTCTCTAAAAAACAAGGAGTTGGTAATAACAAAAGTTTTGTTATGTTATGTTATTGTTTAAATAACATAAGAAAAATGGACTTTTATTATGCTATTCTTAAGAATAACGTAATAAAACAGACTTTATAGTACTCCTGGTCACTCTAACCTCAAAATCAAATCTTTGATGCGTGTTTTCGGTTACTCGTACTATAAAATAGTATATAGCACTGGTGCAGCACGTCACCAGGGCGGTTTTAAGGACCCGAGTGCGTAGCGAAGCGGAGCACGAGCGGAGCACGATGCTGCACCCGTACTATAATATACTATTTGTTATGTTATCCCTTTATAAAAGAGAGGTAGCGCCATTTAGATGAGATTTTCAATGTAAGACTTTATTCGTGAGCTGATTGGTGGAGAAGTATTTACAATATTTGAAACGTGCCTTTTGAGGTTAAAATCATTGTTTTTTTCATATGCGCGCTTGCTGCGCGCTGAGTGGTACTAGTTTTTCTAAATACCATAACAAAGTCGCAGATGCCCGGATCATCCCGTGCGCTGGCGGACTGAACCCGTGCAATCAACACGGGATAAAGGCGTCCGACGTTGCACGGGTACAGCCCGCAACTTTTTTTTCCGTGTACTAGAGAAAATTTCTTTTTTTTTTTTACTTTTTAACTAGTAACAAATGACATATTTATTAATAAATAAATAAATATTCGAATGAATAAATTATCATCATGCATAAATAACTACTTTTACAATATAATAGTTTAGGCATTACAATCAAAATTTTATTTGTCTGGAAAACCTAATTTTATCTTTATCATAATAACGTCATGAAAAACCAATTTTAAATTTCACCGACAAAAATTTTAATTAGTCGCCAGCACAGGATTATAATTAATGCCTTTCATTGAAGCTTATAAATACTATTAGGATTGCAGAACTTAATGAGAAAACTATGCACATCCTCGTGCAACAGTAATAAAAAATCATTGGAAGTGCATCTCACTTTCTAATCAAACAATTTTTTTTTTCTATGATAAGGAGATTGTTATAAAATTTTGGATCAATGAAAAAAAATTAATAAATAAATAAATAATAATAAACAAACAACTGGTTTCTTTTCTTTTATTCAAACAATGCTTTATTTCATAACATTTATATAAAAACTGTAAGATTTCTTGTCAAAATTTAACTGGCTTTATGCACTTTACAGAGCACAAATTTTTTTCGTTGAAGTCCAAAGAAATACCACAGATAATTTTCAACAAAAACAAATTTTCACATTACTGTTTCATTTTTTTTTTAAATTTGCAATAAACTACACATTACAAAAAATCATGTTTGTAATGAGGTTTTTAAAAATTTTTTTAAAAGCTAAACCGGGTTATAACCAACACTGTAGACGGGGCATTAGACCTTAAGCAAAATAAACGTAACATCTCTGTTAAATCGCACGTCGTTACGATTAAAACTTGAAAGAACTTTGACAGCCATGGCTTCCTTGTCGCTCAAGACGCTTTTCCTTGGCCCATCGTCCTCGGACCCAGACAGCTCTTTCTTCGCCGAGTCTCTAGCGTAGTTCAGTTTTTGCATTTTGGCCTTTTTAAACCATTCGCGAGCTGTGGATTCTGGTATATTCAGCCGGCGGCTTACTTCGGTTTGATAAATCCCCTGAGAAACCATCTTTATTGCGAGATTCTTAATCTCAATGGAATATTTTCTCTGCTGGCGCTTTTTCTTGGTTATCGGTTCTTGAGGTGCGGCGAGATTCGAACAATCTTTGTTCTCTTTACTGTCATCTTTAGACTTGGCTACCAATACTTTACTACTTAAGGAATTCATGGCGAAACGTTAACGCTTTAAGGTCTCAAGGCAGACTGACCAATGTGCGGGAGTTCTCTTGCTAGACTGGGTTTGGAGCCGTTTGACTTGGGCCTATGGGGACCTTTAAAAATAAGCGGCACTGGAGGGCGCTACTGGCAATAGCCTCTTCTTACAGCAGTTCAGCATGGAGCAAATGGTTGCGTGTGTGTGTCGTCTCACGCATGTGCATACAAACAAACGTCTGCTCCATGGCGTTATTTGTTGGCTCTTGGGGTTATTAAATACTCAGGCAATCCGGTGAGCCAGGAGCTACCTGGAACTTCTGATCATCAAAGGAGAGCACGTGAATAATCCGTGTGCCGTAAGAACTCTTGCTCAAGGCCCGCTGCAGCTGCTCATGGATATCCGACGGCTGTTGAAGGTTCCGTTCTCGTGCAGTTCACTGATTTATACCTGAAACGGAATACGTGACAACTTATGTCCTCCGAAACAAAAGTTTGAGTCTGATATTTAATCTACAAAATTGCACATCCACTGAGAGCTCTTTAACCGCATTTGTTCTTGTGAACGAATTGGACGCCACTAAATCAAAAACATAGGCTAGGTCAAAAGAATCCCTTTATAAAAGAGAGCTATCGCCATCTTGCGTAAACAATTTATTCGTGAGCTGATTGGTGAAGAAGTTTTTAAAATGTTCGAAAAGTGCATTTGAGGTTACTATTTTTGTTTTTTTTCCATGCGCGCTTAAAAACTGATGGAGTTAGAATTTTTTATTTTGTTTAACAAAAATTTCTTTTGCAAAAGCAATAATTAAGGGTCCGTGCGCGCTTTCGCGCTGAGTAATTTCTAGTAAAATAAATGATACCAAGTTTTAAAAAGTTTTAAAATCAATAAATTTCTATTCTTTGAATTTAAGAAAAAGCTGCGAGTTTAGACGAAATAAATGGTAATGAAATATTAATTGTATTAAATTTTTGTAAGTTTATAAATAAATATACATAAAAGTATAATATAATATCATGACTTTAATTTTATCAAATTAAAAAAAAATTCCATGTTTTTTGTACCCACACTTATTTTAACAGTACGCCTTTTAACTTGTAATCAATAGAGTAAATGATAAGGATCCGGTTTAACATGTTAGCCAACATTACAAGCTGGTCAACATAACCTTATAATAGTCAAAATGCAACTGATGGTGCGACTACATGGACAGTTTTTTCAGCCAAAATTGAGCGGTAATTTGAATTTAAGAAAATATAAACCCTCCAAATTCAATAAGAAAAAATTTTTTCAATGTTGAAAATTAATAAAATATTATTTTAAAGAGCTTCCACGATTTTTCAATACTTATTGTTCTTTTTTACAAAAATTATATCAATTTTTTAAAAGCCAAATTCAAATTACCACTCAATTTTGGCTGAAAAAACTGTCCATGTAGTCGCAGCCTGATCGTCTGAGTTACAGAAAAAAATACAAGTTTCTAGATCAAAAATGTAACAATCTCACTAAGCGTTTACATTTTTGTCAAAACTGAAACAAAAATTATTCATATTTTATAGCATATTTTACTGAGATATATTAGAAATTCAATAACATTTACAAAAATTGGTATTTCATGAGAATGCATAGATACTCAAGTTTGATGGAATTTTAGAGTTAAAAAATTGACTCGGTCATCAACGTACTTTTTATTTTGTTATTAATCTTAGTTCCAAAATTCCACAGTCTAGTGGGTGGTAGCGAGAATGCGTGGGTCGTACACTCCGGAATTTGTACAAAAAACTCTTTTTCGTAATTCGGTAGTAAATAAAAACATCGCTTCTATGCTAATTAGGTACTAAATTTAACAACTTACAAGTTTTAAGTCTGAAACGAAAAAATTTTAGTATCGTAAATGATTGATTTTAAAGTAAATAATAAGATTTATTAGCTTGCTGGTGATTTGAATAAACGATGACTTAAATTGCGTACATTGTTTGTTTATTTTGTATTATTTGATCGTAGTTATTATCAGATATTGACTGCTCCGCTTTCATGAAACTCTTTTACTCTGCAATTTTTGAATGTAAACTTGCGAGTAAAATTATTGAAGCCGACTAAAAATTGAAATAATTTTTTTTTTAATTTTTTTTCAGTCTAAGATAATTTTTAAAGTCTATGATTCCGGTAATGTTTAAAAAAAATTTTTAAAATCACTGATTTTGACTTTGAAGCACACAGAACCTCGATAAAAAGTTCTCATCTGAACAAATATGGATCTTATTTAATTACTATTTTAAATAGAATATTTATTTATAATCTCAAGTCACATTATTTTTAAAATTTTCTGTGAGTATAGATTCAAACTTATCTCAATATTTCGATAGAAATAAAATACTTTTTTAATTTTTAAATTATTCGAAAAAAATATTCAAAATAATTGTCAATAGGCATAGAAGCTAGTTTTCTGTTTATTATTATTATTATTTTTTTTAATTATTTTAACCTAAAATTTTGATTAATTTAAAAACTCATTAAGTTTTCTTATCCTATTGACTCATCTTATGGTTCAATTGAAAATGATTCTAATAATCTTCACTTGTAAAATTGTATTGTACAATTCATGGAAAAGTAATCTAGTAATCTTTACTTGTAAAAAGTAGGTGGAGCTGCACAGGCGCACAGGAGCCTGCGCAGAAATCTTTGGCCTGGCCTTAACTAATATAAGGTTGCAATTTAAGGTCCAAACTTCGTCAAGTGTCAAAAAGCGAAGCTACCACTCAGTTTGAAGTCAAATGGCAAACAAGTTAGAGCTCTAAAATTGTAACATTTATTCATCAATAAAATTTTTTATAGTACTCCTGGTCACTCTAACCTCAAAATCAAATCTTTGATGCGTGTTTTCGGTTACTCGTACTATAAAATAGTATATAGCACTGGTGCAGCACGTCACCAGGGCTCTTTAAGGACCTCGTGCTCCGCTTCGCTACGCACTCGGGTCCTTAAAACCGCCCCGGTGACGATGCTGCACCCGTACTATAATATACTATGATATAAAGTCTCACCTCGGTGAATAAAATTGATTTGAAAAATGGATACTGCGCAGGAATTTGACCCTTCGATTCGACAAGAGTCATCTTTCCGAGCACATTCAAGTTAATCATTTACCTCTTGACCCAAATTCGTACATATGTAAAACGTGTGGAAAAAATTTTGATTTTCAAAGATACTTCAAAAGACATTTTAAATTTTGCGGTAGTAAGCGGACCTATTCGTATAAGCCTTATTCTTGTGATCATTGTGATTACACAAGTAGACACAAGCAGCATCTTTCCGATCACATACTAGCTAAACACATACTTCAAACTTCAAGTTTGTACATATGCGCCAAGTGTAAAAAAAGTTTCCTTCAAAAAGGAAGCTTCAGAAGGCATTCGTTACTTTGCAATACGAAAAAAAATTCAAAACTGTTGAGCAATATGAAGCATTACTGTTGTGACCATTGCCAATACGAAACTTATCGCAGAGAACACATGCAGAGACACATGGTAGCGAAACACTTGCGGGAACCGATAGTATGCACGAAATGTGGAATATCGTTGCGCACTGAATTCAAGTATAATGTGCATTTAAAAAAAGGTTGTAAAAATTGAAATGAATTGTAAATAATAATTAGCTGAAAAATAATTGAATTTGTAATGCTATTTATATAGCAGTTTTGGTGCCGATGGACGCTTACATTGTTCAAAGCGTCAAAGGAATTATGCTAGCAATTAATTACACCTGATTGGAACATGTCTTACCTTATAACAGGCAACAGTGTGTAAAAAAATAAAAATTGAATTAGATAAGAAACTCTTTTTCTAATGTGTTTTCAAATACCCGTTCCAAATAAACTGATTTTCCTAATCAAGTCATCACCTAATGTATTGTATCTTCAATATTTTCTAGGTTCATCCATTCACTAAAGTAAATCAAAAAATATTTTTTGATGCTATTTCGAATATAAATAAATTCGACGGTCCCAACGAAGAAAAACCTTAGCTGAAAAACTGCAGATTTAAAATTACCAGTAAGAGGCTGAAATAAATAAATAAATCAGAAAAAAATTGAGAATCTTAATAAGTCTGCACCCAATTAATCCGATTTTTATATTGTCTTAGATTTTTTTAATCTTTTCAGCCTCTCATTGATAATTTTAAATCTACAGATTTTCGGCTAAAGTATTTCTTCGCTGGGACCGTCGAATTATATTTTACAGAATGAACTTACGCTTGGCTCGAAAGTTAAGGTATATTTTTGAGCTCTTACATTATTTTTTTTTTCAAACTTTTAGAGCTTAAAATTTATAAAAATGACTATATTTTTTAAAACCTGTAAAGTCTCCAAAATTTTGATTTTTTTTTTTATTTTTAAAAAAGCATTTTTTATTTTTTAGACGTTGAGCAATTTTTTTCTTGGTTTTTCCGCCATCTTAATCATTTCAAAAATTATAAATTTCGAATCATAATTTTTCTATAATTTTAATAATCTTTTCCACAAATCTGAAGATTTTTTTAACTGTATAAGACATCATTTCAAACAACTTCTTGCATGGATATTAATTTAAAATAAAAATCGAACAGACCAAGTCATATGTTCCCAGATTTGTACATCTGTTTATTATTTCTTCTAAGAGCTTTATGAGATCAATATTTTTGAAAACAAAGATCTCTAATCATAGTAAATACTTCAGTTTTCTAAAAAAATATCATTTTCAAATATTTGTCTACCCAAAGCCTGGTCACCGATTTAATTCAGAAATAAATTGCACAAGATTCCAAGTGAGCGGTGTAGGTAGGATCCGATAAATGCTTGGCTCCGCTTTTGAAAGCCTCCAGCCGACGATCAGCGCCCGATGATAACGACGCAGATGCTAATGGTGGATCGGTACCAAAGCCAGCGATTGCTCAAATACTCCCGCGGAATCTATTATAAAATACCCTTTGTGACGTAACACCTGCGTGGGGGGAGGTTCGAATACTATTTTTACGGGTTTTGTAGTATGAATCGACGAGGATGACGAAGCTTTGTGATTCAGTCGTTATGGATTATTGTAGTTAAAACGGGAGGTGAAATTTTTGTCGGCACGTTTGAAGTTACGAGTTTTGAGATATCTTGGAAAATTTTTAAATAAAGTAAATCCTTGTGGGTAATTCAGAGCTTATTCTAAGGTGCCGGTGGTATCAAACCGTCAGTTACTAATGCTTATTTTCGGCAGTTACCAAAAAAAAAAAATTCCAGTTAAAATTTAAATTGAAAAAATATAAGGGTTTAACAAGATTTTCTTAACTGGTTGTTCATAGAACAAGATAAGCAAAGGTAATTAAGAAAGAAAGAGGCGCAGGTATGGCATCTCGGGCAGTGACGCTCAAAGGAACCGGCAATAGCGCACTGCCGGTATGAAAAATGATGAATTTATCAATGTTTCAATTTTTTTTAAATAATTAATTAAAATATGTATTATAGCAATAGTACTGAAAATTGTAGGTTTTAAAATTTGTTTTATTTTGCTTGTTAAATTTATCAATTTTCTTAGTGATCAAGAGATTTTTAAAATTCTTAAACCGTTTACCTGCTTTGATGAAAATGCTGATATTCAAAGGGTTCGTCAACTCATAGCTTCAGATTTAAGTGCGTCTGATATTGATATGTCATTTTCAAATTTTTTCTGCAGGCTAAATTAATAAATAAAGTCTTCTAGAGACATTTTATTATCCAAATTCGCTGTTACTTTATTCGTGGCAGAATTTGGGATAAGGTTTTTCTTCGCACGAGCAATCGATATAAAAAAGAAAATATCATAGCCGATTTCAACAAGAATTTCAAAAACACTTACTTTTTCAATATTACTGTAAGACACTCTTTGAATTTATTTATTTTTTAACTTATACCTATAGTAACGTTCAATTTTGTCACTTAAAATATCTAAAAAATTTAATTATCGGTGTTTTTGAAATAGTTGTATTTTATTATTTTCCTATACTACTATGATCGTTCATATATAAATATTTAAAATGATTATCTTGTAAATTAAAAACTTTGAGCAAACAAAATTTTCGTAATTTTTACTTTGGATTAAAATCTTTGATATTTATGATTGACACTCATCTACATACAGGAAAAATTACAACTCACAAACGTATCAAATTAGTTTTAAATAAAAGATCGGCGTACCGCACCTGGACAATTATGGAAAAAAGGCACGCGAGCTCGATGACGCGAAATTCCGCGGGTCGCGGGTGGGTGTCGCTTGTATGCTAATTCACAATCATTGTATATTATTTTCGATGGGAGTTATACGAGCGGATTTGTACGCGGAAGTGTTGCTCTGCAGATGGAATGCAGCTAATAAAAATTTAATGCCGCTGTTTAGATTTGTTTTGGTTCGGATTAACTGGGTCCGAGCTCTGTATTGTTTTTATGACTTGTAAAAACTACTTTTTTGTGTCTTGAGTTGAATGGTCACGGTAAGTTTATTGATCTTTGATTGTGAATATAATAATAACTGCTTCAAAGTTTTTCACACAAAATTCTTTACATTGGTATCGATTGAATATAAACTAATGTACTTTAATCAAACAAAAAGATAAACCATTATGAAATAAAAAATTTTTTAGACAGTTACTATAAACTGATATTATTTTTTTATCAGCATTTGAAAACTTTCGTCTATAAAGAGAATGAGTGAAATCATCCGAACTGGGCCACTAAAAACTAATGTTTCGAATTTCATATATATTTTTGTAGATTTTAAAAGGTTTATACCTCAAAATTAACGCCCAAAATATTTTTTGAAAATTTCAATTTTTGAAAAAATTATAAACAAATGAAATTTAAGTCACCTTTTTTTTAAAATTTACGATATTTTATTGACTAATTTTGAATGAAACTTAAAAAAAAATTATTTACAGGCTTATAAATACAGACACAACAAGATTAAATATTTTTCGTTAAAAAAAATTATTATTTAACTATAAATAATCAATTTTGCAATAAAAAAATGGTGTTTTTTTTTCTCTAAGATGTTTTGAAATGTGTTACTAATCAAACTTTTTTAGATAGTTACTATAAACTGATATTATTTCTACCAGGAATTGTCAAATAACCTTATTGAAAATTTAATACAGTTTAGTATTTGAAAACTTTTGAAAGGGAATATTAGACTTGAGTCACCACAATTTCTAAAAGTTTTTTGCACTAAAGCATTTGAAAACGTTTGTCGTTAATATTAAATAAATTTATAAAAATGCCTTGATAACTTTTGATGTGCCTTACAGCTTCCAAAAATTACGAATTTCCTTCTGCTCTCTGGTTGGCAGAGCTATTTAATTTGAGCGGACCAATGTGAAAAAAATTTTGAAGCTTTTGAATCAATAGCAATTAAATTTGACAATCGATCTCTAACTCTAAGATCAAAAATTGTCTTTTCCTTTTGCAGGTGGAAAATACTACAGTTAGCATCGAATAAATCCAACAAATAATTTACAAAATGAATTAAAAAATTATGCAATTCATATAAGAACACAAGCGACAATTCACTGTCCTTCATATCAAAATATTTTTCATTCAACTCACATTTTAGTTTTCAATAAAAAAAAATCACTTTTGATTCAGCAAACACCTTGACTCCTTCCCGATACGTATCTGGGTGTAAAAAATCTCAATAAAAAAGCCATCATTTTTCATTTTTTTTTTCCTCTCAATTCTCTTCACGAAACGAAATGTCGAATCATTAAACTAGAAGTGTCCGATAAGCGATCTCGCGACGCAAGTTTATTCTCTCGCTCGCGTCAAAACGCGGACTTCGCAAATCACGCGAGGATAAAAAAAAAAAATGTCCTCTATATAGTGCCCCTTGTCACTCGCCATAAAAACGTGTCGCTACAAGAGACTTTGATGCTGCTGATCGTGCTGGGAGTTAAATATTTAACCGAGACGTGTAATGTGTCCGTGACCCAGAAATAAAGTTATTAGGTAGCCAGACGCGATTAAAATTCCCATCCGTCAAGTTTAGAAGTGCATTAATCCCCGCAGGATTACTTATACACGAACAATTAACCGGCCGCGTAATTGAGATACTTACCCGACGTTGACGTGGATAAATAAGGTAAACGTCCCGATTTAAAGAATATGTCCGAGTATACGGAACGATATCTCGTATTTTAGGAGAAAAATTGATTTACAGATAAATAACGTGACTAAAAAATATTTATTAGGTTAGCTACAGATGTAATACTTTAAATGTGATGGATTTTTTATTAAAATAAAAAGGTTTAGTTTAAAAAAAAGGAAAGAAATTGAAGCATTCCTTAGTTTGAAAAAATACAACTCTAGTTTCTAGTCATACAAGCACGATGCACTATTTTTTAAAATTGATATTAGAGTTACATTTATTTAAAAAGTAACAAACATACGCATATTGACAAAAAACTTAAGCCTTGCAGATTTTATTTCTTTTATTAAAACAATGATTATTTATAATATTTTTAGTTTAAATAAGTAATTTAAATCATTCTTTAAAATCGTTCGCGAAGTCCCAATTTAAAGAACGCTTTATTTCAAACATTCCGTAGCAACGTACTCGAGTCCGAGAATAAGGAATGAACTTTAAACGTAATTTTTCAAAGTTGTAGACATTTTTATAATAAAAAGAGACTATTCTGAATCATTTTAGATAATTTCCAAGTCAGTGTATATTGAATAGTAATTTTTTTTTTTGTTTAAAAAAATTTGTGTCCCGTTAGTTAGTATAACCTAAGAAACCGCAGCTTTTGTTTTTGGTACTCAAAGTGAATTCAATTTTTGTACAGTGTTTTAAAGTTGATTCAAAATGAATAGAATCAAAACAAAATTACTTGATAGCAAAAATCTTTCGTGTAAAAAGCAGGTAAAAAAAAAAAAAATTAAAAGAATTTCAAATCAAACTAAAACAAGGAGAACCTATGATCCATCATCTAGTACGATTCAAAGTGCTTTGCAAGCTCTAAAAACTGAATCCTATCAAAAAGTCTCCAGACAGTATGGAGTCCCAGTAGGGGTTTTATTCCGAATGAATAAAGGTCAAACCTATATAAGTAAAAAAGGACCAGCTACAATTTTAACTGCTGAAGAAGAGCTCGATATTGTTAACTGGATTCTACACAGACAAGCCATAGGTATTCCAGCTACCTCTAACGAGTTAAAAGATAGCGTAGCAGATTACATGAAAAGTATAAAAAGGCCAAACCCTTTTACCGAGGACAGACCAGGGCGACATTGGTTAGAAGCTTTCAAAAAACGCCATCCAAAAGTTTCTTGTCGAACAGCTCAGTCATTAGAAATGCTGAGAGCTAATGTTACCCAAGAAGATCTCGTTGAATGGTTTGAGGAAATAAGAACATATTTAGAAAAAAAAGCTTTGCTGAATCTTCCTCCGTCTAGAGTGTTAAACTGCGATGAAACAAGTTTGCAGTTAAATCCAAAACCAAATAATGTTTTGGCAGAAAAAGGGTCTGCTACTGTGTACCAATGTACTGATGGTACAGATAAAGAAAATCATTCGGTTCTGTTTACTTTCAATGCAGAAGGAACTTGCGCTCCACCTTGCATTCTGTACAAGTACAAACAGGGTGTG
This sequence comes from Encarsia formosa, assembly GCA_038277355.1. Lineage (NCBI taxonomy): Eukaryota > Metazoa > Arthropoda > Insecta > Hymenoptera > Aphelinidae > Encarsia > Encarsia formosa. The sequence goes on along the minus strand of CM076184.1, from coordinate 7,868,551 downwards.
CCAGCTGAAATATTGAAAAATATACCAAAAGGTTGGGGAGTAGGACTGACAGAACGAGGATTTATGGAAAAAGAAACCTTTTTTGAGTACGTCACTAACGTTTTGTATCCTTGGCTGATCGAAGAAAAAATAGAATTTCCAGTTCTCCTTTATTGCGATGGACACACTTCTCATTTAACGATACCTTTGCTCCGTTTTTGTCGTGAGAAGCAGATAGAGCTTGTTATTCTATACCCTCACTCAACGCATATCACCCAACCTTTGGATATTGCTTTTTTTGGTCCATTCAAAGGTAAAGTATGGAAAGAGAGCAATAGAAAGTGGAAGCTTAAAAATAATAAAAAAGGGGTAAAAAAATCCGATTTTCCCATTGTGTTGAGGGAGGCTTTAGATTCATGGAACAACATGAAAACAACCGTCATCAGTGGTTTCAAAGCAAGCGGTTTGTATCCTTTTAATCCTGAGGCGGTCCAGTACGATGTTTTAAATAAGCGAAAAAAGTCTAAAAAAGTTGAAAGTGAAGAAATTCAAAGCAAAGCCGTCAAAAATTCTGATCTCGAAGTTATTGAATCATACATACCACCGGAACTTTTGCAGCAGTTTAAAGATCATAATAAATCACTACCTTGGACAGCTGATTTAAAAGTTGAAGGTCTTTATAAACTATGGTTAAAAGCAAAGGGAATTCCTGGAATAGAAGTTGTTGGTGAGATTTAATTTTTATTTCTAATTATTCTAAATTTTTTTTTCATTTGATGTGGTTTCTTATATGTATTTTTTTTTTTGAAACATCAAATTTTTTAATAATTACCGGACTAGTTTTAATATTGATTTTATTTCTTTTCAATTTATATAGAGGTGAATACAGTAAAGCCCAAAATTGTAAATTATAAAGTAGTTAATTTTCAAATTGAAACAAATGTTCCTTCATCTTCTCAAGTGTCTCAAGTAAAAAATAGTAACGATTGTTTTCTTGAGTTGAATTGTAATGTACTTAATAGTGATGACTTATGTAAATATAATTTAGATCCTAGTGATGTAATTTCTAATACAGCTAGTAATATAGATTTTTTAAAAGTTCCGGCAAAATCTCTCAACTTATGTCAGGATGATTCAGGATATGTAGATGAAGAAAGTGCTGGTGCGTTCTATTAAAAAAATTTTTTTAAAAATTTTTAATGGAAAAATTATTATTACAGAAAATCTTATTTCTGCTTGTGATTCTTCGATTGATTCTGTTATAGATAATCCACTCATCCCGAGTGAAATATCTTCAAAGAAAGATGAGTGTACTTTGTCAAACCATCAAGAGTTTCATATTAATAATTTAAGCATTGAAGAAAATTTTACCTTAGAAAGTTTATTGAGTAGTAATCAAGAGTATTCTTTAAGTAGTGAAGGAAAAATATCTCTAGAAATTTTATCAATTACTGATCAAGAGAATCCTGTTGATTCTGAAGTTACGTTACAAAATTCTTCAATCACTGCCGAAGGCTATCAACCCGAACCAGTCGGTAAGTTTTAAAAATTTTCCATTTGAAATGCCGCCTATACAAAATTTATAGAATAATTTCAATACTTTTTTTTTAGAAAAAATCTTATCTCCTAAAACGGTATTCAAAAAAACTTTTCACAAATTTCCTGAAGAGTTTTTAAGCGAAAGCAAGCAAAAAGCTTTGAAGAAGTTAAAACCAAACAGTAGGAAACGAAAATTGCAGGGAAGTACAGCTACCTCAGATGAATTTATTGAAATTGAAGTTGAAAAACATGAAAAAAAAGTTAAACTAAAGAAAGTAAACGTTAGAAAAACTGAAATTTTGGAAGAAAAAAAAATTTTACAAGCCGATCAAAAGAAACTAAATAAAAAGATGAAATTGGAAAAACAAGCATTTGAAGAAAATTTAAAAAATGAAATGAAGAGGCAAAGAGAAGAATTTGAAGCGCAACAAAAAATTATGAAGGATCAACAGGCTGAAAAAATAAAAAGTTTAGAAGCTGAAAAAGAAGAGTTAAATACTCAAATTGGTAAAGTTGTAAAAAAAAGAATCAAAAAAGAAAGAAACTAACACAAACAATTGTCTTTTTCTTCTGTTTTTTAATAAGTTCATGCAAATATTTAAACTATCCCATGAATTATAATCTTGTTGTTTGTTATAAATTATACTGTTATTTTAATGTTATTAAATTTGAAATTTATTCAAGACTAAAATTTATTTAGGCTTTGTTGTAACAAATCGTTAATAAAAACTATATTTCATATTAATTCAAAGTTCTACTCAATTCTAAGTAATTGTCATTTTTGTTATGATTTATACTTCAAACTTATAGGTACCATTCTATTCAATGTACATAACCTTAAATAATTTTATACAATACAGTGATTTTCGGTTTATTAGAAATTAATTACTGCAATAATTTTTAAGTTATCTTTTAACTCATTTTTATCTATTTCAAACAAACGTAAAGTGTCTACCTTGATTATTTATTTCAAAAACCAATTCATTCCTTGAATCGGGACACTCATAATGAACGCTGGTACAGTTACGCTTCGAGCGTTCCTTCTAAACGTACATTTCACTTTTCCATAAGTTTTGCTTAATATTATAAAACTGAAATAATTTTTTTTGAACTTTAATGTCGGAATATGTTCCTTAAATATACGAGTTACTAAAACGATTTTTTTTTTTGTGATCAGAGTTTTTATTTTTTTTTTATCACCTCTAAACATCGCGAGCTCCTCAAAATTCATTCTTTAAATCGGGACGTTTACCTTAGTGTGCACTAGCTTTTTAAAATAATTTTTGAGAAATTTTTCAAGTTTAAAATCGATTTTGAATTAATTTTCAAATTTTCGACATTCGATTCTCGTTCGACAAATCTTCTTTCTTGCAATGGCTTAGGAATAACGGAATTCGATTTCCCTTTATAAAAGAGAGCTATCGCCATCTTGCGTAAGTGTAAGATTTTTATGATCTTAGCCAAAGGCTGAGAAGCGATATACAGTTTGATCTTAGCCAAACGGCCGAGAAGCGATATACACTATGATCTTAGCCAAAAGGTGGAGAAGTGATAAACATTCTGATCTTAGCCAAAAGGCCGAGAAGCGATATACACTATGATCTTAGCCAAACGGCCGAGAAGTGATATACATTCGGATCTTAGCCAAAAGGCCGATAAGCGATCTTAGCCAAAAGGCCGAAAAGCGATATACACTATGATCTTAGCCAAACGGCCGAGAAGCGATATACACTTTGATCTTAGCCAAACGGCCGAGAAGCGATATACACTATGATCTTAGCCAAACGGCCGAGAAGCGATATACACTATGATCTTAGCCAAACGGCCAAGAAACGATATACACTTTGATCTTAGCCAAACGGCCAAGAAACGATATACACTTTGATCTTAGCCAAACGGCCGAGAAGCGATATTCACTTTGATCTTAGCCAAACGGCCGAGAAGCGATATACACTTTGATCTTAGCCAAACGGCCGAGAAGCGATATACACTTTGATCTTAGCCAAAAGGCCGAGAAGCGATATACACTTTGATCTTAGCCAAACGGCCGAGAAGCGATATACACTATGATCTTAGCCAAAAGGCCGAGAAGCGATCTTAGCCAAACAGCCAAGAAGCGATATTCACTTTGATCTTAGCCAAACGGCCGAGAAGTGATATACACTTTGATCTTAGCCAAAAGGCCGAGAAGCGATATACACTATGATCTTAGCCAAAAGGCCAAAAAGCGATCTTAGCCAAACAGCCGAGAAGCGATATTCACTTTGATCTTAGCCAAACGGCCGAGAAGTGATATACACTATGATCTTAGCCAAAAGGCCGAGAAGCGATCTTAGCCAAACAGCCGAGAAGCGATATTCACTTTGATCTTAGCCAAACGGCCGAGAAGTGATATACACTTTGATCTTAGCCAAACGGCCGAGAAGCATTATACACTTTGATCTTAGCCAAACGGCCGAGGAGCGATATACACTTTGATCTTAGCCAAACGACCGAGAAGCGATATACACTATGATCTTAGCCAAACGGCCGAGAAGCGATATACACTTTGATCTTAGCCAAACGGCCGAGAAGCGATATACACTATGATCTTAGCCAAAAGGCCGAAAAGCAATATACACTATGATCTTAGCCAAACGGCCGAGAAGCGATATACACTTTGATCTTAGCCAAACGGCCGAGAAGCGATATTCACTTTGATCTTAGCCAAACGGCCGAGAAGCGATATACACTTTGATCTTAGCCAAACGGCCGAGAAGCGATATACACTATGATCTTAGCCAAAAGGCCAAAAAGCGATCTTAGCCAAACAGCCGAGAAGCGATATACACTTTGATCTTAGCCAAACGGCCGAGAAGCGATATACACTATGATCTTAGCCAAAAGGCCGAGAAGCGATCTTAGCCAAACAGCCGAGAAGCGATATTCACTTTGATCTTAGCCAAACGGCCGAGAAGTGATATACACTTTGATCTTAGCCAAAAGGCCGAGAAGCGATATTCACTTTGATCTTAGCCAAACGGCCGAGAAGTGATATACACTTTGATCTTAGCCAAACGGCCGAGAAGCATTTTACACTTTGATCTTAGCCAAACGGCCGAGGAGCGATATACACTTTGATCTTAGCCAAACGGCCGAGAAGCAATATACACTATGATCTTAGCCAAACGGCCGAGAAGCGATATACACTTTGATCTTAGCCAAACGGCCGAGAAGCGATATACACTATGATCTTAGCCAAAAGGCCGAAAAGCAATATACACTATGATCTTAGCCAAACGGCCGAGAAGCGATATACACTTTGATCTTAGCCAAACGGCCGAGAAGCGATATACACTTTGATCTTAGCCAAACGGCCGAGAAGCGATATTCACTTTGATCTTAGCCAAACGGCCGAGAAGCGATATACACTTTGATCTTAGCCAAACGGCCGAGAAGCGACATACACTTTGATCTTAGCCAAAAGGCCGAGAAACGATATACACTTTGATCTTAGCCAAACGGCCGAGAAGCGATATACACTTTGATCTTAGCCAAAAGGCCGAGAAGCGATATACACTTTGATCTTAGCCAAACGGCCGAGAAGCGATATACACTATGATCTTAGCCAAAAGGCCGAGAAGCGATCTTAGCCAAACAGCCGAGAAGCGATATTCACTTTGATCTTAGCCAAACGGCCGAGAAGTGATATACACTTTGATCTTAGCCAAAAGGCCGAGAAGCGATATACACTATGATCTTAGCCAAAAGGCCAAAAAGCGATCTTAGCCAAACAGCCGAGAAGCGATATTCACTTTGATCTTAGCCAAACGGCCGAGAAGTGATATACACTATGATCTTAGCCAAAAGGCCGAGAAGCGATATACACTATGATCTTAGCCAAAAGGCCAAAAAGCGATCTTAGCCAAACAGCCGAGAAGCGATATTCACTTTGATCTTAGCCAAACGGCCGAGAAGTGATATACACTATGATCTTAGCCAAAAGGCCGAGAAGCGATCTTAGCCAAACAGCCGAGAAGCGATATTCACTTTGATCTTAGCCAAACGGCCGAGAAGTGATATACACTTTGATCTTAGCCAAACGGCCGAGAAGCATTATACACTTTGATCTTAGCCAAACGGCCGAGGAGCGATATACACTTTGATCTTAGCCAAACGGCCGAGAAGCGATATACACTATGATCTTAGCCAAACGGCCGAGAAGCGATATACACTTTGATCTTAGCCAAACGGCCGAGAAGCGATATACACTATGATCTTAGCCAAAAGGCCGAGAAGCGATATACACTATGATCTTAGCCAAAAGGCCAAAAAGCGATCTTAGCCAAACAGCCGAGAAGCGATATTCACTTTGATCTTAGCCAAACGGCCGAGAAGTGATATACACTATGATCTTAGCCAAAAGGCCGAGAAGCGATCTTAGCCAAACAGCCGAGAAGCGATATTCACTTTGATCTTAGCCAAACGGCCGAGAAGTGATATACACTTTGATCTTAGCCAAACGGCCGAGAAGCATTATACACTTTGATCTTAGCCAAACGGCCGAGGAGCGATATACACTTTGATCTTAGCCAAATGGCCGAGAAGCGATATACACTATGATCTTAGCCAAACGGCCGAGAAGCGATATACACTTTGATCTTAGCCAAACGGCCGAGAAGCGATATACACTATGATCTTAGCCAAAAGGCCGAAAAGCAATATACACTATGATCTTAGCCAAACGGCCGAGAAGCGATATACACTTTGATCTTAGCCAAACGGCCGAGAAGCGATATTCACTTTGATCTTAGCCAAACGGCCGAGAAGCGATATACACTTTGATCTTAGCCAAACGGCCGAGAAGCGATATACACTATGATCTTAGCCAAAAGGCCAAAAAGCGATCTTAGCCAAACAGCCGAGAAGCGATATACACTTTGATCTTAGCCAAACGGCCGAGAAGCGATATACACTATGATCTTAGCCAAAAGGCCGAGAAGCGATCTTAGCCAAACAGCCGAGAAGCGATATTCACTTTGATCTTAGCCAAACGGCCGAGAAGTGATATACACTTTGATCTTAGCCAAAAGGCCGAGAAGCGATATACACTATGATCTTAGCCAAAAGGCCAAAAAGCGATCTTAGCCAAACAGCCGAGAAGCGATATTCACTTTGATCTTAGCCAAACGGCCGAGAAGTGATATACACTATGATCTTAGCCAAAAGGCCGAGAAGCGATCTTAGCCAAACAGCCGAGAAGCGATATTCACTTTGATCTTAGCCAAACGGCCGAGAAGTGATATACACTTTGATCTTAGCCAAACGGCCGAGAAGCATTATACACTTTGATCTTAGCCAAACGGCCGAGGAGCGATATACACTTTGATCTTAGCCAAACGGCCGAGAAGCGATATACACTATGATCTTAGCCAAACGGCCGAGAAGCGATATACACTTTGATCTTAGCCAAACGGCCGAGAAGCGATATACACTATGATCTTAGCCAAAAGGCCGAAAAGCAATATACACTATGATCTTAGCCAAACGGCCGAGAAGCGATATACACTTTGATCTTAGCCAAACGGCCGAGAAGCGATATTCACTTTGATCTTAGCCAAACGGCCGAGAAGCGATATACACTTTGATCTTAGCCAAACGGCCGAGAAGCGATATACACTATGATCTTAGCCAAAAGGCCAAAAAGCGATCTTAGCCAAACAGCCGAGAAGCGATATACACTTTGATCTTAGCCAAACGGCCGAGAAGCGATATACACTATGATCTTAGCCAAAAGGCCGAGAAGCGATCTTAGCCAAACAGCCTGTGGGGTTAGGTGCGCCGGGTTTTGGTGAAATAATAACTCGAAGTTTAATATTTTTAGACTAGAAAATTTATTTGAACAAGCTCGATGCGAACAGCTCGCAGAGCAAAACTAGACTGTTGTTCTCGGCCTGCCGGCTCGTTACCGCAGGTCAAAAGGGCCCTGAAGTACTTAGTGAATCATCACACTGAAGTATTTCAGGTATAATTAAGGCATCGGGTGTTGGAGCCTTCGTTCGGCTCAGCAGGAATCGTACCTGCGTCAAAATAGAGCCTGAACGGAAAATTCCATCACTCGATCGCCACATACTCCCTTACCAGTGATAACGTTAAAGTAAAAAAATTATATGACATAATTACAAATTGGAGTATTAAAAAAAATAGTACATGATAATTTAATTGATATTAATTATAACAAATTACATATTAAAAAAATTTTTCAATGACATTCGGTCGTTTGCTTAAGAAAATTTGAGAAAGAAAATTTGTAAAAAAATAATCATACACATTTTATCGAAGATATTCGGTAGTCGATTCATTCGTTGTTTCAAAACATACAATTTCACAAAATACAATTTTGCATTCAATATGTCACTGAAACTTTTATTTAAAAAAAAATCACAACACTGCACTACACTATGAAAAACCAGCCTGAAGACGATCGGCAAAGCGTACTCGCCTGCCAGATCGCGTTTTGAACCGCGATTCTTCAGCTGTGCCGGTCAGCTCGCGTGCGTTGTCACTTTCATCGTTGTTTGGAGTAGTGCTAACTGGTGGACAGTTGTCCTCGCTGCTGTTTTCGTTGTTGTTATTGTTGTTTGCCTGTGATAGTTGCTCATCGGTGTCGTTTAATACAAAAGCAGGCTTGAGTCTATCGATCGTGACTCTTGTATTCTTGCCACTTTTCAAAATAACGAAAGTTTTGTCGTTTCTTTCGATTACTTCGAAAGGGCCGTCATACGGGTTTTGCAGCGGTCTTTTTACAGTGTCGTTTCGTAAAAACACATGCGAACATGTTGCCAAATCTTTGAAAACGAATGGCTTTATTGTACCGTGGCGAGTCGCTGCCACAGGCTTTAAATTCTCGATGGTTTTGCGAAGTCTTGCCACGAAATCTGTGTGAATTTGCGTTGCACTTGGTGCGAAAAATTCTCCAGGCAAGCGAATTGATTCTCCGTACGTGAGTTCAGCAGGTGTTGACTTCAGATCTTCTTTAAAAGCAGTTCGCATGCCCAACAGTACGATAGGAAGTACGTCGCTCCAAGATACTGTCTCGTGGCATTTTATTGATGCTTTTAATTGCCGATGAACTCGCTCAACCATACCATTTGCTTGAGCGTGAAAAGATGTTGTACGGAGATGAGTGATGCCAAGAAGTTTTCTGAGCTCGTTGAACAGGTCCGATTCGAACTGGCGTCCTTGGTCCGTCGTGACCTTGAGTGGAACACCAAATCGCGAGATCCAGTCCAAGAGTGCTCTCGCCACAGTCTCAGCAGTCATGTCGACCAGTGGTGTGGCCTCAATCCATCTTGTGTATCGGTCGATGCAGGTCAGGATGTACCGGAAATCTCGTGACGGTTCCAGCGGTCCGACCAAGTCGCAGTGAACGTGAAGAAATCTTTCGCTGACACCTTCAAATTCACCAAGAGGAGAGTGTACGTGCCTTGAAGTCTTTGCTCGCTGACACGGTAAACAAGTTCTGGCCCAAGATTTACAATCTTTCACAATGGACGGCCAAATGAACCTTTGCGTAATGAGTTTCTGAGTAGCTCGTACACCTGGATGAGATAAATTATGAAGATTATTGAATACTCTCCGTCGAAGAGATTTTGGCACAAAAGGTCGGATGTTTTTCGTCGAAACATCACAATAGATGCCTAATTGCGTCTCGGGCAATCGAACCATCTTCAATTGCAGGGAGTGGTCGTTGTTATTCAGCATCTGCACTAATTCTTCATCATTAGACTGTGCAGCTGCAATTTCTTCGGTGTTTACTGTCAAACTTACCTCACCGATTCTCGACAGGAGGTCGGCGACGACATTGTCTTTGCCTGCAATGTGCCTAATATCGGTCGTAAATTGTCCGATATAATCCAGGTGTCGGGTTGCTCGTGGTGTGCTTTTGTCCAGGCCTTGCTCGAATGCGTAAGTTAAAGCGGCATGATCGGTGAAGATAATAAAATATCTGCCCTCGACGGCCCACCTGAACTTTTTTACTGCTGCGTATGCACCGTACAATTCGCGATCGTATGCACTGTACTTACGCTGTGCTGGATTTAGCGCCTTGTTGAAGAATGCCAATGGTTGCCAAATTTTGTTGACAAACTGTTGCAACGTTCCACCAACAGCGAAATCCGAAGCATCGACGGTGATTGAAAGTAACGCGCCCGGGACAGGGTGAACCAGCAGCGTGGCGCTCGAGAGTGCGTTCTTTATTTCCTCGAATGCATTTTTGTCTTCGTCAGTCCACTCGATAGGCGTGCTGCCCTTCTTTTTACCTTTCAAAAGATCGTTGAGCGGTTGTTGCAGATGAGCGGCACGAGGGATGAATCTGCGATAAAAATTTATCGCACCGTTGAAACTGCGCAGGTCTTTCGCGGTCGCCGGAAGGGGGATCTTTTTGATCGCCTCTACACGCTCCTCGAGCGGGCGTATTCCCTCGGCGTTGACCTTGTAGCCGAGGTACTCCACTTCCGGTTGACCAAACACACACTTCGCGGGATTTATCACCACACCGTATTTGCTCAATCTTTCGAACAGGAGCCTTAAATGTTGCAAATGTTGCTCCGCGTTTTCACTCGCGACTAGATAATCATCCGTATAAGGGAATACAAAGTCAAGACCTTCAGTTATTTCATCGCTGAATGCCTGAAAGGTTTGACCCGCGCCCCGTAAACCAAACGGAGTGCGCAAAAACTCGAAGAGTCCGAACGGCGTAGTCACTGTTGTCTTGTGAATATCCTCCTCGGCGACGGGGATTTGATGATAAGCTCGGACTAAATCGATCTTCGAGAAAACACGTTTTCCGCTGAGGTTATGCGTAAAATCTTCGATGTGACGCATTGGATATCGGTTCGGTTTAGTGCGTTTATTAACGTGCCTGTAGTCTCCGACCGGGCGTATCCCGTTATCTTTCTTGAAGACAACGTGTATCGGGGAGGCCCACTGGCTGTTTTTTACGCGTCGCACTATTCCGAGTCGCTCCATTTCTTCAAATTCGGCTTTCACGATTTTCAGCCGATCTTCGGTTAAGCGACGAGGACGGCTGAACACTGGTGGTCCGGGTGTAGTTTCGATGTAGTGCCTTACGTTGTGTTTTACATCGTGGCCAATCTCAGCTACAGGGCGAACGATGTCCGGGAACTCAGCTAGCAGTCGATGGTAAGGTGAGTCGCCGTGGATTGCGCGTACTGTCGGGAAGTCGTCACCAACGGCATGTCCTGCAGCACATAGTTCGGTCGCGTTGTCGATCAGTCGATTATTGCGTGGATCAACAAGTAATCCGTAGTGAGCGAGAAAATCATAGCCAATAATCGGTTGTTCAACGTCTGCGATAATAAATCGCCAGGTGAACTGCCGTCGTAGGCCAAAATCGAGCATTATAAGTTCACTACCGTATGTACTTATCGGCGTACCGTTCGCCGCGAATAACGTGCACTTTGATTTTTCGCGTTGGCCACGGAACAACACTCGCGGAAAAACACACAACTCGGCACCTGTGTCCACCATAAAGGTCTTTTTCGAGTAATTGTCTTTCACATACAAACGGCGAACACTGGGGTCGTTTTTAATTGCCGCAATTAAAGACGCCCCAACTAGTTTTTTTTAAACTTGCACGGATCACGACACTTGGTAGCCTTTTCGGCATAATTTTCGTGGTACCAGCAGAGATCTGGGTTTCGAGGAGCTGATGGACTTCGCCCACGCGAACTGCCGCGCGATTGTGAACGGCCGCGGTACTTTTGCTGTTTCTCAAGACGACTGAGACGCGAAGTCACCTCGTCTAACTTCTTTAATACCGCCTGCAGCTCGCTGCCATCACTTTTGCTTACTGCAGCTATCTTGGCGGGTTCGTGTGCCACTGCTGCTATCCTCGGTCCACGGGCTGCATCGATTACATGGATCGAGTCCGCCGTTTCTGCAAGCTGCTCCAGCGACTTCTCTTTTATTGTCGCCAGGATCCGTTGGGTGTCCACTGGCAGTCGTTTTAGCCAGAAATTTCGGAGTAAGTCGTCCGTTACTGGCAGATCTTTGGCCAACGTTTTCATCTTGCGCAGCATCTGCACAGGAGTGTAGTCGCCCAGTTGCACGGGTTCGAGCAGTTTGCCTAACCGTGTCTCAGTCGAATCCGATGTCCTCTCAATTATTTTATTTTTCACATCGGTATATTTTCCGTCATACACCGGGTCGTCGAGCACATCGTCCATCATGCTCGAGTACTTCTGGTCAAGCGCGCCAACCAGGTACGTGAACTTCGAAGCTTCCGAAGTAACACGCGACGACTTGAAATTCGCTTCAAGCCTCCTGAACCACCCCCTCGGATTTTCAGGCCAAAAGGGTGGTGCGCTCATTCCGATGCCATTTACACTCCCTTCGGCTGCAGCAGCCAAAGCTGCTGCGGCAGCCTTGATTGCGTCATCCGTGACTTGGGTCGTCCCAGAGCCGGATTCGTTGACGCTGACAATTCCGTCCTCGTTCACCATTTTTCACCAACAAAATCGCACAAATATATGCCCACAAACACAAAACACTAATCACGTCGGGGTCACCAATTTGTGGGGTTAGGTGCGCCGGGTTTTGGTGAAATAATAACTCGAAGTTTAATATTTTTAGACTAGAAAATTTATTTGAACAAGCTCGATGCGAACAGCTCGCAGAGCAAAACTAGACTGTTGTTCTCGGCCTGCCGGCTCGTTACCGCAGGTCAAAAGGGCCCTGAAGTACTTAGTGACTCATCACACTGAAGTATTTCAGGTATAATTAAGGCATCGGGTGTTGGAGCCTTCGTTCGGCTCAGCAGGAATCGTACCTGCGTCAAAATAGAGCCTGAACGGAAAATTCCATCACTCGATCGCCACAAGCCGAGAAGCGATATTCACTTTGATCTTAGCCAAACGGCCGAGAAGTGATATACACTTTGATCTTAGCCAAAAGGCCGAGAAGCGATATACACTATGATCTTAGCCAAAAGGCCAAAAAGCGATCTTAGCCAAACAGCCGAGAAGCGATATTCACTTTGATCTTAGCCAAACGGCCGAGAAGTGATATACACTATGATCTTAGCCAAAAGGCCGAGAAGCGATCTTAGCCAAACAGCCGAGAAGCGATATTCACTTTGATCTTAGCCAAACGGCCGAGAAGTGATATACACTTTGATCTTAGCCAAACGGCCGAGAAGCATTATACACTTTGATCTTAGCCAAACGGCCGAGGAGCGATATACACTTTGATCTTAGCCAAACGGCCGAGAAGCGATATACACTATGATCTTAGCCAAACGGCCGAGAAACGATATACACTTTGATCTTAGCCAAAAGGCCGAAAAGCAATATACACTATGATCTTAGCCAAACGGCCGAGAAGCGATATACACTTTGATCTTATCCAAACGGCCGAGAAGCGATATTCACTTTGATCTTAGCCAAACGGCCGAGAAGCGATATACACTTTGATCTTAGCCAAACGGCCGAGAAGCGACATACACTTTGATCTTAGCCAAAAGGCCGAGAAGCGATATACACTTTGATCTTAGCCAAACGGCCGAGAAGCGATATACACTTTGATCTTAGCCAAACGGCCGAGAAGCGATATTCACTTTGATCTTAGCCAAACGGCCGAGAAGCGATATACACTTTGATCTTAGCCAAACGGCCGAGAAGCGATATACACTATGATCTTAGCCAAAAGGCCAAAAAGCGATCTTAGCCAAACAGCCGAGAAGCGATATTCACTTTGATCTTAGCCAAACGGCCGAGAAGTGATATACACTATGATCTTAGCCAAAAGGCCGAGAAGCGATCTTAGCCAAACAGCCGAGAAGCGATATTCACTTTGATCTTAGCCAAACGGCCGAGAAGTGATATACACTTTGATCTTAGCCAAACGGCCGAGAAGCATTATACACTTTGATCTTAGCCAAACGGCCGAGGAGCGATATACACTTTGATCTTAGCCAAACGGCCGAGAAGCGATATACACTATGATCTTAGCCAAACGGCCGAGAAGCGATATACACTTTGATCTTAGCCAAACGGCCGAGAAGCGATATACACTATGATCTTAGCCAAAAGGCCGAAAAGCAATATACACTATGATCTTAGCCAAACGGCCGAGAAGCGATATACACTTTGATCTTAGCCAAACGGCCGAGAAGCGATATTCACTTTGATCTTAGCCAAACGGCCGAGAAGCGATATACACTTTGATCTTAGCCAAACGGCCGAGAAGCGATATACACTATGATCTTAGATAAAAGGCCAAAAAGCGATCTTAGCCAAACAGCCGAGAAGCGATATACACTTTGATCTTAGCCAAACGGCCGAGAAGCGATATACACTATGATCTTAGCCAAAAGGCCGAGAAGCGATCTTAGCCAAACAGCCGAGAAGCGATATTCACTTTGATCTTAGCCAAACGGCCGAGAAGTGATATACACTTTGATCTTAGCCAAAAGGCCGAGAAGCGATATACACTATGATCTTAGCCAAAAGGCCAAAAAGCGATCTTAGCCAAACAGCCGAGAAGCGATATTCACTTTGATCTTAGCCAAACGGCCGAGAAGTGATATACACTATGATCTTAGCCAAAAGGCCGAGAAGCGATCTTAGCCAAACAGCCGAGAAGCGATATTCACTTTGATCTTAGCCAAACGGCCGAGAAGTAATATACACTTTGATCTCAGCCAAACGGCCGAGAAGCATTATACACTTTGATCTTAGCCAAACGGCCGAGGAGCGGTATACACTTTGATCTTAGCCAAACGGCCGAGAAGCGATATACACTATGATCTTAGCCAAACGGCCGAGAAGCGATATACACTTTGATCTTAGCCAAATGGCCGAGAAGCGATATACACTATGATCTTAGCCAAAAGGCCGAAAAGCAATATACACTATGATCTTAGCCAAACGGCCGAGAAGCGATATACACTTTGATCTTAGCCAAACGGCCGAGAAGCGATATTCACTTTGATCTTAGCCAAACGGCCGAGAAGCGATATACACTTTGATCTTAGCCAAACGGCCGAGAAGCGATATTCACTTTGATCTTAGCCAAACGGCCGAGAAGTGATATACACTTTGATCTTAGCCAAACGGCCGAGAAGCGTTATACACTTTGATCTTAGCCAAAAGGCCGAGAAGCGATATACACTTTGATCTTAGCCAAACGGCCGAGAAGCGATATACACTATGATCTTAGCCAAAAGGCCGAGAAGCGATCTTAGCAAAACAGCCGAGAAGCGATATTCACTTTGATCTTAGCCAAACGGCCGAGAAGTGATATACACTTTGATCTTAGCCAAAAGGCCGAGAAGCGATATACACTATGATCTTAGCCAAACGGCCAAAAAGCGATCTTAGCCAAACAGCCGAGAAGCGATATTCACTTTGATCTTAGCCAAAAGGCCGAGAAGCGATATACACTATGATCTTAGCCAAACGGCCGAGAAGCGATATACACTATGATCTTAACCAAAAGGTGGAGAAGTGATAAACATTCTGATCTTAGCCAAAAGGCCGAGAAGCGATATACACTATGATCTTAGCCAAACGGCCGAGAAGTGATATACATTCGGATCTCAGCCAAAAGGCCGATAAGCGATCTTAGCCAAAAGGCCGAAAAGCAATATACACTATGATCTTAGCCAAACGGCCGAGAAGCGATTTTAAGAGTAGTTGTGGTTTCCTATCGGCTCTTAAGATTAGCTCTACCAGTTGTCTTCTCACGGGACCCACGGTATGAGACCATTGGTGAAAATATCAAGCCATTTATATACCGGCTTGTGCCACCTCTGGGCGGGGGAAACCTACAAGTATATCGAGTGCTTCTATACTTGGTTGTTCGACGACCCTCACTAGTTTATAGACCTCTCCCGGGCCCTTACCGTTGTTGTTCCATCCTATAGAGATCTCGTGTGGGATCCCCCTTAGTTAGGTTCACATTCGGTAGTTAGGTTTGTTAGTTCCATTATAGGTAGGAATTGCCTCCTTTGAATTAATTAGTCCCTATCTCGGTTGAGATCTATTTAAATTGAACATAAATTAAAAGTGTAATATAAAAGAACGTTGATAATCATATGTCGCTTTTTTCTCTTTTTCAGATCATGCACTAGACTATGAGCCATAAGATGCCCATCACGAAGAAGAGGTCCGCCAAGGATGAGGCAACTGGTGTGATGACTGAACCTCAAACCAAGAGACATAAGGCTGCACAGGTGGAGACGCCCAATGTCCTTCTACCGCCCATAGTTATTGGCCATATTCAATTATACTTCCATGATAGTTTTAGTAATTTACGATACTGTTTTGAGTATAATGAAATGATATCCACGACTGGCCCAGCAGACTGGCGTAATTATAAGTTAAGTTTACAGAAGTTTAAAGCTAAGTACTTTCGTCTTAGATTTAAGATGAAGATAGAACTTCTGAACTCTCTAAGAAGACTGACCAATGAGTGCCCTACTTATATAGGGGGCACTAATTACTTAGATTATATGAGTGCTATTTTACCTGACTATGTATGCACATACACTGCTTCGGCTGTGAAATTATGTATGGAATTACACGATAAAATCAATGAGATAAAGGACTTTACTAAAACATATGGAATCAATTACTTGGATGTATTAAACCATCTGGAATCCCTCCGACTAGATCGATCCTCAGCCTTTAAATCCACAGCAGAGAAGTGGAAAAGGATGACTCTAGACAATCGTCGTGGGGTAGCTATTACTTGCTGTTTCATGACGTTGGCTAGTAAAGAATATGACATATTACCAGCTATAAGATCTGTTAGGTCTAATGCCTTAGCAGGAAGGGATTGGTATGAAGGCGCAATTCACAACATGGACATACCTAGTTTTACATACTATTTATCCGAAGTAGAAAGACTAGCCTGTCCATCGCTACTCCAGTCACTCCAAAATGGACATTTGACCCATCACTGGAAGGTGAGTGGAGAAAGAAGTCCCATATTGTCGTATTGGGCGGAAATTGATTTTATAGGATTTAGGAAATATTTCCGATCTAGAAGAGGAACTATATCCATTGAACCACATATGTTAAGTTTGGGGATTAACATGAGCTACATTGGTAATGT
This sequence comes from Encarsia formosa, assembly GCA_038277355.1. Lineage (NCBI taxonomy): Eukaryota > Metazoa > Arthropoda > Insecta > Hymenoptera > Aphelinidae > Encarsia > Encarsia formosa. Next base: position 7,851,913 of record CM076184.1, on the reverse strand, counting down.
CCCCTATTGGACGATGTGGTTTCCCAGATCTTTAGATAATAAAGTTATCAGAGGCATTTGTCGTGCATTTCCTCCTTCTACACAGGCCGACAAAAGACATATGACTACTAGGTTACATCACCTAGTCCAAGCCTTCATTAGTAATAAGTGGCACGATCATTACTCTCTTGCCTTTCCTCTGTTGAAACCGCCCACAAGAAACAATGTGATAGATAGGATTAACGAATTATTATCTTTAATACCTTTAGGAACCTATGAACCTCTAGTCATGGTTATCTTAACTACACTAAACTGTGATGTACCATTAACTTCTCCTGTTTATGATTATATTAAACGCCATTCCCTTCTAACACAAGGAATGTTTGAAATTCACGCGTCACTGAAGCAAATGTCCGTTTCACTCCGAAGATGTAATGCTACACCAGAAGCTGAGAATGTTCCAGTGCATGATGTTTGCTTATATGCCTATTGGGAGCTAGCAGTTGGAAGATCCAATATGCACACTGATTGGTTACAAGAAAAGATCAATAGATGCACAAAAACGTATCACTTCCATATGAGAATTGATATTGATGCTCGATTGAAGTGGCCGCCCGATGAAGTAGCCCATGAAACTAGAGATCCTACCTTCTATGTAGCTTTTAAGAACAAAGTTACTCAACTACTAATGCAAATCATCCCTCTGACTCATTCGGGTGAATCTTTTGAATCTTTTTTACTTAGGCGCAGCGAGTGGATGACTTCAGGCAGTAGTGCCGGAGAATCAATTGAAGTCGACGGGAAGAACATTAAGGTTAACAAACGCGGTTGGTCGGAAACCATTAAAGCCCGAGACTACTGCAAGATCTTAACTGAAACAGAGCCCATTGAAGAAGCGGTGGGATCAGAGAAGATGGAAAACGGTAAAGCCCGAGCTATCTATGGTACTAAAGTTGACCACTATGTCATATCAGCTTATGCTACACATGGTTTTGAAGAGAGGCTCTTATTAGTAGATGGTTTAGAAAAAGGCGCCAATGGTGTACAAGCCCAAGGTTATGAGACACTAAGAGCTAAACTGTCAGGAGATAGTCTACAACATCTCACCATGTTAGATTTTGCCGATTTCAATATACAGCACACTCCCGAAGTCCAATCCTTAATCTTTACTGCATGCGCTGAGATAGGAAGACAGAGGGGCTTTCCTGACAATTGGGTGAAAGCGAATGAATGGATCGCAAAATCTAAGTACAATGTGTACGCCACATTTCCAAAATCTGATAATTTTGAGGGAGGTAGATTCAAAGTCTTCCAAGGAATGTTTTCTGGCACCCGATCTACCGATTTCATTAATACCGTAGCTAATTGGGTGTATTTCAGTATAGCCTGCGACATAGTGGAAGAACAATTTGGTTTAAATCCTGAACATTTATACCATGTACACCAAGGTGACGATGTCTGGATAAGCAATATAAATCCATTATGGGCCGCATGTTTATATTATGTTATGAATCAAATGGGGTGCTGTTTCAACATATTCAAGCAAATGTTTGGATACTGGAGAGGAGAGTTTTTAAGAGTGCTGAGTGCGCATGGAAATGCTTATGGTTATACCGCACGCGCCCTCATCAACCTCTTCTTGAGACCTGTACAACAGAAATTGTCCATATTACCAGCCGAACAGCTCCCATCCATAACTAACTCGCTATCCACCCTAGCCAGGCGCAGACTATCCAGATATGCCCTCTTTGCCTTGCACCTAGATCTCCTCAATCACTGGGGAAAGGTTAGGTCATTTCCAGGTGACCCTATGGCTCTTCCACTTCCTAAGGCCATAATGTGGGGACCTGCTTTGAATAAGGGAATGGATTGCGCGCCACCTTTACTTAGCTGTCCTTTCCAAACCTCCGACATGCCGACTCATCATCTGTCCTATGGAGAGGCTGAAATTTTAGAGAAATTACCACAAAACATGTCCGATGAATGGTTACAGCATGTTAGTATGAAAATAGGAAAAGAATTGCCTATCAAAGCCAAAAGCCTCAAACATGGTATCAAAGTTGCCAACTACATTGACGTGATAACCCAAGAAGAATCTTACAAACCTTACAAGAAGATGAAGGAAGCGTGGGCAAAATCATTAAGTGGGAAGAAATGGTTCCATAACACTCCTGAACTGGTCTCAGTGAATGATCCTAAGTGGTTTGACAGTATGGGAGTCCGATTAGAGCCAAGTCAAAATAATCCTATTCAACCTCATAACAGGATCATTCTCCCTCCAATGGATATTGTGGCCGAAATAGAAAGGTTGTTAACATCACCAGAACTTCCGAGAGACCCAGGATCAAATTTAGTCGAAGCTATATTGCAGATTTCCGCTTCAACACCCTTTAAAAGTTTAAATGGGACTATGGCCGCCCTTGGTTATGATGAGTTAACAGCTTTAATGTTTATGTTGTCATATATCAACGGTGCTGGCACAAAGAATGAAGCTGCTATCTTCATGACCGAAATATTATCTCAAGGCTCCGCTTTTCCTTTACATATGTTGCTGTCTGCAGCTTATGGGAATCTGGGAGTCTTGAGATACGTCATGCATCCCGCCATTGCTTTAGAAGTGTGTACGCAATCTAAAGTAAGACTTTTCGGCCGATTGTTTGATGGAAAGAACTGGAAAGAAGGAGATTGGAAGGTGGTCTGGAATCAACGAGCTTTAGAATTATTACAGATAATAAAGGCCAAGACTATCGAAAAGTTCCCTGAAGTGATGTTCTAGAGACTGAAATGCGTTTGACTGATTAGTGTTAAGTATTTAACTGATTTTCACAACAAATGTGTTCCAATTTGATCTCCATTTATTTAATGTTAAGTTTAGTTTTAAGTTAACTGTGTTGAAAATATCTTTATATTATCATTATTTATTCAATTTAAATTATAGTCACTTAATGACTATAAGAAACTAGTACAAAAGAATTACAAGTATAGAAGCCAATTAAAATAAGTGTTTAACTTTACAATATATGTTATATTATAGTATTTAAGAGAAATAAATATATATGTATTTAATGTATTTTTTGTGAATAAAGACTTGATCCGACAGCGATATACACTTTGATCTTAGCCAAACGGCCGAGAAGTGATATACACTTTGATCTTAGCCAAACGGCCGAGAAGCGTTATACACTTTGATCTTAGCCAAAAGGCCGAGAAGTGATATACACTTTGATCTTAGCCAAACGGCCGAGAAGCGATCTTAGCCAAATGGCTGAGAAGCGATATACATTCTGATCTTTGCCAAAAGGCCGATAAGCGATCTTAGCCAAACGGCCGAGAAGCGATATACACTTTGATCTTAGCCAAACGGCCGAGAAGCGATATACACTTTGATCTTAGCCAAACGGTCGAGAAGCGATATACACTTTGATCTTAGCCAAAAGGCCGAGGAGCGATATACATTGTACCATGTAACGGGGTGTTTTGTGAAAATATAATACTTAAGGTAAAGAGGCCAATTATGATAACAAAAATCGCTACTTTTCAGCATTTTGAATTTTGTTGAAAAAACAAAGCATGTTAGAGTAAATCTTTTTTTACATACTTAAATGTAAGGTTCTTAGGAATATAAATAAATTTTTTTGTATATGAAAATTGTATTTATTTATTGAATAATTAGTGTTTAAAGTCAAGAGCTTTTATGCCCCTTTTTAAACTCAAGGCTCCAGTTTATTAGACAACTTCAGCTTCGGCCCCAGTTTATGGAACACTTTTACACGTAAAATCCCGTCTGTGACTTAAGTACCCCAGTTGATGGAACAAAATCGTCAAAATTCGAGGGTTTTATTACTTCCAAACACGAAAAAATTACAAATCTAACTGAAAATTAGATAAACCGTTCCATCAACTGGGGTTCGTAAGTCACAGACGGGATTTTACGTGTAAAAGTGTTCCACAAAGTGGGGCCAAAGCTGAAGTTGTCTAATAAACTGGGGCCAAAAGGTCTTGTCTTTAAACATTATTTATTCAATAAATAAATACAATTTTCATATAAAAAAAAATTTATTTAAGTTCCTAAGAACCTAAAATTTAAGTATGTAAAAAAAGATTTACTCTAACATGCTTTGTTTTTTCAACAAAATTCAAAATGCTGAAAAGTAGCGATTTTTGTTATCATAATTGGCATCTTTACCTTATGTCATAACTCGTATGTCTGCGTTGCTCCAGCAGCATCTCTCCGACTGTGGCCGTCACCACGTGGTCGGCTTCAGCTGCGAGTTGGACGCGGCATGAATATCACCTGGGAAGGAAGAGAAAAAAAAATAACAACTTTCTGGTTGTTTCCCAGGCGATTCGATATCTTTTGGATTTAGAGTCCTACACCCTAATAACTAAGAAGAGAAAATTTATTTTAATGCTAAAGATAAAATAAATAATGCTTTATAAATTAAATTTTCTTTGGAATTTATACAATCAATAAGAAAAAATTGTTTTGAATCGTAACAAAAATTCGAAATTTTGTAAAAAAAAATTCCGAAAATGTTTCTCATGATAAAGTATCCGCAAAACATAATAATTAAGACTTTTCGCTAATTGAACGTTGAGTCATTCTTCTTTTACGTAACTCACATCTAAAATTAATTTTTTTGATATATCAATATTATTTTGTATTAAAAAATTAGGTTTTCTCTGCGATGTAGTCGAAATAAAGCAAATAGCGATTTATTAAAGATTTCAACTTAAAAAAAAAAAACACTATGGAAAAATCACCAATCAATCTTAGAGTGCACATCTTGTTTATTTAAATCGTGACTTTCGTTGAATTGAATTTTAATTAAAAAAAAAAGTTTTGCATAAAGAATTCATTTTCCACAAAACATATCGTGTTTATTGCACTAATAATAAAAACACTCAAAGTAATACTAATAAATCCATTTCAAAAATTGCTAACAATCTAATCGAGTCATTCTACCAGCTGTGTCCCAGAGCCTCCAAAATATAATCGAAATTCGCATTTTTGTACGGAAATTCAAGTTCAAGAATTCTTTCGAATTTCGCTGAATACATATTATGAATGCAACTTTAAAGGTTAGAATTATGTTTTATTAGATTGGTTGGGCCATTCCTGACGGTACCGTAATGCCAGTTCAACCCGTGGCGGAACCTCGGGCGGAACCGGAGCAAGCCCCAGACATTCCACCGTATTCCAAAAAATCAGTTCGATATTCTGGAGACTTAATAAGTCTCGTGTCAGATCTTAAGCTGATAAGAACAGATAAAATCGTTTATTTTTCCAGAAAAAAGAATTTCCCCCTCCTTCTAGGGAGAGGGTACATGTTGAGGGAGGTTCATCCACCTCTTGGCCGTTCTCTTAAGCTCCTTGTCGGCCTCACTGAGGGCTCTCTTCTCACGCCACCACCAGCTCCTTCCCCTTGGTACGCGCGTCGCGGAGGAGCTGCTATTCGCTATGGCCCATCAGGTGAGGTGGTCGGCGACAAGCGAGGATAGCAGCTTTGAGCACAGCGAAGAGTTTGGGACATGTGTCACCCATAGCGATTGGGAGCCAGTTGGCCAGGTCGTCTCGATCACCGCCTTTGAAAAGCAGAGTAGTGACGGAGTTCTTCCAGTTATTCGGTATATACTGCAACCGCCAAGCAGCATTGTACAGTGCACCACCAGTGCGGCCCTCAATCTCCGCACGATCTGGCCACGAGCCATCGGAGGGATAATTATGCGATCTCTCGTCCCCGGGCGTCGGCACTCCAACGAGAGCTCGGCGCGTTCTGCCATCCACCTCCATCTCAGATCCAAAGCGGTAGACATCCGCATGGCCGCATTCCTGGCTTTGGACCAAAGCGAGCCAGTGTCGCTCGACGGCTTACGAAGGTCGCCCTCAAGCGAGCCCAACAGGTAATCGGCCATCTCGAGTTCGTTGGTGGGGTGGCCCACTCTTTTGGATACCGTTTCCCTCAGCGTTGGCCACATCGGCCACCTTTGCATCCTTACAGCTTAGTAGCCTAAAGGCGTGAACGATGGTGAGGATGTCGGCCATATCAGCGAGCGGTAAGAGCCCCCCCCCCCCCATCGATGGAGGGAGGAAGACCAGCTCTGCGCTCGCACGTTGAGGGAGGTTCATCTACCTCTTGGCCGTTCTCTTAAGCTCCTTGTCGGCCTCGCTGAGGGCTCTCTTCTCAACCGATGACCCCCTTAGGCCGAAATCCATCCGGGGCAAGATAAAAGTGGCCACGGATTCCAACTTCTGCCAAGGGGCAAGTAGCGAATTGTCAATGGAGCGGATGTCTTGCAGTAGTTCTTCGATGGTGGTGCAGGGCGTTTGGCGGAAATCCCGTTGGGGTACCGAGATGGTCATAACTCTCTCCGCTTTTCAGAGCGCGCATCTCCGAGCCCTGTATGCTGAAACGCGTGTCCTTAACCGCACCTTCACCCCTGCCTTTAAGGTGTAGTGTGGCAGATTTCGCAGGGTTGAATGTGAGGCCAACGGCCGCGGCCGCTTCCTCCGCAGATCTAAGGAGGATCCTCATCGACTCGGGCGAGTCCGCAACGAGCCCCATGTCGTCGGCATATTCCAGGTCTTGGAAGACCTGGCCCGCCAGCTCGTAGCCCCCCCCCCCCCCCCCTGAAGCCGCCACTGCCCTGACAACAGGCTCCAGGGTGAGGTTGAATACTATTGGGCTCATGGGGCATCCTTGCTTCACGCCCGAGCCGATGGGTATGGGCTCGGTGGTGCCACTCGACGTCATCACGTGGGTGACGGTGCCGTCATATGCGGACTCTATCAATTTCCTTATCGGCTCTGGGACCCGATGCTGCTCGAGGGCGGACCTGATGGAGGCGTGGGGGACTGATCCAAAAGCATTGGAAAAGTCCAGCCACGCCACCACCAGCTCCTTCCCCTTGGTACGCGCGTTGCAGAGGAGCTGCTGGAGCACAAAGTTGTGCTCGTGGCAGCCCTCAAACGGTAAGAAGCCCTTTTGCGAAGGGCTAATCCTGCTATTCGCTATGGCCCATCAGGTGAGGCGGTCGGCGACAAGCGAGGATAGCAGCTTTGAGCACAGCGAAGAGTTTGGGACATGTGTCACCCATAGCGATTGGGAGCCAGTTGGCCAGGTCGTCTCGATCACCGCCTTTGAAAAGCAGAGTAGTGACGGAGTCCTTCCAGTTATTCGGTATATACTGCAACCGCCAAGCAGCATTGAACAGCGCAGTGATAACGTGTGCTTCAGGGTCGGCCTTCCGGAGGTCGACATAGGTTAGGCCGTCAGGGCCTGCAGATGTATTAGTTCTCGACCTCAATTTGTTCTACACTTCCTATCGGGTGTAACATCTTGTGAGGGCTTCGTTGCTCTCTGCGGTGGGCGGCGCTTAATACAAATACTTCTGGCAGTTCACCTTCACCATGTCTCCGCGAGCTCTGTAAAGTGGGCTTGAATTGTTTGCTTACCGATATTGCACCCAGAGCTACGTCCATTGAGTATGTATTGCACCGTTTTCTTCCTATTATTTCTGAATGCCTTCTGGAGTCTGGTGGCTTCTTGGAGTTTGAGGCGTTGTTGTTTTTGCGCTCCTGTCGTCTCTGCCTTTGACGCCTCCGTCCGTTGCTTTGCTCGGTGTGCTGCTCTTCGTTGATTGGTTTTAGTCTTTTCAGAAATTGGGAGACCCGCAGCGATGTTTCTTCGAGCTGTTGTGTGTTATTAACAGCCTCCAGCTCCTGTACTAGCCGCCGCTGGGCTGCAGTCGGGTATCGAGAGCGCCTGCCAGTCGCAACCCGCTGTGCATCGGTGCTGGCGTGTTGACTTTCAGGCACGGCTGGGGTGGCATTCTTTAACCTAAAAATGAGTGGCCAGTGGCCAACAGACGCGTCGCGTAAAAAATGACGTATAATACGTCACTGTAAAATAATAAAAAAATTATTTGTTATTATTCTCCATATACCATCATAAATGTTTTAACTTCTGGAGTTACTGTATTCTTTAAAAAATTTTCCAAGAATAGATAAAAACAATTATAAGTATAGAATTTTACTTCATTTATTTTCTCTTTATAGCAATTCAAAATAAAAAATGTTAGTAATATTACTTAACAAATTTTTCAATAATTTAATAAATTAATTTTTTTTTTTTTAGAAAAACATTTAAAAAATTTTACTCTAAAAATATTATTATTCATTACTATTTTTTTACTGTGTATAAATTTATTAATTAATTTATTCCTTATAAGGAATCCTTAATCTAAAATTGCTTTGTTTATTTTACACAGTTTTTTTTCTTCCGCCAAACAATTTAAATAATTTTGTTTCCTTATAAAAAAAATTTTTTATATAAAATTTCATTTTTTGCTTATAAAAAATCAACAGTAAATTTTTTATGATGCGGCAGCTTAAAAATAACAAAACAGAATAGAAAAATTTATAAATACTAAACAAATACTAAATACTAAAATGCTAAATTAAGCTTCGCAGTTTTTAATAAAATTTTTACAACGTAGTTAACAAGAGATCAATTCCTTTACAAGTTGAATTATATATAATTTTTCAAATGTAACATTAATTATTATATTTTTTTTTCAATATTTTTTTAACACTTAGGCTACTTATAATAATTTTGAAAAAATTATTTAAAAAAATTAAAAACACTAGTAAAAAATTAATATTATTTAGTAAGTAATTAATAACACTTATAATAACAAGATTTTAAATAATAAAAATTATAAAAAAACTTAAGGTCTTTCTGAATCTTTTTCTTCACTTACACCAGCATTATTATTAAAATCACTTGAGCCCGAATGATGGAAATATTAAATGTTCTCGACCAATCACATCAATTATCATCAATCACATTAATTATCAAAAAAAAGGAATGGAAATCGTCTGTTTTGGAAACGCCATTTGTGAGGCAACTTGTCTATCTAATACCTATTATTCAAAATGAGGTAAGTACAGATATTTTTTAAGTAGTTTAATAGCTCGGTAAGCTTTGCATAAAACTTTTTTAAATTTTAGTTATAGAGGAATAAAATTAAACGAAAAACAACTCTCATGTATCCTACAATACTAATTGATTTTCCTGAGGTAGGGTATGGTAAAACGAGTTTAAAAGAAGAAAATTTCCATTGGGATATTATTACAGATAATCTGAATAAAGTTACTTTACTCCCAAAGCCTGCTACCGTTTGGAAATTTTTAAGCTACAAAATATAAAATTTTTTATTTTTATTTAAACTTGGTATTAATGGGTATTTGTATTATTTCATTTAAATAGGCTTGGTATTGTCTGATTGAAGATTAAGAAAAAAAAAAGTAAAAGTAAAAGACTAAGCGAGCAAGAAAAAAAAATTATATTTTATAAAAAAACTCTACCAAAATTTTGAGCCAGATATTAGCCTGAATTCAACACAAAAAGGTAATAATGTAAATTAATCGTATTTATTTTTTAATTTGACAAATTTAATACAAATTTTATTTCCAGAAAAAACATTTAATGAAATGGAAATAATTTCAGAAACATCTTCACAAGATGCAGTTGTTCAAGGAAAAAGACTATTAACTTTTGATGAAATCACATCAGTGATTGCAAAAAAATTTAGCTATAAAATTTTAAAAAAATTTTATAATTAAAAATAATTTATGTAAAAATTTCAATTATAAATAAAGATTTTTAATATAAACTTGATTTATTTAATCTCTTTTTTTTAATTTCAAATATATTTTTTTTATTATCTTACAGTGACGTATTATACGTCATTTTTTCAAAAATCAGCATTTTCGTCTATAGTGCGCCCCCCCCCCCCAAATTCGTAAATTATTTTTTCAAACAAAATTCGAAGTTTTCGAATATTGTTTTATATAACTAATGTTATTAGTTAAACTGTTTAGTGAATGTTTTTATGCTTTATTATATTAGGTGGGCCATTCCTGACGGTACTGCAATGCCAGGTCGACCCGTGGCGGAACCGGAGCAAGCCCCAGACATTCCGCCGAATTCCAAAAATCAGTTCGATATTCTGGAGACTTAATAAGTCTCGTATCAGATATCAAGCTGATAAGAACAGATTAAAAAACGTTTATTTTCAAAAAAAGAATTTCCCCCTCCCTCTAGGGAGAGGGTACATCAAGTACTTAGTCTTTATTCACAATAAAAGTACATTGAATACATAAATATTTATTTGTCTTAAATACTATAATATAATATATATATTGTAAAGTTAAACACTTATTTTAGTTGGCTTCTATACTTGTGAATTTTTGTACTAGTTTCTCATAGTCATTGAGTGACTATGATTTAAAATGAACACGTTATGATAATATAAAGATATTTCAAACACAGTTAACTTAAACCTAAACTTAACATTTAATAAGGCGAGATCAAATAGGAACACATTAGTCGCTTTAACTAATTAAATACTTAACACTAATCAGTCAGGCGTAATACAGTCTTTAAAACATCACCTCAGGGAATTTCTCAATGGTCTTGGCCTTTATGATCTGCAACAGTTCTAGAGCTCTTTGATTCCAGACTACCTTCCAATCTCCTTCCTTCCAATTCTTCCCATCGAACAGTCGCCCAAAAAGTCTGACTTTAGACTGTGTACACACTTCTAAAGCAATAGCTGGATGCATAACATATCTCAAGACTCCAAGATTCCCATAGGCAGCTGACAGCAACATATGTAACGGAAAAGCGGAGCCTTGAGACAATATCTCTGTCATGAAGATAGCAGCTTCATTCTTCGTGCCAGTGTCATTAATGTATGACAACATAAACATCAAAGCTGTCAACTCATCATATCCAAGAGCAGCCATAGTCCCGTTTAGACTTTTAAAGGGTGTGGAAGCGGAAATTTGTAATATAGCTTCGACCAAATTTGACCCAGGATCTCTTGGGAGTTCAGGTGATGTTAGCAGTCTTTCTATTTCTGCCACAATATCCATCGGAGGGAGAATGATCCTATTATGTGGTTGGATCGGATTATTTTGACTAGGCTCCAATCGTACTCCCATACTGTCAAACCACTTAGGATCATTGACTGAGACCAATTCAGGAGTATCATGGAACCATTTCTTCCCACTCAATGATTTAGCCCATGCTTCCTTCATCTTCTTGTAAGGTTTATAGGACTCCTCTTGGGTTATTACGTCTATGTAGTTGGCAACTTTGATACCATGCTTAAGGCTCTTAGCTTTGATAGGTAGTTCTTTTCCTATTTTCATACTGACGTGTTGTAACCATTCATCGGACATATTTTGTGGTAGTTTCTCTAAAATTTCAGCCTCCCCATAAGATAGATGGTGGGTCGGCATATCTGAAGTTTGGAAAGGACAACTGAGAAAAGGTGGCGCGCAATCCATTCCTTTATTCAAGGCAGGTCCCCACATTATGGCCTTAGGAAGTGGGAGGGCCATCGGATCACCAGGAAAAGATCTAACCTTTCCCCAATGATTGAGAAGGTCTAGGTGTAAAGCAAAGAGGGCATATCTGGATAGTCTACGTCTGGCTAGAGTGGATAACGAGTTAGTTATCGATGGGAGTTGTTCAGCTGGTAGTATGGATAACTTCTGTTGCACAGGTCTCAAAAAGAGGTTGATGAGGGCACGAGCTGTATACCCGTAAGCGTTTCCATGTGCGCTCAACACCCTCAGAAATTCTCCTCTCCAGTATCCAAACATCTGTTTGAATATATTAAAACAGCACCCCATCTGATTCATAACATAGTATAAACACGCAGCCCATAGTGGATTTATATTACTTATCCAGACATCATCTCCTTGGTGTACATGGTAAAGATGTTCAGGATTTAGACCAAACTGTTCTTCCACTATGTCGCAGGCTATACTGAAGTACACCCAATTTGCAACGGTGTTGATGAAATCAGTAGATCTAGTACCAGAAAACATTCCCTGGAAGACTTTAAACCTACCACCCTCAAAGTTATCAGACTTTGGGAATGTGGCATACACATTGTATTTAGATTTTGCTATCCACTCGTTCGCCTTTACCCAATCATCAGGAAAGCCTCTTTGTCTTCCGATTTCAGCACAGGCAGTAAAGATTAAAGACTGGACCTCAGGGGTATGTTGTATGTTAAAATCGGCAAAGTCCAACATAGTTAGATGTTGAAGGCTATCTCCAGACAGCTTAGCTCTTAGTGTTTCGTAACCTTGGGCTTGTACACCATTAGCACCCTTTTCTAAACCGTCTACCAATAAGAGCCTTTCTTCAAATCCATGGGTAGCATAAGCCGATATAACATAGTGGTCGACCTTGGTACCGTAAATGGCTCGGGCTTTGCCATTTTCCATCTTCTCTGACCCTACCGCTTCTTCAATGGGTTCTGTTTCCGTTAAAATCTTGCAGTAGTCTCGGGCTTTAATAGTTTCGGACCAACCACGCTTGTTGACTTTGATGTTCTTCCCATCAACTTCAATAGATTCCCCGGCACTACTCCCTGAAGTCATCCACTCACTGCGCCTAAGTAAGAAAGATTCAAAGGATTCACCTGAATGCGTTAAAGGGATGATTTGCATTAATAGTTGTGTAACTTTATTCTTGAAGGCTACATAGAAGCTAGGGTCTCTGGTTTCATGAGCTACTTCATCAGGTCGCCACTTCAACCTAGCATCAATATCAATCCTCATGTGGAAGTGGTATGTTTTAGTGCACCTGTTGATCTTTTCTTGCAACCAATCAGTGTGCATGTTGGATCTTCCAACAGCTAACTCCCAATAGGCATATAAGCAAACGTCATGCACTGGAACATTCTCAGCTTCTGGTGTAGCATTACACCTTCGAAGTGAGACGGACATCTGCTTCAGTGACGCGTGAATTTCAAACATTCCTTGTGTTAGAAGAGAGTGGCGCTTGATGTAATCGTAAACAGGTGATGTTAAAGGTACGTCACAATTTAGTGTAGTTAGGATGATCATGACTAGAGGTTCATAAGTCCCTAACGGTATTAAAGATAACAGTTCATTAATCCTATCTATCACATCGTTTCTTGTAGGCGGTTTTGATAAAGGAAAGGCCAACGAGTAATGGTTATGCCACTTATTACTAATAAAGGCTTGGACTAAATGATGTAGTCTAGTGGTCATATGTCTTTTGTCAGCCTGTGTCGAAGGAGGAAAGGCACGACAAATACCTCTGATGGTCTTATTATCTAATGATCTAGGGAACCACATTGTCCAATAGGGGACATTGCCAATATAGCTCATGTTGATTCCTAAACTTAACATGTGTGGTTCAATAGAAATGGTTCCTCTCCTAGAGCGGAAGTATTTCCTAAATCCTATGAAATCAATTTCAGCCCAGTAAGACAATATAGGACTTCTTTCCCCACTTATCTTCCAGTGGTGGGTTAAGTGTCCATTTTGGAGAGACTGGGCTAATGTTGGACTGGCTAATCTTTCTACCTCAGATAGATAGTATGTAAAGCTAGGTATGTCCATGTTATGGACAGCACCTTCATACCAATCTCTTCCTGCTAAAGCGTTAGATCTAACAGATCTTATGGCTGGTAGTATGTCGTACTCCTTACTAGCCAACGTCATGAAGCAGCAGGTAATAGCCACTCCACGACGGTTGTCTAAGGTCATCCTCTTCCACTTCTCTGCTGTAGATTTAAAGGCAGAGGATCTATCTAATCGGAGGGATTCGAGGTGATTTAGTACGTCCAGGTAATTAATTCCATATGTGCGGGTAAAATCCTTAATTTCGTTGATCTTATCATGTAATTCCATACACAATTTAACAGCTGATGCAGTGTACGTGCACACATAGTCGGGTAGTATAGCACTCATATAGTCTAAGTAATTGGTGCCTCCTATGTAGGTAGGGCACTCATTTGTCATTTTCCTTAAAGAATTTAAGAGTTCTATTTTCATCTTAAATTTAAGACGAAAGTACCTAGATTTAAACTTATGTAAACTTAATTTGTAGTTACGCCAGTCGGCTGGACCAGTAGTAGATATCACTTCATTGTATTCAAAACAGTATCGTAAATTACTAAAGTTGTCATGAAAGTATAACTGAATGTGGCCGATGACTATGGGCGGTAGGAGAATATTGGGTGTTTCCACCTGTGCAGCCTTATGTCTCTTGGTTTGCGGTTCAGTCATCACGCCAGTAGCCTCATCCTTGGCGGACCTTTTCTTTGTGATGGGCATCTTACAGTTCATACTCTAGTACATGATCTGAAAAAGAGAAAAAGTGATATATGATTATCAACGTTCTTTAATATTACATTTTTTATATATGTTCAATTTAAATAGACCTCAACCGAGATAGGAATTAGTTAATTCAAAGGAGGCAATTCCTACTTATAGTGGAACTAACAAACCTAACTACCGAATGTGAACCTAACTAAGGGGGATCCCATAAGAGATCTCTATAGGGTGGCACAACAACGGTAAGGGCCCGGGGAAGGTCTATAAACTAGTGAGGGTCGTCGAACAACCAAGTATAGAAGCACTCGATATACTTGTAGGTTTCCCCTGCCCAGAGGTGGCACAAGCCGGTATATAAAAAGCTTGATATTTTCACCAATGGTCTCATACCGTGGGTCCCGTGAGGAGACAACTGGTAGAGCTAATTCTAAGAGCTGACAGGAAACCACGACTACTCTTAAAGGCGTGAACGATGGTGAGGATGTCGGCCATATCAGCGAGCGGTAAGAGCCCCCCCCCCCCCATCGATGGAGGGAGGAAGACCAGCTCTGCGCTCGCACGTTGAGGGAGGTTCATCTACCTCTTGGCCGTTCTCTTAAGCTCCTTGTCGGCCTCGCTGAGGGCTCTCTTCTCAACCGATGACCCCCTTAGGCCGAAATCCATCCGGGGCAAGATAAAAGTGGCCACGGATTCCAACTTCTGCCAAGGGGCAAGTAGCGAATTGTCAATGGAGCGGATGTCTTGCAGTAGTTCTTCGATGGTGGTGCAGGGCGTTTGGCGGAAATCCCGTTGGGGTACCGAGATGGTCATAACTCTCTCCGCTTTTCAGAGCGCGCATCTCCGAGCCCTGTATGCTGAAACGCGTGTCCTTAACCGCACCTTCACCCCTGCCTTTAAGGTGTAGTGTGGCAGATTTCGCAGGGTTGAATGTGAGGCCAACGGCCGCGGCCGCTTCCTCCGCAGATCTAAGGAGGATCCTCATCGACTCGGGCGAGTCCGCAACGAGCCCCATGTCGTCGGCATATTCCAGGTCTTGGAAGACCTGGCCCGCCAGCTCGTAGCCCCCCCCCCCCCCCCCCTGAAGCCGCCACTGCCCTGACAACAGGCTCCAGGGTGAGGTTGAATACTATTGGGCTCATGGGGCATCCTTGCTTCACGCCCGAGCCGATGGGTATGGGCTCGGTGGTGCCACTCGACGTCATCACGTGGGTGACGGTGCCGTCATATGCGGACTCTATCAATTTCCTTATCGGCTCTGGGACCCGATGCTGCTCGAGGGCGGACCTGATGGAGGCGTGGGGGACTGATCCAAAAGCATTGGAAAAGTCCAGCCACGCCACCACCAGCTCCTTCCCCTTGGTACGCGCGTTGCAGAGGAGCTGCTGGAGCACAAAGTTGTGCTCGTGGCAGCCCTCAAACGGTAAGAAGCCCTTTTGCGAAGGGCTAATCCTGCTATTCGCTATGGCCCATCAGGTGAGGCGGTCGGCGACAAGCGAGGATAGCAGCTTTGAGCACAGCGAAGAGTTTGGGACATGTGTCACCCATAGCGATTGGGAGCCAGTTGGCCAGGTCGTCTCGATCACCGCCTTTGAAAAGCAGAGTAGTGACGGAGTCCTTCCAGTTATTCGGTATATACTGCAACCGCCAAGCAGCATTGAACAGCGCAGTGATAACGTGTGCTTCAGGGTCGGCCTTCCGGAGGTCGACATAGGTTAGGCCGTCAGGGCCTGCAGATGTATTAGTTCTCGACCTCAATTTGTTCTACACTTCCTATCGGGTGTAACATCTTGTGAGGGCTTCGTTGCTCTCTGCGGTGGGCGGCGCTTAATACAAATACTTCTGGCAGTTCACCTTCACCATGTCTCCGCGAGCTCTGTAAAGTGGGCTTGAATTGTTTGCTTACCGATATTGCACCCAGAGCTACGTCCATTGAGTATGTATTGCACCGTTTTCTTCCTATTATTTCTGAATGCCTTCTGGAGTCTGGTGGCTTCTTGGAGTTTGAGGCGTTGTTGTTTTTGCGCTCCTGTCGTCTCTGCCTTTGACGCCTCCGTCCGTTGCTTTGCTCGGTGTGCTGCTCTTCGTTGATTGGTTTTAGTCTTTTCAGAAATTGGGAGACCCGCAGCGATGTTTCTTCGAGCTGTTGTGTGTTATTAACAGCCTCCAGCTCCTGTACTAGCCGCCGCTGGGCTGCAGTCGGGTATCGAGAGCGCCTGCCAGTCGCAACCCGCTGTGCATCGGTGCTGGCGTGTTGACTTTCAGGCACGGCTGGGGTGGCATTCTTTAACCTAAAAATGAGTGGCCAGTGGCCAACAGACGCGTCGCGTAAAAAATGACGTATAATACGTCACTGTAAAATAATAAAAAAATTATTTGTTATTATTCTCCATATACCATCATAAATGTTTTAACTTCTGGAGTTACTGTATTCTTTAAAAAATTTTCCAAGAATAGATAAAAACAATTATAAGTATAGAATTTTACTTCATTTATTTTCTCTTTATAGCAATTCAAAATAAAAAATGTTAGTAATATTACTTAACAAATTTTTCAATAATTTAATAAATTAATTTTTTTTTTTTTAGAAAAACATTTAAAAAATTTTACTCTAAAAATATTATTATTCATTACTATTTTTTTACTGTGTATAAATTTATTAATTAATTTATTCCTTATAAGGAATCCTTAATCTAAAATTGCTTTGTTTATTTTACACAGTTTTTTTTCTTCCGCCAAACAATTTAAATAATTTTGTTTCCTTATAAAAAAAATTTTTTATATAAAATTTCATTTTTTGCTTATAAAAAATCAACAGTAAATTTTTTATGATGCGGCAGCTTAAAAATAACAAAACAGAATAGAAAAATTTATAAATACTAAACAAATACTAAATACTAAAATGCTAAATTAAGCTTCGCAGTTTTTAATAAAATTTTTACAACGTAGTTAACAAGAGATCAATTCCTTTACAAGTTGAATTATATATAATTTTTCAAATGTAACATTAATTATTATATTTTTTTTTCAATATTTTTTTAACACTTAGGCTACTTATAATAATTTTGAAAAAATTATTTAAAAAAATTAAAAACACTAGTAAAAAATTAATATTATTTAGTAAGTAATTAATAACACTTATAATAACAAGATTTTAAATAATAAAAATTATAAAAAAACTTAAGGTCTTTCTGAATCTTTTTCTTCACTTACACCAGCATTATTATTAAAATCACTTGAGCCCGAATGATGGAAATATTAAATGTTCTCGACCAATCACATCAATTATCATCAATCACATTAATTATCAAAAAAAAGGAATGGAAATCGTCTGTTTTGGAAACGCCATTTGTGAGGCAACTTGTCTATCTAATACCTATTATTCAAAATGAGGTAAGTACAGATATTTTTTAAGTAGTTTAATAGCTCGGTAAGCTTTGCATAAAACTTTTTTAAATTTTAGTTATAGAGGAATAAAATTAAACGAAAAACAACTCTCATGTATCCTACAATACTAATTGATTTTCCTGAGGTAGGGTATGGTAAAACGAGTTTAAAAGAAGAAAATTTCCATTGGGATATTATTACAGATAATCTGAATAAAGTTACTTTACTCCCAAAGCCTGCTACCGTTTGGAAATTTTTAAGCTACAAATTATAAAATTTTTTATTTTTATTTAAACTTGGTATTAATGGGTATTTGTATTATTTCATTTAAATAGGCTTGGTATTGTCTGATTGAAGATTAAGAAAAAAAAAAGTAAAAGTAAAAGACTAAGCGAGCAAGAAAAAAAAATTATATTTTATAAAAAAACTCTACCAAAATTTTGAGCCAGATATTAGCCTGAATTCAACACAAAAAGGTAATAATGTAAATTAATCGTATTTATTTTTTAATTTGACAAATTTAATACAAATTTTATTTCCAGAAAAAACATTTAATGAAATGGAAATAATTTCAGAAACATCTTCACAAGATGCAGTTGTTCAAGGAAAAAGACTATTAACTTTTGATGAAATCACATCAGTGATTGCAAAAAAATTTAGCTATAAAATTTTAAAAAAATTTTATAATTAAAAATAATTTATGTAAAAATTTCAATTATAAATAAAGATTTTTAATATAAACTTGATTTATTTAATCTCTTTTTTTAAATTTCAAATATATTTTTTTTATTATCTTACAGTGACGTATTATACGTCATTTTTTCAAAAATCAGCATTTTCGTCTATAGTGCGCCCCCCCCCCCAAATTCGTAAATTATTTTTTCAAACAAAATTCGAAGTTTTCGAATATTGTTTTATATAACTAATGTTATTAGTTAAACTGTTTAGTGAATGTTTTTATGCTTTATTATATTAGGTGGGCCATTCCTGACGGTACTGCAATGCCAGGTCGACCCGTGGCGGAACCGGAGCAAGCCCCAGACATTCCGCCGAATTCCAAAAATCAGTTCGATATTCTGGAGACTTAATAAGTCTCGTATCAGATATCAAGCTGATAAGAACAGATACTACACTTTGATCTTAGCCAAAAGGCCGAGAAGCGATACCTTTCCAACCAAAATTCGCGGTTTATATGCTCCAGACTCGAGATTTTCACTTTCAGTACGCAGCGGGACGACCGGGCCACCTAGCGGTAGACCGAAACAGTACCGGACGACTGTGAGCGGGCCACATGCCAAGAGAGCGGGATGTAAAACTGTTCTCTCTTTGCAAAGAATAAAGAACTGTAAAGCTTTCAGAGTTTTTTTTTAATTAATTTTTTAATAAAAACAATTATAAAATTTGAATTTTTTCGAAAACTTAATTTTTTTTTTTTTTGCTATTGCACATTCAAAATTTATTTGGATAATCATTTCTTTACTGCAAATAATATTTCAATTTATTTAAATTTTATCATTGAAGAAACTTTTTTCTCGACTACTTTTTGTAACCCGAATACTCGTAATAATAAATAGTGTAAAAATGAGTATTTTTTTTCAATTATTATACATTTAACCAAAAAATCATTGAATATTTTAAATTCATTAATTCAAAAAAAAAAACAAAAATAATTAAAAATTAAATTTATGTGGGTATTATCAATTTTTAAGTGCCAATAAATAATTAAATATTGCCAATTGATTTTCGAAAACCGCATCCTGAAAGTCTTTTGTAGCTGCTTGGTTAAATTTTAGAGCTACAAGCCTACAAGTCTTAATTTCAAGGATGCTTTGAGAAATTGATTATAGTAAAATTAACTTCATATAAAATCTCAAGTTATCCCTCTTTATAATGATGAAGCATGTTCGAATGTCTTCGTTTTATAATTGATTTGATTGGTTGAGAACGATAAATTCAAAATTTGAATTGCATTTAAGTTGAAATATTGAATACTTTATGTTATTAAGAATTTTTTGCTATAAATTTTTGAATAATTGAATACTTTAAACAATTGTTTCAATAAATGGACTGAATTTCTTTCTTGAATTCTATAAAATAAAATGAGAATTGTATTATTTTAAAAACAATTTTTTTAAGCTATAATCACAAAAATATCGAACTGAACTTAGTTGAAGGTTACATACGATATGTGATGAATTAAGTTTCGAAAATTTTTTTAAACTTCGTTTTTTTTTTAAAATGAAAGTATAAATTATCGTTTATTTACTTTCAAGATTAAAAATAGAGTGCGTTTGCGCGCTGATTGAGACTAGTTTAAATAAAAAAATTAATAAACATCATAAAAGTTCACTCCACAAAAAAAAAATTTTGTAACTTGCTAAAAAGTTCTAAAATAAATATTGAAACAGAGTTTTTTGATGTATTTTTATCCACTGAATTCGTATTTCTAATCAGATTTACTAGGTTTTTATTTTTTCTAATGAAAAAAATGATTTTTATATTTACTTTCTCCTTTTTTTGGTTATTTTATTAATTTTACTCAGAGCTAAAAATGTTAAGTTACAATCAAATAAACATGAAACATTCTACTTTATCGACATGACAGTTTAAAATTAATTTTCAACGGCAAAAGGTCAGAAAGTCGTCTGCTTGTAAAAAAGCCTAGAAAAAAATTTTACACGGTTGCGAGGGAGCCTTTTGCAGCAGCGCCCCATTTTCTAAACCAACAGTGTCCTAAAACGTGCTTAATTTTTCCATGTTTTTTGCTGTTTAAATTTATGGTCTAAGAGATTCAAAGGTTAACACTCAACGTGTACAACTGTAACTTATGAGATATTAAAACTCGTTGTTATTACCGCATCATAATTAGTATTTATTAAACTCTTATCTATTATAAAAATACAAGTTCATAGTTTACAAAATTATCTTTCATCTAATAGTTTCATACTCATTAGTAAAATGAGTTCACAAGTTGCAGGAAAAGTGTCAAAAGAAGTATATTATGAATTTTTTTGGGAAGTTGATTTAGATTGCTTCAATGATAAAAAAATTGGTGACGATGTTTTATCACCAACTTTTAGCAGTTTCAATCATGATGATGAGCAAATTGATTGGAGGCTAGAACTCTATCCCAAAGGAATTTCAGAATCATGCACTGAAGGTTATTTATCCCTTTTTTTGAGAAATTTAACTAAGAGTGAGATCAATACTAATTTTTCATTGTCACTTCTGAACCAAAACAATGTTAAAGTTGATAATAATTACAATAAGAATGTTTACTTCTTTAGCCTTTGTACTTGTGGTGGATACAAAAATTTTGTTCAGGAAAACTTTATTTTGGACCAAAGGAATAACATCTTAAATAACAATAAATTTAAAATCCTGTGCAAACTGAGTGTGAAAGAATTCTTTGAAAAAAAAGAAGAATTTGTTATACAATTGGCTAAAAATGCATATAGACTCAACAAGGTTGATAGATTTGAGCTACTTTTAAAAAATAAAGAATTTTGTGATGTTACTGTTGTAGCTAAGGAAAAAAAGTTTAATCTTCACAAGTGCATACTTGCAAGCTTCAGTGATGTTTTTGAAGCCATGTTTAGAAGTGACATGAAAGAGAAAAATGAAAATACTGTAGAAATTGAAGATATCAGATACGAAGTCCTGCAAGAACTTTTTAGATTTATGTATACTGGAGAAGTTAATAAGATAAATGATTTAGTCACTGAACTTTTAATTGCTGCAGAGAAGTATCATGTAGTTGATCTTAAAGCAATTTGTGAAAAAACAATGGCTAATAATCTAAACGAAGATAATGCTATTGATTATTTTAATTTGGCAAATATTAATAATGCTGAGCATCTCATGGCAGATGTTATCGATTGGTTCTCTTTGCGCTTAGAAAGTTTTATTTTTAAACCAGAGTTTATTGAATTTATAAAAAAGTATCCAGAACTGTTAGTCAAAATAACACAAATACGTTATCTATTGTTATCTTAGGTGAGCTTTAAATTTTTCCAATAATAAATGCTTCTTAAATAAGTACCATGTATTAAAGTTATTTTCAGTTTTCAAAAAAAAAAAAAAAAAAAAATACATCAGTTTTCAGCTTGTAATACTTTGTAAAAAAATTATTTTTATATACTTACAATAAAGTTTCTTGATTTAAAGTAATTTATAAAACTTTGTCACGATAAATGATTTCATCTTTAAATTCAATATTGTTTGAAAATTATCCTCTAATTATCCTTAAAAATATTCAATTTTACCCAAAAATTTTACCCATCTCAAGTTGCACTGTAAAATTTTTTTTTCAAATTTCAAAGTTCTGTAACTGGTAATACTCAATTATACTATGTAATCCAATGATCATAACTAGAAACATTAAAATTATTTTACAACAATGTTTTTTTTGTAAAAGCTTTTTTTTTTTAAACTTGAAATAAAAAATTGAGTTCAATTGATGTTTAAAATTAAAATTCATATATCCGTCTATTAACGATCATATGCAATGTACTAACAATAACTAAATTTTAATTGTAGCGTGGCTATCGAAAATCAAATAAAAACGATAATTATTAGTAAATTTAGTAAATTTTTAATTTAGAAACACTTTTGTTTTGTACATAATTTATTTTATACATAACATTTCATATATTAAAAGTTTCATTATTCTTTTAACACACCAAATTTCAACATAAAATTTATTCAAACATCAACTCATCAGCTATCTTTTGCATTTAATCGTTTAAATAAGAATGATCAACATAGGTATCATAGTACGGATCCCACTCTTCTGTTTCATCTTCAACTTTCAGCCGAGCTTTCAGCGTTGTACTTTCTTCAATGTCATCGTTCCACAAAATATTATCTTCACTACCGTCGAAAGCGTTTGAAACGTAACATTTCTTAAAAGACTTTATAACGCTTTCAGTTTTTACTTGATTCCGAGCTTTTATAATAAAAGCGCAATTAATTAAAAATTGTAATTAAGTCTCTCTTATGTTTGTTATTCTGATAAAATAGAGGGGGCTTATACGCTGAGTATACAAACATTCGGGATTCTCGATAACGAAATCATAGGAGGGGCTTATACGCCGGACATTACGGTATATTTAAAAATTTCTGTAATAGAAATGTAAACTATATATTATAAGAAATCGAATCCAAAAAAATTCTAATGTAAAGTATAAAAAAAAGTAGTTTTTGGCACATCGCAAAAGTGAGAGCGAGACAAATCACGGATCAAAAACTTCGCTCGTTAAAAGTCATTCAAAAATTATCCCCGTAACATACTCGTTGCGCAAACTCGCGATTTTTTTCTCTGCTCCGAAGTCTCAATCTCAAAAGGATGTTGATGATTATGAAAGTGCATCCATAGCTGTAAAGAGACTATTGTAGCTTAATTTCGTTGTGAAACCACCGCACTTCTTGCTATACTTAACCATGAAAAAAGAATGTTTAACGAGCCGATCGCCGAAATATATTACCTTGTTATAGTTGCTTCACCACTCTGATATCCGAGTACATTTTAATTTTGCAGATATTTTGTAAGTACAAGTAATTGCTCTTGTGACTGCACTTTATCTTTTTTCAACTAATTTGTAGTATGTTTGTAATTATTTTGTATAATACGCTTATAGTTTTAATCGCGTGTTTCAATTAAATAAAACGTATGGACATCCATGAAAAGATTTTTAATTGTAAAAAAGTTCTGGTTAAATTTTATTTCAATAAATTTTTTTTCATAGTCAATATAATTTATTTGTTTAAAAATTGTTTACTCATTTAGCCGTGAACAATATAAATTTATAATCATTACTAAAAAGACAATTTTTTTGGCATTTCGTATAAAAAATTGATATAAAAAAACAAATTTTTTTTTTCTGAATCGAACTCAATGGTTTTGAATGGATATTTTGTAGCAGATATATTTGAATATTTAAATAGTAAATATTCCTTTTAAAATCGAGAAATATTTTTTATTACACCAGCCATACCAGCAGCGATACGAACAACAACATGACCCACAGGACCACCAGCACCAGCAACACCAACAGCAGCAACTCCAGCAATACCAGCCACACCAGCAACAACAGCACCATCAACAGCAGCAATATCAGCAAAACCAGCCCCACCCACAGCAGCTACAACAGTACCAGCAAAACCATAGCCCCACCAGCAGCAGTTACAACAGTACCAGAACAACCAACCTTTTCAGCAACAGTTCCAGCAGTACTGCAGCACCAACCAAACTAACACCAACATAAACGAGCAAAAGGAGGAGGAAAAAATTTATAATACTATAAATCTATACACAACCCCTACGTGAAAGCAAGGCGCTGGGCAGTTGATTTTGCTGCTGATCTTTTGGTGACAACCGCTGAACGAGCAGAACAAGCAGGACACATAAGTTCACAGAAACAAAAAAGAAAATTAAAAAAAAATACTTTCAAATCTCACCATAACACTCAAAATTATCAAGGAATTCACACACAGAATCAGCACCCAATAAAACTACAGCAGCCGCAACACCAACATTTTCAATTTCACCCTCCACACCTACAATTTCAATTTCAGCAACCACAACAACATCTACAACCATAACTACACCATCATCTCCAACTACAAATCCACCAACATCCAGTTATTCCACAACATGAACAGCAACAACCACTTGAAGATGAACAAGATCAACCATAAAAGATTAGTTAGTCCAATCGACCCCTAAATTAATGTAAAAAAAATTCATGAAATAAAATTTGTTTAACTTCAATAACTTTTTTTTATTTAACCCTTACTTGGCACACGGGGTCTCACAGGACCCCACAAACTGTTAGAGTATCAGTTCTGAATTTGGGTGTGCCAAGCAAGGGTTAAAGTGTTTTAAAAAATTTAATTGAATGTAAGATTTGTAATTACTGCAATTATAAGCAATGTAAAGTTTTGAGAAAATAATTATAATAACTTGGTTTTTAATAAAAAAAATTTATTTCACAAATCGACACAGTTGACAAAAAGAATTGAAATTATTTTGACAAAGAATTGAAATTTTTCCTCATTTTATTAGAATAATCTATTCTTAATTAGTTTCAGAAAAAAGTCTTCTTAATGCGTTTTTAGAACACTATTTTAGTTTTTGTTGCTTAGTAAGTTAAATAGCTAGTATTTGAGTAGAAACTTTTTTTCTCAAAGTTTCTTGTTTTCTTTATTTTAATTAGAAACAAAAAACCATTGTAAAAAAATTGAATTTTTCCTCTATATATGAATAAAGAAAAACTTTTCAAACATTTTTTTAATGCATATTCTAATTTTTATAATAAGAGTTTTAATATTTTGATTTTGAAGATTAGAATTTAAGAATAATCTAGTTTTCCCCAAAATAATCATTAGCAGAACACAGTTTCCTTTGCTACCGCCTACCACGCCCATCATCTACAACAGTACAACCTCACCTGGCTCTACCTAAAACTTCATTCAGTCACACTCCAGCTTACTCCAGTCTACTCAGTCCTACCAATCAGTCAGTTTGACAGTTCTAGCGTGCGCATCGTTTGAAGCACATCGTTTTAGTAATGCAAAACACATATTTGTAATAGTTTGAATAATTCACATAATAAATGAAACTTAACGAAAATAAATTTGGTTGTTATTTTTAATTAAACGACAACGGTAGAAGCCCTCCGGTTGAAATTAATCGGTCACGGTTTCTCATCCCGAAACAAAGATAAATTTTTAAAAATTATTTTTTATGAATTGAAGATAGCTTTTTGAAAAAAAATTTTTAAAACAAAAAATAGCATTCTAGTAAGCATGAAAAATAGAAAACGTACACGACAATTAATTTTAAATTACAGTTTGTGCATAAGTATTTCAATGATGAGATACAGCAAGAAAAATTGGGGTTTGCAGATAAGCTTAGTTTCATCCTGACATTCAGTTTTCTTACTCAAGTTAACTTTCTCCTAATTCAAATTTTCATAAATTTACCTAGTTTTCTTTTTTATTATTTTAAAAAATTATTTTTAAATACATAAGTTCATTTTAAAAAAATTTGTTTCATCTGCCTCCATTAAATGATAATAAATAACAGCGAAAAACCATTTACAATTTTAATTTTATTTGCGTTTTACTATAATTATAACTATAACTATAACTATAAATATAAACTTCAAAACTCTGTGATCATTTACAAGTTTGAACACTTACATCAAGTGCTTTATACAGTATTAAAAAGCATTTGTACTGCCCATCTGTATTTAGTACCGCGTGTATGACCCCCCATTGACAATAACAGCTTGAAAACGTCGCTTCATGGAGAGCCTTTGAAAATCACTGAGGTGCTCGATGGAGTGTCAACTACGCCAAATTTTCTCGTGTAAATTATCTAAATTATTGATGAGGTCTTCTTGGATTGGGAAAAGTGTCCGCCAATCCTTAAAGATTTGAACGATGAAAAATTAAAATAATACAAAGTTACAACGTGCTATAGAGACAATTTATAGGTTAATTTTAATTTACTTTATTGAAATTGGATAGAAAATTGCTTGGAAGTTTATTTTAAATCTTAAATTTCTACTCAAGTACAATTTTAGAGTAATTTTTTTTTAGATATAAGTCTTAAATATACTTTTGAGCCATTTATAGAAATCGTCTCGAAAGATGTACTTCAAATTTAAGAAGGGCATAAAAGTATGAAGTACAGCAGCTAAAAATTTAAAAACAAGAATTATATTTTTACAATTAATTACCTAAAATTAGCAAAAAGTGTGCAATTAAAGAGAACTTAAAAAAAAAAAAGCAGCTTGTTCAACCATAAATCATATAATCTGTGTGACTGACATGTACCACTCTACCCATAAAAAGTGTTTCGGAACTCGCGGCAAGCATCCACAAATCATAAATTACTCGTAAGCAGGGAATAAATCAACGGATAAATTTGCGAATCCAGCCTCTCACCGGTATTGCCGCACATCTCGCGCGCGAGGAAAAAAATTGTCCGCACGGGTAAAGTCAACGAGCGTATTGAGAGCAATTAACGAGGAACACGTTGTTGTCTTGCGGATCGATGCGTTATCGTGGGATACTAAAACTCGATCGATTGTTGCGAAAAGTGTAAGGCCTTGTTTTAAAACACACCAAGACTGCAGTTTTTTTTTTTTATTTTTGTGTGCGTCTTGTAAAAAAAAGCAGGTTTTTTAGTTGTGTGCTTCGAAAGGGATGGCATGAGAAGTTTTTTGCGAGCCTATTTTGCAATGATTTATGTTTTGGGATTTTTATGTGCTGCAGCAGGTGGTTTTTGTTACATGCTTCGGATTTTAATTAAGTTTAAATTTTTTTTACAAGCCTTAGTTGAAAATAATTGATTTTAAATATAATTAATGGCTAATTTCTTTTTAATAAATAATAAGTAGAACTTTTTTTTTTAATTTTTATTAACATGTTGACACGTCGTTGCAATAATAAATTTTTTTTTCAAAATTACCTTATTACTTTTTAAGTCAATTTTACGAAAATTCGTGCTTACAGGAATTATATATATTTTTAAATATTGAAATCTATTTTTCTTAAGCATTTTTGAGTTTTATAAATCTCAATCGGGAAGCGTCAAATTGTATAATTTCGTTAAATTTTATTTTGAGAACCTTTTTTTAGTCAAAATTAATGAAAAAACTAGGAGAAACCACACAAAAAAGTTGTAGTTTTATTAATAAAATTTTTTTATTAATTACTTAAGTTTATGTTTTAGGAAAATCAGTTATTTTTATATTTTTAATATTAACTTCCTTCAAAATATTTGTCACCATTAATTGAAGAAGTGTTTTGATTCAACTGATTTTTATACTGAGATACAAACTCAACGTTACAAAAGTAATAAAAATCTAAAATATCAATATTTTGTAATAATACAAAAAAAAAAATTATTTAAAATGATTAAATCAAAACTGAATGAGCTCTTTAAAGTTATAAAAACTAGTTCAATTTTAATTAATTACACTCTATCCATAAATTGACACTCAAATGCTCATAAATCAAAAAATTGTTTCTCACTCCTGCTCATTCCCACGCACCGCGAAAATTCAAAGTCGCGAAAAACACTCTCGATCCGTATTCGTCTCCCAGCTTTTCTCTCGCGTCGCTGGTGTAAGTGAGGCAACCCGCGGCGTGCTTTTGAAATTATCATAACGGATCGGATTCGCTCTTATTGAGTTCACCGCTCGCCAATTAACGGGCAAAATCAGCCGGGTACGGAGTTGCTTATAGGTATATAAAGTTGTATCTTGCTTTTTTCCTCTCCTCTAAAGTCCTCTTCTCGGAGTAATTATGGATTTCATAATCTCGGAAAGACGGACGTCCTCGCTCGCGATACATTAAAGATACGCACATTTGAATAACGACCCTCGAACACGCGCCGCGATGACTAAATTTATTTTGCAACTATTTCGGTTTTATCGTTCAAATTATTTTTAATCAATGAAAATAAAATAAAGTAATATTTTTGAATTGTGCTTGGTTAATGTAAATTTGATGATTTTTTATAGAAGCACGATTTTCAGACTTTTAAATCGTGATTTTTTTTAGAACTGTCAGTAAGAAAAAATTTAACCGAAAAGTTTAAAATTAAAAGACTTTTTTGTTTTAAAAAATTATACTCCACGATTTAAATTTGCTTGACAAAATAGATACGTAAAGTAAATTATTTATTTATTTACTTAATAAAAAAACCTTTGATAACCAAGTTGTTTCACTAATTTTGATTAAACTTAGAAATATAAAATTTTAATTTAATTACCAAATTCAACGGTTAACCCCACAGTTTTGAAATACTTTGTTACTTACATTATATTTTAGCCCTCAAGTGTAAAAGCGAAAAATATTCAAAATTTTTTTTCACAAAATTAATTTGTTTCCATTGACCAAAAAAATAAAAATAAGATAAACTAAATTAATTATTTTTTCGCTTTTTTTTCTTATTAAAAAATAAATGAATAAAATTTAAATTTTGATAATCAAACCCTCAAAATTCGATAAAATTTATTAAAAAAAAAAAAAAAAAAAGTGAAAATTTGATAAATTGACTTTCGAAAACCAACACGGTTATACTTTGAGCGCATTACTTTAATAAACTACTTTTTTACCCGAATCAATCACTCTATGTGGTATATCGAGTTACGTGTATCCCAGTAATTACAGTGTATTAAATATTAAATAAAGTAAATCGTGATTCATCGACACGATACAGCTCAAACTTTCACTTCAATTTCTTCTCCCCCGCTGCATAAATCCCCCGGACTTATGTCAGCTGATAATGCTTGAATAATTGTAGCATGAAAATTATTATTTCTTATTTTAACCTCGGGTGGAACGTAGCTAATTAGCAACTTGACTTTTTAAAAGTTCCCGATATCAACCAGTCGTAGATCAGCCGAGTTGAAAGAATGAAATTAAATGAGCCAGTGAATTAGAAGTGACGACTCGTTATTATTTTAACGCGCGCATAACTGCACACCGCCGCGAGTTGAAATCTAATCGTGTTCAGCTACCGAGTCGAGTCGCGTGATGAATGTCGGCCCGAATGAGTAACCGCACCGGCCGCGTATGCAAAACCAACTCATTGTCGAGAAATTAATTCCGTAACTTTTTTTTTTAGATTTTTTACTGTTCGTTGACTCCGGATTCATTTCACTTAAGATCTATTAAAAATTTATGGTATTTTTGGGTACTTTTGGCTAAAAATTGTTAATGAAAAACATAATAAAAATTTTTCGTTCATTAAACAATGATGCTATAGTAAATCTTTACTAATCATAAACCAATGGATCACCTTGAGCATCCTCTATTATAATAAAGAAGTTTATTTTCGTCGTCATCATCGTCGACTTCCTTTTTCAAAAAAAGTGACTTAGACGTCTCAGATCAATTAGAAATGTGGTACTCGGGGGGTTTTCGGGGCTGCTGATGACGAATCCAACATTAGTCCCGTCCAAAAAGTCTACTTATTCAAGGTTGAAATTTATTTTTTCTCAGGCTTTTTTCAGACTTTGATTAGAAACTGTGTAGTCAGGAGTTTTTGGGGTTGCTGATTACGAAGTTTCCGACAACTATTTCCTGCCCTGACAAATCGTAAAAAAAAAGTAATAATTTTAATTTTGAAAAACGTCTATATATTTGAGTTTTTAATCTTTATTTTACAATTACGTGATATTATATCAATAAAAATACTTTTTTTTAAATGAAAATCAACCTGTTTGTTTACTTAAAAACACACACACTATATTTATTTTTTATTATTCTGATTAGTTGGCTAATCCAAAACTATTTATAAATTTTGCATGACAATTGAAAATTCGTATTGATTTTTTAAACAATTTTTATTTTTGTTGATGAATTTTGAATATTTAACACATTTTATTTATTTTTTTTATTTAGATCTTTATAAATTTGTAAAAAATAACAAATACGGCAATGAACATAGAAAAATACTATACATATGATACCAAACGTGAATTTTTAAACAGTGCAGATAATTTATAATTTATGGGTTTCTGTATTTTTAAAAATATTTTAATTGTTACCTTGAATATAAATTAATTTTTTTGAAAAAAGACGATTTTTTTTTTAAGAGTTCGTTTGTTTATTTTTATTTTACATGGTCGTACTAGAACTAAATAGTTTTTAATAGTGTAAAAGTTACTCGACTACTTATTTAAAATATAATTTTAACTTCAAAATGATGTTTCTTTTTTTTAGTAAACATACATGATCTTGTAGATCATTGATTGATTGTTTTGAAACCATTAATATCATTTGGAAAAAAAAAGACCTGCATACTTTATATTTTTTCGAAATGGTAGGGGGACAATCTTTCCAAAACAAAATTTCCAATGAAAAAAATTTTCAAAGGACAAAGTTTCCAAAATATTTTCTTGATAATTTGTTACAACATTCAGAAGCTTCTCTTCGTTATTAAAGGAGTCATACATACTTGTGATTTTACAATTTTCAATTATAATTTTGACCATAATTCTATAACCAAAAAAGTGTTTGGAAAAAAAAATATTTTGGAAACTTCGTCCTTTGGAAATTTTTTTCATTGGAAATTTTGTTTTGGAAAGAGTGTCTACAAATCTTTCGAAATTACAGTAATATTGGTATAGGTTTCATACAGTAATGGTAACCAATACTCGAGCCAATACTTATTCAAAATCACAGAGATTGAAATCATGTTAGTTCACATCCACATTCAAAAACCATAAAATTTTTCCAATAAATAACGCGTCGTACACAATCTATAGTCTCCGTTACATCACACCTCGAAAGCTTCCCCCCCAAACATCTCAATCCCCGTAACAAAGCTCCCCCTTAGAAATTGCGAAACCAAATAAAGCTAAAATAAAAAAAGTACCATCCTACCAGTAGTGTACCGAAGTCACGATATTTCTCTCTCAACATCGTGCCATTATAAATCGGCCGCTGGTTACAACAAAGTCTGCAACAAGCCCTGCAACCTCAGTACTCGCGTGAAAGGATGAATCCACCGCGGTGTTTATTCACCGTCTTTCTCTCTTGAGGAGTAATTGGAATTTTCAGGGTAAACATGCAGTCGTGACCTCGGTCTTTGATTTTTCACTCTAATCCGCGCCTCTAAATTTGCCCGATGAAAAGGGTAAGACTTGGGAGAGTCATCAAATATTGTAAGATTTAATATGGTAGGTATCAAAAGACAACGTTGATAGCTCAAGTAGACTACAGAATTCTTAGGATTTAAAAAATATGAGAACAATTTGAGTTTAAATTTTATTCCTTCAATTTAATTTCGGTCCGACAATGTCATCGGATTTTATTGCATTGAACCGTCGAAATAAATAAAATAAAAGCGCACCGCGGGGAATTCATGGGGAATCCTCATGCGTTCTGAAGATCAAAGGAGATTGCCACCGATTAATGAATTAATAAATTGACAATCTTTCTTACCTATTGAGGATTTATTATTATTCTTTATATAAAAATTAAGTTGACCGTATAATTCATAAATAAATACAGAGTCTATCTCAGAATTACCCGTTACTTTATCCCCAGACGATAAACAAAAAAAAAAAAAAAAACAAAAAATTTTGTTAATTATTTTAAGGCATTTAAATCAGCATACGTAACATCTTCCTTGTTTCGATAAATTTTTCAAGCCAAAGTCGCTGGTTTCTTGTACACAAAAACACGATGTTACGTATCGAAGTGATCAAATCTCGAATCTATATTTTACATGTAGCTTCCTTGTGATGTTACGTTGCCGGCTCTTTCATATTTTTGAGTTTCTTTGGAAGAAGAGGATACAACACTTGCTCGAACCAAATAAGTTACGTGCACAGTCTTTAATATTCGGCGAGGTGAATCGTTCTTCACGATTAGACGCTTACCGTAAAGTCCACAGTCATCTAAATAATTCATTCAATGGCTAACAGACTTTTCCCACTGTTTAATTTTTTTTTGCTAATCTGATGATTTCAAAATAATGAATAGTTCAACTAATAAAAGAAAAAAAAATTTAATTTAAAAAAATTAGCAGTTAAGTGACAAATCAAACCACACTTTTGCTAGTAATATTTTTTCTTCCTCTAATTACGTAGGTTGGCACAAGTAAATTTTTTTGCAGGTCTAATAACTTTTTTACTGGCGCGAAATTCAAACAAGGGATGACAGATACGATGCCCACTAAGTGGAGGGAATCAAAATAAATATGACGTCATAAGACTTTTTCACAAGCAGACGACATTCTAACCTTTTGTAAACCGTTAAAAATAACTGCTTATTGTATCGGCGTAACCACTAATTTGGTTAAAACTTTTTTGTTGCATTCATTTTAAAAATTCATAAAGGCCTTAAAAAAATAGATACAAAAATTTGAAAAGTCATTTTAATGTACTTAACATTTTTAGCTCTGGGTCAAAAGCTCTGGGTAAAACAAAGATTTTGACATTGTCTTTTGAGTGTTAAAAAATAAATTTTTCTTCAAGTAAGTTGTCAGAAATATAGAATAAGTTAAAAGATTTGAAAACAGTAACTAAAAGCATATAAAAAATTTGGAAAATTGAATAAAACTGTAAAATATTATTTGGTCTACCTTAAACTGAAAGACGTCATCTGCTTATGAAAAAGCCTTGTAGAGTAAAAGGGTATAGCCTGTTAAGGGGGGGTAAAGTGCCCCCAGAGCAAACCCCTACAATATACATATCATTCGAAAGGTCTTAAAAAAAGAAAATTTTTGACGCCAACTAGAAATTTTTATCTCATATACTGCGCATGCGCGGTTAAAAATAGTGCTTTTTCAACTTTTATTTATATCTCCAAACCTATATAAGATAAAAAAACGAGGTCGGCGGCAAAATTTTGTTTGAAAAAAATGTAGTTCGAAAAATTTTTTTTTTTAATTTTAGGTCAAAAAACGGAATTTTTACGGCGATTTTAAAACTTAAAATGCCCATTAATAAAAACCTGTAATGGCTGCAGTGCTAAAAAAAATTTTTTTATACGTATTTTGATGAAATTTTTTCACTTGAATTTTTTCAGATTTTTTCAGAGGGTGGAAAGCACTTAAAAAATTAAAAAACCGATTTTTTAAACGCTTTTTCGCTTTTTAATTGGTTTAAATCAAGTTATAAATTATAAAACTATTACAACTTCTTTTGTTTTACAAATTTACATATCACAGTACCATAGGTTATATTAAATTATCATTTAGAGCCTTAAAAAGGGCAAAAAAGCGATTTTTTAAACGCTTTTTCGCTTTTTTGTTACCATAAATTGAATTTAAAATTATAAAACCGATACAAAAACTTATTTTTTGTTAAATTACATACTAATTTACAGTTAAAAAAATTAAAACATTATTTTTAACTTAAAAAAGCCCGAAAAATCGATTTTTTCAACACTTTTTCGCTTTCTCGATACCTTAACTTAAATTTAAAATTATAAAACTGATACAAAAACTTATTTTTTGTTAAATTACATACTAATTTACAGTTAAAAAAATTAAAACATTTGTTTGGGCTAAAAAAAGGTCGAAAAAGCGATTTTTTGAACACTTTTTGGCTATTACGAAATAACCAATCGGTCATAACAACTTAGAAAATTTTATAAGAGTCACGTTTTACAATAATATAAACTAAGCAGCCATAAAAATAATTATAGCACATCTATGTGCCTTATAAAGGTCGAAAAAGTGATTTTTCGAACACTTTTGGACAGTTCTGAGCTTAAAAATTACTATTATACAATTTAAACTTATCTAAAGTCTACTTGTTTACAATAATACAGGAAAATAAGTTGTTACAACAGTTATCTCACACTTATTTGCCTTAAAAAAGACAAAAATCATTTTTTGGGTGTTTTTTTAACAATATGAACTTACATACTGTTCACACGCACTCAAAAATTATTTTAAAACTACTATTTTATACTAATAAGAGTTAAGAAGTTACGCGAATAATTATTGCATAGCCCTGCTATTTTAAAAAGACAAAAAAGTTACTTTCTGACAATTTCAAACTCAAAAATTATTTAAAAGCTACTATTTCACAATGATACAAGCTTGTAACAAAGTTGTTACAATAGTTATCAGTACATGCCTTACTGTCTTAAAAATACAAGAAGGTAACTTTTTGGACAAAAATTAACTTGAAAAATTATTTGAGCCTTTTAAAATATGTATGTATCTCTCAGTCAAAGCAGTCTAAATAAATACATAATTTTTCTTGATAACCCGCCCAGATAAAACATTTTTTTTAAAACCAATTTGCGTTTTTTTTCTTCTGTTACCAAAGGATTTTAATTTTCTGTTCAGCGAGTTCAAAGCAAGAACAAGTGTTTCTTCTAGTAGGTTGATGATACAGCTAAGTAGACTGAAGTCAATTTTCACAAGTTGTAGTTTTTTGCATTGATTCAAAATTTTACCTATTAAAAATAAAAAAAATTTATTTTAATTATCCTTATAAAAAATATTGTAAATGAAAAAAATTTAATTAGCAAAGAATTAATCATTCAAGATGGAGTTATTTTTTTGAAGCTTCCAAGGTCAGGTGCAGTTCGCATATCAGGTGTAAAGATATTTTATTGAATCGCATTCCAGAATGTCAGTCCAAAACCTAAAAATGTGTAAAAAAGAGACTGTAAAAAAGGTACTTGTTTACTTTTTAAAGTTTAAAATTTTTTTATTCAATTGATGAAATTGTGTGTATGGGTTAAAGTTTAATTTTTCAAAACTAGTTTACTGTTTATACTTTACCTTCAAATATAAATGTGATGGATATAAGAGTAAGTATCAGCAAAAAAGATTGAGGCCAGTTTTGAAATAAAGTAGGTTTTTTGAAGCTTCCAATGTGCCAGGTGCTGCTCGCATGTTGTAAAAGTATTTTAGTAAACTTTGACCATCACATTGTACAATATAACTTCAAATATAAAAATATTTTTTTTTTCAAGCATTTGATACCAAAAAATTTGGCACTATTTTAATTTTTTAAGCTCGAAAATCTTGAATTTTATTGATGAAATTAATGGATTAAATTAATAATAATAATTAATAATAATTAATTAATGTATGTGTTAAACTACAATTTTTCAATAAGTTTCCGTATTTTTAACTAGGAATTTTATGTACTTTAAGTTAATTTTAATCACAACAACATAATTTTTATAGTCACGATAGGTTATGTTTTCATATGCTTCATTTTGATAATCTTAAATACTGTACACAATAATTTCCTCTTTGTTCAACTAGTGCTGTTTTTGCTGTCTTCAGTATTTATGATAATACATACTGTGGTAGAAAAAATAAAAAAAGCTAATGATAAAACAACGACGACCACTTTTAATTATTTTAAAAAATGACTTACGACTTACGAGTTTTAAAAACTCATGTTTCTGGCTTCTGCTCCAGACGGTTTTATCTCTCAAATCTTATCTCACCTTACTTCATCTGTTAAAAATCTTATACGATTATAAACTTACTAACGATTAGGAAAAATAATTTTTTGTCAATTTTTAACTTATATTTAAGTATTTTTCAAGAAACCAACTGAAAATATATGTGTTGCCTGAACGTGTGTACGTCCGAAAGATCTTACGAATAATTTAATTTTTTTATCAATTATTTTAAAAATTAGCTCATTACAATTTTTTTTTTTTCAGTAATCAATGAAAAAATTATAAAAAGTTCAGAATTAAAATTAAATTTTAAACCTAAGAGTTCAGTTTTCTACCGTTAGTTAGCGCAAAGGTACTAACACCGTAGCCACCTGCCACACTCAGCCACAGCTTTATTCCCTCGAATGTCGTCGTTCTCGGGAGTTGGGACTCGGACGACTGCTGATTTTTTTTATGTTTTTGCTGAGTTTTTTTAAAAATAACGATTAAGTCAGAGTTAGTACTTATTGTGATTTGATACGCGTTATTTGTACATACACGTACATACGTTTACTCGGACACGAGTTTTTTAAAATAAAATTAAACTGTTTTTGTTCTTGGTTCGTGCTGCAATTAAAGAGTCTGTTGCTGGTAAAAATGTATAGTTAGGCTTGAATTCTGAAGGTGTAGGTACACTAAGTTTGGTTTTTTTTATTACTTCAATCTTTAACATTTGTAATTCTTGAAATGATTCAAAAACTTTGTTTGAGATAGTTATAGAAGTATTGAAATAAGCCTGAAAGTTGTGTGTACAGATCAAATAAGTTTTTAATTTTATTTATGTAAAAATTGTGAAAATAAACAGCCAAGGAAAGTCTATGACGTGTGGAAGGCAATATGTACCAAACTGTTTTTTCATAGAACTTTATCTTAGAGTAAAATTGAACAAGAATCTAAGAAGTTGAAGATATTATTAAAAATAAGTGAAAAAGAAGGTTGTTTGAGTAGTCAGGATTACTGGTGAATGAATTCTAGGTCAATTTTTAATAAAAACTATGTTTGATATAAAAAAAATAGTGCTGGAAAGTTAATATTAAGTGATTGGTTGATTGTGGTTAAAAATATCTCTATTTATGATCCAAATCATAAGTCACTTAAGGATGGTATAGTTTGAAACTTATGAATATTGAGCAAAGCATTATCATTTAAGATGAGATTACATAACCCAGAGTTTGGTACGATTTTCCCTCCACATGTCACTTAGACTTTCCTTGAAAATTTTTCATTACTACCATAGCACAATTATTTGGAATTTCTGTTTATTTGTATCAACTGCTGGAATTATTATATTTTATAAAATGAAATGAAAGTTTTACAAAAACTTTCCAATACTCATTGCAGTTGTGTGAAGCATAAACTTTTTTGGTTGAGTTATTTTTGAAATTATTTTATAGATTGAAACATGATATGCAAAAAATGATAGCTTATAATCATTAAAGATCATAATTCAGGTTCTTGAAAACAGCTTTTATCGCTGTGCAAATAATTTAATATAATCATTATGATATCATATGTTATTTAGTTTATTAAAAAGTTAAATTTTTCTGAATTTATTTGAAAAAGTTTTCATAACTTAATAAAACTAAAAATCAAAATTATGGTTTTTTGTTCAAAATTAAATTGTGTTTAAAATAATGAATTTTTAACCGCATACTTATTTTAAAATATGTAATACGCTTTGGCATAATTTTTTATACTATTATTTATTTATTTTTTTTTTGTAATATCTGAATTTATTTTTAAAAAACCCACATTAATAAAAATTTTATATCCGCAGCTATGCATGTTATGAAAACATGATACAGAGATGTCTGAGCTAATTCATATTGAAACTGTTTTTGTGGCAGCATCTGAACTCTGATTTTCTGAAACTGACGCAATCTGGATAATTTTAAAAAGCAGCTTAAGTCAACAAACTTATTATTTCTCATAGGTTACTAAAATTAAAAATTTTTAAACAAATTTTTTTTAATTATTGCTTTACTTAATATTTATTTTAATAGGTCTGAATATAAAGATTTCTTCAAAAAATTGAAAATATGGATTTAGAAGAGCAGAAACAGGAACAAGAAGAACTTAAACAGGATGATTCAAGATGTTTGAAATGTAATATAAATGAGCGTAAATTAAGAGCAAATGAAAAAAAAATTATCAATACACAAGAAGAAGCAGCTGAAATTACTGATTGGTTGTATGAAACAGTAGAAATAGGTGAATTCGTATTTAGAGTTGGAACCGTTGGTTGTTTTTTGTGTTTGAAGTGCTCTTCTAAACTGAGACTATATAAAACTAACAAAAAACCTAAGCTGGAAGAACAGCCACAATTTTCGCAAAGTCTCAACGATGCAGTTTCAGCCTTAACTGAAATTTTTTCACAAACAACTTCAGAGTCTCAATCGTCCCAGTCATCGCTGGATCCACCAGTGCAGTTCGAACCTGAACGAGAAAAGCCCGAAACAGTAGAAATGCCGATCAACAGAACTGTTGCCACTCACAAGTACTGCTGCCTTTGTGGTTGTACAGCCAACAATTTAGTTACAATTTCTTTCCATGCTCGCTCTCAAGCCTACTGTAAAACGCAAATATTCAT
The DNA here is from genome assembly GCA_038277355.1 of Encarsia formosa. Taxonomy (NCBI): domain Eukaryota; kingdom Metazoa; phylum Arthropoda; class Insecta; order Hymenoptera; family Aphelinidae; genus Encarsia; species Encarsia formosa. The sequence continues at coordinate 7,813,835 of CM076184.1, read as the reverse complement.
TCCAAAAGGTACCCTAGATTATTTTTTAACTTATTGTATGTGCTTGAAGATAAGCCGCATTCGAATACAACCCCAACTTTTGACCTTTAAAAAAAGTAAAAAAGGCTTACCTTCAAATATATACGGTAGCAATCATTTTTAAATTTTTAAAATCATTTATAATTTTTAAAATATTTACAGGCAATCGAACTTGCAAGTCCCATTTAAGTGTCAAAAAACTTTTTTATGAAGATGAGCTCAGGCACTTACGTATTCATTTTAACTCTAGTGTAATAGAAGTTTCTGAACTAAAAAAACTACTGGAAAATTTTTCTGCACGAGTTGATAGAGATATTTTTTATCGAGTTTCTGACTTTTCAATGCCTGAAAAAAGCTTAATTGTGTTTACTGGTCTTAACTGGGAGCAGTTAATTCAACTTCGTGGAATGCTGACAGGCATGAGAGCCTCACACAATAGAGATGTTACTCAGGCGTTAGTAGTGTTTTTACTAAAATTAAGAAGTGGTAATTCGAATAGCATGATAGCAGCCATTCTAGGGATTCAGTGGTCGCAACAAATTTCTAATTTTGTGGAATCTGTTATTCAGTCGTTTAAAGTTGATGTCTTACCCAGTAGATTTGGTATCAATTCACTAACTAGACAAGAGCTCGTTACAAATCATATCACATCCATCGCTAAGAAATTGCATGATTTAAATGATAATCAGTTAATGATAATTGGTGATGGTACTTACCTTCGGCATCAAAAAAGCGCAAACAACGATTATCAAAGAAAATCTTATACAGGACAAAAAAAATGTCATTTAGCAAAGCCTTTTACAATCTGTATGCCAGATGGTCATGTCATTGATGTTCTAGGTCCTTTTGAAGCACATATGAATGATGCGCAGATTTTAAAACACTTACTAGAGACAAACCAAGAATTTTCGGATTTGTTACAAGAAAACGACGTTTTTGTTCTTGATAGAGGATTTCGTGATGTAGTTCAGTACCTACAGGATAAAGGTTACAAAGTTTTGATGCCTTCTCTTAAAGGTAAAAGAAACCAGCTGACTCGAGAAGAGGCTAATCATTCAAGGTTTGTAACAAAAATCCGATGGTCAGTGGAAGCGATACATGGAGTAATTGGTCAAAAATATAAACTTCTTCATCACCAATTTGATAATAAATCTTTACACAATGCAAAGCACTTTGTTAGAATAGCATGCTTTTTGAACAACTTTTTTGGGAAGCGATTTCACTCTGATGTTGGCATGACCGATGAAATTGTTGATCGTATGAAACTTCAATCTCAAATAGAAAATACATTACATCAAGAAGCAGAAAATGGAGGCTGGAGCAGAAAGAAAGTTACCTTCAGCGATCTAACATCAACTGACTTAAGTGATTTTCCAGAAATGACCGAAAAAGATCTGAAAATCTTTTTTACTGGTGGATATCAATTAAAACAAGCTGTTTCCTATTTGGCAGAGATGCTTGATATAAATGGTGTTCTTCATTTGAAATATCTCAAAGAATCTGAAAAAATCATCAGAATACAAGTACAGTCCAGACACATAAAATCGAAGACTTACAATTGTTACATAGAGTACAGTCCTGAAACAGTTGGTTGCGCAGGGATCAAACGGTGGTGCTGCGAGTGTGCTAATGGGCTACGAACAATTGGATGTTGTTCACACGTCGCCGCAGTAATTTACTATTTGTCCTGTGGAAGATTCAAGTCGAAACAGCTGAGTCCATCACAAATATTATCAGAACTTTTCGTCGAAGACGACACGATGCCTATTATAGATGAAGATAGTGATGATGATGATTGAATAAATTTAGTTAGATTGTTTTTGATTTTAATTTGATTTAATTGATTTTTAACTTGTATTACTATAAAATAGTAGTTTTAAAATAATTTTTGAGTGCGTGTGAACAGTATGTAAGTTCATATTGTTAAAAAAACACCCAAAAAATGATTTTTGGCTTTTTTAAGGCAAATAAGTGTGAGATAACTGTTGTAACAACTTATTTTCCTGTATTATTGTAAACAAGTAGACTTTAGATAAGTTTAAATTGTATAATAGTAATTTTTAAGCTCAGAACTGTCCAAAAGTGTTCGAAAAATCACTTTTTCGACCTTTATAAGGCACATAGATGTGCTATAATTATTTTTATGGCTGCTTAGTTTATATTATTGTAAAACGTGACTCTTATAAAATTTTCTAAGTTGTTATGACCGATTGGTTATTTCGTAATAGCCAAAAAGTGTTCAAAAAATCGCTTTTTCGACCTTTTTTTAGCCCAAACAAATGTTTTAATTTTTTTAACTGTAAATTAGTATGTAATTTAACAAAAAATAAGTTTTTGTATCAGTTTTATAATTTTAAATTTAAGTTAAGGTATCGAGAAAGCGAAAAAGTGTTGAAAAAATCGATTTTTCGGGCTTTTTTAAGTTAAAAATAATGTTTTAATTTTTTTAACTGTAAATTAGTATGTAATTTAACAAAAAATAAGTTTTTGTATCGGTTTTATAATTTTAAATTCAATTTATGGTAACAAAAAAGCGAAAAAGCGTTTAAAAAATCGCTTTTTTGCCCTTTTTAAGGCTCTAAATGATAATTTAATATAACCTATGGTACTGTGATATGTAAATTTGTAAAACAAAAGAAGTTGTAATAGTTTTATAATTTATAACTTGATTTAAACCAATTAAAAAGCGAAAAAGCGTTTAAAAAATCGGTTTTTTAATTTTTTAAGTGCTTTCCACCCTCTGAAAAAATCTGAAAAAATTCAAGTGAAAAAATTTCATCAAAATACGTATAAAAAAATTTTTTTTAGCACTGCAGCCATTACAGGTTTTTATTAATGGGCATTTTAAGTTTTAAAATCGCCGTAAAAATTCCGTTTTTTGACCTAAAATTAAAAAAAAAAATTTTTCGAACTACATTTTTTTCAAACAAAATTTTGCCGCCGACCTCGTTTTTTTATCTTATATAGGTTTGGAGATATAAATAAAAGTTGAAAAATCACTATTTTTAACCGCGCATGCGCAGTATATGAGATAAAAATTTCTAGTTGGCGTCAAAAATTTTCTTTTTTTAAGACCTTTCGAATGATATATATATTGTAGGGGTTTGCTCTGGGGGCACTTTACCCCCCCTTAACAGGCTATACCCTTTAAAGGTTAATTTTGAAAGGCTTTATTTTTCTGTCTTCCCTACAAAAACAAATCGAAAAATGAGTTTTTTCAAAATTTTTTACTTTATAGTACAGACATTGTACAGACATTAAAAATTTAAAGCTTGGATAAGAATTACAGTCTTACGAACAACTACATAAAATTATAAATTACTGCCTGTAAAAATAGCATTTATGCACGAAGTAAAATCTGAAGTTGTAACTTCATTCTTCTGTTTTTTTTTAATGTACTTTAAATAAATTTAATATCTGAAAATAAAATACTGTTAGGTAGAATTCCAAATCGATTAATCCCAGATAATTTTCGAATTTCAATCAAATTTTTTTTTTTTAACCGATGTGTTGGAACAAAATCCATTATGTGATGTACTTAGAACGTCATCACTTGAAATTGTATTTCAGCAAGTTCAACTAGCGCTCAAAGTCTGAAATTTTTTAAATTTGATTAATGCTCAAACAACCATACCACTTTGTTCGAGATTCTAAAACAAAACAAAAAATCTTCTACCTTTCACCCTATTAATCGGTAAGGCTCACTCGAGGTGTGTCTCGAACCGAGATAAATTCAGCGGGGACGTATAAGACAGCTCGCTAAAATTTCGCAAAACATTTTTCGAGCTGCACCTTACGGATTCGTCACGAATCTCATTGTGATGGGCGCGCGCATTTTCGTAATAAGAGTAGTTTAATCGTGCACTGGATTTTTTTTTTATTCAAAGTGTAAAATTTAATAATAATGGTTGGGTTGGTACCAATGATTTCTGGGGTCGAATTTATAAAGATTTTATGAGCTTTTCCTCAGGCCCGTTTTAAAAATTTACTATTTTTTGGAAGAATTCGCGATGACTGAACTCGCGAAGTATAAAGAATCGAATAATAATACTAAATTGACGGTAAATTTTAATTTTCGAACACGTGCATTGATCAAACATTGACTCATTTTAGTTTAATAAATTTTGATTTACTTATGGTAAAAAGGATTCTAGTGACACCGAAATAAATCAAAGGGTGCAACGAACAAGTGGTTTTAAAATTTTGCATTGAACTTTTACTTTCACTCGCGGATGGTGCACCTCCAGGAGTCGATACATATTTTTTACGTCCCCGGGTTGTGTGATCGTAATAACAGTAAAAGGTGTGTCGTGTTACACGTTTCGAGCTCCCGCTGTTGCATGCGATTCGGGATAAATTTTATCGTTGACAGTATTGATCTTAAATAAATCTATATACTTACATGCTCGCCTCGGGACTTATGGGGTTGAAAAAAAAAAGAGAAACCTTCGTTGTTTGAATTGAATTTTTTTGCGGTAGCTATTGTTTATTTCAATGTTTATAATGTTACAGCTTCTTATCGTACTGTTGTAATAAAAATATGTACACTATTCATTTTTATAATAGTTATTTATATGTATAACAACTATTATTCTTTTTTTCAATTCCTTCCTGAGGTATGGGAAAATCTGAAAAACTTAATGAACGTATTGCTTGTTTAATTATTTACATATACTTTTATATAATTTATCATTTTTTTTTTTTTTTTTTTTTTTATTTGTATGAATCTGCGAGTAACCAGAGATTGACTTTTTAATATCAAAATAAAAAAGTAATTCAGTATAGAATATACATGTGCAAATTAATTTTTGTGTATGAAAAGTTTGTGACATTTTCAACTATCAAACGAAAAATAAGTTATAAACGTTATACATATTTTTATTCACGTTTATTGATAAAAATATTGTAAAAGTATTAATATAACATAGGTATACAACAGATTTTTTTTCATTTGAGACTTCAGTTTTATATTACATTTTTTTTTGAAAACTTAGTTTTTTGACTTAACGGTAATCTTCATAGTTCATACATATTAAAAAAAAACCAAATGCTTTTTATCTATTTAAATTTTTGAACATTTTTTATATAATAAATTCTATTAAAATAATAAGAACATGAATACTTATGAGTAGAAAAATACATAAAACTACTATTTTTATCCAAGTTTCATTTACATTTATTATTAAGCTCATAAATCTACAAATTTTTATCAATATTTACAAATTTATATAAAAAACTATCACGCAAGTAAGACTTTCAGCCAAGTTTTTTCACTACATATTAAAAAATTTATATAAAAAACAATCTCGCAAGCAAGACTTACAGAAAATTTTTTCCATCAAATCTAAAATACATGACATTCATCCTTACAAACTAGCTTTCAACTTTAATTCCATCAAAATTTTTATTATTAACTTTTTTCAAATTTTTAGCTTTAGCTGAAAGTTTTTTACAGCTATATTTAACATGTTGATACAAACTAACAGAACTTTTGTAGGATTTCCCACACGCCAGACACCTGCAAGTTTCATTCAAGTGTTGTGACTTTACATGCTTAACCAGAGCGTTTTTAAAATGAGTTTTGTACTCGCACTCGTCGCAATAAAAATAATCCATTTTCGAAAAACGCTCAACTCTTTTAACTCCGCATATCTTCACATGTTTCGACAAACTCGTTCGATTAGAGTAACTTTTTTTGCACTTACCGCATACGTTTGAATTAGCATTTTTTGGTAGATGCATGGCTAGAATGTGATCCTGAATTTTAGGTTTTTGGTTTGTTTTGAAGTCGCAGTGATCGCAAGAGTACCGCATCAACGAGCGCTTCGAGTCTTTGCTGAGGCCACAAAACTTCGAATGCCTTCGCAAGTCTGTCTTCCACGCGTAACTTCTTCCGCATTTGTCGCACTTGTTTAAACTTTCGGGCCCTTGGCTGTGTTTAGCTTGTACGTGACCGATGAGACTGGTTTTGTACAATGTTTTGAATGGGCAGTGATCGCAGGAGTACTGCAAATTTAGAAGCTTAGAATTTTTTCTTTGGCCACAGATTTTCTCGTGGTACCGCAAGTACGATGCAGTGCAAAAAATTTTTTCGCACTTGTTGCATCTTTTAGAATCGATGGTTGATGATATATGTTTTGCTTGAATTTGTCTTTTGCAATGCTGGTCGTAGTGACTGTTTAATGACTGTCGATACTCGGTATCTTCTGAAAAATCAATATAAAATTTATTTTCAAAGAAAAAGCAATCATTATTGAAATGGTAAGAAAAAAAAAGTATTTTAAAAATTTTTATGAAATGATTTTAACTTATAAACTTACCAGATTGTTGAAAATTTTTATCGAGAGCGTGTACGTCTCTTAGAGAATCAGTTTTTATTTCGTTTCCGATTTCAATTTCATCCGAGCATTGGTAGTCATAATCTGAAAAAAAAAAAATTCGTACTTGTAATTAAGTGTAAGTTTAATCTTAAAATTTTTATTATTAATTTTTCATATAATCAAAGATTTTTCAACATAATAGTTTAAAATTAATTAATAATTTTTTATTTTCAAATGGACTTACCAGATTGTAAATAATATTCGGGAATTTCGATTTTTATTTCTTCTTTGATGAACATTCGGTCATAAGAATTCATTGTGGCCAGTTTTTACCAATCTTAAATGAAAAAATTAAGATTAGAAATCGTTTTCGAAAGTAAGAAAATTTATACATAGAAAAACTTAATAATAAAAAATTTGAGTATTTTTTTTTTTAACGTTGACAATATTTCATAATTTGTTGTAAAAATTTTTATAATTTTTTAAATTTAATAAAATATTATTGCAATATCTTACTATTTTGAGATACTATGAACTATAACTAACTATTTATTTTAAACTAAATCGATATGCTTAATTTTTTCAAATAACTACAGAATACAATACTTGAATGAATCCTTCGTAAAGCAAACGAGCTACAAAACAAAAAAATAAGTAAATAATTAAGGCAACATTACGTAGAAAAAAATGCACACCGCAAAAAACTTAGTAAACAACTAGCAAATCGTTTAAAAAGTATACAAAAACTTTTGACTAACAAACTCTATAGTAATTGCAAACTTTCTAATTTTTTTATTCTTGTGTCTAGATAAATTAATATCGTGATTCAGTTTATACACACCAATAAAACAACAATTAATCTCTGATCGGTATAACCTTCCAATCGCGATCAGCTGCTCATCGCTGCTCTTACTAGCAGACGATGTTTGCTCCAATTTGAATTAGAATTAATTCGCCAATTATATTTCCGCACATATATATACGGTTAAGTTATGCAGCTACAGTCGGTAACTTACCTAGCGACGTTTTCGCGCGTAGATTTGTACTTGTTTCATCAAAATAAATTAAGTTATTTTTAATAGTTTTTAAAAAACACAATTCTTTCTTAGACAAAAAATTATAATAAGCTTTTAAATAAAATTAACTTACAATTAAATGTTAATAACCGTGAATAAATTTTAAAAATTTTTAAAGAGAAAAAAATTTTATCATCAAATTTATTTTATGAATAGATATAAACTTCTAATATTATATATATATATATATATTAGATGAATTAAGAAAAAAGTAAATTTTAAAGCTGAATTCATGCAGGAATAAATTGAAATTATTTTATGAACTTAAAAAACAAAAAAAAAATTTTTTATGTAAAAAAATTAATGAAATTATTTGATCTAACTTTTATTTCATTTTTATAAAACCTTAAATATATGATTGTTTATTTACAATTTTTAAGTGTTTGATTTTAAAATATATTAATAAATTAATAAAAAATATACAAAATTGCAAGGTAACTTGCACCATTTATTCAACAATATTTTGATCAAGTCCCACAAGAACCTTTTAACGAGTGTTAATAACTTATGCAATCAGTTTCAAATCTAAATTCATTTAGAAAATTTTAAAATAAAAATAAATTGTTAAAGCACCGAATACTTATAGATAAAAAAACAAGTTTTTTGTTATAAATCTCTCAGCTATAAACTAACTTACACATAAATTAAAATGTTCGTAAAATTAAACCTTAAAAATAATTACAATTGTTTCCTAATTATCCTTGCTAATTTACATAAAATTTGATTTAAAAAAATGTACAATTTGAAAATACAGGTAACCTGAGAATAAGGCACTTTCACTTAAAAATCATCTCACTTTCTTCTCTTTTTACAAGTTTTCGAAGCGTGATCGTACAATCCTCGCTTGGTGCGATACGATTTTCCACAATCAACGCATGGAAAACTGTCGTTCAGGTGCTTCGATTGCATGTGCCTCACTAGCAGATCTTTACGGTGGATTCCATAGCCGCAGTGATCGCAGCAAAAATCTTTCCTCAGCTCCGTAGCACGAGACCCTTTGACGTTTAATTTTTTCGACTTTCCGCAGATTTTCAAATGCGCGTTTAGGTTTGATTTTTTTGAAAAACTGCGCGCGCAACTTTTACACTTGTTCGAATTTGGGTCTTTCGGTAAGTGCTTAGCTACTATGTGGTCGGTAATCGTCGATTTGTGGTCTGTTTTGTACTTGCAGTGATCGCAGGTGTAAATCGTCTTGGGATTTAAGCTTTTTGGTTTGCCGCAAAATTTTAAGTGGTTTTTGAAGTACGTCGAACACGAGTATGTTTTTCCGCACTTTTTACATTTGTTAAAGTCGGAGTTTTTGGGTCCATGTTTTAATTGTATGTGAATAGCGAGTTTGCTCTTCTGTCGTGATTTGTGATTGCAATGATCACATTGGAAAAAAAGCTTCGGCAAGCATGCGAAGTCTATGGTTTGGCTGCAAACTTTAATGTGTTTTATCAAATCGTGCTCCCATAAGTAACATTTTCCGCATTTTCTGCATTTATTATCGGAAGAAACCTGCGAGTGTTTTGCTTGAAAGTGACTGAAGAAATTCGACTTCCTGTTGGTTTTGTAGTTGCATTGATCACAGATAAATTTTGGTTTTCCATCGCAATAGTGATTTAGTAGATTTGTTATCCCTTTGTAAGCTTTCATGCATTCTCCACATTTATACAGTAAGCTTGATCTACATTTTAGACATTTTCTTTTGCAATTTGTCGAATACATCCATGTTTTCTTGCACTTGGAGCAAAAAATCAGTTGGGTACCGGCAACTGCGACTTGATTAAAATTAAAAAATTAAATTAAAAGACGTTTTTTAATTGATTTTTAATACATTATTCAATACTATTAATACGATTGTTAATTTAAGACAAATTAGTATTTAGTTATGGAAAATTTATGACTATTGGTAAAAAAAATTGTATTTCTGATCTACTTCATCAAAATTAAAAAAAAAAAAAAAAAACAAAAAATTTGTATCAAAATAACAATAAAATGTAATAAACATTTTTAAATAATAAATTTCATTATTATTTGTAAACATTTTTTATTTTGATAACTTACCAGATAATTTGGCATTTTCATCCTGGTTGCTGTCAAGAGTCGAAGGTTCAGTTTTAAATTCAGTTCCGATCTCAATTTTATCCGAATATTCAAAATTACATTCTGAAAAAGTTAATGTACCATTAAAAACAAAAATTTCGGCTTTTTATGTATGTACGTATAAAAATCTCGTCCATTAAAAAAATTATAACTGAGGTTTTAAAAAAAATCCATAGACGCTCTCATGAGAGCAAACAATTGTAATTGTTTTGAAAAATTGAGTTGTAATTGTTTTGAAGAATTGATAAAACGGGTTTTTGAATTAAATGATCTTACCCGATGGTTCTGAGTTGGAATCGAAAATTTCAGTTCTTATTTCTTCTTTGATTTTGACTTGATCCCAGGTATTTATTGCATCTCGATCAGACTCTAGTTTGAAATTTTTTAAATGTTGAAATAAATAAAAAAATTTTTGGATTTACGCAAAAATAATTTTTTTTATATATTATAACAAATTTTTGTTATTGAGGATATATGGTTGAAAATATAAATTACAAATATGTTAGAGTATGAAAGATAAGTTGTAGACATAAATACATTCGTCAAATATAGTTTACAGATTAACATTCTTACCTGGTACTTGTAATCCATAATCGAATATTTCGGTTTTTATTTCTGGTAAAATTTGAAACTCTTCTTTGATATCAATTGTGTCGCACGAATTCATTGTATTCAAATGGCACTCTAAAAAAAAATCCAATAATTAAAAAAAAAATTTGTAATTATTGCTTTATCCATTATTAAATTGATTTGCTAAAATAAAGCAAGACAGTCAATTATAGAAAAAAGTTAATAAAAATCCTTCAGAAGCGTTTTTGGTTCATGTGTTCCAAAACTCAATGTTTAATTTAATATTTTCAAAATCAAACTACGAATCTACACAGGAATTTACTACAAAATTGCTTAATAAAAACAAAAAATAAATATAAAAATAAAATTTTTTAAATTTCTTAATTTTTTCTACTCAAAAAAAAAAAAATAATGATCATAATTTCACAAATACGATCGAACCGGTTTTAACGTTAGCCTGAGAGAGACAGAAATATAAACAAGCATCAGCACTCAGCTGTGTTTGCCACACTGTCTGTAAGAAGTGTATTTAAAGTATAAAAACTTATATACTAACTAAATATCTTGCACTTCCATACCTTTAATTTATTTCATTAATAAAATTTACTAAAACTGTATTAAAATTTTAAACAAACACTAAATAAAACAAAATTTAAACACATTTTTAACACGATGCATCTGCCACTGACCGTGATCCACTAGCAGACGACGTAGATCGTGATCCAAGGACCAAGTTTGAAATTTAGACTCGGTCGATCAGTTACCTGCCGAAACTATTGAAGGCGCAAAATTTTGTATATTTTAACTGGGATAACAAAAGCACTTAATTTTGTGAATATATTGCATTTATTTCATTAAAAAAATTTTTTTTCGATTATTTGACTGTATATTAATAATAAGAACACTTCATTAAATTCAGATATTTATTCCCTTCTCGTATTATAGTGCTTGTGAAAATATTTTAAATATTTTCATGAACAATAGTACACCAGTTTCTTAATGCTTTCTTAATTTTTAATTAATTTAAAAAGTTTTTAGGAGTTTGAGAAAATAGATGTTTCAATAAATTTTTAAAAAAATTTTATTATTATCATTACTTTTTGTATAATTGTAACTATCACTAAAAAAATGCATATCAAAATTACAAAACTATAAGTATAAAAAATAAATCTATTACATATTTCATGATTGAATTTCACTTAAAGTGAAGAATCCGACTTCATAAAAAATGTTATCAACTTAATTCGGTGAAATTTTTATTTTCTTTTTACAACTTGTATATTTCGTATGTTTATATAATTTGAAGTGGCTGACAAACGACTTTTCACACGCACGGCACTTAAAGCTAACCCTCATGTGTTTAGATTGTATGTGACTTCCGAGTTCGTATTTACGACTGGCTTTATAATCGCAATGATCACAATAAAAACGCTTCAAGTCGACCAAGTCCTTACAGTTGAATTTAGTATGATGATACAAATTGTACTCGCTACCAAAAAGTTTTCCGCACGCGGTGCACTTAAAATTACCGCTCAGGTGCTGCATTTGTATGTGGTTCAAAAGACTCATTTTCAGCACGCAGTTGTAGCCGCAGTCGTGACAAAAATACTGCCTTGGTCTACTCGAGCAATCTTCCCTCTTAACATTTTTTGCATGGATGTACTTACAATTCGAAACAAGATCTCTGGGTAAATGATTGTTATGAATGTGTTTAACAAGATGATCCTTACGATAAGTATGGTATCTGCAATGATGACAGTAAAGATTTTTTAGAGCTGACGAATATTTATAATCTTTTGTTTTGCCACAGAGTTTCATATGTCTTGAAAGATCTGACAGCCAGGAGTAACTTTTTCCACATTTACGGCATTTATTCTTTATTGGATCTCTTGGTAAGTGTCTTGCGTATATGTGATTAGCTAGATCTGGTTTGGTCTTTGTTTTAAACTGGCAGTGATCGCAGATAAACCTCGAGTCATTGTTGTTGCATATGTGGTTCAGATGTTTTGTCAACGAGTATCTATTTTTGAAGAGTTTCATGCACTTTTTACACTTGTACGCGAGAGCTGTTTTGCATGAAAAACAATAGTGTCCTTTTTTCGAAGCATACTTCCACGTTTTGTCGCATTTTTTGCAGTACATTAACTTGTATTCTAAATCTAAAAAATAAACAAGCTTAGAAATTTTGTTTTTACAAAAATTAGGATTTTATTTTGAAAAAATTTTATAGAATGTCAAAGAAAATAGAACTAGTTTCAAGATTAATCAACTTACTGGACACATTGTAATGTGAAGATTTTTTTTTAGTAACTAGTTTCAATGGCTCAGTTTTGAATTCTTGACCCAACTCGATTTCTTCGTAATTTGGAAAATCAAGTTCTAAAACCATTAAAAAAAAAAAAAAAAAAAAAAAAAAACAATTATTTTATGTGAATAAAACGTTTTGAAAATAATTAAAACTATACACATATTTCATAGTTTTTGTAGCATAGAAACTTACCAAATTGTTCTGTGTAGTCGTCGAAAGTTTCTGTTTTGATCTTTGGTAAAGTTTTAAATTCATCATTGGTATAAATTTTGTCGGATTCTTTCATTTTATAAAATACCTTTTCTGAAAAAATTTTAACAAAAAAAGAATTATAAATCAAAAATATAATTAGTACTTTCATTAAAAAAATTCATATTATACTGTTAGTAAATAAATAATTTTAAAATAACTTTACAATATTAAAAGTAACAAAAATTAAAAACATACAGAAGTTTAAAATTTTTATTTACTAAAACCATTCAATTTAAGTTTATTATTATAATAAACTTAAATTCAAATGAAAAGCGATTTAATTAATAATTTAAAATATATTAATTATCACTAACTGTTAAATATTTTAATAATTATATTGCTACTTATGATAATAATATCAAATAATCGAACAAAGATTAATAAATGCTTATTCTTTTTTTTTTTTTTTTTACTTTGAAAAGAAAAATAGAACGAGCCTGGCATTCTACTGTATAAACACCGCTTGTTGGTTGCATCTGCCACGGAGAGTAGCGATACAAAATCTGAGATCGATTAGTATAAAATGAAAGAACTTACTAATGTAGCAAAAAAAATTTAATACATGTCGAGTACTAAATTCAATTCAATAGGTAATATTGAATATGTGTATAGACAGAAATCTCAAAATCACACAGAACAAAACAAATATTTTTGCAGTACATCCACTGCTTGCCACTGCTTTCTCTACTAGCAGACGACGCGGACGACAAGTTTGAAGTTGAAAGTATTCGAGACTCTGTAGTTACGACGGTCGATCACTTACCTGTTGAATTCGGTGAGCGGTTGCGCTAGAATTTCAAAATATTATATATTTATCGGGTTTAAACTACTGAAAAACTAGATTTGATTTTTTCATAATGTTAATAACTTACTGTAAACTTAAAATTTTTTCAAAACTCCGTTTTTTTTTATTTTAAGTTTCCAAAAGAAAAATAGCTTAGGTACTGCTAAACAAATTATTTTTTATATTTTTATTTTCAAAGTCTTTTATTATAAAAAATATGGGTTACATCAAGCGTCAATAATTTTGAAGAATACAGTTTATAAAAGTATGTCTGCCTATACTAATCATTAAGAGTCTTTTTACATTTACTATTTCTAGCAAATTTATCCAACTTTGATTTACTATGTATTAAATGATTTTTTACAAAAGCTACATTTACAACTAACTCTCATGTGTTTCGCTTGTATATGAACTGCAAGGTGTGATTTATGAAAAGATTTGTTATCGCAATGGTCACAAAATAAATGCTTTACATTGGATGAATATTTACACGAATATTTAACATGCTTATCAAAGTTGATCTGACGACGAAATATTTTTTTCCACTCACTGCACTAAAAACTAATTTTTAAGTGTTTCATTTAAATATGATTCAAAATACTTTGTTTTTGCACGCAATTGTATCCGCTATCATCACACGAATAAGGCTTTAATGATAATTTTTGACCACGTTTTTTAGAGTTTTTAAATTGAAATATATTTTATTCTGAAATTTGTTATATTATCAGCTTCAACTGCCGGAAAACTTCTAAAATTAATTAAATATTTATAAGCTCCCTTTATTTTTTATTTTTTATTTTTTTTCATTCAAACTGATCAAATTGAAATTAGTTATAAGATTAATAAAAAAAATTTTGTAAAAAAATGTTTATAAACGAGAAATAACTTTAATTTCAATTTCAATTTTCGTAATTTAATTTAATTCATATAAAAAATAGCATACATTGAAGGTGACAATTTCATTTAAAATTTCTACGCTGAATTCAAGATAATTTTTAGTATTTGACCAAACTAAACCGTTGGAGTTAGGATTTCTTATTTTTTTTACAGCTAGTAAATTTCGAGTTTTTATAAAAGTTAAAGTGACTGTTAAACGACTTTTTATACACAGCGTACATGTGCTTGGAATGTCAGTTTCGAGACAAGCCAAGTTCGTATTTAAGACTGGTTTTATAATCGCAGTGATCACAATAAAAACGATTTAAATCAGTCGAATCTTTACAATTAAATTTAGCATGGTGATAAATTGTACCCACTATCAAAAAGTTTTCCGCAACCGGTGCACTTAAAGTTACCGCTCAAGTACTTCATTTGTATGTGGTTCAAAAGACTCATTTTCAGTACGCAATTGTAGCCACAGTCATCACAAGAAAAAAATTTCTATTATACTATTATTCTACTATCATTTTTCTATTATTACTATTTCTTTGACGAGAGAAAAGTTTTTTCGATGATTTACCGTTATTTTTTGAGCGCAAATTTTTTTCACTCCGATCGAAATTTCGGGGTAATAAATGCTGTGATTTAATGTGAAGAGTCAGATGATCTTTACGGCGAGTTTGGTAACCGCAATCATGGCAATAAAAACTTTTTAGAGCTGGCAAATGTTTATAGTATTTTGTTTTGCCACAGAGTTTCGTGTGCCTTGCAAGGTCTGATTTCCATGAGTAGCTTTTTCCACACTTTTTACACTTATTTTTGTTCGGGTCGCGTGGTAAGTGTTTTGCGTAAATGTGACTAGCCAGATCGGTTTTTGTTTTGGTTTTAAATTGGCAGTGATCGCAGATAAATTTCAGCTCAGCGTTACACACAAAACTTAAATGCGCTGTTAATGAGTATCTTTTGTTGAAATGCTTCTTACACTTTCTACACTTGTATGTAAAGGATGTAC
This sequence comes from Encarsia formosa, assembly GCA_038277355.1. Classification (NCBI taxonomy): domain Eukaryota; kingdom Metazoa; phylum Arthropoda; class Insecta; order Hymenoptera; family Aphelinidae; genus Encarsia; species Encarsia formosa. The sequence continues at coordinate 7,798,528 of CM076184.1, read as the reverse complement.
TGCACAAATGACAGATGTGTCCCTTTTTCGAATCATACTTCCAAGTTTTATCGCACTTACTGCAATACATCTGCTTGAACTCCAAATCTGAAAAATAAATAAACAGAAAATTAGAAAAATTTGTTTAACCTTTACAAAAAAAATTAAGTAAAATTGAACTGGATCTAAGAATTATCAACTTACTAGTTATGTTGTAACGAGTTTTAACAGGTTTTTTGACAATTACTGGCTCAGTTTTGAACTCGTGTCCTAACTCAATCTCTTCGAAGCATCCAAAAGTCTGTTCTGTAACAACTGGAAAAATCGTACAACTTATTATCACTTATGCTTGCCAAGACCAAGATTTAGCCTGATCTTGTCCTGTTCTTGAAAGTAAATAAAATACACTTATAAGAGGTTTCTCGTAAATTTAGTTCAAAATTCTCGTCAAAATTTGTTGAGTTGGTATTTTATAACTCAACTCAAAGTGTAGATTAAATTTTTCTAAATTATTTTATCATGACTTAATCCGCCTAACTCTCTGAATTAGGGTTAGGTACGAATTACTTTAAGGTCTTAGTGGAGCGTTAGATACGTTAACTTACTTTCCACATTCCAAAAAATTTAAAATAAAAAAAAATTCAAGATTATTTAGACAAGATTGATCTTGAAAAACATAAAAATTAAAATTTTGAATTTTGGTAAGCACTAATCATCACATCAATAAAATGTTCTCAATTTGAAATTTTGGCAGGTAGTTCAATAAATTCTTAGATGTATAGTATTCAAGGAACATAGATAAACTTACCAGACTGTTCTGTATCGCCGTCAAAAATTTCTATTTTAACTGTAGGTAACGTTTTAAAATCTTCGTCGATGCTATCGCAGCCTTCCATTTTTCAAAAGTAGCTTGAATGTAAAATTGCAAAAAGTGAGATTTTGCGGAAAATCAAATTAAAATACTTACAATATCTATGAAATATAAAAAAAATACAAAAAATCTTGATTTAGCTGGATGAATTAAAATCAAATTAAAAATAAATTTAAAAAATATGCTTTTCTAAAAAAATTTAACAAACTAACAATATTTTTTTTAAGTGAAATTTGAAAATTTATAGCTTTTAGAAGAAAAAGAATATAAACACCCACCTGTTACTATAGTTCACCACGTATAATTTGAAAACTTATAAATTTAGCAAAAAGTTTAATCGCTTATTTGCACGAAAAATTCATTAACTATCAATACTGATAGTTTAGAGGAATCTTTAAAATAAAACAAAGTTTTTTTGTATGACTCCGACACACATACTCACAAATTAATACTTTTACCAATCAGCTGTTGTCTGTACCTATAACTCACTCCCGAAAATGTGTACTGCTCTGTAATTCGACATTAAGTTAAAAAATTTTACATTTAATCATGAAACACGAAAAAAAAAAATTATTTTACTTACATGGAAACGCCGTATGACAATTTATATCTTAAACCACTCTTAAGCTAAACCGGGGTTTAACCGCCAGTGTGGACGGGGCATTAGTCCATAAGCAAAATAAACCCAACATCTCTGTTAAACCGCACGTCGTTACGATTAAAACTTGAAAGAACTTCGACAGCTATGGCTTCCTTGTCGCTCATGACGCTTTTCCTTGGCCCATCGTCCTCGGACCCAGACAGCTCTTTCTTCACCGAGTCTCTAGCATTGTTGAGTTTTTGCATCTTGGCCTTTTTAAGCCATCCACGGGATGTGGATTCTGGTATATTCAGCTGGCGGCTCACTTCAGTTTGATAAATCCCTTGAGAAAACATCTCTATTGCGAGATTCTTAATCTCCATGGGATATTTTTTCTGCTGGCGCTTTTTCTTGGTTATCGGTTCTTGAGGTGCGGCCAGATTCGAACAATCTTTGTTCTCTTTACTGTCATCTTTAGACTTGGCTATCAATACGTCACTTATTGAGAAATTCATGGCGAAATGTTAAAACTTTAAAGTCTCAATGCAAAGTGACCACTGTGCGGAAGTTCTCTTGCTAGACTGAGTTTGGAGCCGTTTAACTTGGGCCTATGGGGACCTTCAGAAATAAGCGGCACTGGAGGGCGCTACTGGCAATAGCCTCTTCTTACAGCAGTTCGGCAATCGGCATGAAGCAAATGTTTGAGTGTGTGTGTCGTCTCACGCATCTGCATACAAACAAACGTCTGCTCCATGGGGTTATTTGATGGCTCTTGGGGTTATTAAATACTCAGGCACTTCAGTGAGCCTGGAGCTACCTGGAACTTCTGATCATCAAAGGAGAGCACATTAATAATCCGTGTGCCGTAAGAACTTTGCTTAAGGCCCGCTGCAGCTGCTCATGGACATCCGATGGCTCTTGAAGGTTCCGTTCTCGTGCCGTTTACTGATTTATACCTGAAAGGGCCTACGTGACAACTTATGTCCTTAGAAACAAGAGTTTGAGTCTGGTAATTAATCTTCAAAATTGCACATCCACTGAGAGCTCTTGAACTGCATTTGTTCTTGTAAACGAATTGAACACCACTAAATCAAAAACATAGGCTAGGTCAAAAGAATATTCTCTTGAAAATAGAAACAATGTTTATTTAGTTGAATGGAAAAAATTTCTGTATACTGTCACTTGAGAGAAAAACTTAAACTCTTTCAGGGGCAGTGGCACATATACGTGCCAACTTATAAATTTTATTGTTTCTTTGTAATAATCATATGTACTTGTTTAATTGGATACAATAGTTTGTTTTTTATCAAAATCTGAAGTCTGATTTAAAAAATTCCCTTCCCTGTGCCCTTTACCGAAGGGCCCAAACGTAAAAGAATTAAATTTCAAAAAATAAAAAATACTACTAAATTCTACGCAAAATTTTAAGACTTTTTTATACTTGTAAGTTTTTTCATTTGATACTCCGTTTTTTTGAAAAAATTCATCAAAAGACAAAATCTCAACCCCGTTGTAGATACTTGGAAGCAAATCACTATTTTAGCGGAATAAAACGAAATAAAAAAAGGTACTGACAACTTTGACCCAGTAAGACTCAGTTCAGGATCACTAGAAGCTAAAACAACGATTTCTACATGCATTTGAACTACAGGGTACTTAGGGCCGATTTATGAACTTTGCAATTGATTTTTGAATAAAAAGTCTGTACGTGGAATTTATGTCGGATAAATAAAATTTCACAATGATGCAATCTGTAATGGGTTAAAGTCAAAAGGCTAACTTGAATCGGACCTCAGATTTTGGTTCTCTGTGCCTGTGATCATTATAACTTACTGCAATTTTATCCGTACCATCTGAAGCAAAAGTTTACATGTGTAATGAGTCGTCAAGGACGATTTTCCTTTGACTTTTTCGATTGTACCTTGAATTTTAGATGACATAAAAATACGAAATAAATTTTATCGAATTTTTTGATATTTTTTTCTGAAACAGGTGTCATTTATGCGACATAAATTCCACATACCGATTTTCTGTTCAAAAATCAATTGCAAAATTCGTGGTTTTTTTTTTCATAAATCGGCCCTAAGTACCCTATAGTTCTAATGCATACTGAAATAGTTGTTTTAGCTTCTATTGATCTTGAACTAAGTCTCACTGGGTCAAAGCTGTAAGTACCCTTTTTTTATTTCGTTTTATTCCGCTAAAATAGTGATTTTCGTCCAAGTATTCACTTCAAGGGTCAAATTTGGACTTTTTTAAATTTATTATTCCATCTAGTCTAGATTTAATGCGCCCCTGAAATGGTTAAGGTCTGTTAATCGAAAGTTGTTAATAATTTGTAAGTAACTCAAATTTATTTTAGTTTTTACATTTTTATTTTTAAAATTTGAATCACATAGAATAATTTTGTTTATTTTACAAAAGAATCAAAGTTTATTTGTTCATAATTTTTGCAGCAGACACTGATTGAATGTTTCACCAAGAGCATAACAAAAGTTTGATTTTTTTCGATTTTTTTGCCAAATTATGTTAAAATCTGTAGGCTAGAAATTAATTGATTTTAGTAAGAGCCTAGGGTAAGAGAGGGTGTTAGTACGAATGAGAGATGTACCGCGAACTTTAAACGCTTATAAATTAAAAACTATTTCAAAATATTCAACTTTTTTTCTTTTTAATGAATAATTGAACTTATTAGATATAATAGCTTAATTTTCAGATAGTATACTTTTAGTTTAACAATAAAATATTTGGTTTGAAAAAAAAAAAAACAAGTGCGGCTAATAGTACGAACGAGAGGCCATTATTACGAGGCCTTTTGTACGAAGGCGGGCGTTAGTACGAGGCTGTTAGTACGAACGATTGATTAGTTCGATGTTAGGTTAAATTAGGATATACAAAGCAACTAATAACGTTACTTTTGAATATATTTTAATTTATTTATTTATTAAATTTAAAAGTTCGTTGACGCAATAAGATTTGCTATACTTGCTTATTGAAGAACTGTTGAAATGGAGGTTATGGTTCTCCTCGTGGTTCTCGTACTAACAGCCGCAACAACGCGAAAAAGACCGAATGCGTGCGGTAGTACGAATTTTGAACATGAAATTGATTTTTTATTTTCAATTAAATAAATATTTTTAAAAAGTGATGTGACAAAATTATTTATTTAACAATAATACATTTAAAATATTTTTTTCTAAATATCTAACTAAATAATTACTCTATCTAAATAACAAAATCATTTTTGTTCGTACTAACATACGCATTCGTACAAACGCCCTCTCTTACCCTATGTTAAGTTGTGAAATTTAAAACGTTTATAACTTTTTTCACAAGCACCCCAGACCTTTGAAATTTCAGGTGAGCTATTTTTTTACCAAAAACAATATGATTGTTTAATTTTGACAAAATCTATAGGCTAGATCTACTCGGTGGGAAACGTCCTTGAGCATTGAATATTTCTCGAAAGTTGCATTATTTTTTATTTATGCGTATCTTACTATGACTTTATTTGTACAAAAACTGTTTATTCATTTTATTTTAAATCATAATATTCAAAAATGATTCTCAAATCAGGTATAATATAATGCTACTTTTTAAAAATTACAACAACAACAATAAAGTAATAAAGAGTGTTGTTATCATTATCAATTTATACATCGTTTTCATATTTTAATTACCATTGTTCATATTTTATTGCTGTTTCTTAATTTTTCTTTTTCCTCGTTCTCTAATAATAATAAGCTTTATGCATTCAAAATAAAAATTGCGAGTGAACTTAAAGTAGCTGATATATTTTACGTAACACAGTTTTGTCAGTTACGAATAAATATCACACAAACATGAAAAAAGGTATAATTTTTTGTATTTTAATCGGAGTATTCAAGTTTTCTGCAATGAACTTATGCGATGCTGTAATCACGACGTATAATGGACCTATTGCAGGAAATAAAACAATCTCAGAATGTGTCAATGGCAGCAGAAAATCTTACTCAGACTTGGAAATATCTACGGTAAGCTGACCAGAAAATTAATAATCAATACTGATCCTATATTTTAAGATGGTTAAAATTTCTCTAAAAAAAATTTGTTCAAAATTATTAAAAGAAGATTTAGTTTTTTACAAGTAAGGTAAAGATTCATAAACTACACTCAAAGAAAGATATGATTAAAATTAGAATATATTGTAACCGTTAAGGACCTTCAACTTTAACTTCTCAAGTCAAATTCTTTCTCATAACTATACTTCAATATGCGCGCACGTTGATTAGCTGCTCATGTCTCACCTAACCCCCAAAAGTCTCATAATCATCGTTTTTAAAGTCTTAAAATGCTCTCTTGATAGCAACAAAAAACTGTGTACCATCATCCTACATACTTTATCATGCTTTTTTCAAAAGACTTTGAAAAAAGCATGATAAAGTTCTGATTTTACATCGTGGTAAAAGAATGCCAAAATTAATGATAACTAATTACGTGGATTTTAACCTCTTCATCGCCCAAATTTAGACAAAAGACATGCTTCAGTTGAAGTAATGTAAATGTTTTAATAACCCGGTATTGTAATTGTTTTAATATGTAATCTGCAGAGGAAATAATGTATATTAAATTGACTGACACAATTAATTTTGATATTCGGATTGAATTAAGACTTTTTGTTCACGCCCAAGCATTACAAAATTATATTTTTATCAATAGAGAGTAGTTACACCATTGTACTAAATATGTATACAAATTTTTAGTCAGAATTGACTAGAAAGGAAGGATACCCGGCAGAGGAGCACTTTGTGGTGACTGAAGATGGTTATCTGCTAACCGTACATCGTATTCCTGGTGCGCCAGGTTCACCAGTGGTCTTGATGATACATGGGGTCACTCAGAGTTCTTTCGACTGGGTTGTCACTGGCAAAAACAACGCACTGGGTACGATACTATTAGAATTCTCTGCCGGTTTTTTGTACAGGTGTTTTAAAACTTATTTTCAGCTTTTCTGTTGCACGATCAAGGGTACGACGTTTGGATGGGAAACATTCGGGGAAATTTTTACTCCAGGTGTCATACGACAATAGACCCATCAGACAGGAAGTTTTGGGATTTCAGGTAAGAATTTTGAGTGCTCTCTGGTGTCCAATCCATGATCATCAATTTTTGAATTGCTTGAAGCTTCCACGAGATGGGTTTGTACGACTTGCCAGCTGAGATTAGACACATCAAGAACGTGACTTCCCAGAGTAAAATGATTTACGTGAGCCACTCAATGGGTGCGAACCAATTTTTCGTCATGGCCAGCGAATTACCAGATTTCGCTGATGACAACATCAAGGCAATGTTTTCTTTGGCTCCACCAATTTTCAACTATCACTTGAGAGGGATAGGGTCGACTTTAGCGCCTTTATCGCCTCCCCTAACGGTAATTTCTTGTTTTTAAGTTTTTCTTCGACTCAAGTTTGGATGTTTTAGGCAATAAATCAACTTCTGATGCACGGAGAAGTCTTCTCGCAAAATCGTCTTTGGAAACTATTCGTAAAATACGTTTGTGAATTGATATCCAGAGATGTTTGTGAAATTTTTTTGTTCACCGTGATTGGGTTCGATCCTGATTTGATTGACTTTGTAAGTATTATAATGAACAAGATATTTTTCATTTGTTGACACATTTTTGGTTTTATATTTTAGAATAAGCTACCATTGTTTTTCAATCACTTTCCCATGGGTGCATCATCAAAATCTACCGATCACCTATCTCAAAGCGTCAGAAAAAATTCATTCAAGCATTACGACTACGGTGAGACTGAGAATCTTCGTAGGTATAACAGTAGAACACCTCCTGACTACGATCTATCAAAAGCTCAAATACCAGTTGGCCTTTTTTATGGTGCTAATGACTACTTATCAAATGAAGAGGTGATTAAAATTTCGATTTCAGCGAGTCATGTGATGTAGTTATAGTAAAAATTATTTTCAATTACAGGACGTTGAACATTTATGGGGCTATTTATCGAACAAGATCATTAAGTATCAAGTACCGTTCGATAAATTCAATCATTTTGATTTTATGTGGGCTAACAAGGCCAGAGAACTGGTGTATGAAAAACTTGTGGAGGAGATGAAAAAGTTCTAGAGTTTGTTTTTTTCTAAGTGAATACTATAAGCTAGCAGAATAATTTTATAAACATGAAGAATCCATTTTATTTGATTAAATTATTCTTTTACATTAACATTAAACCTTTTATATTTACGTCAAAATTAAATTTTTTTCAAAAATAAAAGAAAATTATTTGCCAAAATCGGATTATTTTTAGTTTGGAACAAGTGTCCCTACAAATTTTAAAACAAATGTTGTTCTTACACCTTTCGGATAAAAGACGAAGAGTTGTCTTATACTTTTCAGGCTACTAATTATCAGAAACTTGAAAATTTTTTACTATTTTTTAGAACAAAAAATATAAAAATAACAAAAAACGAAAAAACTTGAATAATTTTCTCAAATTCAAAGGCAGGTAGGTTTCAACTTTTAAGCGACAACCACTTTTTTAAATTCTACCTATCAAATTTACTTATCTCTAAACTGCATAATTTAATCACAATAATTGCTATTTTAAATAACGTACGCTCTTTTTAATAGTTTGAAAAGAAAGTTTCTTATAATGACGAATTATGACAATTAAATGGATATAATGACACAAGATAAGTCTTTCATTTGAACAATTTCCATATTGTTAAAGTTTTTCAAAATACCCTCATCTACTCTACATATCCTTCAGGGGTCGCTGAATAAATACAAAACAAACATGAAAACAAAAGTGGTTTTCGGCATTTTTACCAATTTACTAATTCATTCATTCTTTCCTATCTGTGACGCTGTATTTACGACGTACGATGGTCCAATTTCTGGAAAAAAAACCATTTCAGACTGCGTCAATGGCAGCAGAAAATCTTACTCAGACTTGGAAATATCAACGGTAGGTTTTTTAAAAAATTCAAAACTCTTCAAATCATAAAAATTAAATTTCAGTCGGAGCAGATAAAACAAGAAGGGTACCCAGCAGAGGAACACTTTCTGGTCACGGATGACGGATACTTGCTGACCGTGCATCGTATTCCTGGTGCACCAGGCTCCCCCGTAGCTCTGATTCAGCACGGTGGCATCCTGACTTCCTTCGACTTCGTCGCAAGTGGCAAGGATGCTGCACTCGGTAAACCTTATTTCAATAATATTTTAAAGAACTTTTAGCTTGCTACTATTTTAAAACTGGACCTTCAGCTTTTTATCTATCAGACCAGGGATACGACGTTTGGTTGGGTAATTCGCGAGGTAACTTTTACTCGCGGTGCCACGCAACGATCGATCCGTCGGACAGGAAGTTCTGGGATTTCAGGTTAGGATTTCGGTACAAATTTTGATTAACCCTGTTTCAATTTTATCAATGTTTCGTTTAGTTACCACGAGATGGGTATATACGACCTGCCGGCTACCATAAACTACATCAAAAACGTAACGGCGGAGGAAAAAATCATTTACATCGGGCATTCCATAGGCACAGCGGAATTTTTCATCATGGCTTCGGAATTGCCGGAATACACCGGGGACAATGTCAAGGCGATGTTTTGTATGGCACCGGCTGTTTTCAATTACTACCTGAGGGGTTCCATAGCAATGACAGCGCCCTTCATACGTCTTTTTACGGTAATATGACCTTGATAGAAATGTAAATTGGGTTATCCATTTGATGATCATTTTATAGACTCAACCATTTAATGGATAACCTATTTTTCTCAGGGATTGATATTGTTGAACTGGTGAAAAGTAAAATGTATTGTATTTTAGATTTTAAATAATCACAGGGCTGACTACGAAGCTTTCACCAACAGTCAGATATGGAAGCTGTTCGTCAAATACTTTTGTTCAAAAATATCAAACGAAATTTGTGAAGTTTTGGTTTTCACTCTTACTGGATTTGACCCAGATTTAGCAGACCCCGTGAGTATTGCAAAAAAAAAATTTTAGTTTTCATCATTGACGCCAATCTGTTTTATCGTAGAGTAAAATGCCGCTGTACTTGAATCACTTCCCCATGGGTTCTTCGATAAAAACCTTCGATCACATTTTTCAAAGCACCATGACTAACGAATTCAGGCACTACGATTACGGAAAAGCCGAAAATATTCTCAGATACAACAGCAACGTGCCTCCAGTTTACGATCTAACCAAAGTTCAAGTGCCCATTGGGATATTTCATGCTCTCAATGACTACTTGTCCAATAGAGAGGTAACAAGCGCTCGTTTGAAATATTTTTTTTTATTCATGATGTTGATTGAATTTTAGGACGTTGAGCATCTGTGGAGCGAGTTACCTAACAAAATATTGAAATATATAGTGCCTTTTGATAAATTCAATCACTTTGATTTTATCTGGGCGATCAAAGCACGAGAGCTGGTGTATGAAAAACTTGTCGCAGAAATGAAAAAGTTCTGAATAAAATAATCATAAAATAATAATGTTATAAAATTACCGGCTTATACTTTATATAATGAATATCTATTGAAAAATTATGACAGTTACTGCAGTAATTATATTAACATGTATTACCCGCAAAAAAAAAAAAATAATAACTGATAGCGCGCAGTTGATACGTAGTGGTTATACAATTAAAAACAAGCCTAGAAAATATTTTGTTTTCATTAGGACTGTATAATTATTTTTCAAAGTACCTATTTTAAATTTGATACTCGACCACTTTTTTTTCATAAAAACAAATCCCATTGTTTACCAACGCAATATACATCACTCGGTTACCACGCGTTGAGCATTTCACCAAGCTTGTCCAACGCTGCTTTACGAGCGTGCTGTCTCAGTAAACTTTCCAAGTTTTTTTTCTCGCCTGTATAATGGGGAAAAAAAAGTAGGCCAGGGGGTCTAATATTCAGTTGCAAAACTGCATTAACATAATAATGCAGAAGTGATAGAATATCAGATTCACGCTTTTGTATTTATGCGTCGGACTGAACGAGTTAATTATTATGTATCTGATCGCGAGAGGATAACAATGATATCTTTGTTTGGAATTATATCACACCTCGAGATCGATCGAGATATCGATACCAGTACAAATTCGCGCCGCGGAAGCGATGAATATTTAATCGGGCGCGATCATCGATTGCACTTTATTTGCATAATCAGTGGGAATCGTAAATAATAAACGTGCGGAGATTTCTTTGACGATTGGAATGGAATTGGAACTGCTTTCTTGAGTTATTGTTTTGACAAGCGTGCGAATTAAGTACAGTTTTTTTTTTTTTTTTTTTTCAAAGAAAATCAGTTCTGTAATAACATGTTATATGATGATAGAAGGTTTTATATTAATAATCTTATGTAAAAAGAAAACGCTTTTTTTAAATGTAGTACTATTTGAAATGATTTTCTCGAAATGAGCTACATACTTAAATATTATGTACATTTTTTGAGAAATTTCAATTTCAAATTTTTTTTTAAACGAATCGATCAATTCATGAAAGTTTAAAAAAAACTTTACTTAGAAACAGTAACAGAGTTAGTATATATAAATTGTATCAAAGTAAAAATCTTTTGATTTACTTTATGAACAATGAAAAAAATTCTAGAAAAACTACGAAATTTTGTCTTGTTAACATTGTAAAAAATTATAAGGTAAGTCGCTTCATAATTTTGGGTTTTTTTTTTTTTTTTTTTTTTAAAGATGGAGCAATAAGAAATCAAAGTATTCGGAAACCAAATAAACAGCTACAAATCTAAAAAAATTTCTGATGGTTAACAAATTTTTTCTAAAAAAATTTCGTTTTCTTTCTTCGTACCTTTTACTAGTAAAATAATCAAGCTTTCATTCATAGATTTCATTCTTAGCTAAAAATTTGTTCAATAAATCAGTATATTTTTTAGTTTGAACGATCATTTTAGTTTTATAGGTCATAAACCAGATCTTCTTTCTCGTTTACTTCCCCAACTCCGCGAGGTGGCTGATCTCGTTCTACCACCCAGACATCACCATCTTTGCCTTTTTTTAAAATCTCAATTACCGCCGAGGCAACGTTTTCCGACCTAAAGTTACAATTAACCAACATCATCAGTCTGCTACGTATGGTTAAATAATCAAACAATTTTTTTCTTACTTTTGTATGTACTCTCGAGCCAAAATTTTAGTGGTGTCTTCGGGGTTGACGAAATCCAGAAGAGTTTTTTTCCAATGGTCAAACAGATTCGATTCCGTGAATCCCGGACAGATGCATACAACTCTCACCCCGATGGTTTTACAATTATCCTAAAATATTAATTCATGCTAAAAGTTTATTTTATGACATAGCGTGCAATAAATTCTCATTTATCGCACTAGTGCAATAAAAACGTATCTTTTGCCCGCACTGAATTTATAACTATGTTCAATACACGGGTGGAATTCGGGCGCTAATTGCTTACTTACTGCACTTGTTTCGGAATCTATCGATAGCCCCAGCGAAGAAAACCCTTAGCCCAAAATCTGCCACGAAAAGAGTGACAATGGGGGTATTTTTAGCATCTAAAATTTCTCCTAAAATATTTATTTATGATTTTACTCTGCGGAAATAGTGTGAAAATGATTTTTACAATCAATCTGTTTATTTAATTATAATAACAAAAAATTATTCGACACATCAGCCACAAAAAAAATGACTACACTCAGAGAAAGGTTTGATTGGGTCAACAATATATTGTAACATCTAAGATGCCATAGTTAATATAGAGACAATGATGCACATTGTAGCAGTAACAATATCATGGTAGCGCTGACTAAATGTGTATTAAGGGTTAACATGTTTCTAGTTACACTGGTATAGCACAACTTAATTTTTTAAAATTTCTTTTTTGTGATTTTGGCGAGGATTTTGGTATAATTAATGTATTTAATGAATTGTTTTAATCTTAAAAAATATACAAATGATTATAAAAATCACAATATTTAAGAAATAATGACTTCAATTTTAAGATTTTAAAAATTAGCTAGGTTAGGTTAGATTTGCTTTGCTAGTCGCAACAATATGTATTATTATCCTCACTATACGTATTGTAACTGCTACAATGTTTCGACTATTGAGGGAACAAAGAATATTTAATTGGTCCAATCAAATCTTTCTCTGAGTGTATATAAATTTCAACTTAAAAGTTTGTCGCAAGGGTCGATTTAATCGCGGCTGATGTGTCGACAAATATTTTTTGTTGTAATATGTCAACGAAAAAATGACAAAGGTCATTTCAACATTTTTTTCAACAGGCTAAAATAATAAATAAAGTATTTTAGAGAAATTTTAGCCTTGAAAAGTACGCCCGTTGTAACTTTATTCGAGGCAGATTTTGGGCTAAGGTTTTTCTTCGCTGGGACCATCGCTATTATTATTTTTTGATTCTTTTGGATTTACTTTCATTGATCTGACGAAGGAAACAACGGCGTGCTTCGAGGCATTGTAAACCGGGGATATGGGATAGTTCATCAAGCCGGCTATGGAACCGATGTTGACAACCGCGCCTCCCCTTCCACCTCTGTATTTTCCCATGTAGTCTATGGCGATGAGGGTACCTTTGACAACCGCTTTCTGTAAAAATTTTTTTTCAAAATACAATGTTTTAATTTTTTTAATTGCGTCACCTTGACACTCACGTAATTAACGTCAATATTTTTGTCGATGTCGTTATCAGCGAGGACTCCGGCGTTGTTGATAAGAACGTCAACGTATTCTTGCGAGTCAAGGACTTTCTTGAAGCAAACTGCAATGAGAAAATTTTGATTTAATCTTCGAAATACGCAATCGCACGGCTTTTGTCGTCACCTCTGAAGTGCTCGCTGTTCGTCACGTCGCAGGTGTGGTACCCGAATCTGTCCTTCCCGAACTCACTTGTGAGAATCTTCAGGTTCTGCTGTACTTTTGGACTGTTTATGTCGGACATGTCCAAAATGCCTACGTACTGAGAGGTAATTTTAATTTTTACATGCGAGAAACTTGTGACAGTAGATAAATATTGAAACTAGTGGCAACGTACCTTTACTTGATTTTTCAATAAGTACTTTGTTGTAGTGAAACCAATTCCATTGATTCCACCAGTTATGACAACCACTTTGTTTTTTATTTCCATTTTTTATGTAATAACTTCGAAAAGTTAAATTTTGCAAAAAAATGTGTACTGCCCTGTAGTAACAACTGAAAAAATTTTGTGGAAATGAAATTTATAATCTACACTCTCAAGTTCGAGATCAATTCGTTGAATTTAAAATAGCCCGATCGCCACTAAATTATAAAAATTCGATTCTTTTCAAAGTTATTATTTTTTGTTCGATTCGACGCGATTGCAAGCGCATTGTCGTTAGTACTAACTTCAAAAGTCGATTATTTATCGTCAAATAATGAGTTTTATCTCAAAAATACTTGACTGCTGTCAGTAAGCTATTTTGAATTTATAAAAAGTCGTGTCCTTGACATGATTTTATCAAGATTTTTTATCAGGACTCTTAAAAGTACGAATCAATAAACAAATTAATTATTATTTATCTACTTGTCAAATAAAAATATTGATAAAATTTGAAGAAAAAACTGGCCCTACTGGATTTTGGCAACAATTATCAATAACTTAATTATAAAAAAAGTTTTAAACAAGTTTTTGCAGTGTTAAAAATTTTCAAACTTATTAAATAATAATTTAGCGTTTTTAATTATCTACAAAAAAAAACCTCGGTATTCACAAGAAACAAAGTAAATTATTAATATAATTTCAGAAATTGCGAATACGGTTGTCGAATAGATACGTTGCACAGTGCTGCTACTAACGGAACTCATGAGAACGATTGCGTTTCGTTTTAATTTCTAATTTCGGAGCAGAGTTAAAATTAAGTAGCATCGTTTTATATCAGTATTACAATTTTTGTTCAAAATTATAATTATCAGTAGTTTATTGCTAATTAAAAAATGTTAAATAATTTTAAATTGCAGTCGATAATGAAGGTATCATTTATTTCTGTCGGTAATAAAACTATCTAATGGTGATAAAAAAGAAATCTGTAAAATCTCAATATATAATTAAAATGGTATTCGCTATTACCGAAATAATAATATGTAATTTACTAATTAGTTTATAAGTTGATCCATTTACGACAATCAACACAAAACTAATGTTATTCTAAATTTTATTTTATTTTAATTTATTTGTCTTTGAAACTTTGATTAAGGAATTATCGCTTTAAAATCAATTTCATAAAAAAGAAAATTACCAAAAAAAAATTAGATTGATTTCATAATTTTTTTTAATTTTGAATAAATTTTACATCATTTTAACTTACTGAAAAACTATATTTACTACTGCAAGTATCAAATATAAAAAATAGATGAATACTATCATTTCAAATTCGTAACAAATTGAATAAAATATTTTTTCTAAAACTTTATCACAAAATTCCAAATACATTTCTAAAAAATTTAATATACCAGACAGGAGTTTAAATAAATCAGGCAAGTGTATAATAAAAAAATTTCATTTATTTTACAGACATAAAAAAAGAAAACTTAACAATTATCTAAATTAACTAGTATAAACAACATTAAGCTACAGGAACAAATGCTTAGTCACTTCGATGACAATAGTAGTAATACCATGCTTCGCTATGTACACCTTTATACAAACGGGTCCTTAAAACTAAAAAAATCACCAGCAACGACGGTCAATCAATGACATCTACGTCTACCTGCACACAAGCTTTAAAAATCACAAAGTTCCAACGCAAGCGTCTGCGAATAAATTAACATAAACATCGTTATAACCCACGATCCACGCGGCTCATATCCACTGTACAGAAAAAAAAAAAATTTAGTACTATGTATTTACAGATCATTGTCCGGTAGCTCCCTCGAGAGCTTATCACAAGTTTAACACTTTTCATCAGAGTTAGGCGAGAGTCCTTGTGGGCAGAAATTATCGTAGACTCGCGAGTCTGACTCACAAAAATTTTGTATAAACTAAATAAATCCAAAATCTTAGTATCCAAAGTCCCAAGTCTTTCGAAATTTTCGTGCAGAAAGACTCATTTTTTGAAAATCTTCTAATGATTAGTAGTCGAATACGTGTCTCCAGGCGTGCAGGTAGTCCTTGTACTTGAGGAGGACCCCCCAGTCCCTGACGTGGCGATCGGTGTCGTGGACGAGGTCGCGCTCGTTCTCGGTCATGATGCCGCGGTCCAGCCGGGGCGGGAGGCTCAGACTCGGCAGCGAGGTTATGCTGCTCTCCACCTCGCAGATCATCATCTTCAGGTAGGACTGGGTCGTCAGCAGGGCGTTCTGGACCCGAAGCCGGTCCTCGTCCTCCACCATCTCCTCGAGGGCGACCGCGAACTTTTGAAGGTCGGCGTGAAGCTTCGGAAGGTGGTTGGCTATCTGTAACACAAAAGGTGATGCTTGGTAAGTAAATGATGTATTTTCAGAGAAATTCAGTATATCAAGGATAGAATCAGATTTTTGTAAGAATGATAAAGTCATAAACAATTTTTATTAAGTCATAAAATATATTTTTAGAAAATTTGTTGGTAATTGTGTTCAAAACTGTTTCGATAATTTCATAGTCTTGGAACCAAGACTAATTATGGATTTAAAAACAGATAACATTAGACTTATATTGTAATTAAAATAGTTTGTTGAATTATTGGCGATACAACCACAGAAGTTCGTCTGCTCGAGTCGGTGATAAACTGGCCGATTTGCATGGGGCAGCATAGGAGGTTAGACAGCTTTTCAAGCTTATCGTAATTTTAAGCTCATCAAACAAAAAAATTCGTGTCATGAAATAAAGTTTAAACCCTCAAGAATAATCTGAAATACTTTTTTATACATATGTTTTTAGTTTTTTAGTAAAATCATTTTGAAGTCGCTGTTGAACCGAAAATTCCATGGAGAGTATACCTATAGCGATGACGTCATTTAAAATTTTTTTTTTTATATAGATATACTTTTCTTAAGACCGTTACCGACTCAAGCAGACGAATTCCTTTGTGGTTTTAATACCAATACATAATATTATTTTTATATATTTTTTATTAATGCTATAGGTAAGTTGATTATTTATACTGTAATTGTAACTTTTAATTTAAGCGGTTGCGAAAACAGTTATTATCAAACAACTTATGTTGTCTCTTCGGTGTTTAATGAATACTTGTAATAATTATGTTTTGTAATTATATGAAAAAAAAAAAAAAACATATTAGTTTTATTTTTAATCATTCAGTTTTCACGTTAAATATTTATTAATTTCTAAAAATATTTAATAAAATTATTTTCAGTGACACAAGAAATTTTTTAAGTGTTCTATTTTTAAGTATCCTAATTTTTAATATTATAGTCGATTTATTAAAAATACAACACTCGAAAAAAGTCAGTTTTGACAATGTAACTGCACCCGTAAATTAATAAAATTTAATATTATTTGATAAGATGTCAAAAATTAAATAAAAAAATATAAAAAATGAATGTTGTTTGTTGCTGTTGTTGTTACACATAACTTAACAGATTAAAAAGATAAGAAAATTTTCCAAGTACATTGTAAAGGAATTTTAAGACTAACGGTTTACACTAAGCAGAAAACTGGGCTTTATACTAATTAATTATTAAATTTAGTTTATTTGTTGTAAACTGTGATTATTAAAATCTCATTATAGCGATTACTCATCACTCAACAGTTTAAAAATATAAGAAAAGCTTCTAAGTTGCAGATTAAAGAAATATTTCAATCTTCAATAGAGAATAGCTTGTGGATGATTCATAATCATAAAATTTTTTCTTAATGACGTTTGTTAATTACAAATCTATATATAAAATATATGATTATGAATAACAATACTTCTACGGGAATAATTTTAATGAAATATTTAATTGCATCGAGTCTAATTACTGAAAAATTGAAAAACAATTTTAAACTCCAATATCTCGATACAAAAAGTGATAATAAAAATCAGTCTAAAGTAGCCCATCAAGAGGCTAAAACTGGAATAAGGTTTTTGGTCAAGACAAACAAACTGACAGTAAAATGCTTTCAAATGAAAAAATTAACTTTATAAATCAATAAAATTTCCATTCTTTATTTAATTTAAAAAAAAATTACGTATAAAAAGTAAGAATTTCACTAACAAAAGTACGGCTTTGCACTAGCAATTTAAAAAATCATCAAAATTTCATATCGATTCTCCAAAACAGTCAAACCTTGGTCAAACTAAATCACCCGTACGATTTTTTAAATCTCAATAGCTCAATCAACATTCCAAGGCTTTCAAAAAAAAAAAATCAATCAATTACATTTCTTACATAAACCATATATAATCACCCTCTCCAATCGCCAATTACCGAAAAAGCCAGAGGAATCCCCGCCCGGTGAGTAATCCCAGGTACGAGCCCCCCGCGACTTCGCTATAACTCCGTTATCAGCTCGCGCCAGATTACACGAGTCGACCCGGCCAGCATCAAGCGCATCCTCTGTTGCGCTTTACCCCCACCACGTCTACCCGGTACGCCCGGGCTGCAGCTCCTGCTCGCCTGGTACTTTATAATAATTACCGTCTCATTAAAATTTGTTATTTAACGTTAATCAATTCAGAGCTGCGATACAATGGTAGTTGGGGGTAGGAGCGCTATCGATGAGGGCCGAGCATTTTATTACGAGGACGTTCGTTGAGCATGAATGGAGAGGCTGCTCGGGGTAGATGAATCTGGGTTTTTCCATAGACTGGTGA
Organism: Encarsia formosa; assembly: GCA_038277355.1. Taxonomy (NCBI): domain Eukaryota; kingdom Metazoa; phylum Arthropoda; class Insecta; order Hymenoptera; family Aphelinidae; genus Encarsia; species Encarsia formosa. The sequence goes on along the minus strand of CM076184.1, from coordinate 7,780,331 downwards.
TGGAGATCGTAATTAGATTGAGTAGCTTTTCATGAATGATACAATAGATCCCGAATACTAGAGATGAATTAGTATGTCAATCAATTGATAATCAATTGATGTTTTTGTATCGAAAGAATTAGTACTTTTGGATTGATATTTTTACAATGGTGTAGGTAATGAAGATTATTAGAAAAAGAACTAAACTCATCATAAGTTTCAAATAAAATATTTTAATATTTTGAAAACTTATTCTTTATTCCAATGGAATCCATAAATAGTGAGTATTGCTAATCAAGGAGAAAGAACTGGACCTATAATCTGTTAAACTGGCTAAATTGTAAGCAATTCTGATTTAAAAAAGAACTAGCTCCATAAACCATTAATATGAAATATCAATTTTGTACCTTTATATTAAGCTAGTGCAATTGTTACAGTAAAAGAAATTTTTTTGAATTTCTATAAAACAGAAGAAGTGGGCCTATGACTACGCAATAGTGAGTATGTTAAACAAATGAACTGTACCCAAAATCTTCATCAACGGTCATCACATAGATGAACAAACTAATTTTACTGATAACAATGTAAAAAAGTCTGAACCGTTGTAAAAAAATCTGCAAGTAACTGTTCAACGTCACAACTGAATCCGTAACAATTATCCATTTCACAGACATTCCAAAAGCGTTAGTCCGGTAGTTTTGATATATTAAACACCGCCACGTGTAAAAACTCACGTACCAAAAATTAAAAAAAGAACGATAATGGAACACAACTATGAAGTGCTCTTCACGCTCGACGCGATTCACGTAGTTCCGTCGTACATTAGCTCCATCGTAGGTGTACCTTTGACGCGCGACTTTCAACTTCCCATAATCACGGCTAACGAAGTCATCATCTTGATTGCCGGACTCGTTCCGGTTCGCCATTACGTTTTTAATTTTCTGACGCAAATAAACCAATTTTAGCTTTACAAAAAACCACAGAGTCACGGGTCCCCTGTAGTTTTCCACAAAGTGCATCGGCTTAGACCGGACGTCCTTGAACTTGACTTGTTTCCGGGAAAGCACGCGTTACCGATAAGAGAGAAATCAGTTTAGCCAACCTTTCTCCAGAATCCTCCAGTTCGGTTCCGGAGAAATTTTTTACGACTTTTTAGGAAGAAATACGGGCTATTGTTAATTTCGGCTGTTCAACTCCCGGAGCCTCATGTAAACGTCCTCTTATCTCGACGATTTCGGGAAGCTATGTTTGCTCAACCAAATCCCCTCGCGCCAATTAACTTCAATTTTTTTTCGCTCTTTTGTTGTATACACAGTTTGGGGGAATTTTCGGTATCGGGTCGGATCGTAATCTCGTCCGGGGCACTCGATGTTTAAAAAAAAAAATCAATTTTTCAAATGGGTTGAACTAGGAGAAGTAGTGGGCTTTTGATAATACCGGGTGAATCCCCTGACGCGATGAGACCGGAATGCCAGGTGTGTTTCCCCCCCTTGCTATGAATAAGTTTGAGTATTGTCCGAGGTTATTGCGTCATGATGGAATCCTTATTTTTTTTGGGATGTCTGGTGACTTGTCATGAGTTAAGATTGTCATGTTTTGCTTGTAAGATACGGAAATGACCGACAGTGACATAGTCACTGGATTATGCTGAACTCAATGTTTTACTTAAATAATAAATAATTTTTTTAAATATTGTTTTCAGTATACAAATCTAATATATACATAATCATGTAAAATTGGTACTGATCATTAATTTATTGTATGTCATAATGCTTATGACACATTATTTTATTTAAGAATCTTTTGATCATTTCATTATCACAAGCAATTGATGTCTATGTATTTTATTTAAACAAATAATTTTATTAGTTTTTAAAAAAATTATTAAAATTATTTTTTTCCAAATGGTAAACAAATGTCCTGTACGGCATGGTTCTCCCTACAACAATTAAACACCGATCTCCGTAAACTGTTCCAAAAATGGATGCATCTTTAAATACCCGATTCCTAATCGAAGTGTTTGAAAAACATTGTTCCGAAAATAGACCCCAGTGGATTAAATTTAGCCCGATTATTGAGCTTGCAAACCTCTTCAAGTGGTTTTCGGACGTCGGCGTCTTTTGTCGGATTACACGAGGATTTGATTTCGGGACTGATATGATGCAATCTGGACTCCGAAGGAAATCCCGTTTGTCGATTTCGCACGGGGTACACTTGAATAATAATTGAATCTAATCTAGTGACGTGCATACGTAGAAACACGTGGAGTTTGAATGTCGAAAATTTAATTGGGATTTGGACACCTAGTGCAACGCTGTTTCATTTTTTAGCCTAATTTATGCGGACTTGAGAAAAACAAGGTGAAAATTGTTTAGCCTATTATAACTTTTGTAAATTGGGTAAAAACGATAGCAGAAAAATTTATAATTTATGATTAAAAAATTTATAACCGTCAAAATTTATAGTGAATTCGCTATCAATGTTTCTGATACAGGGATTAAAAAAAATTGCAAGAGCTAATGAAATGCAGAAATTCTGTGTACTGTATAAGATTTGCAAGGATTAAATCCAAAGATTATACAGCAGTTGGTCTGATAATCCAGGATCAAGCAAAATTATTAAGTTTTATATTCTATGAAATTTTTTTTTTTTTTTTTTAATAATTCAAATGTCACAAGTAATTTTAAATTTATGTAAAGTTGACAACCCTTAAAATTTACAAAAAATTCAATAACTTTAATTTGTAGAATAAACTCTCCTATACCCCACTAAAACTGTCACAAAAATCTTCAAAAAACTGTTTATCAAAACAAACTTTGGCACTATCAAATAATTCTATTTAATTTGAATAAACTAGTAAAAACCGCATTTAATTAGAATCAGTACATTAGTAACCCTTCAAAAGAAATAACGTTCCATCAAGAAACCTTTAAAATCAAAATTCATCTGAAATCTCGGGGTGTCACGGTAATAATAAAAAAAAAGAAGGAAACTAACTACTTGGGGCTTGGAGTGTCTGAGTCTCTTGACGAGGTGCACGTCGCCGTGTCCTGGTAGCCAGTTGGGTATGTACTGGTGCTGCTCGACCCCGATCCTGACCTTCTCGTAGAGGTACTCGTAGTCCTTGGTGAGGTAGTCGTTCATCATGAGCTCGTGCTGTATCCTGAGGCTCCTGAGGCTGGCCCTGGCCTCCTCCTCGGGGTTCCTGGGGTCGGCGAGTTCCACGTCGTTGTCGCTCCCGCAGGGCTTGTGCCAGTAGGGCACCGGTGACTTGGTGACCCTGGCGAACTTGGGGTTGCCGGTGGTGCTCTGGGGACCGGCCCTGACGACACCGGCGATGATAACACTGAGGATCATTACGCACGTATACATTACGAAGGAGAGAGTACACTTGAACACACTGCACTTGTATTGACGGCCAAGAGGAGTTAGTTTGTCAAACCGGGTACGCGCGGTTCGCTCTTTTATATATTCGTTTGTGTAAACACGATCGAGCCGGCCGCGGATAGATACGGAGCGGCGGCGGCGGCGGCCCCTCCTACGCGCCAGATACAGAAGCGCTTGGAGGGAGAAGAGGAGCAATTTCGCGATCATCCAAATTCTTACTTTTTTCTTTTTTGTGCGGGGTGGGGTGATTGTACGCACCTGGAGTGGGTTACCGAACCGAGTTCTTGGGGACTTTTAAAGTTTCTTTGGGTGGGGTTTTGAAGGATGGCAATGTTGCCCTTAATTTTTATTGTAGTGACAAATTTAAAAAATATTAAATTGTTGTGTATTTTGGAACAAGGGTTCCACAATATCAGTACAGTACAGTTGTTTAATTTTAAATTTTATTGATGCTGAAAAATGTAAAAATTTTAGTTTTGGATGGACTATTGCAATTAGCTTTTAAAATCACTATTATTTTGGTATTGACACAGTCTATAGTGTATTGACAGAGACGAATTTAATTTTTCTTAGATTAAAAATTTTATTTCTCATACAATACTTTATTTACATTTAATTTGAATTTGGTTGATAATCATAAAAAATTCATAATTAAAAAAAGTAAAATAATTTAATTTTTTAAGTTTAAAATTTTTTATCAAACAAAAACAGAAAACCACTGGATATTATAACAAGAACAAAAATTAATTTTATTTCTCATTTTAATACCGAGGTATGAACCAAAATTAACTTTGGTATCAAGACCAAAAGAATATAGATTTTGGTACCTTAGCTCATTACTAGTTATTGGTGTAGATTTGATGTTACAAAATAATGATGAATGATTTCGTTTATTATGGTAAGGCCGGGTTATCGAATCAGATCATTAAATATCGATCTACTGATAATACACTTTAAAAAAATCAGAGGATATTACAAAAGCTTGCGTTCGAATTGCATGAATCAAGTTAATCTCTGCTAGACCATTTTTTGCACTTTGCTCAATTTTGATTTTGAAATTTTTTTACTAATTTTTACTAATTTATTGAAAAGTTTTTATAGACAATCAATAGCAGATAAGAAATTTTTTTTTTCATTTATTATCATTATTTTTTAAAGTAATGAATGATAGTTTTAAAGCTATGTCAAAATTATTTTTAACAGGTAACGATATTAATCAATTTCTATGTTGTATTTTTTATGATTCATACTTCTAATGAGTAAGAATCAGAAAATTGGTCAATTTTTTAATTATGTAAGAAAAATTCTCAAAAAAAAAAAAAAAAAAAAACTTTATTTCTAATTAGTAAGACTCGCGTCGCTAATAAAAATGCTACTGCTGTGACCAATGTTATCAATATTAGCAATAAATATTAAATTTTATTGATGCAAAAGCTTGGTTAAATCCAGATAAAAATACAGTTTATTTATGTATTAAACTTTAAAATTGACTCTAAATTTTGATGATTTTAATTTTGTATAAACATCATTTCTAATTTAAATTGAATTTTTTCATTTATTGATCAAGTACGAAAAAAATTTGTTGTGGTAGATAAGAATACTTTTAAATAAAAAACTTTTTATTTAAAAATGCACTTTGGTCAGGTTGGGGTTGCATGACTTCGTAAATAAAATTCTTCTTCCATTGGAATTTCGTACTTGAAAAATTTCTACCGTCACGTTTTAGTTATGACGAGTAGGTTTGAATCATTTTGATAATCCGGTCAATGAAACCGATATCGATTTTTTTATTGAGATCAAATTAATCAAGATTAAGTTATTACGCTCCCGCATCATGGGCTGTTGAACCTGAAATTTTTTAAAGGTTCGTGTGCCTTTTAAATTTGACCATTCATAATTCTTCTTTTCTTGATCAATACCTTTTTTTCATCATTTTTGAATCGATAAAAATAAAACTTTTTTTATAATGTGTAATAAATTTTTATTTCATTCTATGATTATTAATTATTGTTTTTTTATAATTTAGAAAATGAGATCACATTTTTTTGTAGTTTGTGAATACTTGAATCTTAGGGTAATAAAAAAAAACCTTAGATAAGAAATACTCTAACAGTAAAAATAGATTAAGATTGCGATCTAATACATAGTTGCCGATGAAAATCCTAACTTGTACAAAACCTCTTTAGAATCAAATAAAAATAGTTTATTAGCCATCGTATCTTTAATCTTTTTTTTTTATATCTTAATTTGATGTAGATTTTAAGTTTTACTGGGAATACCAGTAAGCAATCGATATATATATATATATATATATATATATATATATACAAACTCTCTTCTTTTCTATTTGCATAAAATTATTATTATTATTATTTTTTTATTTTATTAATCTTTATTACCTTTTGGAGATTATTAGATACAAATACATTATACATATAATCCCAGTGGGGTACAATAAGGGTTTCAACTGTAGGTTTCATGAAGTCCGTCGGGTGTTTCCGTCGTTGAATGCTTCATCTGATAAGGTGAAGATGCCGTCCGATATTCCTTCAGCTATTGATGCGGGTAGCAGTGAAGGGTTTAAAAGGTCTTGGCCTTATCTGGTGTGATTCGCTTGTAATTTTTAGTGAGCATTAAATCCAATCATCGGTGGCCATCTCCTTTGATCCTCAGAATGAACCAATATTCCCCAAAAATTCTTGTCTCGTCACATGCGGGACGTGCGGCTCGCCTCGCCGCTGCTCGAAAAATCGAGTCGGCGGAGATTCGAACCGGCGTCCCTCGGCGCGCCGATGATAAAATTATTTTATAGTTACAATTTTTTTTTTTTTTTTTTTTCAAGTATCAGCCATAGGTATTTTTCAATAATTATTAAATAAAAATTATTTTCAATTTATATTCAACCCTAATAAAATCATCAGACTCAATGTAAATTACCTGTGAAGTAACCTAATGTTATTCAGGTACCAGACCGTCTAAGAATGTTATTTATATTATCTTCGACCGATATCATCATAATTTATTTTTAAATTACCATATAACCCCAAGCAAAATGACCGATTAGACCATGTCACTTGTACTTTGAACCAGTTTAGTTCACAATTTCTATTTAGAATAGAGTCATTAACCCCTCCGAAAAGTTATTAGCAGATAAGAAAAATCACGTAATTTACACGGCTGTGCTTTCCCCGGACTATCTCGAATCCCGGGTTTAACGCCTAAAAAACAATTCGACCGCTTAATCAACGGAAGTTGATGAAAAATTATGTTAAAAATTTTTTTTCACAGCTTATCTAGAGCGAAAAAAATTTCCAGTAAACGGCTATCGATGGGTCTTAGTTGTAATAAGCCGGGAAAAATTTTCACGGACGGATGCACCAGAAGTTTAAATAAATTCATGAATAACGGGTTGGGAATTTCTTTATCTTCGATAACGAGATTACCGAGCGACTTTTGTGTTTGTCAATACTTTGCATGTCGGGTGAAAGCTTAGATGACCCATAAATGGTCGATTTTTTATTATAATACACGAAATTTTCAGTTTTTTTTTTGTGTGAATCTCGATGTAAAGTTTGAAAAAAAAAACATGTTTCGATGACGAATGATGACGAAGGGAAACATATTTATGTTTTGATCTAAAATTTGTCGAAATCATGTAAATTTTTATAATTTATTATTTATGAGTTGCTAAAAACTTAGCAACGATAAATCTCATCGAATTTATTTAAATATTTTGAAAAAAAACTTGAGCAAAAAACCGATTGATAACAAACTGAACAATTACATAATTACATGGCATGTGGTTTAGACTATAATAATTTAAAAAGTACCGAATGAATCATCGAATATCATACTTATGCATATTTTTAATCAAAAACAGTTTCATTACTTTTCATGTACCTACACACGTTATTTATTCATAGTAATTTAATTACTCATCAGAGAAAAATGAAATGCTACTTGTAAATGAAACATTAAACTATTCTATCATTTGAATGAAAAACTGTTACTATACAATTCTTTCAAATCTATTAAAAATGAGTTTTTTTTTTCTTTCTGAGACTTGAAACTAAAGAAAAAAAAATTGGATTTTATTTTTAGTTGACCTCGCAACCTCAAGTACACCAATTAACGATTATTCTATTGTATTATTAAAAATAAATAATTTTCAAGCTAACAATCTCAAAGATAGACACAAAAAACGATAAATAATTATTCTTTATCGTTTTTAGTAACCAACGTGAATCATAAAATTTAATCCGGTCACGATTCCTGATCTCGGCTGACCGCAGCGGTACTTATCTACTGATTTCTCCAATGGACCGCGAGCCGTCCGACTGCACCCGAGTCTAATCCACTGATCCCGAAAAAGCAAGCTTCTACGAACCCGAAACGAGGTCTGGGTAGCGTCTTTGAAAAAGCTGTTCCTCGAACCGCGACCGTGTCATCGTTGCGCTTTTAGATGGAGGAATTCCCGTAAAATTTTCGCGAGCATTGCGTCGCGGTGATAAATCCGTAAGGAAGGAATTTCGTGACGACAGTGGATCAACAAGTGACCTAAGCGTCATCGCTACCAGGCGAGTGCGTCAGGTGTGGGAGAAGTATTTTCTCGTGACTTTTCGAAAACTGTTATTTTGATGAATCAATTTTGTAAGAACAATGTTTCCTAGTTTTTTTTTTTTTAATTTTTTTTAAAACTGCGTCGATGTACTGGATTGAACATATTGTTCTTGATAGATTGAGAAGTTTTTATTGATGGTAAAAAGCTCTGCAAGCTCTGCAAGCTCTGTATAGAAGCAATCGAGGGTTTTTTATTTTTTATTGAATCATAAAATTCAGAAAATTTAATAAAATTTAGAAGATGACTCATTAATTTTTTTACAAGAGACTAGGAAAAATAAATTTTTTTCGTTAGCCTATCATCAGGCTTCGAAAGCTTCGTAAGCTTTTTCGGCAGCATCGAGTTGTTTTACAATACTAACGAGCATTTGTTTAAAAAAAAAAAAAAAAGAAAAATTTATTCTTTGTGCTATACAATATCCTTCATGTTTTACACAGTTTTGAAAATTGTGTTGAAATTGAAATTTATAAAATTTTCGATACAAATAGTTCCGTAAGTACAAAAACAACCACACAGTATGGCAAAAATAATTTTTATAAAAATAAAAATAATCTAATAAAAATTATTCTAATTAACTAATAAAAATTATTCTGCATAAATTTAACAAAACGCTTCATTAATCTTTAAATTAAAATACATAATTCATCCATCTCAAAAAAAATAATAATAATTCTAATTTTTACAGTATTTTTGAAAAAAGAGCAACTCGTGCACGCTTGAAGATATGTAATAACGGGATGCACGCTGGTGTTTGCAGACATCTGAGTTTGTTTGGACTGTGATTCAAGCGTGCCGGGAAAGCCGCGTGCGCGCCGTGACGTAGTGAAGTCTTACATAGATTCTATTATTCGATCGGGTTAATGAGCGATCCAAATTCTCCCGATGTGAAAGTTGTCTATTCGAGAGGCGGATGAGTCATTTTAAAAGTTCCTGATCTGAAGCTTACCTTTTTGGTAAGTCAAAACTTCGGGGAGTTAATTACGTCAGTGCGGTCTTTTTGAAGAAATATTTCAGAAATTCGAATAAAACCAGAGCTAGATGTTTTTAAAGCTTGCTTCAGATTTTTTCAATAGATACACAGATTAAAATTTTTATAAGAAAAGTGTGGATAGTTCCTTTTTATACAAGATGTTTATTATCATACAAAATGTAGACGGTAGAAGCGTATAAAATATCCCTCGTAATTGTTTATAAGAGCAAAAATTTGAAAATGTCATTTTAAATAAATTGTTAACATCGTCATCGAACATTTTTTTTTTTTTATAAAGCTTTAATCTTAACAGATCCCTGGTAAAAAAAAAATGTATACAGGATAATGTAAAAAAATTTATATACGCCATCCTACAAAAACCTACAAATTTTTTTTTTTTTTTTTTTTTTTTTTTTTTTTACAGTATTGGAGTCGAGTTGGTTTTGAACCGAAGTCCATCGTATTACCAGTCCAATACTGTACCAGCTGAACCACGCTGTATACGTAAAACATTTTTATTATTAAGAATTTTAAATTAATTATATCATCATTCAAAAAATAAAATTTCTCATTGGAAATAATAATAGCACTCAATTTGTATTTTAACAACGCAGCAAGTAATAAAAATTTTTTTTTATTAAATCAATAATAATAGAATAAGTTTAAAGTAAATAAAAGAAGTAAGAATTTTAAAAAATTATGAATCACGCATGTTTTGAAGTACGTTGTTATTATCTATCTTCCTCTTGTCGTCAAAATTATAACTTGCGTCAAAGCACTATTTAATCAGTTCTTAGAAATTTTAGATTAAATATCAAATTAGTTAAAAAATTTAGCAAAGAGGTCAAAAGAAAGAAAAAAACTAAAAAAGCATTCTTTCAAAAATTCAAAAATTTTCGATTGAATTGTTAAAAAAAATAAATTTTAGCGATTTTGTATTCTACAATTTTTATTAAATGTCAAAATTATATCAACCAATGTTTTGTCATTTATTTTATATAAAATATTTAATCTTTTATTAAAAATAGAAATTAGGATGAAAATTGGTAAGTAATATCATGACTGGTGACTAGTTTTTAATAATTAATAATTATGCGGAGTTTATGGTGAATATTTCTGATGCCTAACAATACTAATGTAAGACTTCAAATGAGTTCGAAGCATTTTATTATATTCAAATTAAACTTTTAATATTAAAAAAAGGTATTAAAGTTTTAAAATTTCTTATTACTTATAAATTTTTTTAGAGTAAGTTTTTTTCTGCTTTTTTTAATATTAAAAGTTTGAATAGGGTTGGCAACTTTTTGGAAATTTATAATATTTTTTTGCTTATTTAGTTAAAATATCAAAAAATAATCGACACGTATTTTTTCTTTTTAAAAAAAAAACTAAAATTAAAGGAGTACAAGTGTTTAAATTTTTTAAAATTTCAATATATATAGATATACTTTTAATGGAATTTCGGGTTAATGACGTTATCAACCCGTAGTTTAAAAACTTTTCTTAATTTTCTTCTTGCTCAATTTTGATTTAAAAATTCTAAAAAAAATGTTAAAATTCATTAAAAATCGAGTACTTTTAAAAAAATATATTTTTAAAGTACCGGTTGCCAACCCTATTATGAGCTATTTCAAATATTAACAAATGAATTATACATTTAAGCTCTGTTTGAATAAAAAAAATTCAAAATTGATAAACATCAATCGTATTGTTTATGATAAGACTTCTAAAAGTTCTAAAAATAGAAAATTTATATTTTTAAAGGGAAAAAAAAGTCATAGTTGAAAAAGTTTTTTTTTCATTTCAATTTAAGCAACGCATAGTTCAGCCATGGAAATTTTTTATCAAATAAAAAAACTAGGGTACTTTAAAAAACGACGAATAACTCATTTTTTGAAGTACTTGATTTTGGACGTATCTATACTTTGCGTCAAAATTATAACTTGCGTCAAAGCGCTAATTTAATTAATTCTTAGAATTGACGGATTAAATTTCAATCAAAGAAAAAAATTTGGTAAATCATTCTTATGAAATTAACTACATAATTTTAGATTTAAAAAGTATATGTTTTAGTGCGTTCGTAGACTAAAATTCTTTCGAAATGTCAAAGTTACATCAATCAAATTTAGAGTTCTATGAACAATAATGTTGGGAATTAAAATTCGTAAATATCATTTCTAAATACTAAGCACTTTTTCAATTTATTTATTTAGAGTATATACTATTTTTTAGGTAGTACATACTAACAAAAGACTGTATAAGTTTTTTTTTTTTTTATTAAGAGAAGATTAAAAAGTTATTAAAATTTAAAATATTTATAATACAATTTTTGACAGCTTATTCTGAATTAAAAATTTTCAACTGTGAGCTTTTCCAAAGTATAAATTTTACCTCTAAAAAATTTAAATATTACAAAACAATGATTGATAAATTTTTAAAATTAATAATGAAAAAATGCTATAAGCTCCAAAAATAGAAAATTTTATCTAATCACCCGGATTTTTATCTCCAGATTGAAAATTCACCTGTGATACCTTAATCAATTTTTGGGCAATCAAATCATTTCCCGCGCACTCATTCCCAAAAAATTCGCATCAATCACAATCGTTTATTTCGCGCGGTTATAATTAGCCCGGAGTATCGCACCCGAACGTTCGATCGGCGATCAAAATAGAACAATTAAATCTGAACTTCAAAAGCGCGGTCCTTTTCCCAGGTAAACAAACGTTTGCATTTTTCCACCCGCATTTCCCTGAAGCGGTGCAATCAAAGGTTCTCAACCTAACCTCAAAATATTTTAAGCTTTTTTTACTACTATCTGCTATGCATTCAAAAGAATTTTCAAATATAAAATATTTTCAAGAGGGCAATCCTGTAAGAAATGAGGATTAGGTTAATTATAAAAATAATAAATTGAGTCTATAAAATCGCCAGTTAATGGATAATCTAATTCATTAACAGAAAATGTTTAAAAAAATTGAAGTATGATAACTTTACTATTTTAGAGTAATTTTTTAATTCAAAGTATTATTTACTCTACAATCTTTAAAAACGTTGCATCTATCATAATAATGATAAAAGAAAATTATCATTTCAAAAATTAGAATCGCTCACTTTTTTTATTCTATTAAAAAATCTAAATGCATTAAAATAATAAAAATTTTCAGACTTTCAATGTTTTGATATAACTACCGTAAATAAAGAAAAAATTTTGTCTTTTATCAGACCAGATTTACCCGCCGTCGTAATCTAAGATTAAAGTATGAATTTTTTATCGGTTAATTAACCATCAACACGCGCTCGGTTGAACGACTTGAGAGATTTCGGGAGTGAAAATTTTTTTGTAGGTTCTTGGCCTCCGCACAGTATATCTCCTTTCGAAAAAACAAATCTCGAGTTATTGTTTTATGCATTTTCAATTTCTCGGGCTCCCAAGTTAGATACTCTCGTCAGTTTCTTGTTTTTCGAGTGAGCCGTTGCACTCGGGGGAAAGTTTTTCAAGAGGAAAAGAATTTTTTTTTTTTTTTTTTCGATATATTTGTTTTGAAAATAATTGAACGGTGAGGATTGTTGTTAGCTAACTTCCCAGAGTTCATGAATTCTAAAATAATAAAGTAAAAAATTCTCAGGTTTTTCCAAAGTGAAATAAGCATTTTATGTAAATTTTAAATGAAAGTTCATATTTAAATGTCTCGTGTTATTCATGAAATATCGAAATAACGCTAAAGTTTTATTGGAGTGATATCCAAAGTACTCCATCGAGATAAGAATAAAAACAAAGAGAAAGGAGGAAAAATTTTTTTAAAAACATTGAACCCACTTTTGAATTAGATAAATTTATACTATTTTTTCGCGCTCTTCGATAACTATCTTACGCCGTGATTAATTATCGGTACTCACGCGATGACTTCGCTACTAACTTGGGACACTAAAACTAGACTTTGAACCCGAGACGTCAAAGTCCAGAAATCTTAAGTTTCTAGTACCATTTAAACGTTTACTCTGCTACGCCACGAAAACATGGAAAAAATTTGGTATTTAATTTTTTTTTTGTTTTTATGAAATTTGAAGTGACTAATGTGAATTTTTGAGAAAGGTATTTTTTTTTAAGAAAGATCAAAAGACATTAAAATTTAATTAAATAATAGGGTTGGCAACTTTTTGAAATTAATAATATTTTTTTGCTTATTTAGTTAAAATATCGAAAAATATTTTTTCTATTTATTTTTTTTCTATTTATTTTTTCTTTTTTGCAAAAAACTAAAATTAAAGGAACTACAAGTGTTTAAATTTTTTAAAATTTCAATATATATATAGATATATTTTTAATGGGATTTCGGGTAAATGACGTCATCAGCCCGTAGTTTCAAAAACATTTCTTAATTTTTTTCTAGCTCAATTTTGATTTAAAAATTCTAAAAAAAATGTTAATATTCATTAAAAATCAAGAAATTTTAAAAAAATATATTTTTAAAGTACTGGCTGCCAACCCTATTGGAACATGATTCATTTGTTTGTTGAATTTATAATAAAAAAAAATTAATTTATTCAAATTTTACAAAAATTAATCTTCAAAGTTATCAATATAGTAACTAAACAATAGTAATTAAATAATATTTCTCGAGTGCGTCAGCAATTTTGATATAAATGTAGTTTTTAATTTTGAAGTTTGATGTACGTACGCGTGTTTAGCGAGCCGAGAGTCACTAGTCATCAATGAACTCCCCTCGAACGTAACGTGAATGAATGCGTTGACGTACTCTGTCCCGGCGCTGCTCAAAGCAAACAAGAGTCAAGTGGTTTGCTCAGCACTGTTATCTTGTGCCAACATAGAGAGCCATCGAAACGAATTTTAATTCTAATTGTAAGTTTTGACCAATTTTAATCTTTGATGCAATGTAGAAAAAAACATTTCATTATTTAACAAATTATTTATTGTAATTATTACCAGTAATTTTTATAGTATAAGATGATTAAATTCAAGTCCTTATAAAAAAAATTCAATAGGTATTGTACTCAAGAAATATACAACAGTTTTGTTTAAATGATAGATTCAGTATACCTGCTATCAGATTTTCATGCAATACGATATTGCAGCATTTAAACTTTCAAATAATAATTTTTGTTTACAGCTCAGTCACTAATAAATATTGAGATTTATCTGAAATAAATTTGAAAAATCAAAATAACTTACTCGATAACTTATGTGCAAACGAGTCCTCAGCTAACAGCGGATACTTATCAAGTCATCAAATATTATAAAAAATTGTTATACAGTCTTTCTTCATTAAGTAAAATATAAAAACATAAATACTATTGAAAAAATGCTCTTTTTGGAAACAATTTGAGCTTGAAAAGTAATGAAAAAAAAAAAAAAAAGAGCAAAAATACTATGCATTGTCAACTTTTGGAGTGCTACTATTTTTATTAAATGATTTCAAAAAATCTAAAAATTTGCCATAATAGTCTAAAAAACACAAAAAAATTTTTCTTTAAAATATTCAAATTTTTCTTAAAATTTATCCAAGACTGAAAGTTTTTGAAAAGAAGTGCTTAGTATTTATTATGACTGATATGACTGAAGTGCACAGCCTCTCAAATTTTTCTTATCACTCCATGCGTATTACATTAAATGTTTAAAAATAAATATCTGCAATGGCTGTGTAAAAAAAATAAATGAAACAAATAAGTTTATGATAAATTTTATTACTCAGGCACCATGATCAATTACAAAATTTTGACAAATCTTTTTTGCATAACATACAATCGAGAATATCTGTCACGATCAAATGGTCATAATTGAAAATCGGTAAAGAGGCGCTTAAACAAATAGCAGATTTATCATACAGTTCTCTTATTTTGAGTCCTTTCTCCACTTTTTTTTTCATCCACCTTCCGTAGATGGGAAATACCTTCTGCCAATCGTTCTTTTCATAATCTTCAATCAAAAATTTATTGGCAGCATAATTTTTCAATTTTCCAAATACTATCCACTAGTAAATTGAAATAACTTATCCAACACTCTTTAATTTTACTACTTTTCATAGCCTCCAATTCTTCAGTACACTTTTCGAAATAATTCTTGTAGCTATTATGATTTTCAATAAACTCTAGTACACTTTGATGTACTGGGATTTTAAGTAATTTGAGTTTAGCAAGCTGCTCCAATATCGACTTCGACATATAATTTAAATCAGATGCATAGTATTGTACACCATTTTTATCTCTATAAATATCAATATAATAAAAATCAAAAATATGTGCACCGTTATGTACCACACTGAAATCAGTTTGGCCAAACAGAAAATTCAAGTAGACCAAATCTTCGTCCGTGTCTACGCCAACCCGACAGGGAATTGTTGTTCGGGCTGGAGCCTGGGCCCATATACGGGATACGCTTCAGACCACCTCCAGCCCGTACGGGGCGCCCCCGGTCTGAGCCACTAAAAACTACATAAAAAAAACGCGGCGCTAGTCTGGCCCAGTACGGGCTACCCAGTATGCAATTATATATAGATATACACGCGTATTGCGATCGTCTGAATAATTGTTGTTATATATTAGTTGATATCGGTTACTGTACCCAGCAGCTACTAGTCAACCAATGCTCAATTAAATAGTAGCACCAGATATTGCCCCCCCCCCCTCCCCTACAAAGATGAAGATTATGATCTTATTAAAAGTTTTTTTGTATCTAAATTAACACCTCCACAATCATGGGGATCTTATAAATGTATAAGAAAAGAATATGCAGGTTATGCCTCTTCTACACTGGCGGATCATCCGAGGAGCGGTTTGACTTTTAAATTGTTATATCTCGCTTCTGAGTAGATATACAGCACTGGCCGTCGAAATTATATTAAAAGTCAATATTCTCTACCCATAATCACAAAAAATAGTAAAATTTACAAATATGGAAGCACGATATAACAATTTTAAAGTTAAGCCGAACTTCGGATGATCCGCCAGTGTAGAAGAGGCATTAGAAAATTGCTTTTAAATAAATAGTAATGATTAATAAAATTAAAAAAAATGTAATAAATACTTGTATTTACAGATACTTACGAAGAAGCTTTAGAAAAAATACAACCAGTAAAAAAAAATGGATGATTGAACATCAGAAAGTAAAAGTAAAAAAAGTAAAAAAAAAGAATGTAACCTTCTCAGCTTGTATTAATCAGCTTAAAAATAGTAACATTGTTTTAAAATCCACTGATGAACCAAGTAATAATATGCTTCATGATAAAAATGGTAAATTCTCTGAGCAAGCACTTTCTCAAGAAGATCATTCAACTTTGACATCCGATAGTCGATACTGAAACATTTAATATGGTAAATACTGCAACATCTCATAAATCATCACCAGAAGATAAAGTTGAATCAACTTCATTTAACATCAGTGATTTTGAAGAGTTTTAAATGGTAACTGGATTAAGTGATGATTTGAGTAAAAGTAGTGAAGAAAATAGAACAAAAAGAAGTTTCAATGAAATTCAAGATGAACAACTAGACCAACTTAATCTGTCCTCTGACATTACAATAAATAATTTATCAAATAAATCATTTGATGATTTAGGGAGCTCAGATAATTCCAGTAAGTACTATATTTCATCCAATCACCCCTTAAAATAATTATTTAAATATACTTATGTTGTTGACTTCTCGCTCTAATAATATTTTCATTGCTTACATTGTATGCAAAATAAATATGAATACATAAATATATGTGAATGATTTTTTTATGATTCTAGTTACTAATCCTGGTTGTGAATGTTTTTTACTTAAAAAAAAAAGTATTCAGACGCTTGGACACAAGTCGAAATGGAGATTGATGTTACAAGTGAAATAGTTACCAAAAAAGATATTCAAAATATAAACTTGAATTTGGAACATTTATCACATACATATAAACAACATACTTATAAACTCAGTGAAGATGTCAAAGCAAATTGTGAGAAAGTTACTTCACATTTAAACCCTCCAAGCACGTGAATAAGAAAATTTACCTCGCGCTAGTGCTGATTCTCTAAAAAACAGGGACTTGGTGCGCGACGGGATAATCCCGTCGTGGCGATGGGATTGACTCAGGCGCTCTGTATGGGTTTTTTCCGTGGCTCATTGTATGAGTTTATCCCCTCTTTTTTCTTTCCGTGTGAGTACTCCACGACAGTGACAGACGAGACAGTTTTCTACCTTCTACGATCCTCCCTTCTAATGGCAAACCTCAAAAAGTTATAGTTGATGACCGTATAGCCTGCAAAGAGGCGGCTGGTGTCAAACATTGAAGAAAAAAAAAAAAAAAAAAAAAATTCCGTGCGCTGGTGGACTGAACCCATGCAATCAAAACGGGATAAAGGCGTCCGACGTTGCACGGGTACAGTCCGCAACTTTTTTTTCCATGTACGAGAGAAAATTTCTTTTTTTTTTTATTTACTTTTCAATTAGTAACAAATGACATCTTTATTCATCAATTAAAAAAAATATATTCGATTGAATAAATTATCATCATGCATAAATAACTATTTTTACAATATAATAGTTTTGGCATTACAATCAAAATTTTATTTAGCAGCTACCTGGAACTTTTGATCATCAAAGGAGAGCACGTGAATAATCCGTGTGCCATAAGAACTATCCCAATCCTTAGCTCCTGTCAAAACAACTCCTACAGCTTGTAAAATTATTTTTTCATCAATAGTTTTTTCGTTAGAAACATACACTGAAGTAACAGCATGAGAAAGACTAGCATAAAAAGGTAACGAATTAAATAAATATTTCCCCTCCATTTTTTTTGGGCAGAGAAGGCGATACAAACTTCTCTGGTTAAAAAATTTTTAATATTTGATCTAATCTGATCCACCAATTCTTTGTGAGGATAAATAGCTGAGCTTAAATACTTTATTAAGTTTTTCTTAATATTTCCTACGTCCATGTCGATTTCAGAATTAAATTTTTGGAATTCGTTGACAGTTTTTAAAGGGAACTGAAAGTGTGGGAAGGAATCTTGAAAACTCCTAAAAGAATAAAAATTTTCAGTTTCCTTCAAAGGTTTTTTCCCTATTATTAAATTTTTCTAGCCTGTCAATTTTTTTCGATATTTTATTATTTATTAAATTTATTATCTCGTTTTTGGAATCACTTATGAGAGCAGATAATGATATTTTTAAATCTTCAATCTCTTTACTTAGGGAACGTCTTGACTCATCTAAGTTCTCCAAAAAACATTTTTTCATATTTGCTAAATCTTCTTTTGTAACTATGTCTGTCGTTATGTCTACTAAATTTTAATTATTTTTATGGTCTGGATTTGAGTTTTGTTGATCATTCTGATCGAATTTAGTCTTATCTTCACTTAGTACATTACAGTCTGAAACAAAAAAAAATTTATAACTGAACTGTTTTTTCAAGAAATATTGAATTTTTAAAAATTAATAGCTAAAAATTAAATAAATTTAAATTTTAGATGCATAAAAGCAGTATAGATATATATTAATTTTTTTTTTTTTAATTTGTAATTTTTTTTTTTTTTAATATAAAAAAATTGTTTTATTAGTTGAAACAAAAACTTTTTATTTTTATTAAAAGAATTCATTTATCACATCTAATAATAGTTGTAAAAAATGTGAAAAAGTTTGGAAAAATTCAAAAAATAACTCATATTATCATTACCATCCAGCTTATTCGCATACAAAAATTCTGAAACATCTGGGAAGTTAGAATCAGCACTACCAGGGGTATCCTCAGCTAAATATAAATTATGATCATTACTTTCTGTTAAACTAACTTCACTTTTATCTGAAAAAATTGAACCGTATAAGAACAAGGTATAAAGAAATGTTTTTGAAAAGATTTTTATTTTTTATTAAAAACTTTATTACAATACTTACGGACAATACTTTTTTCTGTACGAGAGCTTTCATGAAGAGGTGGGACCATCAATAGATTTTCAATCGAAGAGTCAATGTTGCTGTCTTCCAAGTCTTTCATCGAACTTAAATTATCCTCTGTGTCTGTCTTGGTAGACTTTGCAGGTCGACCTCTTTTTTTTTTAGCTGTTGTTGTTTTAGAATTTTTAGTCTTGGTTTCTTTTGATATGCTTTGAATTTTTTTATTTAATTCAATTTCTAACAAAGTGCAAGCTTGTTCATAATTAACTAAAAAAAGTATTTTTTATTACTGAATTTTTAAATATTAACTATTAATTATAAAAACAATTATTTACCTGCAGAAGAAACAATTTTGCAAGGAAGACTTGGCCAGGCTTTTGGCGGTTGTGCTTTACTTTTGACAAAACTTTCGTTAGATTCTTTGTCTTCTTCGGAGTAAGGGGGTTTGGGGTAACGAACACTTGATTCAGAATTAGAAATTTTAGTAATCCAATTGGATGCAACAATAACGTGAATGATTTCATCAGGTGTGTTGTTTATTGAAATAATTTTAAAGTGTACGTCCATCTGCAAAGTGAAAAAAGTTTTAAAAATTTTCAAAATTTGGATTCAAAATATTAGAGCAAATTATTTCATGAACTGTTTTGATTAAGTTGAATTACATTAGCTACAATGTTGAATCAAAATTGAAAAAAAAGTTCTGAATATTTAATATTTAATCTATTATTTTTTTAAATAAATAATTTAAATCTTTAATACCTTTACAATTGTGTCGAATCTTTTAATCTTGATATTATTTGGTGTATTAATCACACAATATTATAAATACGATCGAGTATTTATTTAACAGGTAACTTTAACAATGGTTGTTGATAATGTTTATCACATATAGCAATATATACATACACTGAAGAGTCTATGTATTCTGATGCAAAATCAGATGTCTGTGTAAGTCAACAATTAAACATTAATCTGGAAAAAAATAGATAATTTAATGTTTTACATCAGTAATAAAAGGATTTATTTAAAATTTAAACATTGAAGATATTTATTAATAAATAAATTAATAAATAAATTTTTTAAATTCAAAAAATTAAAGGATTTTAAATTATATTTACCTTAAATAATTTTAAATGTCCATTGTGATGATTTCTTTGAAAAGATAAGATTTTAAAATAACTATTAATTTTTAGTTGTCATGTAGAAAAGGGACGACAAATGGCTGTTTTTCTTCTTCCAAGCCTAATTCATATACATCAAACTTAATTATTTTATACTTAATTTGATTGACACTCACTATAATATCCTCATTACGAGAGTCTTTTTTTGGATTTTTATTATTTTTTAATTGAAAAATATTTAGAATTTTAAAAGTCAGCTCAGATGGATAATTTAGAAACTCCTTTTCTACTGCAAGCCTTTTCCCAACAATAACTATGTCATCAAGATTATCACCTTCAAGTGTAAACATCTTCATAATTTGTACAATAACATTGTCACTGGTCAATATAACATTGTTTGGCTCTTGTAATGTCAACACACAACCTTTGCACTGAAGTCTTGATATGAAAATTTCATTTTCCTTGGCAAATGATTTTAAAATTTTAACACTAGAACTATCAATAATATATTCTGTTTCTCCAAACACAAGTTCTTGCTCCATCCTTCGACAAACTTGAACCAGAGGTTTGAAGCCACTTTTTACATATTTTTTCAATTCACCAAGAGCACTCTCAAAGGGAAATGCTGTTAAATCACTGAGAGTGCAATTCATACTTTTAATGTCCTCACAGAAATGCACTAGACTATGAATATTAGAATTTTGGGACTCCAAGCCATATAGTGACTGAGATAACAGAACAAATCTTTTTAAGTATGTTTCTGCTTCATTGATATATTGAAAGCTTAATTCTTTACTCGATAGAATTCTACAAGCAACACACAGCAATACAAAATGTTTATATGCAGTTTCTGATAGAATGTCTTTTAATACAAAAATACCACTGTACAGTAGGAAGAATCTATACTCAGTGGCTTTCCACTTGCGAAGGTCTCCCAGAGATCTGGTTGTTCGTTGAAATTCTATGGGGATCTGATTAGATAAATTCAATAATCTATTGGAAATTTGCAAAATTTTTTCTCTTGTTAGTTTGTATTTTCCACTGATGATTGTTTCAAACCACTTTTTCATTGTACCCAAGCAGGCCATGTGCATGAAATCCAAAATGAACTGAAAAACCATGTCGATGGGAGGTTGGATATAGATTAATGGAGATGTACCAACATGATGCTCTGGATTACTTTTTTCTCTGAAAGCTTTATCTGTCCTTTGTGAGTTATCAATAGAAGGATATACAACACGGTTCTCAAAGTAATAACCTTTCACATAACACCGCTCGCAAACCCAATAACCACCGTATCCTTTAATACATTTTAGAAATGATCTGGCCGGACGGTCACAAATAAAACACATAATTTGAACTTCATACATCACTTCTTTGATGCAGATCCCATTTTGGAGCAAACTGTTTACTTCCATGATAAAATCAAACAAAAATTGATCTTCAGATTTTGGCTTTCCAATACCAGAATGAATTGCCACAGGAAATGGTTTGTATTTGTAATTACCTGAAGTAAAAACCCGGCACAGCAAAACCCAAAACTCCAGTAGGCTTGATTTAAATAAAGATAGTCCATCGGCCCCTATTTGTAGTTTGATAATATTGTCTTTATGAAGATTATTAACAATAATTTTTTTTAATTTTTCTGCAGTACCAAAATACACATATTCAGGTTTATCACTTGCACGATCAGGATTCACTTTTTGTATAAGATTAACCAGCTTTCCATCAGTTCTCATTAACGATTTTGCTGTAGCTGGAACATCATGATCGTTTTTTTTTTTTTAATTATTTTAGTAAAGAATCTAAGTGAGAGTCTTTTTGCTTTGTATCATAAGCCCATTTTTTTAGTTCTAGTACAAAAGTTGTGTTTTTTGAATTTTCATCAGTTATGTTATCACTTTTTTTCTTTCTATTAATGTCACATGGACTAACACTTTCTTTACAAATAAAATCTTGAGAATCACTAGGCAAACTTGATGAAAAGTTTGACACGTCCACATCATCACTGGTTTTTCTTCAAAACTCTTGCTCCAAATTATCTTGAATTCTTGTAGGAACAGAATCACTTTCAACACTGGCACTAAATCTATAATTTTTTACACGTTTTCTGTTTAAAAGTATTTTTTTTTCAATAACTTTACTCATTTTTTTGTTTAAATAAAAATTAACCTCAAAAAGTTGGTCCAATTGACTTTGTAAAATTTAATTTATAAGCTTTTTTCAGAATTTACTAATTACACGCAATTATATTAATGTACGTTAACTACTTTCTTTTATAAAAATATTTATTTTATTTTGCAGAATTTTGAGTAATTAAAGTAGGCATTATGGTTCTCGGAAGATGAGAGAGGCGTGGTTGGTTTCGGTGAAGACGACGCAATCAGGTAGAATGGGTTGTAAATTTAAGTCTACAGACTTACATTTTGTTCTGAATTATCTCGAGGTTGTAGAATATCTGGCTAAGATTACTGAATTCTGAAATATTTGACATGATGAGAAAAAGGGATGGTTGTTAATTACATGATTAAATAAATAATTGCATAAAATTAAATATAGAGGTACTCTTGCGCAGTAACAATGCATTCTTAATGTCCTGATTTGTGAGAAAGTGGGTCTTTGTTTTAAAATTTACAACATTTCATTGCAGTTTTTTGGTTTCATTGATGACAATAAGTATGATGTGAAAATTTCAAAAAGTTTTTTAAATTTTTATTGGGTAATATCATAATACTTACTCATACAATTTTTTTTCATTATTTACAACTTTTGAAATATCAAAAAAATTGACTATTTGTACTTGATTTTTTTTTCAAGCTCAGTAAAAGAATTCAAGTGTCAATATATGTTGCAGGATGAAGGTTGAACAAATAAAATAAGATTACATATTTATAGGAATTATTTATTTATTTATTGCAAATTTAATTCATTCAGAAAATATGAACAATTAGTTCTTCCAACTAAAAAACATAGAACGTTTTTGATAATCAAATGAGAAGCTAAAATTGAGGCCATTCGTCGAACAATTTTCTCTTGACGATTTAATATTTCTTTGCGTTGCAGCAACATAAACAGGACATTTTTTCAATGAATCACTTGATCAAAACATGATTTTCCGCATGATTTTTCAGATATTTTTTTCCATCTATTAACGAATTGAAGAAGATAACCCAAGAATTGCGAAGTTTAGAGCATCCAGCAGCACTAGATGCAAAGATATGTTTCTTAAAACAATCTTCATAATTTGTACTATTCGAGATGACTTCTGGATCATCTGGTCTTTGTTGTGTTTCGTTTTCGATTCTTTCAAAAGGAAACGACGGAGACATTGTTACAATTTTTTTAGTTTCAAATTGATTTATAAACTATTTACTTTTGCGGTAAGACTACTCAAACGCATTGCTCGATGACCACTGATGCGTTTGGTCAGTCCGCTCAACCGACCCGGCCACTCGTTCGATATTTTTCCAGTAAGTACGACAAAGATTTACGATGTTAATCTTGCTTGTAGGTCGAGAAATATTTCGAGTAGCCCAACAAGCTTGTTACACGGTATGGGCGTCTTGCATTGGGGGGGGGGGGGGGGTACATGCAAACCTATGGAAAAGACTTCCCCTCCAGAGGTGGTGTGGGCTCGATTTGCCACGTGGTCAGCCTACAAAATTGGGGCGGTACAGTCGTGCTAGATGCCAATAGGTCAAAGAAATTTAAAGATCACTCAGACATAAACTGCTGTTGAGAATTTTTCAAATAAAATTCGAGGGTGCAATCGAATATTTTGAATTGAAAAATCAGAGACTATTTTTTGAAAAAATGCTGCGGCATCTTTTTTACGTAAGCTTTGATGGTGAGCAGGATTTAAGCAATTTTTTTATTTATTTTTTTTAACTGCTCAGTGCAATGGGGTATGAGCCGTAGAGAAAAATTTTATATACCCTTTACATGGGTACTTTAATTCTCTCGGCAGAAAAATTTCGAATAAATTAAATAAATTTATGTTTTACAATTTTGAGCTGGAGGCGATTGAATCATTAAAAAACATTTTCAATTGGTTTAAATATTCATTTATTAAAATTTTTAAAAATATTTTTATCAATTTTACAAACTGTATAAAGCGTACAGGGCCGTATCAAGTATGCGCACCCTGAGACATGAACATTTTTTTCTATTGTATATAGTAAAAAGAAAACTTAAATAAATCAATTATATATTTTTTATATTCTCAAATATTAAATTAAATGATTAAATCGCATATTTTTGGAATAGAAATATAGGTTAGGATTACTTTGTTTTTAAATGTTTATTTTTTAACTTGAAAGTTAATCCGTCAACTTATGCATACATAAACAGCTCTGTGATCTTAAACGTTAAAAAATATTAATTTAGAGAGCATCCATCCTAGCTCAGCAGTACCATACTATAGGTGCACCTATCTTATTTTAACATAAATTTTATATTCTTTTTTTAAAAATTTTGAAAATAGAACTGCTTATGAAAATCAGTTATTAGGAAAAAAAAAAATTCATTGGTAGAAAAGTTTTTGGAAAAAACAAATTTAGGAAAAGTGTCCCCCCGCGTGAAAAATCAGCTACTCGAACAGTTTAGTCAAGTCTTTTTTACCTAAGTAATCCAACACGCCATTAACAATCAAATCACTCGGGTTGCAAAGGACTCAACAAAACGGCTGATTTATTGAAAAGTTCTCGCTTTCAAAAACTCCATCAACTTAAAGTCGCACATGGCCAAGGCCAAGCGTAACTTTTCCTCCGCATTAGCGCCGTTCAAATCGGTCCCGCGCCGTAGGAGATACTCGATGACCTGGTGGTCGACCTTGTCAACGGCTTCCATCAAGACTTTTTGCTCCCAGTAGTAGTCGCTGTAGATGTTGAGACCGGACATGATGAAGATTTTAACATACTCGTAGTTATATTTGTCCAGTGCGTAGTCGAAAGCCGTGCGTCCGGCGTTGTCCCGGGCGCTGAGATCGGGCCCCGCTTTCAGCAAAACCATGGTGATATCGTGGTTATCCTTAAGAACTGAAAGATGAACCGGACTCATGCTAGTGTCGAGATCTTGCGTCACTTCGGCCAGGAACAGTTCCTCGAAGAACGCGGTGCGGCGGATATCCCGTTGGAACTTTGTTTTTTGACTGGTGTCCTTGGCGTTGACGTTGGCTCCGGAGTTCAGCAGAAGCTTCACGATCGTTTTGTTTTCGTGCAGAACAGCGGCCTGCAGTGGGGTCCAGTCAAGGTTGTTGGCTTTGTTTACGTCGGCTCCTCGGCTTATCAGCAGCTGGACGGCTCCGATGTTACCTTTCATGATGCTTTGGAACAAGTTGAACTGAACGGCTTTTTTCTGGTAGTAGGTTAAAAAATTAGCCATTTTAGTTTTACTTTATTCTTCAATAATTGGCACCGTACGGCTATCAAGAGTCGAGTTTTGAGAGTAAAAATTTTCTAAAGAGAATAGAATTGGCCTCGTCAAAGACAGGTCATTCAAAGTCGATTTTATGTCAGGACATCCAAGGGGGCGTGGTAGTATAAAGCCTATCATGTTTCCACATCGGATAAGAGTAAAGGTAAAGATGGGGAAAAATTAAATAGAAATGAAAAACAATAGAAAATGTTAGTTTACTTTAGGATAATAGAAGAACAAGGAAGCTTTTATAGCAAGGATTAGGAAAGACATCCGGTCGCACGCTTCAACAACTGAGTTCACTCAGCGCGAGGTAAATCATCTCATTCATGCCCTGGGAGGATTTGGGTTTTTTCCAGGAACATGAGACAAGGTACAAAGGATGAGACACTGCTCTTAGGTAAAATTTCTTAAAGCCGTTACTGCAGCAACAGCTTTAAGAACAAAATTTATGACACTCCTTTTAGGATGACGAGGTAACCTCTTTCATTGCACAAATTTTACCTAAGAGCGATGTCTCACCCTTTGTACCTTGCCTCATGCACCTGGAAAATCAAAACCCATGCGCGCATGACACAAAGATTACAAGCAGCTTAATGAAATTTAACAGTTTACGAAATATATGTTTTTGATCTTTTGAAAAATCAATTTTCGAGATTTTCAAAATTTATGAATAAACATTAGTTCTTTCATACAATCCTGTCTGAAAAATTTTTTTTGAGAATTATTTGTTCCACACTCAAGTTCCTCAAATATTCCATTATTCGTACTTGAAATGTAACTTAACATTTGAATTTAAATATTCATTAAATAATTGGCAGTTATTCTTTTACATTGGTTAATTATTTTATCTTTTTGAAATCGAACACAAATGGTTACAGTAACTTATTAACCTGAGGCTTACGGAAAGAGTGTTTGACTACCTACCTACCTTTTTTGTCACCCAAACCAATCAATGGGGACTGTAGTTTCTGTAAATCATCTACAGGCTGACCTAAACCTCACTTGATCTTGAGCATTCAAAGAGCGCAATCGATATTGGCAATCTAAAAGTCCAGTCCCGAAAAACTTGCTAGTAAACTAGAAAATATTCATTATTCTACAATAATTATTTTAACTTTGATATAAACAAGTTTAAAAAAAAAACCGTACTATTATATTTAAGTTTTTTTGTGTGCTGTTTATTCGTGTGGTCAATAAGTAAAATAAAATTCTTTGTTGTTTGGTCTTACGAACGTTTATTTATTTTAGTTCTTTCTGCCAACGTTTCGTCATCGTTGGTTGATGACCTCTTCAGGGCTATATAAATTACAGAAATCGCAAATTATACAAAAGTTATGAAAAATTATAAAAAATTATAAACTTATTAAAATTACATCATGAGTCAATTAATTTGTAAATAAAATTAAAATTAAAAAATTTTTTCACCTATTTGAAGTACTCTGGTAATTGCTACTATGTCGCAAAACAAAGACACTCCAATTAAAATATTCAGCGATCTTCAAATTGGATTAGAAAAGATCTTCAAAAACCCAGAATCTCCG
This sequence comes from Encarsia formosa, assembly GCA_038277355.1. Taxonomy (NCBI): domain Eukaryota; kingdom Metazoa; phylum Arthropoda; class Insecta; order Hymenoptera; family Aphelinidae; genus Encarsia; species Encarsia formosa. The sequence continues at coordinate 7,753,407 of CM076184.1, read as the reverse complement.
AGTAATAATGAACAGTCATCGAAGCCGCAACAAATTACCGTACAGAGTAATGTACAAAATCAATCGAAATACTATTCAAAGCCACGACTGGAGCTACAAAGACCCCAACAAATTCAAGTCAAACAATCTCAACAAACAGAACATTCACAGTGGGGATAAATGAGATTGGAACATCCAAATCTGACCGATCACAGTTTAAACTGTGATTCTATGAAAAAACCAATTTTAAAGCGACGATACAAGCAGTTAATTTTGTTTACATCTTAGTTCAAAATGCAGCAGCACCAACGAAAAATCGCATTCCGGTTTCAGCAAGAAGAAGCACTGCAAAAATGAAGACATCAAAATTATATTTTGAGTAACTGCTACCCCATGGCACAGTTTAGTCATAAATAATTGTAAAATTTCAAATTGAGGTAAATCGTTTGAAAAAACTTGAATTAACTTTTATTACATGATGTTATAGGAACCACCGTTGTATGCAACGGTATGCCAAAAATAGAAAAAAAAAATTTGTTGTAATAGAAATTTTGTAAAAATGAAATTTTTGAAACAAAACAGCGATGTGACATCTACAAATAATTTACAAATGAAAGTTTCTTCAAATATAAATCAAATTTACTTCCGTTTCTGTTAATTTATATGATGATCTTGTTTACAAATATCGTGTGTATCGATATGATTTTCAATTATGTTTTTGTTTACATAAATCCTGTGTAACAGTACAGTTTTCTTTTGATTTTGAACAGTGAATTAATACAAACGTGAGAAAAAAAATTGATTTTTAATAAAACACTAACGGGTTATTTTTTAAAACAATGCGCGTCGTGGACCCCGAAGGGGGTTTTTCTTCAAACCACTGCCACTTTGTCAAAAATATTAATTATCATTAACTGTTTTTATAGTTTGATAGTAAATTTGTTGCTCTTCAAAACCCCACTTGAATTTTGGAAAATTTTTAAAAATTAAAATGGAGATCATTTTTTGAGATTCAGAAAAACTTGATTTTCTCAAAAACATCATTTTTTTGCACAAAAATTCTTTTGTAGATTGAGTAACTTGTAAACAATGTTTTCCATGAGGTCTGGTTTCCGCTAAAAGTTCGTGACAATATTGACAATAGTGACAATTGTTTTTCAATACTAGTAGCTTTGTCATCGTGGAAGGCTCTATATACAATTGCTAGTAACATCACTTAATAGCTGGAGTCAATACTCTTTCAACGATATACAATTTCATATGAAAATATTGACCAGTACTCAAGATACAAGCAATTGAATCAAAACTTTTAATCGATCCGAACTCGTCTCAAAGCTTTTTTCCACTTTAAATTTGATCAACGAATGAACCGTCGAAGTTTTATTTACAAGTTAAATTAAAATTTTTTTAAAGTTTCAGAATCATGATATTAGCTTGAATAATTCACAAATCAAATAAATCATCTAACTGAAACATTCTAGCGTTTAATAATTTCTAAAAAAGCCATCAAGTATAGCTAAAAAAAAAAAAAAAAAAAAAAAAAACTTTAAAAAAAGCCAGGGCACAAATCAATCCGACCGAAGCGCGAACAATCAAGAAAGCATGCAAGCTTAATAACTCGGGTTGAGTTAAAAGAGGCTCGATACCCGATTAGCATCACCAGGGGCTCATGAACTCCGCCACCTCCTCCCGCGGGGCGCACTGCGCATCGATAATGCGGCGCACGCGCACAAACCGCGAAGATGATGCATATTCGACTTCCGCATTTTTTCCCTCCGGATGTAAGTGATAACGACTAGGTCGGCATGAGGCGTACCGGGGTATCGAGCACCTGTACGGCTCGTCCCGCACTTGGGGATCGGTTATCAGGACCGCATGCGTGGGATATAATGCAGGCGGACAGGTGTAATTTACAACGATAGCGAAAGTCGCAGGAGCTGAATTACACCGGGGGAGAAGTAATTGCGGTACCAGGCTGTGATAACAACGCGGTGAAGTTCGGAGCTTACGTAACTTCAACTTCGCGGATGCGCGCGGGATTTGTTGAGAGCTTTTTTGATACACTCTGATTTTTCAGTTAAGGACGTTCAACTTTGACTACTCAAGTCAAGTTTTCTCGTATGACTATTTTTCCGATATAGAAACACGCTGATTTCTTGCTCGAGTCTAACCTAACCCCAAAAGTACTATTTTTTTTTCTTTGACTATTTTTTTTTATTACTAATATTCTCCTAATCGTCTCCGTAAACATCTTAAAATAACCCTCAAATTCTCTTTTAACACCTCAAAAAAACTGTGCTTTGTGTCATCATTCATTATTGAGAGACTTTGTTAAGAAGCACGAAAAAGTTCGATTTCCCATATGACACTGTGTTAATGGGTCAAAACAATAATTATTGATATCTTTGTTATTAGACTCCTAATTGCTTCCAGATTTTAACAGAGGACTTCTTATTATTCAATCAAAATATCTCTAAATTTTCATAATTTATTCATCATGATTAATTTTTTTAGTTGAACGTCCTTAAGCTGGGTGTTTTACTCCGGGTCAAAGAACTGTGCGGCTTTTTTGTTTGTTTGTTTTTTTTTTTTTTTTTGGGTGCAAACAAGTTTTTTTTTGTGCGAGTTCTGAGAATCCATTTCTTGATGTAACCAATGGAAATTTTTTTAAATTTTTCTGAGGTTCTGGTGATTTTATGTAAATTATAGATTATAAACTGTCGAATTTCGTAACTTTTATAAGTAGATAGGATTTAATATGAATTTTGATTATTTGAAATAAATAACTTCAGAGCATTATTTATTTTGTACGTACACTAGGTACAAACTAATCATTCACAAAATTTCAGAATTTCCTCGAATAAACTTTATTTAGGAGAGAATAGCTCAAAAAGCAAGTTAAGAAAAAAAGTCAAAATGTATTTTTCAGATTAATGTTTTCATTGAACGCATTTTATTTTTAATTTATTACTTTTTCAACTCAAAGTCGCCTCATTTTATTTTAAATTTATTACTTTTTAAACTCAAAGTTTTCAACTCTCAGTCGCCACACGATAGAAGATTTTCTTATGTACTCTATTTTTCCATCAGTGCCTGGTTGAGCTATGAATGGTGAGTCACCTGAAATTTCCGTTTCTTCAGTTTCCATTTTTTCGTTCTCTTCATTTTCGCCATAATCCTCTTCGTCAGTTTCAGAAGCAAAAGCATCTTCATCGTCTTCGCTGAGATTTACGAAAACATTTAATGGTTCTTGTGGGTATTGATTTTCTATATCAATGATATCTAAATTGTCAGCTACTGAAAAATCAACTTCGACCCCTAACTCGGTAATCGCTTTAAATGCATCGTTTTTAGCTTGGATTGATACCTGGTTTAATAATTCTAATGTTATTTTAGTTGAAGAGTCAAAAGAAGATTGAAAATTTAATTGTTCTGACCTGTGAACTTTTGAATATTGAGCCAGCTCATCATAATGTGCATGTGTGTGCTTTGTACGGGGAAACGATAAATTTTGTCCAACTTCACCAAATTTAAATACAGAAATAAATTCTTGCAATTCCATTCGTCGAAGTTTGTGGATTGCCTCAAGCACAGTGCAATTGACTATGGTCGAGTACGTCGTAGACATCGAACGTAACATTTTAAAAAAACTTTCACAGCTTTGGCTGCCAAATAGCCAAGGCAAAAAACAACTAAAATCATCATCTCTTAAACACTTAAAAATAATATTTAGTAGAGCGTGAGCATTCAGCTATACACAAATATGTATTGAGGGTAATAAAATTATCCGCGAGTTTATATAAGGGTCTTTTTTCACTAATCCAAAATCGCCAGTAGCGAAGAAAAAATACCGAATACCAATGATTGTAAACGCGATCCAGTGTAGACAAATTTTTTGATATATATGAATCGATTATGAATTGCATGATTTTCAGATACTCTTGAGTAGCTTTGCCAGCTGGATAATTCTCCTCTAGAAGCTTTTGGACTCTTGGATGACAAAATCGAACTACTGAACCGAAGTTCATTTTATTCCTGACTGAAAAATCTTTATGTGTTAAAAAATGATGATCGCAGGTAAAATTATCCAGTAAAAATTCTAAATGAGCTGACGACACGACTAGTTTGCCTATGGGCAACAGAATCGAGGGTTTAATCGCTCTGTTTCTCAAATTGCCGGCAATGTGGGTTGGATCTTGAACAGGTTCATGTTCAAGCAAAATTTTTGCGTGAAATCCAGTTAAAAAATTTAATGGTAAATTTTTACCTAATGCTGAAAAATCAGGAGACAGTAGTCCTAAACCTATTTGTATCCTATGTGCTTTTAATAAACGAGGATCTCCATCTGAGGATGTACCCCATACTTCTATTCCTTGTTCTTCCACACGAGCCGTAATGTATTTTAATCGTTTCAAGCTGTCTTGTGCATCAAATTGATTATCAGTACCGAATATGGTTAAACAAAAAGCTGGAGAATCAAGAGCCAATGGCTGAGCCATGTAGACGTATAAAAGTGACGACAAAGAGTTTTCGTTGTGGTGCTGAACTATTTCGTTCATGGATCTTGCTGGAAAAGAAAATGGTATTGGCATTGAATTCTCATCGGTTGATAAAACCAGACCTACGAGTTGGTTTGTTTTTGAATTATATTGCACTTTACCTGAACAACGAGTTGCGTCCTCCCCAAGCCATACTTTGAAAGGTAAGCGATTTTCTTTTAATTTCAACTTAAGCTCCTCAGCTCGACACTCACCTTCAGCAACAGGATTGATCTCATGAATGAATTTAGAAACCGTGCTTCGGGACGGAAGAGCTAAATTTTCCTTTAAAGTATCATATAAAATCGGACCTCCAACCATAAATATGTAAGCGCTAAAAAGTTTCAATACATACTCATAACGTAGCCCGCATTTCCCTTTTTTTTCGACTCTTTCTCTTGCACTATCAATTAACATACGAAGTAAAGAAGAATCTTGTGCTTCAATAACGTCACCAATATCGAATGTCTCCACACGGATGCGTTTCGGGACGGGAGATTCGGAAACCGTTTCTTGAAAAATTCGCACTAGTTCTAAACCTACTTCTATATCTCCTGGTAGAAATTGAAAATTTTCTGGGTCGTTTACAAAAAAAAGACCAAAATAATATTTTTTTTTCCGCTTTGTCTGGAATTATTTTATTAAAGTTTTTTCTCACTACTTCTTCCATTTTAAAAAAATGTGCTTCGGTGAGTTTCGGAAATGAAATCGGGTTTGCAAAGTTATTAAGAATTAAAGCATTTTTCATATAAATTGGTATAATCGCAGCGCCTCGTAACAAGTTTTCTACTTTTTCCAGAAAATCCATCATTGATGAGATTTTAATTGAGGCGATGAACACTTTGATTAATAATACATCAAACCCAATGAAAAAAAAAGTAAAAACAATCATGTCTTATGGATGAACCTAAAATACTTTTCAAATAACTCACCCATTTCGCTTTCCAAATTGAAAATCTCAGTTTCGTCTAAGAAATCTGAAAAAAGGTGTAAAGTAAAAATTTGATATCATTTATTTATGAATGGTTTATAATATTTATGATACTAAAAAATCACTGCAAATGAATCTCGATTTAAAAAAAAAGAAAAAATCAAAGAATCTTGAGGAGAATAAAAACCTAAGTTAAATTCAGAAAGTTTTTTCTTTTCATACTTAAATCGTGTCAATAAATCAAAATTTTAAAAGAAAGTTCTAGTTTATCTTATGTAAAAAAAATCAATAGTTTATAAAATATCAATTAGTGTTAACAGAAATGTATTGATCAAATTAAAAAATTCTGCTTCTGCCTGACTCAGTAGTATAAAAAGCTTTGGTAATAAAAATTATGTAATTGTGGCAGAAGACAATTTACATTTTATTTCACAATTAGCTCAAAGTTTTAGAAAATGTTTGTTTCTTCTTTTGAAATTTTCAAAAAATAATTATGTTTTACACGAGGGGCTACTCACTCCAGAATCACAAAAGAATCAAAAAGAATCATGAGAATCACGAGAATCAAAAAGAATCACAAGAATAAAAAAAAATTGTTTACTATTCGCAGATATATATGTATATATCTGCGAATATATATGTATGTATATGTATATATCTGCGAATAGTAAACAATTTTTTTTTTATTCTTGTGATTCTTTTTGATTCTCGTGATTCTTTTTGATTCTCATGATTCTTTTTGATTCTTTTGTGATTTTTTCCATGATTCTGGAGTGAGTAGCCCCTCCTGTAAAGCATAATTATTTTTTGAAAATTTCAAAAGAGAGAGAAACAAACATTTTCGAAAACTTTGAACTAATTGTAAAATAAAATGTAAATTGTCTTCTGCCACAATTACATAATTTTTATTACCAAAGCTTTTTATACTACTGAGTCAGGTTTTTATTACACATGTCGATGGTCCCAGCGAAGAAAAACCTTAGCAGAAAATCTGGAGATTTTAAATGACCAATGAGAAGCTAAAATGAATTAAAAAAATTTTTTGAATCGGTAATCTCAGTAAATCATTACTTAATAAATAAGATTTTTTAATTTTTTTTTCAATTTTTTAATTCATTTCAGCCTGTCTTGGTCATTTAAAATCTCTAGATTTTCTGCTAAGGTTTTTCTTCGCTGGGACCGTCGATGTATCTCACATGTTGTTTTGGCTTGTCTTAAAAATATAATTCCATTTACGTAAAAATTTACTCACATCTTACAAAAATTTAATAATTCTTCATTTACAATAATTATAATAAATTCAACTTTAAGAGCAGGTACCGGATCAGCTTCCACCAGCGCGGTGTATATCATATATATTTGTGTATATATTTAAATAGACCGCGCTGGCGGGAGCTGATCCGATAAGGTAAAGATTCCAAAAATCGCTACTTGACAATACTAATAATGACAATAACATGCTTGGTTTTTTCAATAAAATTCAAAATGCTGAACAGTAGCCATTTTTGTGTTCATATAAGTGGGATCTTTACCTTACCTGTTCTCAAATTTGAAATATGGCAAGCGGAATTCATTTTTGAGTCACTTAAAGTTCGGTCCTTTTGCATGGGATGGCACGTAGAGCAGAACAATTTTTTAATGTTATCGAAGACTGTAAATTAACTAGTAGTTAACTTTTTCTTAAAAAAAGAGTATAATTTTAACTATTCGCATGTTCAAGCCCCGACAAAGGGCCCTCAACAAGTTATACCAAAATCCTATCTCTTGCACGAGTGCGCAAGAGACAGTTGCTGCAAGTTATTTAGTTATTCCAAATTTCCCGTGTAATTTGTATATCTATAGCTACTCCTTGGATGTCCGAATTGAAACAAGAAACCGTCCAACATTTTTCAAAATACGGCAACCGAGCCTACTTTCAGAGTAATTTAACAGTAAAGTTGATTTTTTAGTCTTTGGGGTTATGCTGCGCCATGCCACGACTCACAACTGAATGAGAGTCACTGGAGGTCTAAAAGGTCCTTAATACGAGTTTCACGTAGTTTTGATGAGATCAGCTGATCTCGGTGCGCTGCAAGAGCAAAATTCCGAACTAGCATTTACAGAAATCTTAATTTTCGTTAACAGAAAGTTTTGCGGTAATTTAAATAAGTGTCCCGCTCCGAATCAAATAGGTAGCATTTGAAAGCAAGGAGTGTCCAAAAAGGTGCGGAGAAGGGGTACCTTTATTTATACCTGGGCTCACTGAAAGAAAAAAAGGTTCAGTTTGAGACAGTTTGTGAACATCAGTTCTCGCATCGGTTTCGAAACACCAGTGACAAATTATTTTTTGTTTATCTTCTGAAGAATATAGAAGTATTTTCGTTTGTTTGTTAGTTTATAAAGTATTTCCGGCAGTATGAGCTTTGTCAACGAAATAAAATCTGGAGAGAAATTAATAACCTCGATCGACATAAAAATAGAAATTCCAGATGAATCTTATGAAGATACTGGTAAGTTAAATGTCAAAATTATGATTTTTTTCCAAGATTGATTAAGTGAGAAATTTTTTTTTTTCTTAGAATTATTATTTAATTTTTTACTATAAATTGAAAAAAAATTCAACGGTAATTTATTAAACAATAAACTAATACTCTTTTTGTTTCAGGATATAATTTTATTAATTGTGATGAAGTAGATGTTGGCAGAGAATTTAAAAGTGAATTTTCGGCAATCGAAAAAGATGGTCCTTTAAGCTTGGATAATGGCTCCTCCGTGACACTGAACGGAGACGCAAAACCATTAAAGGAAAAAAAAAAAGAAGAAGCAAAAGAGGAAAATCCTGGAACTAATTATTTCAAGCCAACAGGTAAATAACGCATTTAGAATTTTATAAATCTATTTAATTATGTTATGAGTTTTTTTTTTCAACAATATGACTGACAAATTTTGTAACAATTAAGGCTAAAATATTTTGATTACTGTAACAAATTTAAAAAAAGATTTGTTTTGGTTACGATCTTTAAAATGATTTTCTTGTGTTAAAATATATCGAGCCGTAAAATAGTACATTTCAATACAGATCGTAGAGGGTTGATTTGCCCAACCGATAGGTTTGGGGAACGAGACGAAGGCGAGGTTTGCAACGAGGTTGGGTATCAATTCTCTACGACCGTATTCGACCATCTTCGAAATGTTTTTTCCGCATGATACACAGAAAACTAGTGGTCAAGGTCAGATTTTGAAGTTAAAATGCGGAATAAATGAATTTTAATATCGTTTGAAGAGACATCATATTATATTATTATAAAAAAATTTTGACAATCTTTTGACTGGTTTTAACTTCAATATAGTCGAAAATTTTTGTATTTTACTCCACTCATCATACATAACAAAAAAAAAGTTAATTTATTCCTTTTTTCACGCAGATGTCAAGTGCAAGCTGACCTACTGCACCAAGTGCGACAAGACCTACAAATACTCCTCCAAATCCAGTAACTTGTGCAAAGCTTGCAATTCGGTTCTCCAGTATAAGTGTGCCAGGTGTCTCAGATACTACTTCTCCATCGTATCCCTACAAGGCCACCTGTACAAGTACTGCAGCAAGAAGCCTCGGTTCAGCTGCCACCACTGCGAGTTCAAGGCCATCCGGAAGTACAACCTCGCCAGCCACATTCAATCCAAGCACCTGCCTCGCAAGCTCAACTGTACCAACTGTGGCAAGGGCTACTCCAGCGTTTCCGGTTTGTGGGCCCACTCAAAGACCTGCGGTCGTCCCGACCACTCCAAGCGCTTCTCCTGTGCCCACTGCGACTACAGCACCGATAGCAAATTTGCGATAACCAACCATATACACTCAAAACACTTGCACCTGGTTAACTCGGATCTGAGCAAATGCAGCAAGTGCGGTAAAGGCTACAGGTGGTTGTCGGACATGCGCAGACACTTCAGGGAGTGCGGACAGACGAGGGAGTTCAAGCGGTCGCTGATGAGATTCTCGTGCGATAAGTGTCCGTACAAGTGCAGGTACAACAAAGATCTGAACAAACACGTGGCGGCCAGGCACATGCCCAGGGATCTAAACGCGTACAAGTGCGAAGGCTGTGGGAAAAGCTACTCGCATAAGACCACCTTGCACAGACACCTGAGAGTCTGTGGACAGACGAAGGGCTTAGAAAAGGTTCGAATAGAGTGGAAAATTCACAGTGAAAAGTGAGGTTTGATGGCAAAAGTCCCATAATCAATTTTAAAAATTGATCTAGAACAAAATATTTTATTGAAAAAGTTAGGTATTAAAAAAAAAGATGGTTTGGACGCCTGTAAGAAGCGAAGCATAATTATTTTTTAATTGAAAATTTTAATTTGAAAATTATAAATTTGAACAATATAAAAATTAGGTATATAATTAAATTTATATATTATTTCTGTGAATAGCTACTCCACCACTTATGTGGTTAATTCTTTGAAATTTAGCAATACCTGTAAAATTTGGAACTTCTATAATTTCGTTATTTTTCATTTTTTTTTTTCAATTAAGATTAGTATATATATTTTTTTAATTTTTATTAATTTAATATTATAGTATTTATAAAGAGGAGTATTTAATTTTAGTTTTTCTCTTTTGTCTCTAGATCTTTCAGAATTTGTTTTTATCTATACTTTTTCCAGGAGATACATATACTGCTACTATAGCTAAAGTTTTTATTTTTATTCTTTTTAAATGAACTAGAAATTACTCAGAGCGCACGGACCCTTATTTATTGCTTTCACAAAAGAAATTTTTGTTAAATAAAATAAAAACTCTAACTTTATCAGTTTTTAAATTGTTTTACTTTACATAGCCCCTCCAAGCGCGCTGCAAGCGCTCAAAAAAAAACAAAAATAGTAACCTTAAATGCACTTTTCGAATATTTTAAAAACTTCTTCACTAATCAACTCACGAAGTTTACGCAAGATTGCGTTAGCTCTCATTCATAAAAGGATAAAACATACTTCTCCTAGGGTTGCTATATTCTAGGCGATATTAGATACTACACACACACACATCTGTATATCGTGGTGTCGCTTTTTTGGGTCGGTTTTTTATGTCTTTTTTTACTCATTTGGATACATTCTTCATATAAAAAGCTTTGCTTCAAAAAAGAAAAAAACCTCAACTCTCTAAAAGTAAAAAAAAAAAAAAACATAAAACAAGGAAGTTGTAAATCAATCATTTTTTTTAAAATACACAAACATTGAGAAAAGAATCATTTAAAAATCACCGATCGTAGTCTCAAAAAATTCTCAAAACAAAATATTAAGTTATAAAAATAAGTTAAAAAAAAAAAAAAGTATTTGTTTTTTTTTAAATGAAAAATCAATTAAGATTCTATGTATTTATGTATAGTGTTGTTCGTGCGATATTGTAAAGAATTATTTATGAAGCTATTAATGTTAAGCTAAGTTATTAAACGAAACTAAGTGTTAAATGTGTTTTTTATTTGATTGATAAATAAATTAATATCTAAATAAACGTCACAAGTGTTGTTAAGAACAATTTTGGTTTGGTTCCACATGGTTCTAATTTACATTCATTTTCATGATCAGATCTAAATTTATTCTACTTTAACGTAAAATGATTTTTAAAATAATATTATTACGTTATTTATTAAAAATTTTAGAAAAAAAAATTTGTTCTGTTTAAAAACTCAAATTGAAAAACCAAAATAACTTTGAGAACAAAAGTGAAAACCAAAATCAATTTTGATTTCAATTTGATTAACCAAAATTAAAATTCAATTTGATTATGGAACTTTTACTAATCCTGTTTGTTTTTTATTCATTTTTTTAAGTTTAAATTTACTATAAAAATAAAAATTAGTTATGTAAAAATACTTTAACGCTGTCAAAAGAATTTTTGAAAATATGTTTTACTCAATAAAATGAAATTTTACAATTTATTTAAAAAACAGAAGAAATAGGGAAGATGCACACTTTCTAATTATATTTTTTTCTAAAAGTTCTCAATTTTTAATGAATTTTCAGATTTTTTAAATAATTTTTCTATCAATATTACGGTAGTATAATTTTTTGAAAATTAGTACTCGTGACGTCATCAGTACCATTTTACATTATAAGTATATCTATACATATATGATTATTTCGGAAACCTTCAATTTTCATTTTTTTTCAAAAGAAAAAATCCGTGTCGATTATTTTTCGATACACTATCTAATAAAGTTAAACAAACTAAAAAATTTAAAAAAAATAATATTCAAGTAAAGTTTTAATGTTGATCATTCATACTAATGTATCAGTTTGGTTCAATAGCATAAAGATGTTTAGAGATATTAAGAGAGTAAAAGGCAAAAATATATTTAATAATGCATTCGTATTTATTTTTTATAATACAGTATCAATTTTCTTCGATGCATTTTCCTGAAACATGTACAAAAATGTCACGCAAGTGGGTGAATTTTGAGAAAATGTAATTGAAATAATATAACAATGAATATATTTGTACGTATGTAACACAATTCGATGGTAACGTGATAAAATAAATAATAAATTCTAAAATGCTAGATAAGTGTGTATGCCCAATAAATATATCTTACATGTAAAATGTAATAATGATATAGTTTCAAAAAAAAGAAGAGATAAATGAAAAAAAAGTACATTGTAAACTTACAAGTGAAATAAAAAAAAAAAAAAGAAAAAAAAACACTGGAATAATAATTAATGCACTGGGATTTACAAAATCACTTAAAATGCTCTACCTGAAAAACTTTTCAATTTATATATTTTCACCACAAAATCATATCAATCAAACATCGCCTTTTCATTTTTATAACTTTTTTAACTCAAATTTTCAATTTTTTGGTTACACATCTCTTTTAAAAATTTTTTTTTAAAGCTGTTCTATAAAGCAAAGCTTTTCACAAAAAAAATGTATGTGTTCGCATTTATTTTACGTACAGTAATAAAGAAATGGAAAAACAAAAGTCGTCGTATACATCTTAAATTTACACTAAATTTAATAAAAAATCTACAAAAAACGTAGGAACTCGTAAACATTCACGTACGTTTTTTAAATTATTTTTTATTCATATCACAGCTTAAAATTGGAAGCTTTTGCCGTGTCACAGGCCACGTTAAAGCTACAATAAATTAAGTATTTTTTTCTTAAATACCCTTAAATTTTTTTTAAAGACAATTTGTAACGGACAAATTACAATAAAGTACTAACTGGGATCGTTGTCTCGTAACAATATTGTTCAATTGTTTTTTTTTTTTTTTTGCTATAATAATTTTAACGTTTTTTCAAAACGATTCATTCAAAAAAAAAAAAGCTTAAATTATAATACAGAACAACGTAGACTCGTACGTATGAGTACCAAGTTAAACAGACATTTCAAAAAGTCAAACTTTTAAGATTACAATAATTTTTTTACTATGCGAATTGAAACTGCGCAACTTCTTAATGTTCAATTGGCATTTATTTTTGGTACAATAAAACTTCCACAATATAAATTTTTACATTTTTTTTTTTTTTTCAAAACGCCTTAATAAGAAAAGTTCAATTGAGTCTGTTTTCAACAGTCGAGCGACCACGATTAAATCTAAAAGTCGCGCTTTAAATAAACTAATTTATTCGATATAGCGTATAATACTGCTTGATCGCTATTAAGTAGATCTCTTAATACTGTATATACCGAAAGTCTACAAAATCGTCATGTTGATACAAAAAATAAGAGATTTTTCTCTTTAAAAAAAAAAAAAAAAAAGTACCCTTATTCTAAATCGTAATTACATTTTTATAGTATTAATAATGCAGTTGGATAGAGGAATGCCAACTGGAATGTTTTTACACCGGTTCAAAATTGGATCACTCGTATTTTACTACACCGCAAATCATAAAATTTCTAGACATCAAAATTTAGAAAAAAATGATCTTACGAGAACTAGGAAAGAGACTTTCTCAAGAAATCAATAATCGATTTTTCAAAATCTTAAAAATTAAGTTCGAAAAAATGTCTTTTTGTTTAATTGTTAACAATCGATTATTTATACAATGACTTTTTCTAGCAATCTTAAAAGACACTCAAAATAAAAAATTTACAAAATTTCTAATAAAGTATTTTTTAGACTTGACTATGTACAGTAAACCAAACTCGAATAATTTTAAACTTGAACTTAAAATAATTTATGGATCATTAACTCTGCAATATTTATTAAAAGAATTAAAAACTTTTATTTTTAATTAAGAACAAACAAAATTTAAAAAAAAAAAATTGTTTTTATTTTAATATTGAGCAGGCTCATTTGTTCACCAATCAAAAAAAAAACTTTAATTTTAAACTTGAGTTAAAAAATATATAAACAAAAAATTTTTTTATTAATTTTAAATAATTTATATTCAAAAATCGTAAAAATATTGAAAGTGAACAAATGAGACCCACTCAAACTTGAGTTTAAGTTTAGCAAAACAAGTTTCTGTACATAATCCAAGTACATTCATTCAAAATTATCTAAAAATAATATTCCTAAGTCCCTTTTCCTAACAAAACCTAAAATTCGAACTTCTGCACCCATGCAATTAACGCACGGCCAGAGTTCCTAAAGAAGTCATCGCCATCAAACAAAACAGTCAACAACCTAAGCCTAAAAAAAAAAGTGTTCCTAAAACAGCGCCTTGAGCTGCTGCTGCTGCCGCCTGAGGCTTTTTCTTCTCGCCGCTCGCCTCGTGTTCTGCTCCAGGGGTCGCTTGCCCTCCCTCGTCTTGGACTTGGGCCGCTTGTTGACCTTTTTGTGCTTCTGCTGCTGCTTTTTGGGCTTGAATATGCTGGACAGCGGCCGTAGTTTTGCCGGGTCGCAGGCGCCGCTTCCCGTGACCGTCGCGTTTCTCAGCGCCCGGATCCAGTCGTTCAGAAATGCCTGGTAGAGCCGGAGTACCCCGGAGTCCTGGACCAGCATCAGGGTGAAGTCGCCCTCGCGAGCCCAGTTACGGTTTTCCGTTACTATCATGGAGTTGTGGTTCTTGGGGAGCTTTATGCCCAGGTTTATTATCGCCGTCTCCACCTCACAGAGTACCTGAAATAATATTTAATTGTTAGTACCTTGCATGATTTCATTTTATTTTATTATTTTGAAAGATTAATTTTTACAATGGAACCTAAGAGAATTGAGATCAAAGGTCAAAACTTGTATTTCGGATGTGAAAATCGATATAAATTTGTTATTTGAGAGGTACGTCGTGAACGAAAATGTAATGTAGATGATGGAATGAGAAATTTATTAATAAGAATTCTTTTTTTTTAATACAAACGGTTCAGATGCTAATAACAAACCTACACTTTTATAAGAAAAATGCGGTTTTTACTAATTTTTTTCAAGTGAAATCAAAAGTGCGATAACTTTTCTGTTTAGATACTATTATTTGAGGTCAAAAATCTTATTCCAGTTTTTGGACTCTCAAATAAGCTGACTTAGACTAATTTCAGCTTATCTCTTTGAGTTTGAAAAACAATTTTTGAAAATTCGATTTTTGGTTAATAATATTTGTCTGTGTGGGCTATTTTGTTTAAAAAAATTAAACTAAAAAAAATTAAACTTGCACTATGGTCCGCAAAACATTAACTTTAAAAAAAATGATAGTTAATGATTGTTTAATAAATAATCTGTCAGCAACCAGTCTGCATTTAATCTTATGATCCTAGAATTTATGATAAAAATCTTTTGATATTCATAGAGCTGTCTATTTTCATTTCATTATTATAAAACCAGAAACATAAAAAAAATACTGTTCGATCGTAAAAAATGTCAATTTAAATACAAAGCATGTAATGGGATCGTAAAAAAATTCAATTAATACGAAACTTGTGATGGATTTATTTAAATTTTGACTTTAAATTATAATTAATAACTTTTTTTTAAATTATCAATCATCCGAAAATTAATTAACCCAAAATTTACAATTCAGTAAAACCTTTGACCTTCAACCCTGTGGCGCCCTCTAAGTTCTAAAATATTATAAAGCATCTTTACATCATAATAAAACTAACCGTGCCAATTTCTACGTTGATGTCATCCATGATCCTGTTCCTCCTCGCCATGTCGACATCAGTGTTAATATTCGACCTGAGTCTGAACTTCCTCAGATGGTGAAAGGTTATGGCGAACCTTTGAAGCGCGTCGTAGAGCCTGGGGAGGGCCCTTTCGGCCTTTTTGTCCTTCTCCAGGCACCATACCTCGCGGTGGTACCACTCGAGCTGCTTATCCGGGAGCCAGCTCATGCGATACTGCGACTTCAGCACCTTGTACACCTGCAAATGAAACGCAACTAGGTTTAGTCATGCCCGATGGAACACGATATATTTTGCCGAGTTGTCAGTGTTGTTTTACCCGAGACTACCTGCGAGGGTGGATGTTCTGAGAATTCTATGGTTTGTAAAGAGAATAATTATTGAGTCATCGTGTTTGTGTTAAAAGTGCTGCTTTGACTTTTTGAATTTGAAGCTTTTACCGCCAAATTGTTTTTTAATAATAAGCGACATTAAAATTTTTTGTCTGAATAAATTACAAAACTGATATGAATTTAGGACTCATTTGAAAGTTATCAGTTAGGACCAAAATTATGATCTCTCAAAAGAACCTTTTGAATTTAAAGCTTTCATTAGGACTTAGGGTAAACATCAAAGTTGCGAGTTTGTAGCTTCTCCCGGCAATCAATTTTGGAGGTTATCCACCAGTCAATGACCACAAGTACAAAAAATTTAATTCCCCGCAGACATTGTTAACCAGATGCAGGTCACAATGAACGCACGACGAGTTCAGAACGCCCACCTCGATGACATAATTACGTTCCCAAGCCATTAAAACTCGGTCGAGATAAGCCGGAGGGATGCTGCCGTGCCAGTGCATAAGATGTCAGTTGATACGATTGTTTCGTCTCTCGGTTGGTCGCGCGCACGCGCGCGTGGGTGGGAAGCCGAGAGACCGAGGATTCTCGCACCCTGTGGTCCCCTACCTATAACCCGATAGCATAATACCGTGTCTCCTTCTTATTCTTATTCTTATTCTTCTCCGGCAGTCTCTTTTTCTTCTTCTTCTTCTTTGTCCTTTTTTTTTACTTGCATTTATTTGTTTTTGTTTTGGTGTGGCGCGGCCCCCCTTCGTTATATCCAGCTGAGGTGATAAGATTTATCATTGCGCCGAGGGAAATAAGTAATGGTCGATACACGTACCCCCTGTTTTTTTTTTTTGCTTTGGTTGGCTGCTTTGGGTCGTGACATTTTTTACGGCGGGGGGGGGTCACAATCTTTTGTTCTGCGTTTTTATGGCGCTTTGAAGATGGCGCGCATCGAGGATTAAAAAGAAGAATGTATGATCAAATTGGCTGACTTTGTACAACGATTTTTACAGCGGGGGATGCAAATATTGGTCTCTGCATTTTTTGAGGCCAAAAAATTTTTTTTTTTCTGGTTTTTAAAAATTGTTTGATTACTTTCAGTTTAAAAATTTACAGTTTCTATAACAATATTTTGCTGCTCCGGACAGGACTAAATAATGACTTCTTTACCAGTTATGAGGTTAGAAAAATGTTATTCGTTAGAAATTAACTCAGAAAGTTCAAAGTCAGGCGGCAAAAAGAAATTTTACGGACCTAGGGAAAAATCGTTGGCTTTACCCCCTAGTAACAAAAAACTGTGTTTTACCTTCGCGTAAATGTCGTGTATGTCCTTGAGGTTTTCCCGAAACTGATTCTGGGCGGTTCGAAGTTGCGTCTTGACTCGTTTGAGGGCCCGGTGGACGCTGTGTCGTTGAAACTTCCGCAGGGACGCCGAGGGTCCGATGGGTATGCCGCAGGGCTGGAGCCAGGGTTCGTAGGCCGGGTCGGCGACGTAGGCCTCGGTGTAGAAGGCGCCAGCGCGCATTCCTCCGTAGCCGCTCATCGGCGTACCCGCGACCCCGAAGTGATGATCGAAAGGGCCCAGGCCGGAACTCAGGAAGAAGGCGAGGCTCGTTAGGGTTGCCGTTTGGGCCACTGAATCTGTAATTTTAAAAACGAAATTAATTTTGATGGATCTTAGGATTTTTGTCAAATAGTAAAGGTTCAAAAAAAGTTACGTAATCGACCATAAAAATCTATTGGTGCCAATGTACGAAATTTCATAAAAGTAATCAAAAAATTTATTACCAACTTTATGACTATTTTACTGTTTTTTTGCTAAAATTTGGTACTTGCAAATATTTTTTAGAAATGATTGAAGAAATTATAACCTCAAATTTTGTAAATTGGTAGCCGAAAATTCGTAATCTTTTTAAGATAGATCTATTAAGATTCCAAACCATTTAGTCAAGCCAAAAAAGTTTGGGCTTTATGACAATTGCTACAAAGTTTTTATAAATGGATTCTTTATCAACAAAAAGTCAAATTTTTAAAGGGTAAGAATGATATAATATATACATAACTAACCTAAAAATTTACTCTCTAGATTTTTTGTAATGAGATGTTAAACGATTTATTCAGCTTAAAAAGATTTAGGCAAGATTCTTCAGCTTTGACAGTTCTGTAAAAGATCTTTGTAAAAACTTAATCTCAAAGTTTAGTATAAAGTTTTTGAGGTTATACCTATGATTTTTCCTAACCTATTTCTTTCTCTACGACCTACATAAATAAAAACAAATTGTGTTTTTCCGAACACAAATCATTTAAAAAATTCAAACATAAACTACACAGATCGTCTTGAATTAAAAGATAAAAGTCTCATAACTCGAGTTAAAGAATAAAACCCGATACCCGCGGTGCACCACTCCGAAGTCACGTGGCTGTGAACGAGTCAATAAAGATAACCATCCCATGAAAATTCTAAACCTCGTCTTAACCAGCTGTTAAAAAGAGCTTATCTCCCCATAAACACCTCTTAAACACGGGTCTAATGAGTGTCCTAGAGCGAGGATCCGGAGGATGCGTATGCGCCTCGAACTTTCACGTACTAGTCGGGACACCTACGCGGTGCGGCGCCTGCAATTTAAACGCGCCGCGATCGCCCCCGCACGCAATTCGAGGGGGGATTTATTGCGCAACTGGCTCACCGTGTGAATCGAATCTTATTGTTGTCGGGGGATAGCGAGCGCGTTGGTTTCGACAAATTGGGGGTCTTTGAGATTGCTATTTTAATAAGTTTATTGGGAGATCGGAAATAAGCCGGGGTTTTATACCGTGAAAAATGGCGCTTGTTTTATATTGTTCGGGGTTACGGATGATTTGAGTTATAGCTGGTTGAAGATTTTTTGTTGATTGATGTAATTATGTATTCTTCATAGATGAAAATGATCTTTTTGGTTTGAATAATTGGTTAATCGTTATTTAATGTTGTTTGAAAATTTTTGAAAATAAAATTATAAGATACCATTACTTTGAAAAATTTAATTTGACTGGCTCTTTTTTGGAGTCTAGACTGCATAAGTATACTCAATATAACGTGCATGTAGCAATTTAAGAGCATAACTGTGTAAAAATTATAATTTTAAAGTATAATATTAATCAGAAATTATTGTTAAAAAAAACAAAAATTGTTATAAGACTTCAAACTTTTCATTTTCTATTGTAATCTGTTATGTTTCATGGTTCTGATTGGTCTTGATCTTAATACTCGATAAACAGTCTAGAATAAAAATTATTAAATAAATATTTATCACATTAATAAAACCCATTAACGTATATTATTATCGAAACAAAAATCTTACGCTCGACACCCAAAAATTAATCAACCCCCCCCCCCCCTCTAAAATCACTTTATTAAAATTATTCCGTAATCGATTCTCCCGATAAGAATCTCGTTTAGTACGTGCGAATTAAAACTTACACCAATAAAACCGGTATTTTTTCAATTTTCGAGGCTGGCTTCTCCCGAGATCTCAATCTTATCGATATACGGAAGTAATCGCTCAAAAAAATTCGCGGATGGACGTTTATGGACAAATCAGATTTGACGCGACGTCCTTGCGGGAGGAGGGACTTACCCAGTTGGAAGAGTAATCAGCCGGTCAACCGAGTGACTAGCCTGATTGATCTTGGCGATAATTTCAGCTGAGGGAAATCGTTTACAGTTAGTTTTTTTCGGATGCGCGCGTGTGGGCTGCTTTGCGTTATATGTGAATGGCTTATTCGATCGAGGAAAGTTGAAGATCGAACAATGGAGCTTAGAAGTTGGTGGGTTTAGTGTTAATAAAGTACGATTGAGGTTGAAGCTTTGGTTTGTATTTCTTGAATTACGAATTGGTAGTTTTGCAGAATCAAAAGTTTACTTTTTATTGTCGAACTAGAATCATTGTTGTCTCATATTGTGTAAAACAAACCTACAAATACTTTATAGATCTTCTAAATTCTTTTCCCTTTATAAAAGAGAGCTATCGCCATCTTGCGTAAGATTTTTATTCGTGAGCTGATTGGTGAACAAGTTTTTAAAATATTCGAAAAGTACATTTTGAGGTTACTCTTATTGTTTTTTCCTATGCGCGCTTGAAGCGCGCTCAGAAAAGCTAGTTTTTATTAAATTATGAATAAAGATCTGTCTTAAAGTTAATTTATTAAAAGTTTTTGTTCTTTAATTAACGGAAAAGAATTTATTCGAGGAGATAAATCTTATTCTCTGAAGTACAAAGTATTGTCTGTCACATATCTTTAATTATTATATATTAAATTACAAGTATAAACAAATTCTAATGTTATATTTTCAAAGATCAAATTACATTTGAACGGAATACTCAATCATTCAAATGACTATTGCAAAAAATTAGACTTTTATTTGGTGCTTTTCGTTAACTGTGTTTATTACGATTTACGACAGCCCGGGCGAAAAAAAAACCTTATCTGAAAATCAGCTGATTTAAAATTTCCCATAAAAGACTGCAAAAAATTAAAAAATTAGAAAAAATCGAGAATTTTAATAACTTGGTACTTAATAAATCGTTTTTTTTTTAATTCAAACTGATTTTTTAATTCATTTTAGCCTTTCATGGGTAATTTTGAATCAGCTGATTTTCGGCTACAATGTTAATTTATTTGTTATCAATTGTTTAAAAATTATTCTTTCCCCAAAGCCCTCACTCAAAAATTAATTCAACCGCATTGGGTCAAAGTTCGTAGCCCCAAAAAAAAAATCAGCAAAAAATCTACCTCGGCAAGTCTCTCTCCCCCGCGATAAAAGGACACAAATTCAGCTTACACAAAGGTTGCGATTTCCCCTTCGGGAGGCGAACTCGTGTTTCGGCGATCTTACAACAAATCAAACACGCGTTCTCTCTCTCTACCTCGCTCGGCCAGAAGAATTTAAGCGCAGGTACAATAAATCCCGTCGGGCCACCTCACCCCCATTGTTAAACTCTCGAAACAAGAGAAGCCAAGGAGAAGCGACGGATTATATCACACGCGGCCACTCTCACGGATGGGCCAGGTAGATTAGACCAAAGCCATTTGCATTTTCGGGGGGAGGGAGTCTTTTTTTTTGGGGTCTGCGGTTGGGACTAAATTGAATATTAATTTTTGGAAGTGGCGATTTGGGACTGTGGGTGCGATGAATTTTCTAATAAAAAAATAATGAATTGGTTGGGTTTTTTAAGATTGAGAAAACTATCATCATTATTTTTTATTATATTTTTATTAGTACTTTCCGGGACCGGGAATCGAACCTGAGATATGTGTCAAGAGCCGAGGCTTCTGACCTTTAGGCCATCGGAATTCCTATTATTTGAATACTTTTAAGTGTATTCAGATTTAAGAGCGATATGTTAAATTTTTTATTTCAAAAAACAATCAAATAATGGTATTAATATTTTTTGCAGTGCAAGTGAACGATTTAGGTTGCGAAAGTTTTAGATAATTTTTCTACTTAAAATAATAATGAGTTGAATGATTAATTTTTGATAAATATGTTAAAGGGCTTTTTCTTGCCTGTTGATACGTACGATTAAAATAAAAAAAAATAAAAAAAAATAGAGCACAACCTTCATACAGGGAAGCAGAATCTTAATTTTTTTATTGTATCATGTAGGTAGTGAGAGAAGAAAATTTCAGTTGATAATTTTCTTCCGAACGGGTTTCGAACCTGAGGCCTCAGTATTACAAGCTGAGTCGATTAACCACTAGGCCATAAACATACAATATTTTTCAACATCATATTTGAATTAGAAAAATTACGATTATATTTTTTTTAAGTGGAGATAAAAAATAAATATATTTTTTAAATGGTTTATTTGATTAACTTTTTTAAGATTTAGAGGACAGAACCGAAGTCTCAAGTAAAATTAGTTTTTATTAATTTTTTTGTAATTATTTTTGACCAATTATAATTCAATCATGTGAGGAGAATTTCAGTTGGTAATTTTGTCAGAATGAATTGAACTCGATATCACAAGATTCAAAACCGAGCTTTCTAACCGTTGAGCCATCAAAACCACTTCTTTTAGTAAAATTTTTATAATTAAATTTAAATTTAAGAACAAACTAAGCATAAATAAGCCTAATTCAGAATTTCCAGTTGCCTTTGGAAAGTACATTTTGTTCTTGAAATTACTGTTTCTATTTTTTAAATAAGAACTAATTTATTTATAGATTATTTATAAAAAAATTCTCATTAAAAAACCTGCTGACCTAATTTTGAATAAATTATTAAATGTAAGAAAAATTTCAGATTCTGTACTTAAGCCTTGATAAAAACTGTATTTTTAAAGTATGGATATGAATTTCTTTTAAAAAAAAATAATGATTTTTAAAAATAATTCATCACAAAACTCTCAATCAGACGTCAATGACATTGACATTCCCGAAATTTTAACTCGATAGTATTTTCAACCCTACCGAGCGTTGGTCAACCCAAACTTACAAAAACCAAATACTTTTTTTTTATGGTGTTACAGGAATGTTTTAGTAGTCTGTGCAAACCTTTTAAGCTGCAAGACAACCCGGTAATAAGCCCCGAAAGTCCAGAGCGGATGCGCCGGCTTAGATTTACCAAAAAGAGTCTGAGTGGGGCCTCTACCCAAACTTCTTTTTTTCTCTCTCTCTCTTCTCTCTTTTTCGGCCGGTCGTCATTATCGTTTGCGGCTTCTCTTTCTCGATCGATTTACTCTGCAGTCCTTCCTTTTTTTTTTTTTTTCGACAGCGTAAATGTGTGCTGTTCGATTTTTAGCAGAAACTAAGCGCGCGCGTGCCCTGAATTTGCGAACGAGGAATCTTAAGAAGCAGCTTCTTACCGGACCTCAATTAAGAGCTTATTTTTTGGTAATACGAAGATTCTTATCCTCGAGGATGGGAAGGCTTATTATTACCGGCAAGATTTATACAAGTTTTTTTTTTTTATTACTTTCGGACATTCTTTTAACCGAGATTTTGTTGTTTTTAGTTCAGTTGAAATTTTTTTGGTGCGCGTTGGGACATGACTGTTTTTAAGTAGTTACGGATGGACATGGTCAGACATCATTGACACACTTAGACTCAAGTTTGAGCAGCACTTTAAGCTTAATATTTTATGACTTTTACGTGAAATTTTTATGTTAACATAAAATTTAGAAATTTAAAGTTCAGTGTTTGTACTTATACTCAAAAGACTCTATTGTAAAAGCTTGTAATTTAAGCAAAATTTTTACTTAAAATTTATTGTAAACTTGAACTATGTTTTCGTTTAAGTACTGTAACTTGAGATCAAACTTTAATATTGTTATTAAAAAATTGGTCATTTTCAAGTTCTGTTTGTACTTGAACTTAAATCACATTTTACCAATACATTTAAACTTGCAAGCTTGTACTTAAAAATTTTAGTCACAAACTTGAATTTTACAGTAGTTTTTAAAATTTGTCGATTCAATTAAAGTTCGCACTCAAACTTTAAAGTCCACATACAATTGCACTTCAGAAACAATAAATTCAAAGCACCAATAAGAGTATAATTTACTTTATGCGCGGAAACCTCGCAAAGCTAGAGAACAAGAGCAATAAACTGATGTCACTTTTGTTGCTAATGACGTCACCGTATCCGTGACAGCCTCGGGTCGTAAGTTGAGGTGATCGGCTGCGACGTTTCATACACTCGGCCGATACTCTGGAATGCAATCGCACCAACCTACCGGCTAATAATATCTCTCTCTCTCTTTCTGCCTTCGAGACATAATTTTCCCTTTTTTACCCCCCCACCAACATCGGTAAGCTTATGTAAATATCAACATTTTTGGATGGAAAGCGGGACTCTTTGCGTGAAAGAAGTCATTCCCATAATTAAGTGTCGTGAAAAATTTAATTTTTTGGTGTGTAAGATTTGAATTAACTTTTTTCTACGAGATGTTTGAGTTATGATTTATGTGGAGAACAGATCTATTAGTTGTGATAATTTTTTTGGGTCATATTCCTTAGTAAAAGATCGTACTTTCTTATTAAAAACAAAAAAAAGTTTATTGGTTACCAAAATTAGTTTTGCTGGTCAGGAAATTCATTCAAAATCTGTTAGAAATATTTAATCATTCAAAACTGGAATTTTCTGATAAGACTTTAGAAAACACTCTTTATAAAAATTCTAATTAAATTCGACAGCATTTTTTCAATAAATCATACATCAATTACGTATTGATCAAACATAGGTAATCAAGCAATAAATCATTGAGTTGACAGTGCAAGATTTGTTCAAAACTATCACCAAAAGTCAGGTAGAAATTTTCACACGATCAATCGAATATCATCTTCCAAGCAATTCAAATTCGAAATTGCTATTATTCTCCGAGCTCATTCACTGGGTACGCGGAATCCCTCCGCAACTTACATAAGTACAATCAAGGGCGTTCTCGATATCACTTGGCCTATACATTGTCCGTAAAGGATGATGGTTGAGAGGAAAAAAAAAAAAGGTCGGGGCGAAAAAATTCGCGCGGCGGCGGCGGCATTCCGGTAAGTTGATATTGTTGCAGCCGCGGCGCGAGCCGATCGACTAGACAGGCGTACGTAATCCGACGGACCCGAAGATTCCAGAATGGCTTTGTTTTCCAAAAAAAAAGTTGTTTGATTTTTTAGTATGAAAAAATCTAGTTTTCGAGGTGTGAATTTACAGACAGAGATGCGGGTTTTTCAGAGAATTATTTGCAAAAATTTATGTTCATATTTTGTGTTGAAAATGAATCTATGTATAACTTATTTTTTCAAGTATATAGTTGGTTTCTAAGAAAATTAAATTTTGCAGTGCTTAAACAAATAGCTTCTTTAACAAATAACTTTAACAATAACTT
The DNA here is from genome assembly GCA_038277355.1 of Encarsia formosa. NCBI lineage: Eukaryota > Metazoa > Arthropoda > Insecta > Hymenoptera > Aphelinidae > Encarsia > Encarsia formosa. Next base: position 7,728,732 of record CM076184.1, on the reverse strand, counting down.
TCTTTTACAAAAATTTGATTCGATGAACAAAAGGAACATTAACTGTTTCAAAAAATTTTCTGAGATACGTTCAAAAACTAAGTTTTATTTGAAGAAAAATTTAATTTTTGCAATGTTAAACAAGAGACCTTGCAAAAATTTAGTTTGCAAGACATCAATTTAAGTAAAGTAACAAAATAATTTTTATAAATTTTTCATAATGCTTATAGTTAACGAAAATTTGTTTGTTATCGTTTTATATTTGGATATACAAAATATTAAAAATAAAATTACAAGGGTATAAATTAAACAACAGTGCGCAAAAAAAAAAAAAAAAAAATTCTCATCAAGACGAGCAATGACCGAAGCTTTTGAAGTATATTAATAACAAATAATTTATACAGTTTGCTTCAAAAAAATAGCTAGATTTGTTAATAAACTTTCTGTAAGACCAATTTCGAATCAGAATTTTTTACGTTAAATTTCTGATGTTATAAAATTTCTAATACAAAAAAAGTAAGTGAAAGAAGAAAACTTCGACGACCTTGCAACAGATGGCGTAACAAGTTCTTTAGGAAGCAAATCCTTGACTGAATCCTTACGACCGAACGAAACGAAATGAAATTTTTAAATAAATCAAAAATTTTTGACGAACCACTTTAATCTTTTTAAAAAAATTTTCATTTTTACAACCAAGTAAATGCGGTAGCAATAAAAAATTTTAACTTGGATCTTTATTGAGAAGAATTTATACCACCCAAGCTAATAAAAAAATATTATAACTAAACTTCTAAATCAAACAGTTTCGAAAATGGTTGCATAATAAAAACTACATCGACCGACCAAGGTCTTCGCTCCCGTTACCCCCGAAAAATCCCGTTTCGTAATCTGACTCACCCAATAATACAATAATCCCGAGCGGATTTTACGACAATCCTCCGGCCTTAATGAATTTTCGAAAATGCGAAGTAAAAAAAAATAATAATAACCAGTCGGGTCGAGACACTTTATACTTACATTTTTCTCTTTTTTTTTCGTTTCGACTCTCGCTTTCGTGGATGCAGTTACTCGCGGTTCGTTCTCTTTTTTTACGCGGAACTGACGCAAGTGATCCTTTTTTTTTTTTTTTTTTAATTTCCTTCTTTTCGGAGTCCATGAATTATGGATGATTTTCGGGACCTGTTTGCTTATGAATAATTTAGATATCCGAAAAAAAAACGTGTGATTTCGCTCGTTCTCTCTTTATTTTCGGTGACATTGTGTGAGCATTTAATTATTGTTTACCTGAACTGGATAAAATTTACAAATTAAAGTTGGAGGAAGAATTATTTGAGTGCATCGTTTTTTCAGAAGGACTTTTGTTTTCTAACACCAGATGAAAAATATATCTCTTAAAAAACTTTATTTAAATGTGTATTTGTTATCAAATAAATCATTTGATTTTTTGGAATACGTAGTTTATACTTTGATTTTAATTGAAAATTTCTCAACCAATCACAATGCTTCGCTTTGATTTTTTTTCTTAATAATTTTTATTATTTCATAAAAATAATTAGCAATTTTTTCTTTTTTACAACAAAGAATTTTATTTCAAACTTAGTTCAGTCTCTCGAAACTGCCCCGATGCTTTTAAATTAGGGATCACAAGGAAAAATATCTAGTCTGACCGTAATTTACGACGTCCTAGTCGGCATGCGTAGCTCCTACAAGCCCGTAAACAAATCATAAATTATTTATTGGATCCTTAAAAAGTATAGTATAAGCTCCTTCGTCTTTCTTTCTTTCATTCTCTATTTTTTTTTTTTTTTTTTTTTTTTTTTTTTTTTTTTTTTTTTTTTAAATTCCTTCTTACTATTTGGTTGATCCGTTTTGAAGCAACCGTGCGTAGTGCCCTCGTCCATGTCACCGCGCATTTTTAAAAGGATCGTTAAATAAATCATAACTGGATTTTTTTATGACGTATTTTATGCGTTAGAAATTGTTGAGAAAAATAACTGAGAAGTCCACGCGGTCTGCAATCTAAATTTTATAAGAATTAGAGCTCATTTTGCAAAAAAATCGTAGTGATATTAGCGTAGTAATAAATTAATACAATTTTTTAGTTCTTTTGTTTGTAATGTGTAAGCATTAAAAATATTTGTCGAAGCTATAAATTATACTATTCAAAAAAATAAATAAATAAAATAAAACCTTTTGAACTTCCTAGTTTAAAAAATCATTTTTTTAATCATGCATAAACATTATCAATGGAAAAATAAAACTAAAAGCTTATTTTGGAATTGATAAGACACCAAAAGTTCATGAACCTACTAAATTCTTCCTGATCCAAAAAATATTAAAAACTTCCTAGTCTTAAAACTATAAACCACACCATCCAAAAACCAACCCGCATCATCTAAAACACAAAATAAAAAACTTCAGAATCTTCGGGCCGAATCCTTTATCCTTCCAAAAAAACAAGAAAGAGAAGAATAAAAATAAAAAAAGGAGTAGTAATCTCTTTGTCCGGTCGGTGGTCGTCAAGTCCGGTGTCCTCGGCGTTCGCCACCCAAATGAATTCTCATATTAACGAGACTCGGCTCGCGCGCGCGCGCGTCGACGCGATTCACTTAACGATCATCCTCTGGAGTGCGGCGGATGATTGATGTTAATCCGCGCGATGAGGAGCATCGCGCGGCTAACGACGCTAAGGCCCGCACACAATGCGCCCGTGCACTTTTATTATTGTTTACCAAACTTTTCAGCGTTTGTTTGCTCAACACTCGCTCGACTTGTTGAAAAACTTGGTCTGGGTAAAATTTTTCATTTAACTCGTAATTGACTTGAGTAGCTTAGTACTGCGCTAGTCAATACATAGTTAGATAAAGATCGATTTATTAAAAGTTCAATTTATTGACCTTTTTGACTAGTATAGTACTATATTAATCAATCGTACTAGTACTAATATAATAATACTAATACACTAGTCAAATGTCACACTAATCTATTTGACTAGTGTAGTATTAGTAATACATCTAGAATTTATTGGTACCGTACTAGTCTGTTATGACTAATGAAAATTTTTAGTTTAACACATAAAGCTACTGGACTAATGACGTGTAAATAAAAAGTAAGTCAATAAACCAAGTAATACACTGGTCAAATAATAATCGTACTACACTAGTCAACTAGTACTGATAAGAACTATTAGTTCAACCCATTAAACTATTTAACTAATACAATGCTAATCAAATAGTAATCATAACACATTAGGACTGATAAAATCTAGTATTAATTTGTTCATCGACTTGGGTAGTATCAACAAAAAAAATAAGTCAATGATATAAGTGCTAATACTACACCAGTCAACTAGAAATCAAAGTACATTAGGACTGATAAAAATTAGTTATTTAACTTTTAATACGGCTTGACTAGAGTAGTATTGCTGAAAAAAAGTCAATACTACACTAGTCAATAAAATATTTTGATTAATTGAAACTACACCAGTAAATTTCGAATCATCGAACCGGAAGTAAGGTACATCAACCTCTCCGAAGCCACGCAACCTTCCATTAAAGTACTTCCTAAAATTAATAATTTACTCATCGATCCCCCTCCCACCTCCTCTCGCCAGCGATTGATACACAAAGGCACCGTTAATGCACAAATTTTATCTCAAACAAGTCGTAATTACGATAAATCACCGGCCCGGTGGCCTGGGGCCCAGGAGGAGAAAACCAGTTTTCTGCACCCACAACACAGAAGCCCCCCTCGTGGAAATAAACAAAAAGTCGTACTCTCGCGCTTCTTTTTAAAATTCCGATCCTTAAATCAGGCGTGCAGGCAACCGCGAAATCAAACACACGACGAGAGAGAGAAGTCGCGCGTCCGGCTGACCTTTCGATAACAAAACTTACGCCTGCGCGGGTCGTAAACCCCGAAAGCTGTCAGCGCCTAGCGAAATTTTTCTTCACGCTTTCTCTCTGGACACACAATAATAATGAGCAAAGCCCGAGGACTAATGTAAATTAGTCTCTCGTTTGATGGCTCGCCGCGAGTTCCTGGAAACTTATGCCGAGGATGGGATCGATTTTTTGGGTGTTGCGGGTTCGATGGGATTTGGAAGCGTGAAAATCGTGTCGAATTATACGCATAGTTTGAAAATAATGTTGTCACATTTGGGGGAGCAGACGCTTTGAAAGTTATATTACAGCACAGACGGTTTATGAAAAAACGAGTGAAAAAAGTACCTGTAAGATACATTTTTGGCAGAATAAAAAGTCTCTCATTTTCAGAAAACAAGCTACGATTACAATAGTCAGTGATTCCCACAATGCAATATTTACCACAAAATTTTTCTATTATTTTTTTGTTATGAAGATTTTAGTTTTATTTTTATAAATAATAATATATAGTCAATAAAAAATATTCTATAATTTAAGTTTAGGCAAGATAATTATTAAAGTTGTCTGAAGTTTGATATTATGAAAAACTTTAAAAAGTATAATCTATACAGGAATCAATTTGGTACTTAATCTTTTGAAGAATCTCAGTCAAAACAATGAGAGTTTATTCTAGTTAGAGCAATAACAAAAAACGTATTGATCTATTGGGAAGAAAAGTGCAGTCGTGGTGGAGATGAGGTCACGTGGTTCACGCGCTGTTCTAGTGGATTTAAATAGTTATGGGCAGCCATGTTGAATTTAGGGTTACGTCGTCATGCGCGCTGATCGCATTGAAAATAGTTATGTGCAGCCATATTGTTTCCCTCTCTGTGACTGCACTTTTCCTCCCAATAATCAATCACTACTAATCCTTCGATCTAAAAATTTGAAACTAAAAGTAAGTATTGAATAATAATCTTGTTTTATTCTTATCCTCAGTCAATTTTATCTACGCTCGCGCACACTTTAAATTCAAATACAAGTCTTTTTCCGCCCATTCTCAAAAACTCGACTTCCAGAAACCCAACATTCCAGATTTCGAAAAAAAAAAAAAAAAAAAAAAAAAAAAAAATTTGTAACACGAAAAGTCTAAATTTTCCGCCTGCAGATCGCCCACGCTCATCCGCGGGTCGCAAATCACTTTCATTCGTACAGCGCGATTCAGCTCGCGTGCAGCCAGCACCGCGACAACAGGTTAGTCCGCGATGATTAATGACCCGAGGAATAATCCCGATAGATCGATCGATCGATCGATTCCCCCGACGATTTAATTGCCGGCTGGTTTGTCAAACAACACCTTGCGGAACTCCAAACATTGCGGGTACCGACAGGGATAAAGAGGGTACTTTATTGAGATGTATAAGTTTTTTGTCTTCAATTTACTTTATCTTGTAAAAAGTTTTTATTAAAAAAACCAAGCTATCATTATTACAATTTAAAAAGTTTTTGTTCGATTTAACCTATAAGAATTGAAACATTTGTAGCTGTGTTTATTTACAAAATAATTATTTTTTTATTGTAGTCAAACTCTTGATTCTTATTTTTAATAAAATGTAAAAGACCAATCACAATAATTTTTCATCGATGACATTCGATCTTGGTTAATCTTTATACAGAAGGATTCGAGGTATATTGATTAAATTGTTTTCAAATTTTATCTTTGTTTTCAGACCCAAGATTTTAAAGCTTCACCCACAAGCGAGCATAATTCCGATTTTTTAAGAACTTTTTCGAAAAGCATTTCAAAAATTTCATGACTCCAGAATCACCGACGATTCTTATTGATTATTTTGCAATTTTTTGGAAAGTTTTGAACCTTGGAATCAACTTTAGTTGAAATTTAAGGCTTTCACTGGATTTATGATGTTGATATTTGATCACTTCGATTAATTTCCATGTATGATTCTAAAGATCTTATAAGGGTTTCATCTTGGCATCAAAATTTTCCAGTTACGTTCTAAATCATTCAATTAAAATCAAATCCAATGAACCCGTCGGCCATAAATCTCGAGACGTCCGATAAAATCGAAACTCGATCGCGTCGTCAATCAGATACAGAGACTTTTAAAAACTCGTTGAGTTAAACAATGGCCTCGTCTTGTGTAACAAACTCCCCCGAGCTCGCAATACGTCGTGCATTAGGAGACGAATTATTTCACGTAGTAGGGAAAGGCTCGCTAATATACATTTTCGTGCCTTATCTTAATCGCCAAAGTGCGATCGATCTCATAATTGAGTTTGGGTGTTTTGGGACTTGCTGCACTTACGGGGAGTCTTTTTGGAGTGTGAAAAATTAATTTTCCTGGTTATGAGAGAGATAAACGTTGTAAGCTACTTTTGGAAAGTTGTTGATTAATGGGTTGCACTGATAAGGCGAGGTCGAGAACTGTATCGAAGCTACGTTTGCTTTTAGAATTTTGATTGGGCAAAGGAAACCAGATTTACAGATTTTGTGGTTCTTTAATTGAATTTTTAATTTTTTTATCTAAATAAATTTTTTATTATAGTATTGAACATTAGAGTGATCCATTTACTAGAAAATGACTTTTCTAGTAAAATTTTTAAAATGGATCAATCCAATACAGAAAACTAGAGTGTTTTATTTCAGATTATTTCTAGTTATTTATTCTATAAAACTAAGTCTCAACTCTTTGGAGTTGGCACACCTGAATGAGAGAGAAAAAGAAATCAATCACTCAAGAGCCAGCGATAAACTGCGAGTATCCCGTTTCATAGTGCGTATCATCGTCGTCGGGCCGGGTCATTAACTCTCGCGCGGACTCGCATTGTCTCGCGGTGGCTACCGATACCTGACATTTTTTTTCTTCTTCATACCCCGCTCGAAGTAACCCGATGCGCCCCTCAATTAAAAACAATGGACGATTAGTATTAAAATACAAACATCCACGAGTCCCCGTCATCGTCCATAGAGCAGAAGGATAAACTAATGACACGATGATGATTCAGTTTTTATTGGAAATTATTGTGCACAGAAGTCCCGGCTCTAATGACTCAATTGCCGAGTTGTGTCTATTTTAGTTGTTATTACCCTGGAGGTGGGTAATTGTCGGGTGACTTGCGGCGTCAAATTACACGATTGATACGTACTCAGGATCATTACAGGTACCGGTCTCTTTTTTTGTGGGATTTTTTTTTTTTTTAATCGCTGTGATTTGCCTCGGAAAACACCTAAACGTCTCAATTAGACGGACGTTATTGCCGGATACCGTGATTTTGTTTGACACGTAGGATAATGGGACATCTGGAAGTGACGAGGCTGGACTTTTGTCACCGACGATGACGGGGTAAGATATGAAGAATGGATTTTTTTCGCGGTGTGAATTGCAAAGATTCACATTTTTGTAAGCTGTGATGAAATAATAATAAATTTGTACCTTGGAAGCGAAGAGGCTATTTTATGGTCAGTTAATGACAAGTTTATAAAATGGTACCCAAAAGACCAGATTATAGCTAATTAATGGCCAGCTCGTAGCGTCAAAAATACTCTCTTAGTAGGCAAGACCCGATTATGACCAATTTGTAGTTTAAACATTTTGAATTCACTCCAGACTGGACATAAAACCACCATGAAATCAAAGTACCAGATTATAGTCAATTAATGGTCAGTTCACAGTGACAAAATTGATTATGGCTGGTCTGTATAAACAATAACTTTCAAAAATGATCATCATAGCGTTGGTCAACCATTCTACAACTCTAGAAGATAATTCTCTAGTTCAAAAAAAAAAAAAAATCTCCATGAATCAGAGCATAAAAACCTGGAGAACTATTGTGTAAACAAAGGTCGATCCCGCGCACGTCACGGGGAGTTTTTTTATTTTCCGCGCCTAGAGAGCTTTTAATCTCAGGCCTCGTTAGAATATATCGGACTCGGCGGTGGCGTGGTCATTATTCAGATTTATGTGCGTTATTACCCGGCACGTGAGCCGCGCCGTTTTATATTTCAATTTGGGATAATGGGATCCGACGATAAAAGGGGAAGCTTTTAACCTGCCGCGAGCGAGGTGTTAACTGCACCTGCCGGGGTGTGGATTGGAATGTTGACTTCTTTTAAACGCGTTGGGAAATCAATATTTGCTACGCTGTGATCGATTGTAAGTGCGTACCGAGAAACTCGTAAAAATTGAGGTTAGAAAATTATACCGCGGGGTGGGTGGGCAGTTAAAGAGTTTGTAGGTTAGGGTGACAATTGTGAGGAGAAAGTAGTTGCGGAAAACTGGGTTATTTTAACTTGATGAATATTAATTTATCTGAAAGTTATGGTATATGCATTAGTTGTAGCAGACGATATTAGTAGACTAGCGCCATCTAGATGAAATTTCTTAATTGTTTTTCAAGTTATGATTAGTCTTAGACTCATAATTTTTTTTCTATTATTACTGTACTATATATATTTTGTACAGTTTTCTAAATTTTTCAAACTAGTTAATTATAACAACAAGTATAAAACCACAATATCGCGTTACAAAACTATTACAGCGTGTGGCCAAAAAAAAAACTTTTTTTTTCTCATTCTAATTAAAATATGTGATTTTCTAAAGCCACACAACAATAATTATCAATGATACCATCTAACTTTTTTTCGGTACGAGTAAAGAGGGATAAGCTCGAAAAAAAAAGAAAAATAAGGCGCGTAAAGAGATATATTAACTCGGGCATTCATTCGATACTGACCGAAGTAACTCGAGGACTCGCGCGTGTTACAAGTTTTTGGGTGGCTTTTGTCGTTTTTTTTCCATTCATAATGAGATAACTCTCCCTTTTACAAATGTCACGGGAATCCGAGAAGTGAGGAAGATTACGTGGTCAAGCTCCGCCTAATGAAAATAATAACTCGCAGCTCGAGAGAAGTTTCTATTGTCGACAGACGGTTGAGTTACAGCTCCGCTATTAAACTGAATTTATCGATTTTAAAAGCTAACCTGCAGTGAATTGCTCAACGTACGCGTGTTTAACATGATCGTAAACTATCTGTCGGTACGGTTTAAACAACAAATTGAGACAAATTCAATTAGACGCGGACCAGTGAATATTTAGATGCACCGATACGGGATATTGTTCCTTGAAATAAATAAAAAAAAACAACATTGCGCATGCGCGTACGACTATGGATTATTTAAAAAAACTACTTAGACTATTTCTTTAGAGATAACGACCCTGAGCCAAACGAGATCGGCCTTGGGTTCGGCTTTGTTCTAAGCATCTTTCGGACATAAAAATAATGTGAACCAGAACGGAAGGACTTAGAAAAAAAAAAAATCGGCTCGTAAAACCACCGCGGCAATTACGAGTGATTATTATATTTTGCAAATATGTTTCTTCTTTTTTTTTTCTTCCCCCGCCGTCCGAGAAATAGTGTCAAGTTTGGCGTGAAAGTACCCGATGATAAAAGTTTTTTTTTCCCGCTGCTTGCGTAAGAATTTTTATCGTCGTCGGGGGAAAAGGATAAATCAAATTCGCATGATATACCGGTTGCCAATATTAAAAGCCGGCTTATTATTAGTCGTGTTTTGAGAGAGAGAGGGAAGAAAAAAAAATATATATTCTCAACACGTAATAGCCCGACTACAAAGTAAGTTTAATTGGCAGTAACAATGCGTAATGGGTTTACGGGAGATTATACCCGTAATGTCTTTTGCGTATGAATCAATGCAAACGAACTCGTACGATTCTATTAAGTGTTGCTTGATTCAAGATTTGCTGGTAAATCGTTGATTTTTTTCATTCTTTTTGAAGTATGCTGAAGTTTAAAAAAAAAAAGTTCTTCTCGAATGCAAAAAAAGTGAGGTGGTTTTTTTTATAAATAATATTTTAATTCAGCCTAAGGTTCGACTGATTCGACTGAGCTTCACTCTTTACACTTCAATTCAAAATATTACACTTCAAATAATGTAAATTAAAAATTTTTGATCTACGATAATTTAAACTTTTATCAACAAACATGATCTTGTACGTAAACATGATTCTATATCGTTGCTCCCTAAAAAAGTACTTTTATTGTCTTGGAATAACGACGTAATATCGCTTATTATTTTTATTATTTTAATAATTATTATGAGCATTTTAAAATTTTAAAATTACAAAACAACAAATAAAATATTACAGTCATTTTACTTTTTTATAAATTTTTAAACTTTGAAAATTTCGTAACTTTTACGTAAGCTACTATTCATTCATCATCATTACTAATATTACTACAACCATCAACGCTTTTATTACAAGCACAAAATATCGATTTTAAATGTTTAACATTTCAATTCCAAACAATTATTTAAACGAACTCGTTCTTATTATCCAACAATTAAAAACAAAAACCCATTAAACTTTCCTCCTTTTTCAGTGCCCCGGTTTTTCCTATCCCGCAAACCATTCATAATTGATTTACGCGCGTCTCATTACGCGAAAGTACGTTGACAGGAGTAACGCGATTATTGTAAGCCCCAGACGCGTGTCAGTGTCTGGGGATCAGTCGCGTTTATTACCGCGGAATTTATTATATACACACACACACATATATATATATATTTTTTTTTTCAACTGCGCGCACGCGACGATCCGGAAATTTATCGCCGGTAGAATGTAGTTCTGTGGGTGAACCCCGGAATGTAGTTACAAAATACTCCCCTCCAAGGAGCCAATTAATCTTTATTAAGTGCCCCTAAGTATCGATTGTGCTTAATTTACGGACTCGAGTATAGTTTTCGAACGGTTGGGCTTTTTTTAAAAAAGTATTAACAAACTCGTGGAGCAACAAACGCCTACGAGCCTGTACATAATCGATTCGAGAGACGGATAGAAAAAAAAAAAAAAAAAAAGGCAGAGCGCGCGCGTATGTATTTATGAGTGTTACAGGCGAGTTGTTTGTTTATACGTGTTACGGGCCTATGATTGATCCGGTGTAGATACACCGCTGACATTTTTATTGACTTCGGGGGAGCTTGCTTGTTTTTTTTTTTTTCTTCCAGACCGGTGAACTTAATACAAGAGTACGAGAGGTGTCGAGCTGTGACGATCCCTTTTTTTTTGGCTGCCTTTGTTTTCGCTCGACGATGTGACGTGGATTTGAATAATTTATGCGCGAGGTGTTGGGATGTTGAATCCAGGGATGTGTTTAAACTTTGGGGTAGTGTTGCATCACTAGATAAAGTCGTAAGTAGCTTTACATTTTGATTGGAAGATGTTAATTGATTATTTTTACAATTTTTTAATTTTAGGTTTGGCCACAAAGCACCAATCTGACAGTAGATAAGGTCACAAGTGGGTTGAAATCATTATAAAGAGATATGACCATTAATTGACCATTTTTTAGTATTTTCAATTTTTAGGTTATCTCGAGAAATCGTAAAAATGATTACCTGATATGACCACTTTAAAAAGACTACTTCTGGTACTAGTAGTTTTAAGGTTATGTCAGGAGGCAAAGGTTAATAGGTCAGATCATAAAGTAGCTTAGATGTTAATTCGCAATTCATTGAAGTTTGAGGTTATGCTTTGAAGCTACATAAAAATATAAAATTAAAAAAGCAATTCTATGTATTCTTTCTATTTTAAGGTTATGGTACAGTAATGAGACTTAATTAATGATATTAACTTATCCAAATAATAAAAAAAAAATACAACACCGGTAATGAATACATCCTGTGGGGTTCATTTTTTAAAACCCCGTCGGAGATTTTATCAATCCCCGAAAAAAGAATAAAGGTGGCCCCTAAAACCGTAACCAAATACTCCCGAGCTCATCCCTCAAAATTTAAAATCCTCTCGCGCTAACCACACTCATCCCCCCCTCCCCCCGGTCATAATATAAAAATTAATTTCAAACCTCCTCCCGGTGCCCACAACGCGCGTTTATCGCGCTCGTTTATTCTCTCCCGTGTCTTAAATTACTCCTCTCTCTCTCTCTTTTGCTCCTCTGAGAGGATAAAAAAGACGTACGAGAGGAAGAAGAAAAAAAAAAGGTGCGCGTCTGCGGTCTCGGGTTCTCTCCGCTCCAGCCATTATGCACACCCGTGCGGGGGACAGACCCCGCGAAATGAAAATATTACGGTAGGGCTCGTAAAAAATATCGCGCTTGGGTGGTGTGAAAAATGAAAATTCGAATCTGGCGCGCTGAGAAGAGAGATATTTAGGATACGCGCGTGTGTATGGTGGATAATGCTAACTTTATATTCGTATTACGTTACGCTCGTTTTTGGTATCGGCGAAGTTTATATTCTCTTTTTGAAAAAGTCGCGTGTTTAGTCATTCCTCAATGGCAAATTCAAGTATTTTTTTTTTTATCTTTATTTAATAATTTAAATTAATTTTACTAAGGTGTACCTAAAAATTGTTGATTTAAATTTTGAGGTTATACTAGAAACTACAGTAAGCATTAGTAAACATAACTACTTAGTGGGTATTCAAAACATTAATAAAGTCATTAATAGAGTCAGTCATAAAACTGTTAACAAATTCGTTTGATTTTGAGGTTATGCGAGTTTATACAGATTTTTTTCAAACGTAATCAACAAAACAAATAAAAACCAACGTCCTCGTTCAAATTTCCAAAAAAATCCCCCAAAAATCGACAATATCCCGGACGCCATAATAGTTTTTTTTCGCATTTCCTGGTAAGCCATCCCGCAAAACGTCGTAATTAGTCGGTAACAAAAGCAAAGGGTTCCTTTATTCAGCTGACGGCTCAATTCCCGAGCAGGTGTCAAAGCCACCGCCTTTGGCGTTGCACCTGTGCACGACTCGACGAACGATGAGCCGGGAGGAGGAGGAGGGGAGGGGGGATTCCCCCCGGGGGCCCAATGAAAGAACACCAACGCAAAGACTAGTAGTTGGGTAAGAAGGGGGGAACGGGTAGACGCCCATCGCGTGCCCGCTGGGTACTGGAATATCAATTTGGACGGGTAGAAAATGGTGGGGTGAGCCATTTTCATCCGGAAGGGTGGCCCTACGCTGAGAGCAGGGATGCCAGTGGGTGGGCTGCTATTTGAATAATTTTGACGAGAATTTAAATAGTACAATTTGGTTTTTTTTTTTTTTTAATCTAGTGTTAAATGGGTAGTATGAAATGAGCTTTTATTTTTCTACTTCTGAGTTCTTTCGAAATTGAGTAATTTTTTCAAGTAATATCCAAGATCTCTTTTTTTAAGTAATGAGGCTATATAATAAGTTTGTATTGTTTATTTAATGCAGCATTAAGGGCCATGGAAACTCAGATTATAAGATTCTTTGAAAATTTCATTTTCTAAAAAATATTACTATAAAATTTATTTGTTAAAAAGAATTTTCCAAATTAAAATATCGAAAAATGCTAGTAAAATGGAATTTTTTTAATAAATAAAATACAAAAACAGCCCTGGTTACATCAAATTTGAGTTTCAATGGCCACCATACGGGAACCATATTTTTTCCATATTAATTTTTTGAACTATTAGAATTTTTGTTATGGCCTGAAAATCGTCAGAGTCAAATAACGAAATGGTAAGATAGGCTTTAATTTACTCTGTTCATTATTTTTGGAATGTAACATCTCCTCTCATTAATTTTTTAAACAGTCAAAAAAACGCAAAAGTCGGCTAAAAAATTTCTATGATTCAATATAAAATATAATTCTCATCATCATTGGAAATACCATTACCGCGAGATTGGACTTTTTCCTTCTCACTCACTTAAAACTTCTCTCGGCAACAATATTCAAACTCCTCGAAAAATCAAACACCATTTTCTCTTCCGCTTCCTGCCCCTTAGCAAAAAGAAATTTAGCGCTCTCGAGGAGCGTAAAAATAAAGATAAAAATTTCGGCCCCAAAGTATTGATCCCAGGCACACAATCCTGCAGTTCTCGTTGTTTGACTACGATTTTTCAGCGCGAGACAAGTCAAACAACTACGCAAAAAAAAAAAAAAAAAAAAAAAAAAGAAGCGGGTCCTGTTTATTAAACATTACGAGGTGGTTACACGTTTCTCTCGAGATGTTGGGTAAATACACCGTGGCTTTTTAAAAAGACGCGCGCTTTGATTGAAATAAAGCGGCACGATGAGGTAAAGAATCCCGGAGTGGTGATCTATCGGTTAAACAAAACCGGTTGGGGCATGGATAATATTCAATTGGGATTGTAAAACACGTCTAATCCTCATTAATTTTGTATTGCCGCAACGATCTTTAACACGCCGATTAAAAAAAACATTGCTTTTTATAGATGATAAGACTGTTGTTGTTGTTGTTGTTGTTGTTGTTGTTGATGATGATGAGATGTACCAGCTGATGGGGTCACTGCTTTTCAGATTTAAATCAATATTGGCTGCTGCCTTTGTTTTCAATTTTGGGTCGATTATAATTGTTGCAAAATTTTATGAATGATCTTTGTACATTAGTTCGAGAACAAAAATAATTAAATTGTTTAGAAGTTGTAATTTTGACTAAAATTTTGTTGTGTATACATTGCGTACAAAATAAGACCTCAAAAGAAGAAAAATTGTAAGAAAATACTATTAAATAAGCTACAAAATCATGAAAGTTCTTAGCATACAAAAGCCAAGGTGATCAGTGATTTTTATTATTTTTCTACTCTTTTAAACATTATAAAACCCTGTAATAAATGTGAATTAGATTATTAACTTAATAGCCATTAAATGGCTACTTACTAGAGAAATGTTAGATTGAGTCTATGAAATGGCCAGTAAATGGCTATTAAATGGATAATCTAATTACATTTATTACAGAGAATACATAGACCTTGAAAATTATTTCAAAAAAGTGATTTTTACATTTTTTAAACAAATACAACAAATTTTCTCAGTGATTTCGGATAAAAGCTTTCTACACACCTCACAAACTTAGCCACGTATAATAAATTAAACAAAAATTAGCACTCGATCAATCACCCAACCGCGCTTAAATTACCCCGCGCGATAAGACGAAAACTACTCGGCTTACGCATAAATACGACGAAGGTGATAACGATTACCAGCTTGAGAAACCTCCGCTGCGGTAATAATTAATAAACGAGACAATAATCGTAATCTCGAATCGCATCGCGAGCCGCGCCGGCGCTCGAGCTATAACGATAATGCAGAGGAGCGTGAATCATCGCGCCGGCGTTTAGCGATTTTCGCGCGGGCGGTCCGTCGCTCGCGGGGTCGCGGTGCTTTCTTCGTCGGCATGATGAATTGATTGACAGTGTAGAAATTTTGAGTATAAAAAATTAGATAATATGGTTTTTGCCGTACGAAATTTGATGAGTTATGGTTATTTAAAAGTTTTAAAAAATTTTTGCATACTGGAATAGGACACTAATGAGATGGAATTTTAACTTTAGTAAGCTCTGTTTTCGATTTAAAAAAAAAAAAAAAAAAACTTACTATCAAAAAGTTCAAAAACTTAATAATTAGGGTAGAATATGTCTTGGCCACTTTTTGACTTCTTAAAAGTATTACAATGATTCGGTCATAAATGAGTTTATATTCGCCATTATCTTTTCTCAGATATCTAGGTAACATCATCTTACATACACTAATTAGATAATAAAAAAAAATAAATAAAAAAAAAACACAATAATCCTGAATTACACTATCAATAAAATATGCAAAAATCAATAAACTATCGATTAAAAATTGATCTATTTAAACCCTAATTAACAAAAAACGTTTCCAAAAAAAGTTACTAAAGAAGATAAAAAAATACTAGAATCATTGAATATCGATTGAACTTTAATCTAGAAGCGCATTATTTTTGACACGAATTTCAATGCAATAATCACATCATTTTTGGCAATGACGTAACATTTGAAAAACCTCGGGGGTACCTCATCCTAGAAAAACCTCATTTATTCACTCGTACGATCCTAATTTACGATTACTTCAAATCACCCGTCAGAAAAAATAATACCTCGCGCTCATCTTATTACCATAACTATAAAAGGCATAAATAAAAAACTAAAAATAAAAAGAATGAAAAAAAAGTATTAAAAAAAAATGTCAATGTACACACACCGCCTTTGTGTGGCGAGGGCAAAAGCTCCGGCCACCAGCAGCTCGAGTATCATCCCTCCTTTCGGTCCAGCTGGTTTGTTCTGCAGGGCTCACCCCGACGCAGAGTCCATACTTTCAAAAAAAAAACATCACTCGCTCAATCACTTGCGTATAATCTACAGTCACTGTGTTTTTTATGGTGGTAGCAGTGGGTAAGTAAGGGATATTTTAATTTTATTGAAACACCGGGTGCAAGGACCGTCAAGCTCGCCGATCTCGCGCCGACTGGACTGACCCGAGGAGAGCGAAACGGTCCCACCTCCGCTACCGGACCCCCCCACCAGCCGCGACCGGGAGAGGGAAGGTGGTACCCTACCGACCCTGGGAGTGGGGCGCATGCGTCGATCCTAAGCAGGTGGAGGAAATAATCGCGAGGACTGCGTTCGAATCGATGGGATCGATCCGAGGCTCTGAGACACTTTTTTATCAAATGGTTAAGTTAAAAAATTTTTACCTGATTAATTTTTGGAAAAAATGTATTTAGGACAGGATTTATGAGTAGGAAGTTCAAAAATTGTACTCTATTGAAATTGCGCCTTGAACAGTTTTGAAGCGAGTAGATTTTATCATTTACATTTACAAAGTATGTTGTTGTAATTAATGCCATTGTAAATTATTAAAAAACTAAATATATTCAATAATTAAGTACCTAATGAGCTTTTTTTAGCTTTTGATTGAAGCTTTTAGCCGAAAATGGACGGTTGTTGGAGAAAATTTTAAAGCAACCTAAAATTAAATGAAAATTTACAAATTTTATAGAATTTGATCGTAAAACTTGAAATCCTACAAATCAAAATTTGATAGTTTTTCATTTGTACTTGACAATCCTACTATTTGTTAAATTTTCTGAACCTCAAAGCTTAAAACTTTAATCACAGATAATCGTAATCCGATAGTTCAATCAGTAAATCCCCCGAATCTTAATTCGATAGTTCAAGCCTAGTTTGGGTGCTAATCTTCAAAAATATATTTATACTGTCTTCATAGGTAAGCAAACATAGAAACAATTACTTGATCAGAACAAAAAAATGGAAGAAGATGCGTTTAAGAATCAAGTCTATTGAAACAATTTTTAAAATTTTTTGTAGAAACTATAATTGAGGAGACATTAATCACTATTTTTAAAGTATCGATCATCCAAGAAGAATTCTCAACCGATCAAAAAATATTCATTAATATAATCGAAAAACCAACTGACTCGTTCTTATCGCAATTAGCATAAGAATCTTTAATAACTTTCTCTGAAGCATGCGTCTATTTTTTCCTCCGGCCTTCGAGATAGGATGAAATTTCAAAGGCACCATAAACCGAGCGATTACGATTTCGACAAAACAATATGTGCAAAATGGATTTTTTAAAAAAACACGCACGATCCAGTGTGCATTTCATCTCGCCGTCAAAATATAAAAAATAGAGATAAGAATCAAAGCGATAGTTTAAACTGTTAACTTTTGAGAATAAAATTTCTTTGTTTCGGGTATGCCGCGACACTGTGAATCATCGGATCGTTTCATCGAGCCATAATTTATGATAATTATATTTCATCGTAGACCGGCTAGTTTGACCCAACGACACAGTGAAAGTGATGACTGGAAAAAGGACCAGAGTAAAAAATAGCGTACGAAACAACTTGTTTTTTTTTTTAGTTCTCAAAATTATGCAAATAAATGACTAAAATTGTTGTGAATTGTTAATACAATTAATTAGAATGAAATATTCATTAGTCGCTTGAAAAGTTTAAGTAATTTGATAATTGTTGATGAAATAAATTATTAGGGTTATAGTTCTATTATAGAATTTGGTTTTAGTAATTTAAACGTTCTTAATTTGCACGTTTACGACAACTTTTAAAATGAAAGAAAATAATTCAAAATTACTAAGTTCAAAACCATTTTTCGATAGTAAATAATAATTAACAGATGAATATAAAATTTATCGAAAACAATCGCAAAATCTTTATACAATTGAAGCTGTACTTCCATTTTCCCACATAACTTGATATTTTACAATATGCCAATGTAAATATCACCAGACCTATTTTGACTTTTTGATAGTTGGCAATATTAGTTACATTATTTTTTTAAATATGTTTAAACAATTTAAGCCACACTTCAATTTTCCCAATTGCTATTTGTCTGGATATTTTCAAAGCGAAGGTACCAAATAAAATTGATAAAACATTACTCTTTTCGTACAATCGATTACCAACAAAATTTTTTCAAATTTCGAAAAAAACAACGTTCGATTTCACCAACGCGTTTTTCCACGTTTCTCAAAGCGACGGCGCGCGGCAAAACAGGTTTACCATTATTCTCATTCCCAAGCGATGATGAAGGTAATTAATTTTAGGGACGCGCCACAAATCACAGATCGGAGCGAGATGAGTCACACTTCACCACACTTTCGCTACTTCCGTTCGATCACCTCTGTGATTCACCAGTTTTTTTTATAGAAGCGTCGGACCGATCAGCTGTTATTGATGTTACAACTCTCGTGTTACCCGCGTGGAAGTTTGGGGGGCCTACTAACCGGAGAAATTTGATCCGAGTGTGGCCGCTGGATTAATTTGTTTTTCGCGAGCGACTTACTTATTATACTTACGAGCGATTTTTTTTTTTGGATGCTTGGTGGGTGGTTCCCTTGATTTTTTTGAGACGCGTTAATTGTTTTATGTACCGAAAAATGAAGCTTTGAATGAAAAAATAAATAGACCTAAATTCTTTTGAACTTAACCATGAATAAACTAAAGATGATAGATTTTAGCTTATTTATGGTCAATTTCTACTTTAAAAAAAATGATAAAGAAAGAGTTAAACTGAATTTTGTTTCTAAAACCAAACAACGAGGGAGAAGTATACACTTTTGTCGATAATATGTAAAGATTAATTTTGTAGTGATTTAGTGCTTTTTCCGTAAAAAATCTAATGAAACTAGGAAAAATTTAATTATTTGCTGAAAGTTAGCGATTTTGAAGGAAATTTTATACGATCTTACAATTTAGTTCTGGCACTATTAATTTCTAAATATTAGAGCTTTGACTAATAGAAACATATCCTAACACCACACTCAGAGAAAGGTTTGATTTGGTCAACAATATATTGTAACATCTAAGATGCCATAGTTGAAATAGAGACAATGATGTACATTGTAGCAGTTACAATATCATGATAGCGCTGACTAAATGCGTATTAAGGGTTAACATGTTTCTAGTTACACTGGTATAGCACAACTTAATTTTAAAAAAATTCTTTTTTGTGATTTTGGTATAATTAATGTATTTAATGAATAGTTTTATTCTTAAAAAATATACAAATGATTATAAAAATCACAATATTTAAGAAATAATGACTTCAATTGAGATTTTTAAAAATAGCTAGGTTAGGTTAGATTTTTGAATATTTGCTTTGCTAGTCGCAACGATGTGTATTATTATCCTTACCATACGTATTATAACTGCTACAATGTTTAGACTATTGAGGGAACAAAGAATATTTAATTGGTCCAATCAAATCTTTCTCTGAGTATAAATATTAGAGCTTTGACTAATAGAAACATATCCTAACACCAGGGTGGTTGCTCGAAATTCAAAAACTTACTTGGAGGATTACAGAAACAAAATTCACTTTTAACACTTCGTTTGTGAAAATCATTTTTTCAAAAGGTGAAAATTGGTAAGAAATCAGCTAAAAATGTTCTAAAATCTGTCAGTAGTTTTTTTATGGTTGAATCCGACAAAGTTCAGATTTATTTCAAATCAAAAGATTTTAATTTTGGCAATCAACAATTTTTTTATTGATTTTATCAAGTTTGTGTATGTCCATTTTTAAATGATCTATTTTTGTGAAATTTTATCAAAAAAAAAAAAAAAAATGATAAACTCTTTTGTATGAGTTTTATAAGAAACGTTCGCAGGCATCGCTATAAATTTCAAAGAAAAACTGCACTTTCTAAAAAAATAATTCTGTCTTTATTTAGGAATTCTAAAAACTATAAATTAGTCATTTCCTCAATGTGTTTGTTTTTACAATTTACTAAAATTATGGCAATTAATTACGCAATTTTTAATATGAATTATTTTGCTTTATCAGTCTATAGGCTTATAAGATCTAAATCTACTTCCGTAAACACTCGAAAACAAATCGCATTCAAAGCAGTTATGGCAATCCAAGATAAGCTCAAGAATTTGGAAAAGCCGAAAGGTGAGATAATAGCAGGTTTAACGCACCCGTCGACAACCGCCCGGAGCGTCCGAAAATTTTTCTAGATCATCAGCTGATGCCACCTAAGATTAGGACCTTTTTTTTGTTTCTACCAGAGCTGACAGCTGGTGGCTTCCCTTTTTTTTTTGGAAAGAAATTTTGGCCTTACTGAAATGAAATTGAAACGTAAGCTCGCATAACATATGATCGAAACTGCCTGAATTCATTTTTTGCAAAAATTGAATTTATTTATTGAAGCTTTAAATGTGACTCCAATTAATTTTAATTTGAAGATCAAACAGTCCAATAAATTGTTCCTAAACTACCTATATTTAAAAAAAAAAATATATTTATGAATACCTGACTATTTGCACAATTTGAGTACATTTATGAACTTATCTTTTTGGATCTTTTAGGTCTTTATCATAAAGCCATCCGTGGGAACTAAGCCATTTTCTATTCTCTACATCTTAATTTTGCGTGAAAAAATTTTTAAACCCAGAGCACCGTCAAACTCAACTGATTCCCACTTTCCATTCGGGAACGACAAAGGAAGAATAAATAAAAAAAAATAAATAAACCAATTCAGTCGACCTCTCAATGGGAAAAACGGTGAATTTTGGGAGAAAAAAATCCACGGAGAAGACAAGTCGGTAGGCTTTGCTCAAAGGAAATAATAAAAACTGCGCCAATAATCATCTACCGTGACCAGAGGATTCAATGGCTACCAGAGAAACCATTCGGTTTTTACGATTTTTCTGAGGGCTTATACCTTTTTATTTTTCCGCTCGGTGAGTGTCATTTGTATTTTAATCATTTTTTACCTTTTTTTTATGATTTTATCTTATTTTAGGATTAATTATTTTACTTATTTTTGAAAAAAAATATTGTCTAGAGAAAACTTCTGATACTTATTTAAATTTTTTTATTCATAAAGACAGCTTTTTGAATTAAAATGTATACTACATAATTACTCAGTTTGATAAGTAATAATAATTTAATTAGTGAACTGTGTCTGGTGCAGAATGGATGACTAATTACTACGGCACTCAAATTGTTGTAAAAAATTTATCGATTATCAACAGTAGTACAAGTCAATCGAACAGAAATAAATAATGTGTCATACGCGTTAGATTATCTTATCGATTATGAAGTCAAATGTAAGTTGAGGTTTTTCCAAAATCTACGTCAAATTATTTTTACATGAAAAGTTAATTTGTTTAAACAAAAAGTATTATCTAATCACCATCTTTTTTATAATGAGTGCATAAGTGTTGATAATGATTTTATTTAATAGATTCAATGTCAATTTTTTTCTGTTAAAATTAATTAAAATTTATATTTATGTATTTCCACATTTTATAATACTGGGATTGAATAATAATTTTTTAAATAAACAAATAAGTAACTTGAAGTTTAAATTTGTTAAAATTTTTTGCAATTACTTTAGAATTTGTTGAAACTTTTTAAATTTTAAGCTGATTTTTAGAAGTATCAACATTTTTAATATTAATTGCTAGATAATTTTTTATTTTATTTATTATTATTTATTTTTTATTATGATTAAATTAATTGGTTTAATAATTAAATTATAAGATTGGTATGTTTTGGAAAAATTTTATTAGTTTTAGTTTTATTTCAATGATGAAATAAATGATTAAAAATTTAATAATAGTGTAATTTAAAAAACAAAAAAATTTAATAATTTGTTAAGTTTTTAAAAATTTAGGGCACTCTCAAAAAAATAATAATAAAATTTATCAATTAAAATTATCGTATAATTCTTAAAATTATCTTATAAATTATCTTATAATTTACCAGTCCTGGTAAAATAAAAAAAAAAGTCTAATTCGCACTCACCAATTCGCATGGTCCGCGATCTGAAAAAGGTTTGATGATCTCTGGCTTCCGCACCTGTCATAGTCCAGATAAACGCACAACACAGCACGTCGCGACATAAGTGAGCAATGATCTTTTTATTGCCGGTAGCGGCTACACTCAACGCACAACAATAAAAAGGGGGAGACGAAATAATATTAAAGTAGATTAAACGCCGCTGCGGGATGAGGCCTGCCGGCCGGCAGCTCGGCGCAAGTGCAGCAGCGACGGCCAGGATTGTGGGCGTACTCCCCCCCGCTACCGAAACCGTCCAATCGGGTGACATCAAACGGCCGCCGCCGCCGCAGCGCATCGCGCACTTGCACGACGCCCTTTTTACGGGGTGCAATGCACTCTTTGCATTGAGAGAGCACCGGGTGAATTGAACGATATTTTTTGTTTGGAACATGAAGTTTTTTTATTTTTTTATGGATGCTGGTATTTTTATAAAAGTCGAGTACTGAATTAATGTTATTCATGGGTTTTTAGGTTGGTAACCATCGACTTTGCAACGGAATGATTATTTGGTAATAAAAGTATAATAATATAAAATTGTCATCAATTATTTAAAAATAATAATAATTATAATAAGAATTAAAATATAACGTGAAATATTTTAAGTATTATAAAAAAAAAATTTTTAAGTTTTTTTTTTTTAATTATATATACTCATTCAAAAATTTATTTCATTTATTTAAAAAAAAAAAAGTAATTATATAATAATTTGAAACTCAAATTTCAAACTTTATATTTTTTCTATACTTATTATTGAGTAGGATATTACATTCGATATTTTAATTTAAAAAAATTGAGGTTGCAAAGTATTGTTCAGTAATTTTTTTTTTTTTTTTTACTTTTTTTTGGGTGGTAATTTAGTTTTCCACAAAGATTTTCTTTAAAAATCGAGAAAATTTTTCTACATCAATTAGGAATCGAACTCATAAATTTGGAGTCTGAGTTGATTCTTCGCGAGTTTACCATGCTCCACGCAACCAATGACAGCTCTTTGGTTATTAAAATTAATAAAATAAAATAAATGTCTTTCAAACTTCATGAAATATTTAGTTTTATTTTTTACCTAACTTTTTTAGATCAAGTAACATAGGATAAAAAAAAATTATACGAGCAATATGAAGATTTTTTTTTTTTTTTATACCCTGCTGATTTTTAGATTTATTGCAGTGGTTTACAATCATTTCAGATTCGGAAAAATTTTCGTGCACTGGGAATCGAACCTGCGAACATTCAGTCGGCGTCGAATCTCCGGTGCCCACTGAGCTACCAACTCTGCCTGCTCACCCCGCTAAACGTATTAATATCCGTGCTTTACAGTTTAATTAAAAAATAATAATAATAAATAAACAGGGAACTTTCCCACGTCTCATTGTCAGTTGGTTGACAATCGATTTCTCGGAAAAAAAAAGTACCTCTCTTCGGTGCACAATTAAACCTCGTCCACACCTCCAATTAGGGTAGGTCCCGTTCCCATCTTTCTGTGTTATCTTAATAACTTTAATTTGCATCACGCACGATGTTCGCCCAGCAATTGCCCGTCATTAATTTCATCAGTAGCGGTCTACTTGAGAAGCACAAAAAAAAACTGCGGTACGATGGGGAAATCGTCATCCGGTGTCGCGTTTCTATTAATAGATCCCCTGGACCTCCCCCCCCCCCGCCACCTCTTTTTTTTTTTTCATTTTTCATTTTAGTTTTGCCAGCGGTGTGGTAGACAATGACGCTTGTGTTTTATGAATCGGCCACTGCAGCGGAGCCATTTCTTCACCATTGTTGCGCGTAGGTGCCGGAGAAATTTAAGTACCCCGACGACAATGGATTTGATGAATTTAGTGATGAAGATTGTAAACACACATGGGTGTTGCCAAAGATCGATCAGACAATATTAACGTTACGGAAAACTTATTGTTTGTTTGGTTTTATCTCCACGGATTTTTTATTTTGGGTTTTGTTTTTAGACTTTTAGTTGTCACCGGTGGAAAATTGATCTGGAATCAGTTATTTCAAGCTAATATGGATCATTTGGTACTTCAAATGATCCACGTAATAATGTGTAGGATCTACGTAATCATTGTAGATCATCCGTGGATCAATAATCATGAAAAAAAACGGTGTATGTGACAAATGATCTATAAGATGTCATGATGTAGATCACATTCAAACGATGATTAACGAAACATTCTGATATAAATCATGTGATGAGCTATGATCTATAAAATCATTGCAAATCATTATTTATCATACAAATCTTGTAATTGATTTAAAATGATTTATATTATTATTTAACTCTTTATCACTGAAGATCATTATAGATCACGCTGATCTTGCATTGAATTAATAATCATACAAAATGATCTATATAATCTGTGAAGTATATTATCAATTACATCATTATAGATCATAAAGATCTCGTGATTGATATATTAATTATTCATTCTAATGTTTCAAGTTTAATAGAATGAGAATCAAATACACTATTAAACATACAACAGTTTTTATTAATGAAAGTTACTTTAGATAGTGCGAGAAAATAGTATAAATATGAATAAATAAATAACAGCCATAAACTTATCAATTTTATCTATAAAGCCGGGCGCGTAACAGCCAAAGAATGCGCGAATTTCCGAAAGGTTACGTGTGCCAGTTTTATCAATGACTCGGTTATAGTATCTACTAATACGTGTATTACATAATCCACTCGAGAATAAAGTGGCATCGTCACACGATAAGTCAAACATTTCTCTCGAGTATAGAAGAAAAAAAAACCCCGACGGCACGTGTGTGACTAATGATATCTAATAATGTCATTTTAATTTTTATCCTTCGACCACCGAGACTCGTAATAAAAATCCTTGATTGTTCATCAAACGTCTGTATCATGCAAATTGAAAAAAAAAATTTTAATATTTATTATTATCACACTTTTTAAAGTGATCAATCCTAGTTTGAATTCTTGAAATGTTTTTTCTCTCTGCGTTTCCTTGTAGAGTCCTATTTTTTTTTTCAGATTTTTATTTCGGTGTGATGGACTTAAATGGAACGTATTGCAAGTGCGTTTGTATATCATTAGATGGAAATCAATTCAAAAATTATTATTATTTTTTTTTTTATGATTGTCGTTAATTCGAAACCAAAAATTCTGAAGCTCTGAAAACGGTTTTAAAAATTAAAATTACAAATATTGTTTCCAAAATCAAGTTTCTAAAAAAAATTTTTATTTTTAGAAATAGAATATGTATCAGCTGATAATAATCCTATTTACACTATTACATTCTACATTACTAATGGATTCTATTGGTTATGATCTATCAGATCAAAACTAGATTTGACGAATCAGAGGTCAACGACCTTACAAAATCCATAAAATTTCAACTACAAAACCAATCCCTTCGAAAACCAATTCAAAATAAATTTTCATTCTCACCTATAATAAAACCTACCGCGGTAGCTTATTTTAAAATCGCGTCACCGTAAACAAACATGCTAGATAATGCTCCCGGCGCTGGTGACGCAAAGCGGTATTGACTTATAGAAAACGTATCGTAAACTACAACTGCAGCCTATGCACTTTTACATTTTTTTTCTTTACATTTTTAGTTCCCGCGTGAGTAATAACTCGGCGCCCGAATTGAATCACGTCGAGTAGTCGGTGGGCGCAGCAACCCTTGCGTCACGAGATAAGATGCGTTTTTAGTTTTGATCGATCGTAGTAGTGCTGGACTCGCTTATCTCGCAGTGGAATTCGTCTCCGAAGCTGATGCATTAATCATCAAATTTCGCGGACGATTTATAATTTCGTATGCACGGTATGAAGGCTCCGGATGCAGCTGGAGGGTTAACCTGTTTTCAAACTAGAATCCGGGACATTAATGTTTATGTGGTCGTCTTGAGGAATAATATTTTTTGAAGAGTTAATAAAAAGTAATGTGGAGGATTTTTTTTCGAGGGTCAATAATTTATGTAAAAAATATTTGATACAGTAAGGTAAAGCTGAATTTTTTGTTACAGTTTTAAAAATTGTATTTTAGGTTGAGAAAGCTTTTCTGTATAAAATTTATATGATCTATAATGATATAGAGTATGATCGGTATAGATAATTGTCCCGAATCATTACATATTGTTAGAGATCATTATAACAGTAGCATATTTGTATATATGTTATGATCTACGTTACTACAAACGGGCATAAACCAAGAGATCCATTGATTTATATTGATCTACAATGATCGTGAAGATCTTTGACATAGATCACACAAATCATCAAGTCATATAATGTACTCTTTTCTGTATTAATGGTATATTCCTGATTATTAAAGAAATGATCTATATAATTTTTAATGATCTATGTATGATCTAGTATAATGTGAAGGCAATATGCCAAATGATCTATAAGTCGTTATGATCTTGATTACTTTTCATTGTCAATCCTATAACCTACATAATGTATAACATATATTATGAAGTACCTCGATTCGCCCATTCAGTTTTTTATCCACACTATATTGGCTCTAAGATTGACCTTGACATTGTCGAGATCGTCACAAATAACAACCTCCTGGGCATCACGTAGGACAATAACCCAAAATTAACCATCAAAATTCCTCGTTTGACGCTCGCACCCGGAATACCAATGGACCTCGCGGGAGCCGATAAATAAATTTCATTCAACCTGGAGAACAAACGCAGAGAGGGACAGAGGAGCCGAAAAACAATAATTTAGTAAATTATGGACCGAGACGGTTTGGAAAGAAGGATAAAGAACGCGGGTCGGCGAAGGTCGGTCAGGCCGGCTCTTTCGGAAGCGCGTTTTGCATATTGCCGCGGGGGGATTTTAGAGCGGTTTATATATATATACGAAGGGGCGTGATTGATAAATAAGAGTATTGTTTTGGTATATTATCTATTGTCGGACGGCTTATCTTGATTTCGAGGGTAGATTGTGGTGCGTGGGCACTAACTCATGGGCTAATGGATTATCAGGCGTTAACAGATTTTTCTAACTCTATGGATCGTTAATAAATAGTTAAATTTTTTTTTTCTTACGGACTGGATGTTATGAGAAGAAATGAAAGTAAACAGTTAATAGTGGTTTCAGTGTAGAGCAACAAAACATATGGATTATGGACCGTGCAGGAATAAAAATTTTTAAGTTATTCACTACTAGTTGTTTTTTTAAATTTGTTTATTTATTTATGACTTCATAAAATTTGTTTAGCTAAATTAAATGGCAAAGGTTACTTGGAATCTAGAACAAAAACGAAAATTTACTTGAGTATTTGACCATTTAAATTATCACAAGAAGATTTTTTAATTTGAATCAATAAATAAAAAATACGAGTAAGTCGATGTTCTTTTTAATTAAGTTGAAATTTTTTAGGTTATGTGGTTCAAACCCTAATAATTAGACCGGTCCAAAAATAAATTTACTGAAGGGCTGGGCAGTCCAGAATTGTTGATGATGCCTTTTGATTTTTTTTAAGTGTTTCGTATCTTTGAATGAAATTTGATTGAAATATCATCAAAATATTAGTTTTGGTGGATTTTTGTTCGAAACGAAGTTTTATTAATTTATATCTGCAATTATAAAATGCAAAGTTCCTCGGAAAACATTCAAAAAAATACAAGTATTGAAGTATTACTATGACCATAATGTAAGCTATTTTACTACTTTCCAGTCGACTTTCCAGTGTGTCAAACTTTCAACCCCCCAACCAACCATAAAATTGTCAAAACACATCAGATTCCCAAACTTTCACCAAAAAATTTTTTCACTCTCCGAACACAGTTCGAAGCCCCATCAAAAGAATCTCTTTTGTTTCTTTTAAAAAAGGTAAGGGAAGGTTTACTAAAAATTATTAATAAGTTGGCCGAGTGGTCGATAGAAGACGTTCCGGGAAGGTAGGGAGGGTCAACAATAGGCCCTCGCGCCGCGGGAGGTAAGCGGGTTTGCAGGTTTGACAACGAGCACCGCGCCCGGATCAGATAAGCCGAGGGACGACGCTGCACGCAGGTTGTTCTTCGGGGATGAGATCCGAGCAAGCGCCATTGGGTTACGTTACACGCAGGAAGTTGCCACTTGTGCACCGAAATAACACCTCGCCAAATCTGACGTTAAAGAATTTAAAAATTTCTCGGGGATTTAGATAATAATTTCAGGATGTGATAAAATTGATTTTTTTTTTTTGATGATTTGACAGCGATTGGTAATTCTTTTTTTAATTCGAAAAACCTGAAATTGAAAGCTCGTATTCAAAATTGAATCTCTTTTTAGAACTTTAAAACTGTAATCGCAATTGTATAATAAGAGAAAACAATTACAGAAAGTTTGCATAAACATTTAAACAAGAACTTAAAAACATATCCTTGAAAATTTCTAAAATATAAAATAAAAACTTTACCTAAAAATCATTTATTTTTAGATAAAAGTTTGCTAAAAATGATAGAAAATATTAGTTTCAAATTTAGTTTCATTTCTAATTCCAAAACTGGTATACTCACCTCTTTGGCATGAAACTAGATTACGGTCAGTTTTCATTGGTATTTCTTGTTTATATTTTAAAAATTCCAAAATCAAAATTAGATGATTTTTCGTAGACATTGATCTGTTTCCAAATCTTAAAATTGATTGTAGCTCTTCAATACTTCGGTCAATAAATGACCAGTCTGCAGAGGCCATAGTTTCAACGATCTTAATTGATCAAAAAAAAGTTCTCATTGCTACTTGGATATTTAGGATTTACTTTAGGGTTCCTTAATAATTTTAGGGAAGTTAAAAAAACATAGTCAACTTGTAAATCATTATTTGTAACCATACCTAAGCCGCGTTCAAAGAGTTATGCGTAAGAACCTAAAACCAGCTCTAGCTTGGCGTACTTTGAAACTAAGGTAGCCAACTATTACTATCTCAAAATCCAGTGACTTTTAAATTTAACAAATCTTAATCAATGCTCACCTCTCAACTAACAAAAAAGCCAACCTTTCGACCCGAAACTTCATCTATAACAGTACCCAGCAAAAATTCAGCCACCATCCTCCCCGGTTTTTTACCTCTGCACACACCTTGGTCTCGTGGGAACGAAGAGAGAGTAAGCGTTGGTCGTTCGCCAGGAGTTTAAAGAAGAATATCGTACAAAAGAAAGAGGATGGCTTCCTAGCTCTATCTAGGCCGTATCTTCTTCTTCTTCTTCTGCTACTTCGCTCCTGTTTCCGAGAAAAATTTCTTGCGCCACCGCCCGCCCGGCTTTGAAGTTACGGTAAGGGGTAATGAGAGCGCGAACGAGACGTCCCCCCGTGAAGATATTTTAGAGGATCGTCGTTACTCAACCTGCTTTTTTTGATGTGGGTTTTTGACTGGATTTAAACCTTCTCGACCCTCCTGATGACTTCATTAGCACGCAGGGATTTAATAGACTTGTATATTTCACCGTGCAAACGCGCTTGTTTATTTGTTTATTGTAAAATAATGTCAAGGTTTTAATAAAACAAATTCAAGCTGGAGTTCCTTGTAAATTCTCTAAGAAAAATCGGTCGTTGTTTTTTAGTAATCTTGGGGACAAACGAAAAATTGTAGATCATTTTGATGAGTTTATAGAAAACTATATATGGTAGATATAAAATAAACATTAATATTATTTAAAATTATAATTTGAAAGGCGTTTATTAGACACATAAATTTTAAAATGTCCGTACATAGTTGTCTATAACTTTTAGACCATGAAAAATATTGTGATACTAATTTAGTAATCAAGAAACATACTGTAAAAATGACAATCAGGTCATTCAATTAATCGCTATTAAACGGATAGTTACTAGAAAATTACTAGATTGATTCTATAAAATGGACAACCCAATTCACATATCTGACAGGACGGTCCTAAAGATAAATTTTTGATTTTATAAGAGAATAATATCAAGTATGCGGATTGACTCCATTAACAACTGACGACTGATCGCGATCTCAAAAATCATCCGATAAATATTTAATTTCCGAAGTTACTCATCAATCATTCCACAGCTACCGAAGAATTTCGGATTTTCCCGTTATCGAGCCTCGTCAAAATGATCGACCGCATACCAAGGGAAGCAACAACCACTCGTATGATCTTAAAAAAAAATATCGTTATGCACGCTAATTACCGTGATTCACACCTGGCAGGAAATTCCAGCCGACAATGTTTACGCGATATCACTTAATATTCGTATCTCAAAGATCTCAAGCGCGGTTGAGGTAAAATAAGTTGGCGTACACCGGGGCCCCCAGCTTATCTCTGGGTAATCAAGTCGGAGCAGAAACGTCTAATTTGCGGGAGACCCGGCGCATTCGGTTCGAGCCTGGGCATTACCCGAGTCTGTAAAAAATCAATCTGAGAATTCGCTCCTGGGCGCTTTTATTCGAATGGCACGGAATTCCGTGCATGATTCGCACTTGATGATATCTCGGAATGATGCGGAAAGGAAAGTTATGCTGGTATACAGTGAACGTCGTTCCCTTAAATGTCGTATTGCTGGTCTGTTTTCAAAGGTCGAGAAATATAGTTGAGAGGAAAATTTTCAAATAAAATTTTGAAAATTGATAGAAAATTTTGAATGTTTTTTCAGACACTGGGAAAAGTTGAAATTTTTTTCCACGGGTTACCGTGATATTTACAAAAGTAACTCAGAAAAAAAGGACTCAATCGAGTCTATTTCCAGGTATAATGAAGAAAAATTGCTATACATATGGAAAGTAATCTAGGTAAACTTTTTGAGTATTTTTTCATTTAATTTTATAAAAATAATTCAAAATCAGCCGATATTACGATATTACGTCACTCATACGTAATAGTTTAAATTTTTTTATAAATATTTTGCCAAAAATGAATTTAAAATTTATGAAACTCGTAAAAACAGTATATAAATGTCAATGAACAGTAAAAAAAAATTTGAGATTTATTTTAGGTACACAATTTTTTTGTAAAAATAAATTTTGAAAATTTTATCGGCACACTTGACCAATTCATCGGAATCGGTCTCATTAGAAAAGTTTTGGATTGAGCTTCAAAATGAAACTTGGAGCATTAAAAAATATTGTTTTGACAATCAGCTGAAGTAAAAATTTTCGCCTGAGGAATCCATTCAACTAGCTCAGATCAGACTCTTCTCAGAGTACTAAGAGAAAAACAAAATCTGTCCACCAGAAACAATAGTTCGTTTACCTGTGTACGCTCTCAAATTTAAAAAAAAAAACAAACCTCTCAATCCGAAATTCTCACCAAAAAAGGGTAAAGAGAAGAAAATGATGAAAGCTGGAGCAGGCAAGTCAGGCACAGGTTGACAGAGTGGACCAATTAGGCGCAGGCTCGCGTGCAACGGTGCGGGAGAGCGTTCATCATCCCGGGTATAATAAGTGTTATTAGCCGCGTCGCTCGGCTAATTTGTAAAAACTACGCGCGTGTGTGTCCTCATTGGACGGTGGTTTAAGTGTCCGATAATGAGATCTCATTTTTCGTTTGGGTAATGAGGAGGAGGAAGAAGAACCAGCAGTCCGTTTACAAATTGAAATACCGACAAACGAAGGTGTAAGAAAATACCGCGCGAACCGCGAGATTATTGCGCTACCTGTAATGAGCTCGTTTTCGCTCAAGAGTGTGTGTGTTCATTCTTAATTATTGATTTACGGTATGCGTGTGTAAGAGATGCTCGTTACGCTTGAATTTCTTTTTACCCGAAGAGAGAGATATTTCTTAATTGATGTTTGCCGAAGCTTAATCGACAGTACTGCTGTATTGTGCAAAAATCGTGGATGGATTTCGAAAAAGCGAGGTATAATGGGCATGTACCAGAGAGTTTTATTATTCTAATTAGTCGACACCTGTTTATTACTTCTGTCACGGATTTTATTTTGCAGATTGTTTTTTTACTTTTCATAAAACTTGTTATTTTAAAAATTTTTGTAACTTTTTTTCAATTTACATTGTTTTCAGATCACAATTTTCAAAAAATTGAAAAATCTTCAGTAGCATGGTATATTATCTTTTAAAATGTCGAAATTTAGAATATTAACATAACCTATGGAAAGAATAGACTAACAAATTTAGATCGAGAAATTCATCAAAAAATAAAGATTATTAAGCAAATTATGTAGGTCGCGCCATCTACATAACCTACAAAGTTTACTGAAACATCTACAGTCAGGTCGCATTTTTCTCCTGGTTTGATTACTCTTTATAAATTAGAATGATCTCTCTTACAAATGAACCATTAGGATCATTAAGAACCAAACTTTCTCCAAAAATGTGATAAAGTCAAGTCACATGGCCTAGAAAACACACACACATAACCTAAAATATTAATTTTCACTATTAACCTGAAGATTTCTTTACATTAACTAATTTTATGTTCATACAAGAGTTTCAGATTAAAATAAGTAGCAAGAAGTGAGAATTAGGCTGAACACTTAAGGACTAGTTTCTGGCCATGTTTCAGCCTATCCTTAATTTTGATATCTTTCAGGGTTGAAGCAGAATAAGTGTCGCAAATGTTAAACCCAAGTAGATTAGAAGTCAAAAAAAAATTCTCAAACTCCTAAACAAAAATTTTCAAAATTTACAGTTTCTGCATCCATCCCAACGCACCTGAAAATTCCAAAATTTCCTATTTTTTTTTTTTTTTTTTCTCTTTAAACTCCACTTTGTGCGGTCAACCATTCCGACTCAAAAACTCTAATTACGTCACGGCGGGTTCGCTCGCGCGCGTAACGGAGCCAAGCTCGCCGCCGGGGGGGTATTTTTCTCGCAAGAAGCGGCGAAAAATTTTTCGCATTCCCCCTCGCCCGGCAGATGAAACAGTAGGGGTAAAAGAAAAAAAATCCGGAAGCCCGCGTAAGATGGATAGGAGCAATTTTAATTGAGAAGACAGCGCCACGCACGGTGGGCTAGCTATGATACCTGGAAAAGAGTCGACACATACACTTATTGTCACCTCTAACGAGCGCGGACCGCGCAAAAAGACCGCGGCATGCCTACGGAGACTCGCGGGATTATGAAAGGTATCAATTACCCGCCGCCTGGGTCCCCCTAATGAGCCCCGCGGAAAACTATCTAGCTCCCTTTTTTTTAAAAGACGTGGGTTTTGTAAAAAATGGAGGGCAGACGGAGTTGGATTGAACGACGCGGATAGCTTGAAATTAGGTACCGGTCGCTTCCTCGAGCGCTGTAAATGATACTAAATTGATGCCATGAGTGCTGGATTTTTTTTTTTTTTTTGTCTTTGGTGGATTTTTTTATATTTAAGGTCTTAGATTAATCACACTAAACGTTTTATATAGTACTCCAGCCTCAAAACCGGATGTTCAATCCTGATTTTTCCTACAGGGTAAGAATAAGTCAAAAACAATAAATTATGAAGTTTTGAGTAGCTTTGAACATTAAAAAATGACTGTTGCATTTGCCCCATGGAAAAAAAGGTTTTTGACATCTCCGTTCATATTTTCATCAGTGAAAATCAATACATTTAGTGTTTTACCAATAAAACAGGATGCACCCAATCAAAATAGCGATTTATAGGCTTGATACCTTTACTTTTCGCCTTACCTTTTGCCTTTCAAACCCGTTTTTATTTTTCATCCAACACATTTTCTATTAAATTGGACTCTAAAATAAAAAAATTTTACTTTGCATCAACCGTTTACTGTACCTAATATGGCCACCCCCTTTAATTGAAACTTTATACTCAGTATGTTGTTACTTAATGATCAAAATGGCTCGAGTACTTTTGTTTAACGATAAATAAAGCTTTGAAGCACATTTTAGGCCGTGTTCGGCAAAATTCATTCCATAAAGTTTATTTACTTTATTTTATAAATATACGAGTAATATAAAAAAAATTTTTGGTTAGTTGATACAGCTCATTAAAAAGTATATAGTCACAGAATTTTTGTCTTTATTCATTAATTTTTAGTATAAATTATCCCATGGCCTGAAATGAGCCAGTATAGATCAAAATAAAAGTCATAGCTGAGGAGGTGGCCATATTCGGTACATTAACTATTGGTACCTCAAAAAATTACATTTTAGTAAGTTGAATGGTAATTTGGTAAAATAGAACGATTAAGATTTCATTCGAAAGCTCATGGATCAAGCTTTAAAAGGAGACTTTGATCGTTAAAAAATATTAATTTGGTAACTCACAGCATCCATTCTCGCTTAGCATGGCCATATTAGGCACACATACCTTATTAATAATAAATAAGCTTTTAACTCTTGCAAACTGTAGCAACTTTTTTTTTTATCATCAGACATCAAAGCCCTTTTAGCATATTGGTAGAAGTTTACAGTAAGCGACTGAGATCGGACCCGGGAATGCCAATAATCAACTCAGCGAGCCATCGGACCTCTGAATATTCCAAATGATTGTAAAACTATACTTTTTCGTATATTAATCATCTGACCAAACAATAGTTTATTTCTGGCTACATCTACCACCGAAAAGCGTTGGGAAAGCCGCTGCATACGATCCCCATCTAAGGCATCCCAGCGCACGCACATGACGTCAGGGTAAAAGTGCAAAAGCATTGTATTCAGCCCAGACGTATTTCGTACCGCGATCAATCCCCGTCTCCAGTCTGTCTACAATTATGCAACAGTTGGAATTTCACAGGAAGTAGCGAAAAATAGACGCGCCGTCATTCGCAGGAATGAATCATCGTGAGCGGCGGGTCAAGGAATCCCCGAGAATTCGAAGGCTTACATAATGACCCCGGGCTTGATTCACCAGGAGCCGATGCCCGATTTCGAATTAAATTAAAACAGGATATCATCGAAAAAACGGAATCTTCGATGATGATTCAAACTCGGTACCGTAACGAAAAACCCGTTTCGATTTAGATATGTTTCGGTTCCGGCTTCCGTGTTTATTGTGCCTCTCAGCTGATTCGGCGCAGCTGTAAACTCGGGGGCTTATCTTCGGAGAGGTTATTTAGGGGTCCTTTTTCGTTCGGGTGTTTTTGTAATCGCACAATGCTCGGGTTTTTTTTTTTTTTTTTTTTTTTAACGGGCGCGTTCGCGTACGCTGATGAAATATTATCGGAATGGAAAATTTTTCGAATGGATTTTATTTTGGGGTTTTCGAGCTGGTTTTTATGTAAAGGCTGATAATGTGCTTTGTTGCTTGAATGTGAACAGCCTTGAAGATCGAATTTTAAGAAGTTACCTTTTTCATAATGATTGGTTTATTAAGATTTACATAATTTTTATTTATTTATATATTTATTTTAAGTTTTTATCTTTTTTCAATTATTTAGAAGTTTCTTCTTGTTGACATTTTTAGAAAAATCTAAATAAAATAGTTAATATTTAATTTTGAGTTTTAGTACTCATTTTCACGCTTTTTTATGTTTTAAGTAAAAAATAGTCTTTGTAAATTTTTAATAAATGTTTTATTAAAAGTACGATATACGAGAGCTTTTAAAATGTTTTTAAAAAATGTATACTTTGACCAGATTTGCTTTGTTTCAAATCCAATTGAACTTGTGAAAAATTCAATCACGTTTCTCTTTTTTATAGTACATACATGTTGACGGCTCATGCGAAAAATACCTTAGCCGAAAATCAGCCAATTTAAAAATACCTAAAATTCATAAAAGACACTTAAAAATACATAAAAGACTGCAAAAAATAAAAAAAATCGAGAATCTTAATAAGTTGGTACCTAATAAATCGAATTTTCTTAATTAAACCGGTTTTTTAAATTCATTTCAAGGGTAATTTTAAGTCAGCTGATTTTCGGCAGGGAAATTCAATAAAAAGGTTTCAAACCGTTCCCCTCGATGCGCAAGTCCTGTTAGTCCAAAGCTCCCACTTTCACGTACGATGACGGCTGTATTATTTTTCATCTTCTTCATCTTGTTGACGATCAAGAGACCCTGACCGTGACGGCCGTACCGTGGTGATGTCATTCTCACTTTCTCCCTTTTGCCGATGCAACGATGCGCGCTAAAATTGTGCAATTGAATGCATTAGAGAAAGTCTGAAGTTAGTCACCAATGACGTCCCTCGCCGAAAAAGACTCGTGTAGTTGGCGGTTTTTAGATACTTTCGTATGGTGTAAATCAGATTAAATTTTAATCCGGCTTACCGGCGAGGTTGGAAATAAACAAAATAAGGGGGAAGGTTGTCGGATAAGATCTTTGAGTGCTTTCGACGCCTTCGGTAAACACCCATTAACTTATTAATTAACTTTGTTATAAGCTGATTTTATCGGGATTTAATTTTGAGTTAGTTACTTATTGATACTCGTATTGATACATTTAGACATGATTTTGATTAATTTTTATTTTCAAACAAATATTTGTTATTATTATTTATGTGATTGAATTTTATACTTGTTTTGAAATATAATTGACTGTATTTTACATTCACTTATATTTTAATCTTTTACTCCATTTTATAATCCCACAAAAAACCTTACAAAAGTAAACAAACGTGGGAAAAGTTTTTTCTATGGGAAATAATTTAAATAAATTGATTTAAAAAAAAAAGTGATGTCATTTGATAAATTTTATGAAAAAGAATTTATGATAAACTGTAACATTAAAACAATAATTTAAAAATTGATCTCGATGCAAAAAAATTTAAGATAAAATAAACTTATTATTATAAAAAGTAATAAAAAAATTAACGTGTATTAAGGAGAACTTACACCGATGGTTTCAAAGTCACCGATCTTCATTAAACTTTATAGTTTATGGGTTGTTTTTTCATGCAAAAAGATGAAAATAGCAACTAATAATAATTTTAAATGGACTTTGTTGCAGGTTTGCGGGTAGCTTTTATGAAATTTTTTGAACTTTTATGTTTTTATATCTAATTTTTGAAAAATTCAAGTTTGAAACCTAAGACACCTAAACAGTTCCTGAACCTTTTCATGAACTTTCAAGAAAAAATATTTAAAAATCTCATTTTATGTATTAAGCTTAATCATTTAGATTTTTTAAAGCACTTTCAGAATTCTTAAGATCGTACTAGGTTTCAAACACGAATTTTTCAAAATTGTTTAAGAAACCAAAAAATTGATTTAGATATACATATTATCATCTTTTAGTAGTTTATAATAAAATATATAAAATTACTGGATTGAACCGAAAAAAAACAGTGTTATTAAGTAGATATTTTTTTCTACTTTCTAAAATACCAGGGTAACTGTAATAAAAAAAAAAAGATTTCTTTTTTTATGAATCATCGTGAACCGTAAAATCTAAATATCTCAAGGATCCACTTGCATTTTAATTCATGTTAATACGCGCGTTGTTATTAGTCAGAGGTGTTTCGCAAGTAAAAGCATTATTATATTCACAAACATCACGGTTTAGATCCTTCGGTTATTTTCATACGTGACTCTTTTCCCCGAGGGTTGACCACAAATTTGACATCATGACTTTATTCGAAATCGACATTTTTTACTCGTGATTAAACTGCTGAAAATATTTTTTCTTGGTTTGAGACTCAATAGATATTTTCGAAAAACTTGTTTTATTTCCTTTTGAAGTCTGAACGTAACTTCATAGTCGTAGTAGCTATAGTAAAAAATATCGTAATACTTACAAATAATTTTTTTTTTTTTTTACTTTCATGCAAAAAAAAGGATTTAATAGTTAGTTTAAAAAGATTTTTAATTATTTTCTTGATCAGTGAGGAAAATAAAAAAATTGAAAGTAATTTTTTTACTAAACACACCTAATGATCCAAATTTTAAATTTTTACTTTTCTAGATAAATTTTAAAACTTTTTTTTTTATTTTTACTTTTCAGGATATCGATAATAATACTTATAACCCAAGTAAAAATTTTCTGTAAAGACTTTATAATCGTAATGGTTTATTTCATAAACAAATTAAAAATTTTTGCAAATTATTATTTCTTATACTAGCATATCTCATATTGAAAATTTCTGAGCTAATCAAATATTAAGAGATTTAAAAACTCAGGGAAAAGTCTTACTGATTTCAAAATTTTATCAAATACTTCAAACTTGAATACTTCAATTTTCTAAGCAAATTTTTTGTGAAAAATGATTTTTTTTTGCAAAAAAAAAAAAAAAACAAAAAAAAACAAAAAAAATAAAAAAGAACCAAAATTCTTAAACAGCTGGGACCAATTAAAAGCTTTATGAAAGATTTTTTTCAAATCGCTCTTTTGCTCTACATTTAGATGTTTATATTCATTTTTAAATCAAAGCCTTAAATCTAGTTCTAAAAGAAAAATTTCAAACGAACAATGCGCAAAAATTAATAATTATTCTAATTATAAACTACATAGCTAATATTAAATTATTAATTACAATAATCTATAAAGATTATTCCGTCAATTAAAAAACTCTATAAAATAGCCAAACATCTTGTTTACCAGCGTTAAGCGTCGTTTCTCTATCCAATATAACATATGGTTTCAAAACTACTTTACAAAATCAGCGAAACCAATTACCATTCAATAATCTCGTAGTTTAAGTCCCCATTAGAAACACGTACCAACGCAACCGTCTCAGAATTTATGTATCAAACACGTAAAACGTCATAAATCGCGTAGTTTCGTCTCGCGCGTATAAACCAGCTACAGAAGCGAATAAATTAATTCAGCTCCTCGGCGTTTATTACTCTCGTAAAATCAGCTGATCATCTTCTTCGCGAGTTGTTAAAAGTTTGTCCCTCGGATCGTAAATTATCGGCCGCGTTTTCGGCAAACGGTATAAATAACTCCGTAATTGATGCTGTAACCGGCGGTTATGACGTCAAAGCGAGTGTCGTGATTTATATCGTCGATAATGAGGCTGTTTAGCCGATTGTAATTGTGGGAGAGACGCGAGGTAATTAATTTCGAGAGACGATCGCTTAACGAGATTACTTCGATCAACGTCCTATCGCGAGGATTTATGAAAGTTAAGCGCTCTGATTTATCGTGGGATGGGTGAGCTTTTTTACCTGGAGTTTTCAAGCTTGCGTTCATGTGACCGTTATGTCAACAATGTTTCTCATTCTAATTTAGTTTGAAAAAGTACTAATAAATTTAATTAATTTTACGGAATCGTATTAGTATTTGCAGCTGCATTTATTTTATCGAATCTTTCAATAATTTATAACAAAATAAAAAATTGATTTTTCTTCTATATTTCTCCGTTTTAGTTTTTCAAAAATTTAAATAGTTGTTTAAATAGTTGAACTATTAATCTTATAAAAATTAAGCATTTTTTTTATTTAATAAAATAATTTTTAAATTCAAACATTAAAAAATTTTCTTTGAAGTATCGCCTAAACTAACTCACAGTTTTTTCAACGATCTCTGCATTTTTGAGAAAGTTACAAGTAATAAAGAAAAAAAAATTGCTTAGTTTCTGTTAAACCGCCTGCTTGATTATTTAAACAAATCCTTCAATTTTTTAAAAAATTAAAACGTCGAAAAATCCAACATTTATTTTGATTGAAATTATTAGAAGATTCAATTAAAATTGTCAAATCAGCTGCATTTTTTCGTAAGTACCAAACATCGTTAGGTAAGTAAACTCGTAACGGAAATTTCAAAAATCAATACAACCAAACAATTTTTATTTTCATTTACTTACTTTTCAATACCAAACACGATAATAAAAATACATAATTCAATGGTTTATTAATTAAAAAAAAAAATTTATAATTTTTCTATGCAGAACGTCATAAGCAGCCAGTCCAAGCGTAGTTTTGTCAGTCCGCGGCGATCCGCGAGGACGACGGGCTTCGACCCGGATGCAGCGTGCACGCATCGCCCGAAGCCGGCTGACATAATTCGAGGCGACGAGTTTCGTACTTACGTGGGTCGAGACATGCGTGAGACCGAGCTCTTTACGAGCCTCGAGAAAAATAAAAATAAAATTTGTTCTCTCTCTTTTCCATATCGATTTTCCAGTAAAATACGAGGTTGTAGATTAGCCGCTAAATAATGTCAGTGTGTCATAATTACTCAACATTCGCGTTTATTTTACTGTTATGGGGTGAGTTTAGTGTCTAATGGACTGGATTTTTTTACGTGGTGGCGTTTAGTTGGCAATAATTAAATTTTACTCAGAGTTAGAGGTATAATTGTTTCGACTTCTATAATGGCCACTTTGTTAAACTTTCTTTTTATTTAAAAATAAAAGTTTACGAAAAAACCTTTTTGATCTTAGGAATCTCAATGGTAAATATAGTCATAATTTTTGAGCTTGAAAATATTTTTTCTAAAATTTAGTGAAAAACTACGGTTCTAGAATTATGGAAATGCAATAGGCTTTGAGCACTAATTTTTTAAAAATTCACTAAAAAATTTAAAAAGTAACCCTAAAGTAAGTCATCTCCTTAATGACTTATAGTAGTAATTACCTAGAAGCTGATTGCTAGGATTTTCACTTTTTCATTTTCTTCACAATCATTTAGATTGAATGCGCACCTATTTCAAAAAATAAACTTTTACAGAATATTTTCTACAATGCTCAGAACTAGGCACAAACTTTTAGTTTGTCGACAAAATTGCCAATCTCTTTTCTTCTTAACCTCTTTACAACCTTTACAACCAATATTTGATTTAAATCCAGCACGCACAAGTAAAAAATTTATTCAGTATTCAGGCTACCTTAAATCAAACTCATATCCTCTCTTATTTTACGGACAAAATCTCAGTTTTTCCATCTCTTTGATCATTTATCAGTTACTTCAACGGCCCCGGAGTTTATTTTTGTTACAAAATTACATTCGAACGAGGTTTTTTTGCGAATGGTACTCAGATCAAAGCTCAGGTATAGTTGAAGTGTTTCTTTTTAGGTTTGTAAGTCTTGGTTTTGTAGAGCTTGATAGTCACTACCACGGTCCGATAATTTTTCGGCGCTGTAGCCGTTTCTCAGCAATGATTAGGTTACCAAAACTTTAACTTCCGATCACTGAAGTTTATGGTTTTTCCAAAGTTGGTCATGACTTCAACGATTTCTTAGTCGAGGTTCAGACGTATTCAGGAAGCTAGAAAGATTTGGCTGCTTCGAATTTTTTTAAATAATTTTTGTTTGCGTTCTTTGAACTATTGAAGCATTTTATTCTCTTACATGGCCCTTAAACATATATTTATTCCCAATATTGATTTAGTACTCTCATCTCCAAACACGAAAACCTCAAGATTGAGTCAACTCACACTTAGCTAAAATCATACCCGCGTCACTCATGCGTCGAAACAACCGTTACAAAACTCTCATCATCCCCCCAACAAAAAAAAAAAAAAAAAAAATCAATGTCACCACCTGCACGTTCGTGATCCGCGAAATTAAAGTATCACCTTGCTACGTATCGCGGGGGGATTATTTTTTATTATTTTCCTCGCTCTGGGGGAATTTAAAGACACATGCGAAAAGAGAAAGACCGCGAAAATCGGCATTATGATAATTGTGAAATAATGAATTTATAATTTGCGGCAAATGATACATGATCGCAGTACGTACAAATTACACCTTTCCCCACTCTTTTTTCTCAAAGTAAAATCACGATGCACTTGCGAAATGCAGGTACCCATCTTCGGATGATCATCGATATGGGTTTTTAAATATTTTTCATTCCGGTGTAACCCGGTGTTGTAGTTCCAGGTAGATCAATTTAGTTATTAAATCAATTGAGGTATCGAGCGCGAGTACGTGACGATTTAAATTCGCATTTTGAAGAAGTACGGGAGGGATTATTACGGATGATTAATCGGGAAGGAGCGAGTGAAAAATTGCACCGGACGGGGCATTCGTACGCGTCACGGGTGGAACAATTCCGTACCACCGAGATTTAATCCCGCGCTCGGGATGGATCCCTTGTACTAAGTTAATCACTACCGTAATGCGCGCTTGAAACTTTTTTTAAGTTTTTCTTTTGTTGTAGGGAGCCTGAGAGTTTGTGAAATTACTGTTATGGTTTCAGGGGATTTGTTGTAGAAAAACCCTGAGCTTTTTGTTGTTAATTGAAGGCGTATTTTGTTCAGTAAGGTGCACTACATAAACATACGATATATGAAAAAAAAGAAATTTCCACCACTATTTTCTTTGCACTTTTTCATACTTTAATTTCAAAAATTTCATTTTCTAAAAAATTATGGGAAATAATGATTAAAAACTCTGTAAATAGAGTAGTCAAATTTTCACTACATAATTTTAATTTAATTTTCACTATAATTATATTTTCATCAAGTAGAGGCGCAAACTCAATTAACAATTTTCTAAAAAATATTACCATCAAATTTATTTATTTAAAAAATTTGGAAAAATCCATGAAAAATGGAGGTTAAAAAAAAATGTTTTTTAAATATATTTTATGCTTATCTAGTGCACCTTAGCTCAGTTAAGCTGAATTCAATTTACTTTCTTTTTTTTTTTTTTTTTTTCTAATAAACAGAATACAAGAAGAGCCCTGATAATTCTTATCGAATTTTTTAATAAAAAGAATTTCATGATGATGTGTTACAAACTTATAAGCTACCAAAGTTTTTTTTATAATTTGTATAGATTTATCCAAGTTAATACCAGTTTTACCTAATTAATCCTGATTTTTACTCACTTTACGAAGAACTCAGAATTTTTTGATTAGCAGCCATTTTTGACTGTCCAGGTTTTATTTGTTTTTGTTAGATTTTTATGCTTATCTAGAAAAGTCACAGATTTGATTTGCCTAAATAGCTCATAAACTGAAAAAAAACTTTCTGACTCTGGTGATTTTAAAATCCTTTCAAATCAACATTGCCAAAATTTTTTCTCTAATTTTAATTTTCAGTAATTACTTGACTAGCATAAATATTAAAAAAAACACTTCAGTTATTATTATTTTTAGTCAGTATTCCATAAAAAGAGTCGAGTCTTCGCACGAGCATTTAGCAATTAATTTCAAATTAGCCCGAGATAAAAAATTTACGTCAAGCATTGCCCAACGACTCAATCCGAACAAAATCAAGACAGCGCACCTCTTCTGGCTTAAAAAAAAAACTCGACAATGTCTCGTTAGCGAAAGGTGATAATCTCGCCCTTCCCCTCCGAAAAATTTCGGCTTGTTTTTTACCTTCCCCGCTGATTTAAATAAACCGCATTAATATTTAATGCCGGAGCCGAGAGGGCGGACTTTCTCTGTAATTACCGGCACGTCGACCCACACTGCGAGGACTAGCGCAGGGCGAAGCTCGGATCCAGTTTATGGCGAGATTAACCACCTTTATTGCGGTGGAGGAGGAGTTTAATTGCGGACGAGAAACTGGGATTTTGGGCTTGTGATTGAAATAATTTTTTTCTTTTTTTTTTTTTTTTTTTTTTATGGTGGGTTGCTTAACATTTTGAACCAAGCGAGGTGTG
Organism: Encarsia formosa; assembly: GCA_038277355.1. NCBI lineage: Eukaryota > Metazoa > Arthropoda > Insecta > Hymenoptera > Aphelinidae > Encarsia > Encarsia formosa. The sequence continues at coordinate 7,685,357 of CM076184.1, read as the reverse complement.
TATTGAAGAATTTGATTTTTGGGTTACGGTTGGCAGCACTTTTTTTCACTTCGAATGACTGTTTAAAATTTCAGTAAATTTAGGTTAATGAATTTTTAAACTTAAAAATAATTAAGGTTGAAGGTTTTTTAAACTTAAAAATAATTAAGATTACAAAGGGTCGCACATCTAAAAATTAACGATATAAACCGGCATCAATTTGGGTAAACAGGAATAAAGCTAAAATAATTTTGAAATAAATTTCTCAAAAACGAAAATTCGTCTACACTGGATTATCCTAGTTTATCCCAATCTTTTTTTTTCCAGAAAAATATCTGAGTAAAATATTCGTATCTTGTTGGGTATTAATTGATGGTTGTCACATAAAATCTTTATTAAAGTTAATTTTGAAGTATATTATTGATTCAATTTTTTGTATATTATTGATCAAATAAAACAATTTAATTATTTATGTTATATGTAAAATTAAAACAGCGTATACAAGAGTGTGATTAAGCATCAGATACCCAAGATTATTTAGAAAACATTGAATTTGTTTTAAATTTTTAGTTAGCTTTTTTGTCTCACCCATTATTAAGTTGAACTGAATTTTTTGAAAGGTCTAAAGTAAAACCATAAAGTCGGATGCTAACTTTTCATTAATTTACATGCTTGATCGGTTAAATTTTAGTTTTAAAATAAATTAAAAAAAAATTCCAACTTCAGAAATAAAAATAACAATTAAATTAAGAGAATTTATAAAAACTGTGAACACAATATTTACACATTCATCTACATCCAATTACAAAATCAAATACTCAGCATAATTTTCTAATTCCTATTTTATTTTATTTTATTTTTTGTTTTTTTGCCAAACCTACATTTTTTCTCCCTAAGAAATGTATTTTTGCTCGCTCGATTGTGCAAACCCGACACAACAGTCGCCCAAAAAAAAAAAATAGATCTGAATTAAGGATCAGCAGGGCATAAATCTACCGCAAGGATCCTCGTAGCCCACACAGGTTGCGCAATTAAATTGACCTGATCCATTTGCGGCCGATTAATCATCGGCGGTCGGTTTTATAACGCGTCGCTGTGCTACCGCTAGTTTATATTACCCGAGATAGGACCCCGGAGATAAGCGGCACGCGAAGCCCGATCGAAGATCTTAGCGCGACTTCCGTTTCTTGTACCGTCAACCACTCGTCTCTGTCTTTTTTAGCGATGACGACTTTTACCAGAGATCGGATTTTTTTTTCAAAGGTGTGAGATTGGTTGGCACCACGGATTACTTCATGGCTGTAAGTTAATAAATGTTAAAAATAAATGGGTTAATAAACATTTTTATGAAATTGATCAAATTTTATTATACATACATTTAAAAAAATTTTATTAAAATTTCTTGAATAATTTTTTAAACTATTTATTAAAAAATAAACATGAATAAATTTTATGATTGAAATTAAAAAAAATTGAAATTACATTCAGAGATCAAATTTCTCTTTTTTAACATCACCTTTTTTTCTTAATGGTGTTGGAAAATTAAGATTAAAATTTTTAAGAACTTTTTTTAAAAGTTTTTTTCTAACTAGAAGATTATTTATTGTAATTCTTTGATTTAATAATTTCCAATACAGATTTGGTATATTCATAAACAATGTTTTTTACATAAGTATATAAAACAATAATGTATTCATCATAAATATTTTGGTAAACAATAAAATAAAAATTTTAATTTTATAAAAATATTTTAGAGCACTATTTTTAGATGTGTTTTCAATTTTCCTTCTTTACAGTCCACAAAGAAGTACTTTGAATCACTTTTGTTCTCAAACTCCAAAAATTTATTTAACATTATAAAATCTATATTACTCGGCTGCTGAAAATTTAACTTTCAGATAATGTGGAACATACACATATATTAGATCCATTTTCCAGTGATATATTTATACTTTGCACATACTTTTTTAAAATTGTCTCTATATAATTATTTTCCGTCAGACTTTGGAGGAAAATTTAATGATCTTCTCGCAAAACTTTTAGGTGAAAATCATAAAAATTTGTTTATTTAGAGTTATTATCGATTGAAAAGCTGCAAAAATTATTTTTCATGAATTCTTAAGTTTTTGTTTAATTACAATAATGTGTTAACTATCATTAATCGCAAGTTACTTTGATTTAGAACATTGTTTCAGCTGTTTTTTTCTATACTTTATATTTATTATTTAACTAAAAAAAAAAAAAAAAAAAAAAAAAACTCATCCAACTTTGAAATCGAAAAGTTCAAGTTCAAAATCTGATTTCATATCAAACTCATAAAGTTTGATCTGCCCTAAACTATAGGAGATTCTAGATTTTCAACTTAATTGCTATTCCTATTTCCATTCTCTTCTAAAAACTCATTAAGTCAAACAATCATCAAACTTAATTGATTTTTAATTTCAATTTTTCTCCAGAACGATCAAATAATTCTCCAACCGTAAGTTTTAGGAAAACTCTCAGCGCACTGAAATTTCTCAACGACTCCCGAGTCCTTTCGTCGTGAATCACACCCGCAGACGTAACGTTCGACGCCCGCGGCCCACTCGGGTACAGCCCCGGAATGTCCCGTTTTGGGGTCAAAGGTCGTCGTCTCGTTCTTCCCGCGCACGCGACCTTCAACTTCCGCAAACTTATCGCTCTCTCACTTTCCTCGCTCGCCCACAGCGATTGTCTAATTTCGTTACCGCGCGCACGCACGTGAAAAATGATTCGCGAGTTACGTATACATCCGAGTCTTTTTATTGGCTATTATTCCTTGACCTCCTTGGTTTCGCTTATTTTACCCACCTTTGTCTGTCCGACGATGCGAGTAATTTTTCAAACTTGCAGCGAGGTAGGAGGAGCTTCGTTTGACCGACATTCGCGCTCTATCAATCTTCGAGTATCTCCGCGAATCTCGAGGAGGTTGACTAACGAGCTTGCGATTGCCCGTTGTTTGTGCTGAGAGGAAAGTGAATGTGAGAATTTTCGGCTTTTTTTATGCTTAATGTAAGTTTAGATATTAGAGATTATTATTATGCTTAGAAATATGAAAAATGAATCATACCTTAGTAGTTTGTAATAATTAAAAAGTATTTTAAAAATTTTATGAATAAATTTTGTTTGTTAATAATGAGAATTTTTTAAAGTATATTATTTATATTTATTTTTACAAATAAATAAATATTAAAATTGTGCTGTCAAAAAATTAAAGTTAACTAAAAAAATTCCCCTTCAAAATTGTATTTAAAAAGAAGTATTTGTGTAGTATACTATTATTAATAAATTTTAATAGTCAGCTGAACAATATAAAATAGTAAAAAATTCGTATTATTAAATCTTCATATTACTGTACTGTTAATAATTTATGATACGAATAAAAATGAAAGTAAGGAAATTTATTTTATCAGTTTTATTAATTTTTAAAGTATCATGTATATGTAGTCAAAAGACAGTTTTAAAAGTTTTCTAAATAAATTTTAATTTAAAAATTTTTACAACTAGAAAACTATAAAGTAACCTATGTTGCCAGAATACTACCTTAGGTTTTTCCTCTGAACTACAGGCTTTGAAATGAGAGCTAAAAGGAGACTAACAAAAGTTTCACTAAACCAAGTGCTTTGAAAGTGAAAACTTATATAATTTCCGCAGATCGACCGAATTATCAAAATTTCAATCCAGAATTAAATTATTATAACATATATTATACGACAATATCAGCTGTGCGTAAGACTCAATTCCGGAGTAATAGAGCATAAATTGCGCTTATTAAACTCATTGACTGAAATTATATTTTACCGCGATGTTTTTGTACCGAGGTTTGTTGTCATAATCTTACACGAGATCAGTCGTGCTCTAAAGTAGATGATTTTGTTGTTTCTACGCCTGTCGAATCAGTTAGGTAATGCGAAAGGAAAATGAAGTATAAACTAGAAACTAATAACCATACAGACACACTCATTTCAGTGTACACTTATAAAAATACAAAATGATATACGAGCGAAAATAATAAGTCTAAAACGTCGGTTACAGTAGTAATAACCAATTTGTAGTACTTATTTTATGTATGAAATTAAAATATTTGTTTCAAAATAATATGGAATGAGTAAATTATTTCTCAAACAAATAAAATTACAGATGATCGTTTAAATTTTAGTCTGATTTTCAAGATATTTTAATTTTACCGTGAAAATAAATAAATAATAAATAAATTTTAAATAAATAATTATAAAATAATGGCTTCCATTTACCTTTTTTATTAAATAAGTCTGATAAAATTTATAAAAGGCTGATTTCCAGCTGGTTTTTATGAATTTTTTAGTACAAATGGAAATCGTTTTGTAAGTTGCAAGAGATTTTAAAATGAGAGAACTTACATCGTCAATGTTTTATATATTAAAAATTTATCTCTGTATGAAGCTTAAAAATTTTTAAGAATAAGCTTTTTCAAATTTACATATTTTTTATAGAAAATTAAAAATCTATTAAACTGCTGAAAAGTATTACTCAAGAAAAATATTTTTAAGAATCTTAGTAAAAAAGGCTGAAACTGTTCATAAAAATATTAATATCATAAAGCGACAAAGATTTATTTTCATAAAACTGAATACAGAGAAGACTGATTTTCATAAAAACAGAAATGATAGTGTCTAATTTTCATGAAACTATTTTAATTTAAATTATCAAAATATTATAATATATGTTGCATTTTTACACATTTAATTGAAACAAAGATCAAAATTAATACATAACAAGGTAATAAAGGCTGATTTTCATAACACTAAAAACAGAAATAATGAACTCTGGTTCTCATGAACTTGTTTTAATTTAAATTACCCTAAAATCATAAAAAAGCTTGGGCTTTTGAGAGTTAATTAAAAACGTTCTAAACAACACTGTTATTAAGAAATAACAAAGGCTGATTTTCATGAAACTGAAAAAAGAAATGATGAAGTCTGGTTTTCATGAACTCATTTCAATTAAAATTATCAAAAAATGTCTTGTGCTTTTAATTGAAAAAGTTCTTAATATTATGAAATAACAAAGGCTGATTTTCATGAAACTGAAAAAAGAAATGATGAAGTCCGGTTTTCATGAACTCATTTCAATTAAAATTATCAAAAAATGTCTTGTGCTTTTATTTGAAAAAGTTCTTAATATTATGAAATAACAAAGGCTGATTTTCATGAAAACGAAAATAGAGGAATACCCACACGCGAGAAGATCGAGATGCCGGCAGGAGTATGAAGATCCCGAGAGAGCGTGAACCGTGATTATTAAATTTGCATTCGCCAGCAATTTATAGCGGCACTGCCCTCGATCGTGATAGCATTGTGCCTTAGGAAGAAGAAACGGCCAATCTCGAGACTGCCTATAATATCTTGCACGCGCGTATAATTCATATTGCCTTTTTTTTTTTTTTTTTTTTCATTCCCCCCCTTCTTCCTTTTATCTTTTTACCCCGGTAATCACATACTTTTGCCGTTCGTTTCCGGATACACATACACCCGCAGTATATTTTTAATCCGCCCACGCCTTACTTTGCACCGGGATTGACGATCGATCCTCTGCGCCGGGATTCACATCCGAGAGTAAAGCTTCATGAGAATAGATTTTTTAAAATTAGATATTTATTGAGAAAGTATGAGTCTGTATTTATTGTTTGATTTTTAAATATATTTTTGCGAATGCTAGATATATCTATGAAATAAATTTACCATAGCAAAAGATCTAGCTCAATTATAAATTAATTGTGAATAATTTAAGATATTATTATTAATATTATTTTATTTATTTTCCGAGTACAGGGATGTAACACTATCATACTCGTATGAGATATACATTTTTACAACTCACTAAAATATAATACTTTGACGTCATAGGCAACAATGTAAGAAATTAAGTATAAAATATATAGTACATTAAAAATTATAAACATGCTGTTTTTTATTTGTATTTTTAATTAAAAAAAAAATTTGTTTTATTCACTACAACTTTTAATATCAAAATTATTAACATTTAGTATTTTTTTTTTATTATTCGTCTTCGGGATTCTTCAATTACTCATTTTTACAACTACAAATTTTTATCGTATTTCCAAGCATTATTTTTTCTGTTATTAATATAATTTCTTTACGACACTGGAAGGCAAAAGCTTATCAAATATTATAATTTCGTACGGACATTAAAAAAAAATGTTTACGCAACCTTAGATTAAAAAACGAAACTTTGGCTAAACTATCGTTATTATTGAGGAAAACAAACCATGAATGGCACCCGCCCGATTTTAAATTGCGATAAGCTCGGTTAGACAAAAAATCACGAAATTACGATGCCGCAGTAAAGTATACAATCTAAAGGCCATTATAAAATAGAGACATTACACCTCTGGGCAACTCATAACGCGAATTTTGCCCCCTAGATCGACGATATGCCGGAACAGAAGGTAAAATCATACGTAATTAGTTTATTATCGTAATTGACCTGCGTCCACGATCATTACTGCGGCGGGGGCTTATGAATTAAAGTGAATTTTAGGTGTGGCATCTGAGTAAATTATAAAACGTTGAAATGACTTTGATCAAATTTAAGAAAAGATATAAACTTTTGAATCGAATTCTTGGGTAAAATCAATTAATTTGTTTATTGTTTGAATTGAAACCAGGTCTGTTTACCATAGTACTTATTCATGTTCATTGAATTTTAATGATTGCAACTATAGTTATAAAACTCTTGAACTTATTCACACTGCTTTTTCAAATGTTAAATTTTTAAAATGACTTTAATCAATTTTTTTTAGTTTATTGATGAGAAGATCGTGGTAAAAATTTTTGTCGCAGTGTTTGAAATTTCGTAAATTCGTAATAGTTCAAACTCATCCAGCAGATAATGTAAAAATGATTATTAATTAAAACTCATTGTCAGTTTGGAGCTGATGTTAAAGTTTATCGTTCATGACTAAAAATATTGTAAATTATTCATCAAAACTAGGGGAATTTTTTTCATTTTCCTCTCTAGTAACTCATTCAAGTTTCATGGATGACGCCACTTTGAGCGAGGATGCAAAAAAGGGTTGGACCACGTGTCACCGACGCGTTTATTACTGCAAACGTGTCGAAGGGAGGGCGGGTCAGAAACTGCGACCTGTCCTCCTCCACCAAGCCGATTTATGGTTGGCGCGGGAATGAAGGTAAGATTGAAAGTATTTTTTTTAATTTGATTTCTTCTAGTAAGGCTGGGTAGAAGTCTTGAATTAAGGCTTGAATGAAAACTGAATTTTTTATGTATCTATAAGCAAATTTGTAATGAAAAAAATGCTTACTAAGTAATAAATTCATATTTTCGTTTATTTTTTCTTCTTATATTTATTTAATTTACTAAATTCTTGATAGATTGATTAACTTAGTTTTTAATTAGATTAAGTTCAGTTCAATTATACATGTTAAACTATTTTGGGGTGTAAGAAATAACCTCTTGCTAATTCGCTAAAATCTTACCTTATAATCCAGCAACTCATCCTTAAAAATTCCTGAAATTTTTATGTTTCTTAGACAGTTGAAATGAACTCATTCTGATGGTGGCCCAGCCTACGATTTATAAATTATTTATTATTAAAAGTGTCAAAAATCCTTAATTTTTCAATTTTGAATATCTCAAAATAGAGTGTTTTTACGAGACCGGCCCATTGTTGGAATGGGTTTAATATTCGTTTTTTGAAAGCTCAAAAAATATAAAAAAATTTATAAACTTTTTAAGATCCATTTTTTAGATCCTGAAGATCAGATTCGCAAGAACTCCTTTCTTTACTTGGATCTATATTTTAATATAACTCATAATAACTACTAAAAATTCTAGACATTCTTACTTTTTAAAACAAAAACAATGACTTTACCGACACTCAATCTGTAAATCAAAAAAACCTTCCACTATTCGTAACAACGACGCAAAAACTCTCCAAAGCCGCAAGAAATTTCGTAATTAACGAGCCTCATCGTCCCGAAAATTTTAAACTGGTTCGTTTACCTGCCGCGGATTCTTCGGTCAGGTTCGACAGCCTCGAACAAGACCGCCGTTGTTTCTGCAGCGCTATACGCCCACGACTCGGCGCATCTCGCTTTTGTGCGACACAAAAATCCGCAGCGGTGCCTTTTTTTTTTAAAAAAGGTGTGCTCGTGTGTGTGTGTGTGCGTTCGTACGTCATCACCATAACTCATTTTTACGACCGATTTTCCTTTTGATTCCCCTGCCTTTTGTTTGTTTACTCGGGGTGGGGGGAGTTTGGTGGGACCTAATTGTCTCGGGCGTGACAAAGGAGCGAATAATAAATTCAAGAGGTTGTAGGAATGTATCGAAGTATTGAGTGTGCGGGATTGGTTAACCCAATTGTGGAAAATCTTATCGTTTGTCGAAGTTTTATCGACCGGTCGCGGTGACGTTGTCGAAGTCGTTCAAGTTTCACTTAAACCGTTAAAATACCGTACTGACGTCACGAGTTGAGAAAAACCGTTGTTGTTGGGATAAGACTTTAGGGCAAAAGTTGATCTGATTTTTAATTAGAGTTCAGAAAATTAAACTTTAATCATCTCAGATCTGAATTTTACTTGTATTGCTAATAACGTTCTAGGAATTTTTTTTTTTTACTTTTTTGGTCTCGTCCTGGATTTTTTTACGTATATTTACGAGTGGTAGGATTAAAAAAGAATTCTATTTTAATTATTTCAGTATTTTTAATTTTTTATGCTCATAAACAATATATATATTGTTCTGTTCTAGGGCTGTTCGAGACTCGAGACTTTTCTCGGTCTCGGTCTCGGTATCGGTCCGAGACCGAGACCGATACCGAGACGAGACTGAGCAGCCGAGAGTCTCGGTCTCGGTTAGTAATATCGGTTTTAATAAGAACCTTTTTCAACACAGCAACATTCGTTCTTAGAAATATTATCAGAAACAATATCACTTTCGGTCGAATGTCCTCGATTTATGATCGATGCGAATGGTCGTAAATGTTCAAAATTTGAATAACTGTTAAAATTGAAATGTTGAATACTTTGTTATTAAGAATTTTTTTGCCATCGTTTTTTGGATAATTGAATACTTTGTTTCAATAAATAGATAAAATTTCTTTGTAGAGTTCTATAAAATAAAATGAGAGTTCTAACAAAAAAAAATATCGAACAGAACTTAGTTCCAGGTTGCAAAAAATATGTGATGAATTAAGTGTTGTTATTATTTATGTACAGGTTAATTGCAATTAAAATTTTCAGAGCATTTTCTCATTTACCTTCCTTTTTTTTGAAACTAAAAATAAAAATTATTGTTTATTTATTTTCAGGATTAAAAATTTGATGGCTCTTATTAAAAATTCAGCACTTGCATGCCACTTGAGACTAGTTTGATAAAAACAGTTATTTATTTATTTATTTATTTAAATAATTTTTTAATTTAGCTTTCAGATTAATAAAATTATCACGACCGATACCGAGACTGTACCGAGACCGAGACCGGTAAAATTTTTCGAGACCGAGACCGAGAACGAGACCGGTAAAATTTTTCGAGACCGAGACCGAGAACGAGACCGGTAAAATTTTTCGAGACCGAGACCGAGACCGGATAAAAGTCTCGTATCGTCTCGTCTCGAACAGCCCTAGTTCTGTTCAAAAAAGCGGCCAAAAAGAAAATTTTTTTTGGATATAAGTAAGTCATGTTACTAATTTTTTATTTAATTGAAAAAAATCACAATCCTGAGCTTTTTAACTTTTTGATCGATTGCTTAAAACTTTATCAAATAGTAATGAATGGGTCTTTACAAATCAAAAACCAATTTTACTTTGTGCTTTCAAGACTAATATTTTCTGATACACACACACACACATTTTACAATGCAATTTCGATTAAAAAATTTTTAATTAGTTTGATAACTTCTTTTTAAAAATATTAAATTGAAACTTTATATTTTTGTGAGAAGTATCCAAAAGAACTGTTGAACCGATCAAAATATTCTCACAATTGCACGAAAAATGTCTTAAACTTCAAAGCTTTCCTGGTGACTGCAGTTTTTTTTAATTGCCATAAAAATAAGAATTAAAAGTTGAAGTAGTTTATTGCTCAGTGTATGTGTTAATTTCAAATTTTTTGTTTCTGGATGCAGGCGAACATAATAAAATCACAAATTAAATTTTCATATTATCTTTATTTAAAACAACGTTTCGAAAAGTGATCCTTGTCCTCATCATGTCTAAAATTAATATAACGAAATTACATTGATTATTTGGTTTCGAGAAAAATTGTGTATATAAGAAAATAAAAATAAGAAAATCAAAAAAATTAGATTTCGATAAATTAATTAAACACAATAATAATTATTAAAAAACTCAAACTTAAACTAAGCTTCATTCACTTCAAGAAATGCGCACACACATTCAAACTCTGACTTGTTCTCTAAGAACAATAAAATATAACATTCGAATACATGATAACCTTGCTTAAAAATGCATTAGAACTGAAAGCTTAAAGTAAAAAATTTATCTATAATCTTAGGTTCAGATGTAAATGGTATCGCACCTCATCCATCTGGAATTTCCCAACGGTTCTGCCCAGTAAAGAATCCATTCCCAAAAAAAAGCAAACTCGGATCGGAAAAATTCTAATGTAAACAATGAACCCCGAGCCGGAACTGGTGGCGATGACTCGGTTGAATTTCGCTGATTAATTGTCGCCGGGCGCTTAAGGATCGCCAAGGATCCCGCGGCCTTGCACCCCGTGGCGTGGCTGCACCCACGCTTTTTCGAGAGCAAAGAGAGAAATTTTCGTGAGAGTATCTTTGTTTCGGTCTCGCGATAAATAACGCATAAATTAATCCCCGGTGTGTGTACCGTTCCAGCTTTCTTTATTTTCTCACAGCTTTGCGCACCGATGATATTGGTAAATGTATTGAGCTTGATTTTCCAAAAAAATGTTTTTTAGAAGATTAAAGTTAAGGATGTTTGGTACTTACAAAAAAATGCAGCCATTTTGTCAATTTTAATTGAATCTTCTGATAATTTATATTAAAATAAACGTTGGATTCTTCTGTTTAAATAATTGAACGTAATCTTATGAAAATTAAACATTTTTTTTAATTAATAAAAAAAAACTTTAAATTCAAAATTCTAAAAAATATTAAAATTTTATTTGAAGTCTCACCGAAACTACCTCACAGTTTTTTCAACGATCTCTGCATTTTTGAGAGAGTTACAAGTGATGAAGAAAAAAAAAATGCTTGATTTTTTTTAGACCATCTCTTCAATTGTTTAAACAAATAATTAGATTTTTCTAAAAACTAAGACGGACAAAAATAGGGAAAAATTGCAACGATTATTTAATATAAATTATTAGAAGACTTGGTTAAAATTGACAAAATAGCTGCATTTTTTTGTAAGTACCAAACATCCTTAACCTGATTAGTCCCGCCATATTTTACGAGAAATTCAAAAAATAAATGAAGTCTCGTTGTTAGATTTTGAATTAATTTAAATGTAAAATAAAATAAATTGTAAAAAAATTGCATACGAAAAAGAAGGAACATTTTTTTTTTTTTTCAATAACTCATTATGCCTATTTAGGTGAATAATAATTCAACCAGTGAAACACAGAAATGTGAGCGATGAAGATTCGAACCGAAGACGTTCGGCTTACAAGTCAAGTGCTCTACTTATCTGCCGTCTGTTCGATACGTTTTCACACTACGAAAGTACTTCAAGTACTTACTCGATTACTTAACCCAGCAATCATAAAAATGTCTACCCGTAGCCAGAGTTCCTGGAATCTCGTGGAAATTTCCGAGAAGTCGGGCATCCCTGGACGATAACGAAAGGCGAGTCCTCTCAGAGCCGGTTTCTCTCCGGACTCGCTGCTGACATCAGGAAGCTTTCGGCTCGTTTGTTTATACCTCATTACCTTATAATTATCAATTAATAAGGTCTTAACTTTTTTTTTTTTTTTTAATGTTGGCGTTCACTTTAGTGTGTGCATTAAAGTCTACGTAAGCAAGCTTGTTGATATCGTTCGTCACTTATCGAGTGAGGCATCAGGACTTAATAAGCTGAAAATTTATTCGTTTTATTGATGTATGCTTTTGGATATTATTATGAAATAAAAAACTTCTTCACTGTAAAATTTTTGGTAAAATAAAAAAATTAACAATAATTAAAAGGGCCGAACAATATAAAATACGAATTTATATTTTGTTTTTATAGTTTAATTTATTTGAAATTTTAGAATAAAAGGAATCCTTTCGAAGAATGCTTAAAAAATATAATTTTTTTTTTTTTGCTTTTTAATAATGTGTAAAATTACAATGGATACTATTAAAAAAAAAATGTACGAGAGGAAATGTATTGTAGCTTAAATCTAAACACATCTGACCTATAATCATAAAAGTATTTCACAATTTTTGAAAATAATTTCAAAACACTGCCCTAGAAAAATGTTTTTGTTTAAAATTACAATTTTTTTTATCAGTTTTTCGCATAGTACCATGATTCCTCATCTTCCATCATCATTATTATAAATATCTAATGCATAAAGTAAGTAATTTGACAGCCAACTAAGTGAAATAAAAGAGAAAAAAAATAATTTTCACGCTAGTAGCCCGAAAGTACAATTTTCGGGCTCGTACCGGAAACGAATATTGTACTTTCTGACTACTAGCGTGAAAAATAGTATACAGCCCTTGGGAGTGCAAAAATGAGCTAACCCTTAGCAAACCTTTGATGACCTCGCCTTCGGCTCGGACATCAATTTGGGTTTGCTAAAGGCTAACTCATTTTTGACTTCCTCGGGACTGTAATATACTATTACTAGAACCTGGATCGACACTAAAAAAAATCAATCCAAATTCTTGATAATTAATTTTAAACGTCCCCTCGTTCACTAGTTTTCATTGATTTAAAAAATCTTTTGTCGAGCGACACGCAGGAAGAGAGATGCAAGCCGCATTGTTTTTCGTAATTTCTTTCCCCGAATCCCGACCGGAAGGGTCAACTTCCTGGTGGATGCGCATAAAAGGGTAAATTAAGAGCTGATTTTCAAACGCCATGTTTGTCGAGTGCGAAGATAAGCGGTGAATGATATCCATCGAACAGAGAATATGACGAATTCACAGTAATATTTTTTCCTGAAATTTTTCGATTTTCAATGAATTGATCAAAATGATCAGAGATTAAGAATCGTAAATTTATCAATACTATTTTACATGATTAGCATATAGTAATATATCTTTAAGGATTAAAAGAAGATGGCCACCGAAGATTGGATTAATTCTCTCAATGAATTATGATTGAATCACACCATATAAGGTCAAGACCTGTCAACCCTTCACTGCAACCCATCTAAAGCTGATGGAATATTCGACGGCATCTTCACCTTATAAGATGAAGTATTCGAGGACTGGAGTACCCCATGGACTTCATGAAACCAACAGTTTTAACCTAAACCCAATGTACCCCCAATTTGATGAATGTTAAATAATGTGTCTGTATCTAATAACCTTCTTCATAGGTAATAAAGTTAAGTAAAAAAAAAAATAATAACAATAATAAATCTTTGCATTTACATTTTTTTTCCAAAACGAAAAAATACGTGTCGATAATTTTTGTACCTAATGTCCGATTAAGATGATCAAACGAAAAAAAATTTTCTATTTATTTTCCATATTATTAATCATTTATTTTTGGTTGGTATTGTAGTCAAAAAAGTTACACCATGTAATTGAAAATTAATAAAATCAATCAAGTTTTGACTGAATAAAAGAATTTATTCTAAATAAGATCAAAATTTCTTAGGTATTTGGACATCCAAAGAATAGCTATAGATATACAAATTACACGTGAAATTTGGTATAACTTGCAGCAACTGTCTCTCTCGCACTCGTGCAAGAGATAGGATTTTGGTATAACTTGTAGAGCGCCCTCTGTCGGGGCTTGGACATGCGAATGTGCAGTGAGTGTCAAAAATATTCGTACACTGGGTATTGTTACGTATCTGAATTCAGTTGAGTATCTTATTTCGGCCATTCAGGTATACGGAGCCTACGGATGTCCAAACTACTGTTTCAAAATTAAATTTTTTCAAATAAATTTCAGTGTTTACTGGTAAATATAATTTTTCAACATATCACTAGAATAGTTATAAAGTATATTTAAAAAACTAAGTATATTTTCAAACGTAGTTTCATAATTATCTAGTTCTAGAAACTAACCGAAGTAACTGGAATTACTTGAAAGAGGGGCTGCGTAAACCAGGTAAGAATTTAGGACCCCGCCCAGTCAGCCGGGCTATATAAGGCGCTGCAAAGCGTCCCTTTCGACACTTGAAATCTAGTTGCCCTAGTACAAGCATCAGTTTGTTCTCTAGTGATTTTTTCTACCAAAATGGATTACTTTGCTTATTTTACGCCTAATAAACTTTCGTCAATTCGAGAAAAGTTTTATGCAAGGAGTGCTAGACCAAAAAATGAGAAAAAAAGAATAAGTTTGGGTAATAGTAGCCAAAGTGAATATAAATCACCAGTTCAATCTCCTGGATTTGTCCCATTGAAAGCTACACCCAAATCGACCATAGTGCAAGTTTCAAACCGACGAAGAGTAAGTAAATTCAATCATACTAATCTAATAATTTATTTCTTTATTTTTAGAGAAATTTCGTTAATTAAAAATCATGTTTTTTATTGTTTTCGTTAATAATTAATTTTTTTTACTAAAGCATGAAGTAAAAATTCCAAACTTGAGAGTATACTATAAATTAGGTTTTCAAAGTGTAGGTTTTATTCGTATAAAAATTTTTTGAAGCTTTTCATTAAAATAAAGTTTATGTAAAAGATCTGGCTATATTTTTTTTAACCAATATAAATTTTTTTATTTTTCAGGCAAACATGGACTATTTCACATACTTCACGCCCAAAAAGATGAATTCGATTCGTAAAAATTTTATTGGAAGCGGTGATGCCTCACCCTTGTCCGGAACTTTTTCTAGGCTAGCCAACAGGTTTGCAGAATCCACTCCAATTCAACAACCGAAGAGTCAAAGTCGAAATCAAAAGAATGACGATGTCGACGAATATTTTGATTGCACTGAGGATTCTGAATCCAAGGAATTACCTGAAGTTCATGAGGATGTAAAACCATCTATCAACGAATTACTTAATCGTTTACCACGACTCCCCAGTCAGAGGAATGTTGATGAAAAAAGAAAACAAGAAGATTTTGTAAATTCTAGTAGAATTCAACAAACACGATCAATCCGTTATGTGCGTTAGATTTAAGCTTTGTTCCACTTAAAATTTATGATTATGAACTAAGATAAGTTTTTAATTTTGCAAAGTGTTTAAAATTCATAATTTTATTTTCAGCGTTACTCGTGAGTTATGTAATTCTGATGCTCAATGCATGAACCTTGGCTAAGCACAAGGATGTATACTAGATTTTCGCTTAATGTTTTTATTTACTATGGAATGATAATGTTATTTGTGAAAAAAAATAATTTTTTCTACATTTTAAAAAGTTTAAATAAAAAAACACTATAAATAAAATGTTTTTGGGCAAAAGAGTTTTTTATTAACCAAAATATTATTATAATTTTTTATAAAAAAATAATTATTGATTTGGTTCACTGAAGACGGCCATGTCAAACTTTGCCCTCTTGTTCAACGATATATCATTACATAAACTAGGGATGCCTTAGCGTAAGTGGGCGAAGTATTGTAAAATTAAATACATTTTCATTAGTATTTATTAATTAATCTTCATAATTAAATAATTCGTTTTTTAACGTCCAGACATCCTCAGCACAAACTTACCTTGTCAAATTTTAAAATACTAGGACCCTTCAGCGCGCTGCAAGCGCGCATAGGAAAAAAACAACAATTGTAACCTTAAATTGCACTTTTCGAATATTTTAAAAAACCTTCTCCACCAATCAGCTCACGAATAAAAAGTTTACGCAATATGGCGCTTGCTCTTATTTAATAGTGGATTGTCAAACAAAATAAATTTTTAACTTACAATTGAAAAGAGAAAATTTTACTTCCTTTATCCTTAAAAAATATTCTTTGAAAAAGGTCATTTACTTATAGAACTGAAAAAAATCAAATACTGTATAAACTAAAATATTTTTCATCTTATAATAATTCTGTATCTTTATTCGCATGCCCAAACCCCGACAGAGGACGCTCTACAAGTTATAGTATATATCTAACTGTATAATATATATCTATGATAATATATATCTAACTCTACAAGTTAGAATTTCTAACGATAATCTCAAAGTTCTATTTTCATGCACAAAGTTCGAAACGGATCAATTGAATTGAAAGAAAGAAAAAAAACTTGTATCTCCGAACTCGACATACTGTCTAGGACAAAACCAGTTTTTACAAATGGCAATAATGTAAGTCATTGATTTACAATTTGTACAAATCCAAACAACTCTGTCGTCAGATAGTGGCTAGCGAACAAATTATACATTTTTTAAGTTTCACGGTTTCAAAATAAAATCAAAAACTAAGTTTATTGAAATAAGTTCTTGGTGAAATTATCATAATATATGAATTGAAAAATTAATCTGAATTTTTTAAGAAAGTTTGTAAATAAAAGTAAAAAGGACTATCGTTTTCTATCTTCCTATTTTTTGTATTAGGAATGTTTATATTAAGAGTCTAGTGCTTGTAAAGACAATTTTTTCTCATATTTATCATAAAAAAATAAATACACGATTACTTTCAACCTAATTTGAAAATTGTCGATGTTAAAACTATTGCGAGAAGAAATTGATCTACACCCACAAGACAAGATAAAAACGGTAATCTATAAAATTTTTTCTGAAAATTCTCGATGAGTTGCGTGTACTTTCCGTGTCAGCTTGGATAAATTTCGCTTTCTCGGTACGCCAGCTTGCGTCGCTTGCATGCGTGCATCCGAGCGGGCGCGGGCGGTCCGGTACGTCAACATTTTACTCGTCATTATTATTATTATTATTATTCGATTTACGGTAGATGCACTAGTTTTTTTACTATCTCAA
This sequence comes from Encarsia formosa, assembly GCA_038277355.1. NCBI lineage: Eukaryota > Metazoa > Arthropoda > Insecta > Hymenoptera > Aphelinidae > Encarsia > Encarsia formosa. The sequence continues at coordinate 7,668,305 of CM076184.1, read as the reverse complement.
TCTGAGAGATTAACTCGAATTTCTGTTTTAAGATAAAGTACAAAAACTGGGCCAATACTCGGTATTTTTTATAAAATTTAAATTGCAAAAAATTAGTTTGATTAATTTTTTTTTTTTTTTTAATTACGCATTTGCTTTAAAATAATTAAATTTTAATCAGTTATAAAATTTATGACATGAATGATAAAAAAATTGTAAGAATCCTAGTAAGAGCATTATAGCCAATTCTTCAGTTGGGGCTATTAACCTTCAGCTAATTTCTTTTCAACCTCAAATTTGAAGGCGTCGAATCACCTTTTGGTGTGTATTATTTAATGATATCTCTGTTGTAACAAAGGATAATTGTCAACAGTGAGGTAAAACTCATGAATTACAATGATTTTATGTAATTAATATATCATAAAAAATTGAACTAGCATAACCCTGAATAATCCGTTTAATATCAATAAAAATTAACTGAACTCAAGCTTAAATTTTCAGTTGAAAAATTAAATGATATTTGGTTAAAATTCGGTGAAAAGTATTTCATAATTAGCTAATTCTTTCTCGAAATCGTCGAACTCGTTCACCGACGAAGCTCCGGTGACTGTCCCCGTTGACGACTTTCTTCACGACCATCTGGCAACCCACCAACATGTCCCCATCCAGTTTGAATTCGGTCACCGACGGGCCTTTGAACTCGCCCCCGTTGAACTGGCTCCACTCGGGGCGCCATCGCTTGAACAGCCCCTTGGTAACGCTGTAGCAGTAGAACTCGATGGAAACTTGAACCCGGAAGCCGCTCAGGTTCCTCAGGCCTATGGACGTCGAGTCTACGTCGTCCTGGGAGCGACGAAAGCCCCTGGGGAACAGGAACAGGCACCAGGTTATGGGGTAGCCCTTGACGCGGGTTACGAAGTTGGGAGAGCAGACGCCCTGGCCGATGGTCTTTGTGGAGATCTCGGGAGAGTCCATCTGAAACTTCCATTTGATCTCGAACACCTCGAAGCTTATTTCGCCTACGCGCTTTGACGCCATTGCAGATTTGGTTCCTGAAATTGGGAAAAAAAATTATGATAACTTGGAGTATAATAATACTCAGTCCAGCTGGTAAACCAGTTATGATGATTCATAAAAAATTTTGAGAAGTAGCTTTATTACTTATTGGTTTGTTGTTTTGTTTCGAAAAAATAAATAAAAAATTTAGCTTTCAGACCAGCTGGTAAATCAGTTGGTTTCTTATTTTTGAGAAAAAATTTTGAGCTAACCCATTATTAGTTTGTTGTTTAATTTCGAAAAAAAAATAATAATAATAATTTTTTCAAATATGACATCAGCTAGTACATTATATGTACAAGGGTGCTGATGTCAATGTTATAATATAATATATTTTACTATTATAATTTTAAACATGATAGAAAATAATTACTTGTTAACATTAAAATTTTTTTTTTCAAAATTACACTTGAGTGAAACTCAATAACTTCTTATAATTTTCTTTTAATAATCTGTAATACTTATATACATTTTTTAAGTAGTAACTAGCTCTTCTGAGCGCGCTTCAAGCGTGCATAGGAAAAAACAATACGAGTAACCTCAAAATGCACTTTTCGAATATTTTAAAAACTTCTTCACCAATCAGCTCACGAATAAAAATCTTATACTTACGCAATAGCTCTCTTTTATAAAGGGACTAGTACCACTCAGCGCGCTGCAAGCGCGCATAGGAAAAAAAACAATGATTGTAACCTCAAAAGGCACTTTTCGAATATTTTAAAAACTTCTACACCAATCAGCTCACGAATAAAATCTTACATTGAAAATCTCACCAAAATGGCGATATCTCTCTTTTATAAAGGGATTATATTATAGTTTTGAACGGTGTTGCGACAAAAAGTTAATCTTTGCAGCTGTTGAAATACTGAATTGACCATCTAATATCTTAATTACATTCGCTTCACACGAAGACATTAATGGCTTAGTCATTCCCGCCCTAGAGATTATTAAAACGAATTCCTCGATTTTAGCACTATTTTTCTTCCTTTTTGACTTTGAATTTAATATTTTTCTTTATTTACGTACGAAGTCGATGCCGATATTTTATAAACTTCAAATTGGTGAAATATATATATTTTTTCATTTTTAATGATTAGGTTTTTCGTACAATAAATTGCAAAAAGAATTAAAAAATTTCAAAAAAAGATGTCTCAAATAAATTATAAATTTGGTACTCGGGGGTTTTCGGGGCTTTTGACATCAAAGAGGAAAGTGAGGTGATAAAATTTTACTAAAAATTAAAAAATTAGGTTTGAAAATAAAGAAGTCAATAAATAAAGAAATGAATGACATATTTTATGGATATAAACTTTTTTTTTCCTATCTGGAACTCAAAACAAGATCTCATGGACCTGCATTTATTTTATAAATTTAATATTAGTACAAAATTAGTATACCAGCAAAATTGGTTGTAAAAAATAAATTTTATTGATTGGTAAGTAAAAAGTATTTTCAAAGTGAATCAAACATGTAATCTGATAATATAACTTTAAATTAAAGTTTTTTTACTAAAATATGGTGTCAAAAAATCATGATATACACCAACAGAAATTTTATCATATAAATGTGGGTGAGTACGAGCTAAATCTTTATACTGCGGTAATTATGTGACAAACGCAGGATTTTGAACGAGAAATACAATAATTTTTTTACCTTTCTTACTTTTGCATCTATTAAGTACTTGACCATGTTATCAGTTGTATAAGTAGTTGCCATAGTTTCTTTGCACAATAGTCTTAGTCCATCAATACAGTATTTCTCAGCAGCACGCAAAAGTTTACACACTACTTTATCAATTCCATTCACTTTACCACTGTAAATAAATCTGACCATCTCTAGAAGTACTTTGTAATCAATATCTTTAATGTTGACAAAACTTTGGGTTTTTTCGTGCTCAAACATAGCTTTAAAAACTGGACTTTGACTTGCCAACATGCCTTTGTAAACATGCAATTTTTTTTTGTCAGATGAAACGACAGTAACATCACTGAATTTTTCACTCAACAAAAGCTCTTCGAAATTGTCTAAAATATTAAGTCTGTTGAAACACTCGTCTTCATCCATAACTCTGAAAACATGTATACGGATTTCAAAGGTAAGCTCGCCATTGTCCAGAATTTTTTTTGCAGGGTTCATAATCTCGTTTATTGACATGAAATTTGTACATCCCCAAGCCTCACCAGTCATGAATACAGATTTTTGCCGAAAGAATTTTGATACTTCTTCTTTGTTTTTGTTCAAGCAAAAGAAATCACACGCTGCTTCAACTTTGATGGTACTAAGATTTTTCAAACAAATGGAAGTTGTCCATTCTTTCTTGTTATTCTTACAGAATCCTTTTGGAAACATCTCTAGACACCACTTGATTTCTTTGTTTAAATAAAATGTGAAAAATATTGGAGATGATACACATTCTTTCACTTGTGTAGAGGCAATCTCTTTGGAATTCATATTAATCTTCCACTCAAATTCAAAAACCTTTGGTTTTGAATTTATCTTTCCAACTTTTATGAAGCTCATTTTGCTCTTTTACTTTTGATGTTCAGCAAAAAATGTAACAGTAGCTTCTAAAACAAATAATAAAGCATAAATTAAAAAACTTTACTTCTTGTAACCAATAACTTTCTTAGTTCAAAGATTAAACAAATTATTTAATTCAATTTTAAAATTCAAATAAAACATAATTAAACAAAAAAAGTTTAAAAAATTTTCTAAGTACAATAAAGTTTACCTTATTTAACTAAACAATGGAATTTTTTTCAATTTCGGAGTGTGTTTTTAGCAAGTTTCTTTAGCTTTGGGCCTTGAATGTTGCAAAAACTTCTTGAACATCTTATTCACTTCATACAGCTGCCAGTTTACCCACGATTACTTCACAATCTAGTAAACGTGATAAGTAAATATCTTGAGATCCCCCGGATCCAGTGTTTATTTTGAATGCTCAAACTAAAAATGAAAAAAAATATACCATAGTTAAATTATGTTAATATTAATTGTTAGGTACGTTTTTGATTCCAATTTCATTAATTGATAACGAACCGTCTAGCTTCGGGACTTCCTCTGGGGTAGCATTCTTTAACCTCAAAATGTGTGGCCAGTGGCCAGCAGTGAGCAGACGCGTCGCGTAAAAAATGACGTATAATACGTCACTGTAAAATAAAAAAAATATATTTGAAATTAAAAAAAAGTTTAAAATTTTTTTAAATACTAAAAATAAGTTTTTACGGGTTAAAGGAATACAAAGAAGATGAGATTAAATAAATTAAAGTTTATATTAAATATATTCAACATCAATTATTTAATAATTTTCAATCAAAGTTAATTTAATATTGATATAGTATAAGGATTGAGCTGATATTAAAAAATAATACCAATTCAATAATAATTATAAAATCTATAGGCAATAAATATAATAATACAATTTTTTTAACATTTTTCAACATCGATGCAATTAAATAATTCAAAAATTTAGTATACTGTATTGATATTGTGAAACCCTACTTCGTATGTACATAGATAATAGAATTAATTCATACAAATATTAATGATAATAATAATATATTCATACAATAAAAAAGTTTTAAGCGTCATGATATTCTGTTTCTATGAATATAAAATTCAGATTATCTTTGTTTATAATTTAAATCTTTACATAATTTGAGTTCTGAAGATTAAGTTTAAAAAAAAATGAAATAATCCCTAAATTTTAAATAAACAATCAGAGATTTTAGGCAAAAAAAGGTTATTCGTCTGCTAGGAAAAGCTTTTTATAATAATTAAAAAAAAATTAAAAACCTAGCTAAATTTTAGTTTGCTATTAAAAAAAATTACTTAAAAAAATAAATAACTCTTAGAGTAATGACTAATAATAAAATTTGAAAAAAAGAAAAATTATAAGAATTTTATAAAAAATTTAAATCAGGTTAAAGATACATTATTATTTATATCACTGGAACTTGAATTATTAAATTTTTCTGTATCCTCGGATATTAAATGATCTATTTCTTCATTAACTAAGTTATTTTTCTCGGCCAGTAATTCTTGAACATATTTTTTTACCAACACAAAAAGGTAATAATGTAAATTAATGGTATTTATTTTTTAATTTAACAAATTTAATACAAATTTTATTTCCAGATAAAACATTTAGTGAAATAGAAATAATTTGAGAAACTGGCATTCCACAAGATGCAGTTGTTCAAGGGAAAAGAAATTTAACTTTTGATGAAATAACAACAGTGACAGCAAAAAAATTATGCTATACAATTTTTAAAAAATTTAAAGTTTAAAATTTAAAAATAATTTATGTAAAGATTTAAATTATAAACAAAGATAATCTAAATTTTATATTCATAGAAACAGTATATAATGACGCTTAAAACTTTTTTATTGTATAAATATATTATTTTTATTATTATGATTATTATGAATTAATTCTATTATCTATGTACATACGAAGTCTTCGGTTTCACAATACCAATACAGTACAATAGATTTTTGAATTATGTTTTAATTGCATTGATGTTGAAAAATGTTTAAAAAATTGTATTATTATATTTATTGCCTATTGATTTTATAATCATTATTGAATTGGCATTATTATTTAAATTTTTTAATATCAGCTCAATCCTTATACTATATCAATATTAAATTAACTTTGATTTAACATTAATTATTATTAAATAATTGATGTTGAATATATTTAATATAAAATTTAATTTATTTAATCTCATCTTCTTTGTATTCCTTTACCCCGTAAAAATTTATTTTTTAAAATTTTAAAAAATTTTAAACTTTTTTTAAATTTCAAATATATTTTTTTTATCTTACAGTGACGTATTATACGTCATTTTTTACGCGACGCGTCTGCTGGCCACTGACCACTCATTTTTAGGTTAAAGAATGCTACCCCTGCTAACTGCAGCAGCGAATGGAAGCACACCTGCTTCATGAATTACAGCTGTTTTTGGATGCGCGCGCATACCTCATTTAGTCTGCAAAGCGCAAAGTATAGTTTTTTGGTTTTTAAATTATAAGTGGTTTTCAAATTAAACACTAGTATTTTAAACCTGAAAACGTATTTTTTTATGTCTTTGACATTTTTGTCGGTATGAAATCGAAAATCTCCGAGAAGAAGATTGTGTCGAAGACTCACGACAAATGACAATAGATAAAATTCATTTTGATTCTATTTATCTTGAATACAATTACGACTAGGGCTGCCGCGAGACGAGACGAGGCGAGACTCTTGATAGTCTCGTCTCGAGTCTCGTGAAAAACCAAAATCACCGGTCTCGTCTCGGTCTCGTCTCGAGTCTCGACGAGACTAACTTGTAATAGATTCTCCTCAAAAAAGAAAAAAATTAGTGGTATCACCCATTTACGATGAAGCTTATTTAATTTACTATAACCAAAAAGATAATAAAGTTGGGAAATGTAAGTCTGATTTAAAAAAAGAAATATGTAACGTTAACATTTAACTACTTCCAATAAATTTTTAAAATTAATTCCTTACTTATTTACCATCACTTAATTGTGTTTATCATCAAAAAAATGTTTTTATAAGTCTCGTCGAGATTCTGACCTGCTCTCGTCTCGGTCTTGTCTCGGCATCACTTGGTCTCGTCTCGGACTTCTGAGACAAGGCCGAGACTCCTCGAGTCTCGCGGCAGCCCTAATTACGACATTGCAATTTATTTATATAAATTGTTTTCACATTTCTTCGAATTAATTGTTAAATCCAAACATCATAATATGCTTGTTTACTAAATATAAAATTTCTACGTTTTTAATAAATTTAAACAGCCCACGATCACTCCACGCCCTGAAACTTCGTGTATTTGTCAACGGACCTCTTGAATTTTTTACGGTCCCCGACATCAAAACGAAATAGCCGGCAGCCATAAATCCAAAAAAAGTATCCGATCCTAATCGGTCAATTAATTAGCGCAGCGACCGCGTGCATGGGAACTAGAAAATCTTTCTTCGCTGCGGACGCGTTTGTTTCTTTGGATGCAACTCTTTTGCCGAGTCAGCGGGGGGTGCAACAGCCGTGGAGATCCGCATCTCAATCGAACCGCCCCCGAAAAAAAGGATCGGGTTACCTTGCGCACCCAGATAAGCTTAGAACTACCCTTCTACTTGGAAATTCAGGCGAGATCCTTGATGCTTATTACGCGGTTTGGGAGGAAAAAATTGCTTAATGTTTTAAAAATAGACAAAGTTTGAGAATTTTTTTTTAATGATTTAGGATTGAGATTGTTAAAAGTTAAACTGAATATCATTGATGATTAAAACTGTGGGTTGCTATAAAAGAATATTATTATTTTTTAAATATGATTTGAAACTGAAAACACGAGCTTAGCTATGTGCTGCTCCTCTAAAAATTTAAGAAATAACTACAAATCTTTTTTTTTCTTTTTGAATTTTACAATTGTAATGGAATATTCCATCTAAGAGCGCAAAATTATATACAGTAAAAATAAAATCTTTAAAAATTCTAGCGTAATCGGACGGAATTAAACAGATAAGTCTCATTTTAAAGTTCTTGATTCAAGCTTAATAGATAATTATTTAAAATTTTTTATAATAATTACAAAAGCTTTTACAAAATCTTATTTTATTCAGAAACTCTGCAAAATGTAAATAAATATAGTTGCTAGAAGTACTAGCTTTAGTTTACCTGGGTCTTAACTTACTCAGTTGTTTCATTAGAACTAATATAAGAGGGTTAAACCCTTCATTTTAGGCATTGGATCAGAAGAGTGAAGAGATGATGTTTGAATCACTAAGTTCAGTTTTATTTATACCTTAGCCGAGCTCGATTCAATTGAAGCAACAAACTAAACAAGAATATATTTTTTGAAAAAAATTATAATAAAATTAGATATGATGGAAAACACCGAAGAATTGAACGTTTCATCTAAAATAAAAAGTGAAATTTCTGATGATTACTTGGAATTTTCTGGTAAGGTTTATTTATAAAATAATAAAATTAATATAAATTTCGCAAAATTAAAAATTGTGTATAACTCATTATTTTTCTATTTATTCAGAAAATGGTTTTCAATGCATCGATGAAATTAAAGTAGGAACAGAATTTAAAGCCGAACCGTCTGCAGTTGAACCAATTCCTGATCCTGGTCATTCAAGAAAATTAGGTAAATTTAGTATTAAAAATTATATTTTACTTTTTTGTTGGAATAAGTTTGTTTTTACTTTTGTTAAGACTGTCATGATTTTACTGTTACAGATGCCGAGAGCAAACTATTTTACTGTGCTATATGTAATAAAATTTGGAATTATTTGGCAAGAAAAGGAAATAAATGTTGCAAATGCAAATCAACTTTGTATTACAGATGCGGCAAATGTTCGAAAACGCATAATTCGATAGGAGCATTAAATACACACTTGTACCGTCATCGCAATAAATCGAGCAACGAGCAGCAACAAAAATTCATTTGTGATTATTGTGGGAAAGAATATTCATGGAAAATAACCTTACAGACTCATATAAGAATTTGTGCTCAGTTAAATGAAAACCAATCGAGTGATTGTGAAAAGATTTTGTCTGAGATAAAGCGTTTTCATTGCGACCACTGCGACTACAAAACGCACGTCAAATTTTATCTCTCGGATCACATAAAGGCCAAACATTTACCGGACAAAGCTCATTTTTACAAGTGCGACAGGTGTGGAAAAAATTATCCATGGAGATCGGATTATAAGAAACATTTAAAAATCTGCGATCAAACGGAAGATAAAAAACGTTCATTAAATCGATTTTCTTGTGATCACTGTGAATACACGACTAATCATAAGCCAAATCTTGATCGTCACGTTAAAGCTAAACATTTACCGCGTGATCTAAGTTCGAATAATTGTACTGTGTGTGGTAAAAATTTTTCGGAAAAATCTAGCTTGAGAAGACACTTAAAGATTTGTGATCAATCTAGAAATAAAAAAAGGAAGCTTTAATTGCTTTCATTGACAATACAAAACTAACCATAAAGAGGATCTTACACATCATATTTATGCAGAACTTTTGCCCAAAGATCCTAATTTGTACAAATACAGAAGATAGTAAAAAAAGTTACTTTTGGAAAGCATCTTTGCTAAAACATTCAAAGCCTTTGTGGATCACTCCGGCGCCAATTTGAATGAATTGGATAAGCACGGGTACACTTTCGTGCACCCTGCTGCTTTCGATCGGAAAATCAACTGCGACGGATTTAAGATTATTGTCAAGGCTGGCACGGATGTAAAAGCCAGGGATTACAATTTGGGAGATCCCGGTTCACGTATAACGGTCAAGCGGGAAAACGTTAACTTTCTGAAATACCTGCTGGACTCTGGAGCTGATGTGAATGTCAGTTTTTGAGTGGTTTTTTGAACTTTTAAACAAATCAAATAAATATAAACAAACGTGATTGTCCCATGTAAGTCCTATAATGAGTGCAGCTTCCCTGTAAGAAGTGTGAATTAGGTTATCCATTAAATAGCCATTTACTGGCATTTCATGGACTCATATTTTTCTAGTAACTAGTCATTTAATAGATAACCTAATTCGCATTTCTTACAGGGTTAGTTTCAGGTAATAGTTAGCAGTTTGTATATCTGTATTTCAGGTAGCCGACGCACGGACGCCTGGCCCCTGCGTATATACAGGTATACAAACTTCTGTGTCGTCGCTGCGTGGAGGCCTTAATGGATCTTTGGGGGCGGAGAACTTTAAGAACCTTAACTCTTGCGCTTTAAAGGCCTCCACATGAATAAACGGCGCTGAGCCTTAAGAAGTTAAAGGCAAGGTTAAAGCAGGCTTAGGCTTAGTAGGGCGCGGGTAATGCCAGCTTTAACGTTGCTTTAAAGCTGCCTTAACCCTGCCTTTAACTTCTTAAGGCTCAGCGCCGTTTATTCATGTGCAGGTCTTAAGTTAACTCAGGTAATAGTTAGCAGTTTGTATATCTGTATTTCAGGTAGCCGACGCACGGATGCCTGGCCCCTGCGTATATACAGGTATACAAACTTCTGTGGCGTCACTGCGTGGAGGCCTTAATGGATCTTTGGGGGCGGAGATCTTTAAGAACCTAAACTCTTGAGGGGGGTGGCATCGCACTAGGTGTATAAAACCAGCCTGACTCTCGACAAGCAACTCAGACTTAAAGTGGCATAGCAGTTGAAAAGTTGTCTTTAACTACTTAAAGTTTAACATTTGTCTAGTAATTTTAAAAATGGAATCGTCAAGATCACTGAACTCGATCAAAGTACATCTACGTAAAGCAATTGCTTCAAATAATTTTAATTCGATCAAAGACTTGATATCCAGAATTATTGTGTCTACGAAATAATAGTTGCGAGGCATTTGGCATAGCTAGTGAAGTGATAAAAGAATTACTGTCGTGGGCTGCTGGTAGAGAAAATTTCGAGATAGTAAATCTTTTGATCCAGCTCGGAGTGGACATGAATCTCACAAAACTGCTGGAATTTGCAGTAAATGTTCGGAACCTGCAAGTAGCTGAATATCCATTGAAAAATGGGGCTAAATTGGCAACATCTAGTTGGCAGATCAGTGATTCTCCGGAATGGCACAGAAACATCTTTGAGGATCTCAAGTTTCGTAAAGAGATGTTGTTGTTGCTGATTCAATATGACCTGGACCCTCTCATCAAGAGTCACCTGGATGAAAATTTACTATGCACGTTCTTGAATACTAAGGAACACACCCATGACTCAGTGGAAATCGTCAAGATTCTCATCAACTTTGGTGTACCAGTCAATGAGGTAAGCTGCGATTTAAATTTTTCACCGCCACATCTCAGTGTTCAAACTGAAAATATCGAGTTGGTTACATTCTTCATCAACAAAGACAACGTAAACATAAAAAGTGAGTTCCAAGGAATAACTCCTCTTTATCTGGCAGCCATCCAGACGGACAATTTAGATGTGGTTGATCTACTTCTTTCTTATGGTGCAGAAATCAATGCCAAAAATGATTACGAAGAGACAGCGTCTTTTTTGCAAGCAGCGTAAAGGTGCTGATTTAAGCGTTCAGAATTCGGACGGAAGTATTCCATTCGATTTTCTGAATCCTAAGAAAGAAAATTATAACAGTGTACTACGTTTTTTCATCAAAGAATATGCCAAATTGACCTTTAAAAATCGATACTCCAGTCAGTTTAATCAAACAGTTGCAGTACCTAACTCAACAGTTCTCAAAGAAGATTATAAAAAATGTTTGATTGAATTGATGGAAATGTGTAGATTCAAATTTTCAAACTTATATTCGTTTTATTTTGTACTGACTGTAAAAAGCTTGAAAAAAATAGCGCGTTTTATGGCAAATGAAAAATTTATAAATGAATTTAAAGAAAATGTAGATTCGTTCACTTATTTTAAAGACGATTTGCAAAAAATTTTTGATGATGCTGAGAAACTAAGAAGTTATTTGAAGTCGTCGGTACCGAAGTATGCTCGATATTTTGCGATATTTTACCAGACTTAGTTTTAGAAAAGTTAGTTGATAATCTTAATAAAGAATCTCCTGTATTTTTTTGAATAATCGAATTTTAAAGATTATTGAATTATGAATTTCTCTCTTTTATAATTGTATAATACTTTAAAAAATTGTGTACACTCTGACTAAAAGCAAAACTCTGTAAATTGTAAACTATTATTATTTTTATTTATGTTTGTATTGTACATATTTTATTACAGTAAATTGTAAATAAGTTTCGAGGTAATTGTAAAAAGTTGACTAGTATATAAATGAATTACTTACAAATAATCTCATTTTTCATATTTTCTTACCTAATAATTTCAGATTTCTTATCTAATACAATTCTGTGAAGTTCTTTATTCTAGTTAAGTACCTGTCATGAACCATTTGGTACATAGATAAATTCGAAACAGTGTAAAGTTTAAGGTAGGATCTCAGTAACTAGAAGAAATGTCCGAAAAATGTATAATTCGAGTTACCTAAAGGTAGATATCAAAAACTAATGCTGCTAAATTTTCAAGACCGAGTGTGACCTATTTTCTAAAATATGATTAACTTTTGTGTCGACATAGAAATAATATTTAACCCGCAATCTTAATCTTTAACCAAACGGTTTGTTTTTTCAAAAAAATTCAAAATCTGAAAAATCGCTATTTTTGCGGACCATACTTGGGTCCTCTACCTTAGGTGGACGTTTACACTATATAGGCATGCACACGGAAAAAAAAAGTGGAGTTCCTCCCATTTAAATCAGGAGGCGTTGTGAACCTCGATTGGAAAATCTCGAGGAAAATCTCCTAGCAAAAATAGGAGTTTCTCCTATCATTTATCCCTTATGATTAGTACAGAATTTTCGAAGATGGTTTTCGTGAAGACGTAGGAACTAGAAAATAATTCTCCAGACCCGGGTTAGGATATCGCTGATGGTAGACCTTATTCTTAAATCTAAGGGTACCGAAAGTATCAAATCGGTAGTTACAAACGCTCATTTCCGGCATAAGTGACCAAAAAAATTTTCAAACAAAAGTTCAAGCTAAAATTTAAATTGAAAATAAACTTGAACATAAGATTAACTTACTTAACAAATTTTTCGGTGAGAATGGAATAAGATAAGCTCATTAAGAAAAAAAAAAGACGCCCACCTCGACGCTTACCTATTGTAGAGTAGGCGGTGCAGGATTTAAAGTGTGCTCTGACATCTCGGACATCGAATCGTTTCCCTCTTTTGAATTAGCGCTAAGAAAAAATGGCTGACCTCCGTTACTAACCTACAGGACAGCGGCCATTTTTTCTGAGGGGTAATTTTGAAAGGGGAAACGATTCGATGTCCGTCTGGTGTACCTATACCATCTGCGATCTGCTAACCCGAGTTATGGAAATTGTTTATTCTATACCGTCACGAGAATCATCTCCAAGAACCCTAATCTAGTCCGTTTTTTTTTATTAGAATCAACCGAATTCAAGCTGAATATCATAATATCATAATTAGCTGAATCTCTACTCAAATTTCAGCTAATTCTTAAATTTTTAGCTATTTCTCAGCTTATTTACAGTGAAGATTCTTACCAGGGTCAGTAAGCAGAAATTAAAAAAATTTACCATCATTAGAAGATCATCCGCAACCGCGCAAAAGTTTTGATAAAAAGTGTTGGCAGCTCATTAAATACAAGACGATCTTCTAGTTGCTACCACATGTATAAAAGTTTCCCTGTTATTTTTTGAACCACAAATTTTGACACCAGGACGATTGTTGAAAAATTTCTTCAAGAACTAAATAATTTTCCACTATGTCGCGAGAATTTTAATATAGAAGGAAGGATTTAATATTGTAATTCTGAACGTTTGCGATCCTTCTTTCGACTGCACTTATTTTTTTAAGCTCAATGCGCAAGTTCCCAGCTCGTTTTTTAAACCTTTCATAGAAATAATATTTTTCAACGATTTTAAAAGTGCCATTTAAAAATTTTCTTCCCCAAAATCATAACAATGTTCACACGAGACCTGGAAAACAGAGCCCGCGGAATGTGTGAGAAAAAAAAGGCAGAGGCAGCTTCTCTTTGCCTTTCTAAATTAATTGCAATGGCCGCGGGGAATATCATTAACGCCGATCTCTCTCTTTCGGGCCAGGCGAATTAACCTCGAAAAAGGAGCAGCGAGAACTGAAAGAAGAGGTAAGAAAAAAGAAGAAATTTTTTTTTTTTTTTTGCTGCTTTGGCATCGCCAATTTGTCGTGCGGATCGCCTTTTGACGCGTATTGTTGGGTGAACTAGTTCAGCGTGAAATAAATAGCCGCGAATACTTCCCCACAGGAATTCTTTCGAGTTTACTGCGTCGTCGGATTAGATTTTTAAAGTCTGCATCAAAACTTAATTATTTGTTTATTTATTTTATGTTTAATTAAACCCGTTTTACTCAAATTCTAAAACAAATATTTAAATAATGAATTCTCGAGCTGCAGTAAAATCAGCTTTTCTAAGCTGTGGCTAAACGATATTTTGTTGGATTTTATCATATTATCAATTGGAACTCCATTAATAATTTTTACATTCTACGATATAGTAAGAAAAAATTTATTTTTAATTTCAATTTTTAGAGTATTTAATCTGAAAATAGATCTATGAATAAATTAAATAAACTCTTTAATGGCTAAAAACTTTTTATCAAAATAAGACGAGATAAATATTGTAAACTTATTTAAAGTAAATATACAAACTACTTGAAACTTAGAAATATCGTTATACAATGCTAACTTTTTGATTGTTTATTATTTTTATGACTTGCAGGGTACATCAAAATAATTTTTAGTTGTTCCGATAAAAAAATTTATAAATATGACGGGTAAATATTTGACTACGAAGCATATTACACATGCACTAAAAATACAAAGCATTATTTCGCAAGTTATAAAAAGTCATCATCACAACAAGCAATTAATTCAAACTCGATATACTTGAACCATGAGTTTTCAATACCGTTTTTAGATCCAATAAGTACTCATTATTCTAATCAATTTATCTAAATCGCGTAAAACAGCTCAATTAATCTCGCCATAAATAAAATCAGCGCCTCTCGAAACGCACGAAACAAGAGTCCAAATAGAGCCTTTGGGGACTCTTATGTGACCGAGTATAGTTGACTACTTTCGATCGCAATACTAAAACTGTCAAACGCGTCAAACCAGCCGAGAGTTAGCGCATAATAATGTTTCTCGATCGAGTTTTACGATTGTGTCATCGGCTTTAGAGCGTCGAGTTTGTTGCAGGAATAAAACAAAAACCGATAGGTATACCTTTCCCTGTTGAGAATATTTTTATTATTTTTTATGAAATAATAGATTTTTTTAAGTAGTTAATCAACAAATAAAATCGATGTGTTTAAAACTATAATAATTATCATATGTAGTTAAAAATTAAGCCTACAGGGTATGAAAAACAAAGATGCAGCCTTAAAATAAATGATAAAGTTATGAATTTGTTTATTTATTCGAGTTAATTTGTTTAAACGAAAAATTCAAAATTAAATTTTATTTTTTATCAAATGAAGAATTATAATAGCAGTAATATACATTCAAAATAAAATATAATATTTATCAAACCTAGCAACTGTTAAACTTTTAAAAATTATCTTCAGAATAGGGTTGGCAACTTTTTGAAATTTATAATATTTTTTTGCTTATTTAGTTAAAATATCAAAAAATAATCGACACGTATTTTTTTCTTTTAAAAAAAAAAACTAAAATTAAAGGAGTACAAGTGTTTAAATTTTTTTAAATTTCAATATATATAGATATACTTTTAATGGAATTTCGGGTTGATGACGTCATCAACCCGTAGTTTTAAAAACTTTTCTTAATTTTCTTCTAGCTCAATTTTGATTTAAAAATTCTAAAAAATATGTTAAAATTCATTAAAATTCGAGTACTTTTAAAAAAATATATTTTTAAAGTACCGGTTGCCAACACTATTTTAATTTTTTAATAGAAATAATAAATAAAGTTCCAGATAAACTTTTTAGATTTTGAGTTTAGTCGTCTCTGAAATTTATTATAAAACTTTTTATTGCTATCGTTAAAAATTTTCAATACTATAGTTGTGTTGGCTTGATGGCTTATACTCTAGACTCTTACACCAAGGTCTTGGGATCGATTCCTGCTTGCTGGCACCTCTGAAAAAGTACTTAGTTTTTCATGCCGTGACTCTGGTGGCTTAGATTCCACCTTTAATATTTTCTAATATTAATTAGTTAATCATGAAAATGGGTTTCATACTGTAAAGAGTTTAATTAAAAAATTAAAAAAAAAAAAAAAAATCTAAACTCCTAAATCTATCAAAGTGGTAACTTTTTTTTTTAATTTATCTTCGTAATTTATTTATGAGAAAGGTCAACGGAATCGTAAAAATGCTGAAGCTCTTTTTTCTGCTTGGAATGTTGCTTGTGTCTTATCGACCGGATGTCACGGAGATTTGCTGAAGACGCTCGAATTTATGAAATAATTGATAGAAAGGGTTTCTGTCTTCGACGTGTGCGATTAATTATGTTCCAACTAATTTATTATCTCTCACTTTCAACCGTATAATGATTTTAATCAATAATATTTTACTACTTTAATTTAATTGTAAAAACTGACTGTTATAGATTTTATTTGTTTATAATCTTTGCTTGTGTAAAAAATTATTAAATAAATAAATATTACGTCTGGTTCAGCAAGACTTGGCAAGAATTTGCAAGATTTTTTTACAAGTTTAATATTACTAAATTTCTAAACGAAATAGAAAAAAAAATAAAAAAATAAAAACTTAAATCATAATTCAAAATTTATAAATATTTTCGAGTTGATACAGAAAAAAATTTATAAGATAGAATAACAAACAATATTTTTATAATATAGTTGCATATTATTATTTTTTAGACGATCAATATTAAACAAAAAATTGTTTTTATGTAAAAAGTATTATTGAAAAAAAAAAAAAAAAAATTAAAATTTCTATATTTAAAAACAATTAGAATTAAAAAAAAAAATTGTTCTTATAAACAGTTTACTCAACAAAAAAAAAATTCAAAAAATTTGCTGTCAATTCCAACTGCTTAAAAGATGATTTAATATCCACCAAACTCCGTTGATTTTTCCCTTAGGAAAAAGTCGGTAAAATTCAAATACACCAGCGCAAATAGTAAAGAAAAAAGGGTTTAGCATGAATTTTCTCGTCGCACTGTATAAAAAAAGAAAGAAAGAAAAAAAGTCAGCCTCAAGACTTGTTGACACTGCGAACCAACGCGAAATTTTCTATGTTCGATGAAACGATTCTTAAACAAATAGGACAATGTGTCGTCTCTTTCACAATCAGTGTCAACTCGCCGAGACTCGCATCAGTGTCCGGCGAAGAAGAAGAAAATTTCCGCTCTGTGTAAACTCTCGAGCGGCCTCCGCGTGTACTTAAGACTTTTTTTTTCCTTTCATTCTTCTTTGCAAAAAGTACGACTTTTTTCTTGGGGTTCCTTCCGTGATTTTAAACGTTATGGATTTATGATGAGGGAAGCCAGGGTGATAAAAAACTTTTCAATATAACAGTGGACTTTCGAAAGAATCGGGGAAAGAAATAAAGGTAGAGCGTTTACGAAAGAGCCGATAAAATTTTTATCGACATCTCGTCTGTAAACGTTGCATATAAATGTAATACTTTTTTTGTTGTTGTAGTGGTACTCGGCGTTGCAAGAGTTGAGCATAAAGTTTTTGTCGGGGTAACAATGTTACAACTTTATTCTTTAAAACCACAGATTTTTACTCGAAATAAGTGTGTTGAGATAGTTTTCAAATTTTCTCTTTTAGTAAAGTTCAACTCTTACCACTTCATCTCGATTTTTGTATAATTTTTCATTTATTTATTGCCATGACACTAAAAATTTTTAGTTTCGTTTACAGAACATGCAAGCTTCAAGTATTTTGGTAGGAGTAAATTTGTGATTATCGTTTGACCAGCTGAGTAAATAGACAATTCGGGTCAAAACTAACCTCAAAAATGTAATAAAAATTATAATTTCGATTTTGAGGTTAAATACAAAAAATAGTAACGATTATTTTGTAAAGATCAGTTTAGGCAGAAAATTTCAAAACATTATGATCGCCAAAAAAATTTACTAATATTGCATTTGACACTAAAAATTTTTAGTAATTTTAGTTTCATTTGCAGAACATGCAAGTTTCAAGTAATTTATTAGGCCTTCATTTGTAATTACGTTTGACCAGCTGTGTAAAAGACAATTCGGGTCCAACCTAACCTCAAAAATGTCATTAAAATTATTATATTTAGGTTAAATACAAAAATTAAAAAAAAACTTTTAGTAAATTTTAGTAATTTTACTTTCATTTGCAGAACATGCAAGCTTCAAGTAATTTGTTAGGCGTAGGTTTGTAATTATCGTTTGACCAGCTGAGTAAATAGACAATTCAGGTGTAATCTAACCTCAAAAATGTCATTACAATCATTATTATTATTTTAAGGTTCAATAAAAAAAATAAAAAAAATAAATTTACCAATATTGCATTTGACAGCTCCCTAAAGGCCAAAAAAAAGCCACCCCACGACTAACCGTGCAGAAATTTTCTCATCATTATTTCAATTTCATACCTCCCGGTCTAATGAGACCCCGAAGGCATCGATCTAATTCGGTAGTGATTAATCTCTCACGAAATACCCGCAAATCACGCTTCTGCTGCACCTGCACCGTATAATAAACTCCCCGGCCTGCAAACATCTTAATACCCGGCGACCTTTTTTTATCCCGCGGCAGTCGAACCGGCAAGATTTTTCGGAATTTCGGTAATGACTGATGGTCCGACGCCAGGAATTTCCGATCGAGACCCCCCCCCCCCCCCCTTCGGGAGGATACGTTTGGTTGGAGATTCTTTTTTTTTTTTTTAGGGCCGGGTCTTTTGGGTGACTTACGGTCTATCGAGCGGGTACAGAGGAATTTGCGGGAAGAAAAATTTTTGGACGCTAGCTCGGGGGATTGATGTCGACAACCGGGTCGTTTGTTTGGACGTGATGTGTGTTGTGCTAGCTTAAATTATTGGTGGGTTGAGGTTTTTTTTTATAGGGGTAAGGGGTTTGCTGAAATTTATAAGGTTTCGAGCTGAAAGTGAATGATTTATGTAGCAGCATGATCTAACTTGGTAGTATTAATGTACTCTAATGATAATATCTATTCGGCCAATAAACTCTAGAATATTTTTTTTTTTTTTAAATAACTTTTATGTATATAAAACAAAGAAATTGCTATTATTTTAATGGAAAGGGCTAGATTGTATTAGGAAATATCCATTCAATGCACCTGTACTATCGATTCTACGATAAAAATTAATGTCCCAGGTTCAAATTCGAGTCAAGATAAAAATATATATATATATATTTTTTAATTCATTTATTTTTTCATTTGGTTTTTTCGAGATTTTAATGAGTTAGGTTTTTTATCTAAACTTACACATGTAGCTTCTGAATGAGAAAAATAAAAATCAGAATTTAAATTTACAACTGTGATTTGACTGTAAGATCGATAAAAATATTTACATATTAGTTGTTTTAAATAAGTCGACAAAGATATTTATTAAATTTAGGTTCCGAAGACTATAATTAGTCTACCCAAAACATAATAGGCCCTAGTTTATTTATTTATGGGATTCATTAAGCAACAATTAATCATAACTAACTGATAAAAACTACTTTTATATGTTAGTTATCTATTGACAGTTTAGACCAATCAGTCTTACCCGTAATTTGATCCTACGGATTCCAAAGGATCCATTTAGACTAATCAAGTAATGGACTCACATAAACTGATTAATATGTTCATACAATATAAATAAAAAATAAACCCTTTAAACAATTTATCGACTGACAACTCGTCACCTACATCCGTACTGTAATCCAATTGAAGAAATGTGAGACCTAAAATGTCAATTCAGACATTTTCAGATAACACACATTGCAAAATCCAATAGCTCTAAACCTCAGCGATAAGTATCGGCGTTTCTAAACTCTCAGACTATCAGAAAAGTGTCCCCAAGGGCTTGATTTCGTCACCTACGAACAAAGGCCGGATAACAAAACTAGACCGTACGACCGAAGAGATAAAAAAAAAAAAAAAATCGCCACCACGACGAAAGTGAATACGTGCGAAAAAGAAGAGTGGACTGCTGCTGCCCACGTCGCTGAAAAGTGACGTCATACACAAGCAGCCAACGATATTATTCCTTCCTGCGGGCCATTCCCCGCATTCCTCTTTTTGTCGCGGTTGGTCAAGTGAATTTTAAAAATCCTCGAAATTACTCTCCCGGACCGTTTTTGTCGCGGCTCTCCTGACCGATGATGATCGTAGAAGGGGTCAATTAGGGGGGGAAGAAGCCTTCGTCTACGGTATGCCGAGAAATACCTGCACTTTTTCGGCTCTCTCTCACGGAGGGTCCCCCCCCCCTTTTACAAATTACAATCATTATTAGTTATGGCCTAATCAAGCCAACTGGCTCTTGGGAATCATCCTAACACTTATAGCTTTTTTTTCTATTCGGGAAGAAATTAGGGAATAGACGAGGGTTAGGGTTTTACGATACTATATTTTGGTTTGCAGTAACTTTTGTGTGTAAGATCAAAGACAATGCAGACACGTAATTACATCGCGCGAAGAAAAACCTTAATCTGAAATTTGCCGCGAATAAAGCAACAACGGAGGTACTTTTGGCGAATAAAACGTCTCTACATGACTTTATTTGTTATTTTAGCTTTAGCAGATTGGTAGAAAATGATCTTTGCTATCATAGTTGAGATTTTATTATAAAAAAAAAAAAAAATTTCTTCCCACACTAGCCACGAATAAAATGATTCTAAGTTTTCAGGTTATAAAAATCGCAGAAAGTCATTTTATTCACAGCTGGTGTGCCGAAAATTTTTTCTTTATTATAATGTATCAATGGTATGGTAGAAAAGGTTTTTTTTTTTCTTCCAATGAGCAAAAGATAAAATAATCAATGAAATGACTTAGAGTTATTTAAATAATCAAAAATACCTCCGTTGTTACTTTATTCGCGGCAAATTTTGGTCCAAGTTTTTCTTCGCACGGGCAGTCGATACGATGACTTTAAAAAAATATGAGTACATACTTAAATACTTCTAATACATTTAAGAACGACTATTAGTTGAATCCAAACAAAAATAGAAAATTTTTCGAAACAGTGATACTCGAACGTAGAATTAAGATGTTACAAACGAGCCTTTAAAGAGCCTTCGTAACGAGCCTCGTACCAGTTTTACAAATTCAGCTACCTAATCAAGCTTAATACACGAGCGCGAAACTACACTAGTGAACAAGTTTTTTTTTAAACTCTCCTCCTCCGCCTCCTTCTCTTCGCACGTTGTTCTCTCCCCTTCTGCTGGTTTTACGACCTCGGCAACTTTCGATCTCGACGATTATCGCAGTGTATTCCGTAAGAGAATAATTTCAAGGGTGGGAAGGTGAGCATTTTTACGGAATTTTAAGCAACTAGGGTAATGCGCTGGGATGATTAGAAATTCCAAAGCTTATTTGATGGTAGCGTTCGCGAAGATAAAAAAAAAATACAAACTAAAAGAGATGATCGAGAAAAGAAAGAAGCTTCCTTCGTCGCAGGTGGTCGCGGTTGACTTCAGTGAACCCGATCGATTGGAATGAGATTTGAAGTCAAGTTTTTGTTCCCAAGGAGGAATTTTTGGGAATCTGTTCGAGTAAAAAATTTCAAGATAATTCTGGATGCTTTAATTGGATCAAAAAATGTATTAAATAAATGGAAATTAATTTTTTGAGGTTACGTCGAGTTTCAGTTTAAATTGTATTTTTTTTGTAAATTCAAAAAATTCGAAGTTCCAGTTTTTTTAATTGCATAAACTTGCATTGAAAAACAAAAATGAATATCCTCTAAAGGAAATAAAATAATCGAACTTCAAATTTATTTGAGGTTATAACTCCAGTTTAAAATAAATTACTTTCCAAGCAATGGATTTTAAAGATTCTATTTGCTATAACTTTCGACCAAAAACAAATCATCTCGTAAAACTGAGAAAGCGATTCCGATTTTCGAGCTTGGTTAAGTATGTCGTCATCTATTGAATTCTCCTCAGCACTTCATTCACTTTTTTAATGAGGTTATGTTACCAAAGTTGAAATTCATCGTTCAGGGGTAACTTAGTTTATTATATTATTCAATCATTACATCATTTAAAAAAAAAAAAAAGCAGATGGCTCGTAAAGTGAAAAAAAATTTAACCCTTCAGTTACCAAGTTCCTAATAATTTTCAATTTTTTCTTTATTACATAACCTCAAAGAGGTAGAAAGCACCGCTACCACCCATCCTCTGTGTCAAAGAAATCAATCCTGCGACAAAAACAGAGACAATTCGAAGCAAAAAAACAATCCTGGAGGTGGAGTACCTATAATTACGGTACGCGACACCGGGGTGCTGCAGGCGGGCGGTGCTCATTAAAGGGATGCCCCCCCCCCTCGTTACAATGTACATCTCCATCGGTGGCAAGATCTATCGGAGCCGCGGGTTTACGCGCTTTCCGCGAACGTCTCCACCTACCTCTTTTTTTTTTTTTTTTTTTAAACCTTATTTTATTTAACTCGAGAGAGAGTCATTTCCGTGGGGCCCCGGCTCAAATGAGCTTTCCGGGGAGATATGTACCTACCGCCGCGAGGAGCCGAGGCGAGGGAGAGAAGAGACACTTTTTAATGGATACCGCGGCGGATCGCGTTCGACGAATCTGCGTGCGGCTTTAATGAGGCCCATGGTGATCCACTGGTGGGGGGTCGATGAACGCTACTTTTTTTTTTTCAAACGTTTGAGAAATAGAGAAAATATATTTTTGACGAAAATTCAGCTAGAAAAGGTCGGAGAAAATTGTGGAACTATGAAAAAAACTAAAGGTCAAAATTTTGATCCAAGATTAATTTTTTGAGAGTAAAATACATGGTGAAACAATGAAAAATTAATGGCATCAGCTGATCAGATGCGAGTTTTAAAAGGCCTGTATTCACGAATCAAGTAACGAACAAATTTTTGTTATGAGTACTCTGAGGACCTATGCACTTCAGAATGAGCAAAGAATCACAAATAAAAATCAATGCAATCAATAAAATTTCAACTTCATATCGAATAAAAATTTATAAAATCATTATTTTCAATGATATTTCAATCAAAGGCAACTCGGAGATACAAAACAGTCAAAATTTGGTAAAAGAACCACGAAATAAATCAAAAAGAATCATTACTGATTCTAGAGTGCATAGCTCCTCGGAGTAGGTTAAAATCCCTCTTGAAATTTTGCACAAAACTTAAATAAATTGACTGATTTTCACGATAAATTCTATCAAAAAAAAGATTTTCAATAAATTCGCACTTTTACTAAATAAATACGCACTTTTACTTTGGCTGTACTGCCACGCTAATAAATAAGGTAAGTATACTTAAAAACTTTGCTGTACAGGCTAAAAGGCCTGGGTAGGCGTCAAATAAAAAAAAAAGAAGTAAATAAAAAAAAAATTTAAAAACCTCATTGGAATAAATTTTTTATCAAGTTTTTATATCAAATCTCTGCACAAAATTTTAATTCTATTTAAATATAGTTTAAAAAACTTACTTATTAAAAAGTTATTTATTTTACCAAAAAATGTAAAAAAAGAAAAAAAAAAGTTTTTCAAAACTAGAATTAATTCCTAAATTGAAACCACACCGCAATAGAAAACTAACAGAATAAACGGGGAGAAAGAAGAAGCATCGGTAGCAGCTGTCTGAGGGAGTTATGCGAGCAAGCGCATTTGTAGAGAACGTAAAAACGAAAGAAGCTCCCTCTGGTGAACGGAATTGTACTAATATTAACGGTTCATTTCATCCGCTCAACGTGGCCGAGTGGGCTCATGGTTGTAAACTCGAGTCGAGAATCCAATATCGAGTAACTCGAGTCGAGTCGAGTCAAGTCTAGTCGACGCACAGCAGTTTATGCTTGTAACCTGCATACGCAGAAGAAATTTTTATAACAGAAGGGTGAAAAAATATTTCGGAGGAAGTTTGGACTCCGGAGGGGTCAGGGCGGACGTCTGGTGCACCTGGTGATACTTAAGCCTTGGAGATGATTTCCCCAGGAAGTTTAGACACCAAAGGGACCAGGGTTGACATCTGGTGCAACTGGTATTAATTACGCCTTGGAGATGATTTCCCCAAGAAGTTTGGACTTCGGAGGAGTCAGGGCGGACACCTGGTGCACCTGGTGATACTTACGCCTTGGAGATGATTTCCCCAGGAAGTTTGGACACCAAAGGGACCAGGGTTGACACCTGGTGCAACTGGTATTAATTACGCCTTGGAGATGATTTCCCCAAGAAGTTTGGACTTCGGAGGAGTCAGGGCGGACACCTGGTGCACCTGGTGATACTTACGCCTTGGAGATGATTTCCCCAGGAAGTTTGGACTCCGGAGGGGCCAAAGTGGACACTCGGTGCACCTGGTGATACTTACGCCTTGGAGACGATTCCCCCAGGAAGTATTGACTCCGAAGGGGCCAGGGTGTACACCTGGTGCAATTGGTATCAATTACGCTTTGGAAATGATTTCCCTAGGAAGTTAGGAGTTCGCAATGGTCAGGGCAGACACCTGGTGCACCTAATGATACTTACGCCTTGGAGATGATTTCCCCAGGAAGTTTTGACAAACTTTCTGGGGAAATCATCTCCAAGGCCTCAGTATCACAAGGTGCACCGAGTGTCCACCCTGGCCCCTTCGGAGTCCAAACTTCCTGGGGAAATCATCTCCAAGGCGTAAGTATCACCAGGTGCACCAGGTGTTTGCCCTGACCCCCCCCCCCCTCCCCAGAGTCCTAACTTCCTGACGAAATCATCTTCAAGGCGTAAGTATCACCAGGTGCCCCGAGTGTCCATCCTGGCCCCTCCGGAGTCTAAACTTCCTGAGAAATTCAGCTCCAAGGCGTAAGTATCACCAGGTGCACCAGGTGTTTGCCCTGACCCTCTGAAGTCAAAACTTCCTGGGGAAATCATCTCCAAGGCGTAAGTATCACCAGGTGCACTAGGTGTCCACCCTGACTCCTCCGAAGTCCAAACTTCCTGGGGAAATCATCTCCAAGGCGTAAGTATCACCAGGTGCACCAGGTGTTTGCCCTGACCCTCCGAAGTCAAAACTTCCTGGGGAAATCATCTCCAAGGCGTAAGTATCACCAGGTTCCCCGAGTGTCCATCCTGGCCCCTCCGGAGTCCAAACTTCCTGGAAAAATCATCTCCAAGGCGTAAGTATCACCAGGTGCACCAGGTGTTTGCCCTGACCCTCCGAAGTCAAAACTTCCTGGGGAAATCATCTCCAAGGCGTAAGTATCACCAGGTGCACCAGGTGTCCACCCTGACTTCTCCGAAGTCCAAACTTCCTGGGGAAATCATCTCCAAGGCGTAATTAATACCAGTTGCACCAGGTGTCCACCCTGGTCCCTTTGGTGTCTAAACTTCCTGGGGAAATCATCTCCAAGGCGTAAGTATCACCAGGTACACCAGGTATCCGCCCTGACCCCTCCGGAGTCCAAACTTCCTCCGAAATATTTTTTCACCCTTCTGTTATAAAAACTTCTTGTGCGTACGCAGGTTACAAGCATAAACTGCTGTGCGTCGACTAGACTTGACTCGACTCGACTCGAGTTACTCGATATTGGATTCTCGACTCGAGTTTACAACCATGAGTGGGCTCGCCTTCTTAGTACTACACCGTGACCTTGGAGCTCTGCAGCTGCCATTAATGGCGCCGCGAGCCGAAAAAAATTTGGAGGGACGACTCAGTCTTGTTTCAGCCAGCTGATGCGCGGCCATGAGCGGTGCGTTGCTACGCAGCTGCAGTGAAAAAGCGTGCAGACGATAAGTTATATTTGTTATATTACAAAATGAAAACCGAGGAGGACTCAGAAAGTCTTCATCAAATAAAAATTGAAGATTTTGATTATCAGCCCGAAGAACATGGTAAGTTTATTCAATTTTTAATTAATGTTTATGTAGATAAAAATTGAGGTTAATTTTAAGGAATACATTGGTTGTGCAATAACTTTTTTGAGCTTATAAATGCAATGAGAATCTACCGTGGTCAAAAAAGCTGCCAATTTGAAACACGTAATCAGCTGCTACCCTAACTGTGGAAAAAAAATTGGTTATAGTAAACTAGCTGAAAATCGATTGTTTGCTTATTTATGGTCATGTTGTTTAAAATTTTTAAGTGCAGTTTTTGTAGAAAAATATTCCTGAGTACTAGCTTTGAAAATATATCTTTTGTTCTTTTTTAAAAAATACTAGTACCACTCAGCGCGCATAAGAAAAAAAAACAAAAAAATATAATATTCAACACATCTTACAAAATTACGGGAAAAATTTTTAAAGAACGTAACCCCAAAATTAAAAAAAAAAATTAGCTTTTTTTAAGTCTACTTCAGGATTTTTATTTTTAAGTATAAGATGAATATGATACAAAATACATAAAAAATGGTGGAAGAAAATAAAAAAGCCTCCTAACCTTAAAATTAATAAAATATTAGAAAGATCCTTTTTGAAAACAGCTAATTGAGGAGTTCTTTTTCTGAAAAATGTAAGATATAAAATACATTTTCTACAGAGCGGTGGAAAGAAATAAAAAACAGAACCACCTTCTTTCTCTCCCATTTTTTCCTATCCTCCTTTCTCTTTATGAAAATGTAAATAAATATAAATAATTATATTCAAGCAATAATTTATATATAATTATGAAGAACGGAGGGTATGAAAATTGTGAATTAATAAACTTATGGCTTTCGTAGATATGAAATAAACAAATCAATGCAAAAAGAATATTTATTAGATTATTTATGTGTGATCTTATAAAAAATCTTGAACCAGAATTGTCTCGTATTAAGTTATTTTTGTATGCCTAATTTATTAGAACTGTGTAAAAATATGCGTAATTTATTATAAATGTTTATATAGCCGTCGTTGGCTCAGTCGGCTAAGGCTTGCGTCTTAGTTGGCTGAAACTTCGGCGCGCCGAGGGACGCCGGTTCGAATCTCCGCTGGGTCGATTTTTCGAGCTAGCGGTGAGACTAGCCGCAAGTCCCGCATGAGACGCGACAAGAATTCTTGGGGAATATTGGTACATTCAGAGGACTAAAGGGGATGGCCACCGATGATTGGATTAATGCTCACTAAAGAATTATAAACGAATCACACCAGATAAGGCTCCAAGACCCTTCGACCCTTCACTTGCTACCCATCAATAGCTGATGGAATATCGGACGGCATCTTCACCTTACCTGATGAAGCATTCAGGACAGAAGGACCCGACGAATGTAATTGTAACTTTACTGTAAACCCCTACTGTTAAAAACTAAAATGTAAGACCCAATTAACCATAAATGGTATAAAGTGGTATAATAAAAAAAAAAAAAAAATGTGTATATAATGTAGAATCATTTTTGTATTACCTACAAGAGAATAATAATATAGGGTAACTTTGTTTTGATGATCCAGGCAGAATGAACAAGACGTTATTTGTATATATTTATTTATTGCACAACGTTTCATGGGTATAAACCCTCCTCTTCAGGTGTCATACGAAAAGGAGTCACAAAAATGACTGAAATGTTTATAAAAGTTTTTAAATGTTTTCAGAAAATGAGCTTCAACCTATTCTTCATGTGGATGTCAGTCAAGAATTTAAAACTGAACTGATCATCGAAGAAGATCATGATGTTTTTGAAGACTCAAAACTATCTGGTATGTTTTTTTTTATATTTGACAAGAATAACTGTGTACCGAAAAGTTTTAAAAAATATATAATTTTCGTGGGAATAATTTCATAAATTGACTAAAAGTTTTAAATTAGGTATTTTGATGAGAATTAAAAGTATTAAAAATATTTCATTCAAATGTACAAATTGTTAAAATTTTTTTTTCAAAGTTATATTGATAAAATTAAAGATTAGTACTAAACTAGTATTTTTTAATAAAAAATAACAATTACAAATGTACGTTCTTCTGTCATATCAAATTGAAATATATTCACTTTTTTTTACAGATTGTCCCAATAGTAAACTAAATTACTGCAATCAATGTAACCGGACAGAGAAATTTTCATCCAAGCAAAAAAGAAAATGCGATGAATGTAAATCAATTCTGAAATATAAATGTGCAAATTGTTCGAGAATTTATTCATCGAATGCGATTTTTCAAGAACACTCTGTGAATTGTTGCAAGAATGAACCATTCAACTTCAGCTGTGATCATTGTGACTTCAATAGTTATTACAAATGTTACCTTGCTAGGCACATTATCGCAAAACATTTACCTCGAGACCCAAAGTTAACCGAATGTAAAAGATGTGGAAGAACTTATTTAAATCCATCAAGCTTAAGAAGACATCTCAAAACCTGCGGTCGGCCAAGAGTTCAAAAACCTTCGACTTCGCGATTTTTTTGCTATCATTGCGAGTACAAAAGTAATCGCAAACAAAATCTCGCTGTTCACATCAAAGCAAAACATTTTCCGCGGGATTTAAAATTATACAAGTGCAGGAGATGCAATAAAAACTATTTTACCTATTCAGGTTTTCGAATGCATTCGAAACTTTGTAAAAAGTCCGAAGATCTCATTTTCTTATCGTGCGATTACTGTCAGTACGAAACAAATCGCAAATCAGTGCTTGTCGATCATATTCGAGCAAGACATCTACCTCGGGATCCAAATTCAAACAAGTGCATCAAGTGCGGTAGAAGTTACTCGAAACGATCTAACATGTTGAATCATTTGAAGTTTTGTGGCAAATCGGCGGATCTCAAACGTTCTTTGAAACGCTTATCGTGCCATCATTGCGAGTTCAAAACTAATAATAAGTCGAGTCTCGCTTACCACATTCAAAAAAAACATATGCCTCGAGATCCTTATATCAGTAAATGCGACAATTGTGATCAAATTTATTTTGATCAATCGAACTTTCGATGTCATTTGAGGCATTGCGGCCTATCCAGTGATAAAGTTATGCGATTTAGTTGTGATTGCTGCGAGTACAAAACTAATTATAAGCAAGATCTCAATCGGCACTTTAGGACGAAACATGTGCCACGAGATCCTGACTCAATCAAGTGCATGAAATGTGGTAAAAATTTTGTGTGGAAATCAGACTTAAACAGACACTTAAAAATTTGCAAAAAATAATTTCAAAAGTTTCTCGCTGTTTTTTAAATTCAGTGACAAAAAATCTTTGTTTGATGTAATCACTAACGGAGAGATGACCAGACTTTAGGGTAGCTTTAAATTTATATTATTTGAAACATGTAGTTATAAAGTAGCTTTGAGGTGTAACGAGATTATTTGTATAAAATAAAAATAATGCTAGTAATAAAAAATCTTAGGTTCAATTTTGCTTGAAGCAATTATAATAAATTTTATAAATTTATTTCATCCCAAAAATTCACCAATTTTCCTTATTTTAAATCCACATGAACTCTAAACTCTTAGAGTCTTATAGGAGGTGGAAACGCCTACTAAGACTTGAGAGCTGAAACGAAACAAACGACTTGACTCAGTCTCTGCAGCTCAACTATGTAATCTTATGTATTTCCACAAATGTTCATCATTTCCAATTTTTTGTTTCAAAAAACATCATAATTTGTTACAAATTTATTTTTTTTAAGTATAAATTGAAGAAATAAATGAAACGAAACTATTAACTAATATGAATAATTAAGAAGGTGACTTGTATAGAAAAAAATTAGAAAAATCAAACAGTTTCGATTTTACTGTAAAAAAAAATCAAACATTTTCTAACTTTATGCGCTGAAAAAACAAGATTACGAATGTATTTGATTGTATGAAATAATATGATCAGTTTGCTCGTATACACAGAAAAATATTCACGTTTTGACTATAAATTAACATAAACAATAAAAATTGATATAAACAATTACAAAAAATACATTATGCTTTTTTACTAAAACTTTATTTTTTTTTTATAAATATAACTTGAAAAAAATAAGTTGATGATAACTGTTGGGGACCGAGGGTATGGATTACACTCACTCTTCTTCTTTTATAAAATTTAATCACAAATAATAAAAAAGAAGACAAAAATTGAAATTAAATAATGTTTTATTTTATCCAAGGCTTACATGTTGCTTGCTCAGAGGCTAGCGGTGTACTGAAAAAAGAGAAACGGAAGTGCAAGGGTAGGTAGTTAGGCAAGTAAGGGGTGAAAACATCTGCGTGGAAAATTTTGGAAGGCCATTATAGCAGCTTCAGGTAAGAATTTTAGAAAGTGGTCATTTAGGGTGAAGCGCATAGCTTCGGTTTACAACGGATTCTAGATTTTTCACTTTCAAGATATGCATTAAATAAAATTGTCTTACTGATTAATGTAAAATTACTTAAAAATTATGTGGTAAAGCAAAGGTCACAACAATAACTATCAATATGGGTCTTCAGACTTGAACTCAAACTTTTCATTCAAATTAATTTCGTAATTATTCAATACCTTAATTTATTTTATATTTTGTAAAACAGATAAATCATGTAAAAAAGATAATTATAATCTTTTCATATAATCATTCATTTGACTGCAATCAGCGGAGAAAAATAAATTTTTGCATAACAATCGAAGTTTAATTTAGCTTCGGTTGAATTTTTATTCAGCTTAATGCAAGAAAATTTTCGAGATGCAATCGGTGAATTTTGATGCATATGTATTTAATCATAACTCGAGACTGTCAAGATAATCCTCTTGAATAATATGATCGCTGCTGCTATGAATCACAGTAGAACTTTTTTCTTCTTCTTTCGACATACGTCACAAATAACTTTTTTAATTAATCATTAGCTGATACATTTTTAAGATAGTCTTAAGTATAATAAATTATATCATTTGAAAAAATTAATTTGTTCAATACTGCAAATTAAAAATTCTTATTATATAAAAAATAAAATATTAAAGTTTATTATAGTATTATTTTTGCAAATTGATTATTAAAATTTCAAAAAAAAATTACAGATATATTTTATCGATTATATGATTATTATAATATGTAATTTTACAGTTTACTAGATCAAAAATTAATAAATAATATATAGCTTTTAATATGTAGTTATTATGTGTTGCTTAAAAATGATTTTGAATAAAACTTTGTATTTGCAACCAAACAATAATTATATTTAAATTTTTTTGCGCTGGATTAAACCAGACACTTGAAAAATTTCTTCACGGATTGTCGAAGTACATAAAAAAAACTTAAGTATCAATGGAGTCCTCAACAAAGTTACTTATGGTTCGTAGATAACAGATCATTGTCGAGTAAGCGGTTGATGGCCTACCATCTGGCGGATTTTACTCGAACCACCAACAAAAAATTACATTCATAATTTAAACTTTTTGAGAATAAGAAACAGAATAGATGATAATGAACCAATAGATCCAACAAAACAATACTCTTTCAAGTATCAAAATAGTAAAAAAATCCATACTCAAACACCCAAGAAAATGTATTCATCAAAGCGGGGAATACTTTCGAGAATACTCAATCGAGTCTCGGGTAATATTTCCATCAAAACAATAACTCACTCCGGGCGTTAAATTAGGCAGGGAGCGCGGGGGGCGCACCAGCAGCTCGCGAATTTATTCGAGGTGGTCGAATACATTACCCGGAGAAAAATAAAAGATCCTGAAGGAGAGCAGGAGGAGGCGATGATCTTTTTTCCTTACCGCCCGTCGAATTGCATTCCAGACGGGGGAGCTGCTATTTGAATATCGCGATCGAGCCTGCAGCCTTGTTAGTGACCTCTGCCACCGGTTGTTGCACCCGTTGTTCATGTGGTTTTGTTTAGAGTAGAAAACAAAAATTTTTACTTGAAATATGAAAAAAAGTACTTTTGAGTAGCAGTAGTAGATGAGTGGGAGACACCCTAGTAATGTAACATGGTACCATGGCAATACAGTAACTAAAGATGCTAACTCAGATTCCGTTTGAAGAAATGCTGACTTACGGCTTAAATAGGTATAAATGATGAAAATTCTTGAGTTTAAGAACTTTAATTTCGTTACAGTAAATTTGAATATAATTAAAAAAGCACTCCACGTTCAATCAAAATATTAAAAAAAGATCAAGCCGTAAGTTAGCATGTTTCTAGCGCGAAATCCAAGTTAGCATGTTTCTGAATTGGGCCGACGATATGAATGTGTTTAAAAGTTCCACCCATTTGGTTATTCAGATTTTTATTTTTTTCATTTTCAAATGAATGGATAATAGTTTCTTTACAGTTGGTAAAGAATAAACTTTTCCGCATTCTAACCTCAAAATTGGACCTTGATCCCTTGTTTTCGGTGTCTCATGCGGAAAAAAATGTTTCGAAATGCGGTCGTAGAGGTATGTACCTCTTTTTTGGACAAATCAACCCTCTTCGATTTGTATTGGAATGCACTATTTCAACTTTTTTCAACCGTATGGAAAATAAATGGGATTAATAGTGTGATGTAAATATCAACAACCATAGAAAAATTTTTAATTGAATTTAAAAATATCATCATTTATAATATTATTTTATTAATACAAATCTATTATAATTAATATTATTTTAATGAGATTAAAATCCCACTTGACCAATGCATAATATTTGAAAAAAATAGTTGCAAAATATGTAAACTACTATTATTTATATTAAAATAAACGACTTTCAAAAGATCAAATTCATCATTTTTGGCCTTTTCAAATTACACACTTTATTTTTGCAACATGAGATTAATTGATCCATCAGGTCGCTCCTATTAGAATATATGTTCAAATTTTTGTTTTCTTCCTTGTATTGAATAATTTATTTTGACTAGTAACAATAAAACAAAAATAATCATGTTTATATATATATTATTGAAATTAATATTCACGATTTGCAATTCGCTTGTGTTTAGAATGTTGAAAGTGTAAAATTGATTGATTAGAGGTAAACGGTGGCGCGCGCGTGCTTTAAAAATTAAAAATCAATTTGCGCAGCCTTGAAGGCGTAAATTTAATGAGGCAAATTATCATAATCGTGTAAGTTATTAATTTTTTATCAGTTTAACACGAAAACGAGTTAGTTTATGAACGCTCACCTATTATTTTTTCATAACTTTCGATCGAATAAATTAAATTAATTGCCGTTACCAGTTAACAGCAGGTTAAACGGTAAATTCGAACGAAATTTATTCAATTTTGACACGCGCGTTGTCGCTTGTTTCATAAAACCCAGTAATTTTCTATTTAGAATGGGTAGAGAAAGAAGTTTTTTTCGGGTAAAAAAAAAGGTACGAAAAATTTACATACGCACGCGATACCTTCTAATATTTTCATAAAAACCAGTAATTTTCTATTTCAATAAATTGAACCGACCGGAAAAAGTATAGAGACGTATGGATACAATGAAACAGGTGAAGTGATTTACGTGGCACGAGGTAATTTTTTTTTTTTCTTCGTCGTGCGATGATAATTTTAGCCGAAAATGCAGCCAGTCAAGCTGTCAAATTTTACGGACAATTATGCAGGACCCAGACGCACGAGCGACCTGCCAAAAAAGAGACGAAAGAATGAGCCAATTTGCGTGATCGTCCGGTAAAGGGAACGCGCGTCGCACCCGCTACACGTGTACGATGCACAAATTTCGACCTATTTTTTCGAAGTTAACTTTATTTAAGTACCTTTTAAATTTAATGATTTATTTAAAAATCATAGTATGTAGTAGGGTAATAAACCCTAATTCTGATGATTTTTTGGCAGTTTGAGCAACTGCAGAATTCTTTATATTTTCTCAAAAAATGTTTTTTAATCAAAAGTGGAACTCTTCTGGAACAAACCCAGCCCTTGCAAAAACTTGAAAAATTTGTATACAATTTGAATTAATCAATTTAAAAGTAATTCTGATCCTAAGTTTAGTGAGATAGAGGTGAATTTAATTATCAAAAAAATTTTATTTAACTTAAATTTTTGAAAAATTTTTTTGAACTTACTTATGCACAAAATATTGATTATTATATAAATTATTGTAATAAGGTCTAAAATAGTAAAATATTTTAATGGGGTCGAAAATGATTAAAAAGCTAACAATTCAGGGCCTACAGAGGATAGAGTGAAATTAGCTACTAAAAATAACATATCCATAACCTAAAAAAAAGTATTAATAATAATAATAATTTAGTACAGTGTAAACTAACCAACTTTATTGATAATTGAATGATAAAAGTTTTCCAAATTTACCTGATCTCAAAAAAATATAACCTCACTTTTAGAACATTGCTTTAGCTGTTTGAAATCATCTTTAGGGCGACACTTTTAACAGCCAGAAAATTTTTATCAGACTTTTATCAGTACAATTCACTTATTTCTCTTCCATTTGATGCCAAAGTTAACCTGCAGCAGTAGTATTTCCTTAGCTTAGCATTACGCCGGCATTGTAAGCGGAAATATTTTATGTTTACGAAAGCCTCGCGTTACATGACTCAATAGACGCTCTGATTACAGCCCCATTTTATCCCAATTTACGTCTTCTCCGCTATCACCGCACCCACGTTCATCCACAATTTTGGATAAACTCGTCTTGGAATGCAGAGGATTTCCTCTAGGTTTGATAAACAAGCATTGATTGATGCAGTCAATTATAAATTGAAGTATGACAGTTTCGTGCGTGGTAAAAATATAATTTTCTGATTAACTTAACTGATTCTCAAACTA
Source organism: Encarsia formosa (assembly GCA_038277355.1). Lineage (NCBI taxonomy): Eukaryota > Metazoa > Arthropoda > Insecta > Hymenoptera > Aphelinidae > Encarsia > Encarsia formosa. Next base: position 7,633,996 of record CM076184.1, on the reverse strand, counting down.
ACGTTAAGAGTTTAGCTTGAAATAAAGCAAATTTTGAACATTTTTTTAGTTTGACGACTAATTTAAAAAAAATTTGCAATTCACCCCATTAGAAATGTGAATTAGGTTATCCATATTTACTGGCCATTAATTAGACTAGATCTAGTATTTTGCTAGTAACCAGCCATTTAATGGTCATTAAACGTATATTGACCTAGTCTTCATTTCTGACAGGCATAAGTGTATTATGAATAGTGAATAGTAATGAATTAAAAATGAATTCCCGCCAATGTGCATGTCTCGTAGCGATAATTTAACAAAGTCCTTGACTCTCACTTGACTTCATCATCGTGTTTTACACTTTGTCAAGCTGACGTCACAAGTCACGCACTTTGGCGGGAATTCAAAATAAAAAGTTCAAAAATTTCAAAATCAAGCAACCAATTCCGATAAAAAAATGTTTCCTGCTGGTAGCCAACGAATGGTCAATTTCCCTACCACAGTTTCATCGATCCACTGGATTAGAAGTCTCCGAGTATCGATCAATTAATTCATCTGCATCGTGCAGACGCGTGGATTACGATCTGCACGCAGTGGAGGTGGGTTTCATCAATCAAGCAATCATCTAGATGGTAAAATATTCGGTGCGTCGACAATGAATATCATCGGTCAGAATTCATTTATTCGGGACCCAGGGAGAGAGGGTCTATATGAACGTTAGCTTCCTTTATGGCCCGCGTGTGTATCTCCGTATCGTTAATCGTCCTTTGTGACCGGTTCAAAGGATGTGTATGCATGCGAATGAAGGGAGAAGAAGAGAGGAGGAGGAGGACTTTAAAGGGAGGCGAGAGAATCCGCAGCCGTCAAATTATGCGGCGCGAAGAGCCGGCCAATAAATCAGATGTTGATATAGAACGGACACACTCGGCAAACAGAACTAAATGATAAATACCTCAATGAAAGTTCGAACGGGGAGGGGGCGGAGATGTTGTTGTTATGAGCCCGGACTCATCGATATGCGGACTTCGTATTGAGATGTTTTTACGCGAGCGGAATCGTGTACTTATATCCACGTTTCTGAAAATTTTTTTTTTCTGTTTTATGATTTAAAATATTGTAAGATAAAAATAAAAAATTTACGTTAACATCAAAGAAAATTGTAGGGAATATGAAAAGTTAGACGTGAGAAAACGCGATTCACGTGGCGCCATCTACCAAGTTGATATTACTCATCCGCAATCCTATCAAAATTTTACAAATTTTTTTAATTTTTACTATCGTAGTTTCATTTTTAAATTACAGGAAAATTTTTTTTTGATTTACTTCAATATTATATTGTCTTAACTTAAGTTAACATTATCTGACCTAACCCAACTTTTTAGGGAAAATTTTTAAACATTCTATATGCTTACGATTCAACCTATAATAAAGGATCTTGCTCATTTTTTCAATTCTTGGCAACGCAATACAGCAACATAACCAGTGAACTCAAATTAGCTTAACCTAAAATAGTAATTTGACTTTTCCAAACTTAACATAACCTAGCTATTTAATAAATTTACTTATTCAGATAACTTACCTGATTATAACTATTAGCATTTTAATATATTGTTACGAAGTCTTTCAGCTCAAATCAATATAACCTAAAAAATATAATACGTAACCTAAATTTTTTGCAATGAAGAAATAAAGGAATTTCTCTATCAAAAATTCCAAAAACTTCAGAAAAAAAAGCTTCTCATCCGAAACGTTACACCACTTCAGCTCGCATCGTCTCATCCCGACCAAAAACACAGGTCAAAAATTAGCAAACTAGTATAAGTTGCTCACTCCAAAGAAGAAGAGGTATAAAAGAGCAACCGCTTCATCAGCTATCATCTCCTCATCAAAGATCCCATCTCGCGATAGTATCGGCAAGAAAGAGAGGAGGAAGAAAATCAAAACAGAAATTCTCGCGGTCCGTCTAGGTTCGATCCCCAATAGATGCACGACCCCAAGGACGCGACACCGGGCCACCCGTGCTGCGCAACTCGCGGCGTTCCCACGTACGGCGCCCCGGGCGGTTATTTCTATATAGCCAAACTATCCCTTCTTTTTTTTTTTTTTTTCTCGAGGGTAAGGGGGCATATTTTTTATTTAGCCTGGACTAAGAAGAAAACGAGGTAGCGCATTAGGGCAGCATCTAAGCTGCATAATTATCATCGAAGCGCGCCACGGCGTACCCGTGTAATTGGATGTTGGGCTCCTTCTGCAGCCTCTTCTCACCCCCGTTTCACTCGTGTCTCGTTTTAGCCGGGTTATCTTCTCTGCGGTGTCTTCTTCTTCTTCTTTTTGCATGGAATTTCTTGCTTGCTTGTTCTGATTTTTTTTTCTTTGGTGGGTGCTGCTCGAACTCCTGTATTACAAGTCAGGAAATTGAGACTAGGAATTTTTAAGAGGTCGTGGGGGGTGATGGACTAATCATTGTGCAGGAATTTGATGGACTAGAGAGCTAGCTGCTATTAGTGGGTTTTCAGGAGACAGGATTAGTAGGTGTTGAGGTACAATAACGGTTCAATTAAAATTAAAGTACATTTTGTAAAAGATATCTTAAGTGCCCATCCTTATAGTATCTTGAGTATACAGGTTTTGTAACTTTGTAACTATTACAGTTCTTGGTATTCGGAAAGAGTCAATAACTTCTAATTATGAGGCCCAGAATTTTACTATTTCAAAATTTTCCCAGTAGTAAAAATTGGTTTTTGCCGGTTTTTCTTACTTTTCTCGAGTTAAATGTATTAATTATAGTTGTAAAGTACAATGCACCTGATAATTTTTTTACTTAACGACTTTGATTTATACACAAATGAGCTTTTAAAGCATTTTTATGTTCTTTTTAACTCTCTTTCAAGTAAAATTTAAGCTGTACTTAAAGCGTTCCATCCCTATTATTTTTGAAATATTCACGCGTAATTTTGAACCATAGATCAATTTAAATTGATTGGTTAGTGCAAATTCATTAAAATTTTAGTAAGAGAGTATATTGTTGTACAATTTTTATTTTAGTTTTGCCTTCAAAATTCATAGAAAAAGAAGTTTTTAAATAAATTCAACGATAAAATTCTAAAATGATTTCCAAATTCCTTACAAAACTTTTGAGCCTCTATTTTTCTAAAATTTTTAAAAATTAACTTTACGCTAATAAGTATGCTTTTAATCAAGTACAAGGTAGCCTCTTAGGTAGTTTGCATTTTAGGTACTTTATAATTCATCTATTTCTGAAATATAATCATATAAGTAATTAATATTATATTTCTTTGAAAAAAGGGAAATATTATAATTTGTTACTAAATTGTAAATTTCAGTGGACATCATTATTAAAAAAAAAAATCCTTACAACTTGATGATAGCAAAGAAATAGTATTGTTAACGAAAAAATTAACAGTAAAACAAATTTATACAACAAACTTATAAAGGAATCTATGTTTTAATTCAGACAAATCGCAGAAAAAATCTTCGCGGTGTCATTTACGAGCGTCTGGGCACTTCCCACATTCTTCACCCCAAACTTTCGATCGATTGGTTAAACGTTCGTAAATTACGTTTCGCGAATTTATCATTATGCACTCATAGCGAGAGTGTAATTTTTTTCTCTCGAGACCATCATTCACCTTCCCCCCCTCCTTTTTTTTTTAATAATTTTTTCTTGTTCAAGCTCCGCAACGCATCTGAAAACTTTTTTCGCGAATTTCTCGCGCATATCGCGGATATCAAGCCGGCACCGCCCACATTCCCCCCCGGTCTTAATGCGCGGTTACGCTTTGTACGCACTTTTTAATTAGCGCATCATTTTTTACGAACTGAGGTCACGTTTTGAGGGAATTTTTTTAATAAGTAATTAATTTTTTCCCTTCCTTTTTCATTATTCTTCGTGCCCTTACCTGACTTACTGCGTCGAGATAAAGCTTAAGCTGAGGTTATTTTTTTTGTTTATTAAAAAAAAATTATACCTTGCGAGTGACGATAAATATTTTGTTCAAAAATTTTGAAAGAGTGAAAAGTGTGGTCACTTTGAAAATACTATGTGTTAGGGTAAAAAAATCTCTCCTTACAATGATGAACCAAGATCGAATGTCTTCAATTTATAATGATTGTGATTGGTTTTCTTCCATACTTCCAAACCTACCGAGTTTGAACTTAAAATTTTTTAAAAAATGTATAATGACAACTTCAGTTACCTAAAATCGGTAAATCGACACCGATCAATGATGTTTCTGTATTTTACATTGGTCACAGTTTCGGAGGTTAAGGTTGGCTTCTCATCGGTGTAAATTTACAAATTACGCGTAAACTTACTGCGCATGTCCCGGTAAATTTACACCATTGAACGATGTTCTCGATTTTTACATAGTTGATCGAAGTAATTATACTAAAACTTTTTTTACAGTGTAGGTGAGATGACGATTTATTACTGGTTTGAAAAAACCCTTGGAGAGTAAGACTTTTTTATTTTAAGGGCCCTTAATGGTATTCGATGAAAAAAAACGAGAATAGATTTGTTATTCATTTACTATCAAAGCAAATTAAATACTTTTAAGACTTTATTTTTTAAAACTGTCAGAGAATTGCGAATAAAATTAGAACAACATCGTTAGATTTTACAGTTTTCACACATTAAAATAATGATCTTATGACTTCAGCTGTCTATAGTTTGAAAGCCAATATTTTCAGATCTTTCGGATAAACGCGCAGGTTTTTAAATGCGTTTTTAAGCTTGATGTAGCGGCAAAGATTTTAGCACAACCCTTGCACTTGTTAGGATTTACTGGTAAATGTTTTGATTGAATATGGCTCACGATTTGATGCTTTGTTTTGCATTTATAATCACAAAGATCGCAAGATATTCGCATCAGAAAACATTTTGAATTTTCTGATTTGCCGCAAATTTTTAAATGTTCCTTTAAATACGACGACTTTGCGTAACTTTTCTTGCACTTTTTACACTTGTTTGAGTTCTGGTCTCGTAAATGTATTGCAAAAATATGACTCGCAAGGTTTACTTTTTGGGTGCATTTGAAATCACAGTGATCACAAGAAAACTTTTTTATATCATTCGATTGACCACAGATTTTTAAATGTTTTTTGAGGGACGGTTGACTAGAGTAACTTTTTCCGCATATTTTACACTTGTTTAAACTGTGATCACGGGGCTGATGTTTTGTCTGAATGTGCCGTTCGAGATTTTGCTTATGATCAGTTTTGTACTTGCAATGTCCACATGATAAACTTGGTAAAGAAGGCCTTGAATTTTTTGGTTTACCACAAAGTTGTAAATGCTTCCACAAATTTGAAAAGCTCGAATAAGACTTCCCACACTTCTTGCATTTATTTGCATCGGGATCCTTCGGTAAATGTTTGGTTTTTATGTGAGAAGCAAGATTATTTTTAAAGTTAGACATGTAATTGCAATGACTACAAGATAAACTCGGTGAAGCAGGTTTCGAATCTTTTACTTGATCGCATAGTTTCGAATGCGTGTACAAATAATTCTGGTTTGAATAACTTTTTCCACATTTCTCGCATCTATGTAAGTTTGGGTCCCGAGGTAAATGTTTTGCTTGTATGTGGTCGGAAAGGTGAGCTTTTGTATTAGTTTTATGCTGACAATAATCACAAACAAACCAGATCCGGGAAGATTCAGAAGTCTTCGGTTGACCACATAGTTTCATATGTCTCCGTAAATACGACTTAGTTAAAAAGTTTTTACCACACAGGTTACATTTGTTTAAATTTATCTTCTTAGGTAAATGTTTTGCTTGAATGTGAAGAGTTAGAGTTGATTTTCTAACCGTCTCGAATTGGCAGTGATCACAGTGAAACTTGAACTTTTTTTTGCAGACTAAACTCAGGTGATTGTTTAATGATTTGATCAATGGATAAATTTTACAACATTTTCCGCATTGGTAGGAAATCATTGATTTACACTTTAAACAATTTTTTTCTTTTTTTGATGACTCATATTTCCAAGAATTTTTGCATTGACTGCAGTAAATAAACTTGTTGTTTTTATCTGTGAAAAAAATGTAAATAATAAAAAATATCAGCAATCTTATACTTTCTAAATGAAAAAGTAAGTCTTTATAGATATAAAATTTGAATAATTAGTCTCACTCTGTAAACTATTTAACCAACTTTTTAAAAATGTTTCAGTCCGTAATCTTAAAACTAATTAATTACTAAAAAATTGAATTTTAAACCAGAAAGTTTGTATCAAATGTTACTAAAATGTAGTTAAAATAAATATAAATTACAGTTTCATTTATATTCTCATGTATAGTTTGAACTGAATAAATTGAAAAATAACTGCATATGATCTCCTCAAAAAATAGTTTTCAATAAAAAATTAATTTTCTTATAATATTTTTTTAATTAATTAATAAACTCACAAGATTTTGGTCTGTCATTGGTAGTTTCACTTATTGATGGTCCAGATTTAAATTCTCCCACAATTTCAACTTCATCAACACATTGAAAATGATGCTCTGTAATAAAAAAATAAGACTTTAAATTTAATTAAAGTTTGAAAATTTTAATCATTTTTATTATATTAGTGAATAAAATGAAAAATTGAAAAATGTTAGAGTTTGATCATCATGACCAATATTCAAATATGCCCAAAAAATGTCTATTTTAGTCTTAAAAAAAAAAAAAAACTCTGGTACTCGTCAGATGAGCCAGGTGATCAATTAAGCTAGAGAATTTATTTTAAGCTAAAATTGTACAAGTGTAAAACTCTTTTTCATTTGGATAAATGAGTAAGAGCCAAAATCATATTACTGTTTAAAACTATTGAGGAGTATTACATTACTGATATGTGCTTTTTCAAAACTCAAAAGCATTTGGAAATAATTCAAAAACATACATATTTTGTTAAATTTAGCTAACAATTCTTGGCTGACAAGAAGTAAGTAAGACTTATCAAAACAGTTTACTCTTTTTTATTTATTATTTTAGTAAAAATAAAATTAATGTATTTAAAAAATAACAATTTACAATAAGGTTTTTAGTTTACTTTAAACATTAAATTCAGTTACTGTAAGAAGTATTCGCTACTAACATAACAGACAAACTCTTATTACAGGCCATGTTTTACATTATATTTTTTAAACATTTACTTTTAGTCTTGTTGGCCTTGATAAAAATGAGCAACTTGCTTAGATGAGTCTTACTTATGTATAGTCAGTTAACACATACTATTCAGTTAAGGCAAAAAGCTAAAATTGACAAAATCTATTGTAATACCTATCTGACATTGGATGATTCATAAATGATTTTGAGATTTAGATACACACAAATCAATCATATTACACTTCTGATTAGTTTTATTAGTTATACAAGACCCTTGCTCACTATATGGATGGAAAAGATTGAGATCATTTTTTAGCTTAAAATAAATTAGTTTTAAATAATAATACTATTAAAAAGTTTAAAAAAGCTTTTTTTAAGATAAAAAAAAAACTTAATCAAAGTAATTTAATTTAAATTTACAGCACTGACATTTGAATAATATGTATTCAAAAAATCTAAAAATTTATCAGGTCAAACTAACGGTTTAGAAAACATAAATATTTTCCAATATTTTTTTTTTGGTCAGGTAAGTGATTGAGAATTATCCATAGAGTTAATTTTAGTTATACAATTAAAGTAAATTCAAAAATTCAACACAAAATAAAGCTAATCATAAACTCACCAGCATGTTCCTCATCATCAATTGTTTCAACATCTACTTCAAATGAAGTGTTTAATTCCTTTCCAATTATTACAACATTCATTTCAACAACTTTCATAACTACTCTATGTAATCTCGAATCTAGTTTCCATTCAATCATAAAAATATCAAAATTTTGATACTTGTTCATTAAAAAATGTCTATAAAAAGTATATGTGTAACTTTGACTTGCTGCTGAGAACTAGACCAAATAAACACCGAAATCATCGATTTATTGATTATTCTTAACAGGAACAACGTCGAGTTTATGCATATATTTAACAATAAAAGTCTTGAAATAGGGTCTTAAAAAGTATGTACAAATAACGTTATACTGACGAAAAGAACTAAATCTTGGCGTAGCTTCAACTTTCTTCTTGTTACTGCAGCTGTGAGCATGTCTGCGACTTCTGCAGAGAGCAACGACGCCGAGTGATGAGATATGGTACTACGTAGGTATCAAATATCGTAACTTTCGATACATCGAAAAAAAATTTAATTTAAAAAAAAAACAGTTCTGTTTGGTTGAAAAAAGTCATGTACATCAAATGTACTCGGGAAAAAATGATTTTAAATCAATGCATTGAGCTCTGCACTTGTATTCCAATAAAATAAAATAATTTTTAGAAAAATATCACTTCGCTCAATCAAATTCAAAAGCTGAATGCTTCGAACGAATTTTTTATGAAATAGTTAGATTTCTGTCGATCACCACTTATTAGATTGAATAATTAAAAAGAAAATTAAATAACTATACTAATTCAATCATTTAAATTTAAAAAAAAATTTTTTTAAATATTCACCCAATATTCAGTTTTTATTTTTTCACAAATTTTGATTCTGGTTTGAGCGACAGGTAAAATTCTACTTGCTATAAGAAATCGTCTGAATTTTTAAAGATGAATTCCAAAAAATGGTCAATCCGCCACCGTAATTAATAATAAGGACATCAATAATAATTTAACTTTTTTCATAATTAAATGTAACTTTTAATTTAAAAACATTGTTTAATTTCAAATACATGTACAATAACAATTTGTAAAGTTAAAAAAAAAAAAAAAACTATTTTTGTCGAAAAATAATTTTTGACGTACAAGTTATTCATCAAATCTAGATTTATATAATTTAAAAATATTTATTAAAGATAAAAACCTTCAAATCTTTCGGCTAAATGCACAGGTTTTTAAATGCATTTTTAAGCTTGATTCAGCGGTAAAGATTTTATCACAACCATTGCACTTGTTAGGATTTTCCGGTAAATGTTTTGATTGAATATGGCTCACGATTTGATGCTTTATTTTGCATTTATAATCGCAAAGATCGCAAGATATTCGCATTAAAGAACGTTTTATTTCTTCTGATTTGCCACAAATTTTTAAGTGGTTCTTTAAATTTGATGATCTTGCATAACTTTTACCACACCTTTGACACATATGCGAAACACGATCCTGGGAAAAATGTTTTGAAAAAACATGACAAGATAGATTTCCTTTTTGGGTGCATTTGAAATCACAGAGATCACAAGAAAACTTTTTTATATCATTCGATTGACCACAGATTTTTGAATCTACTTTCAAGGTTCTTAGCCAGGAGTAACTTTTTCTGCATGTTTTACGAATATTTCACACTGCGAGTTGCGACCTCGAGGCTGATGTTTTGTCTGAATGTGCAGTTCAAGACATTGCTTATAGTAATTTTTGTACTTGCAATGACTGCATGATAAACTTGGTAAAGAAGGCCTTGAATCTTTTGGTTTACCGCAGAGTTGTAAATGCTTTCTCAAACTTGAAAAGCTCGAATAAGACTTTCCAAATTTCTTGCATCTATGTAAGTTTGGGTCCAGAGGTAAATGTTTTGCTTGTATGTGGTCGGAAAGGTAAGTCTTTTTATTAGTTTTATGCTGAAAATAATCACAAACAAACCAGATCTGGGAAGATTCAGAAGTCTTCGGTTGACCACACAGTTTCAAATGTATCTGCAAGCTCCCTTTGTGGGAATAACATTTTGAACACTTGTCGCATTTATACAATGTGGAATTTCCAAGTGAATGTTTTTGTTTAATGTGACGCGTTAACTCTAAGTTATCAATGGTTTTGATGGGACACTTTTCGCATTGATACGTGAGAGCAGGCTCACAAGTTCGACATGTTGTTTCTCTTTTTTCAGCTGAATCTAGTTTCCAATTTTTTTTACATTTCTTGCAGTAAACCAGCTTGTTGTCTTCGCCTGTGCAAAAAATTTTATTAATGACTATTAGTATGCCTTTAATTTGAAAAAAAAAAATTTCTTTAACTTACCAGGTTTTAAATCATTGAGTGGTTCGGTTTTAAATTCTTTACCAATTTCAATTTCGTCATAACATTGAATGCTGCTCTCTGAAATAAAAAATTGTATTAACAGTCTTATGGTGATCACTCTAACCTAAAAATCGAATCTTTGATGCGTGTTTTCAGTTAATTGTATGTACAATAATATACTATTATATAGGGCTTACTCGATTAAAATTTTTTAAATATTTCTTGCGTCAGATAACATAATAATTATTCAATGTATTAATTAGTTATGATGTACGAATGGTAGAGTCAAACTTACCATAATTCTCAGAGTGAAAATCAGGAGATTCAGTTTTTATTTCACACGGAGTGTTTAACTTATCTTCGCTTTGTTTCTTGAAGTAAAAAGTGATTTTATTCATTTTACTTTTTTCCATAGTGAAAATCTGTTTAGTCTGGTCGCTGGTAAGGTTTTCGTGAGATTTTTTCCACCACGGATAAATAAAGGTTTTTTTAACTAATATTGATGTGCTGATCACGAAAATCTAAGTTAAAAAACATAAAAAAGAAGCGTTTAAAAGTTAACAACAATTATACTTTGCCACTGCGGAGTTCGCGTTATTGTTAATTGTACAGCATGGCGCATGCGCAGCAGTCGCAGCTGACAGCTGATCAGTATAGCCGCCCCGTAGGCCCATAGCTGAAAAGTTTAATTGTTGTTAACTTTTAAACGCTTCATTTTTATGCTTTTTTACTTAGATTTTCGTGATCAGCGTATCAATATTTGTTAAAAAAACCCTTGTTTATCCGTGGTGGAAAAAATCTCACGAAAACCTTACCAGCGACCAGACTAGTTTCAGCTCGAAAAGAACGAAAAATTACAATGATTTATTAGTCAAGAGTACAAAATCTCAAAATTTGAGCTTATGATGGTAAACTGACCGCATCGAAACTGATCTTGACCCCTGGGATTAAGTTTTCCGAGCCATGATTTTCCAAGTGATGGAGCTGAGTTCAAATGATTCTGGGAATTTTTTAATAAATATCTATTTCAAATTGTTTTTACTTTCTTCAAATTCCAAGTTTTTAATGTAATATCTTTTGCTAAAAATTATTATTGATTATTGTATCGATTACTTACTAAGAATCATTATTTTGTTTTGTTAATAATTATTGAGTGTTTCGTTTGTAAGTAAGGTAGCAGCCGGCGTTTTTTCTTACAGTCGAAGTCGCAATGTTCGAAACGCTAAGTTTTTAAGTTTAATTTTATATTAAATAAACTTACCAAAATTTTTCTAACAATTATCAGAAATTTCAATTTTTATGCTAGATGGTGCTCCAATATGTCTGGATTACATTTCAAAGACAATATTTTATTAACCGTCAAAGCTGATCTCTAAATTAAGTGTTATAAAAAATTCAAAATTGGGTACTTTCAAAAAGATAATTTACTTAAAACCCTTTTTTTTTTTTTTTTTTTTTTTTTTTTTAAAGAAATTATTTTATTTGAACTATAAAATTATGATAAATACTTGGAAGATTTAAACAAATTATTTGAAATTATTAATTAATTTAATGAATAAATTAGAATACCGACATCGAAAATAAATAGTCAAATAAAAAATACATTAGACTTGGCTGCTGAAGATCCTGCCAATTATAATCGTAATCTCCAGTCGGTATCGTACCGACGTTTTCTAGATCGACATTTAAAAATTATTCGTATATGATGATATTTTTTTAACAGTTTACTAAAAAAAAAAATTATTTTCAAAGTTGAACTTGTTAAAAATTTTCTTTACTAAATTTTCAACTCTTTTACTTTTGAATAGATAAGAACCAAAATTGTAATCGGCATTATTTCTGATTAAAAATTTTAAAATGAATTTTTAACGAAACCCATTTGTGTTCTGTTATACTTATTCATTTTTTATTTTTTTAAATAAACTTTTGTTGGTGTTAATGGAAAATAATGTTTTTTGCGCAGAAGCTTTCAAAATTTGGGATAATTATTAGATGAATCAATAAAAAAAAATTAATGAATTAAAAAAAATTTTTCATGGTTATAAAGTACGACATTGATAACTTTTTAAATTAACTTTTCCTATAAAATATTGAAAAGTGCTTGTCCGTGGTAAATAATTAAAATATAAAAAAAAATAGATGTTACTAAAGAGCGAGCTAAAAAGTATTTCAAGTAAAATGTACAATTTGGCATATTTCTTGATAATAAAGAATCGAAAGAATTTAATTTTACATTCAAATTGTATTCAATTTGTTTGTGTGCTTATTTATCTTTTTTTTTCTGCGATAAGCTTAAAGTATTGTGCGAAATAGCTTAAGCACTCTTTTATTTTTCATAAAATGAATGTAAACATTTAATTAATAGAGTAATAAATTTCTGTTAGGAAAAAAAGCTAAAACACCTCTTAAAAAAATTTATAAGGTAAAAAATTTGCAATTATCTCGTTTCTACGTTTCACTTTCAAGAAACTTAACAATCCGATCTTTGTCCTCCAGGAGCAATGAGTTTAACAATTTTTATAGTACTCCTGGTCACTCTAACCTCAAAATCAAATCTTTGATGCGTGTTTTCGGTTACTCGTACTATAAAATAGTATATAGCACTGGTGCAGCACGTCACCAGGGCTCTTTAAGGACCTCGTGCTCCGCTTCGCTACGCACTCGGGTCCTTAAAACCGCCCTGGTGACGATGCTGCACCCGTACTATAATATACTATTACACACTTATCTCATGTTTTTATCATTTTTTTTAGTTACATTAAGTGATTTTTTATAAAAAGTAAATCTTATCAACACTTATAATTTTATTATGAGTATATAAATATAAGCTTACAAGCAGACCTTATTCTAAGGGTACCGAAAGTATCAAATCGGTAGTTACAAAACTCAAACCGGTATTTGCCAACGCTCATTTCCGGTAGTTACCAAAAAAAATTTTCTAACAAAAATTCAAGCTAAAATTTATTTATTTATTTATTTGTAAAATAAATTTTACCAGCTCAATCAAAAAATTTCAACGTAGTAATGACAATTTTAAATTTATCAATTGTTCAAAAAATATTTATTTTAAATCGCAATACTCACACATATAAAAAAAAACATTTGATTAAAATTCATTTTACATATAATTTTGTTTATTTTTTACTTTTTTTTTTTAATATCTTCCAAATACTCGTTCTCAGGAAATCTGAAATGCACAATATTACATTATTTATCACTAATCCTAGAACTACGAATGAAAAAAACTTTTTTTTTTTTTACCTTCACTCTTCACAGTCCTCAACACGTCGGCATTTGCCTCTGCTGTCGTATCTGTAACACGGTGGCACGCATCGAGGTGGCGGATCGATTATATTCGCCGGTTTCACAACTACGCCTTGATCTTTCTCGGCTTCGCTCAAAATCTCCAATAATTTTGTCATCTTGAACTATCAATTTTTTGGTTGTTAAGTAAATTTGTAAAAACAATTAAAAATATAGCTCAATCATACCTTTGTCAAATCTTCTTTATGATCAATCTTCTGCGACCCGGTCAGTCCTATGAACAGTCCAAGCAGCACACCCAAAATCAGTAAGTTTTTCATCTTTAGTTTTTGTTTTGAAACACTTCGTCACTCAAATGCGTCTCCTGAACGCACAGACTTCCGCACAGAGACTGAATAATGAAAATTGATTGTCTTATGAACGACTGATAATATTGCTTTATCTATTTGATGGTAATCGCGCAATTAAAATGACAAGTTTTGCAGTAACACTGAATATCTTTTTACATTGACTCATTTTTTATTTTTCGAACCATCTGATTTTATATGATATGACGACACGTTTTGAAATAACGAGAGCGACGCAAGTTTTGATTTATGCTCAAGATAAAAAAGTTTTAAAACTTATAATTTATATTAATTGATAAAATTATTTAAATTTTGTGTAAATAAATTTTTTTTCAGCTTGCATAAGAAAGGATCTGTTGAATGTATGAGGTGTAATTGAAAAAAAAAAAAATCTATAAACTAGTTTATACTACTCAACATTTCGCTAGCTTGGTTCGATAGCCTGTTCAGTAGTATTTTATTAAAAATAATAATAAGGAATAATTACAAACAATGTACAATAAAAATATATTCTTACATAAATAAAAATTTGTTTAGTATAACAATTAAAAATCTATAAATCAAGTCAAACACCTTTAACTAACTTGTAAATTATAATAAATCTCTCGCAAAATATAAGAACACGCGGGACAAAATTACAATTTTTTTTGAATAAGATAATTTTTGAAAAGCTTTATCATTTATGCAGTATAAACAAAAGTAAAACATAAATTTTAAAGTTTAATTATTTGCGGGTTATGCAAGCTCAAGGACCCCAAAATCTCAATAATTTTTTGCAATTGTTTATATGTATATCCCAAAAAAATTTTTTTAATAAGTAATTTTTTAATATGTAAAGAGTTTGTAATTGAGGCAGGTCAACTATTTTTTGACTAAAATAATTAGTTTTTGAAAATAGATAGTATTTAAAAAAAAAAAGTTCCACTTTTCTTGACAAAAATGTTTTAATAAAGATATTTACTTTGAAAAATTATAATGAGAAAACTAATGAAATTAAAATAAAACTAATTTTTACCTCAAATCTTCTGTTACTGCATTAAGAGTAATCAACTCAAAACTGAAGCTAATGTTGAACTTTCATAATTAACTGCGAAGTAAAACTGAAATTTGAATTATTCTCTCATAATTGACTGCCATATGTGACAAAGTAAAGTACCTACGGTGCATAATTTTTTCATCAATTTGAAAACTCTAAGAAAAAATGTGTTGGAACAATACTCTGCTGACGGAAACATACACACTTATAAACTCATTATTAATCTATCTAATTGTTATTTTACGTTTTACAAACTTGCCGATTGCATTATGAAATGTGTTATAGGTATTAATGATTAATTATATTTATAATATAATAAAGTTTTTTTTTTTAATTTAATAATAAAAATAGGTTCTAGAGCTTTTTCTGTTTTTAGATTCAATTTCAAGAATATTGCTTCGCAACTTTTACCTTGTAGTTTTTCAACCGAGAGATCAGTTATTCACGGAAAAAAATATCTTATAATAATCATTTTTGAAATTGAAATTTATTTACAGTTTACCAGTTGAAGTTATAATTTGAAAATATACGAATTTTTTATTTTTACCTTAACCGTATAAGGAACTATACAAACATGCAAAAGTACAAAAATTTGTAATGATTTTGAACTGAAAAATATATAAACCTAAGAAATTTATCATATCTAAGAAGTTAACTATAATAACTTTTGGGTTTATTTCAATGAACATGCCAGAATTTTTCACATGTTTTTCAGTAGTTTCTGCTTTTACTCGAGGAGAGATTCCGATCTCCTGTCTGATTTCCATTTCTTGGTCAATTTTTCATCAATCATCAAATCTGTTCTCTAAAATAATTAATTCAATATTAAATATTACTTACAGAAAGATTACTTAAAAATATTATTTGTGTAATTCAATTATTCACTGTGAAATGATTCAGGTATTTTAATAGCGCGTCTATCTGTAGCTGAAATACAGTAGTTTCTGAAGCAAGAATCTTAGTTACCTACGCTTATCAATTTTTTTTATTTAGAAAAAATATTATTTCTTAGAAATTATTTGAATTATATTTCCATTATAAATACTTCCCACAAACGCAAACATGTAATAAATATAATAATTAATGATGAAAATAACTGATAAAACAGCGTAATTAAACAATATATTACAATGGTGGTTAATTCAAGTACCAACAGAGAAAATAATGAATTTCATAAACAATAAAATTAAAAATGAATCTCTGCAAAATTGAGAGTCGTAACTTTGAACCACGAGCTAATGAGATTCGCTCAATAATAATTTTCATTTTGATTCCCGGTCGGTATCGTACCGGCCCGTTCCGGAACGAAACTTCAAAATGATTTAAAATTATAAATCAATATTTTTTGTGATTTTTTTTTACTAAAATTGCAATAATTTGAAATTTAATTTTAACATAAAAATAAAATTGACGATTCTCATATTACAACTAGTTTGTTTAAAAAAATAATGTAAAACATGAAAATAGTATATTGAGTATGTATTGAAAGCTTAAAATCCGTAGTGATTAAAAATAAAATTTCTTGTTAATCAAATTACAAAAAAAGAAATCTGATTAAAAAAAAAAATTGCAACAAAATTGAAGTGTGATCAAATCGTAAGTAAAATAATTTTTCTGAGGTGAATTGATGAGGTTCAATAAATTTACAATGATTGTACTGGCTGTAGGTAGGAATTTTTCTTGCTTCGCCCCAATAAAAGTTTGCATTGCTATAAATTCATATCCGTATAAAATAATAAGTGAGCTTATTGTTTTTAAGCAGCAGCGTAACTTTTTTGTTTAAATATAATTTCAAAGATAATTTTAAAGATTATTTCAAAGATAAATCGTAAAATATATAGATGTAGTCAATGAAGTATCGTTGTGTTAGAGAAAATTAACTCGTGAAAGTATTACTATAGCCTGATTTGCCTTATCTCATTGTGCTCGCGCTTGTAGTTGAGAAACATTTATAGCACTGATACTTTGAGAAGTATACATCTTGAAGACATGACTTAACCTCGCTTTGAGCTTTGTCGGAGTCGTCATTGAAGAGTATCGTTGCGGTTTGTTTTTAAAGTGAATTTCTTCTCGTGTGAAAATATTTTTTTAGAAGAAAAGTTGAAAATTGGTCTAAATCATTCGAAAAAGGTAAGTTTATTTTGTTAATTTTATTTTACTTGGCTGAATTACCAACCTGTTCTCACTTGACTTATTAGATCTTAATATCTATAAGATTAATTACCTGTTCAAAAATAAAACAGTGAAATAAGGTAATTCATATTGTTCATTGTTGATTAAAATATTAAAAAAATAACATTGAGCCAATAATATTTTATTTAGAACCAACGTTCAAGATCGATGCAATTACATCTATTGTTGTAACAATATCTACTCACAATTAATGTAGTTTCAGACCCTGATGAGCACTCGAGATTTTGAATCGAAACGTTAGTACTAAATAAAATGACATTGTCTCATTATAATATTAAAATGAAGTATTTTTAGCAAGAATTCAGAATTCTTCTTAATTTATAAAATTATATAATATCAATCCGAAAAGTTTAATAACTGATAATAGATAGTTAAATTTTCATTTGTTTAAATAAAAGATGAATTAAACATTTAACAATATGTTTATCATGATTATAATGAAAGTTACGGTTTTTAACGTCAAATTAATAAAAATATTTGTTATTTTTCTTAGATGAAAATTTTTCAGTATGTTTTGGTATCTTTAATAATTTGTTGTGCAAATTCAAAAATTATTGAGGACCCTGAAGATAACCATGGTATTGATCATAATGATAATATAAATCGTATCAATAGAATCAAAGATCTTGATATTGATAGAATTAATGATTTAAAAAGAAAAGGTGATGGAAAGTACAATATATTAGCACTGGTACCGTACAATGGTAAAAGTCATTTTGATTTTGCTGAGGTTTTATTTGAAGAGTTAGCTCGACGAGGTCACAATATCACGGTTGTAAGTCACTTTCCAAAAAAAAGACCGATTAAAAATTATTACGACATCAGTATGGAAAGTAAAATTTCTGATGCCGTGCATAATATAAGCATGGAAGAAGTCAGTTCAACATTAACAATTATTGAAGTCATGAGTAAGTAACTTTTTGAAGTATTTTTTTTTAGAATACGGACATCGCGCATTAGAAATAGTATATTACGTGTAACGAACATAGTTTTATGATATTACATGCAGAAGATCCGTTTTTATCGTGCAATAAATGCGGATTTATCGAACACAGTGTCATAAAAGTTTTAATATTATTACTTAATATTACTCAACAATAAGCTTCTAATATTATAAAACAATACTTCCAAGGCTTTAGTGAGTACCACTAAACGTTGTAAAGTTGTTGAAAAGATTATTATCAAAAATAATAAATAAAAATAATAAAAAATCTAAAATAAATAATAAAAAAATTCATTTTAGATCTATTCAAAAAGGGCGTGGACCGTGTTTGTCGAGAGGGTCTATCGCACCCAAACGTTCAAAAACTACTGAAGTCCGACGTTGAGTACGACGTAGTTATAACCGAGATGTTCATTGCTGACTGTTTCCTCGGCTTCGTTCACAAGTTCAAGGCTCCGCATGTCTCCTTTCGCACATCGGTGCTGTCGACCTGGTTGGTTGGACGGACTGGGGTACCGGACAACCCTTCTTACATACCGGCCACGACCGGAGGATATCCATCGCGAATGAACTTCTACGACAGGCTGTGTAATACAATATGGTGTATGGTGGTAAGCTTTTTTTTTTTTTAAAGTTTCATAATGAATTTCTGTTTTAAAGATATAAGAAACTTTATTCTGACACCATAACTCAATTCAAAGGGTCAGACAATGGTAATCATCTCAAAATTATCTTAGCTTCCAGGTTTATCCATGTTTATCCTGATTAATTCCAATTTTTATTCAGTTATTCTTCTGGAAAGTTACATAAACTAAATTAAATTTATTAAAACTAACATCAACCAGGATAAACTGGGGTAAACTTGAATAATTTTGGATAATTTTGAGATGTTTCAATGACCAACCTTTCATTTTTGAAATATTTATTTACATTTACCTCATTTCTGATTGTACTGTTGAACAGGTAAAGTTAATGTACAGAGCATACAACATGATTGCCGAAGAAACGGCGAGGAAACATTTTGGTGAGGACATGCCTGACTTGCAGGCTATCGCACGTAACACCACTTTGTACTTGATAAACACTCATTTCGTGCAACAGTACCCAAGACCACTATTACCAAACGTCAAGGAGGTTGCCGGGATGCATGTGCGAGACGCAAAGCCCTTGAGTTTGGTATGTTTAAATTCAGTATTCACTAATGTAAAGTTAGAGTTGGATAGTAAAATCCTAGCCTGTAATAAAAAAGACTTTTTTAATTCCAACGTTCAGCCAACTGGTTTTTCTCCTTCCTCAAATCTAGTATCTAAAAAGTAGCTTTGTCGGCAGGATTTGGAAAACTGGATGTCGGGTTCTAGCCAGGATCTTATCTACCTCAACCTGGGCTCGATGCTCAAGCCTTCAAGCATGTCCGAGGATAAGAGGAAAGCCTTCTTCGAGGCTTTCGCTGAGATGAAGCATTATCGAGTTGTTATGAAGTGGGACGAGGACCTGCTGAAAAACGTCGCCGAGGAAGTGCCCGATAACGTTAAACTCTTCTCGCGGCTACCGCAAAATGATGTTTTACGTACGTCTGTTTTTGATAATTATCTAGTTTAAAATAATACAACATTGAAAAAGAACAAATTATATTCCAGATCACCCAAGAGTAAAGCTTTTCATTACTCACGGAGGAATGTTGGGTACAACCGAAGCACTTCATGCTGGAGTTCCAATGATAATTATTCCATTTTTTGGTGATCAACTAACCAACGCAATTCTGCTTGAAGAAAGAGGCTTGGGAACAGTTTTGCAGTATAAAAATATTTCAACTGAGTCGTTAATCGATAAGATACGATTAATTCTTGATGATCGTAGGTAAGAAATCACATGGTCTTACACTCAAATTAACTATGACCCATAGGACTTGATTTATTGTACTTGTTCGGTAAAAGTAAAAAGAAATGATCTATTGAAACTTATTTGGTTATGTTGCTGGAAGTTTTAAGAGATATTCTAGGGTGTTAGACAGATTTTGGGCAGAAACGTTTAGCGAATATCTTTTGAAAAGTAGGTGTATATCTGTGCATACAAGTGCGTGAGTTTTGCATAAGCTTTATTTTCATGTAAAGTGGCTTTTATAAATCAGAGTAGAAAAATCAATGATTGAACATTATTACTATAATAATGATTCATATTATTTATTACAGTGAATCAAATAAATCTTTACATTGACTGCCCTACAACATTCAGATCTCATGATACGCTATTAACCACCGTTGGAAATATCTTATGATAATTTATTATAGTTGTAGTCAAGATTTTTATTTATTGACTTAAAAATTTTAATGACAGTTTCTTTAAAAAATGTAGGTGATCATTCGCCATCTGCCTCATACATTGTTCTTCCACCCAAAACGATAAAATTCTCCCGCTTTCTGCCCAAAATTATAATTTCTCGCAGAGATAAACCTATTTTTTTTTTATCTCTTGCAGATACTCAAAACGAGCCAAGGACCTTTCAGCCGCATTCAGAGACAGACCGGTGTCAGCGCTGGAGGAAGCCGCTTACTGGGTGGAATACGTGGCTCGTCACAAGGCCACTGCCCAGGAACTGTTCCACAGTCCGGCCCTTGATTTGTCCTTCCACGAGTACACCCTGATTGATATTGTGGTCTTCTTTGCGTCGATATGGATTTTTCTGTGGTGGGTTGCTTCTGGTAATCTGGGAAGACTGTTTTTCAAAAAATGTAACAAGGATGTTGTGAAGAAGGAGGATGATAAAAAGAAAAAGTAGTGTCGGAAATGGTTATTTAGTTAGTATTATCAATTAGTAGCACTTTTTTTTAGTTTGATACTTTTATAAAAAAAAAATTTTTTTTTAAGTTAAATAAAAATAAAAGTATAAGGTAGTGCACATAGAGTACCTGAATAATATAAATTTTATAAATTGTCGCGGAATGAAACATATACTGGAGTTTTATGATAGAGGAATCCAAAACAGCCTTCGCTTTGTAGACAATACTTTTTATATATTACTTCAATATTGAGTATTTTATACTTGTAAAACGCATTTGAAATATATTTTTTTTAATTCACAATAATCTTAAATTTTATTAAATCAATCATCTGTCTTTTTTAATAAGTTTTTTAATTACTCTAAAGTAAAAAATTGGTCTCCAGCCCGGATTTAACAAACTTTGAAATTCCCACGTTATCAAGCTAAAAATATTTTCCGCTCGAGAATAACTTTTTTTCAAAAATTCACACTAAAAAAATATTTCGAATCAACATACCTGGAAGAAAGATTTGCGGGTAACCAGTTATACCCCAGAGTTACGACTTCCCTTTGTAAATTAGAATCCGCGATTAGTCTCCTTTGTGGACATTTCCACCTGGTATTCGCAATGAAAAAAGGGGTTAAGCGAATGAAATTCCCCGTGTCGTCATTGCGCATAAAGAACAAACTTCTCCCACCAAAAGGACGAGCTGGCGTAAAAAAGATCGTTTACGAGAGCATTCCACAAATCACTGAAAAAAGTGAAATACGCCGTTAAAGAAGCCGAGGGATTATCGATGCTTCACGAGCCGAGAGTCCAAAAAAAGGGATTAGGCTTAAGCTTTTATTTGGATTATTTTTGCGTACGCGAGCGACTGGAAGAATCAATATTTCTTCCCGTGAGTTCAACAAAGCCCGTTGATCCCTGAGTTATGGTTTTTCGTTGCAATGCGTTGAATTAAGACGTTGACGTTCTCAAACGAACCTTGCGTGAACCAATTTTTTAAATTTATTCAATCGCGACGCTAAAATGACCCGTCGCAAAAAGTCCCAATTAAAGAATTTCCGAAAATGAGCGACGATCGAGTCACTTTGATGTTTCTCGTAATACACTCCCTAATCCTTAATAAAAAAGATCTTTAAATTCAATTTAATGACCCACATTTGACGAGTTATGGTTGATCTTAACTGCTTGTTAATTTAATGCAGCCGGTGCATGTTTATTGTGTGCTTAACGCGTTTAATTGAATCAAATGATCAGTAACTCATCAGAAAATTGAAAAAATTCTTGGTTTTTAAATAAAAATAGATTGAATCTGTAAAAAAAAATGTTTTTGTAACACTAGAAATATTGAAATTATTATTTAATTTATTCCGGATCAGCGTTGTCGGAATAATCAAGTAAAAGCTTTTTTTGAATTTGTTTCAATATCCGAAAGTTTTACAGGATTATGAAATTTTTTTTTTGAGTCTATTCATTCGGGTTTGTATGAACAAATTCCCTTTATTTGCATTCATATTTACTTAAAAAATTGATTTTCCACTATGAAGTTTTAGTAAATAAACTAACTACAGCAACGTCGTCAATTTAAAAAAATGATCTCTTTTTGTTCATATTTTTATTGCTCTACACTGACAAATAAAGTTATTGCCTTCAAAACACATAAATAGGTGCGATTTTTTGGTGAATGCGTTCGCGGCTTGTTACGCGTGCGCGCGCGTTAATTTAAACGAAGTGTTATGAAACCGCTAATGAGATTACGAGTCTGCGGTTTTCGTGTGTGTGTACACACTTTTGTTTTGACTGAGAATTATTTAACCAGCGAATCACTCGATAACTTTTCGCAATTGATTAATTTAAAGATAGCATGAAACACACACACAATTATAGATGGTTATCAAGATGAATCGTCTGGTGCATCCAAAAATGACCCGTAGGTTGCGTAATAACCAATTTAAACATTATCCAACAGGAAACACAATAAATTTTCAAAACTTTTTATTAAAAGGATATGATTAATATTAAGTTTTAATTTTTATATATTAGATTTTTTAATTTTATAGTCCTATGTAGAAACACTGGAAAATAAATATTTTGTTGAACTGTTGTTTTTAATTCAATAAAGGTTGTAACTCGGATGCAGAGAGCACAAGTAATCCAAGTTACAACCTTCATTGAATAGAATTAGAAGGAGCAAATTACGAATTTAATTTGAACTGTTGTTTTTAAATTCCCGCCAAAATACCTGACGTATTTGTGATAACAAAATGAAGTCCCAGATAAGGTTTTTCAAGTTTATTACACTTTTGAGTTATGTACACAGTAAGTGTATAAATAATTACTATTTTACGTTTTTTTTTTTGTTATGAATTATTTTTTTTATCTGTCGTCACGTGACTTTGTAGAGGTCAGGTCACACGTCTAAACTTTTGGCGGGAATTCAAATCAAAACATCGTCCAAATACAAACTTTCAAAATAATTTATGCGTACTTTGTATTAATAATTAAAGACTCAATCGCAAAAGAGTGTAAAAAAGGTCGACCTTCATCGGTAACACCATTCGGCGAGGCATTCGGTCCAATGACCGCGCGCGAAGAGAGAAGAAAAAAAAAAAGAGGTCTTTGTCCGTCCCGCCTCGTCCTTTATCTCGGGCTCCGCACAAAGATTCATGTGAAAGGAATCACTCGCAAATTTTTCACACCCACAACCTTTTTGCTTGTTTGTTTGTTCGTTTCTCCGACATTGTCTCCCGATGCATAACATTTTGAGGTCTATATGTATAGATCTCCCGTACATACGTGAGTTGCGTCAAGATTTCTTCTTACCTTTATTATGCCCCGGCGTGGCGTTTTTTAAAAATTCAAGGTCACCATATGAGATAAAACGATTTACTTGTCTGCGTTGAAATGTAGTTTTTGATTAAGTCGTATTGGCAAGTTACAGGTTGGTTGTCGTAGGAAATCGTAAAACAAAGAATTTTTGAAAAAAAAAAACTGTTTGCGGAAAAGTATTTGGTATTTAAATTTTTTATTTTACCTGTTCCGGATTCAACATTCATCGAAAAAATCGAAACAGCTGTAATATTTTTATTTTTCAAACTAAAAAAAAGAAATGATAATTTATTATTTTTTACCTCATCCATACAAATTTTTTATTTAGAAAAAGCCAAAACATTCATCAATTAATTATTGTTGTTTCAAACATACCTACAATCATACCCAAACAGAAAGAAAGTCCGAAAATCCAACGTTTAGCAGGATTTGGCAAAGTTTGTCAAAGAAAGTAGTTTCGGCAAAGTTTGGCAAGATTTGGTAAAGTTTAGAAACGTTTAGAATATTTACCTCAAATCTAAACAAACCTTGCCAAACGTTGCCCTATGGTTGCTAAACATTAACAAATCTTGCCAAACTTTAACAAAAGTTGGATTTTCGGACAAATCATTTTCGTTCGGCTAGGTATCATAACAGCTTAAAAAATTTTTTAAATTAAGTAATATTAGAACAAAATTTATTAAAAATTTTTTTTGATCTTACAGGATAACAATGTTACAGATGAAAAAAAATTTTTAAATCCTTAATCACACCTTGCAAACAATTAAAAGCGATTAATTAGCGAGGATCGATTAATCACCTTAGATCCCAGCGCTCGCGCAAGCTCAAAATAAATAAAATAGATCCCTCAAGGATCATCAAAAGATTAATGCGGCGTCGGCGGCTCGCATATGATTACCATACTCGCGCATGCAAATTACCCAACGCCCGGTTCTGACTCCTCATTTTTAACTTCGTTCTTTTTTTGTCATCGCCTCGGAATTCAAACTGCGGTTTTGTGCTTTTTTCGAAAAAAAAAAATTTTCATAATCGCTAAATCCGCGTGAAAGCTGGCGAGGCGTGTTTTATGGCTAATTGAGGGGAGTCGTAAACCTCCTCGAGGAGCATTGATTTTTTATGGTCTTTATAGTTTTTTCGAGGGTAATAATGGTCAGAAGAAGTCTTTCTTTCTTTCGTTTTTTTTTTTATGCTAAACCACCGCGTTTGTGTTATAAAAACTCATCTCTCTTTTCGTCGGGCCCATTTCTAATCGTAAAGCATAAAATTATTTTTTATTGCTGGCTTTTGTACCGGGATGATGGATTTTAATAAAAATTGTGATTTCAAATGTGAGTTACTACACTATTTATGACTAATGACTAGATAAACTTTATGGTTGTAACCTTAAAGAGTTTATTGTTACATGGACTTGTTTACAGATTTCGGATTTGAATAAATTAGACATTCGTTTTTATGACTTAGGGATACATGATAATTTTTGCCTACTTACGATAGAAATTTTAACACTTCAAATGTGTTCAAAGCGGTTGATAAGCTTTTATAGTTTTTATTGGACTGTTTATTTCTCATTTTATTCAATTAAAATCTGACTAAAATTTAAAAATTTGTAATTTAGGTATAATGTTAATATTTAACTATGTATTGATAAGAAAACAACAAATATTCGAGCAAAAAAGTATTTTAATCTATAATTTTGAACAAATAAAGTTCAAATTTCTAGATTATAGACATCAATAAAATGTTTATAGAAAAAACTCAGAAAATTATTATCAAAAAAACTTCTTAAAATAAATTATACATAAATATTTGAACAAAAATTTAATAAAGTTTAGTAAACAACTATAAATTAGTAGTTTAAAGATAAAAAAAATTATTATAAAAAAAACTTAAAATTTTTATAAAAACAAATAAAATAAGAAGTAAATGAATAAATTTTTTTGTAAACTACTTTCATTATTTTTGTCAAAATTAACGTCTAAACAAAGTTCATTGAAATTGTCTTTATTTATTCAAAGTCAACCCTAAAATCCCAGCTTTTCTGCAAAAACTAAAATTTATCGTTTTCAAACGTTTAAAACACAATTCAAATTTCAACACCCACGATAAGCGAATTTTCCCTACGATTTAGCGCATTCTCGCCTCCGGGGTAATTTACAACCACCCCGGTCACAATAATTTCAAGTATCGGGGAACTCCATAAAATCATAAAGGACACGCGCGCGCGAAGAGAGAGAAAAAGAATTTAAAAAAAAGCTCGTATTCACGAGCTGATAATCTCTCCGAAGGTGCACACGCGAGACTTTGGAGGTTCATTAAGCCGTCGAATTGTGCCGGGATTTACGGTCCCGAATCGACACTCAGGGTATTTACTATCGCGTATTTATATCTAATTTATGCGCCTTTAGCCTCGAACGTATGTATATAAACAGTTCGAGAACAGTTTGTTACAATTTTTCGACTTTATTACCAACGAGCCTAATTTATAGTTGAGTCGTGGATACAGTGTTCAAAGTTGGGAACTGAAATCCTAAAGGCCCATGCTTTGGGCATAGCAATTTTGGTGAATTGTGTAAATTTTTAAAGATTTATTGTAACTATTCAGTCAAAGTTGGATTTGAATTCGTTTTGAAGACTGCACTTCTCAATTAGTGTTCTGAAGAGATAACAATAATAGCAGCCGTACTGTCTGTGAAGGGAGCCCAATCGGCCCAAAAATAAAACTATTCACGCCAACACAGCTCGAAAAAATTATCATTTAAAAAGGAACCTTTTAGGGTTATGAAGAATATCTTCAAAAAAAACTTTATTAAATATAAATAAAAATTTTATTAAATATTTTATGTAAATACAACTTTTCTGAATTAAATATAATCATTCAATTATTTGCTTACTTATTATGTTAATGATTGCGCGATAATAAATACTTCGTAAATTTATGTGAGATAAAACTAATGATACTATTTTTTTTCGAGCTATTCTATTGATTTATAATAATTTTTAAACCTGTAATAAATAATTTTAGTATTAATTCATTTGAAATTAAAATTTATTCACTTAAATTTCAAGTTTTATATACGTTTTTTTGTAAAAATTTTTTTTCATAAAGTTGGTAAAAAGTATGACGTCATCTTGCTTTCACCATCTCACATCTCATTTTTTAATTATTTTATTTACTTATTTAAGTGAAATTTAATTACCAAAACCTTAATAAAAAAAATTTTAAACCTGTAGCCCTATTTTTATGTAAAATCGAACCGATTAAAGTAATATCGAAACTTATCCTAATTAAAATCCATGTAATCGACGGGAGAATTTAAAAATCGACAAACCAAAGTCATTAAGAACGAAGAGTTCTTAATCGCACCTATTACGCTTATAAATTTTCGGCAGAGAGGTGAATAAAATATATTTGGGTATATCTGTACTGCCGATCGAGAGATTATTCGTGTGTACAACAGGTGCGAGATTCGTATCGGGAATGCGATAATTTGCATTGAAAGCGCTCAACTCTAACTTCACTCTTTTTTACGCGTTCCCGGCATAAACGTAATTAGACTTTGTTTTTTCATAGTGAATTCGAGCTTTTTATTACTAAATTAGATTGTTCTAATTTTTAAAAATGATGGAAAGCAGTTTAGGATGGGATGAAATTTTTGATTTTTAAAAATGTTTAATAATTTAAAAATTTATGTTTTTGATGAAATTTGTTGTTTAATGCCAATTATGATATCAATTTTTTTTTTTTTTTTTTTTTTTTTTTTAATGCGCCTACAGATATGCAACCGTGGCTGTTTACCTGGCGCTCAGGTAAGACTTTCTCAGGTGCTTGAGACGTGAGCGTCTTGAACGCCGCAGTCTCTTTCACTTGCTAAATCAAAAATTAAAAGTGCGATTAAAAAGTAATTAGTACTTAGTTTGCTTTCTTTTAATTACTAATGTAAAATCTTACAAAAATGATTAAAAAATTCTAGAAATTTTACAAAAATAATTTGATTATTCTGCAATTTTTTACAATTTGGAACTGTCCAGCAGACAAATAGAAAATTCAATTAGGCTTCTATGTTTATAATTAAAAAATAAAAAAATAATATTTTTCTGCTCATTAGTTCCAAATTACAAAAAACTGTAGAGTAAAAACCTGTGAGGAAATCGCCAATTTAAAAATGTATGATTTGATTAGCACTCAGAAATTTTTTTTGCATAATATAAGTAAAAAAATTTTCTTATACTTTTTAAATTCAAAACCAAACTTTCTAATAAAACAAACAACATATTTTTTCCAAAAAAAAATATTACTAATTGGATTTGAAACACCCTTAATTAACACATCACGCAAGGCCCGCAGAAGAAAGAGACATAAAAAAAAAAGTACGATACATAAACATAGGCGCGACCGCATGGGAAAGTACCCGCGTCTTATCTCGCCGGCTTTGCGCGCAACGAATTCATAAAATCTCGGCATAAACGCAACGAGATTTTTCAAAAGCGATAAGCTATTGTCTCCCGATGAGTCACTTTGATGGTAATTAGGCCGAACGGACATGAGCGTCACACTTTTTTTACCGTACGAAATTCTTTGACTTCTCTCTTTTTGGTAAATACGATGAAAGAAGATGATAACGGTGGTACAAAGAGAAAGAGTTCATGATTCTTGCGAACCCTATCGGGAGTTTATTTGAGTTTAATTTAAATAAATTGTTGCTATTTCATTGCATAAGAAGATTACTGAAAGTTATTTGAATTTTTCAAAATTAATTGTTGTAAGCAAAAGTTACACTCAAAAGGTAAGGTAGACACCAATGTTTTGATTCATTATGGTTTTCGAGTTCATTT
Organism: Encarsia formosa; assembly: GCA_038277355.1. Lineage (NCBI taxonomy): Eukaryota > Metazoa > Arthropoda > Insecta > Hymenoptera > Aphelinidae > Encarsia > Encarsia formosa. The sequence goes on along the minus strand of CM076184.1, from coordinate 7,605,766 downwards.
CACAGATTTAAAAAAAATTTATACAGTATTCATTTTTAGAAAGTAAATGGTACGATATTAAAAATTTTTTTGCGGTACAACAATTATAAACATATGCAACTCTATATAAAGTGTGTAGTTTTTTTTCTTCCATTTTTACTAAAAAAATTCAAACGAAAAATTAATTTATGAATTATATAACAACTAATAAAAAATAATAACTTAATTGAATTTTTAGCGTTTTACAAGATTCCTTGCATATAAATTTAAAATTTAACTTTCTAATAATTTTTAAAATTTAATAGCTGAAAATTGACTATTTTTAGAATATTGAGTTTTTAGAACAATAAAAGTAGAAAACATTTTTACTTTTTCAGCATAAAAATTTGCATGAAATTAATTGATTATAATATTTATAAAACTCAAAAATATTCAAACTTTTATTCAGATTAACAATCCCGTACTCACTAAAAATTTTTCTCAAAATGATTCTCTGATTGAAAAGTTTTTTCAATTATGGATTCTTAAGCCCCAATTTTTTAAAAAACATACATCATTCTGAAAGTAGTCAGCTAATTCAAATGATCAACCAAGCAATTGAATTTTAAAACACCACCCAGAGTAACTGTTACCCAACACCTCATCTGCATCCCACAAGCGTAAAATTAGTCAACGATAAGCACTCATCAGAAATCCTCTCGGACATATGACGGTAGACACTACCTTGTGCTGGCTTATCAGTCGTTGATCGAATGAAAGTGCACAGGTTGAGTTGGTCATAGCTATGCAGTTCAGAATCACGCTTACTAAGTGAAAACCTTAGAAAAATATTATTTTTAACGATTCTTCAACGAAACCAACGTTACAAAAAATAAAGCTTGAAATTAATGTAATCAAATGTACACTCTTGAATCATCTAAAAAATTCAATTTTTTTCATCAAATGAATATTATTCGACTAAAATTAAAAAAAAAATTTTATTGTTAACATAAATCACACCAAGGGGCTACCCACTCAGTTCTGTTATAAAAGTCCTGAGTAGTCCTGAATAGTCCTGTCCAGCCTATTTTGAACGGGACAGGACTACGAGAGCTTGATATAGTATTTTTATTTGATAGTCCTGTGACAGTCCTGTCATAGTCTTGTCCAAACAGGACCAAGTGCGTAACCCCTTGAATCACACATAGTTGATTACATATTTTTTTTAGACAAAATTTTAAATTTTAAGAACATATTAAGAATTTAATTTTTGTGTTAAAAAAATCCTATTCATAAATAGGTAAAATCCAAGATGCTCCGTTTGCACGTGTTTTACAAGTTGATGCTCCTGCATACACTTGAAACCGCAGTAAGAACAGCCAAATTTCCTAAACGAGAGTCTACGTTCCCCCGTAAGACCGCAAATTTTCGAATGTTTCTGGAGTGACGACCGACTAGAGTAAGATTTTCCGCACTCGCTGCACCTCGAGTAATCCAGATCCCTCGGTAAATGTCTCGCTTCCATGTGCTTGGAAAGCGCTTGTTTGTTCCCGCACTTGTACTCGCAGTGAGCGCAGCTATATCTCAAACGAACCGTCGAGTCTATGGGTTGGCCGCACTGTTTCAGATGTTTCAGCATGCTCGATCGAAATGAAAAAGTTCTTTCACACAAGTGGCACCTCGCGCTGGACGCCGGGTCTCTGGGCAGATGCCTCGCTTGTACATGATTGGACAGATCTTTTTTGTAATTGGTCCTATACTCGCAGTGGGCGCAAGAGTAGCGCTTCAGGGAACGCTTGGTAGCTTCCGATAAGCCGCAGGTTCTCGAGTGCTTCAATAAATCCGACCTCCACGAGTAACTCCTTCCGCACTTGTTGCATCTGTTGTAGTCATGTTCCAGTGGCAGGTGTTTTGTTTGTACGTGGTTTGAAATCTGTACTTTTTGGTAGCACTTGTAGTCGCAGTGCTCGCAGCTGTATTTCGGCTCCTTGTAGCAGTAACTGTTGGAGTGAAAATTGAGAGCTCTCAAAGAAAGACAGATTTTTTCGCATTTTGCGCACTTGTAGGAGAGAATGGATTTACAGGTGAGGCAGTTTTTTCTTCTTTTTTGGGAAGAGAGTTTCCAAGTCTTGTTGCATTGGGCACAGTGAACCAGCTTGTTCTTGGTATCTAAATCCAAAAAAAAATTTGAGTTAAAAGAAAGAGTTAATTTATAATATAATTAGCTTTTAAAAATGATAAAATTTTTTTTTTTTTTTAAAGTCTAAAAGTTGTTGAATAAGTCAAAATCAAAATTATGAAAATTTTAGTCAAATTATTATTCAAAGTATAGTGTTTTTACATGATTTTGACAAAAGTTTGAATCAATAAACTAAAAAGCGAGTTTTTAGTAAATATTTTATTTATTTCAACATCAATGTACATTAATTGAATGAACAAACACATACGGTGAATACAAGCAAAGCTTACAATACGGACAAAAAATTACATTTACATGTTTTTTAACATGTTTCAATACATATTTTTTTTTATAAATATAAATATTCATGTATTTAAATTATAACTAATATTTTGTAACAATAGATAGAATATTATATGAACTTGTTACAGAAACTTAACATACACCCAACGATAAAAAGGATTTAATAATCATTTATAACTTGAAAATACTCTATACTATCAATTTAATTATTAAAAATTAACAATATAAAATAAAATTTTAAAAACTTAATGCACTGTTCAACAAATCTTAAATAAAATAATCAAGAACTGTTAAAAATGTTCAATTCATAAAACAATTTTTCAAGTTATTTCTTAATACCTAGTGTAAAAACAAGAACATAAAATAAAAATCACTCAATCGATCAATTCATGAAAATCTTAAATTTTATCAATAAATTGGAAAAAAAAATCACTCAACACTATTTCTCGAGTTTGACAATAAAAATCTCAACACTTCATATGCTGCGTGTGTATATGGCTCGCAAGCACATACTTCCGATCGCTCTTGTAGATACAGTGATCGCAGGCGTACCTCCGGGCTTTCATTTTCTGCAAGCTGCACTTGGGCTTGTAAGACTTCTCCTTTCCGCAGGTTCTCGCGTGGTGCCACAAGCTCGACGAGTTCGAATAAATCTTACCGCACTTCTTGCACTTGCTCGAGTAGAGCTTCCTCGCCAAGTGCTTTGCTCTTATGTGGTTCACTAGGTTCGACTTCAGGGGCGTCTTGTGATCGCAGTGGGCGCAGCTCAGGAGCTTTCGCTTGTTCGTGCAGGTGTAAGTGTTGTGCCTGTACAAGCTCCGCTGGCAGTTGAACTCCTTGCCGCATATCTTGCACTCGAAGGTGTCCTTGGTGTGCTCCCTCTGCACGTGGACTGCCAGGAGCTGCTTGTACTTGCACCGGTACCCACAGTGATCGCAGCAAAATCGCTTTTCGGCCTCCGGTGTAGGCTTCGGGTTCTTCGGGATTCCGCAGATTCTTCGGTGAGTTCTCAGACCCGAGCTATACGCGAACGACTTTGCACACTTTAAGCACTTGTACAGGTTCGAGGACGAGTGTTTGGCCTGGATGTGACCAGCGAGCTTTTCCTTGAGCTCGCACTTGTAAGCGCAGTGCGCGCAGGAGAACTTATTGAACTCTGCCAGGCGCTCGGGGTGGCCGCATATCGTTGAGTGGATCTTGAAAGCTGCGAGCTTGACGTAGCTCTTTCCGCACAGGCCACAGGTGTGCTTGAGTCTCTGGTTTTTAGGAAGGTGTTTCACCTGCATATGACGTACGAGATTGGATCTCGAGGTGCTAGAGTACTGACAGTCGTCGCACTGGAATCTCTTGGATTTGGACGAGCCTTTCGCGAGCCTTCCGCAGGATTTCTGGTGGCCCTGCAAGCCTTTGGCATAAGTGAAGGACTTGCCGCACCTGTCGCAAACGTTCGGGGCGCTCGGGAAGTGCTTAGCGTGGATGTGAAGGACGAGCGCGTCCTTGCGGTGCGTGTGGTAGTCGCAGTGCTCGCACCGGAAGTGCCGCGACTCGGACCGGAACCGGCAGCTTACAACGTGCTTCCGGAAGCCCTGTAAACTTGAGTACTGTTTTCCACACCGTTTGCACTTGTTGGGACTGGGACTGTGCTTGGATTTGATGTGACGAAGGATTTCCCTTTTGCGAGAAAACTTCCAGTCGCAGTGGTCGCAGCTGAGTCTTGTTTTTCGCTTGCGGTGAGACTTCAGGTGGGTGGATAGAGATTTTATCGATGAGTGGACTTTCATGCAATTGCCGCATTTGTAGACGAGAGTCGATTCGCAAGCGACGCATTTGCTGCGGTTTTTCTCTCCGAGCGGCCGGGCTTCGTTGCACTTTTTGCAGTACGCCAGTTTTAACTTCTCATCTGTGGTGCAAGAACAATTAAATTACACTTCTGTACGGAGTCGTTCTTGAGGGTGGAGTTACACCCTGTACATTAAATGATTATTACGTATTAAGTTCCCAAAATAGAGCCATTTTCTCCTAAAATTTTGTTCAAGCTCTTACAGAAAAAATTTAAAAACCTTTACACTTCCACACTTATTTTTTTGCATAAAAATTTTTTGAGAAATATTAAAAGTTGTAAATAGTTGCGATTCAGTCGAGCTTAGTTTATTGCTGATTCAATATTATGGAACCCAAAAAAATAATTTTGATTTTAGAATGTTTGAAACAAGTTTTTTGACTTACCAGACGATTTTGCGTTATCATTCGGTGTTTCTCCGACTGTAAATGGCTCAGCTTGAAATTCAACTCCATTTTCTATTTCATCAAAACTTTGAAAGCCTCTAGTATCTAAAAAAATTACGTCAAATTTTTATTTCAAACATAATTTTTTTCCTTTTTTTATAAAGTTTTTATTATTAATCGCAGAAAAACATTTAATAATTTTTTAATTTTTGTTTATTCCTTACCAACTAGTTCTGAGTTATCAGCGGTAGTTTTTTCGTCTTTTGAAGATTTAGTTTTCAACTTTTTGCCAACTTCATCAATACATTGAGAAACATCAAAATCTAAAATCGTAAAACATAGATGTAATACAAGTGATTTTATTATTAAAAATTTAAATATTATTTACTTTTTTGAAATCGTCGAAAAAAAAAAAAAGATTTAATTTTAAAGAACCAAAAAAATTTTCGTACTAGATATTTTTGATGGATCGTCCGGAGATTTTTGGATTGGCACAGGTTCAATTTTAAACTCGTCTCCAACTTCAATTTCATCAAAACATTGAAAGCTGCTGGAATCTAAAAAAAATAAAATTAAAAAAATTTTAATATCATTTTTACTTGCTCACTATTAGGATGTTCTGAAAAATTCAACGTTAGGCGTTGCTAGTGTAAACTTGACTCGGCTACCAGCAGTTTTGCATGGGAGCAGATGTATCAGTGTGTGTGTTCGTGTGGAATCTCTCACCGATACACACAGTCATACGTCAGCTCCCATGCAAAACTGCTGGGAGCCGAGTCAAGTTTACACTAGCGACGCCTAACGTCGAGTTTTTCAGAACATCCTAATTGGCTTGTTTACATCATAAATAGTGGAAAAATTTGCTACCTAACGGTTTTGAATCATCATCGAAAGAATTTTTGATTATCGAATGCTCAGCTTTAAACTCTTTTCCGATTTCAATTTCATCACAACATCGAGAGCCATCCAAATCTAAAAATACACTTTTTTTTCAATTAAGGGCCAAAAAATTGATTTTAAAAAGTTTTGAGTGAATTTCTTTTTCAAATTACCAAATATTTTTGCATCATCTTCCAGAGTTTTTTCGGGAATCAAAGTTTCAGATGGTTCGGTTTTGATTTCTTTATCTTTCTCAATTACGATTTTATCCAAGTATTGAAAATCATGAGAACCTAATAAAGTAAAACATTTCGTTGAAATATACACGAACTTTTTGAACTTCATATTTATGTATCTAATTGAAAACCAATTAAATTTCAAAAATTTTTTGCAAACTTCATGACTTACCAAATAATTTTGAACAGTCCTCGGAAATTTTTTCGACTATCGGTTCAGTTTTAAACTCTGGCCCAATTTCCACTTCATCAAAACATTGAAAGCCATCAGAATCTGAAACAATAAATGAACTCAGGTGACATCTTTTCATGCTCATCACATAAAAAAAATTTTTTTTAATCATCGCGGCAATAAATCTGTTTTTTAAATACGGGTCGAAAGAAGTGTTTTGTACCAAATTTTTGTAATGAGTAATTTAATTTGGTTTTTTTTTTTTTTTTTTTTTAATGTAATTTATATGAAAGGTCTGGATAAAAAAATTTACAGCAAAATTATAACAAATTACAGCAAATTATGGCAAAATAATAACAAAATTATGAGAATTTTCTGAATAAATGTAAAAAATAATTCATGAACATGTAGTTTTTAATACATTTAGAGGTTATATTTACTTAAAAAAATCAAAAAAAAATTTACCCTGATTCAAAAAAAAAAAATTTTATCAAGAGCAATCAATTCATATTCATATTTTTTTTTTTTTTCTTACGAAATTTGAGGTTATATTTGTTGTTATATAACGAGCCACTCAATTATTAATATTTTTTTAGCAAATAATGATTTTATTTTAAAAACTCACCGGAATGATCTGGTTCAAAATCAATAGTTTCTGTCTTAACTTGAAGTGAAGTTTCGAAAGCTCCTCCTGTCACTGTTTGGACGTCAAGATACATTTTATTTTGGCTTTGAAGTCGAAAAAAAAGTACCGATAAAAATATTGTGCGTATCGATTCGGAAATTATTTTATCGGAGTAAATTGAAAACTATCTATTTTTATAAACAACATGAGATTCCCCACTAACACAAAAATCTCTTCCGCTGATTAGTATCACTTCTCCGATGATTTTTTAACTTACTTTTAGCACAAAACTCGTCGGTACAGACACGTGATGATCTATTTCACTAAACTCTCCACTAACCAGCAACTCATCTTTGAGCAATTACAGTAATTACACCTATTAAACGCATTGTTTTGATTGGGCTAGCTCGAGTTAAAAAATTGCAGCCGACTGCATAAAAAACAAAAATGTCATCCGCTCACTGCGCACGCTCCATGCAATTGGGGCTACATAATACGGAAGTGCCTATACGCCACCTATAGCCATGTCGTCGCGCAGCTCATGCAAGCGCGCTGCGACGTAGTGTGTGGTATTTTAGGGTTCAGGCACGTCAAGTTACCAGCTTGACGGGCGGTTGAATTTGACTTAGGCGTGTTCTATATCAGTGAGTGAGAAAAGGGATTGATAAATAATAAAAGCACTTGTTAGGTTAACTGTAGTTTAATGATAAAATGAAAATTAATGTTGACTGATTACAAGTTAAGAATGTATTTAGTTTAAGTGAATATAAAGATTATTTTGACCAAGCTACTCGGTTGAGCGTGGCTTGGGCTCTGCACGGCGTGCGTGGCGGTGCAAGACTGACTAGGGGGGCCCCCTGCGAACAGGGACGCTCAGGCCCAAAAGGGCCGCCTTGCTGCATCGGTGTTGGTGTGTGCGCTGTCCATGAGCGCCGCACAGTACACAGCGCGCGGTGCCAGGTTCTGCTTGCGCGGTTGCCGCTGTGCTTGTTGTGGCGGGTTTCCACGGGTCGCCACAGCTACCCCCTCTCCAGAGAGCTTCGCAGGACGAAGGAGCGAAGGGAGCGAAAAATGAACTTTCCGTGGTGGCTTTTGCTGTTGCTGAGGAGCTTGTTGTTGTTGCTGTTGCTGCTGAGGAACTGAAAAGAGTTGTTGAAGTTCGTGGCCAAGGTTCCACTGGAAAGGTTCTTGCTGAGATGACGAAGGAGTAGATGTTTGTTGTGGCTCAGACTCCGCGCTTGGTTGTTGTTGTCGATGAGGGGTAGTTTGATGCTGTGTCTTAGATTGTTTTGTTTGTTTTTGTTGAGGAGCAGCTTGTTGCCGTGGCTCAGACTCGTTGTTGCCCTGGGTTGAGGTTGAGGGCTGAGGTTCAGGATTTTGGCTGTGCTCCACCCGTGGTAACCTGACATGATCCAGACGTTCCAGGTATGCAGGCTTAAGTTGGTCAGTGGAGACAGTTTTTTCTGCACCATCCTGGTCGATGACGTAGCGTTTTTCGTCTAACCTCCGAATGACCTTATGTGGTCCTGTGTACGGAGGTGTCAGCATGGGTTTGACTCCGTCGACACGACGAAAAACGTGTGTGCTGGTGGCCAAGTCCTTGAAGACGAACTGCTTGTCCGGCTTTATGTGATGTGCCGAGGGTACAGGCTGCAAGGCTTGGAAATGTGCACGGATTTTCTGCAAGAAAGTGACTGGGTTTACTGGTAAGTCACGAGTGATAAAAAACTCACCAGGAATGCGGATGGTTGCTCCATATAGCATTTCAGCTGGTGACGCGCCGAGGTCCGGCTTGTAAGATGTTCGTAGACCAAGCAGAACTGTCGGAAGGATCTGGGTCCACGGGAACTTGTCAGAGTGACACATGAGGGCGGCTTTCAGTGTCCTGTGCATCCGCTCACACATGCCATTTGATTGTGGGTGCCAAGAAGTCGTTCTGATTTTGTTGGAAAGTCCCACTAGACGGCCAAGGGACTTGAAAAGATCTGACTCGAACTGACTTCCTTGATCTGATGTTATGGTGATGGGGGTACCGTATTGACAGATCCAGTGTCGGTACAGCTCCCAGGCGACTGTTTCGGCCAGCATGTCCTTCATGGGTACTGCTTGTGGCCATCTGGTGAAGCGATCCACGATGGTGAGACAGTATTTGTAACCGTCGACGGGTGGTTGCAGAATAATGTCGATGTGGATGTGGTTGAATCTCGTGCCAGGAACCAGGATGTGTTGTGGTGTTGTCCTGTTGTGCCGAGATATTTTTGATTTTTGGCATGGAATGCATTCGCGCGACCATCGGATGGCGTCTTTGCGAATACCAGGCCAGACGAATTTTTGTGTCAGTGCTCGAGCTGTCACTCGACCGCTGGGATGAGCTTGACCGTGGATGACGTCGAATGCAACCCTGCGCAAAGATGCGGGCAGGTAGGGTCGCACGACGCCAGTGGAGACGTCACAAATGACGGGGTTGTCCTCCAGGTCCAGTAGTTGCAGGTTCAGCGAAGTTTGTCCGATCACTTGCTCCAACTCGTTGTCCAGTTGCTGTGCTGCACGGATGGTGGCGGCGTCGAGTAAGGTGGGCATCGTGATTGCATTGATGCGGGAGAGAGTATCCGCTGGAACGTTGTCCTCACCTTTGATGTGTTCAAGCTTGGTGTTGAACTGCGATATGAAGTCGAGCTGGTGCAGGACTCTTGGTGACAAGTCTTCGCTGGGCCGTCTGTGGCTGTTTTGTACCAGTGGTTTGTGGTCGGTCCGGGTTCGGAACTCACGACCGTCAAGTATGTGTCTAAAGAACTTGATGGCAGCGAAAACTGCAAGTAGTTCTCTATCGTAAGGGCTGTACTTCTTCTCTGTGCTCGTGAGTTTGCGAGAGAAGAAACCCAACGGCTGGATGATGTTGCCTTCGTGTTGCTCAAGTGTTCCACCGATGGCGACGTCTGAAGCATCTGTTGTTAGCACCAGCTGTCCAGTTGGTGAAATATAAGCGAGTTTTGTGGCTGTGATGAGTGCTTGCTTGCACTGTTCAAAGGCTTCAAGTGTTTGCGGAGTGTGAATGATGCGTTTCATGTCACGTTTCTTGGTGGAGCCTTTGAGACAGTCATTGAGGACGGCTTGGTGCTGTGCTGCATGCGGCATGCTCGATCTGAAATAATTTATGGTGCCTAGGAAGGCGCGCATGGCATGACAAGTTTCAGGCAAGGGAAAATTTTTTATTATTTCAACCTTGGCATCTGGGGCTGAGTAGCCAGTGCTAGTGATCTTATGACCTAGGAATATTACCTCTTCTTGACCGAAAGAGCACTTACTGGCGTTCATTGTCAGACCGTATTTTGCTAGTCTCTCGAAGATGATTCGCAGGTGTTCGAGGTGTTCTTCGTGCGTCTTTGACATTACCATAATGTCATCTATATACCAGACGACGAAGTCCAGGTCTTGAAAAATTAAGTCTGCGAAACGTTGAAAGGTCTGGGTGGCGTTTTTGAGACCTGGTGGCATTCTCAAGAAGACCCAGTTCCCGAAGGGCGTCGAGACGGCTGTCTTTGGTACGTCCTCTGGCGCCACAGGGATCTGGTAGAAGGCTTTCTCGAGATCGATGACGCTGAAAATTTTGTTACCGTGAACTTTAGTGGCAAGCAGGTCTTCGATCCGAGGAATGCTGTATTTGTCCGGTATGGTCTGGTTGTTGAGCCATCGGTAGTCTCCGGTTATGCGCCAAGAACCATTTTTTTTCTGCACCAGGTGGATGGGGCTGGCGTATGGACTGTTGCAGCGCCTGATGATGCCGTGGTGTTCAAGTAGCTTGAACTCTCGCTTCGCAGCTTCCAGTTTTTCGCCAGTCAGTCGCCGGGCTCGTTGAAAAACTGGTGGTCCCTTAGTTTCAATGTGGTGCATGGTGTCCGAGTTGAAAGCCATGTTGGGTGCTGCTCTGGGAAGAGAAAGGTGTTCGAATTCCCTGAGAAGGCTGTGGTACTGCTTGGGTGCGTCCGTAACGTAGGAAGCTGCAACCACTGAGAATCCGTGGAGGTTAGTTGGTTTTGTGAAGCCTCCAGACGAAACCGTGGTTTCTGGGTCCTGTAGTCGTTGTTGTTTCAGATCTATGACCAGACCGTAGTGGGTCAGTAGATCTGCGCCAATGATGGGTCTGTCAACGTCAGCAACGGTGAAGGCCCACCTGATCGGCCTTCGGATGCCCAGGTTAAGCTCCAGGTACTGCTGACCGTAGGTGTTGATGGTGGTCCCGTTTGCGGCGTGCAGCTTGAGACCAGCGGGCTGTGGAGTGTTTTTTAGAGCTGTAACAGGTAATATAGATAAAACTGAGCCGGAATCCACTAAGAAGGTGTTGTTTGAGTTCCGGTCCCAGATGAAGAGGCGGCTTTCTTGAGGTGTTTTAACTGGTTGCCTGTCGTCTACCGCCGAAACAGACGACAGTGGCCTTAGTTTTCCCTCTGCTGCAGAGGCTGGCCGTTATTGAAGTTGCAGGGCTGCAGGCATCTGTTGGCAGCCGAGCCAAATTTTGAATGGTAAAAGCATACTCCCGGTATGCCAGGTCCAGGGCTGTGAGGACGGCTGCGGCTGCGGCTGCGGCCACGTGGTGCACCACCGTTGTTGTTGAAGTTGTTGTTGTGGCGCTGCTGACCTGCAACCAGCGCGCGTACCTCAGCTAAAAGTTGAAGATTTGCAGCAAGCATTTGACCCATTGTATTGGCGATGGCGTTAAGCTGGCTGTTGTCCTGGTGACTTGCTGCAGCTACAGAAGAGCCTCGAGGAAGTTGTGGCTCAGGCTGGACGGCGAAAACTCCCGCTGAGGGGCTGCTGCGGATGAGTACCAGTAGTTCATCGGCCGCCTCGGTGAGCTCGTCTATGCTGCTTTTTTTAAGTGGCTGAAGTATCATCTGAGCCTTGCTTGGGAGGGCCTTGAACCACTTCACTCGTAGCGCCTTGTCGTCCAATGTACCCTGAGCTAATTCCCTCATACGTTTCATCAGAGTGGACGGTTTGTCATCTCCAAGGGTGAGGTCACCAAAAAGTTTTTCCAGTTTTTGGTCAGGAGGATCTGAAAAGTTTGCGATTAATTTCTCCTTCAAATTTTTATACTTATCCTGGGTTGGTGGGTTCGCCAGGATGTCGGAAACCTCCATCAATGCTTTCGGGTCAATGTGTGTCAGCACTGCGTTATAAAGTTCTAAGTCATCGGTGATGCCAGCGGCCGACAGGATGGCTTCGACCGTTTTGAACCAGATTTCTGGCATCGCGGATATGAATTGAGGCAGTTTGACGTCTTTGTTCGTTGACATTTTGAGATTGGTTCGTGGAGATAGAACGTTGTCGAGGACGTGCAGCTCCAAGCCAGAAGAAGAGTCTGTGGGCGACTGCTCAGAAAAGTTTGGCGATGATGGAGGTGACGCTGGAGGAGAGATTGACTCCACCGTGTCGTTGGTAGCAGGGAAGTCGTCGTCTGGAGTAGGAGTGACAGCGTCAACGGCCACAAAAAAGGTAGTAGATTTCTTACTGGTTGTTTGTACGGCAAGCTCTTCCTCTGGAGCAGGTGGAGGCGTACCGGCTGGTTGTTCTCCCTGCAGCTCGCTGGTGTCACGGTGTTCCTCTTCCACTTGGCGCTTAGCAGCAGCACGTGTTTGTCGGGGTGTATGGTACATGACACATCATGTGCCACATTTATGCAACCAAAACCCAAAGTTATTTTTAAAAAATGTACAGCACAGTTAAAATTTTGCACTGTTTGTTAAATGTTCACGCGCGTACTTCAGTAAGCGTAGCCAAGCCACTTTGAGCGCGTCGGTGCAGTGGCGGGAAACTGAAGTGGGGGCGGTAGCGTCTTGTGGGGGAGGGAGAGAGACGCTCTAATGGCGTGGAAAATTCCAGAAAACCGACGCCGTAATGGCGGCAACTGACGCGGCGTCACTTTCACTTTCGAATTTTCACAAAGTTTATTGTTTTTTAAAATCACGCTTTTTTCACTCACAAAATGTTTCAAAACTCGGGGTCACCAATGTGGTATTTTAGGGTTCAGGCACGTCAAGTTACCAGCTTGACGGGCGGTTGAATTTGACTTAGGCGTGTTCTATATCAGTGAGTGAGAAAAGGGATTGATAAATAATAAAAGCACTTGTTAGGTTAACTGTAGTTTAATGATAAAATGAAAATTAATGTTGACTGATTACAAGTTAAGAATGTATTTAGTTTAAGTGAATATAAAGATTATTTTGACCAAGCTACTCGGTTGAGCGTGGCTTGGGCTCTGCACGGCGTGCGTGGCGGTGCAAGACTGACTAGGGGGGCCCCCTGCGAACAGGGACGCTCAGGCCCAAAAGGGCCGCCTTGCTGCATCGGTGTTGGTGTGTGCGCTGTCCATGAGCGCCGCACAGTACACAGCGCGCGGTGCCAGGTTCTGCTTGCGCGGTTGCCGCTGTGCTTGTTGTGGCGGGTTTCCACGGGTCGCCACAGTGATGCTGTGATGCGGTGACGCAAATTTAACCTTTAAAATGAATTATTCGACTTTTTTTTCATATTTTACCCTGATTTAGCTTACAAACATTATGATATTTTTTTATTTAACTTCAATCTGTATAATTTAGGTGACGTCTGCAGTGATCAAATATCACTTAATTTTTTTTCTTATTTTACGGGTTCAGTAACAGCTGAATTTCTCATTTTGATTTGATTTATGTCAGTAAACCCTATCTAAACAGGAGAATTATGTTAAAAAAAAAATTTTTTTTTTTTTTTTACCTACTTTTCAGGGTAAAATGTTTTTATAAGAAATCATTTTTATATTTTATTAAAATTAATGCAGGTACATACAAAATTTAGGGAAATTAAAATAAAAAAATTTCCATTTTTTTTCAGAAAAACTTTGCATTAGAATTGAACTTTAAATAATTTTTAATTATTTTTAATTTCTTTTTATTTGGTTGGCTCATTATAATTTTAATTAATATTTCAAATTCAGCGCATTGTGAAACATCCGATGCGCGCGCATCTTTCTTGTCGCTTCATGCGATATTCTCTAAAAATTCTTGTTTAAACCTGCTTATCGTTGGTTGTCGATGATTTTTCTACGAATTCCGAGTCCAACCAAAGTCAAAGCGTATTTTCTGTAGATAATTGTGATTCAAAATAATTTTGGGATTTCCATTACTTTTCTGAAAACTCGCAGTGCTCACTTGATAGGTAATTAAAAATAAACGTCATTTTTTCATAGTTACAAAATTCGAAGTTTCAAGCAAGTTGTTGTTGACAGTATATTTTTTTCTAGTGTTTTAAGTGACACAGTGAAGAAGCCCCAACTAAATGTCAACTAAATGATTATAATTACTTTTAACTGGTAAATTGTATTGAAAAAGTAAGTTAAATTGACTATCTTACAAAATATTAATGTTATTTTTCTGTGAATTATAATGTAACCTCTAAACTGATAAAAATTTCAGATGGAATCAGGGAAACATGATCCTAAAATAATCAAAGTAGATTATGATGGTATTACCAAAAATCTTGTTGCAAATGGCAACAAAATTTCTAAAACAACCATTAGTGATAGTTTCTGTGTCACTGGTGGTAGTCTTTCTTGTAGTCTGCAGGGTGAACAATGTTACACACCAACGGATGAGCAAAACTTTTTTTTAATTGAAAATATAGATGTATATACTTTGACGATTAACAAGAGTAAGATCGTATTTAAATTATTTCTTTTTCACTACAGTCACTACATACTTATCTAATTTTACAGTTGAGAATAAAAATGAATCTATTTCTGATGCCAGGAATGAGCGATTAAGAACTTATTTAAATAAAATTTATGACTCAGGTGAACCTGCAAGCAGCAGTAGTGTGGTGAGAAATTGATTTTGATGAATATATCACAATACTTAATTTACTTTAATTATTATTTTGGTGTCTTACAGAAAAATAGGAAAAAAATTTGCTCAAAGAAAGCTGATGTGAATGAATCTGCTACGATCAACACCCCACTCAAAGTAGTTCAAGTTGCCAAATCAAGTAGAAAAAGAGTTATTTATGTTAAGTGGTGGCATAAAGATTTGACGGATACTCAACATTTACCCAAAACGAAATCATCATTTCCAGTTTATTTCTTGGAGAATAAAAGTTACACAGTTGCTGAAATAATTTCCAGTTTCAAAGTTGAAATTATTAAAAACACCGCTTATGATAATGCAGATTTTGAAAATTGTCATGAATCTTTAGGACTTCCTCCCCCACCCGATAATGATGAAGGCAAAGTCACTGTAATCAATGATTTTTTAAATGAAAATAAGCAAATTTGTACTATTTGGGACTTTGTGAAAATTCATAAAGGAAACAAACGCAGTTTTATATTGTATTTACTAACTGAAGAAGTTAAAAAAGTCGAGCCAGCAGAAAATTTTAGAGTATGTAAAACAGGTATGTTATATTTTTTAATGACTTAATTTTAGCCTTGATATCACTTTTAAAAATATTTTTAATAAACTTTTTCAAAGTTGTATTATTAGTGGAAATGAAGAAAATCAGATTGGTTTTGAAATGGTTTTGAAAAAAAAAAAAAATTTTCTATAAATGTTAAATAATTCAAGATATAAATTTAAATTAACTGCTGTTTTTTATTGTAATGAACATTTTGCATTATAATATATTACTCTCAATTCTAACTTTTTGATTTTTAGGCATTGATACGGATAGCTCTGAAAAGTCTTTTTCATTCCCGACAGTTGATATTTTCAAAATACCTACTGCAACAGATGTTTCACAGAATACTGCCAGATCTCTCAAAAGTGATGTACATTCAAATATCAACTCAGCTATTTCTTCATACACTTCTCAAATATTCGGTATGCTATTACATTAATATTTAAGTTTATATAAATTTTCTACCTTCAATTAAAATATTTGAATATGATAAAAAATTGATTTACTTAAAAAAATTTGTTATAACTTATTAATAAAATATTTTTTACAAATATAGTATATGCCACTCGCCTTTTGAATTTTTTTTTTTTCTAAAAATCAAAATTTTTTTTATTTTTTAACACTAGTTTCAGTTGTAATAATTTTAACTTAAATAATATCAATGATCTGTTTTTTACACTCTTCAAATTATTTTACATTGTTTACAGTACTTAAAATTTAATAATAATAATTATTTCTCTACCTAACACTATTTTTAAAATCCCGTAGGTTCTGCAGTCGTCAAAGGCAACTCCATAAACAATTCTAATATGATCAGATCTGGACCCCTTACTACTTCAGTAATAAAAACTAAAGCGTCAACCAGACCAGAGTCTGGAAAAAGGTCTTATAGTCATGAATGTGAGTTTATCTACAAGTTTTTCATTTATTGTTGGATCATTTCATTTCAACAAATCGATCATTTTTTCAGATCTCAATAAGATTGCAGAAGCTACTTCTTCTAAAGTTACAAAAATATTAGAAGATGAGCAAGAAAAAACTGAAAAAGAAAATAGAGTTCCACAAATAGAAACACACAATCTTAGTTTAGTGTCAAAAATTCAATTTCCAGAACTCACTATAAATTACAATGAGCTTCTTGGCAAAGGAACATTCGGTGAAGTTTATATTGGAGTATGGCTTAGGAAAAAGTACGCAGTCAAGTGTATTGACTTCGATGGATCGGAAGAAAGATTGTTAATCAGGGAAATCTCGATTCTGGCTGCATTAAGCCATGACAATATTGTTCGATTAAGTGCTGTTTGCATAAAAAAGCCTAAGCTATATATAGTTATGGAACTTTTTAAGAGTGAAAGTTTAAAAGAAGTTTTATATAATGACAGGGTAAAGCAGCAATTTGCTTTGGATGGGAATTCAAAAATCAAAATTTTATCTCAAATTTGCCAAGCTATTTTATACCTTCATTATAAGACCGTTATTCATCGTGATATAAAACCCGGCAATATCCTAGTTAATAAAAATTTCGACATAAAGATCTGTGATTTTGGCTTCAGTAAGATTGGTGATTTAGCAACAGGTTTGATGACAACAAAAGGGAAAAAGCATGTAGTAGGAACTAAAATGTATTTAGCACCGGAATTACTATTAAAATTTGAAGAAGCGACGGTTCACTCAGACATGTGGGCCCTGGGTTGCACTCTAGTTGAAATATTTAAAGAAAGGCTGACTTGGGATGAAGAGCTCGAAAATCGGACAATGACAGAAATTTTGCAAAATAAACTAGTACCTTCTTTCGTTGGTGTTCCGCAATTCTTAGAGAAAGTTTTATTAGATTGCTTCTCTTACGATAAATTACTCAGGCCAACTGCTGAAATGATTTTAAACAGTTTGCCGACAGAGTTTTAAGAATAATAATGTAGTTTACGAAGGTAGGTTAGCTGAAGTTATGAAATCTGAAATTTTTTTTTTTCTTACAAAATAAAAATAAATCTGCTTTTTAACACTTGTTTCTAATGTATTCTGTTCAAAATTTTCCTATACTGCCAGCGAATACTTGTCAGTACTGCAAAAATAATATTTTTGACAAATCCAAAATTGCAGGTTACAATTAGAACTACACATTATATTCAATACCAAAATATGTATGAAACAATCTTACACCAAATTTTTTTACATCCAAGCAGCATAACCAGCATAAGTCTCAAATTGTTGACTTAAAAAAGAAAGTATTTCTGCAGTATGCACAAGTATTCGTTGGCAGCCTAGAAATATTTTAGTTTTAGTACACAAAGTGTATAAAGAAATTCATTTAAAAAAAAGCAGATTATTATAGATTTTAAATAATATAATTTTTCGATAAAAATTTCAATTGATTTCATGTACAGGCACAATCTATATTATAACCGGTATAACAAATTTAAAAGTCATAATAAGATGAAAAAATTCGAATTATGTTTTATTTCTTAAATGTAAGAAGCTACACATTATATGTTTAATGTTTACTTATGAATTACATGTTTTTATGTAAAGTTATTATTTGATGTAAAAAGTATTTATAATAATTTAAAGAAAGTTTTAATCAATGTTTAATTTCTTAAATTAAATTTAATTTAAGAAGAGTAGTAAATTTAATTAAATTTAAGAATTTAATTTAAGAATAAAATTAAATTTAAGAAGCTGCATATGATTACCATGTCGAAAGTTTATTTATGAACGAGATGTTTTTATTTATAATTATTATTTTATAAAAAAAAGCAAAGAAATGCAGTTACATATATTTCGTTACATTGAAGATATTTTCACTCAAATCATAGGATAAAAATGTCAAATAACTATTGCAAACAAATCTGCAAGATACTTATTTTGTTAAGGACTAATTACTTTCAGAATGTTTTTAAAAATATAAAATATTAAAAATTTCACGATTTTTATCAGTGTTGGCTCGCCAGAGATTGATGAATTCAATATCAATAAGTATTTGTTACTAGAATTTATAATTTCTATTCTTCGATATTTCGTAGCAGCGTGTAAACCAAAAATTGATTTCATAAAATCTAAGTAGGTGAAAGCTTTAAAAAGAACTATATTTTCATTAAATAATTATTATTGTTTCGTTTTTCAAGTCTATATACTTCATTATAATGACTACATTAAACTAGTTCAGTAGAAATATAATAACTCATTAATAATAAGTTTATCTTGAAAAAATTAATTGATTTTTTATTTCTTAAAATTTTCTATACAAAGGCGATGTGTAAGGATGATGAGTCTTTTGGATATTGTTAAAAACTGCAATATTATCTTTATTTTTTGTACAATTTTACTGTTTATAAAGTTTCATGTCAGTCAATAAATAAAAATTAACACAACTGATCTTTTTACCATTTTTTATATTTAATTTGATTTTTTCTATTGCATACAATTATTTCTCTATTAGTTTAAAATTGTTGTAATTGTTTCTATTATTGATAAATATAGTTCAAATGCTTCTTCATTAGTTGATGGCATTTGTGTACCAGGTTTTAAAAATTCTACCATTTCCATGAATGTAGGTGAGCATAAATAAGGTTCCTCAGTAAATTCTCTTAAGCATAATTCAACTTTTTCTAAATCAACATTTTTTTTACGATCTTCGCCTCCAATACTTTCAGGCCAATGAAATAACTCGTTCGGCTTACCACCAGGAATGTCTCTACCTTTCTGTTGCCTGATGTGATGCTCATTCCATTCTTTTCTTGTAAATTCCATCTCTTCTTTTATTAACTTTCCATAACAAAACCTAAGGCATTCTATGTGTAGTCGGTCGTGGACATCAATTAAATTATCATTTTCCATCATTTTAAACAAGTCTATATAAAACTGCAACAAGTGCTCTCTGAACTCTCTCCAGTATGATTCGATTCGCTGATTATGCGTGCTTTTTCCTTTGACATAGCTCTTTAAACCAGCATGTTTATCTTCGTGAGGAAGTCTTAAGGCCACTTGTAAATCTCCCATAATTGTTGCCTCGGTGCCTTTGTCAGTCCTTAGTATAGTTGGCAGACACTGCTGTTTTTTAACTAATTTCAAAAAGTAATTTGCTACAATTTCAGGTTTATTATTTGAATACGCCACCTCCACAGATAAAACTTTCTTGGAGAAACCATCGATAAATCCATAAATTGGAAAACCATAGCGTTTTAGTTTATCGTGGTTGTCTGAGTGCCACAAGAAATTTGGCCCTGGTACTTTATAAACTCGTCTTTTTAATCTGTAGCGAGACCGGGCTTCTACACCATCAGGATCCAATTCTCTTAACATCATCATAACAGTTTTTTGCTTTACAGTTAATCCATAAACATTTTTAATTCTCTTCCACATAGACCTATAGCCAAGTTTGCAACCACTGCCTTGAATTTCTAAATATATTGCAAGTAGAATGTGTTCAGGTGGACTTTCAATTATATTTTTTCTTCTTTTTCCATTTTTGCTGAGAATCCTAGATAAAGTTCTTAATGAAATTTTTTTTCCATATTTTTTATTTAGCATATGAACAATAGCTTTGTGACTGTAATCTTTTTGAAAATATTTGTTAATAATTTCATTGAATTCTTCTTTGCTCATTTCAATTTGAGCCATCTGCAAATGAAAACAAGTTATTTTTATTAGTACATGGTTAATCGAATTTTATATTTACTTTAATATTAAAAATTTGTCATTTCAACAAAGTAAGAAAGCAAGCAAATATTACATATTTTTTAGAAGCTCTTGTGACGTGAAATTGATAGAAAAAAAAAAAAAAAAAAAAAAAATCGATGAGAAGGTTAGAATTCAAAAAAAAAAATTTATTTTTCAGATAACCGGTTCTAAAATTAATTTACTTACACTTGAATAACGATTTGATGATTAAATAGACAAAAATTACGATTGAAATTATTTTTTCGAGAGCCTTTAGAGAAAAATTATTTATTTATTTTTTTTTTTATCATATCACAACACTTACCTTTCCTATTTTCTACAATAGAAATCGGCATAATATTTATTAAAATTGACACACTAAGCGTTGAAATAAAAATGACTATACGTTACTCATCAACTATAAAGTTATTAAAAAATAACTAAAAAGCGAGTTCAACCTATTAGTTTTGTTTACTAACAACATTCGATTGAGAAAATAGCAGACGACTCTATTTGTGGTTTAAACGAAGGAAAATTTTTAATTTGATATCAATATAGTAGCACTATGGTTCCACTATTAATTTATTTTGTAAATACCATGACCCGAGACGTATATTGGATTACTTTTTAATTCTACGGAATCAAACAGTTGTAAAAAAAGTCGAATAATTCATTTTAAAGGTTAAATTTGCGTCACCGCATCACAGCATCACTACGTCGCAGCGCGCTTGCATGAGCTGCGCGACGACATGGCTATAGGTGGCGTATAGGCACTTCCGTAGTTACGGAAGTGCCTATACGCCACCTATAGCCATGTCGTCGCGCAGCTCATGCAAGCGCGCTGCGACGTAGTGTGTGGTATTTTAGGGTTCAGGCACGTCAAGTTACCAGCTTGACGGGCGGTTGAATTTGACTTAGGCGTGTTCTATATCAGTGAGTGAGAAAAGGGATTGATAAATAATAAAAGCACTTGTTAGGTTAACTGTAGTTTAATGATAAAATGAAAATTAATGTTGACTGATTACAAGTTAAGAATGTATTTAGTTTAAGTGAATATAAAGATTATTTTGACCAAGCTACTCGGTTGAGCGTGGCTTGGGCTCTGCACGGCGTGCGTGGCGGTGCAAGACTGACTAGGGGGGCCCCCTGCGAACAGGGACGCTCAGGCCCAAAAGGGCCGCCTTGCTGCATCGGTGTTGGTGTGTGCGCTGTCCATGAGCGCCGCACAGTACACAGCGCGCGGTGCCAGGTTCTGCTTGCGCGGTTGCCGCTGTGCTTGTTGTGGCGGGTTTCCACGGGTCGCCACAGCTACCCCCTCTCCAGAGAGCTTCGCAGGACGAAGGAGCGAAGGGAGCGAAAAATGAACTTTCCGTGGTGGCTTTTGCTGTTGCTGAGGAGCTTGTTGTTGTTGCTGTTGCTGCTGAGGAACTGAAAAGAGTTGTTGAAGTTCGTGGCCAAGGTTCCACTGGAAAGGTTCTTGCTGAGATGACGAAGGAGTAGATGTTTGTTGTGGCTCAGACTCCGCGCTTGGTTGTTGTTGTCGATGAGGGGTAGTTTGATGCTGTGTCTTAGATTGTTTTGTTTGTTTTTGTTGAGGAGCAGCTTGTTGCCGTGGCTCAGACTCGTTGTTGCCCTGGGTTGAGGTTGAGGGCTGAGGTTCAGGATTTTGGCTGTGCTCCACCCGTGGTAACCTGACATGATCCAGACGTTCCAGGTATGCAGGCTTAAGTTGGTCAGTGGAGACAGTTTTTTCTGCACCATCCTGGTCGATGACGTAGCGTTTTTCGTCTAACCTCCGAATGACCTTATGTGGTCCTGTGTACGGAGGTGTCAGCATGGGTTTGACTCCGTCGACACGACGAAAAACGTGTGTGCTGGTGGCCAAGTCCTTGAAGACGAACTGCTTGTCCGGCTTTATGTGATGTGCCGAGGGTACAGGCTGCAAGGCTTGGAAATGTGCACGGATTTTCTGCAAGAAAGTGACTGGGTTTACTGGTAAGTCACGAGTGATAAAAAACTCACCAGGAATGCGGATGGTTGCTCCATATAGCATTTCAGCTGGTGACGCGCCGAGGTCCGGCTTGTAAGATGTTCGTAGACCAAGCAGAACTGTCGGAAGGATCTGGGTCCACGGGAACTTGTCAGAGTGACACATGAGGGCGGCTTTCAGTGTCCTGTGCATCCGCTCACACATGCCATTTGATTGTGGGTGCCAAGAAGTCGTTCTGATTTTGTTGGAAAGTCCCACTAGACGGCCAAGGGACTTGAAAAGATCTGACTCGAACTGACTTCCTTGATCTGATGTTATGGTGATGGGGGTACCGTATTGACAGATCCAGTGTCGGTACAGCTCCCAGGCGACTGTTTCGGCCAGCATGTCCTTCATGGGTACTGCTTGTGGCCATCTGGTGAAGCGATCCACGATGGTGAGACAGTATTTGTAACCGTCGACGGGTGGTTGCAGAATAATGTCGATGTGGATGTGGTTGAATCTCGTGCCAGGAACCAGGATGTGTTGTGGTGTTGTCCTGTTGTGCCGAGATATTTTTGATTTTTGGCATGGAATGCATTCGCGCGACCATCGGATGGCGTCTTTGCGAATACCAGGCCAGACGAATTTTTGTGTCAGTGCTCGAGCTGTCACTCGACCGCTGGGATGAGCTTGACCGTGGATGACGTCGAATGCAACCCTGCGCAAAGATGCGGGCAGGTAGGGTCGCACGACGCCAGTGGAGACGTCACAAATGACGGGGTTGTCCTCCAGGTCCAGTAGTTGCAGGTTCAGCGAAGTTTGTCCGATCACTTGCTCCAACTCGTTGTCCAGTTGCTGTGCTGCACGGATGGTGGCGGCGTCGAGTAAGGTGGGCATCGTGATTGCATTGATGCGGGAGAGAGTATCCGCTGGAACGTTGTCCTCACCTTTGATGTGTTCAAGCTTGGTGTTGAACTGCGATATGAAGTCGAGCTGGTGCAGGACTCTTGGTGACAAGTCTTCGCTGGGCCGTCTGTGGCTGTTTTGTACCAGTGGTTTGTGGTCGGTCCGGGTTCGGAACTCACGACCGTCAAGTATGTGTCTAAAGAACTTGATGGCAGCGAAAACTGCAAGTAGTTCTCTATCGTAAGGGCTGTACTTCTTCTCTGTGCTCGTGAGTTTGCGAGAGAAGAAACCCAACGGCTGGATGATGTTGCCTTCGTGTTGCTCAAGTGTTCCACCGATGGCGACGTCTGAAGCATCTGTTGTTAGCACCAGCTGTCCAGTTGGTGAAATATAAGCGAGTTTTGTGGCTGTGATGAGTGCTTGCTTGCACTGTTCAAAGGCTTCAAGTGTTTGCGGAGTGTGAATGATGCGTTTCATGTCACGTTTCTTGGTGGAGCCTTTGAGACAGTCATTGAGGACGGCTTGGTGCTGTGCTGCATGCGGCATGCTCGATCTGAAATAATTTATGGTGCCTAGGAAGGCGCGCATGGCATGACAAGTTTCAGGCAAGGGAAAATTTTTTATTATTTCAACCTTGGCATCTGGGGCTGAGTAGCCAGTGCTAGTGATCTTATGACCTAGGAATATTACCTCTTCTTGACCGAAAGAGCACTTACTGGCGTTCATTGTCAGACCGTATTTTGCTAGTCTCTCGAAGATGATTCGCAGGTGTTCGAGGTGTTCTTCGTGCGTCTTTGACATTACCATAATGTCATCTATATACCAGACGACGAAGTCCAGGTCTTGAAAAATTAAGTCTGCGAAACGTTGAAAGGTCTGGGTGGCGTTTTTGAGACCTGGTGGCATTCTCAAGAAGACCCAGTTCCCGAAGGGCGTCGAGACGGCTGTCTTTGGTACGTCCTCTGGCGCCACAGGGATCTGGTAGAAGGCTTTCTCGAGATCGATGACGCTGAAAATTTTGTTACCGTGAACTTTAGTGGCAAGCAGGTCTTCGATCCGAGGAATGCTGTATTTGTCCGGTATGGTCTGGTTGTTGAGCCATCGGTAGTCTCCGGTTATGCGCCAAGAACCATTTTTTTTCTGCACCAGGTGGATGGGGCTGGCGTATGGACTGTTGCAGCGCCTGATGATGCCGTGGTGTTCAAGTAGCTTGAACTCTCGCTTCGCAGCTTCCAGTTTTTCGCCAGTCAGTCGCCGGGCTCGTTGAAAAACTGGTGGTCCCTTAGTTTCAATGTGGTGCATGGTGTCCGAGTTGAAAGCCATGTTGGGTGCTGCTCTGGGAAGAGAAAGGTGTTCGAATTCCCTGAGAAGGCTGTGGTACTGCTTGGGTGCGTCCGTAACGTAGGAAGCTGCAACCACTGAGAATCCGTGGAGGTTAGTTGGTTTTGTGAAGCCTCCAGACGAAACCGTGGTTTCTGGGTCCTGTAGTCGTTGTTGTTTCAGATCTATGACCAGACCGTAGTGGGTCAGTAGATCTGCGCCAATGATGGGTCTGTCAACGTCAGCAACGGTGAAGGCCCACCTGATCGGCCTTCGGATGCCCAGGTTAAGCTCCAGGTACTGCTGACCGTAGGTGTTGATGGTGGTCCCGTTTGCGGCGTGCAGCTTGAGACCAGCGGGCTGTGGAGTGTTTTTTAGAGCTGTAACAGGTAATATAGATAAAACTGAGCCGGAATCCACTAAGAAGGTGTTGTTTGAGTTCCGGTCCCAGATGAAGAGGCGGCTTTCTTGAGGTGTTTTAACTGGTTGCCTGTCGTCTACCGCCGAAACAGACGACAGTGGCCTTAGTTTTCCCTCTGCTGCAGAGGCTGGCCGTTATTGAAGTTGCAGGGCTGCAGGCATCTGTTGGCAGCCGAGCCAAATTTTGAATGGTAAAAGCATACTCCCGGTATGCCAGGTCCAGGGCTGTGAGGACGGCTGCGGCTGCGGCTGCGGCCACGTGGTGCACCACCGTTGTTGTTGAAGTTGTTGTTGTGGCGCTGCTGACCTGCAACCAGCGCGCGTACCTCAGCTAAAAGTTGAAGATTTGCAGCAAGCATTTGACCCATTGTATTGGCGATGGCGTTAAGCTGGCTGTTGTCCTGGTGACTTGCTGCAGCTACAGAAGAGCCTCGAGGAAGTTGTGGCTCAGGCTGGACGGCGAAAACTCCCGCTGAGGGGCTGCTGCGGATGAGTACCAGTAGTTCATCGGCCGCCTCGGTGAGCTCGTCTATGCTGCTTTTTTTAAGTGGCTGAAGTATCATCTGAGCCTTGCTTGGGAGGGCCTTGAACCACTTCACTCGTAGCGCCTTGTCGTCCAATGTACCCTGAGCTAATTCCCTCATACGTTTCATCAGAGTGGACGGTTTGTCATCTCCAAGGGTGAGGTCACCAAAAAGTTTTTCCAGTTTTTGGTCAGGAGGATCTGAAAAGTTTGCGATTAATTTCTCCTTCAAATTTTTATACTTATCCTGGGTTGGTGGGTTCGCCAGGATGTCGGAAACCTCCATCAATGCTTTCGGGTCAATGTGTGTCAGCACTGCGTTATAAAGTTCTAAGTCATCGGTGATGCCAGCGGCCGACAGGATGGCTTCGACCGTTTTGAACCAGATTTCTGGCATCGCGGATATGAATTGAGGCAGTTTGACGTCTTTGTTCGTTGACATTTTGAGATTGGTTCGTGGAGATAGAACGTTGTCGAGGACGTGCAGCTCCAAGCCAGAAGAAGAGTCTGTGGGCGACTGCTCAGAAAAGTTTGGCGATGATGGAGGTGACGCTGGAGGAGAGATTGACTCCACCGTGTCGTTGGTAGCAGGGAAGTCGTCGTCTGGAGTAGGAGTGACAGCGTCAACGGCCACAAAAAAGGTAGTAGATTTCTTACTGGTTGTTTGTACGGCAAGCTCTTCCTCTGGAGCAGGTGGAGGCGTACCGGCTGGTTGTTCTCCCTGCAGCTCGCTGGTGTCACGGTGTTCCTCTTCCACTTGGCGCTTAGCAGCAGCACGTGTTTGTCGGGGTGTATGGTACATGACACATCATGTGCCACATTTATGCAACCAAAACCCAAAGTTATTTTTAAAAAATGTACAGCACAGTTAAAATTTTGCACTGTTTGTTAAATGTTCACGCGCGTACTTCAGTAAGCGTAGCCAAGCCACTTTGAGCGCGTCGGTGCAGTGGCGGGAAACTGAAGTGGGGGCGGTAGCGTCTTGTGGGGGAGGGAGAGAGACGCTCTAATGGCGTGGAAAATTCCAGAAAACCGACGCCGTAATGGCGGCAACTGACGCGGCGTCACTTTCACTTTCGAATTTTCACAAAGTTTATTGTTTTTTAAAATCACGCTTTTTTCACTCACAAAATGTTTCAAAACTCGGGGTCACCAATGTGGTATTTTAGGGTTCAGGCACGTCAAGTTACCAGCTTGACGGGCGGTTGAATTTGACTTAGGCGTGTTCTATATCAGTGAGTGAGAAAAGGGATTGATAAATAATAAAAGCACTTGTTAGGTTAACTGTAGTTTAATGATAAAATGAAAATTAATGTTGACTGATTACAAGTTAAGAATGTATTTAGTTTAAGTGAATATAAAGATTATTTTGACCAAGCTACTCGGTTGAGCGTGGCTTGGGCTCTGCACGGCGTGCGTGGCGGTGCAAGACTGACTAGGGGGGCCCCCTGCGAACAGGGACGCTCAGGCCCAAAAGGGCCGCCTTGCTGCATCGGTGTTGGTGTGTGCGCTGTCCATGAGCGCCGCACAGTACACAGCGCGCGGTGCCAGGTTCTGCTTGCGCGGTTGCCGCTGTGCTTGTTGTGGCGGGTTTCCACGGGTCGCCACAGTGATGCTGTGATGCGGTGACGCAAATTTAACCTTTAAAATGAATTATTCGACTTTTTTTTCATATTTTACCCTGATTTAGCTTACAAACATTATGATATTTTTTTATTTAACTTCAATCTGTATAATTTAGGTGACGTCTGCAGTGATCAAATATCACTTAATTTTTTTTCTTATTTTACGGGTTCAGTAACAGCTGAATTTCTCATTTTGATTTGATTTATGTCAGTAAACCCTATCTAAACAGGAGAATTATGTTAAAAAAAAAATTTTTTTTTTTTTTTTACCTACTTTTCAGGGTAAAATGTTTTTATAAGAAATCATTTTTATATTTTATTAAAATTAATGCAGGTACATACAAAATTTAGGGAAATTAAAATAAAAAAATTTCCATTTTTTTTCAGAAAAACTTTGCATTAGAATTGAACTTTAAATAATTCTTAATTATTTTTAATTTCTTTTTATTTGGTTGGCTCATTATAATTTTAATTAATATTTCAAATTCAGCGCATTGTGAAACATCCGATGCGCGCGCATCTTTCTTGTCGCTTCATGCGATATTCTCTAAAAATTCTTGTTTAAACCTGCTTATCGTTGGTTGTCGATGATTTTTCTACGAATTCCGAGTCCAACCAAAGTCAAAGCGTATTTTCTGTAGATAATTGTGATTCAAAATAATTTTGGGATTTCCATTACTTTTCTGAAAACTCGCAGTGCTCACTTGATAGGTAATTAAAAATAAACGTCATTTTTTCATAGTTACAAAATTCGAAGTTTCAAGCAAGTTGTTGTTGACAGTATATTTTTTTCTAGTGTTTTAAGTGACACAGTGAAGAAGCCCCAACTAAATGTCAACTAAATGATTATAATTACTTTTAACTGGTAAATTGTATTGAAAAAGTAAGTTAAATTGACTATCTTACAAAATATTAATGTTATTTTTCTGTGAATTATAATGTAACCTCTAAACTGATAAAAATTTCAGATGGAATCAGGGAAACATGATCCTAAAATAATCAAAGTAGATTATGATGGTATTACCAAAAATCTTGTTGCAAATGGCAACAAAATTTCTAAAACAACCATTAGTGATAGTTTCTGTGTCACTGGTGGTAGTCTTTCTTGTAGTCTGCAGGGTGAACAATGTTACACACCAACGGATGAGCAAAACTTTTTTTTAATTGAAAATATAGATGTATATACTTTGACGATTAACAAGAGTAAGATCGTATTTAAATTATTTCTTTTTCACTACAGTCACTACATACTTATCTAATTTTACAGTTGAGAATAAAAATGAATCTATTTCTGATGCCAGGAATGAGCGATTAAGAACTTATTTAAATAAAATTTATGACTCAGGTGAACCTGCAAGCAGCAGTAGTGTGGTGAGAAATTGATTTTGATGAATATATCACAATACTTAATTTACTTTAATTATTATTTTGGTGTCTTACAGAAAAATAGGAAAAAAATTTGCTCAAAGAAAGCTGATGTGAATGAATCTGCTACGATCAACACCCCACTCAAAGTAGTTCAAGTTGCCAAATCAAGTAGAAAAAGAGTTATTTATGTTAAGTGGTGGCATAAAGATTTGACGGATACTCAACATTTACCCAAAACGAAATCATCATTTCCAGTTTATTTCTTGGAGAATAAAAGTTACACAGTTGCTGAAATAATTTCCAGTTTCAAAGTTGAAATTATTAAAAACACCGCTTATGATAATGCAGATTTTGAAAATTGTCATGAATCTTTAGGACTTCCTCCCCCACCCGATAATGATGAAGGCAAAGTCACTGTAATCAATGATTTTTTAAATGAAAATAAGCAAATTTGTACTATTTGGGACTTTGTGAAAATTCATAAAGGAAACAAACGCAGTTTTATATTGTATTTACTAACTGAAGAAGTTAAAAAAGTCGAGCCAGCAGAAAATTTTAGAGTATGTAAAACAGGTATGTTATATTTTTTAATGACTTAATTTTAGCCTTGATATCACTTTTAAAAATATTTTTAATAAACTTTTTCAAAGTTGTATTATTAGTGGAAATGAAGAAAATCAGATTGGTTTTGAAATGGTTTTGAAAAAAAAAAAAAATTTTCTATAAATGTTAAATAATTCAAGATATAAATTTAAATTAACTGCTGTTTTTTATTGTAATGAACATTTTGCATTATAATATATTACTCTCAATTCTAACTTTTTGATTTTTAGGCATTGATACGGATAGCTCTGAAAAGTCTTTTTCATTCCCGACAGTTGATATTTTCAAAATACCTACTGCAACAGATGTTTCACAGAATACTGCCAGATCTCTCAAAAGTGATGTACATTCAAATATCAACTCAGCTATTTCTTCATACACTTCTCAAATATTCGGTATGCTATTACATTAATATTTAAGTTTATATAAATTTTCTACCTTCAATTAAAATATTTGAATATGATAAAAAATTGATTTACTTAAAAAAATTTGTTATAACTTATTAATAAAATATTTTTTACAAATATAGTATATGCCACTCGCCTTTTGAATTTTTTTTTTTTCTAAAAATCAAAATTTTTTTTATTTTTTAACACTAGTTTCAGTTGTAATAATTTTAACTTAAATAATATCAATGATCTGTTTTTTACACTCTTCAAATTATTTTACATTGTTTACAGTACTTAAAATTTAATAATAATAATTATTTCTCTACCTAACACTATTTTTAAAATCCCGTAGGTTCTGCAGTCGTCAAAGGCAACTCCATAAACAATTCTAATATGATCAGATCTGGACCCCTTACTACTTCAGTAATAAAAACTAAAGCGTCAACCAGACCAGAGTCTGGAAAAAGGTCTTATAGTCATGAATGTGAGTTTATCTACAAGTTTTTCATTTATTGTTGGATCATTTCATTTCAACAAATCGATCATTTTTTCAGATCTCAATAAGATTGCAGAAGCTACTTCTTCTAAAGTTACAAAAATATTAGAAGATGAGCAAGAAAAAACTGAAAAAGAAAATAGAGTTCCACAAATAGAAACACACAATCTTAGTTTAGTGTCAAAAATTCAATTTCCAGAACTCACTATAAATTACAATGAGCTTCTTGGCAAAGGAACATTCGGTGAAGTTTATATTGGAGTATGGCTTAGGAAAAAGTACGCAGTCAAGTGTATTGACTTCGATGGATCGGAAGAAAGATTGTTAATCAGGGAAATCTCGATTCTGGCTGCATTAAGCCATGACAATATTGTTCGATTAAGTGCTGTTTGCATAAAAAAGCCTAAGCTATATATAGTTATGGAACTTTTTAAGAGTGAAAGTTTAAAAGAAGTTTTATATAATGACAGGGTAAAGCAGCAATTTGCTTTGGATGGGAATTCAAAAATCAAAATTTTATCTCAAATTTGCCAAGCTATTTTATACCTTCATTATAAGACCGTTATTCATCGTGATATAAAACCCGGCAATATCCTAGTTAATAAAAATTTCGACATAAAGATCTGTGATTTTGGCTTCAGTAAGATTGGTGATTTAGCAACAGGTTTGATGACAACAAAAGGGAAAAAGCATGTAGTAGGAACTAAAATGTATTTAGCACCGGAATTACTATTAAAATTTGAAGAAGCGACGGTTCACTCAGACATGTGGGCCCTGGGTTGCACTCTAGTTGAAATATTTAAAGAAAGGCTGACTTGGGATGAAGAGCTCGAAAATCGGACAATGACAGAAATTTTGCAAAATAAACTAGTACCTTCTTTCGTTGGTGTTCCGCAATTCTTAGAGAAAGTTTTATTAGATTGCTTCTCTTACGATAAATTACTCAGGCCAACTGCTGAAATGATTTTAAACAGTTTGCCGACAGAGTTTTAAGAATAATAATGTAGTTTACGAAGGTAGGTTAGCTGAAGTTATGAAATCTGAAATTTTTTTTTTTCTTACAAAATAAAAATAAATCTGCTTTTTAACACTTGTTTCTAATGTATTCTGTTCAAAATTTTCCTATACTGCCAGCGAATACTTGTCAGTACTGCAAAAATAATATTTTTGACAAATCCAAAATTGCAGGTTACAATTAGAACTACACATTATATTCAATACCAAAATATGTATGAAACAATCTTACACCAAATTTTTTTACATCCAAGCAGCATAACCAGCATAAGTCTCAAATTGTTGACTTAAAAAAGAAAGTATTTCTGCAGTATGCACAAGTATTCGTTGGCAGCCTAGAAATATTTTAGTTTTAGTACACAAAGTGTATAAAGAAATTCATTTAAAAAAAAGCAGATTATTATAGATTTTAAATAATATAATTTTTCGATAAAAATTTCAATTGATTTCATGTACAGGCACAATCTATATTATAACCGGTATAACAAATTTAAAAGTCATAATAAGATGAAAAAATTCGAATTATGTTTTATTTCTTAAATGTAAGAAGCTACACATTATATGTTTAATGTTTACTTATGAATTACATGTTTTTATGTAAAGTTATTATTTGATGTAAAAAGTATTTATAATAATTTAAAGAAAGTTTTAATCAATGTTTAATTTCTTAAATTAAATTTAATTTAAGAAGAGTAGTAAATTTAATTAAATTTAAGAATTTAATTTAAGAATAAAATTAAATTTAAGAAGCTGCATATGATTACCATGTCGAAAGTTTATTTATGAACGAGATGTTTTTATTTATAATTATTATTTTATAAAAAAAAGCAAAGAAATGCAGTTACATATATTTCGTTACATTGAAGATATTTTCACTCAAATCATAGGATAAAAATGTCAAATAACTATTGCAAACAAATCTGCAAGATACTTATTTTGTTAAGGACTAATTACTTTCAGAATGTTTTTAAAAATATAAAATATTAAAAATTTCACGATTTTTATCAGTGTTGGCTCGCCAGAGATTGATGAATTCAATATCAATAAGTATTTGTTACTAGAATTTATAATTTCTATTCTTCGATATTTCGTAGCAGCGTGTAAACCAAAAATTGATTTCATAAAATCTAAGTAGGTGAAAGCTTTAAAAAGAACTATATTTTCATTAAATAATTATTATTGTTTCGTTTTTCAAGTCTATATACTTCATTATAATGACTACATTAAACTAGTTCAGTAGAAATATAATAACTCATTAATAATAAGTTTATCTTGAAAAAATTAATTGATTTTTTATTTCTTAAAATTTTCTATACAAAGGCGATGTGTAAGGATGATGAGTCTTTTGGATATTGTTAAAAACTGCAATATTATCTTTATTTTTTGTACAATTTTACTGTTTATAAAGTTTCATGTCAGTCAATAAATAAAAATTAACACAACTGATCTTTTTACCATTTTTTATATTTAATTTGATTTTTTCTATTGCATACAATTATTTCTCTATTAGTTTAAAATTGTTGTAATTGTTTCTATTATTGATAAATATAGTTCAAATGCTTCTTCATTAGTTGATGGCATTTGTGTACCAGGTTTTAAAAATTCTACCATTTCCATGAATGTAGGTGAGCATAAATAAGGTTCCTCAGTAAATTCTCTTAAGCATAATTCAACTTTTTCTAAATCAACATTTTTTTTACGATCTTCGCCTCCAATACTTTCAGGCCAATGAAATAACTCGTTCGGCTTACCACCAGGAATGTCTCTACCTTTCTGTTGCCTGATGTGATGCTCATTCCATTCTTTTCTTGTAAATTCCATCTCTTCTTTTATTAACTTTCCATAACAAAACCTAAGGCATTCTATGTGTAGTCGGTCGTGGACATCAATTAAATTATCATTTTCCATCATTTTAAACAAGTCTATATAAAACTGCAACAAGTGCTCTCTGAACTCTCTCCAGTATGATTCGATTCGCTGATTATGCGTGCTTTTTCCTTTGACATAGCTCTTTAAACCAGCATGTTTATCTTCGTGAGGAAGTCTTAAGGCCACTTGTAAATCTCCCATAATTGTTGCCTCGGTGCCTTTGTCAGTCCTTAGTATAGTTGGCAGACACTGCTGTTTTTTAACTAATTTCAAAAAGTAATTTGCTACAATTTCAGGTTTATTATTTGAATACGCCACCTCCACAGATAAAACTTTCTTGGAGAAACCATCGATAAATCCATAAATTGGAAAACCATAGCGTTTTAGTTTATCGTGGTTGTCTGAGTGCCACAAGAAATTTGGCCCTGGTACTTTATAAACTCGTCTTTTTAATCTGTAGCGAGACCGGGCTTCTACACCATCAGGATCCAATTCTCTTAACATCATCATAACAGTTTTTTGCTTTACAGTTAATCCATAAACATTTTTAATTCTCTTCCACATAGACCTATAGCCAAGTTTGCAACCACTGCCTTGAATTTCTAAATATATTGCAAGTAGAATGTGTTCAGGTGGACTTTCAATTATATTTTTTCTTCTTTTTCCATTTTTGCTGAGAATCCTAGATAAAGTTCTTAATGAAATTTTTTTTCCATATTTTTTATTTAGCATATGAACAATAGCTTTGTGACTGTAATCTTTTTGAAAATATTTGTTAATAATTTCATTGAATTCTTCTTTGCTCATTTCAATTTGAGCCATCTGCAAATGAAAACAAGTTATTTTTATTAGTACATGGTTAATCGAATTTTATATTTACTTTAATATTAAAAATTTGTCATTTCAACAAAGTAAGAAAGCAAGCAAATATTACATATTTTTTAGAAGCTCTTGTGACGTGAAATTGATAGAAAAAAAAAAAAAAAAAAAAAAATCGATGAGAAGGTTAGAATTCAAAAAAAAAAATTTATTTTTCAGATAACCGGTTCTAAAATTAATTTACTTACACTTGAATAACGATTTGATGATTAAATAGACAAAAATTACGATTGAAATTATTTTTTCGAGAGCCTTTAGAGAAAAATTATTTATTTTTTTTTTTTTTTATCATATCACAACACTTACCTTTCCTATTTTCTACAATAGAAATCGGCATAATATTTATTAAAATTGACACACTAAGCGTTGAAATAAAAATGACTATACGTTACTCATCAACTATAAAGTTATTAAAAAATAACTAAAAAGCGAGTTCAACCTATTAGTTTTGTTTACTAACAACATTCGATTGAGAAAATAGCAGACGACTCTATTTGTGGTTTAAACGAAGGAAAATTTTTAATTTGATATCAATATAGTAGCACTATGGTTCCACTATTAATTTATTTTGTAAATACCATGACCCGAGACGTATATTGGATTACTTTTTAATTCTACGGAATCAAACAGTTGTAAAAAAAGTCGAATAATTCATTTTAAAGGTTAAATTTGCGTC
Source organism: Encarsia formosa (assembly GCA_038277355.1). Lineage (NCBI taxonomy): Eukaryota > Metazoa > Arthropoda > Insecta > Hymenoptera > Aphelinidae > Encarsia > Encarsia formosa. Next base: position 7,572,051 of record CM076184.1, on the reverse strand, counting down.
ACCGCATCACAGCATCACTACGTCGCAGCGCGCTTGCATGAGCTGCGCGACGACATGGCTATAGGTGGCGTATAGGCACTTCCGTAACATAACCCTTAAAAAAACCGTCGTCGCGCTAGCGCCGTTATTTCGAGATTTTTGAAGGTTTAGAATTTTTTTAAACATTACAGTTTTTTAAACCAACTCAGACGAAAATTTTCGAATCCTTTTATTTTTTAAATAAAATTTGAAAACATAAATAAATGTAAATATTGCACATTAGTTAGATTTGAATAAATTTTGAAGCAATCGTAAATAAAAAATCCAACGGTTACAGAAATTAAAATTATTTATTGTTACAAAAAATATCTCCAAGTGTCCTCAGTACCTACAATAATGGTGATACTTTTTTTTGTTACATTTGAAATGTCGCGTAAACGTATAAAAACAGGAAACAAAATTAGCATGGTCTTGGTCAAGGAAAACCTCAAAACCTTTAAAAAATCGAAAAAGTAATAAACTGAGTTATTGGGTGCCAACTTATTAATTTTATCTATTTTTTCTAAATTTTTTATTCACTTCAGTCTCTCATCGGTACCCCATAAAAAGCGGTCTTTTATTAAGTACCTTTTCTAGTTTAATTTTTTTTTGAATAACCAATAAATAAAACTTTTTATTTTCAATTCAAATTTCAGCTAGAAATTAAACCATCAGGAATGAGGTTTTGTCATTGCTACATTGATCTCTTTTAGAATCAAGCCTGGATTTGAACGATCTTATTGCGGATTTTTTGCCTGGTTACAGATATTAATACATTTTAAATATTTCAATGTGTTTTGTGATACTTGATGTAGATCCATAATAATAACTTATTAATAAAAAACAAAACAAACGTTTAGTTTTTGTGAACTACACAAACTTTATTCATATACAGCTGTTTCGACGTCTTAGCGTCTTCATCAGATTAAATACAAACTGTTTGTATTTAATCTGATGAAGACGCTAAGACGTCGAAACAGCTGTCATATGAATAAAGTTTGTGTAGTTCACAAAAACTAAATGTTTGTTTTGTTTTTTATTAATAAGTTATTAATACATTTTCCTCGATTTCTCAAATCTTCAAAAATGCAGATAGTGCGGCAGTATACATACAGGTACTCCATCAAAACAACAACAAAAGTTATCATCAGCCATCCAACCGTCAATTAATAAACAAGCCAGACTTTGTAAGAAAAGGGGTGCATTAGTGTCCCAATAAATCTCCAAAACAGCCAACCCCGAAGAATAAAAAAGATGCAAGGGATAATAGAATCATGCAGCAGGTAGCATACCAACACGCCCGGGTTTCGGGGTGTCGCGTTACCTCGGCTGCAGCTTATCCAAGCCGTATCAGCCCCCGACTTGTTAACATACCTGACCCCCGACGCCTTCTTCTTCTTTCTTCTTCTTACTTCGCTACCGCTGGCCGGGACTTTTTTTTTTTTACCTAGCTCAAGGTTGATTAATTTTCGAATACGTGTTTTCGCACCGTGGATACGTAACGCGTGACCTCAGGGTACGAGCGGCAATGTGAAAATTGATCGTAAATTTCGTTTTAATGGATTTTTCGGTTACATTAAAAATATCTTAGCATATCATTTGAATTTATTGGTTACACGGTATACGTTAATTGATTATTCGTTGTCTCCCAACTAATGTCTTTATTTCATTGAGGATAGGATTAAATTGAGAGATTGATGATCAGATTATTTCAGATTTTTTATGAATAAATAACTTATTTAATTAATATAGGCTTAAATTTTTTTTTCAATTTATTTATTAATATAATGATATATTTCATTGATTTTTCATTATTTAATAATTACAAAAATTAATGAAAATTGGTGTTTTGACTTGCATTTTAAGTAATGACTATTTATTATCCTTTCTTTGTTTCCCTAACATTTACTATTTCCAATTTAAACTATAAATTACAATGAAATTCTGCTAAAATATTGTTTCTTACTGTAACCATTAATCCTGTAATATAAACAATCTTCAAACAAAGTAACAAATTAAAATTTTATCTAATTATCATGATAAATTACATGTAACAAAATTTAATCACCAACAAAAGGACTAGTCATGATATAATATAAGATAATTATTAATTAGCATAATCATTTTAGTTTAGTATTTAATATTTTTCAACAATTTAAAATTATGATGTATAATTAAAACTATATGTGTAAGAAATTGTAATACTTTACCCAATTATGTTATTAAGTATTTTGTGATAATAAAAAATCCAAAATCTTAACTAAGTATTTGGGTGTAAAATTTAACAAACAAATCCTTTTAATATAAACTATAAATATATTAATATCCTTGGAAATTCAAGCTCTATTCTAAAAAACAAAGAAAAATATATAATTTTTTTATGGCATTAAGAAGAGTCTAAACGAAAGATCATAGATTTATTCACACACTTTTCTCGATCTTTCTTGTACAATAATTTGCACCATCAAATCTACTCTGTCCACAGTAACTAACTTCCATCATTTACATTCATTATACACAGTATCGCTAATCCCGCAACCGCTCACCATCCCAAAAATAGAAAAAAAAAAAAATACATATATTTCGAGTCCGTCACTTCCTGCCTTGGGCATATCATCGAACCGGCCGGTATAAGTTTCGCGGGTCATTTAAGCGCGCCGGCAGGCCTCACACGTCGCCCGGCTCGTATCGCCCCCCGCGGCTAACTAATAGAGAAATCAGCAGGCTTTTCGCCTCGTAAATCTGCGGATTAAAAACCTGCTTTTCGCGACCCGCCGGATGCCGCTTGACGGATGAACCTTTTTGCCGCCCGCCCCGGGAGATATGTTCGGGCCACGGTATGGTAATAAGCATCACCAACGGCGCCGTGGAGGATCCACCGCCTTTGTATCACACTTCAAAGGCATTAAGTATGATTAATCGGTCCTTACCTAAAATCCGCCACGATTTCGCATTCGGGTGGTTTTTCAGGATTTTCAGGGCTGCCAACTTTGTAGACCTGAGTGCGAGCAGAGGAGATCCGAGGACTATGGGAACTTTGAGCGAGCTTCGTGAATTTTATTGAATAGAAATTAAGTTTATCAATTTTGCACTTGAAAATTATTTTACTTTGATATTGTTGACAAATAAATAAATAAATCTGAAGCTACATAAAGCGGGCTATTTGAAAATTGAATAAATTTTTTACATTTACGTGTTATAAAAAATTGCCCGGTATACAGTTAAATCAAAGCAAAATTTTTTTATTCAAATCCCAAGTATAGATGTGTTAATCAGAGGTAAAATATAGAGCCTTTTACAAATGTACGCGGTTGCGACTGGTGAATACAAAGTGTTAAATTAAAATCTCTCCGCTCGCTTGCTTCTTTTTTTTTTTTTTTTTTTTATTTCGAGTATCATATAAAACGGGTGGGAAAGTTGGCTTTTAAAGAAGACTAAACTCAGGAGCGTGCAGCGCATAGCGTCACGTACCGCCCTTAACCTATATAATGGCTGGCTGCTCAGTTTTTAGACACACGCACTTTTTACACATCGAGATTACGAATCTTTGCAAACTTATTATTATTGTTGTTTAAAAATCTTTTGTTTTAGTATTCAGGGTTATGATTGACTGTCAAAATTTTAGATGGATTTTCTTTTAGGACACTCAAAAATTTAAACTTTTGGAATAAAATTAATAGACATCTTACCTTTGAATTATAAGTAAAATTAAAAGAGTTATACATATATCTATTTTATGACATATATATACATATATGTGTGTTGCTTTTATAAAATCACTGTATTTAATTGATATTCAACTAATTTTTCAATGTACTAAACCAAATCAAAAACTACGCATTACATAATATTTGGCACATTTAGCCAGAATAAGATAGTGAAAGTAAAAAATATAAGTTTAAATTTATTTATATATATTTCGAGGTTGAATTTTATTTTCTAAATCAAACTATGTTTATTGAATTAACCATAGTCAAAGTAGTATTCTTCATTAAATTCGAAATACTCAACAGTAAAAATTGCAATATTTAGCTTCAAATAAAAAAACATCTTTAATTAAATTTTTATGTAAATGACATTACCGTAAATATTTTATACCTGAGCCGAAATAATAACAACAGAAACAACGACAACAATGCCAGTGCGGAAACAATAATTGATGACGTTCATAAATACCAGCCTGACGTTAAAAAATCACCAAAAAAAAATCAAAGTCAGCCCATTGCAAAAAAAAAAAAAAAAAAAATCAAATTTCTGCATTCAGTATATCAATAATAGTCAAAGGTCAGGTTGGAGTGATGATTTTTTGCGGGGCTTGAGGCGCCTCATCGCAGTGATTTTTTTTGTTCGGGGATCGTCGTGTCGAATGTTTTATCCTTGGACCTTGACATAATCTTTCGGCGTTTATAAAACTCCTCATCTTCTCTTCGGTGCTATGTCTTTTGAAGTGGACCTCTCGTATACGCAATTATGACCGAGCGAGTCGGACGGTTTATCTTCGAAAGTGATAAATGACAGTGATGAGGACGATAATATTGCAGGTTAAAAGGGGGGGAGGGAAGCCATTCAACAAAACAGGAATTGAGAGACTGCACGAATTATTTTTTTTATTGATGCAGACTAATATGCTGATGCAGCTAATTATCGTGCGAATCAGACAGACGAGCGTTTTTTTTTTTTGAGGTTATTTGTATGAATAGCTAATTTGATACACTTGAAACTGTAAGCGTTTTTCGGCTCTATGACTAATCATATGTAAATTTGCCAGTCATGATACACAAAGAATTATATACGTTCGACAGTAAGGATCGTAATTGGTTTGTTTTACGATCAGAAAAAATTAGTGATGAATTTTTTTAAGTATGTTTTGGAACTTTATGACTAATGATACTGTTTTTTTGGTACATTTACAATTTTAAGGCAGCTGTTTAGATCTTTAGAGCTTTCTGAGTCATCATTCTATAATTTCAACGAAAGTATTTGAAATTTATGCGATGATTTCAACAATAGTTACAAGTTTGAAATTTTCAATGGATACAAGGACATTTTATTAATAAACAAAATAAATTATTTGTTGTTCGATAAAATATTTGCAACTAGAACTTTTAATGGTTTATTTGTGAAAAATTTAATCGTCAGTGTCAGTTAAATAAACGAATAAACAAATTTAAAAAAATTGTCGGTAATCATAAAAATGTATAAAATTTGGTAACTGCGCATGCGCAAAGCATTATTTTAAAAAACTGAATGTGATTCACTTCAAAAACTTCAGAAAACTAAATCTGATCCAGTGACCAGAGTATACTAGTCATTGCGTGCGTCATAAAAAAAATACAATTAGTTTATCGGGTCAACGCTATTAAATTTTTTTTTCTTCATCAAAATTTATTTTCTCGATATTTAGTATTGCGACCGTTCGAAGCCATCTGTTTTGAACAAAATTTAACCCGCGCTCATTGTGCGCGCGTAATCACTTTATCCATAAACCACGACCTCCAGGATCCCCAGACTCTCAACAATTTGTCGTTCATAAACCAAGATCGCTCGTTTCTACCGCCGCACCCCCATTAAACTCCCCCTGCCAAAAAAAAAGAAACCAAAGAAGAAGAAGAAGTTTCTAAATTTCTTTCAAGCCCTCTCATTACGTAAGCAGCGCGTCGTTCCCACAAATCATAATTTACCTCGATTTTCAAATCCTTACACACCCAATTACCCGCGAGAGAGACCGCAAAAGAGACCCCGGGGCTAATTAAAGAGTCACCGGGGATTCCTCCTCCTCCTCCTCCCATACACACACACACACACGGGCCTTGAACGGGAGGAATATTTGGACACACACGCGACACGGTGGCCTCGATCGCATCCTGCAGCAGCAGCAGCATCCAGCGACGCCTTAATGAAATTGCCGGGTTGGAGGGACTCTGCCCCAATTAGCGGGATGAAGAAAGAGAGACGTAAAAGATGCGATGATACCTACAAGCTCAAGCTCCACCACAAAGAGAGAAAAGGAGGTGCTCGATCCAGACTCTCTCCCCCCCCCCCCCTTTTTTTTCATTCCTGTTATACATGCCCCGATCCCTCCCACTTGGATACAGGTGGCTTCCCTTGATTGATACTGCAGTCTACGCTGGATTGTAACTTTTCTTAAACATTGAATTAACATTCTTAGATACAGGGAATTGGGGGGCGAGGGAGATATTTTTGTCAAACTGGTACCATTTGGCAAGAATGTGATGTGAAATTTATAATTTTAAGGGGATTTTGTGCATCTATGGGAACGTCTAATACTTACTAAGAGAGATCGCAAGCAGAGATGAAAGTGAACCCTGATAAGTGTCTTTATGGGCCTTACCCTGTAAGAAATGTGAATTTATCCATTAAATAGCCATTAAATGGCTAGTTACTAGCAAAATAACAGGTTAACCATTAAAAACAGCTAGTAAATGGGTATGTACTGTGTAAACTAATTCACATTTCTTACAGGGTATTTTCTTATACAAAGCTTTATTTATACCTTCAATAGGTTAATTTGTTGCGAAGTTCAAATAATAATCATACTGACGGTTCAATGCAATAAGGTCTATCGGGTGCACTATAAAGTATTTTGATTTCTCTCAAAAAAATATCTAGATATATCTTTCTTAGTTTACCAAGGTATATTTAGTTCAAAGAAATTTAATTTTCATGTTTCAACCATTAAAAACAAATCAACATTTTATCAACTGAAGCTAGTTTCGTATGAATCGTCGAAATTGTAACATTTATAGTTTAAATCAAAGTTTTAAAATTATCATAATAACTTGAATTCACATTATTAAAACAAGGGCGCATGCGCACCGAAAGATGCAAGTATATAAAATTTCAAACTCCGATCAAACGATCAAAACATTCCTCAGTGGGTTACAAAAGGACCTCCTCGTAAAAACAAGACACGCGCGACCTTTTGAGCCCGTCGGCAATGAGAGAGACCGCCTCCCCCGCACCAACACAACACACGTCGACCGCGACTAGAGGGGGTGCGTAACACGATCACAACACCCCGGGGCCACCCTGGTAGGACCTTTTTTTTTTTTCTCTCTCTCAAATCGCGTTTCCTTTTCATCTACGCGGGGCCTTTCTTTATCGCGCCTGTAGGACTCAGCTTCCTTTGATTGCTCCTTCGGTATTTGCTTTTTAGCTTTGTTTTCGGCTCTTTGTGACCCGGATTCGTTCGATGAAGATTTCTTTACTTCCTTTCTTTTGATCGAGGAGCGAGCGAGGGGGGCGGACGGATGTTGTTTTGAGATGTTTTGGGTGACTTTTGATATTAACCGTCCTCGAGCAGCCAAATTTTCAGGTTTTGATGGATGAGTTTTCTTCATGGTTTAATTTTGATCGACGAGGTTTCTTTAAGATGCAGTGGGGAAAGAGAGTTTTTGAATTGAATCAATCGAGGGTGTAATCAGCTGTTTTATAAATATATATGTCACCGTTTGTCCTACAATGGTCAATTGGTCACTGTTTATACCAGTTTGTCGAGAGGAAAGGTGTAAAATGGAATTTAATTTGAGTAAAATATGTAAGCTTTTAGATAGTAGATAAAAACAATCTTCAAAATATTCATCAAACTATTGATGACAAGAAATATTTTAGATTATAAGTCTTAAAATTAACCTAAAAGACCTTCTTGTCGTCAGAAAAAAAAAAATGACTATTTCAAGGTCAAAACATCATCGAATCATCAAACGAATTAAATTCGCTAGAATTACACCTTATCCCCCAGCACAAAACACCCCTGGTAAATGATCAACTTTCCATTACCGCCCCCTCCAAGGTGTCCCTATAAACGAAATTGATTAATCACCCTGGCTCGTATGATTTACGCGGGAAGTCAAACAAGTTCAAAAAATAATCGGGGCTTCAGCTCGTTTCTTGATTTATCAGTAACTCAGCTCCCGTATAAAATGTATATATCAATCACCGCCCGCGGGCGAAACCTATAATCGCCGTGTGGGGTCGCCGCGACAAAACTCAGGAAGTGCACTCGAGTGGTCGCGCCACCGGCGCATCTATTCGAAAAATCTTGGATTTTTTATTCTACGATGCTCTTTTTTCTTTTTCTCTCTCGAGGGGTTCATTTTTTTCTCGTTCGCAGGGATGTATTTTTTTTTTTATTCTTTTTTCCACTGCTACCACGGTTTATTGTGCTCGCGTCCTTTGAGATGCGATTTCGAGGATACACAGTTTTTTCCGAATGCGCTTTAATGCGTGAGTGGACCCGCGGCTACTGCCCTTCCTTCTTTTTTTTTTGGGGAATGAATGAAGAGAAAAAAATAAAAATTTCGGGAGGACGGGCAGGAGGCACAGGAGTCAATGCGGAAAATAAATTTTTAACCGTGCCCTTTCATTCATGGGGTAGGCACAGGCTGTTGTGACTAATTTTATGGTGCGGGGGGGTTGGAAGGGCGTTTAAAATACAGTTTGACCCTTGACCTTTGAAACGGTGCGTTAGTTTTTATTCAAAAAGCATTTGAGTTTGATTTGAATGGGAAAATTTTGTTTTTCAGTTCCGAAAAATTTTTACTGTTTTTTTCAAATTTGCTTTATGATCTGGAATGGTTTTTTTATTGTGTTTTAAATAGATGAGTTGATTTTTAATCAGCATCAAAATTTAGTTTGAATAAAAAAATTTGCTTCGGTTTTTGAGCTACGTTTATCAATGGAACTGCAATTAAAATTTTACTACAATTAAATTTTGTTTAAAAAATAATAAGCAAAAATAAATAAGAATGTTGATAAAAATTGAAATCTTTCTATTATTCCGAAGCAAAATTAGGGTAAGAACTATTTAATTAAAACGTATTTTAGAGGTATTGTTATTTATTACTAGTATTGTGGTGGCAGATTTTGAATGTCAAATTCGACTTTTAATTTTTTGTTAAAAACATTTAAATTAACTTATAAAAAGATATTTTTGAAGATTTAAAAAAAAAGACTTTTGAAAAGTACTAGAAACCTTATGTTGTGTATTATAGATAAAGAGTCTTGCATTTTTGACAAAATTTTTTCCTTGGAAAAATTGTTTTTTTTTTTTTTTTTTTTTTTTTTTTTTTTATAATGAATTATTATTAGGGTTGTTTAGCCTGTACATATTTTTAAAGAATTTGTGCTAAAATTATTACTACTAATCAAATTTTTTAATACTATAATATTTTTAGTACGTAAAAACAGTAAAAAAATTGTCAAACTGTATATTTATAGTGGCCTGCCACATTTTGCTCTACATCTAAATATTGGAATATTTAAAGTCGTATTTGAAATCATGAGGATCAGATTTTTGGTCAAATCTCAAGCCTCTTTATGTTTAAAAATAATATAACAGTTTTCAAAATTGAATAGTCCTTTTTTAAATTACAGTTTTCAAAATTAAATAATCCTCGAGATGGTCCCAAAAGTCCAAAAGTCCACAAAGATTTAAAAAAAAAAAAAAAAAAAAAAAACTTTTAACTTTGTTAAATCCATTAAAATGTGCTTGGAAAATCATACCCTGACCATTTGAGGAGGACACCAACAATGGAAGGCTCACCAAGAATAAAAAAAAAGGTCCTCCGGCTCCTCTCTCTCCGCATTCATCCTATTTTTCTCAAAAAAAAAAAAAAAAAAACAGGAAAACTCCATTTTCGCAATTAATCACGGAAAAACAAACTGCGAGGCACACTTGAATTTTCATTCATTCATTCATTCATTCGTTCGCCCTCCCAAAAGAAAAAAAAAAAAAAAAAAAAAAAATCAGTGTCCGAACGGTTTGTCCCATGAATGAAACGGAAACACCCCTCCCACCCTACTCCGTAAATTTCTTTTCTCCCTCTTTTTTTTTTCTAACGCGTCACTTTGAAAACTCCTCATCGCGCCTTTGAAAAATGGCCCATAAGCCGCTGCTGCAGCTTCATTCAGTCTCCTCCCGGGACAATAATAATAAAAGAAGGAAGCTGCAGCGCCGGCTCGAGAAATCCTTAAGAAGATTCCTTCTTTTCGCACTTTTCTCTCCCTCCCCGCACTTACGACCCGGCATTGTCCCGGATCCTGCAGGAAAAACACATTCTCTAGGTTGGATGCATAAAGTCACTTCATCAAAATCGCATCTGCGGGGTGGACGCGACACACTGTATTTTTTTTTTTTTTCGGGACTCTTTTCACTTTCTTTCTTTCTCTTTATTGTTCGCGCTTGCTCTTTTAGAAGGGGGACCAGACACTCTCGAAAGTCAAGTGTCTTTAATGTGCACGCCCCGAGTATATATATATATACGGAAAAAAAGAGAAGAAGAAGACGTAAAAATACCAAACAGGAGTGCGGTGGAATGTTTAATAGAGATTTTCCTTTGACCCGAGGGATTATTACGAATGACTTTTTTGAAAGACGAAGTTCGAGTGAGCTTATAAGTGGCTGATGATAAGAAGTGAATGGTTGCAAAAAAATTTTTTCTATTTCAAATGTCGAATTTTATATATATTTTTGCAGGTTTTTAAGGGATTGTGTCCCTTTATAAAAGAGAGCTATCGCCATCTTGCGTAAGATTTTTATTCGTGAGCTGATTGGTGGAGAAGTTTTTAAAATATTCGAAAAGTGCATTTTGAGGTTACTCTTATTGTTTTTTCCTATGCGCGCTTGAAGCGCGCTCAGAAGAGCTAGTATCATTAAAGCACTAAAACATTTTTCAAAAATAAAAATCAACCAGAAAAATAAATTCAAGCTTTATATAAAATTAAAAGGGTACATTTCATTCTGGTTTAAAACTGTGTAGCAAGCTAGAACTTAGAAAATATTTTCATAGATAACAGCAGATTTGGTTGGTTTTAAATATATAATATGTGAGCAACTAGCAATTTAAAAAAATTAAGACAAGTTATAAATTACGTTTAACATGGGAATTCTTATGGGACGCTATATTTTATTTATGATTATTTTGAGATAAAATTGTAGTAGATTCTCATAAAATCCTTAATGATGGACTATTTTTTAAAGGATCAATATAATATGAAAAAAATTACTACCAGCCGGTATAATTTTTGAGAATAAAAAATTTAAAATCGTCTCTACTTGACATTTACCGTACACTTAAAAATTACGTTAAGACAAGTTTGTTGATTTAAAATAACGTTTAAAAAATTTTCTCACGGCACCGAGTAAATGAACCTCCTTAAAATACTTTTAATTTAATCTACTCAATTATTTTACAAATAAAATGTTACCCAAAAAATTTTACAGATTCATCAAATTTTTAAATCAGTACATACAAAATCAGATTTAGTTAAATCTTAAAGCCGAGGAAGTAGATATAAAAAAAAAAAATATATAAAAAACTATATTTTTATTCGCGAATCTTACCTAAAATAGTAAATAAATGGCCATGATCGGTATCAGCTGAATGAACCAGCGTTGCCAAATTTCTCTATAGAATTTAACTATTGTTCAGAGTGCGGGTTTAGAAAAATTGTCTCTGCGGGGTATAAACACCTCTAAACATTTGGAGCCGTAATAGGCTAAGCAGGTAAGTAATTAGTTGGCTCACTACTCAGCAGTCTTTAGTCGAGGCATTAACTGCGTTTAGAAACGAGAAAAATATTCAAACAAACGTACATAGTTTTAATTAAGATTCGAGTAAGTTTTTTCATTCTTTATTAACTTAAGAAAATGTTTTAATTTAAAAATATAAGCCATAAAAAAATTATATTATTGTTAGGCAACTGTGGGCGTTAAAAAAATTACAATAAAGTCCATAAAGAACAATATTATTTATGCTTTTTAAGCTTTGTTGATTTTCGAAGTGCATGGCTCGAGTAAGATTAAGCTGATTTTACACTCAAATGAAAATAAAACATGTATTGGGTTTAATTTTTTTTCAGAGTATACTTTTGAAATTTAATTTAATAATTTTGACGAAAATATGGAAACCGAAAAAACACGAATTAAACTCGAAACTCCACATGATCAACCAGCTCGTCAACCAGATGATTTCGGTGAGTTTTATTTCAAACAAAATACTGTTAAATTTTCCACATAACTTATTAAAAAGCAGAGTTCGTAAAAATTTTACAATTTTTAAGTGTTTAATGAAATAATTAGTTTAAGAAATAAATGGTTTAATACGTTTTATATAACAATACTGGCTGTAGTTTTCAAGTTAACAGATGTTAGTCAAAGTTAAAATAATTTTTTTCTAAAGCTCACATAAAATTTTTTCTTCAATTATTTATAAAACGTATGTATGTTACTATCACGCAATATAAAAATTAACATCAACTTCGTTTTTTGTTTAAGAAAATGAGTTTCAATGTACAGACGAACTGGAAATAGGAAAAGAATTTAAATCCGAACCTTTGGCAATCATACATAATCCTGATGATAATTTGTTGCCATCTGGTAAGTTATAAGTAATTAATCATGGATTAAAAATTCATTTTATGGCCGCTCTAGTAAATCATATGTTTCTGTTTCTGTTTAAGAAAATGAATTTCAATATACAGACGAGATTGAAGTAGGTGAGGAGTTTAAAAGTGAACTTTTGACAAATAAACTGATTCACGATGGCAAAATTCAACAATCTGGTAAATTGAATATTTTTCTTTTAAATTCACCGCTTTTTCATTTTATTAATCTTGCATTTTTTCATTGTAGTTTTAGAAAGTTTGACATTCTACTGCAACCAATGCAATAAAACTCTGAATCTATTAGAGAAGAAGACTAAGAAATGTGATTCATGCAAGTCTAAAGCCAAGTTCAAATGCGGCAAGTGTATGAAAGTTTATTCATTTATGCATTTGAATCGTCATCTGAAAATACATAGCAAAAAAGTACCAAAATTTTTCTGTTGTGATCACTGCAAATACAAAACTAATAATAAATCTCATCTAATTAATCATATTACAGCAAGACATTTACCCCGAGATCCAAACTTATTCAAGTGCAGTAAGTGCAAAAAAAGCTTTTTAACGCAAATGGGCTTAAACTATCATTCAAAAACTTGCGGTCAAACAAAAGATTTCAAACGTTCTTTAGGAAATATCGCATGTTCTCAGTGTGAGTATAAAACTCTATACAAATCAAATCTTAATAGACACATTCGAGAAAAACACTTACGAGGAGACTCTAAGTTAAAATGTAAGAAATGTGCAAAAGTTTATTTGAATCCAGAAAGTTTGAAACAACACTTGAAACGCTGTGGACAAACAGATGATGTAAAACGTTCGTTAATGTCCTATTCTTGCGATCTTTGCGATGTCAAAACTTTTACGAAAGTAAAGATTTTGGAACACATCCAAGCAAAACATTTACCTCGTGAGCTTAGTCTTACGGAATGTAAAAAATGCGGAAAAACTTACGCTAATCTAGCAAGCTTGAAGAATCATTTATTAAAATATTGTAAAAAATCAGAAAATTTGAAGCAATCATCGATAAGATACTCATGTGATCATTGCAGCTACGAAACTATTCGCAAAGACTATCTAGCTAGTCATATTCAAACAAATCATTTACCTCGAGATCCAGAAGCTAACAAATGCAGTAAGTGTGGAAAGAATTATGCATTCAGAAAAACTTTGTTAGCACATTCGAAAGTTTGCAGTCAAACAAAAGGTTTTCAACATTCAATAAAAAGTTTCTTCCGTGATTTGTAATTATTGAAATTGCAAGTATCTTAGAAGACCTCGCTGCTCACATTCAATCAAACACTCGGCTACAACTTTGAAGTGTACTGGATATAAGAAACTGTTTAGCTGTCAGAAAAATTTATATTAACATTTTAAATACACATGTGAAGTAATGCCGAACTCAAAATCTTTATGTTGTGACGAATGCGACCACAAATGTAAAAGTAAGATGTAGATAGTAGACCAAACTTCGCTGTAAGAAAATTAATGTTTAATCTGTAAGATATGTTGCTAGTTGTAAAACATTGATAGGTAGCGATTTGCTTCAAAATGATGTAACTAATTGTAAAAAGTTGAAAGAATGTTTTATTTGATTAGTAAGAATTCAACTCTAAATAAATTTTAATAAAAAAAGGAATTTTAAAATTGATTGAGCGTGGTTGACATTTTTTTATCTTTTATTCTCTGTACTTTTATTCCAAAGCTCACATTTTCAGGACGAAGTCGAAATAAACTGATTAAAATTTTACTAGTTAGGTTGGAATTTTGAATTTCTGTACGATATAAAAAAAAAAAAATGTAGCGATCATGTATAAAAAATGTTCTGATTAAAATTCACTTTTTCATAATGCAAAATTTTTTTTCTCTTGCTCTTTTTTTTTATCTAAATATCACAATTACAAAAACTACTTTCTTCATTTTTGCTAATCCCATCATTGAAAAGAAAAAAAAAAAAAAACAAACAAAACAAACAAACAAATAAAGTATTATGAACTTAGCCTGAGTTAATTAATTTCAATGAATTTGAAAACTGCCGCCGTTCCCACTGTTTAGGGTCAGTCTGACCTGCAGAAGTAGACTCGAAGTAATATTGTATCGACGCTTGGCGTCAACTCACAGTCTTAAAATAGAGTGTCAAAAGAATAGTCGAGTTAACATTTTTCAGCCAATATCGTAGCACACAACTAGATTGTAGCCTTCTGCACACTAGTAAAGCAATATTTTTTGCTATTAACTCTTAATTGCAAATTATCAACAAGTTCTCACACTGTAAAGTGCAAAGTAAAGAAGGATTTCAAGTCTCGTTTAATATGAAAACGGAATCTTTGAATATTCTGTCGGAACATCTTGGTAAGTTTATATATTTTATTCAACTTATAACTTTTAGTAGACCCTAAGAAATACAGGTAAACAGGCTCATTCCAGAAATGATCTGACCTAACCTATAAATCATAATTTTTTAGGTTAAAATGAATTTTATTATTCATTTACGTGAGTATAATCATTTTGACTCGAAATAAAACTTCTTTCAGATAATGGCTCTCAATTGATTGACGAGATTGATGTGGGACAAGAATTTAAAACTGAATCTTCGATAACCAAGCCAAAAACATCTGGTATGTTGATATCAGACTACTTTTTACAAAAATAATACTAGCTTAATTATTTATTGGTATTTCTGATTTTAATTTTATCCTTGTGACAGGTCCAGACAACTATAAGATTTATTGCATTAGTTGCTACAAAACTTGGAATAAATCAACGAAAAAAAAAATTTGCGAAAAATGTAAATCAGCTGTTTCCTTTAAATGCGTAAAATGCAATAAGGTATATTTAACGCATGGATCATTCAATGGTCACTTCAGTCAACGTCACATTGAAAAATTAGTACACCATTGTGATCATTGCGATTACAAGTCTAAGTCGAAAAGTCACCTTATCTCCCACATGAAAGCTAAACATCTACCAAAAGATCCTAATGCGTTTAAATGCAAAAAATGTGGAAAAAGCTACTCTTCCAGATCGAATTTGCAATCACACGAAAGGATTTGTGTTCGACCGAGTTCAGCAAAGCAATATCATTGTGCTCACTGTGAGTACAGAACTTTTAACAGGGCAAATTTTACTCAGCACATTCTTGGAAAACATACAGTTCGGGATCCTAATCAATACAAATGTAATGCATGCGCGAAATGTTACACTACCAAAGGCCACTTACAAAGACACTCAAAGCTATGTGGCCAAACGAAAGACTTTAAACGTTCATTGATGCGCTACACTTGCGAACACTGCGATTTCAAATGTTTTGAAAAATCTGAACTTTCAAAACACTGTAAAAGTAAACATTTACCCAAAGATCCAGAAGTCAGAGTTAAGTGTAATCAATGTGCAAAAATTTATTCAAACAAGCAATGTTTGCGCTCACATATGAGATTTTGTAGTCAATCAGGTAATCCAAAAACGAGCTATTACTGCTTCCACTGTAATTACAAAACCATTGATAAAGGATCTCTTAGAAGACACATTCAAGCTAAACACTTACCCAGAGATCCAAGTGCTTACAACTGCAAAAAATGTGGAAAAAGTTGTCAGTGCAGATCAAGCTTGGGGGCTCATTCGAAAATTTGTTATAAACCAAAAGATCATAACCGCTCGTTGCAAGAATTTTCTTGCGCGCACTGTGACTACAAAACTCATAAAAAATCACTTGTCTTGAATCACATACTAGCAAAACATTTACCTAAAGATCCAAGTACAAGCCAGTGTAAGAGGTGCAAAAAAATTTATTCCTGGAGATCGGATCTACAGAGGCATGAAAAATTATGCGGCCAAACGGAAGATGAAATACGTTCAAGGATGCGTTACTCCTGTGAACATTGCGATTACAAAAGCAATTCAAGAACACATTTTACCAAACACGTTCATGCAAAACATTCAAGGAGTACATTCAGATGTAACAAGTGCGGAAAGTCATTCAGTAGTCGGGGAAATTTGGATTTCCACCGTAGATGCATATGTAATCCGAAACGCTTGTGCTGTGATCATTGCAACTACAAGACCTGGAAAAAAATTTTTTTAGTAAACCATATGCAGTCAAAACACTATTTTAGCACCCATTCTAGGCTTCATTGTGAGATGATAACTGCAAACGTAAGGTGTGATACATGCGGTAAACTATTCGTGGCTCAAAGTAATTTAAATTTTGATAAAAAATGTAGTGATTGCAAGTTGTTGAAGGACTGTTCTATTGCATTGATCAGAATCTGATTTGAGAACTAAACAAATTTAATAAACAAATTAAAAAATTTCTTAATTTTTTTTTCTTTTTTATTACCTTATGCCAGGTCATTGCAAGTACACGTTACGCGAATAGTGTGAAGCCTTTAAATCGATAGCTGTTGATAAGATAAGCGCATGGAGCGCGAGAAAAATTCTCAAATAAGTCTGTTTCATATTTTGAAATAAATTTATAAGTAAATTTATAAATAAAAAGAATATATATATAATGTCCAAGTTATTTCTAGTGTGAACAAAACAATGTTATGATTCTAAATCCCCGACCTAAATATTCCAAAAATCAAAATTTCTAATTTATTTAATATAAAGTATTATTAAAGCTTTCATTTTTTGCAGTTTTAACCCTTCGATTTCCGTTAAAAATTGTGTAGTACTTAAAAAATATACTCTTTGATTATTGCAGATTCGAACGGTATAAAAAAAAATTTATAGGTCAGCTATTTTAAAAAGTAATGGAAAATTTAAAATTACGTCATTTATGTGACGGTATCGTCTATTTATATTGTATAGTCACTTTGAGATTAAATTGTCAAAATTTCGCGTAATAATCTAAAAGATTATTTTTCAAAGATCAATATGGTATAAAGAAAATTTACTGATAGCCCGGATGACTTGTAACGTGATTTATTTTTACTTTTATAAAATTTTTCAAACTTTATTTAAGTTAGCTTCATTATAATCAGAGCTACTCAAGGCTAAACCAAAGCTGCAATCTTACAGTATAGTTTGACTCCGCACTTTTTATCTTTCCTCTCTTTAGTTCCTATGCTTCCTTTTCTCCAAGCTAAGCATAACTACTGATAAAAAAGAGCGTCAATAAAATTGGTGCCCTGAACAGCGTCAGTCAGTCTGTTTCTGGGTAGCATGCGAGTGACAGTGGTGTTACACCATAGTTTTAATAGTTGAGCCACATCCACCGCACTCCCCGATCGTCTCCTAAAACAAAGTAGTGATCAGCAAAGAAGGTGGTGAAAGCACCTGGACGATACGCGTTATCAAATTTCTGAGTCGGGCAACTCGTAAATATACTAAGAATATCAAATAGAATTATTTTAAAAAAGGCAAGCCATCGTCGCATCTCTGGAAAATTTTCAATGAAAAAGAAAAAAATCTAAATATTATATTAGTTTTTTCAAAACGTATTCAAAATCTAGTTTAAATCAAACAAAGAAGATAGAGATTATTGAATGTTTACCAACGTTGCCGAATTTCACTACTTCGCTTTAAGTACAGCCCAAATCTTGGAAAATTATTTTTGAAGTGCCTTCAGGTAGGAAACGTGGCAACATTCTATGAACCAAAACTCGTCAGGTATGATTTTGGTCTTTGGTAGCTTCCAGTAGTTCCAGTACGTAAGTGGATGCATCAAGAGAAGGTTGGGAAAAATTTACGTTAGTACGAAAATAACTTTGTGAAAAAAGATCTTTTTTTTTTTTTTTTTAACTAATAATTCAAGCAAAAAATCATAACATTTATTAGAATGAATCCAATCCATAATCGTTGCACGATTTAAATTCAATTGAGTTTAAGGTTACTGCAAAATTTTTTCTGAAAAATTAATCCGATTGATTCGCATTTTTTTTATTTTCTTCTTCCAATGTAAAAGTTTACAATTGTAAGAAAAAAATTAAATATTTTTAAAGCACTTGCGGTGAAATCATGGAGATTGGACAAACATCAGACAATTCGGTTCAAGTAAAATTTGAAACACCGGATTGTCAACTTGACGATCTTGGTAAGTTTATAACAAAATATTGTTTAGTTTATATCAAAACCGATAAATAAATATATTTAAAAAGCAAAATTTTTTTAAATTAGTTCTCGATCAGTACGAAAGATTTTTTTTTATTATTTATATTAATTATGAGCATAGGTAACAATTTCACTGATTGTTTATGAACTCTTTTAAACTCTGCTAAATTAAATTAATTTTTGCATTAAACATAATATTTTTATTGTTATTAATAACAGATTAAAAATGTATGTATGACCGTGCTAAATAAATCATATGATTCTATTTCTGTTTAAGAAAATGAGTTTCAATACACAGATGAGCTCGAGGTAGGTGAGGAGTTCAAAAGTGAACCGACAAATAAACGGATTCATGATGACAACATTCAACAATCTGGTAAATTGAATATTTTTCTTTTAAAGTCATTGCTTTTCATTTTACTAACCTAAAATATTTTTTCATTCCAGCTCTAGAAAGTTTAATATTCTACTGCAACAAATGCAATAAGACTCTGAATCTTTTAGAGAAGAAGACTAAGAAATGTGATTCATGCAAGTCAAGTGCCAAATTCAAATGCAGCGAGTGTATGAAAGTTTATTCATTTATGCATTTGAATCGTCATTTGAAAATACATAGCAACCAAGAACCTAAAATCTACCATTGTGATCAATGCAAATATAAATCTAATAGTAAACATCATCTAGCTGATCATATTAAAGCAAGACATTTACCACGAGATCCAAACTTATTTAAGTGCGGTAAGTGCAAAAAAAGCTTTTTAACGCAAATGGGCTTAAACTATCATTCGAAAATTTGCGGTCAAACAAAAGATTTCAAACGTTCTTTAGGAAATATCGCATGTTCCCAGTGTGAGTATAAAACTCTATACAAATCAAATCTTAATAGACACATTCGAGAAAAACACTTACGAGGAGACTCTAAGTTAAAATGTAAGAAATGTGCAAAAGTTTATTTGAATCCAGAAAGTTTGAAACAACACTTGAAACGCTGTGGACAAACAGATGATGTAAAACGTTCGTTAATGTCCTATTCTTGTGATCTTTGCGATGTCAAAACTTTTACGAAAGTAAAGATTTTGGAACACATCCAAGCAAAACATTTACCTCGTGAGCTTAGTCTTACGGTATGTAAAAAATGCAGAAAAACTTACTCTAGTCAAGGTAGCTTGAAGAATCATTTATTAAAATATTGTAAAAAATCAGAAAATTTGAAGCAATCATCGATAAGGTACTCATGTGATCATTGCAGCTACGAAACTCATCGCAAAGACTATCTAGCTAGTCATATTCAAACAAATCATTTACCTCGAGATCCAGAAGCTAACAAATGCAGTAAGTGCGGAAAGAATTATTCATTTAGAAAAACTTTGTTAGAACATTTAAAAGTTTGCGGTCAAAAAAAAGATTTTGAACTTTCAATGAAGCGCTTATACTGTGATCATTGCAATTACAAGAGTTCCAGTAAAGAAACTCTCATTGCACACATACAATCAAAACACTCGGCTAAAACTTTTAAGTGTACTAGATGTAAAAGATCATTCGGAAATCAGAAAAATTTTAATTTTCATTCCAAATACAGGTGTAATGTTTCACCAAGCTTGATACGTTTCTGTTGTGATCATTGTGACTACAAATGTGTACATAAGTACAGCCTTAAAAGTCATATCCAGATAAGACATATGAACGAAACTTTCAAGTGCCGAACTTGTAAAAAATCATTTAAAACTAAACGTTATTTATATAAACATTCTAAACGTAGCTGTAAAAAAATCAATATTCGATCTGTAAAGTGTGTTGCTAATGGTAAAACATTCAGAGATAGAAGCGATATGATTCAAAATGGTTTAACTAATTGTAAAAAGTTAAAAGAATGTTTTATTTTTTTAGAAAGAATTTAATTCTAAAGTAATATTTATAAAAAAAGAATTTTCAGTCCAATTCAGTGTGGTTAGCTGCATTCTTTTATTATTCGTTTATTCTCTTTAGTTATTGTAATTTTACAAAATACGAATGAACTTTTAAGATGAACTCAAAATAGACCGATATAATTTTATTCGGTCACCAACCAATTATCGTTGCTTTATTCGTGCTGTTTTCTGACCAAATAACAGGTGTATATATGGTCTGTTTTTCAGACCAAATATTTTCCGTTATTTGGTCTGTTTTGTAGTCGCCACCTATCGGATCGTCAAAAAACTTACACAAAGATGAAAATAACCAAGGTGCCAGGCTTTGAGGTTAGAACGCGGCAACACAGTATATGACTGAAGTTGCTGTCATTTGTTCAGAAAACAACACTCATAAAGCACCTAAAATTGATTGGAGCCCGAATAAGCATATATTTGAACATGTTCGATCGTGGGGGCGCTACGCGCGCGCCATCCCAGCATGCGGCATTGCTTAGAAACACACGCCCGTATATGACCCCCATAATCGAACATGTCCAAATAAATACTATATTCATAAAATTGTAAATTAAACTGTATACTTTTTTTTATACTAGACTGATTCAGTTTAATATTCCTCCGAATTCTATTTCTCACCAAAACTGAATTCGAAATGTCTCCTATTATAAAGTTTTTTTTTTTTGGAAATAAATTGTTTCTATGTAAATTTATTGAGATAAAGAATGAATGATAATTATAAATAATCTAACTAAATTTTTAGAAAAAACTGCAGTAAACTATTAATGAACAGTATTAAAAAATGAAATAATTTTCTACTTTTATTGTCAGAATTTAATTTAAAATTTATTATGCAATAAAAAGCTATCTTTAATAATAAGTTAACTGATTGATTTCTACTTTCCTTCTTTTTTGTTCATCAACTTTTTTGAACTTAAGCTTTGTAATATTATTTTTAGGATTAAAAATTTTAAACTGCATTCTAAAACGAAGAAAATATTCCCCCAATACTGAAAACATTTCAAATTTTGTAAAAAATAATTATGATTTTTACCTTTTATATCTCTAAAAAAAAATAAAAAAAAATTTTTGCAAAATCAATTTATTATTTGTAATTGATTTTACTTAAGGAAATTCTTTTTTTTTTTTTTCATTTTAATGTAGAGTAATTTCTAAAAAATTTACACTAATCAAAACCGGAGATAATATTGATAATGCAGGTCTTTCGTCTAATTTTTTATAATATATTTTTCGGCAGTATAAAAATTTATCGGATACTCAGTTTTTGTAAAAGTTATATTTACTGTTTATTTGTACAAATTCTTTGATCTTGCTCCAGGAAAATCCTTACAAAACAACAATGAGTTACCTGACCCACCAAAAATTCAGTCTTCAAGGTTGGCGTTTCAGGGGTACCAGTCCCGGGATTCCCCCTTTTCGTGACCGGCTTCCGCCCCTCAACGTATTTTTCCCCATCCAAAACACTCGCTACATAGGCTGCAAAGTAATTGAAAAATAAATTTTTCGCCGCAAAAACACATCCATCAGGTAAAACCTCTCCCCTCACGTAAAAAAAAAAAAAAAAAAAAAAAAAAAAAAAAAAAAAAAAAACTTCAACAAGCGAC
Organism: Encarsia formosa; assembly: GCA_038277355.1. Classification (NCBI taxonomy): domain Eukaryota; kingdom Metazoa; phylum Arthropoda; class Insecta; order Hymenoptera; family Aphelinidae; genus Encarsia; species Encarsia formosa. The sequence goes on along the minus strand of CM076184.1, from coordinate 7,550,048 downwards.
TAAAGACTGTACGAATAATCGGTCAAACGAGTGTCACATAAAACCTACACTTGACTGTCCCCGGTGCAGTTCCTCTTCCTCTCTCCTCTCCTCTCTCGAGAAAAAAGTACATAAATCAATTACATCCTGTCGTCCCTCCGTCAATTTAATTAACAAAAGAAGGTGGAGAAGGCCTGGGCGCGCGTGAGAACAGCCTCGCTTTGGCGCTGAAAGGCTGCACGCGTTCCGCGTATTAGCCTCCAGCGGGAGGAAAAATTACTGTGCATGCAACCGCGTTGTGTGTCTTTTAGGAGAGTCCATTGTGCTCTCTCTCTCGCTCCGCTAATACCTCGACCGGGATTTATGCTTATTATGAGGCTCTTGACTCTTTTTTTCCCCCTCTCTCTCTCTTGCTCCTTCCTTCCTCTCTCTCCGCGGCTTTATTTTCCTCTTGAAAATTGTTCGTTTTCTTGCGGGTTGGAAATTCTTTTACAATGGATTGTTAAGTTGAAGGTTGGTTAATTTTCTGAAATTAAAATAAAGTATTGTTGGACGAGAGATAATGAGAAATGGTTTATTGCTATATTTTTTTTTAATGAAAAATAATACAAAGTAAGATTTACATCAAACTTGATTTGGTATATTTTTTGGCTTGAATTCTGGAAAAAAACTGATCTTTGAGATTTCAAAATGGGCTTATACATCAATTTTGAACTTCTAACATGTTATTTTGAACGGATAAAAGTTTCAACTCGTAGAGGGCGAAAGATGCGACAAACTACGTTTTATTGCAACTGAAATTTAAAAAGTTGACTATTTTCACTATTTTTTTCGTATAAAAAAAAAACTTCTAATAAACTCATCTTACTCAGCAATATGTATCAAACGAAAAAACGATAACAGAACTTTCAACGAGATTTATTGAGAAAAACTCAATTTTTACGAGGATCAGTTTTTGGCCAAAATGCAAGCCTTCCTGTGAGGTTTTGCATAAAGAATCTACGATTTGAACTGATTGTTGTTAAGTAAATTCTTCCACTTTTACGAGAGTAATTCAAAACATAAAATTGAACATTAGCAGGTGCAGGGTAAACGAAAAAATAAGGTCATTCGAACTGGAACTCGTAAATGTCCAGGACCCGCAAAGTTTTATTTAGTATACATAGTTTTATTTGTATAACGGGTGCACAAGAATCGGGGTTTTTCTCGATCGAAGATGAAACCGAGACCAAAAAGGCTGAGATTTTGATCTTGGTTAAATTATTGAATCCTACGTAAAATGCAACTAGATCTGCTCCGCAAAGCAGTTTTCTATTATTGCTAAGCTAAAAGTGTGTAAAAAAGTGTTAAGAACTTCGAAGTTTTTCTTTAAATCAACTGTTGAATAAAAAAGAACTTGGAAAAAATTATTTTAAAGTTTGAAGTAACAAAGTTTGAATTTTCATATTATTTAATGGCAATATAAAACTATTGGTTGAAACAGAGACCGAGAGCAGAAAAATTATCGAGACTGCGGTAAAATCTTGTCTCGTGCATTAGTAAAGTTTGAGAAATGTACAGATGTATAAAGACAGTCCAAACTGAAGGTATAATTTTTCTCGATTAAGAGTCAATGACAGCTACAAATAAGTTCAAAAATTAAAAATTGTGTATCAAATCTCATTTAAATTTTTTCTATAATTAATTACTCAATAATACGTGAACGAAAAGTTACAGGTTGTTAAATTTAGTCCGAAACACCGCTCAGAAATTTGAAAAATCCGAATGAGATTCTTTCACTGTATAATCTTAGCTCGCCCCGGTAATAAAATAAGAAATTTACACAATTTATAAATTTCAAGAACTCGAAAAATTTCAATAAACTCAACAAAAATACCAATAAAAATAAATAAAAACTTTTACGAGTTTGAACGAAACACAGGAAGCAAAGCATTGTCGAGTAGCGCGCCGAGGACCAATTAAGCCCGGCGCGATTCCAACCCGGCTATCTCCAAAATCCCACCGCAATTCCGGCTCTTCGAAGACACAGAAAAAAAAAAAAAAAAAAAAAAAAACGAGAGACAAGAAAAAAAAGAAACAGTTCTCCTCTCCCCATTGAGTGCAAAAATCAGCAGCTCGCCCGAAAGACGATCCCGGTTCGAGAGTGTTTGCGCCATTCAGGAAAAAAAGGAGCTGCCGCGTGGTGTTCATTCATGTAAAACACGACGCCGGCACCCCATTATACGCTACCAGCCTGGCCCGCCGAGATTTCGTAACCGCGATAACGCGACAACCGGATCATTTGTAGGCGCGTGTGCGTGCCAGCAGCCACCAGCGTGAAATCGCGATTCCGCCACGCAGATTAACCCGGGGGGAGGGGGGACCGAGGGGGGGCGTGGCCTTTGACGCGTCGCCATTGGCGGCCGAGATTCGAGCCGGCCAATCGCGGAGCTCGCCCCCTCCCACGAGCTGGCGGGAGCGGTGTCAGGGCCGATTGATATTCTTATACCTTTACAATCGTAGGCGCCGGGATTATTAGACGAATTTCACCTGAATTCGGTTGTCTGGACGACCGGATTAATTTCGGAATTTGCTTTATTATGTAAATTTGGAGGTTATGGTTTATGCTCCCATGTTTCGTTTCACGACTTACCGAGTAGCGGACCGATGATTTATCACGCGTTTCGGTGCCTGAAATTAGCTAATGCGTGCAAATTAACCGGGTTCCTAATTTCTTAATGTTTGAATTTATAGGTTATGTTAATTCGAAATTGTCCCGCTACTCGTCTTTCTTCGCAATTAAAAAGGGTTAAAAACTTAATGTATTCTTATATAATTAAGATAAATTAATTAAGAGTAATAGTTGGCATTTGATTTATAATTGGTTACATTACTTTAGAGGATATGTCCAAATTTATAAGAGTTTATTGGTTATATTTGCAAAATTTTCAACTCATTAGCTAATTCTGTATTAGAATTTTGACTGGAAAATATTATTTATTTATTAGAACAATTTTTTGAAGATTACAAAGTAGTCTTGGTTTCAGATAGGTTATTTTAAAAACTGTTATTATAATTTCTTCCTGCTTTGTACTTCCTGCGAATGTAAAATGTGTACGTAAAATTGATAGTTTCTCATCGACTCAGACAGTCCCATCAAAAAATTTCGAATTGGGTGGCAGGTGGCGCTCGATTGATTCATATTTGAATTTGTAGGTTATATTCGAAAGTGTTTGTTATCACCGATCCCTCACGACCGTAATAAATCGATTATATTTTCTAATCGATCACAAAGTATAAGTCATGTGTGGCCGGTGGCGCTCCGATTCATTCAATCCCGGGTCACCCTGAAATAAAAAATGGTGTCACATTAGACTTCTGAATGGTCCGCGATCACACCCTCGAGATACAAAGCATCGTGAGAAAAATAGTCCATCATTAACGTTATAAACCCAAAGAAAAACAAGACCCCACACGTCCAAAAAAAAAAAAAAAAATAGTATAAGTGTCCCTACAATTTTTCACCCAAATGACACGATCACGGACGTAGAATATCAATAAAACCGAAGGGTATCCTCATAATTTTCGTCATAATTTACGTCGATCAAGATAGCGCTTTGCGAGGCTCGGAGGAGCACCCGAGACAGAATAAAAAGAATCAAACTGCAGCAGCCACATTTGAATGAAGAAAAAAGAAGAGGAGAGGAAGGCTACGGGAGGAGAGTTAAAAAGCACGGGAACAAAAGGAATGCAGCTCGACGCCCCCGTTCGAAGATAAATGACGATAGGTGGCTGCTGCCTGCAAACCGCGATAGTATGAAATAAAATGAATAAGACTGCGACCATTGTTGCGCCACTTAGCGTGTGAAAGTATTTTGGCACGGGGCGCCTGTGGGAATTATTTTAGGGTTTTCCACACCGGAAGTACGCCCGGGGCGTATTACGCGCGCTTAATTTGATTTGAGGGGTGTACGAGGGTAATTCGATGATGCGTCGTTGAGTTTTGTTTTGATGGGTGGATTGAGTTTCGTAAATTCCAATCTGAAGGATGGTTATAATTTTGTATTTGTGGTGTATACGCTTTGAAGGAAGGTTTGTTTACATTGTATAAGGACGTGATTGATTGTTCTGTGATTTGATGCATGATACAAAAATTTGTATATTTTTTAAATTCAATTGTCGATCTTTTGAACTTAAATATTAAATAACATTTTAATAATAAATATATTGTTGCAATTTGATTGCATAAGAAACTTTTAGAGAAGATTTTTTATCTTGCTTTTAACAATAAAATTTTTTTTTTAATTTCATTTGCAAACATAAAACTATTGGCAAACCATAAACTATCTAATTTTTAATAGATAATCCAACACTTCAACCATAAAAATCTTGAAATTTCCATTATCCAAAAATACTTTAAAAATTTTTTATTGTTTATATATAGAGTGATTGTAAACTTTTATTTTCAATGTTCAGTGATCAGAAATTTTAGTTAAAATGTTTTTTTTTTTTAAATTGTGAGTATAAATCCATTAAAATATCATAAACTATGCGATTCTTATAGACATTTCAAAAACCTAACCCTAAAAAAAAGAGTTCAACTTTGTCAGCTAAAAAAAATTCTCAAATTTTTTTACAGTTTTGATGGTGAACATTCAATTCCATCAACTACGTATTTCTGCCTACCGACATTTCTGACATCGAGACATAAAATAATCCTTCACCAGCAATGAAAATTAACAAAAACAGTAAAATTATTTATGAATTCAAGCTTTTACATCCAAACCTTAAATTTTTTCGCTCATTTTTAATTGTGATCATATAAACCCATTCATACACCATAAACCACCTAATTACCAGTCATCCAAACACAAGCCATAAAAATAGTTCAGCCGTCTCTTTCAGCCTTCAAAAAAGTGTGGCCATGTTTTGAAGATTTCTAAAAAAAAATAGGCGGATATGTTTTCTCAATAATAATCCCATTATTCCCCCTCGATGACGCGGCAAAAACCCGCGAAAAAAACATTTCTTTCCGGATTTACCGCCCCCTCTTTCATTTTTCCTCTTCTCGCTCGTTTCCCAAATCCCTTCTTCCAAACAAATTTTTAATTTTTCGAAACCGCGCCATAAAACGGTACCATTGTACCTCCTAATGACCCTCTTTTCAACCTCGTGAATAATAATTCTCTCATTCATCGATGATCCAACACCCATAATTCGCGCTTGTCGGCGATTTTCAAAAAAAAATCGGAAGGTGTACAACAGCAAACAAGGTGGGGGATGGTTGTAGAACAACGTCGTTAACCGGTGCTGGTAAATCCGAGAGGCCCTGCTCGTAAAAGCCCGCCGGCTGGCTTCTTCTTCTTCTTCCTTTTTTTATTCACGCGTCCGACCCGATAAAAATGAGCGAGGAACCGTGGTGGCGCCAGATTGTCGCCTGCGAACACAAAACACACCAAAAGAGCAAAAGGAAGTTCGCGGAGGACACACACAAGAGAGAAGAAGAATGAAAGGAAGAGAGAGAGAGTAATTTTTTGGGGAGCGAGGAGGATCTATAAGCCACGAGGTCATCGCCGGGGGATTTCCCATTGTGTGTCGCACGACCAAAGCCGCCGCTGCGGTGCAGTGTGTAAGTGTGCAGGGTATTTGTGAATGGATTCACCGACCGTTTTTCGGTGGACCGCGACGCGCACGGCTGAAACTGGAGAACTGTTATGCGCGACGCGACCTGTAAACGATCGCCCGCGACGAGAAGCTGCTGTTGCAGGTAAATATTTCCCCCCAGCTCGGATCTTATCTTCCCGGAGTATTGGAAACCGCGATGCGTAGATTCCGGAAATTCGGTTTTTGGGTGGAACGTTAGGGCCTTACTTTTTGCTAAAACTGATGATAAATGAAAAATTTCATTGTACTTTGCAAACAACGAGTTTTAGTTGTTGGTCAAAGTTAGTATCAATCGGAAGTATCTTTTATAGAAAAAATTAGGGGCATACAGTTTGTCAAGTATAATTATGTGAATTCAATTATGCTTAAACATAACCTCAAAAATGCGAAAATTTACATTTATTCTCAATAGACTGTTATCAATACTTAATTTTTTAGTTTACTGCAGCTTCCTACTACTCTTTGAAAAATTGATGATCAAATGGTGTTACAAATATCATAGTTATCCCTGGTCACCAGTTATTAGCCAGTTTTATTTTTGCCAATCATAAAACTGCAAACTGGCCATTTATTGACAATAACTGAGCTTTATTGATTATAGAATTATTATATTTTATTTAAACGTCGTCGAGAATGAAAAATTGTCAAAAATATCAATTATTCAATCTCATACATGTTTGTAATTGTAAATTCTTAGTAAACATAACCTCAAAATAATTAAAAAACTACTTTTTAAAATTATTTTCAATGAAATATGGTCATCAATTGAGTGAAAGAATTACTTTTGTTGAAAAAAAGGTCTCCACTATATATTCAAAATCGAGCTGAAAAAATTCTACAGTCTAAAATCCGTAAAATCAGCCTACCAACAACAAAAAAAATCGGATCTCGAAGAAAAATTAAAATTCGTCAATTGCCAACCCCACCGAGAGTAATTCCATAAACCAGCAGGCTCTTTTGGTACGGCCGAAAGCAATTTACCCGGTCAGTGATCATTTGGTTGCTCATCCGCTCGAGTGAGAGTCACACCCCCGCGGGGACACCGAAAAACAGCTCGCACGACCGTTTTTCTTCTCCCTCTCGGGTGCATTCATCACCCTCGACAAAAGACCTCGGCGGCGAGGTGTAAGGGGAAGAAAGAAAAACTCGAAAAAAAGGAATCCTGCGCCGGCACGCAGGTTCCGTTCTGGAAGACGCCGGGGGGATTAGGGATTATGACACCGTCATTGTTCCGCCTTTACGCAGGTATATCCCTGCAGGTATGGGCGTTAAACTTTATTTGATGAACGCGAGTGTGCAGGTTCAATTATACCGGCGACAAGCTTTGATGGATTTGAAACTAAATAAATAGTTTTCGAGTGGGCTTTTTTTTTTTATTTGAATTTGGTGAAAATCTCTAAGGTGAAGTTTTCCACATAAAGTAAAGATCCCAGTTATGAACACAAAAATCCTTACTTTTCAGCATTTTGAATTTTATTGAAAAAATAAAGCATTTTAGAGTAAAACTTTTTTTACATACTTAAATTTTAGATTCTTAGGAACTTGAATAAATTTTTTTTTATATGAAAATTGTATTTATTTATTGAATAATTAATGTTTCAAGTCAAGACCTTTTTGCCCTAGTTTATGAAACACTTTTGCACGTAAAATCCCGTCTGTGACTTAAGTAAGGTGAGTGACCCTATAAAGGATCATTTAAGGGTTTGCCTTCATATTAAAATGGAATAAAAATTATAGCAAATGTCTAAACCTATCTCAATTCATGTTATTGTCTACTTCAGACCCTAAACTAACTAGGAAAAATCATACTATATAAAAATTAATTAGAAAACATTGATTTTTTTTAAATACCATAATTGATCTCAAATAATCTATGAGCTCAAATTTATCTAAATTTAAGTGAAAATCTATACCTCATGCTACTTTGATTGTAGTTTTAATTTCAAAGTTCATATTAAAGTGTGTTCTTGAATAAATTTAATACAAAAATTGAAAAATAATTTTAATCTCACATTTAATAGAATATAATCTCAGAATTTTTTTTTTTTTTTTTAATTTTTATTAAAAATTTAATTTAGGCTCATTCTGATTATCTTTATTTAAGTTTAAAAGCTAATTTGAGCAGAATGGGGAATAATGGGTTTCAGATACAACATTTTTTCATGAGGCTACAGGCTTAATTTTATCAAAGCGGCTAACGTATCAAATCGAAGCTTTAGAATTGGACGTGTAATTTCTCATTTCAAAGGCTATGAAATGAGACTTTGATCAGTTAAAAGTATTGATTTGGTCGTCCACAGTGGTAGTTTTGAAGTTTTCATATACATGGAGAACACTCAGTGTCAAATTATCATAGATCAATAGTAGGTTCTAAAAATCTTGAATTTTTTATTTTTTAACTGTTAAGTTTACAATTAACTCTTTTGTAATGATATAGTTTTTACAACCGAACGATTTTTTACATTTATAACATTTGAAATAAGGGCCAGTTGAGTGTTTTAATTTTATGTGATTCGCTAGATTGGATTTTTAATTACTTTTGAAAACGTTTAGCAACCAAAATCTTACAATTATATCTTGTATGATAGGATGGACTAGATTCACAAGTGAATGACTTACTACACGCAGCACAATTAAAATTATCACTTACGGGTAAGTGTATTCTTTGCATGTGTCTGCTTGGATGACATTTACGAATAGATTTGTAATCGTTCACAATAAAAATATCGAATAGAATCATTGAGCTCTCTTGTTGCACAAACTTTCAAATGTCGATTTAAATATGATTTTTTCGAGTAAATCTTTTTACATTTTGGACATTTGTTTAAATTAGAATGACTCAGCAAATGTTTTTTTTTCATGTGAGCAGAAAAATCTCTTCTAAAATTAGTTTCATAATCGCATTGATCACAAGATATGAGCATTAACGAACCACTTGTTTTTTTTTTCATTGCACAGTTTAAAATTTTTTTTGACCTCGGTCCACGTAAGTTACTTTTTTTACACTTACTAAGCTTGGTTAAGTTAGAATCACTGGGTAAACTTTTTGTAATACTTGAGTGACTCACTGACTGATCAGCGACTGCAGTTGGATTAAATGTTGAAGGTTCAGTTTTGAACTCTTCACCAACTTCAATACATTGCTCCAGATCTTGATCTAAAAATAAATTGATTTTTAATATTTATTTAAATAAATTCGGTACACGTAAGTTACTTTTTTTTACACTTACTAAGCTTGGTTAAGTTAGAATCACTGGGTAAGCTTTTTGTAACACTTGAGTGACTCACTGACTGATCAGCGACTGCAGTTGGATTAAATGTTGAAGGTTCAGTTTTGAACTCTTCACCAACTTCAATTTCATCAATACATTGCTCCAGGTCTTGATCTAAAAAAAAATTGATTTTTAATATTTATTTATATAAATTCGTTGTGACATAATAATGATAATATTTTGTATTAATTTTCGTAAACTATGTAATTAAAAATCTTTCGCGCCACCAGACGGTATTGATAATATCTTTGTACTAATCTCATGTATTAGGCTCTTAGCCTGTAACCCACTCTTAAATAAATAAATAAATAATATTTGGGAAATTAAGTAAAAAGCAAGATTTTTCTAAAACAAAAAGTTTCATAAAAAAAAGTGGCCGCGCTGGTCTTTTTTCTCATTATTCATTATAACTTTTAAAGATATTCAATTATTTTTATAATTAACGTAAATCATTTTTCAACTTACTTGAAATGGAACGATCAGTTTCTTCAGTGCAATGTGAGTTTACTGAGTTTTTCTCGAATAGGGCTTACTTAGGTTATAAATTAAAATTTTCAATAAGGACAAAGGATAGTAATAAATAAAAGCTTGAACTGCAAGTAAAAGACAAAATTATTCCCCGTATACTCACTAAACTTTAATCCGACCGTTTAAGAAAAATTTCCACTGCTTCAGAATCTCGAAGTAACGATTGATGCTGTTTTGTTATGAATTTTCAAAGCCAGTTGAAGAGAATCACGTCCGATCTCAACGAGCGATGTTTATCGACTGTCGAGTGACGTACTTCATAATGCAACATGGCCACCTTCACTGCAACATCACGTGTAAACTAGTCATGAATCAGCTATGAGCTCGATCTCCTCCGAAAACCCATAAAGGAGTAACATGAGAGGACCGCGCCGAGATAAGAGCGGCGCGGTGCCTAAATAATACTGCTGCCGGTAAAAAAAACACGCACAAAGCCTTCGAGTTAGAAAATCCTAACTATTTTTCAGCTTCCGATCAAAACAATTTTTTGTTTAGTAACTTTTAAACTTTTAATTATTGCTTTTGATAAATTTTTTTAATATCATTGAAATCGGGGTTTGAGCCAGGGTCTTTTAAATCAAGAACCTTGATGCGTATGTACATAGATACGAGCGCAAAAGTGTTTTTATGATTAAAAAAAAGTTTATCTCTTTTGTAATATTTTTACTTGTTTTATATGCTTTATTTTTACGGACTAAAAATTTTGTCAAAATTTTCTCTTGAACGCGGTTCTCTCTCACACTTACACTCACAAGTCATCCCTTGGCCGCAGCCTACCTCAACAGTATACTGCAGTAACTGCTCACACAATATTATTGACAAAAAATTTAAGTGTTGATAAAATAATCTTCAACCTTTACTCACTACGTTCACCTGGCTATCCTAAAATAATTTTTTCAAAACCTTCGGGTCACGAAATAATTTTATTGAGAGCACTGAATCGACCGACGTAACTCCGAGTACGCCCAAACACCATAATCACATTAAAAACAGTCGTTAAATCAGCGCTCCGAAAAAAAAAATATAGCTCAAAGTTTCCCTTAGTGTAACGCTCGAGCGTTGATTTTATAAAAAATTTTCCATGGTTCAATATTTTAATAAAAACTACAGATTTTTTATTAAGTATATTTCGTACCAAGGCGAATAAATATTGCAAGTGATAGACGCGCACAGGGCCAGCGAAGTTGGCATAAGGACATAAAGGCCTGGAGAGATATCGATAGTCCCAGCGAAGAAAAACCTTAGCTCAAAATCTACCACGAATAAAGTTACAGTGAGGGGATTTACGATAACTAAAATATCTCTCTACCACTTTATTTATGATTTGAGCCTGCGGAAAAAAGGTGTTACAATCACCTTTGCTATCATACCGATGATACATTATAGTAAAAAAAATTTTCGAAACACCAACCACGAATAAAATAACTTTAAGTTTTTAGCTTATAAAAATTACAAAAAGTCATTTTATTCGTGGCTGGTGTGTCGACAAATTTTTTTTTATATTAATACATCAACGGTATGGTAGCAAAGATCATTTTAACATTTTTTGTAGCAACCTAAAATAATAGATAAAGTAGTTTCAAGACATTTTAATCGCCAAAAGAACGTCCGTTGTAACTTTGTTCGTGGCAGAATTTGGGCTAAGGTTTTTCTTCGCTGGAATCATCGATATATGAAATGTATTTTTTGATCCATCCCGACAAAGTTACCCGAATTTATAAAATAAAAAAAAAATAAATTGCAACTTAAAACTCAAAATTACTATTGAAAAGGGTTCGCAAATAGTAAAACTGATAAAACTACAGTTAATAATATCGAAAATACTCTAATGCCCCGTCCACACCGGAGATTTAACCACGTCTCGGCTTAACTTTGTTTAAAGAATTTTGCAATGTTACCGTTGGATTTAAGGATTAATTTGTACTTTAAAAATAGTAAATAATTTATAAGATTAAGATGATTACATCTTGAACTTTGATTCCAATAACAACATTGCAAAATTCTTTAAACAAAGTTAAACCGAGACGCGGTTGAACCACCAGTATAGACGGGGCATAAGAAAATTATAGTTTACGGATTATTAAATTTAAATTTTCGCCCAGAAGTTGAGAAAATTGTTTACTGCATAAATAATAAATAGTTTATTTAATATACGTATTTCCTTCTCAAATATGTTGAAAAACATGTAAAAAATACTGCTGAACCGCACCGCATGTATTAAATTGCAGGGTTAAAAGATTAAATAAAACAACACAATATTTAGTGTCAAATGTAAAATACAAACTAAATCTTTATTAAGCCCTAACTATCGGCACAAGGAAGTACGACCTTTTTTACTGAGTAGCTATAAGCTCAACTAAACGTGCGTGAGCGCTCTTCACAGCCAGACGTAGTTCGAACAAATAAGTTGCTCGGACTTCAAGCATTTTGATAATTAAAAACTTGCAAGTCGAAATCTTTCAGCGACACAGACAAGAGTATCATTCCGATTACAATTCAAGCCGAGTGATTTTTGATACACATAAGCAATATCCAACAGGATGTTCATTACAATTGACATGTATCGGCTGCTCATCATTTACTCGTTCGAAAAAAACAGACTGACACATCAAAAGCTTAAACAAAAATTTCAAGGCTCTACGTTTCAACCAGCCTGGTTTAAAACTTCTTTCCTTGGATTCTCCCCGGATCTTTAAAAACCGTCGTCGAACATTTATCAAAAAATCCGGCAATAATTAGCTGTAACACAAGTCCCCGAACTGCAAGCACGCGCCTCCCACCGAGCTCGCAGCTTCCTCTCCCGCTGGCCCGTTATGCAAATCGTCGCGCTTCACTTTCCTCGCGGGGGGGAGACGAGGGAAGGGGGAAGGGGGAGAAGCCAGGCTCTTCTTCTTTTATATCGACGCGCCGTGATCTCTCTCCCGGAGTCGCGCGAGCTCCCCGACTAACGAGGTACGAGACTGCCGGCGCCACCCGCAACGCTCGACCGGGCCCCGCGGGGGGGACGAGCGAGCCTGGAAGAGGTGTAAAATCAAGTGGCGACGACCGGCTACCTTAATTAGCCCTGCAGTTCGTACTTTTTTCGATGTTTTTGGGAACAATGTCAGCTGAGGTGTTGCACATTGGATCGCGGTACTACAGCTGGTTTTGCTGTATACCTGGGTATATCTGTATATTTGTGTATGATAACTTTTGAGAATGACCGTTTGGCGCTGGTGTTGAAGTTTAGATTGGTTTATTGTTTATTTTCGAGTTCAACAACCTTTTACATTAATAAACAATGTATTTTTGATAAATTTTAAAAATTTCAAAAGGATTTACTCGTACAGGATACACTGAAAATCATTTCTAGCAAAGAGATGAGCAACCTTTTGGGTGTTTTTATAGGTTATACTTGTACCTCATTTTTTTTTTAAATTATGCTCAAAGTCTATTGCAATTTTGAAGTTCTGAAAATTCTTGTTTTCTTCATTTTTTAATGAACTTCAAAGGGAACATGTGTTGAATTCTAAGTATGTTAACTACAATTATAAGGAATACATTTTAAATCTTTAAGATTGATAAACGATAAAAAATGATTATACAAGAATTTAAATCATAAATTAAAAATTGCTTTAATTTGTGGGTGGACAAATCGTTTCAGTCATAGTAAGGTAATGAATTTAGAGTTTCTAATTTATTTTTTTTAGCGAGTAAAAAACTGAAAAGGTTCTTCTTGAAACGTGGATCCTTATTAGTCCTATATATAGTTCATGAGGAAACGCATTCCAGAGATACTAGGCACCGATCGCAAAGAACCGCCTGGTTGAGCCATTCGGCAAAGTTCTCACTTAGCTGAAACAAAACGAGTGCGTATCAAACCCCTCAGGAAGAGTTACCAAATAACTAAGTAGTGACTCACCCCATTGACGGATCCCAGTTTTGACAACGCCGGGCGGGCCTGGGAGCTGAAAGAAATAAAGAAGAAGAAGAAGAAGTAAGGGGGGTTATCCAATCTCCAGGGCCTATAAATGCGCGGCGCGGCGCATATTTGTCCGCGGTCGTCTCCTATTACGGCACCGAAGAAAAGATCCGGAAAGAAAGAGTCTGCTGCTGCAATGCAAAAAAGAAATATATCGGCCACCACCACCGCCAAGAAAGAACCTCGAGAAGAAGAAGAAGAAGAAGTAACAACATACCAACATGACGAAAACAAAAAAACGAAACCAACCCGGGAGTAGGAGGACAAAGCGCGGGGGACCACACGCGCGGGAGGAGGCAGAAGGATTGCTTTAATTTTTCCAAAGCGCCGCGCGGCGCGTCAAATACATCAGCATCGCAGAAGGATTTGGCCAGCTCCGGGCGAGAGATATATTATACGCCGGCTGGCCCCTTTCGCTGGTGCTTCTACTTTTTTTTTTTTTTATTCAAAAAAGGATGGACCACGCACGACACCTATGATGCCGCTAACCGTCACGCCCCCCCGCGGCACGTATATAACCGGCGGGCGGCGCCGCGCCCGGCGACAAAGCAGCTCTCCTCTCGGAATAAAATTGATGCGATGAGGTGTGGAATTGATGTGTTGCGTCCTCCAGCCTTTTTGTGTTGTCCAGCCGGCCCGGATCATCTTGAGGGGTTTTGATTGATGTACTTTTTATGGATTTCAATTGCGCGGGTTTGGTTTCTTTTATTTACGGATTAATTAAAATGTTTTGTATCAGGAGAACCTAAGACGTCTCTATTATTCGAATTACTTTGTAGTGTCAAAAGTAAAACATTGATTTTTAATCTATATGGAAATCATTAGGTATAGTTGAAATTTTTAGGTTAGGTTGTCAATATTAAAACATAGCGGATTTTGAGTAATTCTTCATTGAGACTTTAAATTTAGTAAAAGTAAGAAAGATTTGTTAAAAGAGAGAATAAGCCTGCGCACGACATCTGCCGGGTGGATGATTTTTACCTCATGAAAGCTATCTAGAGTCGCAAATACTCTATGGTAAACTATCTAATTGGTTTAAAATAAAAAGTTTTAAAGTTTAGGTTTTTTTTAAAAATTCTATAATTCAATCGATTCATCAATTTGTCAATAAACTGAAATACAATATAAATTACGATCTACTGGCACCATTAACCGATCTAGTGCCAAATAGTCTATGGTGAATTACTAAATTTGAATTTGTTAGAAAAATAAAAACAGTGTACTGCGTCCACATACAAAAGCACTCGATTCGCCAATCAATCGCCCGATAAATTTAAATCGTGGCCGAAACGCAACAGGAAACGACAAGAATCAAAGGGGAGAGCTCGAAAAAAAGAAAGAGCGAGAAAGAGGTAAGAAAGAAAGAGGAGAAGATTCGCGCTACCTCAGGACCACGGTGCGGCGCTCAGGAAGTCGTCCGTCTCGTTAAAGGATCCCGGACAACTTTACAAGCGTGTTGCGTTTAATTATTCCGCGTGTTTTACAGAAATTCGGCGCCGGTACGAAATCGTTACGGATCGATGTTCTTTGTATAGGTGGGATCGTTTTAGATCCAATCGACAGATACGCCTGTGCGATTCTCTCTTTTTTTTTTTTTTTTTTTTTTTTTTGCTTTTGGCGGACCTGTAGAAGAAGAGCCAACATCGGCTCCTCCTTTTTCTCTCCTTCCTCTTTTTTTTTTTTTTTTTTTTTCGCTCGCAAAGCAGCAGGTGAGTGACGGTTGCAGGGGACGACGCACGGCGCCAAAGTGTTACGCGGGCAGCGGGTTTACCTCGAATCAATCGAGATTTATGGACTCGACCGTGTGCCTGATATAATTGAGTGAAACCTCCCTTCTTTCTTTCTTTCTTTTTTTCTTTTTTTGCTTGTATAAATTTTTCGCGGCGCTTGTTTTTAAAGGAGGAGACGGGTAATTTTGATTATTTTTTTTTATTTATATATTTTTTTTTTACATCATAATTAGAGGATAAAAAATTTATTCTAAATGATTTAAGCTCACTTTACACAAGAAATGTATATATTTTTTAATGATTAATCGCATTTTTTTTTCCAACTTTATCATTTATTTCTAAGCGTAATAAAATAATTAGATAAAAAAATTTTAAAAATTGTTATTAATCAATCACTTTTAAACTATCAATTGATTTTAGTGATTTTTAGAATGTACTTCACCAATAATTATTTTGACCTAAATAGTAAATTCACGTTGTTATGATGTATGTAAATACAAGCCAAGATCATTTTCGACTCACATTCTGACACGTGTATTCAGATGTAAATAAGAATCCTAGTTCACCATTCAACTTTAGAAAATCCTGACCCCAAATATTGTATTAATGAGGATCAAAAGGTTCAGTTTTCAGTTAAAATTTCAAGCTTGCAGTTAAATCAGGTAAGCATTTCGGTGTGCTTCAGTCGGGTTACAATTGTCATTTAAACCTAAATTCTACAATTTTTTTTTTAATTAAAAAATAAAAATCACTTTTAAAAATATGGTTTTATGAAATTTTGATAATCAGTACAGTGTCTTAGAGGAAGCCGAAACTTGCGATCTAAAAGCTGTACGATAAATTAACTGAACGGCCAAAATGGTAACTGGAGAAAAACTGTATAACTCATTGCAAATAAAATCTGAAGTTTTTGACTATCCAGATGATTTTGGTAAGTACAAAAACGCGTCTTTTGCTTCAAATTAACTTATTTAATAGTTAATATTTGATATTGATAAATATATTTTTGCAAAGGAACTTCTCAATGTTTTGATGAGATGGATATTGGAGAAGAATTCAAATCAGTACCACTGTTTGTCAAAAAAACAGCTCTCAATAACAATTCCGAAGACCAAAGTATAATTAAAAAAGAACGTATGCAAAAATATTTTAAAATCTGTTGCTTCAAATTTACTTATTTAATAGTTCATTGAATTAATAAATATATTCATGCAGAGGGAACTTTTCAATGTTTTTATGAGATCGATATTGGAGAAGAATTTAAATCGGTACCATTGTTTGTCAAAAAAACAGCTCTCAATAACAATTCCACAGACCAAAGTATAATTGAAAAAGAACGTATGCAAAAATATTTGAAAATCTATTGCTTCAAATTTAATTTAAAATTAATAAATGTATTGTTGCAGAGGGAACTTTTCAATGTTTAGATGAGATGGATATTGGAGAAGAATTCAAATCGGTACCACTGTTTGTCAAAAAAACAGCTGTCAAAGACAATTTCAAAGACCGAAGTAAGATCGAAAAAGAACATATGCAAAAATATTTGAAAATCTATTGATTCAAATTTACTTATTTAACATAATAAATAATATTTCAAATTAATAAATGTATTCTTGCAGAGGAAACTTCTCAATGTTTTGATGAGATAGATATTGGATTGGATATTGGAGAAGAATTTAAATCGGTACCACTGTTTGTCGAAGAAATAGCTCTCAATGGCAATTCTAAAGACCGAATTAAGATTGAAAAAGAACGTATGCAAAAATATTTCAAAATCTATTGCTCAAATTTACTTATTTAATAGTTAATATTTTAAATAATTACATATATTGTTACAGAGGAAACTTCTCAATGTTTTGATGAGATGGATATTGGAGAAGAATTCAAATCGGTACCACTGTTTGTCAAAAAAACAGCTGTCAAAGACAATTTCAAACACCGAAGTAAGATCGAAAAAGAACGTATGCAAAAATATTTTAAAATAATAATTTTTAATTTTTTATAAAGTTTGACCCGCATAAAAAATTTTATGTTACAGATTCTAATAATAATAAGCAGATTTACTGTAGTGAATGCAAAAAAACTTGGAAATACTCAGCCAAAAGAAGAGGCGCGTGTCCCATATGTAAATTAGCCGTAACTTACAAGTGCAAAGGCTGTAAGAAGTTTTATCGATCTATCGGATCCTTGACAGCTCACGTACTAAATTTCTGTACAATTAAGCCAAAATTTTTCTGTCATCATTGTGACTTCAAGACCCATGTCAAAGGAAATCTTAGAAATCACATTAAATCCAAACACTTGCCCCGTCGTAATTTGCATAAGTGTACCGAGTGCGGTAAAAATTTGTATACAAAATCAATTTTAATTAAACACTCGAAAATTTGTGGCAAACCAAAAGAATCCAAACCTCCACTCATATTTTGTCATCTCTGCGACTACAAAACCAAGCGTCAAAATTACCTGACCACTCACATTAGAATAAAACACAAGCCAATATACCAAAACTCAACCAGATGCATTGGGTGCAAAAAAGTTTTTCCAAACTATGAATTTTTTTCAAAACATTTAGAACTGTGCACTCAATCGAGAAGCACTTCGTCTGTAAATAACTGTTGCGATAACTGCGATTACAAAACCGATAAAAAAAACCTTCTCGAAAGTCACATGCAATCGAATCACTTATCTGAGACTTTTGATTGCACCGCCTGTGGTGTATGTTTCGGTAGTCAACGTAACTTGAATAATCATCGTAATCGTTTTGGTTGCAGTGACTCTGTTGGGGCAAAAACCTATTTTACAGCAAAGCATCTTTACGATAATCATTCGCAGTCTAAACACCTTGAGATTAATTTGAAATCTACCAATAATAATATTCAAACCAAACATATAAATGACCACGCTGAGCTCAGATGTAAATTAGCGAATGGTATTTTGAAAGAATGTTCCGTCTCATTAGTAAAAATTTAATTTAATTCAAAATAGTCTTATTTTATGTTTTAGAATTTATTTTTGAGATATGAACAAGAATAATGTACGTTTTCAAGAATAATTGACCAACTTATTTAAAAATGTAATATAATG
The DNA here is from genome assembly GCA_038277355.1 of Encarsia formosa. NCBI lineage: Eukaryota > Metazoa > Arthropoda > Insecta > Hymenoptera > Aphelinidae > Encarsia > Encarsia formosa. Next base: position 7,531,851 of record CM076184.1, on the reverse strand, counting down.
TAACAAATATTTTTATAAATAGTGTTTTAGATAAAAAATTTGACTTATATATTTAGAATTTTTCTAAGCTGTCATTTATTCTACAACAACCCTGCAAATTCTCAATAAAATTTTATAAATTTTTCATACTCTGTAATTAGAAGGAAAAACGTCGTGATACATTTTAAAAAAAGCTCACGAAAGCTTTCTACAGGAAGTCAAAAATGATTAAAAATAATAATTTATCGTTACTTTTTATGCTCATTTTAAACTAGAAGCTTCAAACCTTTGACCTCGCCTTTTTCCTTGTTACCACAGAATTATGTATTTTAGTTCATCTGGATACTTCAAAGTGTCTACTTCTGGTCAACTGAGTATTCTCGTAAAATCGAACTAAAGATTAAATACTTCAATCTGCCCTACCTTAAAATATTTCGGAATATTGTAAGTGAATATGAGTAGTCAAACGTTTACTTTAGTAGTGATTTGGTAAGACTACGATCATTATACACGAAGATTTTTATTTGTCAAAATTGTACTTAATTTACTTATTTTTGCTAAACCTGACAAAGAAGAATTCATACATTATCCAGAGATAGCAGTATTCATTCGTGATATATTCGACAACTTTATCAGCGATTACTCTGGAGAAATATTTAAAATAATCTGGAAATAAATTTTCTAATAAAATGGCATCTGAAAATTCAAGGAGTAAAAATGGTATGTAAAAATAAATTCACAAATTCAAGAGCCAATAAGTAAAGTAACTTAGTAAAGTTTAAAAACAATTTAATTACCTTCAAACGAAAATTTCAAATTTTCTTTTTTCATATACTTATTACTTGTACAACTCATTCTGAAGTTCGCGCTTCTCCATCATGACTTTAGATTATGAAATAAAATAAAAAAACTTCTGGTTATTTTGTAATTACAGCAGGAGGTTCTGAATGTTTTGACGAGATGGATGTTGGAGAAGAATTTAAAATGGTACCATTGGCCATCAGAAAAACAGCTCTCAATGGTATTTCTAAAGTGCGAGGTAAGCTCGAAAAAAAAAACATAAACATGAAAAATTTTCACGCAATATTTTAAATTGACTAATTATTACGTATTATAGATGCCAAGAGTAAACTGATTCACTGTCCTAAATGCAACGAAAGCTGGAACTACTCGGCCAAACAGAAAGGCGCGTGTCCGGCGTGTAAATCAGCAGTTACCTACAAGTGCGGAAAGTGCAAGAAATTTTTCGCCTCTCTCGCATCTTTAATGAACCACGTGAACAAATACTGCGCCGTAGAGCCGAGTTTTTTCTGCGGTCACTGCGACTTCAAAACGAACTTCAAAAAAAACCTCTCCGACCACGTTCAAGCCAAACACATACCTCGCAATCAAGCAAGTTCGTACCAGTGCAGCAATTGCAGTAAATCCTACTCGAGAAATACAACTCTGAACAGACACTTGAAAGTCTGCGGCAAGCCGAAAATTCCCAGTGCCGCCCAGGCGATATTCTGCGATCACTGCGACTACAAAGCGAACCGGAAAGCTCACCTGAGTATCCACATCCAGACGAAGCACCAACCTGCGGATCCAAACGCGAACAGGTGTGAAGCATGCGGCAAGTCTTTCCCGTGCCACGAGTACCTGTCCAAACACCTGCAGTTCTGCGCTCAGTCCAGAGACGCTTCGACAGTGCGGTTCTGCTGCGATCACTGCGATTACAAAGCTTACAAGAAGTACCACCTGTCTCAGCACATCAACTTAACGCATCAGCTGAAAAGTACGAAATTGAACAAGTGCGGAAAGTGCGGGAGGTGTTACAAGCACGCAGAGTACTTGAAGAGACATCTGTTGAGATGCGGCAGGAGTATTGTGAAAGCGAAAAATTTGTCCTGCGATCACTGCGACTTCAGAACCAACCAAAAGGTTCAGCTCGCGGGTCACATCCAGTCGAAGCACTTGACTGTGAGTTTCAAGTGTGAAGTTTGCGCCAAGTCGTTTGGCAGTCAAATGCGCTTGAGAACGCACCTTAAAGCTACCAGTTGCAGAAGCTCGGTCGGATCGAAGGCTTATTTTTGCAAGTACTGCGACGACCGGTTCACAGCCAAGAACCTTCTCGACGTTCATCTGAGATCGAAGCATTCCGAGGAAGCTTACAAGTGCGACAGGTGCGGTAAGTGTTACGAGGGAAAAAAAGCTTTATACCACCATCAGAACTTTACTGGCTGTAGTCTGTCGAACAGATCGATTCGTTATTCTTGCGATCACTGCACGTACAAAAGTTTGAACAAACAGAACTTTTTGAACCACGTTCAAGCGAAGCACTCGAGCGATACTTTTGAGTGCAAGACGTGTAAAAAATCATTTGGTTGTCAAGCTAATTTGTATCGTCACGCTAAATTCTCGTGTAAGATGAAAAAGTTAGTCTTGAGAGAGTGTTCTGTAACGTTAGAAAAAATATAGTTTTAAAATACCTTTGATTTTTGTAATTTTTAACTTTTATGATTTCAATTTTAATAAAAAATAAATTCTATTTTCAATGATAAATCAGTGTATGTATTTGGTTTCAAAAATCCTATCTTTTGCTTTGAGAAAATGTTGAATTACGATATAAAATTACAATCTTTTAAAACAGCCTTCTGTGTAGTAATTTGTCCGAGGAATTTTGAGTCAAACTAATATACTTAGGCATAGTTTTTTTCAAGTTAAACAAAGAAAGTTGAAAAATTTTTAAGACAAAATGGAAACCGAAGAGAAATTCATAAGTTCACTTAAAATAAATCGATTGGTAAAAATAAGCGCTTGGTACCGACGTTCAAAGTTTGAGAGTCAATCATCTCGATTTGAAATTATTTGCGCCTTGAATTAAACACGACAGAGACTAAATGAAACTACTCGCAGCTAGTTTGCCCAAAAATGTGAAGGAACAGCAGACAATGCGAGCCGCTTGCTGCTGACCTGCCTTGTTGCTCCTTCACCAATCGAGATATAATAATTTAATAATTAAGGAGGTTCCCTACCGATACTCTTCACGGAGAGCAGAATTTGGTTGAATCTACCAAACAGTTTAGCAGTGATATCAAACTCAATGAAACATTTGATAATCTGTGCTTGACCAAAAAAACTTGAGAGTTTTTTCTCTGGAAAATTTTTGAATCACTCTGGAAAATATTTTGTAATCACTGTAGCTACAAAATCACAAAAATGTAGCAAAAATTAAAAAAAAAGCTCTTGACTATCATTCTCAGTAGAAAAACACAAAGAAAAAATTCAAAGATTTTTATTTGTAATCACTGCAAGCACGAACTTAGATCAAAAAGCGGTCTTCTAAATCATATTCAAATGAAACATACATTTATGAAGGAAACGCAAGTGAAAAATCATTTTGCACTCGAACTTATTCGTACAAAGACACCATAATTTATTGTCAAAAGAAAAAATTCTGTTTAAAAAATGCTTTGAATCATTAGTATATGTTTCAAATTTATGTATTCAACTATAATGTAGATTTATATAAAAAATTATTTAAATAAAAGTACGTTCTTAAAATTAATCTGTATGTAACTACTTAATTCAAATGACTACAATTTTTATCTAATTAATTTTTTAGTAATATTACAGTAAACATTTTAGCGAGAAAAAGACAGAAAATTTAAATTTTTCCAAAAGCTTAAAATTCTAAAAGCTCTTATTTAAATAAGTTTTAGACGAAATAATTTTAATTGAACAAAGACCGTTTGTTTGATTAAAATAATTACAATCCCCCTTTTTTGACTAATTTTTTCTTTTAACTCAAACAAAAATTATTTATTTTTTCGAATGTAATTGAATAATAAAAATAAGTTGCTGAGTTATCAATGGTTAAAACAGTTACCGACAATTTTTTTCTTATCATCTGATAGTGACGTTACCTTACGAACCTCGATAACGCATTTTTATGAAAACCGATAATTTTATAATTTCAAACTGCTTAAGAAATTTTTAAAACAAATTTTTTATTAAATAAGATTTTCCAGGTAAAAAATTATGTAATAATTAATCATTTGTTTAAACATAATTATTCATAAATAGTTTTTTGAACAATTTTTTTAAATGCAAATTTTAGTTTTAATATTTAACTCTAAAATTGCTTGATTTCCTTCAATTTTTCGGTTCTAATATTTAAAATTAAAATTTTTCGATACAACATAATAAATACATTAATATACTCGAATTAAATGATATTATTCACATTAAAATTTAAATAATTGTTGTCATGACCCGTACTGGCCAGTATCAGTTATTTCGATTTGGATCAAGTTTAAAAATATTACGCATCAAATACTACTCCATAAAAAAAGTTTGAAACTAGACCTTTTATAATTTAACAGTCAACGGTCGAAACCCCAAAAAAAAAAAAACAAACATCGTATCGAAGTTTGATCAAGAGATCTTTTATGGGAACGCCGCGCTTGACACCTGAAATATTCTCATCCGCAACAGCTCAACTAAAAAAAAAGCAGCAAATCCACTGCAGACTAGAAAAGAACTCGCTCGTGCCTGTGCACTCGGTCCGTCTCAAAGGGGTGACGAGGCGTAGCGCGTAGGTGTCCGGCGCTCTCTTTTGTCTACTCGAAACCCAACCCGAAAAAACGAGAGGAAAAAAAAACAAAAACCGCGGAGGGAAGGAGACGAAAACATGGACCCCCCACGGACCCACCCGTGCAGGCACTTTCCCACGTGCGGGTGCTCGTTTCATCCTGGACCGGCGCGAGTCATCGCGCTAATCCGCAGACGATTATAAAAGCCGGCGCTCGAGGGGATTTCTCGTTTTTTTGTTTTTACTAATTTTGCCGAGCGACTAATCTGTTTTTACAAGCCGGGGTGCGGACTGAGGAAGTAAATATTTGAGGTGCATCCTGTTTGCACTGCGGTTTTGACGCCTACCTAGGAGGAATGGAAAAGCTCCAAAATCTCGCTACCTGTACCTGAATTTATTTAAAAAATGGTTTCATGAGATACTTGAAATTTTAATTATATTATTTACACTCGTAACTACCGCATTATAAGCTTGAGATTAATAGGATCTAAAACATCAGCTGGTTTACCACAATAAAAAATTTTTTTTTTCAAAATGAAACAATCAGCTGGTAAACTAATAAACTTTCCCTCAAAACTACTTGACTTTTATACTTCAAAATTTTAAGTGAAAACTAACTGGCTCATCATTTAGCTAACAAAATTGTTATTAAAATTTTTTGCTTCATTTCGTAGTATGTTCAAAAACTGTATTTTCAGATGTACTTTTTTAGAGTGGGTAAGTTTGCGTTTCATTTTGTGTTTAGTTTACCTTTTTTTTGGTGCTATGTGCACCTCATGTAAGTTCGATACTACAAAAACGGAAAATTTCAAGCTTTTAATTACGAGGTGTATTTTACAGTTTCACTTAACTTAATTTCTATATGATTTTATTACTTAACTATTTTATTGATTTTAAAAATTAGTTTATTTTAAAAGCTTGACAACACTGATTAGGCATAAATTAGAAGTATACATAACGTAAAGATTTAACGACGAATATTCTCGTTAATGTTCATCATTACTCGCTAAAATAATTTAATTATTACTTGTATTTATTTATCTATGAAAAATGAAATTTCTGGGTGATAAATCATTGAATTTTTGAAAGATACTTTTGGCGCCTTTTTTTACCATTGACAAAGCACTGTGCGTCTGCTAGAACTCGATCAGCTGTTTTAGAACACCTGAAGCCTCAACGATTCAGGTTCGTTTTCTAAGCTATTTCCTAAAAAAAACCTTCTTTTTATAACTTTTATTACTTTTTACAGATCGCAAACATGAGTTCAAGTCTGCCGCTGCGTAAAACAAAAATTCAGGGTGATTTCTTGTGGACCATAGCGTCATGGAAGACCGCAGCGAAGCTGCAGGACAAACTCGACTCTATCGAATCCTCAATATTCTCGGTAAACAAATTCGATCTTGAGTTCAAGTGGCAGTTGCGCATGTTTCCCAACACCCCGTCGAAAGAAATAGAGATAAACCTGGTGACCTACAACAAGCAAACCGTGCAAGCTTCCTTCAAAATTTCCTTCCTGAACCACAGGAACCAGAAAACTTGTCAGATGGAAGTTCAGGACTTCCTGTTTAGCAGGAAAAACTACTCCAAGGATGTCAAATTCAGCATGAACAGCGTTGCGGATCTACTCGATGGAGACGAGCTGAGAATACTTTGCGAAATTAGTATTGGTGTAACAAGTACAGTCATCCAGAATCCAAACCTGGAAGTGGTTGTACTCCCAGTGGATTGTTCTAAGAGACTCAAAAAGTTTGATGAATTTGAGTATCTTGTCAACAACAAGTTGCACAGCGATGTGACTTTCAAGATTGGCAGAAGACAGATACACTCGCACAAGGTCATACTGGCCGCTAAGAGTCATGTTTTTGCTTCAATGTTTGAGAATGATTCTACAGGAAATATTGTTATCAAGGTTCAGGATTTGAAGTATGATGTTTTGCTGGAAATGCTTAGGTACATTTACAGTGCCAAGGTCAATGGAATTGAGAACATTGCAGTTGAGCTTCTGATGGCAGCCGATAAGTATGGTATTGAGGATCTGAAGAATGAGTGTGAGGCGGTTCTGTCAAATAATGTTAATATAAACAGTGTTATATTTTCTTTGGACCTGGCTGTAGAGTACAATGCTGCATTATTGAAGACAAGAGCTCTGAAGTTCATTTCATGCAATAAAAAGCTTGTTGTGAACAGGCAAGAGTTCAAGACGTTGGCTACAAATTCCAGTATAATGATTGAAATCTGCCAAGCCTTGGCAAATACTGATTAATTTATTGTTTCAGTGGATGTAGATGTATCCTCTGTTTTGAAGTCTTGAGATTTTAGGGATTTTTTTTCTGTTTGTACCATTTGTACAAAATTTATTTGTTTTTTGTGGATTGTAACTTTAGATTGACTTTTACTTTTCACTGCTTTTTTATAACACAAATTGAATAGCTTTATTTTTGAAATTTTATATTTATGCTGTGCTTTCATACAATGCCATTGTATTTTTAACAAAATATTATAAACAAACAAGGAGCAAAAGATTTGTTCATATTTGAAACTCAACAAAACAGATCAAAGCAATGAATGATTATAATTATATTGTTTGAAAGATTTTATAACTTTAGTTTTTTAGTGTATGGTTTTTGTCATGTCATAAAAATTTGTAAGAACCTTGAAATCTGAATAAATAATTATAATTAAGTTGCTTAAAAAATATTATTAATAATATCAATATTTATTGGTTTTTGTAAATTTATACTTTGAATTGATTTTTACTGATTTTTTTAAGTACAAAAAACTATTAATATGGATTCATAATAATTTTATTGAAACAAAAGATGTATGCTATGTTATACTATCTTGTAAAATTATATTCATTAATATTAGTCATCAGAAAGCAAAAAATCTTAAAATCAAAATAAAAATTTTTAATTATATTAAATAAAAATTTCAAATTAATTTCAAAAACCATTAAAATTTACTTGTAACTTTAGTCAATCTAATTTTTTTTTTTTTTTTTTTTTTTCTGTCTTTTGAATATTAGTAGAAGCTTTCAACTCCATAGAGTAAAATTAAAATTTTAAATAAACAAAACGATTAATAATTTCGAAACGAGCGCGAGCGAAAACTAGAACGGTGTCAGGTAATAACTCAATGTATGCAAATAACTCGGAAAGACAATGGCAGGAGCATCTCACGCTAATTCGCTGGCTGCAACACACTGCCGAGGAAGAAACAGAAGGAGGAGGGCAGGAGGAATAATAATAAAAAGAATAAGAGTGAATCGTGCACGGGGGGGGGGGGGGGCTAATGGGACGACTCTTGCCGCTGCTGATTGGGGGCCTTACCTCGGGGCATTCCTTTACGGCAGGGGCAGCAGCTCGTTTTTGGCTGCGGATGTTAACAAGACGCGAGCGCGTGGTGCATTATTACCCCTGCTTTTATATTAACACTTGCCTGGCTGTCTAGTGAATTAAGTTTGAATCTCGCGCGCTTCTTTTTTTTCTTTAACGTTTTTTGAAGAGATAAATTTGCGAATCAATGTTGGCAAGATTGAAATTTTTAAATTCTACGTGTTCTTTTTTTCATAAAAATGTCCTAAAAAAAAAAGGACTTTATGAAAATTTCCATGCAAAATCTAAACTCGGGATCCAACAAACGATTCCTTAAAGATTTCTGAAACTTAAATATATTTTTGACACTTGGAAAAAGGTGATTGAAATTAATTTCTCATGATCTTAGATAGATGTACTATTTTAGCAAAAAATCACTATTAATGCTTTTTTTATTCACTTGGAAAAAGGTGATTGAACCTAATCTCTCATAATGGGACGATCTTAGATTTCAGTGTTCAGAGTTCAGTTTTAGCAAAAAATCACTATTTTAAAAACTTTTTTTTTTCAAAAATGCTTAATTTTTAATGATTTGTTAAACAGGCTCACTGTCGGCATAAGTTTTATCATCGTGAGAATAAGAGCCCTAAAGACATTTAAATTTTAAAAATTTTCAAGGAATGTAATTTTTAGAAATCCGAGGTTCATTTTTTAGCAATTTTGCAAGAGGTCCTTTGCTTGTATAGTTTAAAAATTTCTAAATTAAAAAAAAAACCTATTGTTTTATTAATAAAATTGTACGATTAAACGATTTCAATTGGTAATTATTTATATTTTTAAGTTTTGCGCGTTCTTTTTATTTCAAACCCGAACGAAAAAAAAAAAAAAAAAAAAAAACCACTTGAAAAACCGTTTGCTTCATGTTAAACTGTGTGACCAAACAAACTCACCTGATACAGTCACGCAAATTCAAATTAAAAACAAAAAAAACACGTCCCAGAATAGAAAAATCTTACGTTTTGATATAAAATTCGTATCCGACCCCGATGACGAATAAAAGAAAAAAAAGAAAAAAAAAAAAAACAAGAGAAGGTGAAACGAAGAAAGCTAAGAAGTAGGAAGAACCCAACACCGAGGGAATTTGTAAAATAAGATGTTAATCCGCATCGCGACACGAAATTTCAAAGATAAAAGACGACTCGGGGAACGCGCGGGCCATTAACGGGCCGCTAAAATATCATCATTTTTTTTTTTTTTTTGTACACCGCACACGATACGCGGGGAGTCTTAATTCAATTCAACGCGTGTTTCGCTTGCGGTTTGGAGGAGGAGGCTCATGATCGTCGTACCTAAACGTGAGTCTCGTTGCACCTCACGGATGACTCACACTATTAAAATCATCCTCGGTCGACACTTTTTTGATCCTCTTGATTTACATTCCGTGAATTTTTAAGAAGATAGACGTTGGCTGCCTGATTTTTCAAAGATTTAAATTTCGCGCGTGCTCTTTGTTGTTTTGAGTTTAAAAAAAAATGTTCTAGAACGGATGTTTTGATAGCCTAAATTAAATAAGGGCAATAATTACGTTCTAGAAGAGACAATTAGAGATCTTTCTTATTATAAAAATTGTATGAATAGGTCCTTGATTAGCCTGATTATATTAAATTTTCAATTGAAACATTCATAATTATAAAAAAAAAACTTTTTTTTTTTTTTAGTATTGTAATTATTTCCATAACCGCATTTCCGACGGTCCCAGCAAAGAAAAATCTTAGCTGAAAATCAGCAGATTTTAAATGACTAATAAATGGCTAAAATGAATAGAAAAATCGAAAAAAATAAAAAAATCTTATTTATTGAGTAATGATTTATGAAGATTCCTTAATTTTTCTGATTTTTTGATTCATGTCAGCCTCTCATTGGTCAATTCAAATCTGCTGATTTGTGGCTAAGGTTTTTCTTCGCTGGGACCATTGATATAGTCTAGACCTTAAAATAATAATTATTTTTTTATTTATTTTACTTTTCGCACTCTAAAAAAATAATTTTATTTTCAATTATTTCAAAATACACAGATCTCAAAACTCTTTGAAATAGTAAGTATCTAGTTAGCATAATAAGTCTTTTTTACGATCACATGAAAAAAAAAAGAAAAAAAAATTAAAATATTAATCCCCGATTAAAAACCACAACTCTTTCTTTCTTTCGATCCCCATTATGAAAAAAAAAAAAAAAAAAACTAGTCTTTAATTCCGACACACGTTAGACGAGTGGGTACATAACATTAATACCCCGCATTAGGCTTACACGATCAGGCGTGAAAATCTAATAAATTCTCACGGTTGGCCGCCGAAGAAGCGCGGATGAAATCATCCACAGGTGACACGCGAGAATATTCGCCCGCCCGGAAATGCCCCTCATAGCTGTCCGTCCGATCGCCACGGGAGGCTTTTTTCGAAAAAAATCCTTTTCTCTCTATCTTTTTGAAGCGAAGCTTTTTATATGAGGAGTGAATCCGTAAAAAACGACACATCTACATAGTAGAAGAGTTGCTATAGTCTAAGCCATATTAGACATGTATATATGTATACTATATGAATATGTGTATATAGTATCTTATAAGGCCTAGAATATAGCAACTCTTCTACTATATAGATATGTACGTATTTGACATATAGCAACCCTTCTATTATAGTATAGGGGGTTGTTATATTCTAGGCCATATTAGATACTATATACACACGTATTTGTATAGTATATATACTCATCTATATATCGTGGTGTATATAGCTAATAAGCCAGATTATGGTAAATGTTATTTTACCAGTACAAAATTTTAAGTTGGAAATTTTTTTTTAATTCTTTAAATCTTCAGTTTTATCTTATAATATTTAAATTTAATTATACACCTAATCTTTATATTGTTAATATTTCTAATTTTCAAATTAAAATTTTCAATTAAAAAATAATTATGCTTCGCTTCTAATAGGCGTCCAAGATTTCTTTTTTTTTTTTTATTCGTGTGTACTCAAAAGAGTCGGTAGAGTTTAAAAGTTGATTCGATAGCGTCTCGTTTGTCAATCAGCCCCTGACGAGTCCGAGGGAAAGCCGGGGCGGAGCTGATTTAGGACCTGACTGCGGGTGACCAGCGAGAGAAATTGGCTGCTAGGTGAGGAAAGTTTAGCCTTGACCCTTCGGGTCAGCAGGTTTTTGTTTCGAGGACTTTTTTGAAAGCTGGAAGGAAAGCCGAAGGGATGAGTTTTAAAAGACGATTTTTATTGGGAACTAATGACAGAGTGCACAGAAGTATTGTGTTATTGTGAAGACGATTCACACGGAAACAGTTAACAAACGTTCTTCAAAAATACTGACCAGTGTTTAAATAATATGAAATCACTCTTACAATGCTACGTTATAATTAACAAAATTAATAAAAGCATGGTGGGATGGAAAAATTAATTTTTATTTTGGTGCCAAATTAACGCAAAACTAAAAATATCATGGTTTTGTACCTTGATTGGTATATAAATTTGTTTGTATCAAATAATAAGCAGGTAATCGCAAGAAACTGTAACATTCACCGAAATTAATTTTAGTTGTCACTTTGATACCAAAATAAAAACTCAAACTAAACTTTTTATCATTTTGAAGCAGTCATTTAAACTGAAATTAATTTTAATAAAATCCTTCAAAATAAAAAAAATATTGATTTCGATACTTTTGGACATCCCTGAATTTATGTATATAGTTTACATTACATTATTAACTTGTTGCTAGGATTTTCTGGCGATTAAACGTTTACTTGGAGACAAATCTTGACGCAAACACTTATTTTTGAAGCAATAAGAAAATAACAAAGTTACCAAAGTTACTGATTACTGTTTAAACAATATTAAATCATTAGGAATATCTACTAATCAAGAAAATAATTTTTCATTAATTAAAAATTGAATTATTAAATTACTTATATAAGCAATGCTCGCAAAAATAATCAAATATACTCATTCCTGAGACAGTACAATAAAATTATGAAAAAACATCGATTATTATTGAAAAATTTTATTAAAAAAGATTAATTGTTTACTAAACTTGTGATTGCTAAGAAAATTTAAAGATTAAATTATTACAAACAAATAACGAATTTTTTAAGCAATGAAATCATAAGATTACTAAAAATATTTATTGTTAAATTAAAGAAATTATTTGATAAGGATACTATTACTTATAACAAGTAATGCTCGACATGCAAAAGTGAAAAAATGAATGAACATACTCGTTCCACAATCAATAAAATAAAATTGTTGATAAGATAATTATTAAAATTTGTTTACTTAATTAGATTGCCATAGCTTGAAAAACTTCCATCATCAGATTTGAATCTCTTTCAACAAGCGCTTTGAATTCTGGTTTATTTACAACCAACTTTTTGTTAGCTAAAATGAAACTATTTACATGATGTTTCAATACAGTAGTGTTGCAGTTAACGGCAATATCTAAATATGAAATAACATTATCAAGTGTGATATTATTTGAAAGAGCAGCTTCACACACATTTTTCAAATCATCAATACAGTATTTATCTGCTAGTACTATAAGCTCAAGTCCTACATTTTTAATCTCATTTACTTTTCCAGTGTATATGAATCTCAACATCTCTTTGAATGTGTAATAATTGGCATCAACTATTTCAACTTGATTTTTTAAATTTTCCTGCATGTCATGTTCAAACATAGCAGCAAAAACAGGACTCTTGTTTAGTAATATAATCTTATGCGAATGAATCTCTTTGTCTTCGATCTTGAATACCACATCACTGCATGTTTTATCTTCCAGAAATTTTTCAAACTCGTCTACTTCCACAGTCAGTTTCAAATTTTTACAAGGTTCTAACATTAGTGGTTTCATTGCGGGTTTTTCAACGACAGTAGTTTTAATATATTTCATTGTGATTTCACACAGAATAACTAGTTTATCCTCTTTTAACAATTCTTTTATATTTTCATCTTCTGTATATCTATCAATGAAATATGGAAATTCAATTCTATTGTTCGCTACCATGACTGTATTCACAATTTGATAAGATAGCACTTTTCTATTTATATGGTTTAACAAAGACATTTTAATGGTGCCTTCTGCAATTTTATTATCTAGTAAATGAGAAAGAGTTATGACTATATAATCTTTCTCCATATCACCATTTGGATACAGTTTCAAAATCCAGTTATTACTGTCATCCTTAGCTTGAAAAACTTCAGATTCAATTGCCTTATGTTGAGATACTTTGGAAACAGTTTGCCATGATTCAATTGTCCACACAAAAGCGAAATGTTTTTGTAAATTTGACATAACTTTTTCTGGTACTGCACCTATAAAAGACAAAAATATTATTAGTTTAAATTTTTTTAGGCATAAGTGTTTGAATAGTTCAAGAATCTTAATAATTAATTAATTTATTATTTTTTTTTTTAATACGTAAACTATCGTAGCTGCGGGATAACTATTCTTAAAAATAAAAACAACTTACTACTCAATAGAAACGAGGAACTTATCTCGATAAAAAATTTTTTAAAAACAATACAAGTTAGTAATCAAAAGTAAAACAACCAAGTTATCTTTTGTCTCAAATTCTCCACTAATCCACTTGTCTTCAACTTTTCTTTACATCCGTGCATGTTGCAACTCTTCTGCTGGCGCCTATAATGTTGGTAACCATTGTGACATTCAAAGGGTACGCGGGTGCGTGGTAAATTCAAATGAGTGCAAATTTTGAGCTTCATTAAAATTCTCAAGTTTTTTTTAAATAATTTTTTATTGCATACATAATGTAAAATTAAAAATTAAGAAGCAAGTTACAATGATTTTTTAGAGTTACTGTCATTGCTTGAAAAATTTCAAGCATCAAATTTGCATCCCTTTTTGGAAGTCCTTGAGCTCTGGTTTTTCCAAAACTATCTTTTTTTCAATTAGTTTAGTTTTCAACACATCTCTTCAATTTAAAATTTGATAAATTTAAAGCTTTGCTAATAAAATTTAATGCCTTTAATGAAAAAATTAATTAATAAATTAGTTTTCAACACATCTGTTCTGTTCTGTCCAATTTAAAAAGTGATAAAGCTTTGCTAATAAAATTTAATGCGTTTAATGAAAAAATTAATTGATCTCTAGAACTCAATTCCTAATCGCTTCTTTTACAGAACCCACACTTATTTTTTTTGCTTTTAAAAAATTTTCCATAGTAAAAACTAATGTTTAGTCTAATTTACCCTTCCTGAACCTAATGTGCAGTCCCCTTATATTTGAAGAATATTTTTGATATAATTGACCAATATTGCCTCAATAACATACCTCAATGTCACCTGGAAAAACATTAAATTTATTATAATAAATGTAATAAATTTACTTAAATTTCTTTAAATTTGTGAATAAGAATAGAAATAAGAAAAGAAACTTTAAATTTGTGAACGAGAATATATAAAATCAACAAAAAGCATAAAAACAGTCGAGGAGTTCTCACTACAGGTACACAATTTTTTCGTACCTCAAAAAATCACATTTTGGCAAACTGAAACAATTCATCGGAATTGGACTTGTGAGATCTCATTTCGAAGGTCTTGGGTCAAGCAATATGCTTTGAAAAATATTGCTCCGTCAACCCGCAGTAACAACTTTTAAAACTAGGCACAGTAACAATTACCTTACTCGAAATTTTTCTAGAAACCTCTGCGCACGGCAGTTAAAAAGAGAAAAAAGTGCGGCCCGTTAAAAGCCCGTATCCGTAATCGAATTTTTGGAAACTTTTTACGACTTCCGGCTGGCTGCAGGCTGCAGGCACCCTTTGATCGGTTTCGCAGGCGCCTGCGCAGGTAATCGCGGGTGTCGCTGAGTACCCCGCGGCGCGGCGGTCCCACTTTCCGGTTTCCTTTTCGAGAGCCGGGAGCCATTGTTAAACCTCCGAGCGGATCATGGGTTTGCGGGTCAGAAGTGAAAACCCCCATCGAGCCTGGACAAAGGGAGGGATGCGCCCGCGGGTGGCTTTTTTTTTTTTCTCTCTTTTCTGGGTCGAATAACTATCGAAATGCTACAGGAGTTTTTCTTTTTTCTTTTTTATGGAGTAGTGTGGGTACATGAGCGAAGGCGGCGTTGTTTGTTTTTGACATATTTTTTAGGGGCCGATTGAGATGGAACGCTTTTTCAATTCGAGGGGCGGGCGCATTTTAGCGCGCTTTTCTCAATGGGTTTGGTACCAGCAGCGTTGGCGCACAAATGTAAATGCTATTCGAGGGGAGGTTTTTGTAGTGTAAGTCAAAGTTTACAATGTCGATTTTGTTCGTACTCACATTGAGATTCATTTAAAATTAATTAATTTTAAAAGTTTTTAGAAAGTATGGATCAGTACAAGTATTTGATTCAACATCAAGTCAAGTTAGCTTCGGCGAACGGAACTGCGACTGCTAAACCGATGGTCGAGGGTTCAAGCCCGGCTCGATCCAATGTACTTGGTACCATTTATGATTGAGTGTGTACGTGATTAAAAAAAAAAAAAATATTTTAATTGATAGTTGTTTGCTATAAGTAAATAATTTTTTTTGGACAAATTTATAAAGTCTTGAATAAATTTTTTTTTTCGACATTTTAACTAAATAAAATTCTACTAATTCAGGAATATATTACAAAATTCTCATCCCGTATCAATTTTTGTTTTAGGCTGATATCTTACCTCTTAAGCAATTAAAAAATATATAAATTAGATTGAATATTTAAATAGAAGTATGTGACTTACTGCAACTTTCATGACAACGGCTCTTAATAAAAAAAAAACTTTATGATGAAATGTACTTGCAGACAATATCCAATCGTTATATACATATTAAGTAAAAAAAATCTTGTTTTTTTGTTTTTACGTTTATTTTAGGTCCTAACGAAAATTTTGCAAAATTAAAGTTAATGGCTGTTAAAAATATTATCTGAAAATTGTAAAAACAATTCCCTACGAAAAAAAGTATAAATAAAAATTGACCTGTTATTCTTGTGTAGAACTTAATTTTTTTCTAAATTATTTTTTTTAATTAATTTTCAAAGCAATGCAAGTAGATATATACTTAGGTAAACACACAATTGTCAAGCACACCATAACTAGAACAGAGCTTGCATCCGAAATTCATTCCGAAACGAGTCGATTACGAGTCGCGTTCTTTACCAGGTAAGCCATCGAACCCATTTGAAAATTTTGCGCTCCATGAAGATTGAAAAATAATTATACTTTTCAAAACCTGATGCGAGTACTAGAGACTATCTTCTAAAAACTGCAAAAACATTAAAGTTTGTAAAAGATTTTCATTAAAGTCTATAAAATCAAAATTTTTTTTTTTATTGAGCTTTGTAAATTTTTATATTTTGATCCAACCAAGGCTTTGCAAATTTTTTAAGAGAATTTGTTTAAACAATCGTCTAAAAACTGCAAAATATTGATCTCAGTTCACGGTAGTTTGAAGAATTCATAAATTAAAATTTTTTATAGTTATTTTTCATTTTTTCGGATAAAAATTTTTATGCATGGATAATCATTCTTTTACTGATCTGTAATTTTTCTCGAGAGCTTCAGTAAAATAATTTAAAAAAGTCAATATGACGTTAAGTGTCTAACAATGACCTACATTAAAGTTGAGTGCATGGGTCATAGCCAATAGAGCTGTGCCAGTAACCCTAAAGTCGCAGGTTCGAACCCGGCTCGACAAATTTCATCATACCAGTATTTTTGAAGTTAAATAATACTTACTCATAAAATAAAAAAAAAAATCATTTTGGATTTACATTTCTTTGTATAAATTCATACAATAATAATTTTTTTTACCAATTAAAAAATCAAGTATGCGCGTATATTTTTTTTTTCCAAACTCGACACCAGTCCAGCTGATGAAAAGTAACCTCGAAATATCAAATCGTAACCCGCGTAACCCCGCAAAAAAAGAGAGAGAACAAGCAAGCGAGGAAGGAGTAGGCGGGGAGGGGCGAAGAAAGACACACACCACTCGCATCTTCTCCAACGGCATTCCAAAGCTGCAAAGCCAAAGGTAAAGAGGCAGAGGAGAGAAGAGGGAATAAAAAAACCTACGTGACTGCCCCCGGACGATATGTAAATCAGGAGTGGTCACGATGTCGCGACCCCGCATTTTTTTTTTTTTTTTTTTTTATTCTCTCTCTCTCTCTCGGTTTCTTCTGCTTCTGGCAGGGTGCAGCGCGGGACTGAAATCGTTTCGGCGATCGATTATTGTGCGAGGAGGAGCGGAATATATACCTGCAGGACTGCTGGCTGCTCCAGGTCTTTGATGTGCTGCGTTTCATTTGCATACGGTGGGAAATCGCGAGGAATGTGTATCGGAGATAAGAGGACCGTATTGTTCTTACCCCCGTAAACCTTTTTTGTCCTCCGCAAAGGGCTTTTGGGTTGTGAATCATTTTTTGTGAGGAAAAAGTGTGTGGAGGGAGGAACGCTTTTGACCTGGCGATTATTCGGATTTGGCTGCCTTTAATTGCGGGACCGCCGACGAGCGATGTACAACTCGAAAGAGCTTTTGTATAAAGATGACTATTTTTATGAAATTTAAAAAAAAATAAAATAAAAGTCACAGAATCATTGTGTATGTGTGATTTTTAGTAAATTAAAAAATTATCTGCTTACATAAGTAACATCTTTAAAAAGCGACGATGGTTGTAGAACCCTAAAAATGATTTAATGAGAAAATCCAGTTTTTACAAGGATCAAATTTTTGACAAAAGCCGTCCTTTTAATCAAATAAACAAGTATTAAATAAATGTGTAATTAAATAACGATTTTTTGAATTGTTTTCTTAATAATATTATTTTCAAAGCAAATGCATTCATCTCAAAAAGAACAAACAGGCTAAAAAAGCTCTTAAATTGAAGAAAACGTCTTTGAAAAATTAGGGCACTTTAGTGAAGCTTAGAGATTGTCTAATATTATCATTAATCGTGGCCAAATTTAAATACACTAAAACCTCTATAATTCAAAGTAGCATTTGCCCCATAAAAAAAATTTTCATGTATTTTTACCTATAATATTCGAAGATACTGTATGCATCAATTCCAAGAAACACATTATTGTGAAAAAAATTAAATTGCATGCGAAACCCCGACATTGACAAAAAATAAATAATTTAAAAAAAAAACTTCCCTTTAGATTTTTTATTATTCGAAATTTACCTTCATGGAAAGCACTGTTTCCTCCTGCCTCCATTAAACAGAAAAATAAATTTAAAAAAAACAGTAGAATTCCTATGAACAATCTTTATATGTCGAACAGCGGAAACAGTGCTTTCCAATACATTTTTTCAGCCCGGTTTTAGAAACACTTGACGACGCGTTTAAATTACACCTTAATTTTCGAGAGAAAAACAATCTTTCCAAACCAGGCCAATAATGAAATTCCAACTACACTGTAGAAATCAAGGACACCGAAAAAAAAAAAAATAATAATAATAAACGTCACGTGACGAAGCGAGGACTATAATGATCCGGGCACATCTCTAGTTTACAACCACCTCGCACGCCAGGGCAGCCCTCGAAAGGCGAGCTCAAGGCTCCTCAACCGGTTGTTACGTGTGTAAGACTCGACAAAGAGTCGCGACGACCTGCTGTTTTAATTTTTCGTACCTCTTTGTTTCCCCAGGTGTCGACGGATTTCGGACGTATCGATTTGCGGGCGTACCGGAAGTATTGAATATTCACGCATTATGCGGATGAGGAAACGCGGGTCTTTTTTTTTTGGGCGATTTTGATTGAAGGAACGTCTGAGGTGAGAAGGAAACATTAATTTTTTGCATTAAAAAAATTGAGATTCGTTTAAAAAAACTGAGCTACTTTTTTTTATTTATAAATCCTTTTTTCATTAATGTAAAGGGTAAAAAATATTTTTGAAAATGGAAATAAAGATACCGACGTTTTTTTGAATTTTGATAAGGATTTGAGGTTTCTATTTTTCAAAACAGTTTTTTGAAGCGGTCCGATTTCATTTGAAATAGACTATTACAGAATAAAAAACTCAAATTATTATGACTAAAACTAAAAAAAAAGTTGGCATCTTTATTTGTAAATGATCTAGTGTAGTTTGCTCCTCTTTAAATATGTTTCTTTCATTCTTTAAGGAGCTGATAAGACGGTTGTCAACCCTGTTTTTTCTAATAAATAATATTTTCAATAAATTCGTTGATTAATTTAAATTTTGGAGCGTTACATTTAATTATATTTAGCTGCATCAGTCCTTGTTAATAACAATACAACAATTTTTATGTTTATAAAATTAATTTATTGACGACTATTATAAACAAAAATTTAATAATTAATTAATAAAAAATTAATAATTTCCAAAAAAAATTGTAACTTTTAATCAAAAATTAATTAGCCTTTATTTTTAATAAACCATTTTAATAATTAATTTTACATGTAAGACATTTATTTGTGATTGTTTAATTTGATTCAAATTAATAATTCAATTGGTTTACGGTTACCAAATCAAGTTTATAACTGCTATAATTATAAAATTATGTATAAACATTAAAAATACAGATAAAAATGAGACTTGCACTCAAATAAAAAAAAAAAAAAATCTAAGTTTAATTAAATACACCCATTCGAATCAGAAACAAAGTATTTAAAAAAGGTGCTAAACCCAATCAATAAACTCTGCCAGCGAGTCCTTTAAAAAGCGTTTACCTAAGCCACTCTAATAAAGCTTCAAAAACCATAATAAAAAAGTAAAAAACCAACTCTCCTTCCCCCTCAATCTTTTCATTAAAGGCTGCACCGCGAACGCAGGTATTCAAATTCGCTTCGTAGCACATGCGGTGCAGCACAATCCGCGATAAAAAAATATCAAAGGTCCTCGTCCTGCTAATGCACATTTCAACACTGTCTTATTTTCCACTCAAGCACGCCGACTCATCCATAAATCCCACGCCCGGGTAGGGGTGCATCGACCTCGCGAGATTAAGCTAATACTCGCTCCCGCCGAAGAAGAGTGCACGAGGATATGCAAATATATAAGTATATACACGCACAAAAGAGGGTTGCCCGTGTCAACTCATTCTCTCTCTCTTTGGGTTCTTCCCGTGCCGACTCTTTTCGAGACTAGACTTATCTCCGGCAATTAGCCACTGCAACGGCGCTTATCGGACTGGTCACTCACACTATCGAATACTTTTTTGATTAATTTCGCTGTTGGAGGAAGACGCCGCCTTTTCGGGGCGTTTCAATCCGGGAGCTGGTTATTAATTTTAAAGGTTGATTTAAAGAAAAAAAAAAACTTTAGAAACAAAGTCCTCATTTTCATCTATTTTTTTTTCTTATCTTCACGAGAAAACTGTCGGAGTCATTGTAATTTATGTACGAAAATTGTTGAATGTGATTTGTATGAAACGGGTACGAGCGGGACTCGAACCTACGGCCTTGCGATTACCAGGCCAGTTCTGTAGCAGCCGAGCCACTTTCGATACAGAAGATGATGTAATCAAAATATATACAAGAGTCAAATATTTTATATGTATGCAGATGTTTCATTCATAAATTTATTCAGGTAATAACATTGATTCTTAAAATTATTCAAAAAATTTCGATGTTTTCATTGAAACTGGGTACTGAGTTAATTTGAATGATCTATATAAAAAAAAAAAATCATAGGATATATTATAAAAATTTTTTTTTTGAGACAATCCAGAGAGGTCTTATTGTTAAAGTGCAATAACAATTATTTATTACCATAATCGTGAGAATCAGTTGCAAGTGAGGTTTGAACCGACGACTTTAATGGATCATCGGTCTCATACTCTAGCTACTTAGCTACTCTATGTACGGCCGAAGTCGTTCAAATTACTAATATTTTAATGATAATATAAAAAATATGCATAATACACATATTTTATAAGTTCATATCACTAATGATATGCAAAATTAATAAAAACACCAACAGTGTTTTTTTTTTTTTTTTTTTTAATTATACGTATTATTAACTTGATTTAACTAAATAGCTGCTACATGATTATATTACAACTATATAATGTAATATAAAAAATAAATACATGTGTGTAACAAATAACATATAGATTTTATGAAAATTAAACTTGATAAAATAACTGATTTATTCTATAATAATCATTATAAAAATTTATTATTTGTTATTTATTGAAGCTCACATAAATAGAGTACTGAATTTATATAAAGTATTGTATTTATTGAAGTTTTTTTTAAATAAAATAAAAATAATAATAATAATAATAATAATAATAAATAATAAATTTATATTTTATTATGACCTTATTATTCTAAAGCACAAGAGTCATCAAAATGACATTATATTACAAAAAACTGTGATTAATCACGCTCATAATATTGCATTCTAGCCCGATTCGAAACTCAAAATTACGTGTTCACAGTTTAGTATGCGTCGTCGTTTTGGTTTGATCCGCTCGCTTAAATTTATTTAAATTTATTCAACTGTAACATTACCACTGACAAAATATTTGAATGGAACATAATTTCGTAGGTAATATAATACTCTAAATGATTGTATATTTGTCATGACAATTTTATTACTTATTTCTCATCACTCAGCAGATTGAGGAGATTATGGAATTCCATGAGTGATAGTTTGAGAAAATAATATTGAGACATTAGCTAAATTCGATGTCTCTTCACGAGACTTTTTTTTTTTTTTTTTTAACTAATCGCCTTTGATGCATTTTACATAATGAATTACCACTAATTTTTTTTTTTTTTTTTTTTATTGATTTTACTAAATTATGGTTGTATAATAAATCTATGAAATCTCTTTCTTGTGATATTTTATTGGTGATAATTATGTTGAAAAAAAATTTTTTCATCTCTGAATTATTAAACTGGTCAATTCATTCACCTACGAAGCACTCGATCAAAGGCCCGAGCTGCGATATTTTTCATAAGCAGTAATCACCCCTAAAAATCTCAAACAATGAACATCCCTTACGCAGGTAAAAAAAAAATTATCTCGATTTTTTTGAAAGATACGATACAATTTTTTTTTTCTCTCGTATAGGGCGAACTCGATACGCTGAAATTAAAGAAGCCACGTAAACCCTGCACCGCCGAAATCATAATTGCGTAAAAAAAAAACCTCCCTACTTCCGGAAAAACAAGCACTCTATATAAGCCGATTCGGAATTCGATACAGGCGCAAAGAAGAAAACCCGCTGATTTTCACGGCGGATCACGAGAGAGATGAAAGAGAGAGAGAAATGCCCCTGGTTTTACAGCGAATTTCGGTGTCCGTTCGTGGGAACCGCGGCGCGTCTCTCGGAAGACAAGAAGAAGCGAGCCGATGAAGACGTCATCGCGCGGGGACGCGGCGAAGGCCGGGATATGGAAATTTCGGCCCCGGTAAATTGGGATTTTATATGTAGAACCTTCTGCTTCTTCTCTTTTTTTCTTCTCTCTCTGTCTTTCTTGCTCGTAGAGATAGGTTTAATGGGAATGTTTCGGTGCAGTTTAGCGGGGAATTAATTCGCTCGCTTTATCTTGATTCTTGACTGCTCGGGTAGAGAGAACATTTTCGGAGACATATTTTTTTTCTTTCTTTCGTGCTGCTTCGAAAGATCCGCGTTAATTAAATTTTAATTTTTTTAGTGCTTGTTCGGGTGACGAATGACGCTGTAAAACCGCGCGCCCGACGAGCTGTTGATGTTGGAATCTCGCCCCGAAACGTTTTGTTTTACACCGGATCGTTGTTGTAGTTACAAGGTGACACTATATGCTAACTGTTTTACATGCGCCACCTGTGATGTTAAAATCAAATCGCCGATAAAAAAGTCTCACAAAAAGATACCTTCGGTGATTATACTTACTGATGACATTAGTTTTAGATTCGTTATCTAATAGTGATTTAAAAATCAAAGTGACATTACTGACGAGTTTGCATACGCCATCTAGCGATGATTTAAGAATTAAATTAGTTGAGATTTTAAGTAGCTAATTATTTACGGTTTTCCATACAACTAGTGGTGATTGCAACCAGCTGTCGGTACTTGCATTGAATTAGTAATTAGAATTGAAGTACACTTTGTTTATAGTTTTACACATGCCACCTTGCGGCGATTATAAAATTACAGTATTTACTTGGCACTTCGCTAACGATTTTTCATACGCCACCTAGCGGCGTTATCAGTTGTAATCAAATTTCTATTATTCGAAAACTGCCAGAGAGCGAGTGAATAAAAATGCAGTAGTCACGCTGCACTTCTTGTAATCCCGGCGTTTCCTCAGCAGATCCCACGCACCGCGCGTGGGGTGGCGGGTCCGAGTGTTAAAAAAATCGTCAACAAAACAGAGAGAAAAGAATAAAGAAGTATGAACGAAGAAAGAAAGAAAGAAAGAAAGGTGCAAATCCACCCGCAGGAGCGAGAGATAATCTCGGTGAGATAGGACCTCGCGGTGGTGTCGGGGGGTGCAGGAAAAATGTTACGCGGCATAACGAGGACGGCCCCGAAAATTAGTCCGAAACACGAGACGACCGAGATTGCGATCTGACGGCCGGCCGAGGGACCCAGCGATTATACCGAGAGATTGGGAGTTTCCGGGCCTAGCAAGGTACATAGAAGAAGCCGCGCGAGTGTTAAGTAGTCGTTATCGCCGCTGATGATTAACGAACGGTCAAGTGAGACCGAACAATAAAAACTCGTGTTTGGGGGCGGCAGGTTTTTCCTGCATCTTTTTTTTTGTCGGCTGTTTTGACAGGGGGACGAGCCTGGGTCACACTGCAGGAGGAGGAAACCTTTCTTTGATTTGATGATTCTTGTTATACAGTGCATGGTAAGTTTTTTTTTTTTTTTTTTGAAGTGCTTGAAGAAAATGTTTGATATTCTTTAAATTGGAAGATTTATCGTGAGGGCTTGTCAAATCGAAATTTTCCAGGTAATTATAGGATGACCGTAGCCCTGGTCGTTAGAACACAGCGTTAGAACCCCCAGGTCATGGGTTCAAATCTCTGCTGGGTCGAAATATAAAAAAAAAAATTTACTTTGACTTGGGCTTCTAACTTAATCATTAAGAAAAAAAATATAATGCATAATTTCTAATAAGAATTAAATTAAAAAAAATTTTTTTTTATTCTAACTTAAACATTTTTTGATTAATAATAGTTATTATTAACAATGAAAGAAATGTGAATTAGGTTATCCATTTAATAGCCATTTACTAGCTATTTTATAGAGTCAACCTAGTATTTTGCTAGTAACTAGCCATTTAACAGCTGTTCAATGGATAACCTAATTCACATTTCTTACAGGGAAACTGTGCAAAATTATGAATATGTTTGAAAACTCTAGACCATTCAATCACAATAAACCTGTACACTAATAAAAAAGAAATTCTTCGGTACGTTCAAAAAGAACATCCTATTACTTACAATAATGTCGAGGGTGCTAAAAACATTGTATCCGCCGGTGTACTCCCCTCACCTTTGAAAACTTCCACAAAAAGAAGAAATATCTTCCTCGAGTACCCTACATTGTATCATCATCGTCGCGCACATCACTTCATCAATAACTTCTCAAAAGTCACAAGGGTAAATAAAAATACCTCGTAATTCACGGGCCCTCTTTTTTACCGACAATAGCCCCTCTCGTTTGACAAATTCATCTGGGATAAATTGAAAATTCATCGATTCAGTCTCCCGGGAGGAGGAAACGAAAAATTAAAAAGACGGGACCCGCGCGCAAGCATCCCCCCTTTTGTCTCTCTCCCTCGAGAGGTTAGGAATGCGATGAATGAAATTTAGGACGGGGTGCTATGCGGGCGCACTGTCCTAATTACAACGGGGCTCCCGCTCTTCTTTTTTTTTTTTTTACTCGTGCCGGCGAAATATTTTCGCTGACCCATATCAAGGACGCTACTGGGGGGTATACCTGTTTTAGAAGACTGTAGGTACATGAGAGCAGCAGCAAGCAAGCGTCTTCTTCTTTCTTTCTTTCTTTCTTTCTTGTGCGCCGGCGGATTCCTGTGGTGTGTTCCTGAAATTCTTCATGAATCGAGTACCTGCAGAAAAGGTAATGATGGGTCTGAGATTTTTGAATTGGGGAAATGGGCTAGCTTAGGGTCTGGCCCTATGAAGTAGGCAGAAAATTAGCTTGACTTTGTTATGGGTTATTTAATTTAAAAAATTACAATATTATTCTAGGGTTATCTATTAGGGTAATTTAGGCAACATTATAAAACAAAACTAGTTTAGGGTGCTACATTATCAAGGTCTCTTAAGGTTCAGAATGTCTGGGTTATTGTTGTATAAGGATATAAATTGGACATAAGGGTGTTAGAAAATGGAATTGTATCTTTTGTAATAATTAGTGTTGATGTGTTTTAAACAAATTGTAAGATAAAAGGTGTGAGGAAAAATATTGGGTCAGTAGGATAATGTTTACTTTGTTAAGCCTAATATATTGTGTTATTACTCAGTCGTATAAGGATTCATGAAAATGACGTAGATTGTTGCATATCAAAATGAACGGTTATAGTTGAACATGGCAGGTAGTTATAGGTGATAACAGATTAGGGTAGTAATAGAAATAGTAAATATGCTCACGTCTATCAAGGTATTTAAATCAGGGCACAGTGTCAATGGAACATAATCAAACCAAACAACATACAACTTTTTTTAGGAGGTCTGTATTATCTGATAAAACAGGATGGTTTTTACCTAATTGAAAGATCCCAAGTTTACTTATGTTTACCAAATTATCAGAATGAACGAAAAGAAAATTGGTCAATGCAGTCGTCACCTAATACCGGTCTCGCACAAACTCTCAGAGCTGAAAATAAAGATTCCCACCCCCGCGAACCCGAGAATCTAAAACTCCGGCATTAGCCATGCACACAGAGACAAAGCATAAGAGGGAAAGGTGCTGCTGCTGGAAGCCGATGACGTCAAGGTGCTGCGAGGGTGAGGCGCTCAGATTCGCGCCGCGAGATTATAACGCTCAGGCTCGTTTGCAAGGAATGCAGGAGGAGCTGCACCGGTGGAGAAGGCATTCCCGGGCTCCTCATTTGAATACCATCATTTTTTGATAAGGGATGCGCTTCGCTTCTTGGCTTCTCTCTGCAGTTGAAAACGCGGCGCATGGTTCGTCAAGAAGTTTTCGGTTCTTTTTCTCTTGACCTTCTTCCACGGACGTGAATCGTCCGTGCCTTCTTCTTCTCACGTTCGCCGCGTGAGAGCTAGCCGGTAGGTAGCTGCTACCTGGGGTGCTGTGACTGGAGCACTGGGTCGAGGGCGTCGAGGGTGGGTTTTTCATTATTTTTTTGGGTTCGGTGGGGTGCAGTTTTTTGACTTCGAAGTGTTTCGACTGGGTTTCGGTTTTGTTTGAAGAACCGTGCGAGCTACCAAGTCTGAGTGGAATGAGGGAAATGATTTGATAAATCTGGAGTATGCGAAATAACTACCTGATTGTGACAATTTAGATTGTTAGATTTTTTGGGAGATGGGTGAAGTTCGTTGTGTTTGAAGTCGAATGGGGATTAGAAGATGTATAGAGAGTTTTGAAAATTTTTTTAGGGGTATTTGTACGGTTTTTTTTTTTTCTCAATCGCCTGTAAAGAAAAATATGTAAGTCAAAATACTTAAAGAACACTGTGGACGTTTTTGAAGTTAGGAAGAGTTGACTAGGGTTTTAAAATATTAGGATTGTTTGAAGATCCTTCAAAAAATCAAATTGTTTTCTGACACTTTTGGGAAATTTATTAAACGAATTTTTTTTTTTATTCAACTATCTATAAAAAACAATATAAGTCTTTAAAATGCTTCAAGTTCTACGTGCTAAAAGTACATCTTTTAAAGATTTGTTCCCAAAGTCAACTGGGGTCATTAAATATAATGATGGTTTATGTTCCTTCCACAGGTAGGTAAAGTCCATTAACTTCGAAGTGAACACTATACTTTTCTTTTTGGTTTTCTTTTAAAATACTTGAAATTTTTCAGTACTGTGGCTTTCAAGAAAAACTAAATAAGTTCATTTTTAAACATTTCAAGTTTGAACAAACTTCTTTAACCTGAAAAACCAGTACAAGTTTCAAATAAATATTTTGTTTATATTCGAAATGTTGACACAACTTTGTATTGCCCAGTGGAAATGATAAATCTGAAGTATTTGTTGACTTTGTGTTGATTATCCAGGCAGGGATTACTATTAAATTTGACAGCTATAAAATCTGTTTGAACTTTGAAATTTACATTAATTTTTTTTTACTCATCCAGTAAGCTACAAAATGATGTTTAAAAAAAAAGTTTATAATTACAGTCAAAACTACATTCATCCCTAGTTGACAGTATAAAAAAATATTAAATTGTGCAGAATGATATCTTATACATTGTACATAGTAGGTTAAAAAGAATGAATTTAGTACGACAATGCAGCTGTACACAAACCAAACTCTTAAACTCTAAAGGTATTCGGTTAGATCTTCATTACCTTTCAATAAAAGACGTTACGACAAAACCTGTAAAATGTCCCGTGGGCTGCAAGCAAGAAGAAAAACTTTCGAAAGAAGCCAGGCCGAAGAAGAAGAACAACCAAAAAGATCCAGCGTCCAGCGGCTCATGATCCCCTCTCAGGAATGTCAAACGACGCAAACAAATGGCAGGACGAGTCGCATCGGTGCTGTTTGACTTATCTTCCTTCTTCTCGATTCTCGTGTTTGCCCAAGCTGTTAGTCGCGCGTGTGCAGGCTGGCTTTCACGATTATGTTCCTAGGCGGCACGCTTCGTCTACTATGGTAATACAAGGACCCCGAGATGAGGTGTCAATGTTTTAACTAAGCATTATGATCGTTAGGCCGCCGAAGAGCCGAACGTATACCAAGAGGATGATTGAACCTTTTTTTTTTGGGCTGAGTAAACATTGCGTCAAGTGTCTTTCACCGCGGATGATCATCGATGAGGACCACCTTTTGAGAAATTTTTTTCTGTCTCTTTCTCGGCTTTTGAGTTTCTGGTTTTTTGGTTAGCGGGTAGTTATGATTTTACACTGATTTTCGTTCGATTGGGTTTTTTGTACCCTGAAGAGATTTCGGTTTTAGGAGTGTTATTCAATGATTAGAAATTTCAAGTCTTATTTGAGTAAATTTTGAAATTTAAAGTAAAAAAAAATTGTTTTTATTAAATATATAATTAAATACATTTGTTTTTGTAATAACAAAACCAGATTGTATTCACTACTGGAATTATCTTAATTTTAAAGAATCCCTAGTATTTAAGTATCTTTATTATTTATTATGAATAATAAAAAAATTATTAATAAAAAATTGTTAGAAAATATAAAATAAATTTATTATTCAGAAAATTTATGTGATTTTTTGACTGTAAAAACTGTTTATAGAAAAATCTACTGCAAACAATGATTTTTAAAAATAATTGTTGATAATTAAATAAAAATATATTCATTATTTTAAAAATTATATTACTGTTATACCAGTAAAAAAAATTCATTGTAGTTAAGTATAGTTGAGTATTCTAAATTTTTAAATGAAATGTAGTTAAATCTTGTAAAAAAAATTGTGGGTTAATCGAGGATGAGGAATATTTTTGAGGTTTCTTTTCAAGAACAAGTCATTTTAATTTTAATAATTGAACGGTCTTTGGTTTACTATGATACACCATTGCGAGAAACTTTAGTCTCGCTAAATTTGTTACATTATCCACATATAAATATTTAGTAGTAGTTTTTTTTTTTTTTTTTTTTTTTATATCAGATACTTTTTTTCTTTTTTATATACAATATATCATAATTTTACGAGCAGATAAATTTTATACATTTTACATCGAAGATACATAATCAGAGACACCACGTGACTGGCTACACGCAGTCACGGTCCAGTTACACATCATCATCATCATCTATATATTTTCAATTTTTACTTTTTTTTTTTTTATACAATATTTCATCGTCGTGATAAGTATTTTCATCCTGAAAGGGCGTGGACTCACCATTAAAAAAAAAAAAATATGGAAATAACTAATAACAAGACCGTAAATAAAAAATAATTAAAATTCATTTTACTTGGATTCTTTGAGAATTTAACAAAATGAAACTAGAGCAATATACATATCATTTTTTACACATGCGCGCGTCGTTTCGACAACGTGATTTAAAATCATACAATAAATTAATCTTCTTTTTCATAAAAAAAAGAGAAAAAAATTAAAAAAAAAAAAAAAAACATAGAAAAATTAAATAGTAATAATACAACGACCGGTTTTGCGAGGAACATTGTTTTTCGAGTGCTTATACATGATTTAAAAAAATTTTTTTTTATCTTCGCTTCATTAATCAGTTTTACCGAAAGGGACACACACGCACGACTCGTTTTTAACAGTAATTTTGGGTTACCCTGGTGAGCTACGCTGCCCAGATGGCCGCTAAAAAAAATTCTGTGATGATTTTTTTTTCTATTACTCTCGGAAGGGTAAAATCTCTCATCAACCGAGCCGACGCCTCAACGGTTAAAATTCAAAACTAAAGGTACAAATAAAAAAAAGGGGGACTCAAAAAATTTTTACAAAACTTTTTATTAAAAAAAAGCAAAATTTTTTAAGAACTGGGACAAGGGCGTCGGCCTGGTCATCGTCTTAGGGGGGTAAAAATAAATTTCGTTAAAAAATTTGTAAAAACATTGGTAAAGTCAGGGTATAAAAAAATCTCGGCTCACTAATGTGAACACTCGTCAAAAAATGGGTAAAAACAAGTAAATTTGGGGGTTAAAATGAAAAAAAAAATTGATAAAAATGCCGTCGTGGCAGCGTAGCTCAGCCGACCGGAAGCTCATGCAACGTATAAAGTCCATACACTTTTTATTTTTAGTTATATATATATACATCGATCATTTTTTTTTGTACATTTATATATATAATATATATTTACTTAATTTTTTTTTTATGATCATCCGCCACGTAAAGTCTTTAAAAAAAATAAAATAAATTATCTGAATAAATAGCTATTAAAAAATTAAATAATTACTATTAATAAAGAACTGGACGATTAGTGTCATCATCAATTAAATATTAATCGGTTTCTCGTAGGACGGGATAAATTTCGTTTATCTTATTTTTTTTTATTTTTTTTTTATTTTTTTTTATTTTATTTATTTTTTTTTTTACTATTACTTTTATTCTTCTTCTTCATCGGGTTTCCCGCACACTTCGTCTGGGAAAATCTCGATATTTTTTTTATCAACCGGGACTAATATGCAGCGTTTCTTTCGTTTCTCTCGGCTTGCTCATTTTTTTTTTTTTTTTTCGCTAATAACTTTTTCTCTAATACACTGTACTAAAAGGGCCACGGGCGACTCGATGCAGAAATACTCGAAGTAATGCGTTTCTTGGAAACGTTCGTTATTTCGAATTTTTTTTTTTAATTTTTTTCACTCGAGTTTCCGTCAAAAAAAAAAAATCCGTAAATCGTCGTTAATTTACAAATTTTTTCATCATCGCTCCTTTCATAAAATATACCTATATAAATATCACAAGAGAAATCGAAAGGTTTTTCCTGCCCAGAAAAAACGCGCATTAAATAATTACAATTTGTTGCTAAGAGTTACAATAATAATAATAATAATTATAATCTACGAGGTGCGAGGGAACGGATCACAATCATTCGAACGCGCGGGGTCGCAGGCGAAAGCCGACGGGACTCGATGTGCTGCTTCCATTTTTTTTTCTTTCTCTCTTTTTTTTTCTTCAATTTTCTTCTTTGTTTCCTCCCGATACTTTGTATCTCGGATGTTTAAGAGATAATAGTAATGACAACTCTCCGAAAGGCGGCCGCGACGGTACTTTTTTGATTTTGAGCAGTTGGATTTTCTCATTTCCGTGGGACACTTTAATGAAGATTCGCTTGAAAACGAAGTATCTGCTGAAAAACTTCAGCTTTGATGATTTCCTTTCCGAGTAAAGTCTCCACTGGTCATTAGATCCTGGCGCGGGAGAGTTGAAAAAAAAAAACAGCGGGGGAAGATTATTGTTTTTTTTTTTTTTTTTTTTTTTTTAACCGGGGACAGCGAGGAGATTGTCACAGGTTCGTTAACTCGGACTCCGAAGGGGGCAAAAAAAAAAAAAAGAAATTTTATGAAACAAAAGTATCGCTCCGGTTTTATTTTCTCTTGACTTTTTTTTTTTTTTGTTTAAACGTTTCCGAAATGGTTTTAAACAAAAAAAAAAAAGACACAAGAGAACTCGAACTTTTGTTTATATGATCCTTTTTTTTTCTTCTTCTTTTTCTTCGAGTACCAAAAAAAAATGAAGAAAACCGCAACAGTTGCCAGCGCGCTGATTCTGCGCGTTGAACTTTGCCGTTTTCTTATAATTTTCACTCGGGATGGGTCCAAGTCGGCTGTCCGCTCCCTCGTGCGTGCGGCGTGGGACGAAAAAAAAAAAACAACGAGAAAATATTAAAAAAAAAATAGAAAAAAAAATAAATAAAAAAAACTGCACTGATTCCCCGATTCTCGCATCTACGGTTTATATCACAAGGAGAGATAGATAAGTAAGTTTAATGGCTTTTGACTACTACTCCAGAGTCGGTTGGTCGGTTGCCATTATAATGTTTTTTTTGCGGAGGGTACGCGCTGCGACGGCTTTTCAGGACTCGATAACCTGTTTAAGGTACTCGAACACCTGGATTACGTACTCCAGGGCGTTCATGTAGTCCCGGAAGATCAGCCAGTCGCGCAGGTCCCGGAAGCTCTCGTTGCTCGATATGTTCCGGTACTGGCTCGGCATCGCGTCCCGGCCAACGTCCGGCTTCGGGCTTACGTTCAGCTCTATCTGGGCCACCTGGATCTCGCACAGTATCTGTAACAATGAAGAAAAACAAAAAACATTGTTATTGTGAGGTTAGGATTGGTTTTTTTTGAGGTTATGACAAATCTTGATCGATTATGAGAGAATTTCGCTACTTTTCGGGGTTACTACAAATTTTTTCATTGTATTTAAAGCTGTAGAAAGGCATTTATTGAATTTACGATCAGTTTAATATCATATTTTGAGGTTATGTCAGGTTAGTTTTTATCAATATCGTAGTTTTGGATGTAGAAAGCTCAGTTTAGAAGAAAAAAAACGTAGTAAAGACTCAAAATAGAAATAAAGTTTAAGTAAGCGCGTGATATCACTGGTAGATGAACCGATAGTAATCTAATTACTCCGCGATCGGTATAATTATCGGTGTTACGCAGCAAACCGACGCGGAATGTCTCGGGACTTCCTAAGCGAGGATCTCCGAAGGATTTTCGTAAATACCTTCCGCGTATGTCGCGACGCTTCCTGACACGAGGCATTTTATTTTTCCAGTATTTTATTGGAAACAAATCGGCGAGATGAAAGGGGATCGGTCAAACTGTTTTAATGGTCGCCCCCCCCCCCCCGCATTGTGAAAGTAGTACTCGACATTTTTATAATCAAACTTTTCCGTTCGACTTTGCACTTTTCTCCCGACAAATGGCTCGTAAAGCCCGTTGTTTAACTGCTTATTGGTTTCTCTTTCGGTGGCGAAATAGCTGCAATATTGTTCTTACCGTTTTGAGGTAGTCCTCGGTACGGTCGAACTGGTCGAAAAAGTTATCCCGACCGAACATCCGACGGTAGTCGTACTGGTCCCAGCTGATCTGCTCGAGTCCTACCGCGTACATCTGCATGAACTCGTACGAGTCAACCAACAATGTGTTGAGCTGTAACAAAACAAAAACCATAAATTAATTCGACGATCAAACAAAAATAAAAGTTTTAAAGACATTAGTGTTAGTATTTATTGATAAAAAAGCTGTAATTATCAAGTGTGTCCATCTTGTGACACAGTTGTAAAAAAATGACGCGTCAAAAAGACTGACATGAAAATGAGAATAGTATGAAAAACTAACCATGCGTACTTCGAGTTTGTCCAGGTACTCCTTGTCCAGGGGCTCGCCGAGCTGCTTGGGTATCCTCTCGTGGCTGGGCAGCCAGTCGTATCGGTTGCCCTTCCACGTCAGGTGGAAGTCCACAAAGTCGGTGTTGAACGTTTTCCTGATCTGCAATCAAGCGAGTCACAATTCCCCTCCATTAAAACAAAACGTCCTAGATGTGATCCCAAAAAAAGACTCCTCTCTCCTCACACACACACACACATACTTAAGTAAAAAAAAAAAAAGGCCTCCGGAACTGGAACATTATCGTCAAAGAAGACCGCGATTCACCTGAACCCCGGGATTCTCGGTACTCCCGGGGACGCACGGTGGGAATCATCTCCCCGGATTCTTCCTCCTTTTTTTTTTCTCTCTCTCTCTCTCTTCTCTTGCGAGTCGTGTTCTCTGTCCGTCGATCGATTTTGCGGTCGCCGATGTGTTATTTTCATAATTGCCCCAGACGAACTCTTTTTTTCGGGGTCCCCGGGAAGAAGCTAGTGTCATTCCTTCGAGCGATACCACTACGCCCGAATCGGTTGGATCGGGTTTTAGTCGACCGAGTGTCAGCGAGTATCGCGGTCACCGGAGGAGATAAAACCAGGAGCTTCCGAGTATACCCAGCTCCCCCGCTCCCCTCTTATCTCGCATTGTTCCTCCGAGCGTAAACAAATTATTATTGTATTTTGACTACTGTTACGGAGGCCTTGCGTTAGCTTTACGAATTTCGCAACCGAGACGACCCTGGGATACGATTTTGGGATCCCGATTTTTGAAAAATGAAACATGAAGAATGATCGAACATTAAATGAAACTTCATAATTGCGCACCATTTGTTAGCCGCGAAAATCGAGACAAAGAGAGTCGCGGCGTTTAATTAAATCCCATACGGCGACCGGAGAAACCCCATAAAACTACAGAAGCGGGATAATTTCGGCGCCTCCTCGGATTAACGTATTTATTAGAAAAAAAAAAAGTGGAAAGGAGAAGGCAGAGAGACACACACGCGGCATTTAATTATAGCCGTATCGATCGTCTACGAAAAGTGATACACGGGCTTTGAAGTTTGGCGGCGCTGGATCTACAGTGTTTTACGGGAGGATTTGGGTAATTTTAAGGGGGAGGGGATATTTATCCGCTTGCGATTCTCGCGGGGACATGGGATATTACATGTATTCGGTCACGCGATACTAATTTGCAAAACGAGACTTCTTGATCTTTATGTGTGATGAAACTCCGTTTCTGTATCTCTCGAGTTTGACGAATTTTTGATGATTTCAAATTTTTGAAAATATCAGTTTTTGATTTACGGCTTTGGTTTATGACTGAGTTTTTTAAATTCGGCGCGCCGTGGTATACTTAATTATTCTGTGTATCTTTTATGGGATTTTTCTTTTTTTATTATTCTGCGTGATTTTGAATGATTTTCATACACCATAAATACGTCACGTAAAGAGTGATTTAAAAAAAAAAATTCTTTTAAACATTACGGGTCATCTCAGACTAAAAATTTTTAAACTATTATGACTAATTCATATGACTCTGGAGTATACGTTACGACCAGTAAACTGTCGATCATCGACTCAACTTTGGTTAAAACTCTCGTAAAAATGTAAGAAAGGTGGGCATTGATCTGGTATCGAAAAAGAACGACCAAAACACGTCACCAAGGAGAAGAGAGAACTGCCTGCGCGTATATCCGGTGCGGGTTGCTTCAGCTTAGTATGCAGTTAACGCAATGTCGTCGTCGCATCGCAGCCTGCCGACAGCCAGCGTCGCGTTTTTATTCCCTGATGATGATGCTGCTCGTTCCTTTTTTTTTTTTTATAGAAAAATCCTGACTTATAATACGACACCGTAATGGTTTATTGAAATCCATAGTCGCAGCTTCCTGCGGGTCATACGAGAACTGTGTTTACAGTACGGAGTCAGCGATTGTAACACTTCTGCAGCGATAAATGCATGCATGCACCTCTAATGAAAGAGAAGCGCAGGTGCAGAAGAAAGAGAGAGAGGAAAGTTAGTCGGAAGGCGACGCACTGTCTGAGCTTGCAGCACCGCGAGAAGAGCTTTTCCGAGAAGAAACACTGAGGATGCTATTTTAGATTGGGTGGTCTTGAACCCCGAGATGCGATATTCGACGATCGATTGGTTTTTATCGTACGAGTGCGGGGAGCCTGCGAGATTAATAAAGAAATCAAAGTGCATCGACGGATTCTTTTAAATTTAATTTTACAGCGAATTGGTTTTTAAATATGTTGTTCTTTGTTTGGTAATATTCATCCCATTTTAAGGTTATGTTAAGATGGTTTTTTAATAATTATAGTTTGATGTGTATTTATTGAATTTTAAAGTTATGTCTTAGTAGTTTTTGAGGTTATGATGACGATTCTTTAAATTTAATTTTACAGCGAATTGATTTTTGAGTATTTTATTCTTTGTTTGGTAATATTTATCCCATTTTAAGGTTATGTTATGATGGTTTTTTAATAATTATAGTTTAATATGTATCTATTGAATTTTAAAGTTATGTCATACTAGTTTTTGAGGTTATGGTACCAGAATTTAATTTTTTCGCAAGTTTATTAAAGTTACGATGAATTTTTTACTGTACTTTATGAGGTTATAATCAATTTTTACTATAATTTGAAGTATTTTAAAAATTTTTATAAAATAATAAAACAAAGAGAAATTTATTTTGAAAATCCCAAGTAAACAACCCCCTAGAAATCGTGCATCTCGACACCCGTAACCTTTACATAACAACAAGTCTGCTTTGAGGTGTCGATTTACAGAAGCGACGCGACTGACTGCACGCGGGTATAATAATCGATCAGGAGCAGGGCGCGAGTGTATACCTTACCTTCTCAAATTAGTCCCTGTGCAAGTCTATCAATTTCCGAAAACGAAGTCCCTCGAGTGGCCCTTTTTCTTTTTTTTTTCGGAAGTTCGCACGACGCTCCTCTGACTGAATTAACATATCGTCAGAGCCACACACGATGTAATTTTTTTTTTTTTCATAAACTTTTGCGCACGTGAGGAGGGAAAGATCGGTATCTAAGGGGGATGAAATATCGAAAAAATCGCGGATACGCGCCCAGTCGCATTCTTAATGGTGTTAGGAATGGGTGACCGGAAGCTACCCATAAATCCTTTCCGCCGGTGCGATGTGTCGATTTTATAATGTCCCGGGCGATCGCATCGGTCCCTTTCATACCCATCTCGACCTATCGCGTCCAAGCTAGCCGAGTTTACTATCGGTAAAGTTATTCTTTACTTTGATGAAATTAAAATCTTAATGGTTTCTATCGCTAAAAATAAACTCTGGATTTTTCAGCAAATGATATTTGTGAGCTCTTAATTGAGATGCTTAAAAAGCTCTTGAATTCTGATGTGCTAAATTTTTTTTGCTAAACTTTGAAAAGTGTGGAAAAATTTTTTTTTTTAGTCAAGATTATAATTTTTACTATTTTTGCAATAATTAACTCGGCTGCTTTATACATATTACACTGAGAAAATTAAATCATAAGAAAAACTGCTGATGGTCTTATAATTTTTTTGGCAATCTCAATTTTCTGTTAAAGATTTGTTAGCCATTAAAGTTCAGCTTTCATAAATTGTTTGTTGCCGTACAAAAACAATTTTCAACTGTGAATAAAAAACTTTGCCTAAAAATAATCACTTATAACTCAAAAGTTCGAAAGTGTATCGCATAAATACTTGATACAAAACCATAAACTACCCCACAAATGGATTTCAAGCTTCAGATTTTGAAGTTACTTTTTACGATTTAGTTTTCTCAGTCAACACGGTGTATTAAATAGGATTATTTCAGCAAATTTCAAGGGTTTTATAGCCTCGATCGATACATCGTTAAAAATAATATTTTCCGAAGTTTTGACCGAAAAATCTCATTCACACCCACTCAACCACCCACCAATAAAAAAAAAAAAGGTACTCACGTAGTCATCTCGGTAGGCCAAGGCGTGATTAAGGGCAGTTTTGGCCTGTGTGACGATGTTGTCGAGCAGCATCTCGTTGCTGAGCTGCATGAAGTCCCCCGACTCGCCGAAGTCGACGGCCATGTAGCCGCACGGGTTTATCCACTTGGGCTGGGAGGACCACCGCTTGTCCTGGAGGGCCATCATCATGGCCGCGGTGGGCACAACCGGGGCGCTCTGTACCGCCGTAACCGTTAGCAGGGCAGCGAACAGTAGGCCACCTAGCCCTGAGACAGCAACAATTAAAACTGTGGGTTTTTGTGTGATTAAAAACATGTGCTTGTGATGGTTTTTTCGAGAGATATTATCATAGCGATAGATGACAGTGACAGAGTATAGAGTGACAGTTTTTTGGAGAACAGATGGATGTTTCATGTTTGTTTTGATTGTTTTATGAGAACCTGGGAGAAGTAACTTGTTTCTGGTTTAGAAAGGTTCCTAATCAATTTCTATAACTTTGAATATTCGTTGATTATGAACCTTTCGGGAAAGTCATTTGAGTGCGGCCGCGGCGCTGAGCTTAGTGCGAAATTACTCAAACGACTTCCAGCTTCTCCCAGGGTTAAAATGGAACATGGAGTTGTGCAATAAGTATATATATATATATATTTCTGTATGTTTGACATTTGGCTGTAATGACCACACCTCGGGGTGTAAAGGTACGCACCTCTTCAATGCAAAGGCACTTGATTAATAACTCAATTGGCCAATCCAGCACCTCCGAAATCGACACCCCCGATTTTCCAGGAATAAAAAAAAAAAAAAAAATTCGGAGAACCGAGAGGCGTACTTCCGGGTCGTTATTACCCCTTTCGCCCTCCCGAAAAAAAGTAACATCACCATAATTTACTCCCTACCTCGAACGAAATTAAAGACACCGGCGATTATTGTACGCCCCGACGGAGAGAGAGAAAAAGTCGCGAGAGGAACGCGGGCCTTATTAGCCGAGGAGGAGGAGAAGGTGTTAACGGTACCGGCGCTAGCCACCCCTTTGTCCAACGAGTGAAGTATGACTCCCGGGGGATATATGTCGCGGAGAGAGAGGCAAGAAACTAAAATGCCGGGGCAATTAAGGTTCCTGATAGTTTTTCTAATTCCTTCGCGCCGAGATTTTTCTACGAGGGAAGCTGTGACGTAGCTGGGCCGAGTGAATGCCAGGCGGCTTCTCGAAGGTCGACCTTTTCTCAAAGTTCTACGAACTACGGGGTAGGTGGACGCTGGCTTTATTTGAAAATATGCGTATGCTGGGTACAGATTTGAAACTGAAAATATTGTGGGAAGCTGCGGCTTGGAATTTTAAACATTTTCTTTGTAATTTTTACTTTGTTTATTGTTAAATAAATAAATTAAACTACTTTATATTATTGTTGAACAAACTTTAAAGCTATTTGTACTTATTTATTCATCACGTTAATGCCGATGAGACATCGCAATTATTATCAGAGAAAAACCGCAAGATACAAGTGCGTATGAAAATTTAAACAAACAACCAAAACCCATTGGGAATTAAAATTTGTCTCTCTCGCGGGAAGATGATCTAAAAAAAGAATAAAAGACTGACGCGCGCGGATTTTTCAGGTAAACCGATTGTAACGATGTCGATTCGTGACGCAACGGTGAACTCCGCGCGCGGTGCACGCCGAACAGATCTCATTGAGTCATTCCGCGGCGGCGGCCGGCGGCTCATTAGTACCCCGTGTGAATTGACGCGTCTATCGACACCCAGTAAAACAAAATTTTCCCCCAAATTTAATCTAATTAGCAATCATCAATGTCCAACGTACAGATACGTCTTTGTTATATAATTTAGTTATCCAATCAGAAATTTTAGTTATTAAAAGTATGAAGACAAATTAAAATTATCAACCTTATCATCGGGCTGTATTACATCGATAACCGTCTCGCGGCGCCAGTCCTTTCAACAAGTTTCAAAAACAAGTGATTTTTTTCGGGTGTCGCGTGCCACACACGCCGCGCGCCCGCGATAAGCCGCACTCGATCTCACGCGTGGTGTGACTAACCCCGGCATGACGTCATACTTTTCGGTCCGTTTTTCACGGTCGCAAAGAAAAAAAAAAAAAAAAAAAAAAAAAGAGAGAGATTAATCCTAACCTAGCCGAGTGTCGTACGTGACGGACTGCGAAAATTTGGTATACACACCGTGAGAAAAAAAAAAAATAAAAAGTCAAGTGCGAACGCGGCTGGTTTGACCTGTTACACTTGTCCCCAGATCTGACAACAACCCAGGTACTCGGGTACATTAAGGGTACATCCATCCCTTCTGGAGTTTAAATCGGTGGTGAACACCATACAAATAGTCAACCAAACGGAGAGTTTTAGAGACTAATCCGTTTGGTTGCCAAGACAGAAGCGGAAAAGGAAGTGTAGTACAGAGTTAAGTGTTTATAATCTTCGCATTGGACACTTACTGAGCCAAGTGACTATGGACCTCTCCCACCGGGTCCTCCTGAATCCGGCGTTGCCGACCTGGCTCTCGGTCGAGTTCAAGGTTCTCAATGTCCTCGGGGTCAGATCCTCGGTGTCGTGCTTAAAACTACTGACTGCACCACCGCTTATACTGCTAACACTAGTAACACCACCGGCACAACTACTACTACTACTACTGCTACTATTACAGTCAACGATTAAAGCACAATAATTATGATTACTATCACTAGTCCTGCTGTTGCCGCGACAATCCAACACCACCTCACTGTTGTTCCTGTGCAGGGTAGTCCTCTGGTCCCTGTGGAGGACCTCGGACAGTGGATGATGGACCATATCGTCTACTGGTCTGTCGTCATCGCCGGACGGCTTCTCTGGTCGAGTCCTCTTGCACATCTTCCTCGGTGCTCCTGACGAGTCTTGTTCTTCGCGACATTGGTTACCTTACGAAGATTTGAATTGGACCGCCAACTTAAGCTGGACGTCCTCACGCTCGGGATGTCAAGCGGTGACTGAGCGAGTTGTATCTCTCTTTCCGCGGACTATGGCCGCACGACTACCACCTCCACCGGGGCTTTCTCTTTCCTAGCGGACAGCGCCAGCACGTGGACGGAGACGACAACCCCCGTGGCGAACCTTACGAGCCCCCACCCCCGCGCCCCGACTCATTCATGGATTTCGAGGAGCGAACGAGGAGTGGGGAGTTACGACTCCCACTACTCCGGAATTGCGAGAGGACTGGGAGGGGAGCTGCTACAGGTGTTGCCGAAGCGTGCGTTGTGACGCAATTTTTATGCAGGGGAGGAGGAGGAGGAAGGAAGGGTTATTAACGCCCTGTTGTATGACTTGGTTTAGAAGGGTGGATTTTTGGTACCTGGGTTGTTTATTTGTGTTTTGACTTACGGATTTTTCGTACTGAGTTGATAAACGGATTTATTGTGCAATTATATAAAATATAAATAATACTATTTTAGAGTCTGGTAAAGTGCTTATTATTGACATAGGGTGTACCAGTGGTACCACTGCTTAGTCATTAGTATGATATTTACTGACCAGTCGATTGAATAAACTGTTTTATTTTTTGCAGTAGTCGTAGAAATGAAAATTAAAATGAGTCATTGAGTTTGACTCTATAGAAACTATGGGGGTAAATAAATAATACTTTCACTCGTCTATCAAATGAGGTGTTAAAATACTAACTTATGGTACCAGTTGGTACCAAGCTTATTGTTAATCATAAGTACCCTATTTTTTTCTTACTTGATTCATTTTTGTATAAATCTGATCTTCATGTGTACCTGGTAACATAATAATAATAATAATAATAATAATATTATATTTATATTATAATTATTGCATCATGGGTGATGAAAATCATATTTAATCTCCAAAGTCCCTCAAAGAAACTATTTCGTTATATTGACCCAAGTAATGAAAACAAGAGTAAACCAAAAGACGTTAATGAAACGATCGAGTGCTAACAACGCTCAGTTCATCGGCCAACTTGAAACTTCCCCACTCGGAAGAAATGAATTCCCCTGGACCCCGCGGGAGCGTTTCCCGAGAACACAGGCCACCCTCTCTTTCTCTCTTTTTTTTAAAATAAAAATACCACGAAAAGTGCATTCCGGGATAGAGTCAAAGGGCGGCGAAAGGCGATGATCTCTCTCCGGGCCCGCGCGCACGCGGACTGAATGACAACGACAACAAACCAGCTGCAGCTAGGCACGCGACCGCAGCGTCCACCCGCGGTGATCTGAATGCCGAGCGCAGGTAGCCCTGCAGCTGCGGAGAAAAACTTAGTTTCGGGGGGCCCCCTCGCCACAATGCTTTTAATTACGGGACGGTGGGTTTTAGGGATGCTTTTTTACTGGGATTGAAAGTTGCGTAGTGGGTGGATTGAATCGGAGCGGCGAGATCGAAGAGTTTTTTTGTGTTTCAATGTTTGAGGGCTGCGATGTAGTTTCACATGTGTAAAATTTACACGAGCAATATTTGTAAAAAGTCACATGAGAATATAACACATTTGAAAGTTATGAATTAAAAAGAATCTCTTACGTCAATTCAAAGCTGCTGAAAAATTATTAAAACGAGAAAAAATTTACACGCACATGTGTAAAATTTACACGTGAAAAATTTGTAAAAAGTTACATGAGAATATAAGACATTGAAATTCACGCATGTGAAAGTTATGAATTAAAAATAATCTTTTACGTTAATTCAAAGCTGCTAAAAAATACACATGAAAGTTACACGCGTTTTTGCATGTGCAAAATTTACATCTCATATAAAATTTGTACATCAGATTCCGAACATATTATATTGTTTTTACATGTGTAAATTTGCACATTCAGATTCCAAACATATTATGTTTAGAATTAATGTTTTTACATGTGTAAAATTTTCATATGTAAAATTATGTACCGTAGGTACAATAAATTACACATCATTGTGAAATTCATACACTGTTCGTAAAGATACGACGTTGAAATTTAGACACAATGTGAACATACATCCTTTTCATGACTTTACATCCAAAGCTATAAAAAAAACCAAACCAATTGCAGCATGAATAACAAGTTCAACGATCCCTAGTAAAAAAGGTACCTACGCATAAAAAAAGTTTTTACTGGAATTGTCGCGGGGGCAACTTTTTATAAACCGATACATCAAAACTTCTACGAGGACCACTTTAACGCGTATAATGGAATCCCCATTGTAATGGAATTTTATGAACTGGGCCAGGCTGCAGCATCCACCCGAGATCGTAAATTTTCCACATCTTACTCCTACGCTAAACGCGTCTATTATGAAGGATCGGCCAACAGCTGATCCCCGAGCTTTGAGAATTCACCGCTCGCGCGACTAGACGCGGACTCGTTTTTCACGGGGGATGGGATCAATCAATCCTAACGTTTATAGTGTCCTGCAAAGAAGTCTGATGTTTCCGCTCCGCGGGGATTTAAATCAAAATTTGTCGATGTATAAAGAAACCCGAGAGAGATGCTTTTTCAGATAAATGGGAACGGGTGACGAGGGCTTTTATAGCTTTTTTCTTTTTTGTGAAAAACAATGTGTTTCCGAAGTTGGAAAAGTTCGTATTTTTAGCGGTTCGTGAATAGTTATCGATTTTTTGCAATTATTTTTATTTACTGACCTAAAAACTAGACTAATAATCTTGAAAATATAACTATTTATGAACCAACTCAAAAGAGTACCAACCTTTAAAAAACTACGATACATCAACCAAGAAATTAAACAAAAAAAGCTTTAAAACTGTACTGGGTTAACTAAGTTGCTGAATTAATTAAACAAAAACTTAACTAACTATGAAACTAAATTATAAACAAAAGGCTACAAACAATGCCTAAATCAACCTTTAAAAAACTAGAATAGATTTACATTGAAACCACAATTTTTAAGTTTATATCCTAAAGATTTTATTTAATTTAATATTAATGAATCAAATATAAATTTTAAAAAACATTATTTTTTACAATACTTAAATTAAAGTTGATTCCCATGCTCTAAACACTTAGTTTTCTCAAAAAAAATCTGGAAAGAATCAAAAAGCTATAAAAACTAATTGAATTTACTCAGAAAAATCATATAAATGAAATTAAATCTCTAGCGAGATTTGAATCTGGGACCTCTTGCTTCGGTGATTTGAGATATTTATTAGTTGACTAACTGAAGTAAATTATCTAAAACTGTATGTATAAGCTGGAATACCTTATTTTTTTCTGTAAAAATTTGTCCTCTGGAAAAGAACAGCAACATCGTTAGTCACCGCGAAAACTTGAAGTTTTTCCAAATTACGTGGGAGCATCGTACACCTACGCCAGACGGGAAATTGATCCTCGGAAGTACATAAATTTCCGCGGCTGATTCAGAAGCCGGGTAAAATCCCGGGAGGAAAAGGTCGCCCGATTATTTTTTTTGTATTTTCCATTCATTCATCCCAGGTAGTTTCGCACTGACGCGCGCGCTAAAGTTTTCCGTGCATTCAGTGTAATTTACGATTACGCGGGGGTAATTACGATGATACTTGCGTACGTCGGCGGGTGATTATTTTTAGAATCGATGGATGTACGATTGCAGCGATTTTTCGCGCTCGATCTTTCGTAACTAATGGAAACCGGAAAAAAACAAGAGGAAACAACGAAACTGGGAATTAAGAGAGCCGATACATTTTTTTTTGAGATCAATGAACTGTGATTTTTATTAATTATTATGGCATCGTGTTTCTTGGTATTATTAGAAATTTGACGTCTATTTGTGACGGAAATGTTAATAATAAGTTATAAAGTAATATTTATAGAGAAAATTGTAATGAATAGAGTGAATAGTTAGTTTCGAAATTAAAAATTTAATAGTATTTACAGTAAATCATTAAAAAATTGATGATATTTCAAATAAACCTCACTAATGCACACTACCTTTAATTACCACAGCACCAAAAAAACGATTAATAAATATAAAAAACAATGTTAAGAAATAAATAAAAAATTCTAATTAAGTTATGATAAAAATAAA
Source organism: Encarsia formosa (assembly GCA_038277355.1). Taxonomy (NCBI): domain Eukaryota; kingdom Metazoa; phylum Arthropoda; class Insecta; order Hymenoptera; family Aphelinidae; genus Encarsia; species Encarsia formosa. The sequence continues at coordinate 7,488,040 of CM076184.1, read as the reverse complement.
TAATACTACCTAAAATTAGGTTCAAAACATAACGTTTTTATGTAAAATTTAAAGAAAAAATTTTTTTTCAATCATTGCTTTAAAAAAAATTGGTTATTTAATTTTGCAGAAATGTCCGTAGATTGTAATACATAAAATAAAAGAATTAATTAATAATTCTAAAATTAAATATCGGTAAATTAACAACTCATCTTCTTTAATATTGTTTAAATATATAAAAAAAAAAAAAAATTATTATAACTAAAATTGTTAATTATACAAATTTTAATTATTATAAATAAAATTATTATTATTAAAATTGTAATTTTTATTTTTTCATATGAGAAAAAAAAATTACAACAAATCTAATAAGCCCCGTTTGTGCACAATAATACTGTACATGCAACTAAAAAAAAAAACAATAAATAAAGCATAAAATTTATTTTTGACTGTAAAAATTATCTAACGATGCATCCATAAAAATTAAAATGCTTCAAACTCCAGTAGCCGCCGCTCTCATAACTGCCATAAATCATCAAATTTAGATCTATTGTTAAACAAATTTAAAAAAAAATGACTCACGCCCCGCGAAACTACCGTGTACAAAAAAGGTGACTCACTATCGGGAAATCCCGCATGCGTAAGTATCCAGCAACACTTTTCCCGTCTCGAAAGGGTCTCCGTGCGTCAGGGTTCGGCTGACCGGTCCGATCTAACGATCTGAACCTCTAATAGAACATCCACGATCTAATGGACTCTAATTCTGGGTTCTTTTTAGTCTCTTTATTACGTCTTCAGGGGGAAGAGAGGAAAATATAGCGCAGACGGAAGCTGCATCGCGCCCGGGTCAAGGTATGACGCGTGACCCTGAAACTCGAGAGCTACCTACGAAGACTACGGTGTAAGAAAATTGTATTATTAGCGGCGGATCTCGGGTTTCCGAAAACTCCCACGCCGTTAACATAATAGGGATAGGTCTGTGATTTTTCTATTTTCTTTTGTACGGAAGGGAGGATGCATCTTTTATTTTTAGATGGATTGTTATTGTGTCTTGACGTAGGTGGCGTAGTTTATTTTCGATATTACGGTCTTAAAGTTATCCTTATCGTGACGTTATGAGATTTTTTTTATTCTGCAAGAAGAAAACTTAATAAGATCAACTGTACAAGCTACGTAAAATGGTCATTTATAGTACCCCTGGTCACTCTAACCTCAAAATCAAATCTTTGATGCGTGTTTTCGGTACTATAAAATAGTTTATAGTACTCCTGGTCATTCTAACCTCAAAATCAAATCTTTGATGCGTGTTTTCGGTACTATAAAATAGTTTATAGTACTCCTGGTCATTCTAACCTCAAAATCAAATCTTTGATGCGTGTTTTCGGTTACTCGTACTATAAAATAGTATACAGCACTGGTGGCCACCGGGGCGGTTTTAAGGACCCGTACTATAATATACTATTTTGTCACGCGGGATTTGAATAATTGTTATCATCACTAGTTTGATAAATAGACGCTTTACAGTGAAAATTTTGACTTTTTTACACTAACTGAAACGTACTTGTATCGATCAAAAACTGCACAGAGATAAAAATGGTAGTTTTTGTTACAAGGGACTATAAATACGAATACTGTAAAACAGTGTTTTAGCCCCTAGGGACAAAATATAAAAATCCATACCCAACATTGTAACACAGTCTCCGACCCGGAAACCCAGTTAGCACAAGCTGAATCACGACCGAGTATATGGCGCCGGCTTGTTATCTGGTTTCGCGGAGGTGATGCAACGCGAGAAGATCGTCGCGCGAGTAACATTATTTAGTCTCCCATCAATTTGTCTGTCTCGGATCAATCAAAAGACACGTTTTGTTTAAGACTCCTCGCTGTCGCTGGAATTTTTCGCAAGTCACTATCTATTCCGCGCCTTCTCGGGTTCTTTCTTTCTTTGACGTTTCTTGCTTTCTTCGCTGCACTTGTTTCCAGCTACTAATGGTCGTAATCCTGCTGTTCGCAGCACACCGCGCTGGGGTTGTACTGAATCTCCCGGGGGGTTTTAAATCTCAATTGTTTTGGGGGTTAATATCGCTGTTGTTCTGTATTGTCCGAAGAGTTTTATGTAATGAAGATATTGGTTGTAAATTGTTTCTTGGGTTAATTTGTGCTATTGGGATTCTCTATGGTACACCATGCAGTGATGAATCGACTATGGCCAGCATTTTGTATATCTATATATTTATGCATTAAATCCCAATGCAATGAGTTTGAGATAATCAAACATTCTGAACATAGTTTTTTATGCAAAAATAAGCGTTTACCGATTCAATAATATTCCATGAAAGAACGCTTTGATAATACGCTTCCTTAGTTTTGATTATAAGTAATATGGTTACATTGTCAATTGCAGAGATGTATCAATAATATTTAGAAATTTGTATCTTAGGTGTTTCCCAAATCTTAAAAAAAAACTTTTATAGAATATCATTTTCAATTTAAAAAATCCCACAAGAGTATGACTTCCCATATGTTAAATCGAGAATTAATATAAACTCATGAGACTATTATATGTTGAATCGAGAAGCTAAAAAAAAAATCATTAAAATAAACTCATCTCAAAACTTTACGTCCATTCTTATTACAGTATCAAAATTTTCATAATTGTTTAAGTATTATTTTAATTTTAATTTGAAAGTTCTAAAAATTACATTGTATCTAAAAGATTGCATTTCTCACGGTCATTTTTGTTTACAAAACCGGGTATACGAGAAATTTCATTACAAGAAACTCTTTCGCGTACTTTTATCGAATAAGTAGTACGATGAATCTCCTCGTCTTTTTTTTTAATGGGAAACTACTTTTTTATATCAAAATTACAGTTAATTGATGAACCACATTTTTATAAACCATTTCAGTGTTTATACAGAAAAATTTTTTGAGCTCATTACTAGGTATTGTTGGTAAATATTGTTATTCTTGTCGTTTAAGAGATTAAAAGCAATAACATTGGATCGTGTTCCCAGGAATGATTATTACTGTTTACTTGTAAATTTTTTATCTACTTTTTCTGAATCAGTTTAAAAAGCTTAATGAAGTCCCCAATATTAGCGTTCTTCAAAAATTTAAAATTAACTGTTTTTAAAAATGACAATTTAGGTAAAAAACACAAAAAAGTACAGTAGATGCATCGCAATCATCAAAAAATCTCCCCAAAATAAAAATTTCCAGATAATTTATTTAATTATCACTGCAGTGAAAAATAAAAATTATCATCGCTAAACTCGAGTGAAAAAATAAGCTTTCGCGTGTAATAGTCGTAATCGAAAGCTCGTCACAATATTGACAGCATTTTTCAAACGTTTTTAATACGTATTAATTATTTGTTTAAACGCTTAGCGTTAATATAAATGAGTGACATTTGTGTAAATTGCGTCGTAATTGAAATGGTGTCACGTTGTCACTTTTTTTTTTTTTTATTTGATAATTGACGCTCAATATTGCAGCACGTTTCGAATTGTTGTGTCACGTGCGCGGACGATAAACAAAAACAAAACAAAGCATTATCATAGGTGAGAAGATATTTTGATTTTATTTATATTTTCTTCTCTTTTTTTTTCGCGACGTTGCGTAATCGTCAAAATCAAGCGAATCTTCGAAATTTTTATAGATTTTTTTTTTCAAGGTCGGAGAAAATACTAGTTTACGAATAATAAAGTGCATTTACCATAATAAAATACCTCGGTTAAATTGTAAACATATTTTTTTTGTTAGAATCTAAACGTCGAATAAATAATAAATTGCGCAATGAAACATTGATAACCCCGAAAACAACAAAAATCTTACGATTTTTTAGCACCTGGAGGGGGTTCACCGAACCCCAACAAAACCGCTTCAACAATTAATCTCGGATTTTATAAAAACAAAATATTGTGATTCGCAGTATTGTTTATAAACTTATTATTAATCATCGGAGCTACGTATACGCGCAGTATAGTAGGGAAAGTCAATCACATTTTTTCGATACGGGAAATTTTTCAATGCACGTGCACGTCGAAGGGCACGTGAGTCGCGCTTTTATCAATTAAATTCTTGAGCTAGTTGTTGTTCTGAGTTCTAAGTATTTTCCATTTAGAGATTCAAAATTAAAACGTTCGAATAGGAAATGATAATTATGATAATTAGTTACAAATTTTTTAGCTGTAAGTATTTGATATTGAGGTGTAAGTATTTTAGGGTGTTTTAAGAGAAATTTAAAAAGATATTAACTTTAACTGGTTTTGGTGTAAAGGGCTCATAAGTAAGTAGAGTTTGCTTAGAACTAAAAATAGTGTTTTGACCTAAATTTAAATTACAACATTCATTACTTCTTATCTTCATATATGTAGTTCAATAGAATTGAAATAAAATTCTCAACAAATAATAAAATTATAATTGAATAATTTTTTGATTTGTTAAAAAATATTGAAATGGAATTTCTATTCTATTTATTTGGAATTAAAAAATTTAATTAAATTAATGTTTCGACTGCAATCGACATAGTTTAGTTAGTTAATTTATTTATTTATTTATTTTATAATACACGAGTAAAATTTTTCATTACACAATAAATAAAAAATTGCATAATAATTAATAATTTATGGTAAGTGGCGGAAAATGTATAAAATATGTAAAAATTAATATAATAATATAGTCTGGTCGCTGGTAAGGTTTTCGTGAGATTTTTTCCACCACGGATAAATAAAGGTTTATTTAACTAATATTGATGTGCTGATCACGAAAATCTAAGTTAAAAAGCATAAAAAAGAAGCGTTTAAAAGTTAACAGCAATTATACTTTGCCACTGCGGAGTTCGCGTTATTGTACAGCATGGCGCATGCGCAGCAGTCGCAGCTGACAGCTGATCAGTATAGCCGCCCCGTAGGCCCATAGCTGAAAAGTTTAATTGTTGTTAACTTTTAAACGCTTCATTTTTATGCTTTTTTACTTAGATTTTCGTGATCAGCGTATCAATATTTGTTAAAAAAAACCCTTATTTATCCGTGGTGGAAAAAATCTCACGAAAACCTTACCAGCGACCAGACTAATAAGTAAGTCTACAAAAACTAATCTAAGAATATGTGTTGGAATAACTAACCAAAACAAAGTAAACAAATTAATAATCAGCTGATTTAATCGCAACTGTAATAAATGAGTAAACAGGAGTACGATAAAAGTTTATAAAAAATTAGTAATAAAAAAATCATTGTAAAATTTCTTGCTTCTTATCCCGAGCTATTTTCGAATCGCACGGGTTCAATACACATCGAGTCCCACTCCAGACGATTCTCTAAAAATCGGCAGCGAATTTTGGACTCAAGGTCGTTTGATTTCCGGTGCGATCGATCGATCCGTGGCGGTGCCCAACACTTTAATATGGCACGCGGTACCATGTGTTCAACGTAAAACGTTCCTCATGACACATTCGAAACCGGGGGGAGAGCCAACGTGAATGGATTTATTTTTATTTATTTTTTATTGACGGTATATCGCTTGTACTATTCGTCACGTTCGGCATTAAAATATGTAATTCGGTACTTTTATATGTCAATATAGCTATCGTGTTAACAGTCGAAATTTTAATTTACGGCGTAATCTGGTTTCTTGTTTTAGTGGGTGAAAGATTTTTTATTGAGATGTTTGTGTTTTTAAGTTTGTTTGGTACGATAATAATCATCCTAGCGAAGCACTCTACAAAAAATAGATAAATTCATTCAGATTATTTTGTTTATAATAAAACGAAATTCGAAGAGATAAATCTTCATAAAAATATCTAAGATCTTAGATCAGTTACTAAATTTTGAAGATTTTTACTTGTTCTGTATAAAGTGAATATAAAGTACTCTTTAATTAATTAATATTAAAACGAAAAAATTATTTTTTTTCGCACAAATGAAACTTACAATTAATCTAGTTTGCGATGATAGTAGTTTTTCGTTTAATTTGATAAAAAATGAATCACTTACGAGTAGTTTTATTTTTATTTCAATAACCCGTCCCAAATATTGAATTCACTTTGAAAATAGAGCTCAAGAGTCCGCACCTTTTTTATTTTTATAGTTCTCATAATGAACCATCTGGATATTTTTAAACTAAATTCTCTCAAAACATACCAAAATTTACCTAATTTTTCGAAAATTTTCATTTATAAGTTATCATTATCATTTTTGAAAAAACCAATATTACACTTAATTCGGATTTTCAACATTAGCATTAAAAGCAAAAAAATTCTCAATTTTTGGGAAATCATTTACAGTATAGTTACTATAAATCTCAATTAATGCAAAATTGCTTTATGATGTAAGAGTATACTGCAATCTTGCTTATTTCATTCCTGTGACCAAATCATTAGTCGCTCGAACCATAGCTTTGGAGAAACCATTAATACCCAAATCTCAGTATATACTCCAATGTCAATTCTTCTATAACGAAGTGCATGAAATTAACCTATTAAACGTCTCGAGTAAAATCTTACGTTGGCCACTGCGTAAAACCCCATAAATCGTTGGTAATCCTCCGAACAATATTGTGCCTGTTCGGGAGAACCGACACTGTCCAAAAACTTAGTTGGAAAAACAACTCCTCTAGTGGAGTAATTATCGATTGGTGTGGTCCTCCCGTCGATATAGACGTCCGGTCGCATACCTCGCCTTTTGTTTAACCGACGCGCGCCTGGAATGGTATTTCGGGAGGGGTCCTAACGAGACGACAAATTTCAAACCACTGTGGCCCTGATAGAGCTGTTAATACCCACTGTTCCCACGGGACTTTTTGCACTTGGGTTCGGCTTAAGACAGAGGAGTTTTTTTTTTGTTCTAAGAGAGTTGATGTGTGGGATTATTTGTAGTTCGGATTGGACTTATTCAAAATATTGGAAACGTGTATCGGAAACGTGCTGTCTTAGATTCCGAATAGAAAAGTGCAAAATCATGGCTTGATTCTTAAGTCGTTATTAAAGTCCATAAACTGGAGAATTTTTCAAGCAGCGAGTTGTCACTTTTCTGAACGGAATCTGAGTTAGCAAGTTTCTGAATTGGAGCGACGGTCTTGTAGTGCATGCGTTTGTATTTTGGTAAGATACCTTTTATACATCGGATAGTATTGTGAAAAAAATTATAACACACATTCAGAAATATCTACTGTAAAATTTTTCTGAATTTTAAAACAGCAAAAATGAATTAAAAATTTTGATTTTATAGTAAATAAATGAATGATGTCTTGTATGCCTAATTGGTCACCAACCCCAAGTAAAAACAAACATAAAATTGTATGAGACATTACAAAGAGATATCTTTAAAAGTAAATAATATTTTGAGTTTGAAAAAATTGTATAAACATTTAGTTTCAGACTGCAGCAATTAAAAAATCTGCTTTCAGATTATCAGTTTTCAATAATTTGTAAACAGTAAAAATGAAAAAAAATCAAGTTTGAAGATTAAATCAAATTGTTTTGAAAGAAAATCTCAAAAATATAGGAATCCATTTGAAAAATGTTAATGTAAAATTAATAATATTATGAGAGTAAACAAAATTTAATTTTTGTCTTTAAATAATATATTTTCTTTTGGTCTGAAATTATTACAAAATTGAATTCCTTGTAAAATTTAACAATTTAAAGCAACAAAAAAAAAAAAAAAAAAAAACTATTGTAAATAAACAATTCAAATCAAGCAAAGTACATCTCATGTAAAAAATATAAACAAACAGGATCCACATAAGTTTAATTAATCCCATCTACCGTCAATCTAAATTCAGCACCCGAGTGAAAGAACTCAAAACCCTGTAAATCTCACCTCTTATCAGCCGGGAGATCAGTGTAATCAAGCGTGTAAGATCTAAACTAAAAGAAGAACTAACCTATTCCTTGGTAACCTATTTTCTCAATCTCGAAAAAATCAACTTATCGGGAAGCCACATCCACGTCCAGGTGCATAAAACTTATCGATTTGATCCTCAAAAGCGCATCTCTATTCATCTTGAACACTGTAATTTACATCTCGGGTTGTCGCTAGCGCCCGCCAATTTTAGCAGACGGACCGATCGGCTGGGTTAATGCTGTAAGCGAGCTTGTTGTTCCTCTTCGTCGTCACCATTTAGTAACTCACGGTTTTTAAAAAAACTACTTTTTACTTGTACGGTACGTTGGTGTTTTGATGTGTGTGCGTGTGGTTGATTGTTGGCGGCGTGCGGGGATGAGTTTAAAAACATTGACAATTTCGAGGCTGCGGCTTGCAGGTTGGCGCGGAAAAACAACCGACAGGTGGCGGCGAGAATCCGAGAGTTCTGGGGAAATTTGTTGAAGTTTTTTTTGGACTTTTTTTTTGAGAATTTCGAAATTAAAGGTTATTTAACCGCACCGCACGGAAATTACTCATTTTGGTTTTTTTCAAAAATAATCAAACTGAACTTTTCATTCACTTTTGATAAATTTTTATTTTTACTGAAGCTCAAAAAAAAAAATAGTTATAAAAATTCAAGAGTAGAAAAAGACTGTTTTTACCATTCCCTGCTATATTTTTTGGTAACTTATGTTCAACAAGATTTATAAATTGTTCAAATTTTTAACAAATATTTTGAGAAGTTGAATTTTTAAGTTTAAAATTTTCATACTTGGAATTCCATTGGACTAAAAATCAAATTTATTGAAATTTTAAATCTCTTTGTGTATTTTAAAATTTAGTTCTTTTTTACCATATTTTACATTATTTATTTTCTACAAACTTATACAAGGTACTTAATAAATTTGAAAATTTTTAAACTTTGTAAGCTTTTATATATAATTTCTAAAATCCCTTTTTATGATTTTAAACAAACTTAATGGGTTGTAAAAAAATTGTATTGTTTACGTGAAATTTATAATTCATAGCACATCAATTAATATTCATTATTAGTTTATTAGTTAAATTGTAGACTTTTTTAAGATTGTTAAAATCAAAGATAATTAAAAGAAATATTTATCGAGCTTGAAAAAATATTAATGATTTAGAAACAACCCAATTTTTGATTAAGTTCGAATAAATGTCAGTTAATCTAGTTTTAGTCTTTTTTTTAAGGATCAGAAGTTTGAGTTTTCATTCAAACCTTTTTATCATCACTAACTATGACTGATTTTAAAAATTTAGAATTTTAAAGATTTTAAAAAATGTGGAACTTTGAAATGCAAAAATTATCCAAATTAACTACACATCTTCTAGCTCGACTAATACTTTTTAAATATTTATAAAACCGAAAAATTCAAAAAATTAATCAAAGATTTTAATTTTTACCACGTAAACATTTTATAGTCAACAATTCAATACCACATTTTTTCTCTTTTGTTTTTAAAAACTCAATCTGAATCTTTAACAAAATCTTTACTACATTTTAAAGTCTGTAGACTACGTATTTCTACCACGTAACTTATGTTAATAAATTGTTGTCCTGTACTAAAATTTACAGTCAGAAATCGGTATTTTTTCAGACACTTCATCCCCGACCTGTCCTAACTTTTTAGTCATCTTCACTTCATTCTACAAGCAACAAAAACTTTCATAAGCCACCAAATTTCATAGGCACGTAAACAATCGAACCCAATGTTTACACCAATCGAGCCCTAATGAGTTCATCGACCCCTTGGACTGTAAACTCAGAAAAAAAAACTTCTACTCACTTACGTTACAGCATCCCGAGACGAACCTGCCTGGGGCAAACTCGACCGCCATCAAGCGCAAGGTGCACCAGTGTCCTGCATCACAACACTCACTCGCGAGTAAACAAACAAAGCCAGCTTAAAGCCGTCTGGATTCAGCAGAGTCTCAAGTACGCAAGCGAAAATATAACAGAAGGCTGGCTACTGGTGCCTTCTTCACTAAACAGACTCCTGACTTACAATGCGGATGGATGAATATTGTTATCCGAGCGGTACCCGACTCTCTGCTCCTACCATTATTTTTAGACCGGGAGCGAATTATTCCGAGACTGGTCTATGGACTGACCAAGGATTTTCATGAATTTTCGCGCCGATTTTGTGAAGGGGTGAACCTTTGCGGAATTCAATGGATTATTACAGTGCGCAAGCGCGGTTTGGTGTGAAATAATTTTTTTTAATGAAATTCAAGGTTTTGTTGAGAACTGTTGAACTTTATGAAAAAACTTTCATTTGTACCTGTGTTCAGTCAATAAGTTTTAATAATTCTTTGGAGTTTATTTATTTTTTGCACGATGTAAATTTTTATTTTCTAATAAATTGTTTACCACAATAGCTCATTTGCACTGAATAATTGTACTTACGATTATGATAAATTCAAATTTTAATAATTTTTGAATCTATGACATTTGATCTTAGTTTATCTGTGTATATACATAAAGAAGATTCGAAAGTAACGGAATTTTTGATAATTGTGGTTTGTTTCGAGGGTTTTTGAAAATGGTTTTGGTTTCTAACGGTGGGGCTGGGAGAAAAAAATTTACTCTGCTTCATTACTAAAAGTTTTAGCTGTCCTAGGTTAATTAGTCAAACTGGTTCCACTCAAGAAATTCAGAAAATTCCCTTTGTAAACACAGAAAGATTTTATAGATTTTAGACGATGTTAAAACAAAAAGTTATGCTTTTTTATGGTTTTTCCAACAAAAAATGATTTTAAGGACTTTTCTAAAAAATTTAGGTATGAAGCTGCTTGTATGACAGTATAACTTTTTACATCACTACTGTCAATAGTGATTATTTATAAAAACTACTGGAATTAAATAAAAAAATTACACTTTAAGCGTATAATTATGCACAACATTATCCAGAGTACCTGATCAATCTTCAGGAAAGTTTAATACTCTTTCTTTATTTTTTCATTTTACAAGGAATTGTGTATTGATTGTTACATTTTTTTATATTAAATCGCGTCACGAAGATTTTTCGACTTTTTTATTTTCCAGAAAATACTTCTCAATGACTCAGTTCGTTACACAATTTATTAAAGGTACATAATTGTTCACGTGACTTTCACGCGTTCCCGATCAACCGAGCTGTATCGTTATTTATGTATAAATTACATGCAAATGCACGAACAAAACATTATTTAACAAATAAACACGATTCCGAGAAACCAGCGCGTAATCTCGAGTTTACACAAAATCGCGTGAATTTTGGACACTCGAAAAAAGAGCTGAATTGTGAGTAATTGACTGTTTATTCTCCGAATAATTATGTATTTTACCTAAGAATGATTACATCGGGATTAGTTATGAAGATAATATTACAATAAAAAAATAGATAATTTTGGGCTAATTTATATAATATAAATTATATATATAATGTACAAATTCAGTAATGATTAGATTAAATAAATTAAATTCATATAGTTTAATATCAAAATTATGTTATACGTTTAGATTAGCCAATATAATAGTAATTAATACAAGAATTCGAAAAACATTGTTAGTTAACAAAGTAATATTTTTGTTTATTTATGTATTATTATCATTTATTTAACTACAAAATATAATTATAGAAGTTTACATGGTATTAAACAGAATTAAAAGTTTTTTTCCGGTTTTGAAAAAAAAAAAAAAAAAAAAAAAAGATTAGAAAAGTCAAATTTTGTTCATTATTTGTTTAAATAGTAACCAAGTTGTTACCGAGATCGCACTGTAATTTATTCAGGCGCCACGGATGTTGCGGTTTTTTTTTTGGGAAAGGTCAATAAGGATATTTAAAGTGTATCTTCTCTCTTGTGTCGAGCACACGCGGGCTTTTTTTTCGTGTTCAATTTAGATAAAAATCGAGTCTCCAACATGTGTATAATCTCCAGATCTCTTTTGTCGAAAACCAGAAACTAGTTAGCCGACAAATTTTTATTTGAATTCATTAATCCGTCGAGGTTTTATGCTAATCGAGACAGCCGCCGCGACGAGAAAAAGGAGATTTTGGTACATTTCATCGATTCGAGATTTATTATATCAAGATTTTGCTACTATGTCGAAAGTCGTTTGTCTAATGAGGTACTTTGTACTACCGAATCCGAATGATCATCAGAGGCGAGCGTCGTATCATTTTACTGTTTGAAATTCACGCTAACGAATTTGATTGGCAATCCTGTAATTAAAAAAAATTCTAGGATCAAAGAGGTTATGTTGACTATTTTACTAACAATTAATAGTCATTGATTTTTTTTAATCATGCAAATCTATTATTTGTTTTAATTGTTCTGTACCGATTACATAATGAACATAACCTCACTGTTGTTAGTAATTTAAGTAGTTGCAGAGTTGCCAACCTAATTTTCTAGCGCGACTTTCAAACCCCGGAGAAATGATACGACGCTCATTTCGCTTGAAATCGATGCAGTCGCGACGTCCAATTAAGAGATGGATATGGAGAGCGAAAATTATGCTCATTGTGTCAAGTACGCTATACGACGTTTGATTATTTCTATTTTTTTCCACCTCAAGGCGTCGATTGATCAAGGATAGTAAATCGCAATTACCGTCCTTGTATGACAATTTTTTTGTAAATCACGCGAGCGATCTGTAGAAAGTGCTTGCACCTACTAATGCAATCCCCCACAATAGATGCTAAGTTTTTCAAAGTTAAAAAAAAAAAAATTTTCTATCAATCACGCTTAGAGTTATTTTTATTTAATTTATCTGCTATTTAAATTGCGAGATGTCAATTTTTTTTTTTTTAAAAGGTGTGTATTTGTTCATGAAAAAAATATTTCAAGTTAATTTTTACATTGAATGATTGATTAATCATCGCGTATGAATCTTTGTTTTTTCCAGAATTATTGTGTTCTTCAAGAAGTTAATGAATTTCTTTCGCGCTACGTAATCGAAATTACTTTTATTTTCTTCAACTCAAAACAATATTAAAATTCAGTATCTACCTTATGATTAAACAATGGGCTGGCTTCTTAACTTACTAAATTGTTCGGTTTATCGATAAAGTTTTAAAATAATTTAAAAAACACTACCAGCTAATTAGAATTAATCATTAATAATGAACATTATTCTTAAAAAATTTGTTTGAATGTATCAGTTGATAATATAACTGTATTGATAAAGGTTTTTCTAAGAATCTTATGAACTAATCTTTAGCATCAATTTTTTATACGTACAGTTTTAAGTTATATAATAATTAATAAATTGATTTAATTTATTAATTAAATTAAATTAATTTATTATTTAAGTTAATTTATTCAAAAACTGTAAATCCACCCAATTCAACTATCAACTATCAGATGTTAGAATTAATTTCATTTTATTGTTATTTATGATTTATATTAAACCAATATTAGCAGATATTCGTAAAATATATGATTTTTAATTTCATATTTAGCCTAAAAAACCTATTAAATAAATAAATTATTAACAGTATAATCATGTAGTAATGCAAAACCATTGATTACTATTGAAAATAGAAATAAATGACATTTTATTGATATTAACGTAGTAAGACAATGCAAACGTAGCTAAATAATAAGCAATAAATAAAAAAAAACTCAGCTCAATAATAAATTAAGAAATTAAAGTTTATCGCCAGTGATATCACCGTCCACGGCAAGTCACGCTCGAATCGCACCTTCCAATAAGTTTGTTAAAATTCCAAACGGTGATTTAATATATTATATGTCGGCTCGCGTCTGTATGGGTAACTTTGCGCAAGCCAAATGTCAAACAGACGTCACAGGATGTGTGTAAAACTGTCCCCTACCCGTGAATGAAAAACTCAACTCGTGTGCTCGTCAAAACTAAAAATATAACTCACCTCAAGCGTCTCCTGTAGCCTGGAAGAGTACTTTCTCACGGCTCGACAAATCTTCTTGGCTGTAATAACAACTGGAACAAAAAATAAAATAAAATATCTTAACGAGATGAAAGACAATTTTCTATCCTTAGCTAATCTTTGGCTCTATTTTAGATTTGAAAGCTGAAAGTATTGAGTGGGCCGGCTGGTTTAACGATCGTTACAGACGTACACCTTTTTTATTTTTTATTTTAAATGGGATTGTTCTTTAAATAGGTTTATTGAGAAGTTTCTATTTTTTAGCGTAACGCAGTAAGAAAATTATCTGAATTATGAATGGACGGTATGAAGAGATAGCAAGAATTTAAAAAGTTTTTGAAATTTCTTTCGGTTCTGAAACGCTTTTTCTTTTTTACATTTTATTAAGTACCATTTAATCTAAAAATACATTAAAATTAAGGCCTTTCTTCACTTCCTTTTTTTATAACTTCCACATCCTCCCCTAATAGAGAAGTTGAAGCGAAATTTTGAATGGGTTTGGAAAGTTTTTCTCACTACGGAGTCGATCTACAGTTTTTTTTGGGACAAGCCTTGTGGAAGCTCGAAAAAGTTTGAAGCTCAAAAAGTTTCTACGTTGTATGATTGCTTTAAACACTTTTTGCCTGACTTAGTTGTAAGTAAATTCATACTGAATTTTTGTTACTATGATTTAGATTGAAAGGATTATTCAAAGTTATTGATAAGCTTTAAACTAAGAAAATTTCATAAATTTATTGTATGAATTCTCTCTGGAGCGTCCATGTCAAAAGCTATATCATTATTTTTATTATGTTTATTCGTACTGATGTTTATCAGCGATAATATTTATTTTATATGTACATACTTAAGTTTTTTATTAAAAAAAAAAATAAATTTAAATATAGGGTAAATCCGGGATAATTGGACACTTTGGGGGGCGGGGGGGGGTACAAAGAATTTTCAGAAATGTGTAAAAACTAGTTTTTGTAAAAAATTTGGTCGGGGGAATGACTTAAAAACTATAAATAGTTATTTATGATTCTGAATAAAGCCCAAATGATCCACAGCATCGAAAATTTATTTATTTATTTAAAAATTTCGAGATTCATTCACGAGATTTTAGATTTTTTCGTTGATTCACCATTCACCAATTCCTATCACCTCGAAAACATTCGAAAGATTATCCTAACAAATCGTCTATGAAAAAAAAAAAAGAAAAGCAGCTTCATTCAAAAGCGATTCGGTCACCCAGCTGCACCCGAGTTATAAATCCGCGTGGGCGTGCGCACGTGCTGTCTCACGATGCAAATTATCAAATTCCTCCTTCTCTAGGACGATAAGTCACAACAAGTGTCACCAGACGATTCTCGGTATGCGGACGCAGCCGAAATTCAGTTGATCGCTGTACATCAAGTGGGAGTTTTTATTGTTTTGACAGTTATCTTATTTTTTTTTTGGAGTGAGTCATGCTAAGGTGTTGGGTTTTTGACACCTGTTGAGCTCGGATTTACAGGTAGCGCGGTCGACTTTGTGTTTTACTTTTAAACTCGAGCTTTTTTTTTTCAAGCGCTTGGCTTGCGGTTGGAAAGTTTTTATTTTCAGGGGAAGATTTGAGAGTGCAGGGAGCTGTTGGGAGCAATTTTGTTTATTGATTTTTCAGATAATGGGAATTTTCAACAAATTAAACTTTTTTTTTTCACTTGCGCTTGAAATGTAATAAACCCATTACATATTTTCTCTCTCCAATTCGTAAATTACCGACATCACGAATGACAATTCGTCTAATACCTCCTTGGATTCCAAAAAATCCTTTGTAATTTCTGGATTTTCAATGATGGCCGGCACTTGGTAAACTTGGTCCTGATGAGGCCCAGGGTCGGGTGGATAACCCTGCTCTAACAAATTGACGATGTCCTTGACGCCTTCTTTCATTGTGGACGAAGGAACCTGAGCTGATTCAATATTTTCCTCGAGACACGTCTGTGCAGGCGATGAGGGTACTGCAGCCACCTGAGACTTTCTGAGAGTTTCTTTCGCAATTGTCCTGTCCTTGATTCTGCGATTGTTAAACCTAGTTTTGATCTAAGTCTCGTCGAGGTTCAGATTCCGGGCAAAGTCAGTCAATATTCTTTTTTAAGTGCATATAGCTGAGCTTGGCGAAAAGTCGAGCGTGAACGCTTGGTACCGATATTCAAAGTTTCAGAGTCAACTATTTCGATTTGAAATTATTTGCTCCTTGAATTGAACACGACAGCACGAGAGACAAAATGAAATTGAGTAAACTCGAGCTAAAGCTGGGTCAATTTATAGGCAAGATCTTCGAAAAAAAGGGGCTGAGTTAAGTTCAATTAAGTCGGCCCAGCCCTTAAAGCTTGTATACCTGTATTCCCGACGCGACGCACGAACGCCTGATGCCCCGTTTATAACACTGGTGGCTCAACCACGCCTCGGCTTAACTTTGTTTAAATAATTTTTCAGTGTTGCTATTGGATTGAAGAATTAATTTTTACTTTAAAAATAGGAAATAATTTATGAGATTAAGATGGTTACATTTTGAACTTCGATTCCAATGGCAACATTGCAATATTCTTTGAACAATACTAAGCCAAGACGCGGTTGAGAAAAAAAAGGAGAGTTTCTCCCATTTAGAATAGGAGGTGCTGTGAACCTCATTCGATTGGAAAATCTCCTATAGGAGTTTTCCCTATTTTTTTTTTTGAGAATTATCAGTTTGAAATTTATCCCTTCTGACCAGAGGTTATCCTAAGGGAGATTTTGTTACTGCCCGAACATTTGTTTAAAAATAGAAAAAATTTTTTGTATGTTCTTGACCCCTTGAAAGCCCCCGAAAACAAATTTTCGTACAAATCCAATGTATTATGAAAGAATTATGATTTCACCTTATTTCAGGGCACTTTATTCAAGACAAATTAAAAATTCAATCAGCATCCTTGAAAACATACGTATACGTAATTTTTTAAAAATCGGATGTGTTGGAAGAGCCATATTAAATTTTTTAAATAAAACCAACGACAAAAATCTATAAAATAGAAATGCTTGTCATTTAAAAAAAAAAAAAATAGAAACAAAAAAAAGGAAGTTAGATTCATAATCTACATCTTCGAAAGTATCCGTATACCCAATAACCAAATTTGAATTGAATCCGATGATTAGAAGCGTTGAAATCAAATTTTCAAAGTTGATCCCGGACGGACAAAAAATACGGATGCTGCGTATAATAATGTAGATGTAGATTTTATTAAAAGTTAACATGATAATTTTGACAAATTTTGAACAAAAACCTTGTTTAATTAAAGAACGAGAAAAATATCAGACGACTCGACATAACTAACTTTTCCAGGTAATTTTACTATTCAAAGTTATTAAGAACCTTCAAATATGCGAAGACCTAATTTTATTCATTCAAATAAATATTTTTGCATTTTTTTTCTGAAGCGTACGAGCGCAAGAATCCACGTATCAAAGATCCCACGATCAATAAAAAAACCCAACAATGTTTTAAAATCTCAAAATAATGTATGTACATTATTACTTTATCAGCACAATCTTCAATCTCGCTAACTGTCAAAATAAAGACTGTTTACAAGCATCCACGATAAATAAAGTCGCGTCGATTACAACACGCAATTAGTTCGGGTCGTAACAGGTCGCGGCTTAAATATTTACTCTCGGAAGCCTGCATGCAGTGCGTGAGTCACTCTCTCCGGAAGTGCAACAAGTCAGATCGCGAATTCTTCTTCTTCATCTCCTCCACGTGTATCTCGTTACCTTAGCCGCCCGAGTTTCCTCTTAATACGTGTGGGAGAGCAAGTGCATCGCGGGGTATTTTGACTGAGTAACTTTGTTTAATAGCGAATGGAATCAGAACCGGACGAGACTGGTTGCGAGAAAGTATTATTTTATCGCTATTGTTGTCGACGTTGGAAGGATGATTTTACTAGAAAAATGGACTGCAAGTGACGGCTTGTCGGAAATATTTTTCTCTGAAAGATAATTTTTTGATCGAAGTTACCGGAGTGACGTTTTGACCACTTATTTATACATTGCTGGTATAACTATATACGCGAATACTTCAGAATCTTCCAAGGGCTATATAAAACCTTTAATTTTCATTTTCATTTTTTTTTTTTTTTTTAAACAGATAAACTACGTGACGATTATTTTTTGATCTACTAATCAATAAAGCTCAACAAAGTAAATAATTTTTTGGTGGAAATCAACGATAATATTAAGTGTTTCAGTATATTTTTGAGTTCATGACTATTACAGTATAATTAACGTATTAATCTTAAGCTTGAAACTTCAGTGACAGATGTTTCAAAGAACTACACAGCCTCATTAGTATGAGAATTGAAAGATAGTTGAGATGGAAATGGAGGAGCAACCGCTCTCAATCCCTGACCGTTTCAGTTTTGGAGCCTAAAGGTCGGGTCAGGGAAGGTTCTAGACGCATTTTCTTGTATTTTACAGTTTTTGTGACTTATTGTAATAAAACTTAATTTTAACTCAACTTTATTTGTTTCACTTATTTTTATCAACCAAGCATAATTAAAGAAAACTCCAACATTCTTTCTATTTATTTTTGTTGGAATATGAAAAAAAATTATTTCAGTATTTATATATCTAGCTTAGCAGCTGCACTTTGCGATTGTAAAAACTACAAATACATTATAGACCATAATTAAGTTGTCTGATATCCATTCGGACCAGGTCTTCAGGGGTATCAATAAAGTTCGCTCATTTTTTATTTAATGAACCTAGCTGGTTTTGAAAGTACTGGTCAACAAATCCTAAAATTATAACATTTCAAAGCCAAAATGTCAAAATTGAAAATTTTTGTTTAAAGTACTTTATGGAAAAATATAAAATTTAGTTGAAATTTCTAGATGAGAAAGTTTTTTTATTCTTTCAAATAATCATTCAAAAGTAATCGTTCCTTTGACAAACCAACAAACTACATAATTATTCATAAAATCGTTTACACCTGACAAACTCTCTTCAAAAATTAAGTTTTCGACGGCGTCCTGAGGTGCTATTGTTCATCGCGAGGAGCAAAATTTTTTTGCACCAAGGATTTTCTGCAGCATATTGAACTCTCGAGAGTATTGAATTCGAGCTGCACCGGATTCCAGCTCGCGCGTTATTATCAATAAGCAACGAAAGAAAACATCGTTAAGCAGTCACACAGCCGTGCGGGGATGGATAATCATCCTCGCGATCCTGTTACCCGTACGCTCGAACCCTACCAAAAGAGATAAGATAAGTGCGCGGGTTTGCGCGTGCACCGCATCATCATCCCGACCTCACGCATTGTGATATAAATAAAATAAAATTTTTAATTCAAACGCATCATCGCGCTTCTTTCTCTTTATCTTTATTGCGTTGGCTTCTGGCTGTTTTCAAAACTCGTCGCTGTTTTATTGAAGTTTTTTTTTTTTTCAGTTGGCATTATCAGAGTGCGAGATTAATTTAATTACGAGATGATTTAGATTGTACTCTTATCGAGGATTCTTAAATTATGTCTACAAACTGTTTGATTATCTGAGGGCTGAGTTTGTGATTATTGGTTGTAATACGTATTTAAGTAATTGCAAACAAATTCTCTAAGCTTACAGAAAAAAAATTTTGTCTGGTAGTTGTTTAAATAAATTATAATCAAACATATCAACTATTAAGTATCACAAAAAAAACATAATTGCATCGTTGCAAACAATTTTATATCAATTATTTAAAAAAAATTTTTTTATGGTTCATGCAATATTCAAAGAAAAGTGTAGTATGTAGTGTAGTATGTAAGCGTAGTAAGTGTAGTGTTTTTGCATGCACAAGTATATTCCGTTGAATCTTATTAAACAAGTAGCTTCGAAGTCAAAATTTTGTCTGTAGCTTCTTCAGATGAGTAAGTGCCGAGGAATCTGAGTTGACGCGAATCCCACGCGATGCGTATTTAAGCTTGTAAAAGCCAAAAGAAAGTATCGATTTCCGGGTGAATCAGTACCGTCGGATTATTATTGTGACTAAACTTGGACAAAATTTACCAGTGCGTCACTTCGACCCTTGGGTATAAATTTCTATCCGGGGGCGGACGAAGCTAATTGATACACATGTTTTTCGCGTGTAACTTCATCTCCGTACTTTTATTTCAAAAATTACGAGCCTATTTTTGAGAAAAAAAAGCAGATTGAGTAAGATCTTGATGATGTCAGTGTCGTTAAACAGTAGCTCCACTACTTCCTAAATCCATAAATTAAAGCTGCGGTGTTACACTTAATGGGTGATCGAATCACCCATTAAAATTTCAATCGAAAGCGTGCACTGAGATCCTTGAGAAAAAATTTTTACAGTATGATTTCATCTATCTTAAGCTAAATTAAAAAAGGGACTGTGAGAGATTTTTCATTTCGTGAAAACTAAACTCTTTTAAATGGGTCTTTTATCGGTGCTAAAGGTTTTTTAAAAAATTTATGAATTTTATTATATTTTAGTTTAGAAATGCAAGTAAGATAAATAAAAATGAAATACTGTCTTGATGATAATATGATACTTTTCAAATTTCCAGGAAATAATACAGGGCTTCGGTAATAACAAAAGTTTTATGTTATGATATTTTTTAAATTTTAACTATTTTAAATATTTTAAAAATACCATAACAAAAGTCTGTTTTTTTACGTTATTTTGAAGAATAATATAACAAAAGTAACAAAACATATTGTTAATACCAGGTCCCTGAAATAATCTGAGGATCTATTATTTTAAAATCTATTATTTATTAATAATAGAATTATTTATTTATTTTACTTAAATAAATAAATAAAAGTAATAATTTTTCAGACGAACTTAATTTGGTTTTTAAAAATGATCATTAAGGTGGTAGGCCCAATTGGGATCACGTGCCTATTTGGATAAACTGCACGGTAAATGCAAGTATATATACTTATACAAATTCATGACTATGATCCCTAATGGGGTCCACCATCTTACACTGAGAAATTTATGTTGGCCAAAGGCCTGGAGACGTGTCATTGGCTCATGCAGTTTCACAGGTAGATGGTGCGCCTCACTACCATTACGGTAAACGCTGGTAGAGGTAAACCGACACTAGTGATCGACACAAAATTTCTCAGTCTGGTACCATCCATAGTAGTACAAAGTGCAGATCACTGTCGTATCCGCATTATTCTGCACACTGCAGATCTGCCCTACAGATTTAAAAACGCACGATCTACATAGGAAATCCATAGCAGATGTGCATTTTTAAATTTGAGAGATTATATTTACTAAATGAAGCAAACCTTGTAGTTTTTTATCTTCGGGATATAAAAGAAAATTTTAAGATCAAAAAGTGGTTGCACTCATACGATTAATTCAAGATATTTAATTTGTATGATTTTTAACCTATTTTCTTGAAAAATAAGATAAGTTTTCAATTCCTGGAAGCCTAGAAATGCAACTTGTAAATATTTAGATTATGTTTACACAAACAAATCTTTTTCTAACAAGTTGAATAGCTGATAAAATATTTTTCAGTGCATAAATTTACTTGAGAACAACTTAACACTATAAGTGATGTTTTTTAATAATTGAAAGAAGCTACAATGTTAATATAAATAGCTCCTGGATTCACAACAACCAACATCATCCTCGACATCATCATACGTCCGATAAGCTATCAACCGGCAGCAAGTAAGTATAAAAAGATAAAAATAAAATTTTTTTTTTTTAATCATCTACCGAATCGATTTTGACTTTTTTAAAAATAAAAACTTCAATTTTTTTTAGATCTTTTTTACCCTGATAAATTTGACTTTTTCCTATTTCAGACCAAAGCCAGCTGTATTAGTCTTAAACGTTGAAAATCTAGCTCAAAATTGAGCAAACATGAAAGGTAAATAATTTACCCATACTCACAACTTAATTTTCAAATCCAGTAAATTATAAAATTCTCCCACAGCTCTCGAAGATAACATACACAAAACCTTACGTGCGTAAGAGGAAAGTCCACTCCAAGTTGCAGTCTGGGACGACGACATCGAAGCCATAACTGATCTGATTTCAAAAGGAGCCCGCGACGTCAACGAAGAGAACAACTTCGAAGAGACCCCACTGTACCTTGCAGTACAGCGTCAAAATGAAATGGTTGTGAAGTCGCTTTTGAAGTCTGGTGCCAAGGTGAACGGCAGCAACGAGTATTATTTGAGCCCACTGTACAATGCCGTGGTTCTCAAGAATTTTGGTATCGCTAAGATTTTGATAGAAGCCGGCGCTGACATCGACAAAAGGCATTGTTGCGGTGAAACCGTGCTCTGCAAGGCTGTAGAATCGGGTCGAGTTGATGTTCTGAAACTCCTGGTGGATTCTGGGACAGATGTGCGCGTGAGAAACTCCAAAAACTCAACGGTTTTGCACGAAGCTGCCAAGTTAGGTTACGTCAGCATGTGCATTGTGCAAGCTGCCTCTTGATGCTGGAGCCGAGGTTGATGCGGAGAACAAAATTGGAGAAACTCCGTTCGTTGTAGCAGCTCATTCCAGCGAGAATACAGTTGATGTTTTGAAGCTACTGTTGAGAGCCGAGGCTGATGCGAACAAGATGTGCTGGTTTGATTATACACACATCGAGCTGCGGATCATAATATCTAGCATCATATAAAAAGATGGCTGCTGGACAAATTAAGAATCGTTCTTGACTACATCCATGTCGATCTTGTTAGCGATGCTACCAACAGGTTTGCCGATACTTTGAGATCAACTGTATTTGAACAAGATTTTGAATATTACCACAAGTTTATAATTGAACATGTGGCCAAGCTAGTGGCTCTTGATATTCAAATTGATTCTAGTCTACTGGATGCCATTCATAGAAGCGATCTCAATGAATATTTTGAAGCATGCATTGAAGAATTAAATGAAGCAAAGAAGACTAAACTTAATAAATGCTGGGTCACGTTTTTGAATTTGTTAGCAGATGATGATCAGAAGTTAGTAAGGTATGCCGGAAATGAGAATTTGATTGAAGACTTTGAAAATACTGATTTTGGAGAGAAATTTCCAATTTATGGTAGTTTCATGCAAAAAAATTTGACAGAAGGAATCAGTGGACGTAAATCATTTGATGGTGCCGCAAACATTTTAAGTGATTGTTTGCCAATCTTTGACTCTACACCCCTAATCATCACAGGGACTCTATTCAGTTTAACAAATGAAGATTGGGAAAAATTATACAGCTAACAATATTTTTGTAAGTATAGTAAAATACCATTTTTAAAAATATTTTATTCCTGATATCCAGTCTGTAGGATGAGAATGCGGGCTTTTCAATATAGGATAGAGTCCTTGCGTTTCGTCCCAGGCCAGCTCACGGACTCATCAGTAAGGCTATATGTGAGGTGGCCCTGTCTTAGACGCTTCCACAGGGAAGGGGAACCCGCAGTAGCTAAGTTTCTGGATAAGGCTAGTCTACTAGCGGGAAGCCAGACTCCACCTGGCAGTGGGATGTAGCACCTTACATTTAGCTTAAAAAAAAAAAAAGTTTCAATTTAAATCTTCCACAAATGAAGATCAACAACTAAAGAAGAATTTCAATTTTTTAATATCATTTTTTATACCTTTTATTTTAGAGTATTTTCAATCCAGAAACTTAAAATTACTTAAAATAATCTTTAACCCATATATATATTTATCATATTATGAAAACTTAACATAATTAAAAAAAATAAAATTCAACCCTTTAAAAATTTAGATTTTGAAGTAAATTCTATCGTACACACCATTAAATAAAATACCAAAACTAAATAAATAAATTTTTTTATAGGTACTCTCTTCCTTCGCAGACAAAAAATCCACTCTCAGCGAAATAACTTAACGATCATCATCAACCCGTATCAGCCGAAAATTTGTGTACACTACTCCTGACACTGCACCTGAATGAAAAACAAAAAAGAGTCGCAGCCGCGACATCCGGTTATGAAAAAATTGGCTCGTGCCTTATACTGCGAGACGGCCGTTGAATCATCGGTGCCGGCCGCCGTCGCGTCGGCTTCCGAGAAAATTTCATTCATGCTTTGCGTGCGAGCGTACGCGTATCCAGCCGCGCCTCGCGGTCCCGTTTAAAGAAGAGGAAGAAGGATTTTTTACGTAACGAGTCGCGGTCAGCCACGTCAATGGAGATTTTGTGCTTTTGAGAAACTCAAAACGTCACTGTGTACGAGGTGCAGGGAATTCCTCGGCTTATGCAACCGAACCCGATGATTGTTTTGATTCATTTTTTGCGGTACTTCGAGGCCTACTGTTTCACCGGGATTTTTATAATTTCGTTCGACACTTTTTTCCTCCTGCCGCGCGCACTGGCGTCATAAGTCGCGGGTGTTTTGTAACGATAATTGTTGTTTTTCGCGAGATTAACTTTGTACACAACGAAAATTTTCAAGTACGTCATGATGGTTTTTATTGAATTCATAACTGAGGTAATTGTTTTATTTACTTTGTATTTATTTTTTCGAGTGTTTTGTTGAAAATACCATTTAGCTATAATATAATTTATTTATTGGAACATTTTATTTTACTGATTTTTTTGTCTGAAAATATGGATACAAGTAAGAGACACTCTTTAAAATTTTATGATAGTATACTCGAGTTTTTTTGTAAATAAAAAGTATATTTTAGAATTTATATATAGATAGTTGCAGTTATAAAATGTTTTTTAAAAACATATTTCAAATAAAATTTACAGTATAATTAAGTAAATAATTTTTGTTACCTAAAATTTATTAATGTGTTTCATCATAAGGTTTTTTTCTATGTATTTTAGAGATTGTTCATTTTAATTATCAATAAATTAATTTTTATAATCGTATATTGTTTGATATAAATTAAGTTATCAAAAATTACTAATTACATTAAAAAATAATAATAAAGAAATTAAAATTATAGAAATGAAAATGGTATACCTTTGATTCTTACATCAGGTTCGTAAATCTTATAAGAAAAATTTTTGTAATCAAATTTCTTCTCTGTAAATAATTATTCTTTGTTAACTAATGATTTTACTTCAAACAGTATTTGAGAAGGTCCGCGGAAGAAACGTAGCACCAATTTCAATAAACTAATGACTCACTAATAACTGTTGTTAATTGTTTTTTCGCCCCCGGAGATTCTTTCCTATCCAACTTCTTCAACATGGAGGGCGCTGATCATCATTATTGTTAATAAATAATCCACAAATTTAAAAAATCCAGGCAACTTTCCCCCTTTTAATATTCAGAAAAAAAAAAAAATTAATTAAGAAAACCACCAAGTTAAAAGAACTGTAAAGGTATCAAATTCAAAAAATCCTTGCAAATCGTCACCTCGAGAAGGCAAAGAAAGAAAGTCGTAAGTCCACTAAATCACTCTACGGTTGCTCGCATCATAAACCAAGCGTCCGCGTCGATTAGCATAGCGTGAGCTCAGGCACCTGCAGCGCCGGTGAATCACTCCGGACTTCCGTAATTTTTTTTTTTTTTTTTTTTTTTTTGGGAGGAAAGCGCGTGCCGGAGGCATTCCTGGGGGTAACGAGCCGGTGCGTTAACAATCGGCGGAGGATCATTAGCCGCCGGAGAGAGATTTACGGGCCGGTAGCCGGGGAGAGAAAGTAGCTGCAAGGTGCGGGTTTATTGCTTCTGTAGGGCACTGAGTCAAGGACGCGGGGAGGCTGGAAAAACCTTTGACCCCCCATGGCCCTTTGCTATCTGGCCGGGATGGTTAGCACCTCGCTGATTTACGGTCGGGAAATTCTTGTACGGCTACCAGATGTCTTTATGCTTTGGTTGAGGCTCTTTGTCCCCGAGGTTAAGACAGGGAGATGAAAGTTTAAAGAATTTTTGAAAAAACGAAGGTTTTTTGGGTGGTATTTTGGGAATTTATCGTCATTGAGTGGGTGATCCTTGCACTCAGAGAAAGATTTAATTGTGTCAACAATATATTGTAACATTTAAGATGCCATTGTTGATATACAGACAATAAGGCAGATAATATTATGGTAACAATGTAGCAGTTACAATATTATGGTAACTCTGACTAAAAGCATTTTATAAGTTAACATGCTTCTAGTAGTACCAGCTTTTTTTGTTACTTCGGCATAATTAGTATATTAAATAAATAATTTTAATGACAAAAAATGTATAAATCATTATAAAAATCACAATATTTATGTAATAATAACATCAAATAAGATATTGAAAAAAAGTAAGGTGAGGTATTTTCATTCTTACTATACATATTATACAGCTACAATATTTAGACTATTGAGGAAACAATGTATATTTTGATTGATCCAATCAATTTCTTTTCTGAGTGTGGATAGAATGACTGAAGATTTAAAATGATTGCGATTGGTGCGGAACATAAAATTTAAATTTTGATACTTGTTGCAAATTAAGTATTATAGTGACGGTTTCATTTATGGAAATATTTTACATTTTGAAAATATTTAGTTTTACAATAGCCGCAAAATGTTTTCTAATCATATTGAACCTACTTTTGTGCTTCAAGTTTGCTCCCTAATATTTTTTCGTCGGGCTTATAATGATTTCATTAGTTGTATAATCTGTCTCGTCCCTGCAAAAAACATGCAGAAATTCTGCAAAATTTTTGCAAAAATTTCTGCAGAGTTTTTGCTCTCCAAAACTTGCAGATATTTTTTGCAAAACTTTAGCAGAACTTCTGCAGGTTTTTTTTGCAAAAAATTCTGCAGGTTTTTTTCGTAAGGGAAAACTTTTAACCTCTTCAAAAACAATCATGACGAATGAATCCTCTAATTTAGAGTAATTTTTATTACCATTAATTATGTGCTGAGAGTCTGATGAAAAAGTGTTGTATCGATGATTCATTCATAAAACCAAAAACATAAATTTTAAAAAATTCAACAATTTTAAGTGCAAGAATACACAAAATCTACTTATTTTTATTTTTACTTATGTTACTGTTTGTCTTATCTTGTTTTATTGCATACACCGCCGTGAAGCTTAAACATAAAAATAAATTTTTATCTCCAAGCATTATTCTCAAACCAAGCAGCATTTAAATTATCTTTTCAGTTAAGTATAATTATCATATTATTCTTTTTTAAACGAAGCAAATTGTGTAACTGAAAATTTCTCAACCAATTTGTTCGTTGCCCTTTTATCGTACAATTGTCAAAATCCTTTATAAAAAAAAAAAGTAATTATTATTTATTGCTCGATACATTTTCATTTCAAACGGATCACTTAAACGGATTCCAACGAATGATTCAATCCAATTTTTCACTACCATCATAAAAAAAAAATGCCCAGTCACCCTGGATTGCATCACACTGGACAACCACCTAACTCGATTACCATGATGGCCCAGATCATCTCTGGGCGAGTTCAAACCTGTCGCCTCTCTTTTTTTTCGCAGGCCCTCTTCCGAAAAGAGAAGAGAGGCTGCTTGCTTTTCGAGAAAGATTCTTTCTTTTGATTGTGTACCCGCGTGCCGCGTGTTTGCGGTCTTTTGTAGTCATCGCATAATGCGATTATTCGGAGGTGTAGTACCACTCGAGATGAGTTTATGTATACTTAGGAAAATTCGTTAGGGTTTTTAGGAAGGAAGGCATTGTGCGGGAGAAGGGAAAATTCTCGAAGGATTTTTTGAATAGTTTGGTTTCAGAAGTAATTGATTTTAATTGTTTATCATCGATAGGATAAATTTGAGTGGGTTCGGTTCATTTAATGTTGAGTACAGTTTACTTATAGTTACAATTTTAAAAAACTTGATTATGATTAAAAATCTATATTGTTTATTCGAAAGTTGGATAACAATGGTTTCTTTACTGTTTACTATCGATCATAGTCCATTCTGATGTTTTTGATTGTAAAAGCTTTTCCAATATTGCTAGTTATTTTCGTTAATTAATTTATATAAACATTTAAGGACAATTAACACTTTTCGTTAAAAAATAATTAAAGATATGGAGATCGTGTATGTATATACACGAGAGTATAGAATATAAATGAACATTGCATTTTCATTCTTACTCAATTCTCAAGTATATAAAACTTATTAATAAATTATATTTTGTTTAATGTTAACATGAAATAAAAATTTTTTTTTTTTTAAATTGCGTTGTTAACTCAGAAAAATAAAAAATTCCTATTAGATCATTATTCATTATGTAGGAACCTAAGTAACCAATAAAATTTTAAGTTTAAGAAAGTATCCTTTTGACAATTTTGATTATATTGAATTTTTTTCTATTTATCATCAAAAAATTTTTTTTTCAAAGTTTTAAATAATCAATGATTATTGAATACAAAATCTTATAAAGATTTAGTATTATCGAACTTTTTTTTTTTTTTTTAATCTGTTGGAAAAATTATAAGAACATTTAGGATTTTTTATTTCTATTTCATATTCATCATAAATAATAGTTTGTGGGGTTAGGTGCGCCGGGTTTTGGTGAAATAATAACTCGAAGTTTAATATTTTTAGACTAGAAAATTTATTTGAACAAGCTCGATGCGAACAGCTCGCAGAGCAAAACTAGACTGTTGTTCTCGGCCTGCCGGCTCGTTACCGCAGGTCAAAAGGGCCCTGAAGTACTTAGTGAATCATCACACTGAAGTATTTCAGGTATAATTAAGGCATCGGGTGTTGGAGCCTTCGTTCGGCTCAGCAGGAATCGTACCTGCGTCAAAATAGAGCCTGAACGGAAAATTCCATCACTCGATCGCCACATACTCCCTTACCAGTGATAACGTTAAAGTAAAAAAATTATATGACATAATTACAAATTGGAGTATTGAAAAAAATAGTACTTGATAATTTAATTGATATTAATTATAACAAATTACATATTAAAAAAATTTTCAATGACATTCGGTCGTTTGCTTAAAAAAATTTGAGAAAGAAAATTTGTAAAAAAAATAATCATACACATTTTATCGAAGATATTCGGTAGTCGATCCATTCGTTGTTTCAAAACATACAATTTCACAAAATACAATTTTGCATTCAATATGTCACTGAAACTTTCATTTAAAAAAATCACAACACTGCACTACACTATGAAAAACCAGCCTGAAGACGATCGGCAAAGCGTACTCGCCTGCCAGATCGCGTTTTGAACCACGATTCTTCAGCTGTGCCAGTCAGCTCGCGTGCGTTGTCATTTTCATCGTTGTTTGGAGTAGTGCTAACTGGTGGACAGTTGTCCTCGCTGCTGTTTCCGTTGTTGTTATTGTTGTTTGCCTGTGATAGTTGCTCACCGGTGTCGTTTAATACAAAAGCAGGCTTGAGTCTATCGATCGTGACTCTTGTATTCTTGCCACTTTTCAAAATAACGAAAGTTTTGTCGTTTCTTTCGATTACTTCGAAAGGGCCGTCATACGGGTTTTGCAGCGGTCTTTTTACAGTGTCGTTTCGTAAAAACACATGCGAACATGTTGCCAAATCTTTGAAAACGAATGGCTTTGTTGTACCGTGGCGAGTCGCTGCCACAGGCTTTAAATTCTCGATGGTTTTGCGAAGTCTTGCCACGAAATCTGTGTGAATTTGCGTTGCACTTGGTGCGAAAAATTCTCCAGGCAAGCGAATTGATTCTCCGTACGTGAGTTCAGCAGGTGTTGACTTCAGATCTTCTTTAAAAGCAGTTCGCATGCCCAACAGTACGATAGGAAGTACGTCGCTCCAAGATACTGTCTCGTGGCATTTTATTGATGCTTTTAATTGCCGATGAACTCGCTCAACCATACCATTTGCTTGAGCGTGAAAAGATGTTGTACGGAGATGAGTGATGCCAAGAAGTTTTCTGAGCTCGTTGAACAGGTCCGATTCGAACTGGCGTCCTTGGTCCGTCGTGACCTTGAGTGGAACACCAAATCGCGAGATCCAGTCCAAGAGTGCTCTCGCCACAGTCTCAGCAGTCATGTCGACCAGTGGTGTGGCCTCAATCCATCTTGTGTATCGGTCGATGCAGGTCAGGATGTACCGGAAATCTCGTGACGGTTCCAGCGGTCCGACCAAGTCGCAGTGAACGTGAAGAAATCTTTCGCTGACACCTTCAAATTCACCAAGAGGAGAGTGTACGTGCCTTGAAGTCTTTGCTCGCTGACACGGTAAACAAGTTCTGGCCCAAGATTTACAATCTTTCACAATGGACGGCCAAATGAACCTTTGCGTAATGAGTTTCTGAGTAGCTCGTACACCTGGATGAGATAAATTATGAAGATTATTGAATACTCTCCGTCGAAGAGATTTTGGCACAAAAGGTCGGATGTTTTTCGTCGAAACATCACAATAGATGCCTAATTGCGTCTCGGGCAATCGAACCATCTTCAATTGCAGGGAGTGGTCGTTGTTATTCAGCATCTGCACTAATTCTTCATCATTAGACTGTGCAGCTGCAATTTCTTCGGTGTTTACTGTCAAACTTACCTCACCGATTCTCGACAGGAGGTCGGCGACGACATTGTCTTTGCCTGCAATGTGCCTAATATCGGTCGTAAATTGTCCGATATAATCCAGGTGTCGGGTTGCTCGTGGTGTGCTTTTGTCCAGGCCTTGCTCGAATGCGTAAGTTAAAGCGGCATGATCGGTGAAGATAATAAAATATCTGCCCTCGACGGCCCACCTGAACTTTTTTACTGCTGCGTATGCACCGTACAATTCGCGATCGTATGCACTGTACTTACGCTGTGCTGGATTTAGCGCCTTGTTGAAGAATGCCAATGGTTGCCAAATTTTGTTGACAAACTGTTGCAACGTTCCACCAACAGCGAAATCCGAAGCATCGACGGTGATTGAAAGTAACGCGCCCGGGACAGGGTGAACCAGCAGCGTGGCGCTCGAGAGTGCGTTCTTTATTTCCTCGAATGCATTTTTGTCTTCGTCAGTCCACTCGATAGGCGTGCTGCCCTTCTTTTTACCTTTCAAAAGATCGTTGAGCGGTTGTTGCAGATGAGCGGCACGAGGGATGAATCTGCGATAAAAATTTATCGCACCGTTGAAACTGCGCAGGTCTTTCGCGGTCGCCGGAAGGGGGATCTTTTTGATCGCCTCTACACGCTCCTCGAGCGGGCGTATTCCCTCGGCGTTGACCTTGTAGCCGAGGTACTCCACTTCCGGTTGACCAAACACACACTTCGCGGGATTTATCACCACACCGTATTTGCTCAATCTTTCGAACAGGAGCCTTAAATGTTGCAAATGTTGCTCCGCGTTTTCACTCGCGACTAGATAATCATCCGTATAAGGGAATACAAAGTCAAGACCTTCAGTTATTTCATCGCTGAATGCCTGAAAGGTTTGACCCGCGCCCCGTAAACCAAACGGAGTGCGCAAAAACTCGAAGAGTCCGAACGGCGTAGTCACTGTTGTCTTGTGAATATCCTCCTCGGCGACGGGGATTTGATGATAAGCTCGGACTAAATCGATCTTCGAGAAAACACGTTTTCCGCTGAGGTTATGCGTAAAATCTTCGATGTGACGCATTGGATATCGGTTCGGTTTAGTGCGTTTATTAACGTGCCTGTAGTCTCCGACCGGGCGTATCCCGTTATCTTTCTTGAAGACAACGTGTATCGGGGAGGCCCACTGGCTGTTTTTTACGCGTCGCACTATTCCGAGTCGCTCCATTTCTTCAAATTCGGCTTTCACGATTTTCAGCCGATCTTCGGTTAAGCGACGAGGACGGCTGAACACTGGTGGTCCGGGTGTAGTTTCGATGTAGTGCCTTACGTTGTGTTTTACATCGTGGCCAATCTCAGCTACAGGGCGAACGATGTCCGGGAACTCAGCTAGCAGTCGATGGTAAGGTGAGTCGCCGTGGATTGCGCGTACTGTCGGGAAGTCGTCACCAACGGCATGTCCTGCAGCACATAGTTCGGTCGCGTTGTCGATCAGTCGATTATTGCGTGGATCAACAAGTAATCCGTAGTGAGCGAGAAAATCATAGCCAATAATCGGTTGTTCAACGTCTGCGATAATAAATCGCCAGGTGAACTGCCGTCGTAGGCCAAAATCGAGCATTATAAGTTCACTACCGTATGTACTTATCGGCGTACCGTTCGCCGCGAATAACGTGCACTTTGATTTTTCGCGTTGGCCACGGAACAACACTCGCGGAAAAACACACAACTCGGCACCTGTGTCCACCATAAAGGTCTTTTTCGAGTAATTGTCTTTCACATACAA
This sequence comes from Encarsia formosa, assembly GCA_038277355.1. NCBI lineage: Eukaryota > Metazoa > Arthropoda > Insecta > Hymenoptera > Aphelinidae > Encarsia > Encarsia formosa. The sequence continues at coordinate 7,456,089 of CM076184.1, read as the reverse complement.
ACGGCGAACACTGGGGTCGTTTTTAATTGCCGCAATTAAAGACGCCCCAACTAGTTTTTTTTAAACTTGCACGGATCACGACACTTGGTAGCCTTTTCGGCATAATTTTCGTGGTACCAGCAGAGATCTGGGTTTCGAGGAGCTGATGGACTTCGCCCACGCGAACTGCCGCGCGATTGTGAACGGCCGCGGTACTTTTGCTGTTTCTCAAGACGACTGAGACGCGAAGTCACCTCGTCTAACTTCTTTAATACCGCCTGCAGCTCGCTGCCATCACTTTTGCTTACTGCAGCTATCTTGGCGGGTTCGTGTGCCACTGCTGCTATCCTCGGTCCACGGGCTGCATCGATTACATGGATCGAGTCCGCCGTTTCTGCAAGCTGCTCCAGCGACTTCTCTTTTATTGTCGCCAGGATCCGTTGGGTGTCCACTGGCAGTCGTTTTAGCCAGAAATTTCGGAGTAAGTCGTCCGTTACTGGCAGATCTTTGGCCAACGTTTTCATCTTGCGCAGCATCTGCACAGGAGTGTAGTCGCCCAGTTGCACGGGTTCGAGCAGTTTGCCTAACCGTGTCTCAGTCGAATCCGATGTCCTCTCAATTATTTTATTTTTCACATCGGTATATTTTCCGTCATACACCGGGTCGTCGAGCACATCGTCCATCATGCTCGAGTACTTCTGGTCAAGCGCGCTAACCAGGTACGTGAACTTCGAAGCTTCCGAAGTAACACGCGACGACTTGAAATTCGCTTCAAGCCTCCTGAACCACCCCCTCGGATTTTCAGGCCAAAAGGGTGGTGCGCTCATTCCGATGCCATTTACACTCCCTTCGGCTGCAGCAGCCAAAGCTGCTGCGGCAGCCTTGATTGCGTCATCCGTGACTTGGGTCGTCCCAGAGCCGGATTCGTTGACGCTGACAATTCCGTCCTCGTTCACCATTTTTCACCAACAAAATCGCACAAATATATGCCCACAAACACAAAACACTAATCACGTCGGGGTCACCAATTTGTGGGGTTAGGTGCGCCGGGTTTTGGTGAAATAATAACTCGAAGTTTAATATTTTTAGACTAGAAAATTTATTTGAACAAGCTCGATGCGAACAGCTCGCAGAGCAAAACTAGACTGTTGTTCTCGGCCTGCCGGCTCGTTACCGCAGGTCAAAAGGGCCCTGAAGTACTTAGTGAATCATCACACTGAAGTATTTCAGGTATAATTAAGGCATCGGGTGTTGGAGCCTTCGTTCGGCTCAGCAGGAATCGTACCTGCGTCAAAATAGAGCCTGAACGGAAAATTCCATCACTCGATCGCCACAAGTTATTTCTTTAAAAATCTCAGTGTTTTTATAAAAAAAAAAAAAAAAAAAAAAAAAGCAGAGCATTTAAAAAACAAAAAATCTCTCTACTCCAACGTAATAAATTATTAAATAATCACTTTAAAAAAAAAAATTTTTTTTTGAAAATAGCCAAAATGACTGCGGTTTCATAAAAGTGGTAAGCCTAAACAAACATCTCAGCAACTAATTTCGTCCGATTACTAAAAAAAAATATAATTATTAATAAAATTGATGGAAGTCACGTAGTTACCCACCCACCTACGTCAATCACGATGCAATCGAAAAACCGTAAACCCGTGGGTAAAACCCCTGGCGGTCTCGTCGCGAATTCGTAACGATGCATGCACGCGACAATCGCAATCGGCAGCTCTGACGTCTCGAAAAAGCCCGGGAAATAAAAGGTAAACCGATTCAGAGTTTAAAATAAAAAAAAGCCGGTTTTAAAAATAATCTAAGAACAGGTTATCTCGTTTCTTATTATTCTTCCTCCTCTTATTTTATCTCAGGTGCAGCGCGGGATGCATAATCGATCGTCATCGGCAGTAGCGCCGCGGCGTCCTTGACCGTGACTCTGACGCGATCGGCGCGAGGAGATAGGAACGATGCGGCTCTTTATGTATAAAAAGTACTCGTCACGAGATTTATGGTTGGCGATGAAATTTCACGAGTGTAGAAACTTAACGTTTGAAGGTTGAGATTGATTTTTATGATGATAACTTGAATATTTTTGAAGCTTGCTTTGTAGTTTGTTGATTTAATAAGTGAGAGAAGATAGTTTTAAATTTATTTTTGATTGTTTTTTTTTATATTTTGTGCCTCCTCGCTTGTTTGTTATACATTATTGTTGTTATTGGTTAAATAACCCGTAGTTGTGATAAAATAAAAATTTTTATTCTTCAAGTAAGCAAAATTTAAAAAAATATTATTTAGTTTTTTTTGTTCCATTGGATAGAAGGTAAAAAAAAATTGTCTTGTATTTGTTCTTTTTGAAAAAATAAAATAAAATAGACGATATAGAGCTGTGAAATTTCAGAAATATTTATATTATAAATACAGGATACTCCCAATTCAAATTGGTACTGATAACGTCGCGATGTACTAGTATACAAAAAATTATTTTTTCTGTAACTTTAATACAAAAATTATAAAAGATGTTGAGTTTCATAAAAAATTGAAAATATTCAGAAAAAAATATTTTATAACCAGTGCATATTTCCTATTACTTGAATATGGTACTTTTTAACAGTAAAAATGTGAAAAAATTATTTAAATCAATTTGGATGGAATAAATTTAACAGTTCAATAATTGATAATTAACAAAAAAATTGAATTGAATTTTTATTCAAACTAGAAATTACTCAGCGCGCAAGCGCGCACGGACCCTTATTTATTGCTTTTGCAAAAAAAATTTTTGTTTAATAAAATGAAAAATTCTAACTCCATCAGTTTTTAAGCGCGCATAAAAAAAAAACAAAAATAGTAACCTCAAATGCACTTTTCGAATATTTTAAAAACTTCTTCACCAATCAGCTCATGAATAAATTGTTTACGCAAGATGGTTACAGCTCTCTTTTATGAAGGGGTAAATACAATATTGTTTTTACTGACAGTTTATATTCATTTTTTTTTTTTTTTAATTTAACAAATCAATTTTTCTGTAATTATTCGGTTACATTAAATTTTATTTGATTATACAAGATCAGAAATTTGTCGAAGATAAGTGAAAATTTAAGAGAAAAAAAAATTTATTTAAATACCTAGTTTAAAAACCGATTTTATAGTAAAAAAAAAAAAAAAAAAAAAAAAAAAAAATACAATATAGTGGTCACAAATCAATCTTAATTTTTTTTTTTTTTTTTTTTTTTTTTTTTTTTTTTTTCAATGTTTTCAGTAGTGTTAAGAAGCGGGGATTGAACCTTGGTCGTTCGTATTACGAGTCAAAAACTCAAACTTCTGATCTATCTAGGCTTACAGAGATTTTAAGAATAATGATTTGCTTAAAAATTAATTTACCAAGTCATAAATAATTATTTTTTTCATCTTTCCCCCTTTGTTTTCGGTTCTCGGGCGGAAAAATATATTGCCTGACTTGGTTGAGAAGGGATTTTAATTAAGCCTCCTCGTTGCATGCCTTGCCTTCGGCTTGGCCCGCAAAACCTTTGAAACAGGCTGGCAATTTACGATTTGATCATTAGAAGAATTCACGGATAACTATAATAAAACCCAAGTTTGAAAATCAAGAAAAACTGTTATACTTAAAATGGTTAATATGAAATTCATACAAAAATTCGACGAATTAATAAATTAATCTTGCCTAGTTTTAGATACATATAATTATTTATTTACCTCTAAATTTATTTTTCTTAATCATCACATAAAATTTTCAATAAATGAATGCTTTTTGGTGTTTCAATTTGCACAATTTCTACTATTATTCAATAATTTAAAAAACATGAAATCCCAGTTCAAAAATTAAAACAAAGTATTCCAAAAAAAAGTAACTTTGACTTTTAAAATTAGTCACTTGAGCTATTTCAGGTGCATTAGATTAGCATTGACCAATCATTAATACTTATCCTGTTAGATCTCTTACATAAAAACAAGTGAAAAAATAATCCCGATCAACTACGTCAGAGAAGATTTTTATCCGTTGACAACATAGCAAATAACTAAATAAACAAACTCTAATCACATAAATATATGATAGCAAACCGCGCGGCAAATAGTTCGCAAGCGGTGTCAATTCTATTTAAAGATTTCATTGACTGTCGTTGCTGGACTTTTTAAAACGAGAGAGAGAGAGAGAAAACTAATTCACATGCATTACTAGACCGAGCCTACATTTCGCGCTGATTCAGAGCTGCAGCCTCGCGCGAGGTAGGAACGACCGCAGAGCTGACGTCAAAGTTGCACAACCGCCATCCGCTCCCCTGCGACTGCCCGGGTCACGTTTTACCGTCTTTAAGGATGTGACACTTTTGTGCTATTTTTTGATTTCTCCACCAGTTAAAAAGTAATACAGCGATTTGTCACTTTTTAGCACAAGTTCAAAATTTCGGGAAATGTCACTCGAAATTGTAAAATTTTAATTTATGTGTAGTCAAAAAATAAAGAATAATTTTTTAAACTATTAACTATTAAATTGGGGTGTAGATAAAGTATTTCAAATTTTAAAAATTTAGAACTTCAAAATTTAAAAATATTGAAAGTTTTTAAAAGAAATTGTAATTATGTTAGTTTAATAGAAAAAGATATTAAATCAAAATTTTTAAAATTTGAATGAGAAAGTTGTTATTGATGAAATATATATATATATTAATTAATTATGTTTTAAAGGACATTAATGATGTCCGTTGATGATGATAAATAAATAAATAAATAAATAAATAATATCTTTTTGACAGTCTACATACAATACTTCAACAATTCCAAGAAATTTTCCAATATTTTAGTTATCTCTAAAGGTTGAATAATTTTTTGACTACACCACATAAAATGCATGTCTAGTTAAGATGTATTTTCCGAAATTTTAAGTCTTGTATGATGAATATAGTAAAATGTTATTTATTTAAGAATCCCTTAGATATAAAAATTTTAAAAAACTTTTAAATATAAAAGAAAATTGTAAATCCGAAAAATGCATGAGAATCGAGTGAAATTAATTTCAATTTTGGTGAATAATTAAATCAATTAGATAAATAATTAAATTAATTTGTTAATTAACTTTATATCGAGAAAAAAATACAAACCTAAACATCTTATCGCTTGCGTATAATAAAATTAAAAAATCTAATTAAATTTTTTATAATCATCCATCGGATTAGAAAAAATTTATATTTTAATTAAAATTGTAACTTCTTAATTCTAGTGTAACGATTCAAGGACAATCCAGTTTATCGAGCAACGAATAAAAATAAAAGAAAAGAAAAAAAAATGGGTTAAGAGTACAACGATCGGCTCCCCTTTTACCAGGAAATTCCAGTCACTTTTAACTTTTAAAAATGTTTGTTTTAAATTAAAAAGATTCGATGAAAAAAAAAATAAAGAGAAGTTTAAAAATTCCAGGGTAAGTTTCGAATCCTCGTGATAGCTTTATTAAAAAACCGCAAGTGCTGTCTTACAAACTCGCACTCGGTCTATCGTGTTCCGACGGTTCAAATTCAACTCCTCGGTGCACGCAGCAGGTAACTCGAGTGCTAACCCTCCGTGGTTTTTTTGAACAAAGTTATCATTTCGCATTCTCGTATCAATGCAGAATTATCGTTTAAATACTTAATTTTTTTTTTTTTTTTTTTTATTTTTATTATTTTTACTTCTTGCGTAACCATTATCGTATTCAGTCACGCACTCAAAACAAAATTACGACTTTTGAAAGATTCCCCGTTCCTGTAAATTGTATCCCATCAATAATTTAAATGATTTTTGCGTGTAAACTAAATATAAAGGGTGAGTTTGCAAAAGTTTTCGCGTTCGAAAGTTTATAAGGGGGAAAAATTCAAAGGTAAGGAGTGCGTTTTTCGGGGTACTGCTGCGGTGAGCTTGCATTATTGATGCTCGAATATAAAATTTTTTTTTGTTTTTTGGAATCAAAATTCACGTGAAAAGTTAAAGATTCGAATTAGCCACGGGTTGAAATGCAAAAAAAAAAAAATTATGCGGTTGCGGCCGGTCTAATGGCGTTGTATTATGGGGGGGGGGGGGGGGGGGCATAGGGCGATCAATTATGCAGGCATTAAAGTAAAAACCGCAAAACGCGTGGATTAACTGTTTACACTGTGTAAAGTAGTTTTTTTTTTTTTTTTTCTTTTTTTTGTGCAGACCACAGGTAAAAATCACTTATCGCGAATTCGACCGTCAATGTTTACTTCGACATTTAAGTATTTTCATAGCGAGTTTTGATTGGTTGCCTGCAAAAAATTTACTTAATTTTGTGTGTAAATAAATTATCTGAAACTCTTTTATTTATGAGTTTCAAAAAATCGAGAAAATCCTTAAAAGTGCTTTTGGAAATCTTAATTTTATCAAAGTAAAACCTCAAAAAATATATTTCTTTAAAAATACACAAAAATACAGGAAAATAAGCTAAAAAACATTTTTTTTCGAAAAATGGTCTTAAATTGCCTTTTTGGCTGAAGACGAATTCATTGTATAAGCCCTAATCGCATCTAATTTGGTTCATCGTTTAGCATAAGTAAGTAATAATCAATATAAGTTTTATTTTCATAAATAAATAAATAAATAATACACTTCAAGACTTGAAATACCCACCGTCCGAAGAAGGCGCAGTGCGTCCGAAACAATTGTCACGGTTTTTGATTAATGTGGAAATAATGAAAATATTTTAATAAAGTGAAGATTTTAACCACTTTATATACAGAGTGTATTATTTATTTATTTATTTATGAAAATGTATATCAATCTTCATCAAGTAGAGGCTCAATCAATCCAAAAAAAGATAAGTTTCATCATGATCGGTATAATATCTTGTAAGTTCATACTTTTTTAGAAAAATGAATTGATCACGCAGGCTTTTTTAGTTTTACGTACTGCTAACAAGATATCAGGCACTTTTAAAAATTAACAATATAAACTAGTAGAAATCGATACAAACTAAAATAATTAGGTAAATATTAATAAATATTTTAACAACGAAAAGTATAAGACATTAATTTAACTATTTCAAAATTGTTTATCTCATTTTATCTCATTTTTAATGATTTAGCTTGATTTTTTCTACATTTTTCTTGAAAAATAAGGGATTGATAATCGGAATAAGTTTGGATAAATTGGGATGAACTTGGATTATCTAGGATAATTTTAAAATAAATTAAGGTACATATAAATAAATCTTTCAAAAAGGAAAGGTCGAGCATTGAAATTTCTCAAAATTGTCCAAAACTATCTCAGTTAAACTCATATTTCATGAATATGTCTAGATTTTTTTAAAAATTTCCAGATAAATAACGGATAAATTTGGGACTTTCACGATAGTCCGATTCCAAGATTACCACTCTTGCCAATTCAGTAAATGAAAGCATCCCACACAACCAAATAAAAAAAAAACCATATAAACACTAAACGCACGACAATGATACGGTACTTGAGAAAGGGTGAAAGTGAGGAGAACAGTCGTGATGCTGCAGGTGAGTCAGGGCCGGAGAGTTTACCCTCCTCCTTCGATTTGCGATTGAGATTAGACGCCGCGGCTAGAACAATTGATTCGGCGACCTCGCTCCACACATCGTCCGCCCCAAGGATAACGTTCGCAGGATCAACGACCAATGTTACATTTACCCGTTTGTTTGTTTATTTACTCGTGACTCGATATGATTGACAGACCGGGGGTTCAAAGATCACGATTTTTTTTTTTTTTTTTGCACGATTTGTTTTCATTGTCTAATGGGGTTTAAAAATCGCGGGCTTTTTTTTTGTTTATCGTCACGTACGCAGGAATCGAAATCTGCAAGGTGAAAATGTTGGTATCGCGAAAAACAAAAATAATACTCGTGAATCATGCAAAGAGTCTGACTATCGAAAAATAAAAAAATGAGAGGGAAGTCGGTGATATATCAAAAAGGAGTGATTCAGTTTTTTTTAATTGATGGATGTATATTCGTCGCGGCTGGAGAATGTATGGTTCGATTGTGGAGCGATGAGGCAATTTAAAAAGTATTCGAGCTCAACGCGATGTAGTTTTCTTTTAATTAATAATTTATATCAATATCAATAATTTATTGTTTGTTGATTTTATTACTTTGAATTTTAGATTTAATTAATATTGTTATAATTTTTTTTGTTATATTAAAAAAAAAAAGCTTGTGTTGTGTTAAGCATTATACCTTCAATAATAAATGATACTTAATAATTGAAATTATAATTTCATTTATTATGTTGACATTGAATTTTTTACATTACTCATTGTAAGTTTATTTATGATAATTTTTTTATGATAACAAAATGCAATATGCGTAAATAAATGTTCGATCTAAAATATTTAATTGGTTGGTGGATTTGATTATTTTATTATTAATCATTTACAAAAAAGTTTTCTCACAACCTTTTAAGAATCACACATAAAATTAAATAAATTATAATAAATAAATAAAAAAAATGAAATAAATAAATATTCTGTAATATTTTCCTTAGTCGATGAGAATAATAATATTATTTAATACATAGTTAATTTACTAATTAATTCATTATTTATGTAAGTTTTTATTTTTCATGGTGATTAGCTTACGAACGTTCAAAGTAATATAAAAATAGCAAATTTATAACTGTACATACATTTAATTACAAAAGTTAAGTATTAAGTTCGTATAAAAATCATAACCATAATAAAATTGCTTTCAACAACATTATAAATTGTTTAAATAAAATTCCAATACTGTTTACTATCACACGATTGTAAGGTGCAATATTAATTGAATAAAAAACCAATTAATGATTTAATTAGTTATCAATTAAACCAATCGGAACAGTCCGTTTTTACTATTTTCAAATCGTCGGTAATTAATTACTCAAACAAAAAAATGTATTCGAAAGCTCGGTATCTGCATCTAGGATCTCATCGCTGTTTCAGGTTCATGCACCCGAGCGATAACAATCAAAACCAATCAGCTACGACCTTGGCCCGGTGACCGTAAACTCTACTCGATTCACTCTTCTGCATCTTCCGATTGGCTCTACCCTTACGCAACCGGAAGCCGTCCGGGTAAAATTCATAACCGATCTTACCGAAACGAGATTAGAAGAGTTTCCAGCAGTGACAGAAAACCGGTGACTCAGTGCCATTATTGTAGTCGCGGGACGCGTGAGTCAACGTTTTTACGGCGATAAAAAAGCTTAGCGAAAAATTTAATGCCAAGGACCTCGTTGCATCAATACTGTTACAATGTGTTACATCTTCGAAAGAGTGCGGAGAGTGACTTGGCCATCGGGCTTTTCCAACGACGCTAGCTGACATCATTTTTTTTTTTTTTTTTTTTTTTTTCTTGTATAATTGAGGATAATTCTTTCGTGCCCTTCGACTTTTATTCTTATGCGCGGTTGGGAGAGCTTGAGATGAATTGTGGAGTTGAGTTTTATGATTGTGGATTGTTGTGGGACGAATGAAACGAAATTTTGGTTTTAGAGAAAAGTATGAAGTTGATGAACGGTTCCGCCTTAGTACACAACTCAAACTAATTCTGAATTTAGAATACATTGTTAATAAATACCTGCTAATAAATATCTTTCATATTATCACTAATAGAATATAGGTTTCCATACTTTTTTCGGGATAATCAAGTTAGCAATTAATGAAATAACTTAATATTGTAAAGTAATACTTTAAATGTACACTTTTTAATTGTTTGAACTTAATTATCTCAAAAGTAAAAAAACATGGAGAAATTTATTCTAAATGATCAGGTACTATCAGGTCTACAACATATTTTTAATTCGTAAAAAATTTTGATAAATGTTTTGCTTTAAATTTAGAAAATAATCATGATTTGATGTCAAATTTTAATTTTTCTCGTGGTATTGGAACATAAAAAGATTATATAGTATGGAATACTTTATTTACACTGCACTCTATTATAATTTATTTATTTTATAAATAAAAATTACTGAATTTTAAATAAGCAGTCCGCAATATAAACTGATTCATAAATAATTTTTGCTGTAATTAACATAATATAAATTAGTTAAAAGTATTTATATAATTTCAATGAACTTTTATAATGTAAGAGAATGCTGAAATGCTTTTTAATTTATACATATAAAATTTACAAATTTTGTACTATAAAAATATAATTTTCAATTTATATAACGTACTCAAAATTTTTATTTTTTAAATCTGGTACTCAACGTTAAAGTTCCACCAATTTTGCAAATCGCTGAAAAAACCGTCAGTTCCAGCCTGTAAATCAAAAAAACTAATTCCAATCCAAAACTTTGAAAATTAAATGTTAAAAAATCACACGTAATACTACACGTGTAATTGCGAACCTCCTTTATAATCTTTGTCCGCGAACAGGTTAACAAGATAGCTATGCAAATCGTGGAGACCTCTATCTCTCAAAAATTTACGAGAGCTTATACCAAAAAAAAAAAAAAAAAAAAAAAAAAAAAAATCAATTTTAAAGTATCTCTTAACGCCCGAGAAATTAATTTATGGTATCCAAGCGTTCCATTCGAAAAAAAAGAGAAGGAGCTTTGGTAAGTCAGCACCAGTCGTAAATATGGGAAAAATTCGCCACGCCGCGAGCATTTAAACCGGGCGAGAATACTAAAATAGTCAGGGCCCCGAGTCGGCGCGTTTTAAATTCAGGGGGACGTCGTTGGTAATATCGTTGTTTATGAATGACCCCGCGACACTACAGCCCAGCGTCGTGTGAATCCAACTAAAAAGTAGAAGAGGGAAACGAGTTTTTTTACCTCTTTTTTGATACAGTTGCCCCGGATTCGCGTACTTTTCTTATAAATCATTAGCAAGAGATTTTCTTTGAGATACGAAGCGAGGTTTCGTGACTAATTCGTAATAAGATTTTTGTGTGTGAACTTTGTAGAAATATGTACCGCGGAGGAGTTGCGTAATATACGTTTATTTTCAAAAATTTTGAAAACTTACCGAGCGGGCTGGATCCTGTTATTCTAATGGTGAGAAATTGTGTCGCGAAATTTTTATAGCTCAGAATATAAATATGCGAGATAAGTTATTTCATGGGATAAAAAGATGGAGATATAAACAGTTTTTTGTACTAGCAATGTTATAATTTGGGTTGTTCTTTTATGATTTTAAATAACTTACAGCTGGTACTAATTTTTTATGCTTTCATTGGTACTTTAAAAAATGGTCTGGTTAAAAGGAACCTTAGCCAAATATCTGCCAATTTAAAATTATCAACGGTTGAAATTAATAAAAAATTAAAAATTTTAAGAATTTGGTACCCGATAAATCGAGATTTTTAATTTTTTTTTTCGATTTTTTAATTCATTTCAGCCTTCCATTGGTTAAATCATCAGATTTGAAAGTTTTTCTTCGTTGGTACCGACGTGATATTAAAACTACAAAATTTTACCGACAAATTTTGGCATGGTATTGTCAAGTTCTTGTTTGCAAATAACAATTAAAAAAATAAAACTTTAAGATTGTTTAATAGATTCAATTTTTTAAGTTTTTAAAATTTCATTTTTTAAACTTAATTATAACAGTTTATGGAAATTTGAAGAATGGCATCGTCACCCTAATTTCTTCTAAACAACTTTTTTAAACTAGTTTTGAACATAAAACAAAAAAACTTGTTCAAATTAATGTTACTTAAAAGCTTTAAGCAAGTAGGTATTTTACTAATATGGTTTTTTCAAGAAAAGTTTTTATCAGAGCTGGGAATCTACTTATAATTTACGATTTCTTATATGATTTTACCATACAATTTTTCAAATAATTAAACAAACGGTCAGACATATAAAATTGTAGATGGCAATTAGATTCACACTTATACTTTCTATGACCTATCAATGAAGAGAAAAAAGGTGTAGAAGAAAGAACTATAATTCGAATAATTAATTCAGCAATTTAAAAATAACAATGATTCTATTAAAATATAAATAATAACACCGCAAATACCTTAAAATATTGTTACAATTTAAGATGCAACTAAAAGACAAAAAATTATCAATCGATCCTTTGAACATACTAAAAAAAAGAAATTATCGTATCTCTTTAAACTCAAGACTAAACAAAAAAAATAGAAGCCGATCCCCAGGCAACTCTTCCCGCACTTGAACCATTCAAAAATCATTCCCCGCGCTCGGAATTCCGTAACATAATAGATCCATCACCCCGTCCGTCCCAACGGCGTTAAAATCGCAACTGCATTCGTCACGCCAGCTGTTGGCCGGACACCCCCGAGGTGATTATCCGGTGGTCGCGTGTGCACCCTCCTCCACATTCCTCCTCCTCCTCTTCCCGGGTGCAGATGTCACCTGGCCCATTGTTAACTCTGGAGTGGTGTTCTTTTGTGCTCCAGGAGGTCCTCCCTCATTGTCACTGCGTAAGTCACGCTTACTCCCGCGTATGCTTGATCGATGTGTGATTTCAAGGTGGCGCCGGATATTTCGATGCGGATGTGGGGGTTTTTGTCGGTTTTGATGTGTAATGGGGAAGATGAAGGGATGGTTAGCTTAGTTTGATTGGATAGTAGATCGAAATATAACCTATACGTATTTTTTCTTTTTTAAAAAAGATGTAAATTGAAAGTTATATGTATAGCTATAGATACTAACTATGTAAATTAATAGTGATGACGATAAGATTTTTAATATTCAAAAAATTATATTTCCGGTAAGTAAGATCGAAAAATTATTTTAAAAAACTTAAAGTTCATTTTTTTTGTAAAGGTCAAAATTTTTAAGCCTCTAGTTTGTCCAAAAGTTAAAGTATGTATTATCATATAGAGAGCATGTTCATGTACTGCAGTTGTATGGGACACATTGTTTTTTTTTTTTTTTTTTTTTTTTTTTTTTTAACAGAAAGTAAGAAATTCTATACTAAGATTCATTTTTTGAAACATCTCTTAAATTAAAAATTGGTTCCGCCGAAATGTATAAATTTTGAAAAATAACATCACGGGTTTTTTAACATTCCCTATAAAAAATTCTCGCATCACTGATTAACTACCCTTAAATTTGCTGTATAGACCTAACGTCTAGGCAGGCATTAAATAATTAAAAAAAAAAAAAAAAAAAAAAAAAACTACCCTTAAAAAAAGATGTTAGTCAAAAAAATCAATTCAAGTATTATATTATGAATTGATCGCACACTTTGGCTATTAATTTTAAATCCGGACAGTAGTAAAAAAATCTCTCAGTAATCAATCATTTTCATGAAAGTAAAAATATGATTATTCGATCGATCCAATTTTTAAGTATCGGGTCCAAAAATTAACAAGATAAACCAGATTAAAATCGAGTACAAATCCAAACAAGCTTGGATAATTTTATGATAATCACCAGTCCCTCGGGTCATCGACCCCAAACATTCAAAATCCTAACTGAAACAATAACTCGTAATCTCAAAAGAAGAAGTAAAAAAAAGGCGACCCATGGAGACATCTGTGGTGCGGTGGCTTGACCCTCGGCCAAGATCTGAGTCACGTGACTCACGGCCAGGCTCGGATTAGCATATAAACACGCACCGCGGATCGCTGTTCTCTTCCTTACCGATAGCCTGCACCTGTCTTCTACCCATTATCGATTGCGTCTCAAGCTCGATCTTAAACTGTGTCACCGGGTCGATCAGATTTATCACACCGGAAGCTTAATGATTTTACTCACCAGACTGCTCGAAGTATCTATTCTCGTGGAAAAATCACTATCACACTGGAAAGAGTTGAGAGGTACAGAAGCCAGAGTTCGACTGACAAGCTAGAAATTCTCTAGGCTACGCGGTTTGTTATCGATCTCGTTTTGTTGGCGTCACTCCACGAACTGTAGCTGGCTGGGTATAGCTGCTGCTGCAGCGGCTTTTAAACCGGTTGAATATTCTACTGCACTGGGAGAGTGTTGGTTTTCAGGTCTAGGTGCACGATTTTGGACGATGATCCAATACTATGGGAATGGACTTTTTTTAGTGGGAGGATCGAAGTTTTTTTTAGTTGGTCGGATTTTAAAGAGTATTCGAAAATTATTAAAGAGACGGACAGTGTTTTTTGTTTTGTTTTGTTTGTGTCTCCTACTGGTGGATGAAAATTAATACTTTGATTATATTTGATCTATTACAATGATTTTGGATAACAATTAACAATTCAAGTATAACGTTGATTTTTTTTTTTTTTTTAATTATTTGTTACTTAAAGTTTTATGAGATTTTGTGAATAATGTTCATATGGTAATTTTTTTTTACCCATAGGCACCATACTTTAATTAAATTCATTTAATTTATAGCAATCAATAATAAAATGTTGAATAATTAAATTTTTGAAAATTTTAGCTTTATAACTGAATCAGTTTAGTGTTTAGTGGAATTAGCTCATTTCTTTTGGTTGATAACTTTTTAAGTATATCAAACTGAATCAAGGCTGGATCAAATTATTGAAAACATTTTTCAAGTTTTTTTGCAATTTTATTTAAAAATTATTTAAATCAGTTTTGTTTAGCTGACATTTATTTTAAAATCAATAAAGTCCGTATTGTGTATACGTTTGGTCAATTTTACACATTAATTTTAGCACTGAAAAGTAAATAAAAAAAGTAAAGTATAAAGTTGGCAGTTTTTTCAACTTAAAAAAAAAGAATTCTGAAAATTTTATTTTTGAGTAGTTTTTTTTTAGCAAAAATCAATAAAGCTTTTTTCATCTATACCTTTCTATATAAATTTTTGAATAAATTTACTCTCTAAAAGACGTAGCTGATAAAGTTAAAAGTTGATTGTTCTTAACAAAATTTTTTTCGTATAAAACCATTAAGTAGAGTGATTAAATTGATATGTTAGATTATCTTGTCCATTAGTTTTGGGTTTGCAACTATTTTTGAATTTATTTCAATTTGAATGAGCCAATATTATTTTTGAATAAACCAGATAATAGAAGTTTTGAATACATTAATGAATGAAAATAGCTCTGAAGTAAAAATAGATAACTGAGCAAGCACGTTTTCAGATAACTGAAATAAGTTGTAAAAAAAAAAAATAATAAACAATTAAACTTTACAAACAGTAATTACTTTTTCTTTACTAGTTTCAGTGCACTATTCGAGTTAATGAAATACAATTTAAAAATAATTCAATTTTACGTCTTGACACAGAAGCACATAAAAATAGAACGATCCTTTTTTTTTTCATCTTTTTCATTCATAAACTTTTTCAACCTTCACAGATAAATCATAAAAATTGTTACGGTTAAACTCGGGGAATTCCACTACAATTTAAAAAAAAAAAAAAAGGAAAAATTGATTGGGTAGATGCGTCATGCAGTTCTAGTTTATTAATGAGCTTTTACAAACTTCGAAGAACTTCACAAAAGTCACGATGAAGTACGAAGTGCGAAAAAATAAAAAAACTCGATTAAATAAACAAACAAACGAGGGATAAATAAAAAAAAATAAAAGGCGGAATGAGAATGACTACCGCATTCCGCGGCGACACACTTTTTACGAGGTGTGAATAGCCTGCGAAAAACGTTATTAGCGCCTCGCTGTCAAGGTTTCACAACAATGATCGAGATTTACATGTTTTAACAACTCGTCAAACATTATCTAATCGTCCAATAATTCATTCTAAAAAAATATTTTTACTTTTTCATAATTTTCTATGTCCTCGATAATTTAAAATCTTAAGATTCAGAAAAATATATTATAGAAATTTTTAAGGTTAGAAATTATTTTTTATTCTTAAAAGTTGTATAAACAATTAAATATGCACTAATTTTTTTAAATAGTTTATGTATGATTGTAGAGCACGAAAATCCAATACTCAAATTATAAAAGTTTTAAATTTAAAAATTGTACTTAAAATATTTTTTATAATACATAATTCTAAGCTTCAGTTAAAAAAAAAAAAAATTTTTTTTTATAATTTATTCACCAGAAAATAAATAGAACGTTGGACAGCTATAATTTAATTAATAGACTTGATCGTATGAGTACATTTTAAAATACTGTAGTATATGTATGTAAAGTAGGATTTTTAATTACGGTTAATAATTGTTAAGTTTTAAAAATTGTAATTTAAAGTTTTGTGATGATAATTTTATTAAAAAAAATTTTTTTTTTATTAAATATTACAATTATGTAATTAAAATTAATTTTTAAATACGGAAAATTCATTGATGTCTTATATTACCAATAAAAAATTTAAATATACACCTATGTTGAACCAGTATAATTATTAGACTGTATCGAATTACAAGTTTGTTGATGACAATTAAAATTGGTCTGTAAATTTTTCTGGTTTTTTTTTTTTTGTTTAAATCACAACTCAACGAGGCGTTGAAATTAAAGCACTGTGGGAGACGCATAAATCACAAAATCTCTCGGACCTCAGCCAAAAGCGAATTTATAGTGACGAAACTACTCCCACGTGAAGAGTCACCAACGCCTCTTCTTGTTCCTCTACTTCTCTTCCGTTCGAATTATTTTTCGCTCGATTATTATGAATCACATTCCCCGAACCCACTAAAATAGCGCAAAACTACACATTACGCAATCCTCAAATAAAAAAATAAATTTTGCACTTACACGGTTGAAATTTATGCACCCAGGTAACCCATTTTTTTCTCTTATCAGCTTTGCAAGCGATAAGAAACCAGTCTCCATTGAAAAACTTCCAGTGACGAGTCAATCCGCCCAAGCCAGCAACAGCTCAATCAACAACGATCGATCGATTATTATGCAAAATACGCCGGTGACTCACCTGTACGTCCGCGATCGATCCAATGACCTCTCGGAATGCTTATCCACCGGAACTCACTCACACGAATATACAACCCTGATTAACAATTGATTATTGGGTTGATTAAATGTTTTTTTAGGAAAATGTAGATACGAGATTGATGCTCGAGCGACCGAGACTCGGGAGTAACTCGCGGACGCGGCGCGACGTAGGTAGACCAGAAAAGCTGAGCCCGAAGGTATAGTACACCTACGCGAGAGTGGAGTGGGGGCTCGGCTGGCTCTTTACACGCTGGCCATCGACTTCGAGCGATCTATAAATCTTATTTTTTTTTCCTTTTTCGAGATTTGTAAGAACATTTTTAAACAATCGATGTTCGGTTGATAATAATACAATCATTTTTTTTTTTTCATTAAAGAGATTTCCTGAAAAATTTTAAAGTTCTACTTAAAAACTAAAGAAAAAAAAATTAATAAACTGGATTTCCTCATTTCATGTTAATTATCGAAAATGTTTATTTAAAAATTAAGATAAATTATAAATTGTATAAGGAACGACTTTTTTAACGTAAATTTATGAAAATAATGAAAAATTAATTTATAGATTTATAAACAATAAATAAATCAATTAAGAAAATGAGTTTTTCATCAATCAATGAATTAATCGGTTTCAATTTTAATCGATCGATTGTTATTCTTCCTAAACGTGAGAAGGATTTGATTTTTTTTACTACACCTAACTGGTGCGAAGAAAAATCAGAGTTTTAGCGTGATTTTACTAGCACCGAGCGCGTGAAGGCGTTTTCCGTAAAGTTAATTGTTGTTTGGTATTGCGCAACCACGCGAGTGCGGTGCAGCTACGATAATTGAGCTTTGTTTTTTTTTTTTTTTTTTTTTTTTCAGATACGCTGGATTGGGAGTATTTTACCTCGAGGTCATACTCGGTAATTTTACAAATGTGTTCTTTAAGAAACCGTAGTTAAAAAAAAAAAAATGACTAAATTTTGTGTAGTTTATATAATTTAGCTAGTTGATATACATATGTATATATTATTGATAATCTAATTTATTATAATTCAGGCATATAAAAAAAATTAAAATTTTTTTTTTATAAGTATATGTATAATATGTTTTTTCCATACAAGCATTGCAAAAAATGTCTTGTCTTAGTACTTTAAGAATTTTTTATACATATTTATTGCTAGAAATTTCAAGCTAGCTTCTATGAAGCTATTTTTGATCTTTGATTACATAGTAATAATTTGCATTAAAATTTTTTATTTATTTAATGTATCATCAGGTGCTTTAAACTATCCGATAAAAATAGATAAAAGATAAAAAAGTTAAAATTGTACTCTCCACTGGTGAATACGTTCTTCGTTTAGTTTAATTTATTAAATCATTATGAAAGGGCCCATGTTTTGTCCATCCGATACTTTAATCACTTTGGTGCAAGATTTTTCTGTCTTTTCAGGGTCGCAACGCCAGATGTATTTACCGTGTTCCGCGTGAACGTACAAATAATCACTCGAAGAAACGATACTCATACTCTTCGGTAGATCAAAGTCCAAGACATCGAGACAATTTTTTTGCCTGGATGTAAACTCCTTACTCCCGAAGTCCAAAGGACACTTCCGCAGTTGTCCTATGTTTTTGCCAATCCAAATGGCACCAAAAGCTATGTGAATAGTCATTTCATACCTGGACTGAAACGTCTGCAAATTGCAGTAATTTGCTGTGTCCGGGGAGCATCGCCAGAACCTCGAGACCGACTTGTCCCCGATATAAATCCCCAGGATCGCGTACAATTCGTTGGCACCGGGATTGTAATCCAAATTGGTCACGGGTTTTTCCAGATTGATCCAATCTTGACACTTGTCCGGATCGTCAGCTGAACATCTCCATACCACGCCGTCGCTGCGACCAGAGTAGATGTGACCTTTCGCGATGACCATGCATAGTAGATCTGCGTAGGCTGCGTTTACCACCCGGAACTCTTGCCAATTGTTGTCTTTCGATTCGGCTAGGTTCGTTGAGTTGACACGCCATATTCCACTGTTCATTTCTTCTTTGCTGCTGCGCTTCACCGATACGTACAAGTGATTGTTGTGCGTCGCGAAAGCAGTGACGTCTTGAGGAAACGTTTTCAACTTCATGGTGGTACCATTGGGTGCTGCGAAGAAAATTTCTCCTCTTACCGCGTATACTAATGTCGAATTTTCGTTTTTTTGGCAATTACAAAGTGTTATCAGTGACAAGCTTCGGAACAAGCAGCCCCAAAATGCCAATTCTACACTCCTCATGTTTGACTAGAAAAATAAAATATAATAATAGCGAAGTATACAATTTATTTGTTTACAATGCTTTTCGAAGGAAAAACTGTACAACTTACGTCTTTTTTGGCTTGTGGCAGCGTAAAAGAACTGCTGCTTTTGAAAAGTTGTCATACGCACTGACAGTCGAATTACAAAAACTTTTTTTTTTTTTTTTTTTTTATCAAATTTTCGAAAAAAGCAAAGAATTGGTTGCCATGGCGATCATGAACAATTCTGTACGGATAAAATTTTCAGAACTACATAGTCTATTGGCATTTATTGGCTCAGCTGCAAATGATCAATAAGAAGTTTAATTTTTCATGCTCGCGAACCGAGTCGTAACAGTACATTGTTTAATTTTATTATTGACCCTTTTTTTAATTTTAGTTTTCACGTTTCGTAGTTTTGATGAAGATCAAAGATTACACCTATTGACATGACTTTTAAACCAAAACGATGGTTCGCGAGCAGAAACCGATAAAAGCGTCAAAAGTTTCGTATGCGTGCAGCAGTGTGTGAGTGATATATTATGTAATGTGTTTGCTTTTCATTTTTAATTCTCTCTCCTGCCGAATAAAAAATTTCCTGATGATAGTTTCTTGCAAGGAAATATAGTTATTGATTAATCATTTAAAAAAAAAAAATAGAAATTTAAAAAATTACAATCCAAGCGCTAGTTACTAAAAATCGCCTTTTCATTTTTTTTGAAAGGTAGCACAGATTTTGTAGGTCTTTTCTCTCATAGAGAGGATTTTTCTGTAAATTTGTACGGTAAATTTTTTGTAAATTTATATTTATTATGATTTTGCAAAATTATGGCGCTTTTCAAATCGCTAATAAATAAAGATTCTTTAACAAAAATTAAAAAATTTCTTTTTAACGTATTTTTTACTAAATCAATAATTCTATTAGAACACTGATTTGAAAAAAAAAAAATATTGACTTAATAATATACAAATTATTGTAAACTAAAAAGACAAAAAATAATTTTAATGAATAAAATGTGCACTTTTGTTTTGATTTTTTTCATTACTTTTTTATTTTTTTCAAATTGGTCGGGCAAAAGACTTAGATAAAAACTATAATTTTACAACTTATAATAAACACTGTGAACTTAAATACAAGATTCTTGTAAAAATATAAAAATAATTTTTTTACATTAATAAATATACATAAGGGTGCGTTGATATTTTTTCACTTTTTCCTGGATCTCAAATGCTTCCGTTGGACATGCTCGTCTATATAGTCTCTCTTTTTCGTTTTGTAGTCGCAGTAGTCGCATGTGTATATTTTCTTGCTTCTCCCAATCGAAATATGGTTGTTGAACGCTGCGTTAGATTTATAAGTCTTCTTACAGTTAGTACATTTTAAATTGAGCTTACGCTTGCAATTTATACAACTCTTCATTTTGTATGTGTACACATATTTAATGCCGCAGCACTCTATGAGCTTGTTGGTTTTGTCTGTAACATAAATGCAATAAAAAGAACTGTAATATTAAAAATTGTTAATACGTAAAAAAAAAATTTTTGCTTTGGAATTCAAAAATCTTTTGTAATTAATAAAATAGCATAATTGTAAAAATAAAAATTAGAATTTGAATGGCTTTTGTAGCTTTTGACAAGTTTTAGAAAATTTCTTGTAAATTTTAATCATTAACCGACCTTACAATAGTCTTAAAATTTTAATTACAATAAAACTTTTTTTCATATAAAATTATAAAAAATTTTATTTTTAAACTTAGAATTCAGAAAAGATATTGTATTTTCGAGTATTATTATCAAAATAATTAGACCAATTAAAATCTTCACATAAAAGTTTCAGCATATTTAACAGATTCTACTTGGTAACAATGATAATTCTATGAAATTGATAAATTGGTTGGTTATTAATTTGAAGCAACAAACATTCTCTACTAATAAAAACAAATAGTTTTCATTTTTTTCATGCATGCAAATATACTTAAAAGGTTGAAAAGATTTTGGTTCATTGAAACTTTTTAAATCAAAAGTGTAGTTTCCAGGCAAAAAACTTAATTGGTACAAGGTAAGTGCTTCTAATGAACAGTTATAAAATAAAATAAGCTGATTGAAGCACTCAATTAATTGTAAAAGTTCTTACTTTTTCCAATAGTGGTTTTTTTTTTCAGAATAAATTTTTTCAGTGCAGTTTTGATATCTTTTTAACCCATCTTTTAACATAAATCAAAATCAACTTTTTAGCTAAAATAATCTTTTCTAAAAATACACTGTTCTTTTACATCAATTTAAATAGCATAGAATTGTAGATCTTTTTTTTTTCTTTACACACACATACTCATGAATTTACATAATCAACTTACCACAGCTTACTTTTGTTCCCTGCATTTTATGGAAAAAATGAAACGAAAATTAAAGCACAACAAAGCAACTCTGTACAACACTGTACAAGCACAAGCTTGTTTACTTCGATAGCAGCAGACGAGAAACGGTGGCACTCACGACTGCGCGTAACGCGTTCCGCTGTTCCGGCAGGTATTTTAAAATGCAGAGAGTTCCAAATTTTCTGGTCCAAAAATTATTGGTTTTTTTATTTTTACATTATCACACTCTTTTTTGTTCTCAAATGCACACACTCAATCAACTTACCACAATTTTTTATTTGATTCTAACAGCAAGATTAAATTTATTTAGATGTAACTTTATAAATTGACGGAAATTCAGAAGAAAATTATGTACTGCCTATGAGTAAGAAGCCAGAATACAACAATTTGCGTTGACTAAAAAAATTTTTTTGTGTAATTAATATCTTTATTCCTAATTTTGAGCAAGTGTAAAATCTAATCAAGCCTAATCTGGATACAGCCGTCGTCGTCTCGTCAATAGACAATAACCCGGACATGGGAAACAAAAACCAAACAGGTGGCAGGTGAGGCGTGCATCGGCACGCTCTTTACGTTAACCGCGTAAATCGATTTCTTTTTAAATATGTATCTTATTTATTTTCAAGATCTCTCCAGTTTATTAAGTTTATTGAACCCAAAAAATAATTTATTTTTTCCTTTTAAATTGACTTATGCCCCTACCAATTTCAAAAGTTTTTCAATAGAAAACCTGTTTTAAAAATTGATTTTTTTAAATTAAAAGTAAAAATAAAAGAATGCGTAATAAATAATCAAATCGCAATAATAATTATTTTTTTAATACCTTTTATGACATAGCGAGGAATTTTATACTGCATACAATTAAACTTACACAAATTCACAAATCAGCCATAAATTGAGAAAAACTTTTTAGCGTTGAGAAATCTTTAAAAAGTGATAATAATTGTATAAATATGTATTTAAAATTACTATACATATATATCCCTATTTTGCATAATTACATTTTGTTCAAAGAATTTGAATTAAAAACTAATTTACTTTAAATTGGACACAAAGAATCTGATTTAAAAACCCAAAACTTAAATCTAAAATATAAAATTACCATATAATTAATCAAATTTGCATAATTACACATTGTTTAAAGAATTTGAATTAAAAACTCAAAAGTACTTATATTTTTTTTTCTTACTATATCCAGCCTTGAAAATTATTATTATTTTTAATGCCTTTTATGATATAGCAGAGTGTTTTATGCTGTATACAATTAAACTTACACAAATGAAAAATCAACCATAAATTGAGAAGAAAGTTTAAGTGTCAAGAAATCTTTAAAAAGTGATAATAATCATATAAATATATAAAATTACCATATATATCTCAAATTTTCATAATTACATTTTGTTCAAAGATTTTGAATTAAAAACTAATTTACTTCTTACTATATCTAGCTCGAAGATATAAATTGTACTGATTATTGAACAATTTTTTCGTGTTGAAAGTTTTTCTACGTTTTTTGACCAGTGCATCAAAACTAAAAAAATAAAAAAGAGTAATTTGTTAAAAATTTTAACAACGTTTCAAATGAAGCCGTAAGCCTGATTTAGACAAATAACTTTTTCCACACTTTTTGCACTTATTCAGACTAGGATCCCATGGTGAATGTTTCGCTTGAATGTGGTCGGAAATGCTTTGTTTGTAATTAGTTTGAAACTCGCAATGAGCGCAAGAAAAAAGCATCAACGAGCGTTTTACTTTTTTCGTTTGGCCACAGATTTTTTGGTGTAACTTTAAGCTTTGCTTCTGCTTGTACTCGCTCCCACACTTGCTGCATTTATACAAAACTTGAACCTTAGGTAAATGATTGTCTCGTATGTGCTTGGAGAGACTCGGTTTTCGATGCGTTTCAAAATCGCAATGAAAACAAAAAAGGCGTCTCAACTGTCGCGGTTGACCGCAGATTTTTCGGTGTTTTGGTAAGCTCGATCGATCGGAGAAATTCTTTCCACATTTCTTACAGTTGTACAAGTTAGGATCCTTTGGTAAATGTCTTGCCAGCATGTGTTCTTTTAAGTAAGATTTGAAACGTGCTTTGTAATCACAGTGTTCGCAAGAAAAACGCTTCAATCCAGACAATATTTTGAGTAGTTCCATACCACAAACTTCAGAATGTTCCCTCAATTTATTAGGCCATCTGAAGCTTTTACCACATCTGATGCATTTGTTCGAGTTAGGATCTCTTGGTAGATGCTTTGCTTTCATGTGAGCGTACATATTTGACTTCATGCCAGTTTTGTAATCGCAGTGGTCACATGACAAGTGCTTTACTCTGAAGTTTACCAATTTACCACATGTTTTCAAGTGTCTTTTCAGACCTGACGAGTCAACCAATCTTTTTCCACATCTATTGCAAGTGTTTGTATTTGGGTCTTGGGGTAGATGCTTCGACTGCATGTGACTTGAAAGTCTACTTTTTCCACTGCACTGGTATCCACAAATATCGCAGTAAAATCTCTTAGATTTTCTTCTGTCACAGCAGATTTTTATGTGTTCGTCCAGCTTGCTGTAAGCATAAAAATGTCTACAGCTGCTGCACTTTTTCAAAGTTGGATCTGGAGGTAAATGTTTTGTTTGAATGTGATAAGTGAGGTGTACTTTCTGGTAACTCTTGAAGTTGCACTGGTCACAGAAAAATCTTGGCTCCTTGTTGCAATAGCGATAAGAGTGATCATGGAATCCTTTGATTGACGAACAAACTTTCCCACATTTTCTACACTTGTATGCGAGAACAGATGCACACACTGCACATTTGCTGTTCTTATGCTTGGAAAGTTGCCAAATTCTGCTGCATTGACTGCAGTAGTTCAACCTATTGTATTTTCCTGTAAAACAAATCAATAAAAATTCAATTTTTTTTCACTGTTCACAGAAAGTCAAGTTTTTCAGAATAGAAGAAATAATTTGAGCTTCTGTGAATACTTACTTGATGATGCAGAAGTATGTTTGGGAGTTGGATTTTTTACTAAATCTTCTGGTTTGAATTCTTCTCCAATTTCCAAATTTTCAAAGCAATGACCTAAATTATAAAATTGGAAATTATTTTTCATGCAAGCTTAAATCAGTATATAAAGATTATATTAAGATTAAAAAAGAAAAAAATTAAAGCTAAAATTTATTCTAAATTAGATTTTTGTTAAATTTTACACTAACATTAACCATGTTTTAACTGAAAAATCTTGATTTTTTTGTTTATTGGATTAAGAATGTAAATATTGTCAGGAAAACATTGAGTGAAACTATTTGTGCAATATAATGCATTTCAAATACTTAGTTAAGTGCTGAAAAAATTTAGCTTGTTCATTTCTTAAAGAATTAAATTTTTAAAAGAATCTGAAGAAAGAATTAGTACAGTGTGAGAAATGATTTTATAAAATTTAGTAGCAATTATTTGAACAAATAAGAAGCTTACCCATATCTTCTGAGTTAATATCAGGTGCTTCAATTTTTATTTTGGTTGAAGTTTTATAATCCTCTTCAACTTTCATTTTATTCTTAGAATCTAATGTACTAAAATTACTGTTTTTTTTTTTTTTTTTTTTTCTTTTTTTCTTTTTTTACTGAGATTGATGTAATATAAAAAAGAGCTTCAGCCTCGACTTAAAAAAAATGTACTTTAGTTATAAAACTTGTATACATTTTAGTATATAGAGCAGTATAAAAAGTAAAACAAATACTTTAAACCCATTTATAAATTGAAATTTTTATGAAGAACAAGTTTTCTATAAAAACTTTTGAACTGTGTAGCTTGTAATTACACACACGGTAAGAATATTTTAAGAGTTTATGATTTTTAGGTGCACTCGGTAATTTTACATAAAAATTCAATAAAATTTTAATAATCTAAATTCTAATTAGCTTACGTAAAATGTGTAAGAATTAAAAGTAAACAATAGGACAGTCGAGCATCGACACCCCATAGGTACGCACGTCTGCTGTTAACTTGACTCATGATCAGAACTACACACGCGGTGCGCAAAAGAATACAGCTGATCGCAAATCCCGCCGAAATTGCTTTTCGGTTCATGATAAATTTAAGAACAAAATTAAAAATGATTTAAATGTAATGGGAAAATGCCCGTATATTTAATTTAAAAAAAAAAATAATAAAAAATAAATTAAAATATATTTTTTGTTTTTATAACAAAACTTATCTGCATAAGATAATATATTATTGATAAGTTTTGTTTCGGTAATAAATTTCGTAAATGTTGTTTTTATAGCATGGAGATCACTATATTAAAAGACCAATCATTTCATTCGAAGACTACAGAAAATAATTTTAGGACTTAATTGTTGAAAACGCTTGAGTGTATATTAAACTTCAAGAAAAACTTTAAACTGCTTGAAAAAAACCATTGGGATCATGTAACATGCTACTTTGGGAAAAATGAGGCCGAAATAGTACCTAAAATTCAACACTGCAGCAAAAAAAAATCAAGAAGTAAAAGTATGACTTCTACCGCAAAGTACCTATTACATGGTACAGTTGAATAAAATTATTTTACTCAAGTGGGCCATACAATGTGACACTTTTACATTTTAATCTCTTTTCGCCGCAGCGTTGAATAATAGGGTACATTTACAGCGAGTTAAAATTAAATTTATCAAAATTATCTCAAAGTACCATATTACATGGCCTTGTGTTACTAAAATATGATTCAAATCGAGAGTTGTTGATGCCTCGAGTATCAAACAACTCTCGATCTAAATATGCAACTTAACACACTAGTTGTGTAACATATCGGTACATAACTTGGTTTAAATTTATTTTCCTAGTATCACAATTGAATCAATTAACAAAAAAAAAAAAAAAAGCGTGTCATCCCGCAGAAACAACCGAACGGTCAGCAAAATGCATTCCAGGCGGCGTTGGGTAAAAGAAGCCATCGACACAGACTCGAGTGGACTCGAGCGGAAGCGAAGGGAACGGGTGCAGCCGCGGGATGCAATTAGGCCTCCCTCTCCTCGCGTGCGGGTACTCGCGAGAGAACGAGCCTCCGCCAATCCCGGGTGGACACGCCCATAACCGGCCTACCCGGGCACCTGTCGCAGTCGCTTTTAACCCCGTCGTTGCTTGCTTGATACCTACAATTGAATTCAAATTGATGGTGTTAGGGTTGATTAATTGTTGGGTTGGAAGCTAGTGGATCGAGCGACGGAGCGCCAAGATGGCGGATGTGTACTCTGAATAATTTTAAAATGTCTTTTGTAAGGCTTTTTCAAAAGAAAACCGCCTGTTTTTTGGTTTGGGTACTTAAAACGATATTTCGTAGTTTTATTTAATTTTCTGAAGTTTTTATTTTCAAAATTTATCATTTTTTTATTATTCTGACAATTCTATTACAGAAGAATTAGTATTTTTCTCATTTTATGCTCAATTTGAAAATTTTTGACGATACTAAATTGAAAAAGTTATACTCGTTGTTTCGACTTTCAAAGTTTTCGTATTAATTTTTACAAAACTTGTTTAGATTCTTCAGCTAGTATTGAAGAATGATTTGAAAGAGTATAACTGTCCACGATTCTTTTGATGATTCTGAAATGCCTACAGTTCTTTGATTTTTACACAACAAAATAAGTCATCATACTATGGGCTATACAAAAATTTTTAAACCATTTTAGTCATTCAAGTCATCATTGTTTTAAATTTTTCTAAAAGTTTTAGACATCAATTCAGGAGGTTTTTATGTTATTAAAGTTAGAATTTTGGATAATTTTGAAGAATTTACTTATTATCTTAAAATAAATAAAACTTTATTGCTTATTATTAGAAAACTCAAAAGCTGGTACACATGTTTAGTCTTTGAAGATTTTATTTGAACTTTCTTTTTATAATTGATTGATTTTTATATCCAATAAATAACAGACAACTGAAGGTCTTAAATTTTTTTTTTTTTTTTTTTTTTTTTATTGCAAAGACGAATTTTTTGTTAATGCCTATAACTTTTTTATCCACAAAAATAAACTTTTTAAAATTTATTCTTTATTTTACCAAATAGTACTGTAATGAAAGAAAAATTTTTTTTTGCAAGACTCTGTAATACCTTCAAGACCCAAGCAGATTTTATATTTTTATACAGTTTGAAGTTCGAACTGGACTCAAATAATTTAAGTGACATTTTTTCATCAATGTATAGAAAAGTGTACTGTAATAAATTTTTTCAAATAAACAGTTCGGATTCACTTAATCTCAGTCATTACTTTCGTCCAGTTTTGACCTTTTAAAAATTTTTTGACCTAGCAAAAACTGATTTATGACCCTCTAATAAAGCGTGCAACGATTTTTATCAAAACATATCCCCGTAATTACCTAATTTCATGCACTCGTTGCAACCTCCGTCGCAGAGCATGTAATTTGATAAAACGATCATCTAATCAAAGTGAAAAATCAGGCCGGACGGACGCAAAGGAGTTTAGCCAGCCAGGCTCGTTTACGCCTTCGGTACGTCTTCAAAGTATCAACTTCCGAGAAACGACATCAAAAAAATACGATGCACCGGCTAAGCACTTAAAATCCAGTTTTTTACCTTTTTGCGCCGGGTCGACCGCAGGTGAACTTGAAGAAAAAAAATAAAATAAAATGAATCCTGCGCGCACGCTATGGCTGCTGTCTCTTTTTTTTTACAAAATAGAGCGCAGATTTTTCGATGGAGAATTATTGAGAACGCGGTGGCAGCTGCAGAGCCAGGAAAAAATTTTCCCCGAGTGTCACAATAATCGAGTGCAAATAAGTATGATCTCGGGGGAGCGATTCAGCGAGATTCCGTGCGCGCGATATGCGCGGCGCGAGTCCCCTTTTACTTTTTTTTTTTTTTTTCCATTCTCGCGCGGTGAGCTGAGTGCTGCACGCTATTTTCCGACGGATGTTTGTTTTTTCATTTTTCTAGGATTTTTTTATGGCTTTTCTTGGGGTTTGCGGGGATGGTTAGAATGAAAAATTGAATTTATCGACTTGGCTTTGGAGTAATGTGCGAAGTGTCCCATGTAGAAAAATTTTATTTAGTTCGTTTATTATAAAACGATAGCTCGTATTTAGAAAATGAGTACCACTCCAATTAAGGAATGGATATTAGATGATCATTACATAATAATTGTATAACTATTGAAAAAAACCTTCATATTTCTTTTTATAAAAAATGTTTACTTCAAACAAGATCTTATACTTACTTGAAATGTAAAACTACGGTAAAAAATCTGAAAAAGTTTATTCATTATTACAATTTATATAAATTTATTAGAATAACTTTTAATTTATAAAAGTATATTATGAACACACTTGATTGAACAATACAATTAAATAACTTAAATAATTTTTTTTTTTTTAATTTAAAATGGTTTATGAAATAACAAATAAAAACCGCCAGCACTAATTATTCTGAATGCTCAAAAAAAATTGTTTTTGTTCATTTATTTAAAATAAAAATTACATTTTCAAATTTCTATTTTAGATACTGAGGCAACTATTCAAGCGGCTTACTAAAATTTAAATTTAAATCTCTTACAGGTTTGTTCTGACTTTGCTAGAAAAAGATTTCAACTGAGTCGTTTAAAAAGCCTCTTTAAAATTATCTCAGAAAAAAGAAAGAATTTATCAATTTTCAAAATTTATTTTATACTGCAGCAATATGTTTGATTGCAGATTTTTCACGCTGTATGTTTTTTTGATTCAAATTATTCTTGATGACAATATTTAATAATTAACTGAAACCATAGTAAGCGAAAAGGTTTCCAAGCAGTAAAGTAAAATAATTTTTAGAATCATCTGAATCGAATGAATTCATCAGTTTTTGAAATTATTCTTAACAGTACAATGTGTTTGGTTATTGATGATCAAGTTCCTTATATTTCATATTAAAATTATTCCTACTTTAATTAATTAATAGTATTATTTAAAAAAAAGGAAGTGAAAATTTATTTTTCATTTGAGAATTTAAATTCGTTTTCGAAAATGTGTCGGTACTTGGTACCTACGATACCGACTGAAGCACGTGGTTGATCTTCGAAATCTGGATTCTGGCGGGAGTTCCACGATCAGCTGATCGGTAAAAACTTGGCGAGATAACAGTGAGAATAGCAGACGGATGCGTTGACAAATAGTATTTTTATTTGTTAAGATTCTTGTTGAATAAGAAAAAGACAATTGTCCGAATTGAACAAGCGATAGATTTTTTTTGAGAAAATTAAAGGTGAGTAATTGTTTCACGTAAGCTCACAAGTTTTTCACTTTGTTAGAGGTTGTAGTAACTGTTTTATGTGTAATGCTACATTTGTTTACTATTCGGGAATTTTGAGTTTTTCTGTAATTTGATTAAGATTTAAAGTTTTTTTAAGTTACACACTAGGATCTGTATTTCTTTTTATTTTTTATCAAAATACTTTGGTGTCTATGGTGAAAATTTGTAAGTCAGAAAGTTTAGACTTACACTTATCAACTATTAAAAATGTTAATTGTTCAATTTGTAAAAAGTGGTGCAAAAAATGTCTTTAAATCCAACCTGCAAATACTTTCTTACATAATTAAAGTATATGGTTTTAAAAAATTCTGATACTGCAGTAATCATCAAAAACTTTTTTTTTCAGAGAGTGACAAAGGTTAAATAAAATTTGACTGTCAAAAATCTCAAAATGAAATCTATAGAGGATTTGAAGATCTTGTCTCAAATAAAAATTGAGGATCCGGATTATTATTCTGAGAATTATGGTAAGATTTGGATTAGATACAGTAAAATATAATAAGCGCTGACATGTTACTTTTTCTAAAAAGAAAAATCAATTGAAAATTAAAAATTAATTATTTTTATTGTTATCTTTTTTCAAATGTGTGTTTTTTGATCTGTATTTTTTTCAAATCAGTCATAAATGTATACATTTTTAAACTTATCTGTAAAACTAATTTTTAATGAATACTGGTTAATTATCAAGCTTAATATGTCCCCTTATCTTACTGTTTCAGATTATGGTTTTCAAAGTTTTGAAGAAATTGAACTTGGAAGAGAATTCAAAACTGAACTCATGGAACCTGAAGAACAATCTCCAATTCAAAGTGCAGAATTAAATGGTAAGTTGGATCAATAAATAATTGTGGACATTTTAAAGAAATATATATTTTTCATTATTTGTGGTCTTTTGCACATAAGAAAAGCTCTCTAATCTTATGGTAAATTTCAATAAAAAATATTTTATCAAAAAATTTATATTATTGAAATTTCATTTTCAAATTAAATAATTATTTTTTTCTATACCTTTAAATAATATACAACATCTATTTTTCAAACTATTTTCAATACCAAAGAGGTTTTTTATACAGCAGCAGTAGAGTTTTTTATACAGATTATTGAATTTATTAAAAAAAAAAAAAAAAAAACTTTTTGATAAGTATTTTTTTTTGAAAATTTTATGAAAAATAAAAAAAATCTAAATACATGCTAAATAAGACCTGATGAGGACAGGGATGTCCTAAAAAAATATAAAACAAATGATCCGACATTGTAATACTTCACTTGCAACAAATATGGAATTTTTACTGAAGACATCAAAATTTTTAATATTAAAAATCAATTTTGAACTGCAATCATTTTAAATTAATGTCATTCGATCTTGGTTCATCTCTCTGTAGAAGGGCTGACTGCTTGGATGCCAATACTCGGTGACTTAACTGAAAAAAAAAAAAAAAAAAATTAAAATACTCAAGAAAAACAAAAACACTAAAATTAACTGTGATCTGTTGCAGATAAATGCTACAAGTTGGTTTACTGCACCAAATGCAAAGAGACTTCGAAATATTATTCGAAAGTAGGAACTAATTGCCTCACTTGTCAATCAGTTTTCACATATAAATGTGGTAAATGTGCTAAAATTTTTTCATCGATATCATCATTAAACAATCACTTGAATTATTGTTGCGGCAAAAAATCAAGATTTTATTGCAAACGGTGCGGTAAAAGCTATTCAAGTAAGTCAAACTTGACAACGCATTTAAAACGACGTTGTAAAAAAGAAAAATTAAAATTTAGTCGCAAGCTTTCGTCTAACGTGAAACTTTTAAATTGCGATTTGTGCAATTACAATACCAATCGCAAAGAGCTGTTCATTAGTCACATGCAAGCAAAACACTCATCTGAAACTTTTGAATGCAGCACATGTAAAAAATCATTTTGCAGTCAACGTAACTTGAAACAGCACCAAT
This sequence comes from Encarsia formosa, assembly GCA_038277355.1. Classification (NCBI taxonomy): domain Eukaryota; kingdom Metazoa; phylum Arthropoda; class Insecta; order Hymenoptera; family Aphelinidae; genus Encarsia; species Encarsia formosa. Next base: position 7,424,459 of record CM076184.1, on the reverse strand, counting down.
TAAAATGTACTAAGAAAGTGACTCTTTTAAATAATTTTCAATCTAAACATTTAATGCGACCAAGTTTAAAGTATTTTTTTTGTGATCATTGTAATGGTAAATTTAAAAATAAACAAGCTCTAGCTTATCATTTACAGTCTAAACATTCAAGTGAAACTTTTGACAACCACACCAGGTGTAAGTCCGAACCGATGAAAAAATCTATTAAATTATTAAATTTTACTTGTGATCACTGTAATTACCAAATACATCGTAAAGATATGTTGATTAACCACATGCAATCGAAACACTCGAGTGAAAAATTTAATTGCGAGATGTGTGGGAAGAAATACAAAACTCAACGTAGTATTTACAACCACGGCAAATACCATTGCAAGGGTGTAAAAAATTCTTCGTCACAAAATCCAAAGCTTTTTTCTTGTGATCATTGTGTTTATCAATGTAATCAAAAGTTTCTTTTGGTCAATCACATTCGATCGAAACATTCAAATGCTATTTCTGATTGCAAAAGATGTGGAAAGTCATTCAATAGCCAGTTCAAACTTAACCTTCACGTTGAATTCAGTTGTAGACCTTCGAATAACTTTAAACTCTTATCTTGTGATCAGTGTGATTACAAATGTACGAAAAAGCAACTGCTTTTGTATCACATTCAATCGAATCACATGTCCATGGTTCTCAAATGCGACAAATGCGAAAAAATATTTAAAACCCAGTATACTTTGTACAACCATGTCAAATTTAATTGCAGGCCTAGAAAAAATTCATCACATAATTTTTACTGCGATCACTGCGAGTTTAAGAGTAGTCAAAAAATTAATCTAGTTGGTCACATTCAAATCAAACACTCGACTGAAACTTTTGTTTGTGATCATTGTAAAAGAGCATATGGAAACGAACGTAGTTTGTACAATCATGTTAGATACAATTGCAAGCAGATAAAAAAAATTTACAAATCAAGTAATTATTCTTGCAGTCACTGTGAATTCAATTGCTCGCTAAAACAAGTTTTACTCGATCACATTCAATCCGAACATTCAACTAAAAATTTCAAGTGTGATAAATGTGAAAAGTCATTTGGAACTCTAAATACTTTGAGTATTCATAAGGAATATAACTGCGAGATGGTAAACAGTTTTCTGGAAATGAAGTTATTTTCTTGTGATCACAAAGAGCTGTTTGCCAGTCTCACGCGATTAAAATACGAATGCAGTGTTTGTAAAAAATCATTCGGTGATCAATATAGTTTGAATCAACATGTTAAAATTTGTTCGCCCGATTTAAAATATTTTTCTTGTGATCGCTGCGATTACGAATCCGTGAAAAAGCAACGCCTCAAATATCATGTCCAATCCAAACACTCTTTTGAAAAATATGAATGCGATAAGTGCAAAAGATTGTACAGCACTCTGCAAAGTTTGAAGTTTCATGCTAAATTTAGTTGCAAGTTTTCGCTCGGTATTAAATTTTTGCACTGCGAAGTGTGCAATTACGTAACAAAGCGGAAAGAGCTGTTCATCAGTCACATGCAGTCGAAACACTCGCCTGAAACTTTTGGGTGCAGTTATTGTAGAAAATTATTCAGTAGTCAGCGCAATTTAGGTCAACATGTCAAGATCTGTAGTGGAGCTTCTATTAGTAATTAATTAAGAACTCAATAAAATAGATTTCAAGCGATTTTTAATGATCGAAATGTATTAAATAAGTTATGCAACTCAGTTATATTAATAAAGATAATAAAATGTTAAATGTATGTATGTACGTTAATGTATGATGTTTCGTTATTTGTACTATTAATACCATAAATAAAAAAATTTTTTTTAATAATTTTTTATTGCTTTTTATTCCTACTACAAAATCTAGCTTTAAACAATTGTAAAAAATTAGGAAAAATATATTCAGTTTTTACGGAAATTCAGTTTTTGAAAATATATGTAAATGGCAAAAATTTTGCCGTATTTATTAAAAAAAAAAGTCTTTTTTCGGTTTAAAATATTTTTATTTTTAGTCATTTAAAAAGGGTAAATAAACTCATTCTCTGTATGGTCTGGTCTCTTATTTCCAAACTATTTTAGTCCAAAACTCGCTTTTTCCTCAAAAATTCTCAAAAATGTTAAATTTTTAATGGCATTGCCAAAATAGGCCCACTGTCGAACTAGGCTTACCTAATCATCGTCTAATCTTACCTACCAGCAATCCATCACAAAATATGAAAAAAAAAAAAATTTAATTTACCAGCCATTTATTAAGTTAAGACACAAACTTCCCCGTCGACCAACAAATTCCATCCGGATCCGAGCTCATCGACAATGGAGGTGCGAATAACCGGACCAAAAACAGACCGTAACAATCGAAACAGTATCGAGTTACCATTAAATTCCAATCAATGAGCCCGTCTCGTTCTCAGTGATTTCGCGTACCGAAATTTCATCTAATGCACTCGGCTCCTCCCACGCGCTAAGCTTTATTGAACGAAATCGATGAAACGAGCCGCGCCGCCGGGGTGCAGGATACGGGAGTAAGACGATACACGTGTAAATTCGGGTGTAAATGAGGTGCCGCGATCTGTCAAAATTGCTTGCTAACAACGTGACAGCATCCGCTTTTTTGGGAGGGAAGTCTGCAGGACAAAAAATTAATAGTTCGAGGGTCGATTATCGATCCGGGTGTTGCGAATTTTTTTTAGATTCTGGGCTGTTCTCATAATATGCGCTGAATTTTTTTAAAGATGTGGTTGGAAAAGTTTTAGTAAAAAAATATTAAATTTTAGTTGGTTTTACTAATTGTGGGGCACTGATAAAAATCATAAAATCATCATGATTTTTTAATCATGCAAGGCTGTTCTGTTCTTTGAATAACTTTTTTGTACTTTTTGCGTGTTTACAAGCTCATTGTATATCTTGAAACTCTTGTTTTCTTCGTTTTTCTAATAAGTTTTATAAGAAAAATATTAAAAATTCAAATTCTAAAATTTTGGCAAAAAATGTTAAAAAGTACTCATTGTACATCTAACCATAGAAGACTTCTAGCAAGAATTTTTTAAAATTTGGCCAATAAATAGTAAAAGTAATAAAATGCTCACGTTGAAATGGTGAAATAAAATTTTAGTCATAATGATAATATTGTTAATTATTTCCGTCCACTTTTATATTATTTTTAAATTCATGAATTATAAGATTAATTATTGGCTAGTAAGCGTTATACCAACACAATATTTCTTGAAAAATAAATGTATAATTAAAACAACATGAAAATGGAAGCTATACTTTCAAAAACTTTAAAAAATAAAAAATGAAATATATACAATAAACTTTTAAAAAATAATCCTAATAATATAATAAAATAAACGAGTTTTCAGTCTGGTTACAGTAACCAGGCTCGTTAAGAAACCCCAAGCTCTTTGTACTCTAACAACCGTGGAATGGCCTTCGCGTTCGAAAATTGAGTTATTCAAAGAGTCAATACCAACTGTGCGCTCCCAAACAATTCCCTGCCGTTCCTTTGAGACAGAAAAAATATTTTGGAATTTCGGTTAACCGATCACGCTACCAAAAAAAGGCGGTAGGTATAAGGGCTTCGTGATCCTAATAAAGCCCTCTCGGCATCCCATAATTGATCCGCGGTTTACGTCGGAGATGATCAATCCCCGGGAGGTGCCGAAGGAAAAACGAAGAATCTCTTTTTGAGGATGATGACAAAGGGACCATACGCTTCCTTTTTTTGGCTACTAGACTTCCTGTCGAAAACAATAATCTTCTTTGTCCCCCTTCTCCGAGCAGTTTTATTACGGGCAACGCGATATCTGTAATAATCATCGAAAATAATATTCCGCCATAACCGGCATGAATGAGGATGGAATGCCAGCCATTCATGTCCCCACCCGTGATTTGATACGATATTGATGGTGCAGGCGCGAGTGAAAAGTTCCGCTTTTGTAGTAATAAGCCGACATTTTTTAAATTCCTTTTTTTTTTGTTCTTGCTTATGGTGGGTATTGAAGGATTATCAAACTATATTTTATAACAGTAGCGACAAGGTAAATTACCATTTGGTAGGAAAAAGGACCTAAAAAATTATCGAAGTTTAAATGTCTTCTTTAGACAAAAGAAGATAAACCGATGTAAGAAAACTATTTTTTCATAAAAATTAGAAAGTCGTTAAATTTATGATTTCTATACAGCTTTCTATACAGCCCTGAAAAAATTGTTACTGTATCCATTATCGGAATATGGTTGGCAACCGATACTTTGAAAATATCTTTTTCTGAAAATACAATTTTATTAAATTTTTTTCAATTTTCAAATCAAAATTCATTAAGAAAAAAAAATAAATAAATAAGAAAAGTTTTTGAAACTGCGGTGCAATGACGTCCAAGAATAATTCACACTGTAAACGTATTTTTTTAGAAATATGAAAAACAAAGCAACACTCAATAATTATTCTTAAGAAATATGAAATTTTATTATTCATAAACTAAATTTACAAAACATACAAAAAGTATATAAAAGCATGTCGCACATGATTGTTATTATTACATACTCTATGTATACCTAATTACAAATGTATATAATACAAGTATACATAATTAAAAACCCTAATTACAAGTATATATAATACAAGTATACATAATTAAAAACCCTAAGTATACCTAATTACAAATATACTAATACAAGTACACATAATTGCAAACTCTAAGTATACTCGCAATTGATTTACGCATAAGTCTGCATATCTTTAAAATTTTTCATGATAAAATTTCTGATTTTTCAGGTTTCTCATTTACATCATTTCTATGTCTTCTAGTGTACCAGACATATTGCAAACCAAATTTTGCAAGCCTGTTGAACTTTTAAAATCTTTTTCTGTTTTTAGTAGTCCACTGTTAGTTTCTTCCACTACGTTGTTATTCATCTCCGGGGTTAACGCAACGCTATCTATGCGTTCTAGTGTAACAGACACACGAAAGTTCGGTTTTGTGTCCTTGAGAACCTCTTGCAACTTAAGTTGTCTATTCACGGCGTCTATGTCATTTGGGTTTATGATCTTTCTTAGCTTCAATGGCGGCACTTTACCCGTGTTTACGGGTTCATCGCAGCATGTGCAAAGCTTGACGCTTTTCGGCGGTAAGACCACCCAAAACTCATCCGATGTGGTAGGTTTCTTGGGGTGTTGCAACAGATTCATGTAAAGCGGGATACGAGGCGATATCCCAGCTACGATGACGTGAGCGTCTACTCTGTCCCAGTCGATGCATATCGAGATTCTGTTGTCACTTCGAAGTGAGCGTTTTCGCTTCTTGCTGGAGATGCTACGAAGAAAGCCGAGGTTGTTCAAAGTATTGACTATGTCAGCTCCTACCATTCCGGTTTTCTGAAATATTAAAACATTAAGGTTTAGTTAGCGTAAAGAGGTAATTTTTCATGTAACTGTAGTATAAGTATAGACATGCAGAAAAAAAAAAAAATTGTTCAGCTATGCAAATAAGTTCTAAAAACGACTCTTCCAGCATATTCATTTGCTCGTAAAAACATCAAAACTTTCAAAAATTCGTAACATAAACCCTAAAAAAATTCAGATTGTATCAATATCTCACCTTAATCATATCGCTGATGTAAAGTGTCTCATTAGCCCGGTGGGCATGCAGGTAGTCTAGAACGACTTTTCTCCAGTACGACCCGTAGCAGATCTCGCCGAATTCCGTTAAGGGCCTCTCCGGGGTTCCCGGCACTCCTTCTATCCTCGACAGCGCGTAGCTCAGCTCTATTATGAACGTGCCCAGGCCCTGTTTCTGATACTGCGGCAGGACCATGAAGCAGGACAGGTTTTGATCATCAACGTCGAGGGGCTGCGTGACTATTTTTTGCTTACAAAAGTACCCGGCTATGTGACACCCGTAATTGTCGTTCTTGGTGATGACGTAGAAGTTGAACGGTTCGACTTCCACGCAAAGAGTTTTGCACTCTAAAAAGAGCTTCGAGATGAGACACAGTCTCCGACAGTAATTTGTGCTCACATCGCCGTTGACCTGAAAAAAATTAAGGCAGGTTAGTATTGACAATAAGTTTCAGATTTTTTAAATCATATATCGTCGTTCAAATTAAAATACATGCTGATTATTATTTATTTATTTTATTTTATTTTATTTTTTTGAAAAACGAAAGAAGAAAAGACGATTATTTTTTGATCTACTATGCACTTAGGCAAAAAAAAAAAAAAAAATCACAAACACTTACCTCGAAAACCGAAAGGTCATTGTTCCTGTAGATTTCGTTTCCTGGGGGACACCTGATTTTGCACCTGGCAGAGTGCTGGTCCAAAGCATCCTGGGTTGTATCGAACTTCAAGCAGAATTCGCAGATGTACAGCTTCGGCTGGGTCAAGTACACCTCGGGAAAGGGACTCGGGTACCAGGTATCGACCTCGTGTCGGGCCATTATTATGCTCTTCGGGTTGTGCTTGTCGCTTTGAGTTGCTTTGGCCGCTTTAGCTTTCCGGGACATCGAGCGTCCGGCTAGCTCGCGAACGTCTTTGTAGATTTCCAAGTCCAGGATGGTCACGTTGTTAGGCGGAGTCTTGGTTGCGATCGGAACATTTGGGGATCCGGACCTCGTCATTTTAAACTCACTGGGTAAGCTTGGTGCGCGACGAACTTCAAAACCAGCTGGTCGATGTAAACAACAACACACACGGGTAACCAAGTATTGTTAAAGTTACAAGACTTGGAAAAATCAGCAGATCGATGCAAAAGTTATAAATCACTGTGCACTCACGATTGAGGTTTTGGACAATGGGAAACTGTTGGATGTTTCGACGGTTAATGATCCTTAGAGACAACCCAGGTATTAAAATTGAGAATAGAGTTTTGGGGCGGGTACAACTAAGAAGGTACCTTAACTATATCTTATACGTGTATGGTAGGGTTACATCCTTGTAATCGGAAAATAAATAAATAAATAAATGATGATAATAATAATTATTAGTATTAAAATTGTTATAATTATAATAATAATAATTACGCCCTGTAGGTAATGAGGAACCCTGAGGGCGTGGTCGCGATCATATGCATTACGTGTTCACTCTGACCCCTCCGGAGTCGAAACTTCCTGGGGAAGTCATCTGCTAGGTGTACTTATCGACAGGTGCACCAAGTGTTTACCCTAAACCGTCTGGGATCAAAATTTTCTGGGAAATCATCTCCAGGGAATTTCTTATGTAATTACAGCTTAGAATCTAAGGTGTTATTTATTTATAAAAATATAACCATTGTTGATAAATGATTGAGAAAATAAAACCAGGTGTTGTTAATAATTTCAATTTTTATAGTACTTCTTTTATAAGTGCTCCAGCTTTGGTACGCACTCGGGTCCTTAAAACAACTCTGGTGACGATGTTCTACCCGTACTAGTATATAATATACTAGTATTATAAAAATATTTTTAAAGTTTCATGGATATCTGCACAGATACAACAGATACATTTCTGAAATATAGATGCAGATAAGTGTATGACGCTTCACTTTACAAAATACTTATTCAGGTAAGGCTGTTTCCCCAAAATACCAAACTTTTCTTAAATTATCGAAAATTCTCTAAAATTCACCCTGTCAAGTAGAGACACGCCCCGGGTATCCACAGCGGCAGCACCCCAAAGAGGTCACAGTGCCGGGGGCAATTGCTCGTTAATTGTTTTTCTCTCCCTACCTGCGTCGCAGTTCGTTCGCCTCGGCCTCTTTCCTGGCTGGCGGACGGCCAATTAACGGTTAATCAGCTCTCCTAGGACTATAATACGGACGCTCGGCTCCTGGGTACAGTTCGCAGCTTCAAAGTGTCCTGAGAAAACATCCTGGTGTGTCATTACCTCTCGAATTCAGCTACACTGTGTGTACAGTTAATGACGGAGGATCGGCGAGATTTTTTTTTTTTTTTTTTTTTTTGTAAAACAGGACGTTACGCCAATGGATTTTTTTTTTTATCTATCTGCAAATTACTATTTTTTACAGTGGGTTTGGCGGCGAGTTGTCTCACTTTGATTTTCTGTTTGAAAATTTTATTTAAAATGCGTGCGTGACAAAATTACGTCTGAAAATCCAAAATTCACCCAGCATGAGGTAGGATTACCTTACCTAAACCGAAACGAGTTGCTTCTATTGTTCTAAGCAGAGTCGACTTTTAGGAAATTTTAGGCCTCGGTACGGCTGCCAAATTTTATGGCAGATCATGTAAGTTTATGGCCGCTTAATGTGGTGTTCTGGTGAGGTTTTAGGAAATGCACAGGACATTAGAGAATTACTCGTCTAGGCGAGTAGCGTATAGTTTGAATTTTCTGAAGATGTTTATTAGGTATCATTAAAAATTTTTACGATGTCTTATCAGACTCGACCCTTTCAGTTTGAAATTTATAACAAGTTAAAGTTTGCATTGTTTCCATCACGCATATGTCCGCCATGCTTAAAAAGTTTAGAAAATTATTGTCATTTAAGTCTTTCGACAATAGAAATCCTTTAGTAAAACCACTCACGTATAGTTTAACTATAACTATCGAAGATTTCATAGCTTTAAACTGAAAAAAACTGACCTTCAAGAAATTTTGTAATGATTTTACAAAAATAATTTTCTCGTATATAACCTCCAAAACTGCGGTATTCAAATCACAGATGGGGCCATGAATGGCTGGCATTCCATCCTCATTTATACCGGTTATGGCGGAATAATATTTTCGATGATTATCCCTCTTTATAACGATAAATCATGTTCGAATGTCTTCGTTTTATAATTGATTTGATTGGTTAAGAACGTGAAATTCAAAATTTGAATTGCGTTCAATTTGAAGTATTGAATACTTTGTTATTAAGAATTTTTTGCAATAATTTTTTGAATAATTGAATACATTGTTTCAATAAATGGATTTAATTTCATTTGTAGAATTCTATAAAATAAAGTATGAATCTTTATTATTTTAAACTTTTTACAGCTATAACCACAAAAATATCGAATTGAACTTAGTTGCAGGTTGCAAAGGATATTTGATGAATTTAGTGCTAAAAATTTTTTTTTACATAGTTTTTTTGAAAATGAATGTAAAAATTATCGTTTATTTACTTTCAAGATTAAAAATTGAGCGCGCTTTCGCGTCGATTGAGACTAGTTACAGAAATTTTTGTACTCTAGGGCTTTGATAATGCACACTTTGATACTGCTACCCGGGGGGTAATAAAATTGATTAAAAGGCAAATTTTAAGTTTCATTTTCTTTCTAATTACCTGTGCACTGGCACACTTGATTGTGGATTTTATACAAGATGGGTCCATTAGAGCGTTGCACACATGCTCCGAGACCCACCTTGTATTTTGTTCCACCATGATTTTATATATATGTATTGTTGCTGTGCTCGTTCGGCTTTTGCACTTATGACGTCACCAGAGCAGTTTGTATTATGTTTGTTTTGACTCCAGTGATACGTCACAAGAGCCAATTGCATTGACAGTGTTTTTGATCCAGTGAAAATGACGTCATAAGAGCAAAAGCCTAATTGGTTGCTGGTTATGACCGAAGGTGCAGGCGTAGAAGCTGGTAGCGAGGAAGAAAAGGTTTGTAACTCAAATTGCGTCAAGTCAAAGCGGTTCATTTGGTGGTAGGAATTAAATGAAAGAGGTGGATATATTTTTTTATTTTTTTTTTCTTATTTGTGGGACAAAACATTGTCGTCGTGTTGGCGTAGGAAACCAACAGTGAGCAGACAAGCTTTCAAGACTGTGAGCTGTATACACAGACGTAGCCAGCATGATACAGCTTTGTACGACTCGAAGCTAACGACGAGGACAAGTGAAAAAATTATCCGTCACAATAATTATAACAATTTTAATAATAATAATAATTATCATCATCATTCATATATTTATTCATTTTCCGAGTACTGAGATGTAACCGTACCATACCCATATAAGATACAGTTAAGGTACCTTCTTAGTTGTCACTTGTACCCGCCTCAAAAGTCTATTCTCAATTTTAATACCTGGGTTGTCTTGAAGGATCATTAACCGTCGAAACATCCAACAGTTTCACATTGTCCAAAACCTAAGTCGTTAGTGCATTCTAACTTTTGCATCGATCTGCTGACTTATACTGCCGATAACTGAATTCATCCAAAATGCTCTGGCAGTGGAATTATTATTGCCAGTAAAATAGGATTCGCAAATTCAAGTTATTTTAACAAATAATTAATATAGAAAGAAAAAGCGCACCAAGCCTTGAGTACACTTTACTTGTATTTCAAGAACGGTGCAATAAAGAAATCTGAATTTTAGTTAACGTTGAAAAACTTATTTTTCTATTCAAAGGTCTTGTATTTTTTCTATTTGCAGCATTATACTTCGTAGCGTAATTTCAGATTTTTATTTCAAAATTACAAAAATTCTTGAATTCTATGTAGTTTTTTTGAATATCGTATTTCTTGTTTTTCTGATTTTATTAACTTTAAGATTTAATAATTTTTATTTCAATTGATATTTTTACAGACTGACTTTAGTAATATAAACTAATAATGACAACATCTTATTAGTTTAATAGTTTTAAAATTCTTTGATCTACAGTCTTATCGGTATTTATTTTCTTTTGACTTAATTTACATCACATTTTATTACTTCATATTTGCGGATATAGAATTAGAGGTGATGGGGGGGGGGGGGGGGGGGTACTACTACAGGTCAAGCCATGACAAACGCCAAACCCTAGATCCGCCATTAAGACACCTCCTTAATCCTATAAGTCGGTGCACCAAAATCTCCAGGCTCAATATTTATACCTGAACTGTTCGGCTGTATAAACTGCACTTGACTCTGTCCTAATGATTAGTCGTGAATGCAGAGTGGTTACTAACGTTTGCATAGATCTTCTGATTTTTCCAAGTCTTGTAACTTTAACAAAACTTGGTTACCCGGGTGTGTTGTTGTTTACATCGATCAGCTGATTTTGAAGTTCTTCGCGCACCAAATTTACCCAGTGAGTTCAAAATGACGAGGTCCGCATCCCCAAATGTTCCAATCGAAACCAAGACTCCGCCTAACAACGTGACGACCCTGGACTTGGGAATCTACAAAGACGTTCGCAAGCTAGCCGCGCGCTCGACGTCGAGGAAAGCTAAACCTGCCAAAGCAACTCAAAACGCCAATCACTACCCGAAGAGCATAATAATAAGCCGACACAAAGTCGAAACCTGGTACCCGAGTCCCTTCCCCGAGGTGTTCTTGAAGCCGACGCTGTACATCTGCGAGTTTTGCTTGAAGTTCGCTACAACCCAGGATGCCTTGGACCAACACTCCGCCAGGTGCGAAATCAGTTGTCCCCCAGGAAACGAGATCTACAGGAACAACGACCTTTCGGTTTTCGAGGTAAGTATTTTTGATTTTTTTTTTTTGTGCCTAAGTGCATCGTAGTTAAAAAATAATCGTCTTTTCTTCTTTCGTTTTTCAAAAAAAAAAAAAATAAATAATAATTAGCATGTATTTTAATTTGAACGACGATATATGATTTAAAAAATCTTAAATTTATTGTCAATACTAACCTGCCTTATTTTTTTTTCAGGTTGACGGCGACGTGAGCACAAATTACTGTCGGAGACTATGTTACATCTCGAAGCTCTTTTTAGAGTGCAAAGCTCTTTTCATGGAAGTCGAACCGTTCAACTTCTACGTCATCACCAAGAACGACAATTACGGGTGTCACATAGCCGGGTACTTTTGTAAGCAAAAAATAGACACGCAGCCCCTTGATGTTGATGCTCAAAACCTGTCTTGCTTCATGGTCCTGCCGCAGTATCAGAAACAGGGCCTGGGCATGTTCATAATAGAGCTTAGCTACGCGCTGTCGAGGATAGAGGGAGTGCCGGGAACCCCGGAGAGGCCCTTCACGGAATTCGGCGAGTTCTGCTACGGGTCGTACTGGAGAAAAGTTGTCCTGGACTACCTCCATGCCCACCGGGCTAATGAGACACTTCAGATTAGCGATATCATGAAGGTAAGATATTGATACAATCCGAATTTTTTTTTTTTTTCTTAAAGAGTCGTTTTTAGAACTTATCTGCATAACATATACTAATACTACAGTTACCTCTATACGCTAACTAAACCTTAATATTTTAATATTTCAGAAAACCGGAATGGTAGGAGCTGACATAGTCAATACTTTGAACAACCTCGGCTTTCTACGTAGCTTCTCCAGCAAGAAGCGAAAACGCTCACTTCGAAGTGACAACAGGATCTCGATATGCATCGACTGGGACACAGTAGACGCTCACGTCATCGTAGCTGGGCTAACGCCTCGTATCCCACTTAACATGAATCTTTTGCAACTCCCCAAGGAACCTACCGAATCGGATGAGTTTTGGGCGGTTATACCGCGCGTCCGTTTCTGCGATAGACCCATAAACACGGATAAAGTGCCACCGAAGAAGCTAAGAAAGATAGGCAACCCCGATGACAAAGACGCAGTGATTAGACAACTTATACAAGAAAAGATTCTCAAGGACACAAAACTGAACTTTCGTGTGTCAGTTACACTAAAACGCATAAATAGCGTTGCGTTAACCCCGGAGATGAATAACAACGTAGTGGAAGAAACTAACAGTGGACCACTAAAAACAGAAAAAGATTTTAAAAGTTCAACAGGCTTGCAAAATTTGGCTTGCAATATATCTGGTACACCAGAAGACATAGAAATGATGTAAATGTGATACCTGAAAAATAAGAAATTTTAGCATGAAAAATTTTAAAGATATGCAGACTTATTGCGTAAATCAATTGCGCGTTTACTTAGAGTTTGCATTTATGTATACTTGTAATATACATATTTGTAATTAGGTATACTAAGAGTTTTTAATTGTATATACTTGTAGGATATATATTTGTAATCAGATATACTTAGGGTTTTTAATGGTATATACTTGTAGGATATATATTTTAATTAGGTATACATATAATTTGTAAGAATGACAATCATGTGCGACATGCTTTTATATACTTTTTGTATGTATTGTAAATTTAATTTGTGAATAATAAAATTTCATATTTCTTAAGTATAATCATTGAGTGTATCTTTGTTTTTCATAATTCTAAAAGAATACGTTTACAGTGTGAATTATTCTTGGACGTCATTGCACCGCAGTTTCAAAAACTTTTCTTGATTATTTTTTTTTTTTTTTCTTAATGAATTTTGATTTGAAAATTAAAAAAGAAATTTATTAAAAATTGTGTACTTAATTATTTTTAGAAAAAGATATTTTCAAAGTATCGGTTGCCAACCATATTCCGGTAATGGATACAATAACAATTTTTTCAGGGCTGTATAGAAATCATAAATTTAACGACTTTCTAATTTTTATGAAAAAATAGTTTTCTTACATCGGTTTATCTTCTTTTGTCCAAAGAAGACATTTAAACTTCGATAATTTTTTAGGTCCTTTTTCCTACCAAATGGTTATTTACCTTGTCGCTACTGTTATAAAATATAGTTTGATAATCCTTCAATACTCACCATAAGCAAGAACAAAAAAAAAGAATTAAAAAAATGTCAGCTTATTACTACAAAAGCGGAACTTTTCACTCACGCCTGCACCATCAATATCGTATCAAATCACGGGTGGGGACATGAATGGCTGGCATTCCATCCTCATTCATGCCGGTTATGGCGGAATAATATTATCGATGATTATTACAGATATCGCGTTGCCCGTAATAAAACTGCTCGGAGGAGGGGGACAAAGAAGATCATTGTTTTCGACAGGAAGTCTAGCAGCCAAAAAAAGGAAGCGTATGGCCCCTTTGTCATCATCCTCAAAAAGATACTCTTCGTTTTTCCTTCGGCACCTCCCGGGGATTGATCATCTCCGACGTATGGAATGCCGAGAGGGCTTTATTAGGAACACGAACCGCCTTTTTTTGGTAGCGTGATCGGTTAACCGAAATTCCAAAATTTCAAGCAGCGTCAAAGCTAAACTGGGTCCACTAGTCTGATTAGCATGATTTTTGAAAATCTACTTTGATTGGCATCTACTTACGTAAAATTAAAGTGTGCATCTTTTTGTAGAAAGTCGTTTTTTTCTTAAATTACTAATTTTCAAGTTCTCATCGGGCAAACAAAGTAAGGTTAGCTTTAACGCTGCCATAAGCTATAGCCATAAGGTTTTCACGGCTTTATACGGCAATTATTCATGTGGAAACCTTTAAAAAATTGTTTTCATACTATGATTATGGTTCGATTTCTAGAGACAAGACTTTTTCCAAAACGTATTTTCCAATGAAAAAATTCCCAAAGGACATTTTTTGGGTTGAACCGATAATGCAATAAGATTTTACAATTTTATTAAAGTCATAGATGTAGAATTTCCTCAAGATTGAACCGCAAAAAACTCGTCGGTCAGATATTTGATTTTAACACTTTCAACTGTACATGTTTAAAAATATTTCAACAGAATCAGAATATAAAAATTTTAGAAATTGGGCTAAGTTCATGCGTTTTAATTGATTCGTTTTTTTATTGCTTTTATCTGAAAATTGTACTTATTGTACGAAATATTTATTACCAAGAATATTAAGCCTGATAGATTTTCAATGCTTGAGAATGTTATCATGAACAACGGGTACAAAAAAGAGTTTTTTGGTTCTTAGTTCTCCATGTACTGTCAATAGTTTCATTCAATAATTAATTCAGATAAATGTAATTATTTATTTCCAAGGCAGAATCAACTCAAACTAATGTACAACTGTAAGTTTTTTTTCTACCGCGTTGAACATACAGCTTTTGAAAAATCTCTATTTGCATGGGTGGAAGCGAGTAATTTTTAATAAATACCGGAAGCCTGCGCCAGCAGCCGCCGGGCTGTCATCCGGTTCGGCTCGTAAAGCTCGGCTCGCGATTGGCTTTTGTGCAGCCAAAGCGATGGCCGTTCGGGGAATAACCATCGAGCCAACGACCCACTTGGCGGACCGGGGAAACTCTAATTACTGTTTGTTGACAACCAACACAATGGCTGTGTTTCGAGCCTCTTTTTTTTTCGCTGTTCTTTGATCTTTAATTAAATTTTAATTTTTAGTTTTGATATGAGAAGATTTGAAATATTTTAAGATTTTTACAGTGCTGCATCATAATACAGTTTCTGTAAAATTTTATATAAATTAAGAAATAGACATTGTGTGGGTATTTGAAGTGTCTTCAGATTAGTTGATTAGCCATAAGCAAAAGAGTCCGTAACTTCGAAACGTTCGAAAATGAGATTTTTTTTTCTGATTTCATTTACCTGAAAGTCATTGGAACATTTATTTGAAGTAAAATATCTAGTAGGGTTTTATTAAAGTTTACCTATGAGACCGAATTTCATAATTATTTTTAACTATAACACAAGTTTAACAATTTTTTTAAGAAGTATTTTGAAAGATGGATATAAAATGTATAAAAAATTCATTAATTAGTAAAGTTTACTTTCGTCATTTCTTTTTTATACTGATTTTATAACGTCGAACATTTATGAGATTTCTAACTTTAAACACAAAATACTCGAAAAATTACAGATGAGAGTTATGGACTCTTTTGCTTATGGCGGCAGAAATTGGTTGCTGCTAAGCATTGAAATAGTATATTACTTAACTAGGCAGTATGAATGGGAAACGTCTCAGATCGCATGAAATTGTCGTCCGAGGCGTAGCCGAGTGTGACAAACATGTGATCTGAGACCTTCCCATTCAGGTGCCTAGTTGAGTATGCTATTTTTCCGCACGACGGCGCCGGGAAGCGCTACTGACTGTAGCGGCAGCGGCAGGGAAGTAGCGCTTCCCGGCCGGAGTGCGGAAAAACTATTTTCTACTCTGCATTTGCCGATTTACCGGACCAAAAATTTATAGATATTTTTTAGAAAACAACTATCGATTAAATAATATTAAAAAAATTTCATTAATTATAGTTTTTTATTTTAAATAGCTGTTAAGTAAGTTTCAGCATAGTATGTCCAATTTAAAAAAATTTTGTTTGTTTGTTTATAAAACTCAAAATAAAATTCAATTCAAGTATCTGTTGTGTCAAATAAAAATAAAATACATGAAAATTAAATTAAATATAAAACATTTTTCACTATAACCCTGATTTTCATCACCAGATCTTTTTCCATCTTAAATGTGGAATTCATAGATTTCAAATACACAAAATACATTTTTTCAGGTATTTTTTATAGAGAAAGCGTAATATTTTCTGTAAATTTATGAAAATTTAGCAAAACTAAGCAATAACTGGCTTATTTTTATTCTAGTGGCCATCGTTGATTTCCGCATTTCTTGAGCGGAAAGTACTAAAATTAACATAAAAAAAAAAAGTTGATTGAAAAATCAATATTCCATCACCTAATCAAAATAAATTATCCTCTCAAAGAGTTTGCTCTTACCTCTTACCCAACCCCGTTGATTTATCAGCTTTCGCACGCGCGAGCGAAACTCGACCCCCCACAAATCCCGAATTACGCAACTCGGTAGTGAAGATCTCAATAATAATCTCAGGAAGTCCGGTCGAATACCAGCTTGGCCACCTGTGATCATCATCACAAGTACCGAAAACATTCGTTTATTATACTTCGCAGGGATGCCGACGGCACCACCCGGTGCTGACTTCTTATTCTTATTACTCGTAGGTGGCCGAGGGAGCCTACTACACAATGCGGACGGCACTTCTTCGTAAAGTGAGAATTACTTTTTTCCGTGGAAAATTTTACATAAAAGCAGGAATATTTCCGGGGGAGGGGAAGTATGCGATTATCGGTGGCTATTGTCGGAGAAATATTTTGACTCCTTATGGTGGCAGCGGAGAATGTTTATGGGGAAAATATTTTGCAGATTTTTTTTTTACGAAATGGCTGTGGACGGAAAAAATGAGTACGCTAAAGTTTATTGTCTAGTGCAAGATCTAGTAACAATGAGACTTGAATTGGCAGTTTAGAAGGGAACTGATTTAACTTTGAACCGGAAATTTAATTAAAAACGCAGTTAAAACGGATTCAAGCACTTGTCAGTGTATAGAATAAATTAATTAGGAGGAATAATTTTTAAAAAATCAGCATTAATTTTCATAGCAAGAATATACATATATAAATATGCCAATTTCTAAAACTCCAAAAATTTCTTTTATTTTTATTTATTCAAAGTTAAGTAAAAAATTGTAATTTAGTATTTAATGGATCATAAGAAAACGAAGAATTTTTCATGCATCTTTTCTAATGCTTCTAGAAAAGAAAAATTAAAATTAATACATCAAGTGTAAAAATATTTTCCGTAATTATCTTTCTATGACCCTTTTCAAAAATGAAAAATAGCAAAAATGAAAAAAAAAAAAAACTATAAATTATAAAACTTAAATTTGAAAATTTATTGTCATTTTTTAATTTCAAGCCACGTTTTGTTCTTTTACACCCTTTTATTTAACTCGTTCCAAATGTAATAATAAAAAAATACCAACGGACAATGTTTCTTAGTGAAACCGATTCCTTATGTAAAAAAAAAATTTTTTCAAAGACTCATGAAACCTGTGAGCATCTTAACCCTTTTTTTTTTTTTTTTAATCAAGAAGCAGTGTTGTTTTTTTTTTCTTTGTAATTATAGTATATGTGAAAAATTGTTACATATGAGAAACGTCAAAGTTGGACAAGTGCAACCAGGAATTGAACCTGCAATCTTGGTGACAAGTCACTTACTAAAGCTTTAGTCTCCAAGCCATCGGATCATACATAATTTTGTATGTTACATTTTTATCGTAGTTTAAAATTTGCGTACACTTGTCCTTATAATTTTTTTTAAATACATCAGTATTCTAAAGTCTTAATTTAAATTAGATTTCTTGAATCAATTTCTCTAAATCATTGTGAATAATATAAAAAAAAAAATTATCCTGTAAGAAATGTGAATTAGGTTATCCATTTGAAAGCCATTTAATGTCTATTTCATAGACTCGATATAATATTTTTTTAGCTTGGCTAGCCATTTAATGGCTGTTAAATCGATAACCTAATTCACATTTATTACAGGGTACTAATCATAATTCAACTTTTAAAATATAGTGCTTTACAAAAATTCAAAAACCGAGCGCACTTACGGTTTTTAAAATTTAATAAATTGAATATTCTATCATACTCTTTACAAAGAGTCCTTATTTTTATATTTTCACCCAAAATAAATTTCAATAACCAGTTTTTAGTAAATCGCCGTAATAACTTTTTCTATACTCCACCAGCCACAATTTTTTTTCCCTAAAAAACACCACATTTTTGCATTTGAAAAAAAAAAGCGGTATGATCAGGTGGTCTCTGCATTGCAACCGCGGGCACGTCTTCTTTAGGTACAAGCGTACGTAAAAGCGCGGAGGCATACCGGGCATATCGTCGCGTTGCCGTGGGGTTTTTTTTACGCCCGAGCGTCAGCCCGAGCATTACGCCCAATTAGTCGTCGGGGTGGCCCCGAGGTATGTCCGCGGAGCTGAGAAGCCGACAAACGACCGACCGCCAGGATGATGACCGATCGCACGAGAATCCTTTATTCTCTCCTGGTTTACGGTTTCCGTCAAAAAATAGTAAATTCATTTTTAGTACTAGGGAGATATAGAGGTTATTAGTGACTAGTTTGATGATCTGTTGCTTTTATCCTGGTTGATAAAGTTTACATAATTCTGCTGGTTTACGATGATTTCATTGATTTATTAATAGTTGAACATAGTTTGAAGTAGCGTTAAGTCATTTTTAGCACTAGGGAGATAAACAGGTGATGGTAACAAGTTTTAGAAGGCGTATTTTTATTTCTTCTTCTTTTGACGCACAAGTAATACTATATTATATACTATTTTATAGTACGAGTAACCGAAAACACGCATGAAAGATTTGATTTTGAAGTTAGAGTGACCTATAATAACTTTTATTTAGCTTCTGAGTAGAAATTTTTATTGAATTCTCTATTTATGTAACAAACAAAAACTACTGTTCTCAACTAGTTTAGGATCAACTTAAAATGAATTAATTTTTGAAATTAAAATAAACAATGCGTGAAATATTTTAAAAAGCTTTTTATACTTAAATAGTAAAATTGACCGCGTAGAGTCGTATATAAAATTGTTACTGCAACTATTCGTTACAAAGGTCAATTGTTCATCTTTGTGTAGGTTTATGGTCCAAGGTTCGTAAAAAATAACCAGAAAACGAGCCGTAAAAAATTACGACTGCTTTTGAGTTTTAAATGTGACCTTATACCGCAGATCATTGTAATACATATTTTGTTTTCTCAGCTATACATTTTTGTTTCCCAGCAAAATTACTAATTAAGCATCGACAACTTTAAAAAAAGTTTTGTTTAAATGTTTTTTGTTTCGAACAGGTGCAAAAAAAGTTTTTATTTATTCGCTTATGTGGAAAAAAACTCAAATTCGCACCCAATCAACGAGGTGCAATAAGTAGTTTTAGTGACTCTGGTATCATGAGTGGTCAATCAAGTGAAGTAAAGACTTCATAAATTCTTCCGATCAACTTTTCTTTTAACTCTTGACATATATACTACAGTATATCTTACGCAAGTATTTATTGATTTAATGTCAACGTGATTCTTCACGTGTATCATATCATTACCGCACTAGAGCAAATAAATGTCATACTTGCACTCTAGCTGCAAACCAGTCCCGCCTAAAAAAAAAGAGAAGAAAAGAGGGACCGCACCGAGGTTGGCAAAATTCTTCATAGTGTGGGGTCACCAGGTGTTTCCGGTGTCGTCGGCGCAAGCCTTTAAACTACCTTGACTGCGGGGGTGCCTCCCCATTGTCATTGGAAATGGGTGCGCTGCAGTCGGCAGACACGCGCTTTGGCGCGCCGATTAATGCCGAGTTCTTTGATTTCATTGTTACGAATGTACCTATGTGTGTGCAGTCTGGCTTCCTTTTCTTTGGTACTGTCTTTTTTTCTTTTTCGAGTGGAGCCTCTGTGCGAGGGTAGAGTTTGGTTGCTTTGAGGCGATGCTGTTTGGAAATATTTATCAATGTTTTTTGATTTTGAAGCGTTTATTTGAAGGGTTCAATGAGTTGTGATAAGGTTTGTGAACCTAATTTTGGCCACCCAGGCTTATACAGACTGTGCGAAAGGTTTGGCTCCTAGCTTGCAGCTTCGGGCTATGAAAAATGTACCCTGTAGCTAAAAGATATTTCCAAATACCCTATTACTTATTGGTTTATATTTTAAAATGATTAGTCAAAAACAAGACTAAATATAGAAACATCCAATGTAAAAAGTAATACTTTAGTTTTGTTCCTTACGTTTTTCGACAATTTTTAATTGTGTTAGAAATCTTAAGCTATTACACCAAATGTCTATGTAAAAATAATTTAAAATCTTTTTAAGAACCTATGGGAATAATGCCATCTATACAGACGCGCAGTACCCATAAGAATTAGGGGGCGAGGGGCGGGGGGTGTGTCCGTAAAGGGCGATTTCGAAAAGAGCATTTCCTAAGCTTGGATAGAAAAAATTGTAGATTTGCCATTTAATGTAATTTATATTCAATTGAATATAAAGTGAAGGACCAAAAATAATATAATATTAAATTAAAAAAATAGTATGAGGCCATTGAAAAACTTTGCCACTTCTTATGTTGAAAAGTTTTCTTAGAAAGCATTAAAAAATTATTTACAAGTATATACATCTTGATTACGTCAGATAAAAAATGTGGCTCTGAAAAGGGCCGTGTGGTTTATCGATAATTAAATTCTGAAAAAAGATTTTTTTAAGCCTTTACTTCTTGCCGGGTTTGAGTGCTGGGGCTTTTTTGGTCTTGGAGGCGTCTTCTTCAGGAACTTCCTGATGAAGACGGACTGCTTCCCGACGTCGTACTTTTAGTGTCTAGCGATGTACTACTTGGTGGACTGATGGGAAGATTCTTTTTCGTCCAGGGCCTTGATGCGTAAGTTGTTACAGCGATGTCTGCCATTTTTGATTTTTGGTTTCAGTTCTGA
Organism: Encarsia formosa; assembly: GCA_038277355.1. NCBI lineage: Eukaryota > Metazoa > Arthropoda > Insecta > Hymenoptera > Aphelinidae > Encarsia > Encarsia formosa. The sequence continues at coordinate 7,403,451 of CM076184.1, read as the reverse complement.
AAAATTTCAGTTTGGTCGCTCCGATTTATGCCGCGAGCACGGACCTCGGAGATATCAGCAGTCGAACGCAAAAATGTTACTTGTTTGTTTCGACAAACTAACTTTTAAATGACTTTAACTATTATTTTTCAAATGTTTGTTTTAATAGTTAAGGGAGATCTTATTTATCAAGAACTATTGAAAAAAAATTCATTTTTAATCATTTTTATCTAAAAAAATTCTTAAAAGTGATTCAATTCAGCAGTCTTATTTTGTGACATCAGTTTTTCGGTCAATAATGATTAATTTATATGTTTAAATATTACTGGATCTTTATGATAGTGAATCATACAAGAAATTAAAATATCAGTGTTAGTTTCATCAAAAATAATCTTTGTTTTTTTTAATAATTCAATTTAAAAATCCTTTTTATTCGAAGGGATGAAATGAGTCATGGTAGTCAATTTAGAGCGCGAAACTTCGATCGTGGCGTCGTGGTAGGGGGAGCCGCCTATAGGTTAGGCACGGGAACAGATGACACGCGCTGCATCCGTTTGACAAATATATTTTATTTTCAACTCGTTTGGACTAGAAATTGAACAAACGAATCTTTCTGAAATTTTTACAGAGTACTACTAAAAACTCCTTGTTTCTAACAGTGTAAATCGAAAGTCCAGAAAACTTTTCAAAAAATTAAGAAAAATCAGCAAACTTTTTTCTGATTTTTTAATTGCAAAGCAACGCTGAAATTGTTTAAAAAGCCCATAAAAATTTTTCCAAAATCATGGAAATTTGTTCCTTAAGCTTTAAGGAATAACCTATCCAAATTTCAAGATGATTCACATCCTGGTTCAAAAACTACAGCGAAATGAAAACAGCATGGTTCTCCCATAAGAGCCTATGTTAAATCATACGATTTGGAGCGATTTTAGCCCAACTTTGAATTAAAATATCTCAAAAACCGTGTTGTGAATCCTTCTGAAATTTGGACACGTTATTTCTTACACCCAAACTTAAAGATTGCAATAATTTTCAAACGATTCTTATGACCTTCGTCACATGACCGAACATCCTTAAGTTAAAAAATAGATTGAAATTTTTAATAACATTAAACTTTTAGGAAGTTTTGACTCCGGTGGGGTCAGGGTGGCCCATCTAGTACAAATTACGGCATGTACCCTGACCCCTCCGCAGTCAAAATTTCCTGGAGAAATCATTTCCAAGGCTTAATTATTGCCATGTGCACCAGGTATCCATCCTGACCCTTTCGGAGTCAAAACTTCCTAGGGAAATCATCTCAATTACTGCATTGTGCACCAGGTGTCCGCCATGACCTATCAGAAATAAATACTTCCTGAGAAAATCATCTCCAGGTTGTAGTTATCGCCAAGTGCACCAGGTATTCGCCCTGACTCCTCCAGAGTCAAAACTTACTGAGGAAAACATTTCTAGGTAGTAAGATAGTAATAATGATGATAGTTTTCATTCTCAGATTGATTATGATTTTAACAAAAGTGAATTTTATAGTGTAGTCAACATGGAGAATAAATTACTCAGGGAAGTTAATCAGAGTTTAAAAAATGAAAATAAACTACTAAATGATCTATTAAAAAATAAAGAGTCTTCAAATCTCAATAGCTTTTCTAGTGTAGTGAAGAATGGAGTTACAAATAATAAAAAAATAAACCAGGTTCCTAATCTAATTATTGTACCCAAAAATGATAAATCTAAGACAAAATGTTTTGAAAAAGTTGTCAAAACAATTCATACTTCAATAAATGCACCTATATCAAACACTTTTGAGAAAAAAGACAACTCTGTTATTATTAAATGTAACAATAAAAGTGATATTGAAATTGTGAAAGATTCATTGGAAAGCAAACTCAAAAATGATGATTTTGAGGTTAAAATACAATCTTTAAAATACCCAATTATTAAAATTGTGGGCATAGAATCTAAGTATGAATTGCAGGAACTTGAAGATGACTTAAATAATAGAAATTTTAATAGTTTACCTGATAAGTGTTCTGTTTTGAATATTTATAAAACTAAGAAAGAAAAATTTGGTGCCTTAGTTCAAGTTAGTCCTAATCTATATTTAAATTTGAGAAATAATAATAACAAAATTTTTTTAGGACATCAAAATTGTAAATTCTATGATGAATTTGGAGTTAGACCCTGTCTAAAATGTGGTAAATTTGGACATAATAGTAGAAAATGTGAGTATGAGATAACATGTCTCTTATGCTCTGGTAAACATGAAACTAATAAATGTGATCAACAGAATATTAAGAAATGTGCAAACTGTGATTTTGCAAACAAATTTCTAACAGAAAAAAGAGATATTAATCACACAATGATTGATTTTGATAAATGTACAACTTATAAATACAGACTGAAAAAAACCATAAATAGCATAGATTATCCTATCCAACCTATTTGGCCAAAAAATAAAATAAATATAATGAGTACATCATATGACGTCAAGAACAGTATTGATCTAAACTCTGCTTCAAACCACAGTCAAAAAAGTAAGTAAAATTTTAGATCTTGATTCTATTCTAGAAGATGATTTCAAAATTGAAGAACAGAGTGTTCCTGATATACTTGCTCTAAACGATATACTCAATTGTGATCATTTCACAGTATTAATGTTTAATATTAGAAGTTTAAATGCAAATTTTGAATACTTACATATTTTTATTGAAAGAATGAAAAAAAAGCCAGATATTATCATATGTACTGAAACTTGGACTCCTGAACAAATTAATTTTTATAAAATTCCTAATTATAAGATACTTTCAAATAATAGCACTATAAACAAAGCTGATGGTGTTATAGTTTACATAAAAGAAGATTTATCACATTCTACTGAAATAGAAGTAATAGAAGATCTTAAAATTATTAGTACAAATTTTGATATGAAATCTAAAGTTAAATTAAAAATATCAGCTTTATATAAATCTCACCAAACAAAAAATGAAAAATTTTTTAAACTGTTAAATGATTATCTATCTAGAAATAAAAATTGTATTAATCATTGTCTCCTAGGTGATTACAATATAGATATGCTAAAGACTTCAAAACACGCTTTAGATTTATTAAACAATTTTACCAATGCAGAATACCTTCCTTATTTTAATGGAATAACCAGACCAAGTAATAATCAAATTGGACAAGGATCTTGCATTGATAATGCATTTATAAAAACTAACCATTTTGCTATAAAATCTTTCAAAATAATAGAAGGTTTTACTGACCACTATCCTCTATTGCTTCAATTTGAAGATCAAGTACTTAATAAAACAAATTCTTTAAAAACAACTTTTGAATACATAGATTTTAATAAATTACAAGAAAAAGCTTCAGAACATAACTGGAACAAATATAACACAGTCTTAAACGTAAATACAGCAATTGACAATTTGATAACTGACATTAAAAATATTATTACTGCTTCTAAAAAATGTTGTAAAAAGAAAAAGAGAAAGTACATTCCTAGGAAAAATTGGATAACTTCAGGTATAATAGTTTCATGTGTCAATAAAGAAAAATTACATAAATTTTGCTTAAATAATCCTAAAGATATAAATGCAAAAATGCATTATAAAAAATATATTAGTATATTAAAAATTTTAATAAAAAAAGCAAAACAAAAACAAGATACTGAAGAAGTTAAAGAAATTTCTCATGATAGTAAAAAATTGTGGTCTTTTATCAATAATAAAATAAATAAAAATAAAACTAAACAAAAGAAAGTTATAAATGAAATTAATCTAAATGGTGAGAAAATTAACGATATAAATATTATTACTAATGAACTAAATAAACATTTTTGCACAATTGGTGAGAAGTTAGCAACAAAAATTCAAAAGTCATACAATAATGATAAAATCAAAATGACTGAACCTAATAAAAACTCTCTCTTTCTCAATCCAACTGACTTTATGGAAATCATTGGAACTATCAATAATCTAAAAAATAAAAGTGGAGGTGTTGATGGAATAAGCGTAAAAATTCTAAAAAAATTAAATTGTTTTATTGCTAATCCTCTAGTAAATATTTTCAACAAATGTATAGAAACAAAGACATGGCCACGCGCATTGAAAATTGCTGAGGTTATTCCAATTTTTAAATCTGGTGATAAATGTGATATGAACAATTACCGACCAATCTCTCTAATCTCCAATCTGGCAAAAGTGTTTGAAAAGATCATATATATTAGGCTGGAAAATTTTTTCAAAAAAAATAAGATAATATCAGAAATGCAATTTGGTTTTATGAAAAAAAGAAGCACTCAAGATGCCCTTGAATACATATCAAATTACATATATAATACTACGAATTTAAATAGACATGCAATTGCCACTTTCATTGATCTTAGTAAGGCATTTGATACTGTGGATCATGATATTTTACTAGATAAACTAGAAAAATATGGTATTAGAGATCATCCACTACAACTTATTCGCAGTTACCTAAGTGATAGAGAACAATGCGTCAAAATTGATGGAATCAATAGTGAAATGAGATATTTAAATATGGGTGTTCCTCAGGGAACTATTCTTGGTCCCCTATTTTTTATTGTCTATATGGATGATTTATTAACCCAATATACAGATGGTACAATTATATCTTATGCTGATGATACTGTTATCTTAAGTGAAGGAGATTCTTGGTTGTCATCAAGTGATAATATGAACTCTAGGTTGGATATAGTTAATAATTGGTTATGTGCAAATAGGCTATCACTAAATATAAGAAAGACAGTTTTTATGACATTTGGTGCTTATAAAAATAGTGTTCCCAGTGATATAGATATAAACATAAATATTAATAATGTAAGCATAGAAAGAGTATTAGAAACTAAATATTTAGGAATCACAATTGATTATAGATTAACTTGGGAAAAACATTTGAAAAATGTAGTTAACAAAACTAAATATTTGCTTTATGTATTCTCCAAACTCAGAAAAATTATGAACTTTGATTCATTAATGATGATTTACTATGCACTATTTAATTGTTTTTGTTCATACGGTATTTTAGCTTGGGGAGGGTGCTATAAAAATGCCAAAAACTTACTTTCTAATCTACAGAAAAAAATCTTAAAAAGAATTTCACTTAAATATAGTAAAAATATATTGAGAATTAATCAGATGTATTATTTAAATTCACTTGTTTTTCATTATGACAAACTCTGTTATATTTATAAAAACTCAAATAGTATTACTAAGAATAAATTAATAACATTGCCTACTATAAAAAAATCTATATTAAAAAAAAGTAGTCATTATAATGCGATAAAAACTTTCAACATGTTACCTAATGATTTGAAAAATATTACTTCTAACAAGAAGTCTATAAAATTAAATTTAAAAAGATGGATTATTGATAATTGTTAAATATTTTTGAATTATAAAAGAGGAGGATAATCACACAACAAATACTTTCGTTAAAGCTTTTTTAGATGATCTGAAAATTTGTAATTCTTATATCTATTGTAAGTAATTTTAAGTGTAAATTTAAATTTAAAATTTTATTAATTAATTATAAGTTATTATATTCAGGCCACGCGCTGACTTATTAAAGTCATAGTGGCGATTTTTGCATTCATGCAAAATTATGTATTTACGGTTTTATGTATACATATCACTTATACATCTGAATAAAGTTATTATTATTATTATTATTATTAATCACTGCCCTAAACTAGGCAATATAGCCTGCCCCAGGAGTCTCCTGCTAGCGCAACATTACATTTCTACCCTGAACCTAGTTAGGCCGCTCCCGGGTGGCGAGGTTTCGGCTAGCTGGACCCTAGCCTGGTTGGAGCGCTGGCTGGGCAGCGTCTCTTTGGGTACCTGCGGAGTGGATAAACTTTTTTAAGTAGTATCACTACAATACCAACTTTTTGTTATCAAGATTGCTATTGTTATTCATTCATGCAGTGCTGCACTAAGTGTAAATTCAATAGACTAATGTCTATGACTTATATAGGTTCTGAGCCGATAAGCTTGCACTAATTTTTCCAATATGCACTTGTCTGACAATGAAATTGAATTTTATTCGTAGCTGTTACCCTAACTTTCCATATTTGGTCATTGAAATTTGATGCATTTACACGGAAAAAAAATATGGCCTTTAACCATTGTAGGTTATGTTTAGAAAATACCATGCGCACCAAAGTGAAAAACCACGAGGCTTATGACAAAATGTCATAGAGCCATGGTTTTTTGCCACGCTTCCTACCAATGAGATTTTGTCATAAACATCCAGGGTATAAAACCATATTTTTTCCCTCCGTGTAGATGCGATGGTGTATTGATTGTAAATTTTATTTTCGGGTAAAAAGATCGCTTAAATAATAGGTAAATGTGTTTGAATCTCGTAAAAAACTCGACCGTAAGATATTATTTTAATTTCATTACTTTCAACTGTTTATATTTAAAACATTTTTTGCAGAATTAAGAATGTAGAAGTTTAGTTAGTGGGCTTAAATATTAGATATTATCAAAAAAAAAAAAAACAAAAAAACAACTCGACGTAATTTTTTACTTTTTTAAATTTTATTTTACTTTTAGTTGTATACTTAAATTATCTTGCACATTTAAGCCCGTAATGTATGAGTAAATAAATAAACTAAATAGTCAAATTTTATAAAACTTCTTAAAAATTTTTATTAATAATTACTAATAAATTGAAGATTCTTTTTTCTCAATCATTTGGTAGGTTAGGTTAGTACCCTAAAAATGCGCGCACGAAGTTCGAAAAAAATTAAACAAAAGAAAAAAAAAAAAAAAAAATGAAGACATCCGTTGGAAGACAACGAGAGAAGTCAGTTCTTCTTCTTCTTCTGCTCCATCTTCCTTGGTGGCTGGACCGTTTAGAGAGTGATCCGCAATTACCGTCCTGGCCGAGGGTAATTAATTTGAAACCCGCGCATGCCTGACGCACGCACGCGCGAGAGAGTAATTTTGCACTTTTTCACCCTGATGGAGACGCGATCCGCGAAACCTTCTTCCCTTTTTTTTTTTTTTTTTTTTTTTATCGAGCTCCGCGGTCCGTTAGCTACGTCGTCGAGTTGCAGCAGGATTAATGACTCGAGCGCGTCTTGTGCGTCCCGCTTTTTTTTGCTCCCTTTTATTTATCTCTCTATTATGCATTTTTTTTGGAATTTTTGCAAACGACGTGTCATGATGGAAGTTTTGAGGAGTGGATGAAGTACGAAATTGAATTTTTTTTTTTGGCAGAGTACTTGGGTGAATATTTTTAATTCTGTAGCTTCCCGGAGAAACTAGATGAGTCAATTTTTCACAAAAACGGATTATTAGACACAAAAAGATTACTGTAAAAACTAGATTTGAAGACTTCGGAGGGTAAAAAAAAAAATCAAACGAAGTTTGAAAAAAAAGGTCAATTATAAAATATTTAATTTCAACTATTTAACTTTTCGTAGACTCGAAATTCAAGTTATTTGTAGACTTATGCCCTTACTCCGCGCTCAAAGTATAATTTTTTACTCAAAAAAGGTTATGACTTTAAAATTTCGTAGAAAAATTGGAAAGAGGCAAACAAATTTTATTTAATAAAAAAAAAAATTCGTTTTTAAATATTTTTTGAAGTTTTGTTCGCGCATGCATGAAAGTAAATATTTATGTTGAAAATCTTGACCTCTACTTTACAATAAATACAATAACGATAATCTTACTAATATCTACTTATAAAATAAATTTTAGTTTATTACGACAGATGCATGATCAGCTTGGACATTTAGCCTTGGGACAGAAAGATTCCAGGTTCTAATCCTGCACGTCACAAAAACAGTCCAAACTAAAAATGCATAAAATTTAATTTTCCGCACTCCGGCCGGGAAGCGCTACTTCCCTGCCGCTGCCGCTACAATCAGTAGCGCTTCCCGGCGCCGTCGTGCGGAAAAATAGCATACTCAACTAGGCACCTGAATGGGAAGGTCTCAGATCACATGTTTGTCACACTCGGCTACGCCTCGGACGACAATTTCATGCGATCTGAGACGTTTCCCATTCATACTGCCTAGTTAAGTAATATACTATTGTCAAAAAAAAATTCTTGGGTAACATTGGATTTTTTTTTTTTTTTTTCTTCGTATCAAATGATTTTAATATTTTTGACCAAAAATTTAATATTAAACATAAATTTTGTTGTATAAATTTCACTTTACAAAAAATTTTTGACGTATCACAAGTTATTCAAAAAATTTAGCTTTGTGCTGTAGCAAACTTAACAAACTTAAGAAATAACTTTGTACGCACAAATTTTGATCTCCAGCTCACAATTAGTTAAAAAATTTACATATCGACACCCCCCCAACAAAGCCTCGAATAAAAATTCCTGGCTGCTCAATCACGCGTGAAATCCTGCCCAACAATACCAAAAGAAAAAAAAAGAAGCTGATCTAGGGACACATCCGCATCAGCTGCTTGAGAAAAACATTCAAAGCTGCTGAAAATAATAGCTTTGTGCAGTCATCATTGATTTTCACCCCCGCAACCCTTTTCATTCGCTCGAAGACGATGATATTTTTATTTATTCTTCTTCCCTCCAAAAGAGAGAGCTGAAAAACACCAAAAACGGAAGTTGATTTGGCATGCATGCATCGGCTCGTTATTTTACTCGGGTTATCGAAGAAGAAGTAAAAAAAAAAAAAAAAAAAAAAAAACTGGTACTGGAATGTCACCGCGGCTGAGCGATTACGATCATTTAAGAAAAATGTGATTCTTTGGGGTTTTAATTTTTACCGGGAAATAACGTTTATGTCTCAGTTGCCTAATGCCCGAGCAAATTAATTGTTTAATGCCGGGGGAGAATCGAGTTTCGCGGCTTTACCATGTTTGTACGAAAATAGCTCGCGCGATTACAATAATCGTTTCCAGAACGTCAATTAAACGTATCCCTTTTATTTTCGAGAAAAAAACGGTTTTATCGGGTTTTAAAGCGAAGATTTTTTTTTTTTTTTTTTTTTTTTGAGGTGAGGTGTGGGATCGATGGAATTCGATTGCCGTGATGAATCGAGACGCGTGAAAAATCGTGTTTGCTGCTAACGACTTCGAGAGTGCTTTTTTTTTTTCCCTTTGCATGCTCGAATAAAGTGTGGGTTTATTGTAGATTGTACGCTTTTTAAGTCAATGTGAAGTAGTTTGACGTTTACTTTTATTCACAGTAAAAAATCAAGGCGCAAGCTTGCTCAATTTTCAAAACGCTATTAAATTATTGTTAATCTTGAACCGTAATTTTTGCTTTCTGCAAAAAAGTTTTAAATGAAAAATTTTATTTCGAAAATATTTATTTCTAAAAATTTATGAAAAAAAAAAAAAAATGCTTGGTTGCAGAATTTTCTAAGTGCAATAATCTTTGAGCAAGCTGTGACCTTTCTGGTCAGAGAATTAAAACTTTTTTTTTTATACTAAGTAGCAATTTTATAATTACTTACATCGATGGTCCCAGCGAAGAAAAACCTTGGCCCAAAATATGCCACTAATAAAGTTACAATGATGCGACTTTTGGTGACAAAAGTGTCCCTAAACCACTTTATTTATGTAACTTTTGTAAATTGGAAGAAAATGGGCTCTGTTATAAGTCCGTGCTATACACGGAGGAGAAAAAAATTTTTTCGACACACCAGCCACGAATAATAAGACCCTTACGATTTTTATAAGCTGAAAACTTAGAGTCTTTTTATTCGCGGCTGGTGCCTCAAATTTTTTTTTTTTATTATAATATATAAGCGGTATGATAGCAAAGTTCATTTTCTACCAATCTACAAAACTTAAAACCATGAATAAAGTGGTTCAGAGACATTTTAGTCAAAAGTTGACTCATTGTAACTTTATTCGTGGCAAATTTTAGGCTAAGGTTTTTCTTTGCTGCGACCATCGATATAAACACTGCGGCTCACAATAGTGGTTTATTTATTTATTCTCACAGTTGTTCGCTCTTTACGAACAAAAAGTATGTTTCTTCTATCAGCCCAATGACACCTAAGCAAATTGTTGGTACCCGGTTAACATCCCCGGGCTAATCCCGAAAATTCGCCCTTAAAAAAAAAAAAAAAAGAGAAGAAGCCGCTCGATTTTCCCCCGCATTCTTTCCCGACTTTCTTTCACAAATTTGTGCTCCGACGGGGGGTCGGCTTAGAGGCGAGTAGACAATAAAAAAAAGATCATGGCTCTCCTCTCCCTAAATATTTTACAACTGCCCACTCGTGGACTGCATAAAGGGGACACAGGCTGCACAATCGATTTTTCTTCTTCTTCTTTTCTTATTATTTCCTTTGTCGCGGAGGAAGTCGGACACTCCAAAGAAGAACCGGGGCATTATGCACACCGAATTTGTTGCTAATCGGAAAGTCTGTTAGTCTGTTTTGGGGGGGATGAAGCGAGTCGATCCTCTACCGGAAGTGGAGCAGACGACAATAGGGCGGCGCGGGCGTGTGAGACAAAGAAGATTTATTGAAAAAAAAGGACGATTTGGTGTGAAAGATTTTGGCTTTGGGAAGCGACAAGATTTTTCCAGACGATTTTTCTTAAATTGTGTGAAGAGGAATTTTCGGTTTTGTACGCTTTGGCTTCGTTTATGCGTTTTTCATTTACTCGTGAGTTCTTTATGTATAGTGAGAGGACCCTCTATAAAAAAATCAAATTTATACATTTAATAATAATAATCGATTAATATAAAAAAAAATCGATATTTGATTAATAATAGATCGATTAAAGGTTTCCTAAGTATAAATCTTTACTTTTTACTTTCAAGATGTTTTATTTTATGTCGCTATAAAAAAATTTTTTAAGCAAACTGCTTTTTGAAAAGAAAAAATAATTTATAGACTTAACTAAAGTCACTATCTTTGCATAAGTTACGAAAAATTTTCCTCCAAAATTAAAATTAAGTTAATTCAAATTTTCGACATGCGTGACTTAAATCGAGACTTAAATTGATAGATTATTAGAAAAAAAGAATCGTTTACGATTATTTGGCTTGAAAAAATTATCGATTAATCAATAGATTAATAATCGATTGATCGACTATTAAAAATCCAATTACATACGATTAAAAGTCGACTTCAACCCTAATCGATCGAATATTCCCCGCGCTTCGTACACAATAATAAACTATTTAATACATTACTTAAGAAATGTTATTAAACTTTCCAAAATATGATAATAATATTTTATGTTTTTTATATCATTTTTTAAATAAAATTTAAAGTCAGTAATTTATCAATTTGAAAAGCCCAGTTTCTTGTGTTTTGTATAGTACGTATTTTGAGATCCTAGAAACACACATCGTTAATCAATTTTAAACTGAGAGGAGCGTTATAAAAGACAAAGTCAAAAAAAAGAAGAAAAATTACTTTTTTGGACAAAATGTTGTGATTTTTGAGTCATCACAAAATCAATTTATTTCATTTATTATCTTTAATTTTTATGAAAAGCTAAAAAAACCTTTTTGATACAAACAATCAAATTAATATTTCATGATTTTTCATGTGTGATCTTACAATTTAAGTAAACCTTAGTAAAAAAATCGATTTTTCATCTATATCTATATATTAGTTCTGTGGTTTTTTTGAATAACAATGAAAGCTACTTCACAAGTCTAAGTTCTCTATGAAAATTAGCTATCCAAATATTTTTACACTTTTGAGGCTAGCAGACTAAATTCGAGCAAAAAACCTATCATAAAATTGAAAAAATAAATGAAAATATGACAAAAACCTCTTTTGAAAGAGGATTCTTAGAAGAATTTCACTGAATTTCAATGTACTTTTTAGCTATTTTATATACTAGTCTAAATAATTTATCATGTTTTAATTAAAAATAAAATGTTATTGTAAAAGAGCTACAAAGATTTTATCTCTTCGCTCGTGCAAAAAACCATTCAATAAACAACAACAAACCCCACTTTCAAATTTCCAGCTCAAACTGACCAAAAAATATTATGACTCGCACGGTGTGAAAACGAGTCCCATTAAGAAAAAAAAGAGCGCGCAATCTTGGTAAAAAAATCTCCAGAATTTTCACCTGCAGTAATAATAGACGAGAAAATCTCGCGTGGGTGGGCGCTAGAGCTGGCTGGCCGGTTTCCAAAAAAAGTTTTCGCCCGAGATGCAGCACGGACTCGGTGGCCCCCCGAGGAGTAGAGTTGAGTTCTTCCCGGTGCCCAGCAGGTGTCGAGTGTTTGCGGGTTTTTTGAGTATTAATCGACTTGAGTAGGATCGCGGGACACTTTGAGTGTGTTAATTTTTTTTTTTTTTTTTTTTTTTGGTTCTTAATTTGCAGATGAGCGAGTGGCAGAAGTGACAGTGCTGACGGTTGTGAAGTAATTGAATACTTTTGTAGTACCATGTTATGTGGATTCTGGAACTGTATACATATTGAGGCTAATGGACTAATTATATTAATGTCAAATGAAAAATTTTTAAATTAATTAATAAACTAATTGATTAAAAAATTTTCACAAGTAAAAAAAAACCTGAGTGTTTTATTTACAATTAATAAAGCAAATTTATTTATTATACAGTATGCGAAAACTATACTTGAATAGCAATCCTACTTTTTTTTTTTTTTTTTCTTTTTCTTATTTATTATATGCATACAGAAATTAATATTACATACAGAATAATAATATAATAATTAGAAAGATTACAGATTTAATTTACATAATTTACAGAGCAATCCTACTAATGAAATAATTTTACCAATGTCAAATTAAAAATTTTTAAAAACTATTTGTTTGTAAAATTTAAAAAAATAATAAAAAAAAACTAGTGTGTTTTATGTGCAATACATAAATCCAACATATTTATAATACAATATTCTGCTTATGCTAAAACTGTACTTATAAACATAAATATCAATTAACTAAAATTTTATCAATATCAACTTAAAAATTTGAATTAATAAATAAACTATTTGTTTGTAAATTTTTTTGCATATTCAGTGATAAAATTGACACTTAAAATTATACTTTTTTGTACAGTCAACTATATATTCTAAAAAAATTTTCATGTTTATTAAATTTAATTTAATGAAGGTGTAAAATAAAAACTTTGAAACGAATAAATATAATATGCACTGACTAAGACTAGTTACTTGAAACGGTGTATGCGGTGCTGATAAACAAAGTTCGATTAAGACAATACAATAGTTTACTGTGGGTATTTACTTTGGAAAGTTGGACTATGCAGAGTCTTGAGTTGATTGATTGTTCAACTGACAGTGTGGTAAGTTTCAAAGTTCAAATTGATTCATTCGTAACTTTTTTTTTAATGGTTATAAGTCAACGTATTATATTTTAACTTTCAAACAGTTTTTTTTTTTTAATTAAAATTTTTTTGATGTTTAACGTACGAAATCATGCGCGAAATTTTAAAAATAGAAATGTTCTTCAACTATGTAGTTAATATTTTGTAAAATAATTTTTTTAATAAAAAAAATAGAAAATAATCACTTTTAATCCTCCAATACTCAAAATTTATTAAAAAGTTTACAAAATTATACTGTATCATTCAAACCTCTTCAATTCGAAATCCTTTATAATTCCAAGTTAATGTCTTGAATTTAATATTATAGAGATTACACTGTATGTATTATCTTTTATAATAAATTTAAAAAAATTGAACTAACTTGCGACAGACATTGATTGCTCGTTCTGGCTTAAAAAAGTGCATCAGATATTTATTTACCTCTCAGATTTATTTTATTACAATATTTCAGTTAGTTTGTCTGAATTCCTGTATTAACTTCAAAAAACTGCAAACTGAGTTTATAACTAATAATTGAAAAAATTTTGTCCAACTCTCGTGCGTAATTAGTAAAGTAAATTCTACAACGTTAATCAATCGAACAAAACTTAGACTCGCCATACCGCAAAAGTTTCTTATAAACCGCTCACCGAGAATAAAAAAAGATAGTAGTAGCCACAGGCCCGTGGCTTAATGTAAACCGCGCGTACCAAAAATAATCTTGATTGTGGTGCGAGAGATGCAGACCCCCGAGCGGCCGTTGAAAGAGGGTGAATACCACCGCGAGAATCTTCTTTGGGAAGTACATTTCACGCTTGTACCGCTCAATCGAGCTTTTCATTCGGTACCGCGAAGTGTTTTTTACAGTGTTTCAGAGTTGATCATGTGGGAGGACGTGGTAAAAATTTTAATTTTTGCTTCTTTTTTGAGATATTTACAATTTATCGTACTATAAGTAGTTTTTATAGCTTGGTTATTAAATTTCTCGAATTTTTTAATATATATTTACGATACAGTACGATGCTTGCGAAGTTGAAATAAGGTAAAAAATGAACCAATACTCTGATAAATAAGTTCTTTTTTATTTTGCTTGCTAATAAAAGTATTGTTTCATTTTTTACCTTGTTTCGAATTTTTTAATTTGAATTTGAAAGAATTTGAAGCGATTTGGAAAATTTAAATTGATTTTTTATTATTTTGTATTCATCTAGGACTCGTCAGTGATGGACGTGGAAGAAGATATGGAAAGTGTGAGTTACCACCATAGGGCTAGACGAAAAAGACCGAAGCCAGCCAATAGTTCTGGAATAAGAATGTTTTTTAGAAAAGGTACTGCATGAGTTTATATAATTTTTAATTTAGTTTTTTTAGTTATTTATTCTTGTTTTAATTGCTCTTTAGACGATTTACTTTTGTAATAATGACAGCAAAGTATTTATATTAAAAAGAAATGAGTCAGCAGGTGCGGCTTGCGACGATTCAAATCTAAGTTTCGGACGACCGCATTGTTCTCATGAAAAAAAATATATATACGTATATTTTTTAAAATCTTGATAAAATACAATAAAAAATTAATTTTTGAATTATAAAATTATTCTTTCAGCTTGGTGCAGAATCAAACCAAAGACCGACACCAATATCGATTCGAGCTCGTCCAACAGCGAGGACTTCTTTTACCGTGAGTCGATTCCATTGTGCTTCCTGCTTTACCAGTAAAACCCATGCTTACCTAGCCAGGATAAACTATATTTTTTAAATGAAATTTAGCTGTAAAATTAGCAGCGCATATTTTTAATAAATTTTAAAAGATTTAGTCCATCCGATCGTAATTAAGAAATTTTTTGATACATTTTTCATACATTATTAATCGAAAAATGTTTTTGGAAGTATAACTGTCTACTCGTACCTCACGAGGGTACTAAATTCAGCTTATTTTTTAATTCTGTATTATCTACGACTAAGTATGAAAAATTCTTACATTAATTAAAAATTTTTTTTGTGAAAAAAAACATGATGAACAAAAATTCAAATTTGAAAAATTAACGAAAAAAAAATGTATTTTTTATCTTAAAAAATAGTTTTTTTATTTGAATAATGTATCAACGATATGGCAGGGAAGGTTATTTTAACATTTTTTCCGCAAGCTAATAAATAAAGTATTTTAGAGACATTGGACAAAAGTACCTCCTTGTTGTTACTTTATTCGTGGCAAATTTTGGTTTAAGGTTTTTATTCGTGCGGGTAATCGATTTTACAAAATTAAATTATTGTCAACTCTGATAAGATTATAACTATTTAGTATATAAATTTTGTGACCTTATCAAATTAGTTGACGCTTTATATAGTTTTAAAAATATATTTATATTTTTAGATCTGCGGAAACTCTTTCATATTTTTAACTCTCATATTTTTTTTTTCAAATCCCAAAAATTTGAACTTTAATTTTAAAAGCATCTTAAAAATTATTAATAATTAAGTTTTGTAAAACAAACTGAAGTCCCATTTATTAATCAAATAAGTTACATTTTCCGTTTGTCAGTTTAAGTACTCCAGTCGCTTCAAAGGAAAATTAAGGTGTCTTTGAAAAAAAATGTAAACACTTCCTCAACGTAAAAACTTAACGATTTAACGCTTTAAATAACCAAAAAGTGCATTTAAAGCTCGCGTTAACTTCACTTCCCTCCAAATGAAGATGAAAGACTCCCCGACGGGACGAGATTGAAGAGCGCACGAGATTCACTTTTCCCTGGGATTTGTTTCTTCCGACCCTCGGAAACAAATCGTCCCCTTGATTCGCACTTCACCTTAATTTTCCTCCCTCTTGTCTGACACAAAAATGCTTTCGCGGATGACGTCTATTTTATATATATATTTTTTTTTAAATTGAAAAATTGAAAACGAAATCGCTGGTGCACTTTAGTTTATTGAAAGTCAACTCGTAGCTGAAACTTTTCTCCACGTCAACGTTTTAATTTTCTAATGCGCTTCCATTTTTTTAATAAACTTTATTAGAACCCTTTAGCGGTAAGTTAGAGCTAGAAGTTACTCTCGTAAGAAGCGATAAAATTCAGTGAGAGCATTAGGTGTATGAAATTCAATTACGATTCATTATTCAGAAAGTTTCATAACCAACCGTGTAACATCGTGGATCAAAATTTTAATCTTTCGTCAGACGTGTTATAAATTTAATCTCAAACAGAATATATAAGCTTAAATTTAGGATCTAAAAAAGTTTGGTTGACAATAATGGCCACAGCAGGTAATACAAAATAGTAATAAAAACAATAATTTATTACGTAAATAAAAAACTTTTTTGTACTCTATTTATTTATTTGAAATTTTAACGATAAAGTTTGTTCCTTTACGATATATTGTTTCTTAAATTTTATAAGGAAGAGTTGTTAATTTTTTTTAATGCTTATCTGCTAGGTTCATGCATCGCTAATAGAAATCCGAAAAGCAATATTCAAACAAAATAGTTACGAAAGTACTTATAATATATCTAAAAAAAATAGCAGTAAAATAAAAACAATACATAGAATAATTTTTTGCTAAAAATTAAGACTTTCTTTTACCGCTGCAAAACTCGTATCTATAAAACCCTGGTAAGAATCTTTACTTAATATAAGCTGAAAATTGGCCAAAAAGTTAAGAATTAGCTGAAGTTTCAGTGAAGAATTAGCTAATTATGAAACGCTTTTCACTCAATATTAACCGAGTATCATTTAATTTTTTAACTGAAAATTTCAGCTAATTTTCTGATAATTATTATTAAAATTGAACAGGTGACTCCAGGTATAATTGACAGGTATAATTTTAAAATATTTCAGTATTTGATTTTTTTTTTTTTTTTTTTAGTTCTATGTAGAAGCCTGTGAATTAAAGTTTAAATTCTTTGTGAAGTTTGTTTTTCAATTAAAATTTTTCTTTGCAATGTCAGAAAAAGCTTAATTTGTTTTGGCAATAAATAGAACTATGCAAAAATAAAATTTTGTACTTGAGATGCTTTAGCACTATTAATCAAAGTATTGATTACATCAAGTTTCTACATATTTTTATTGAATAATAATGTGATAAACAAAATATTTAATTGCATAATGCCTCGCCTATTTATGCCGAGGCATCCCTACTTATAGATCGAGATTGTTGATTTTTTATGTCAAAGATTATTGGAAACATATTAAAAATAAAATTTTTTTTTCTGCATTTGACCCCACCTTAATGACATAATCATGTTCTGACCAAATATGGATAATTCATAGTAGTATTATGGCCAATCAAACTAAATTAAAAATAAAAATTTTTTCAGTGCGGCTTAACCCGTCAATTTACTAATTTTCGTCATTGGCTAAGCGTGAATAGATAGCCAGGAAAATTTTCCACGAGCTTATGCCAATGCCGTTAAAGGGTGGACCTCACGTGCTTGGACAAAAATAAGCTATGATTTACAACTTGGTCAAGAGATAAGATTGTGTTTCATGAGGTTACACAAAATTCAAAGAAGTCGTTAAGATTTTCTCGCTCTCCAAATGTTCTTAAAGCAATCGCGGTGTTCATCTTGCTAAACCCATGCAATGCCACTCGCCTTTTGGCCGAGACTGATTTGCCCCCCGGGAGGGTTCATTAGTAAAGTGTTACTGAAAAGTCATTAAGTCATAAGGCGAGACGTCACGGGGGACGTCAGCTTACGGGAATCTTTAGAAATGATTTGCACTGGGCGGTGCTCTCCCAGCAGTTCAACGTGAAGAAAATGTTTGACTATGGGTGTGTAGTCTTAGGCAACTGCATGCAAACATGCGTCTGCCACCAAAGTGCTGGGAGAGGATGCTACTCCGAGATTCCCAGACCTGTACAAGATTCCGACACCTGTACAAATTTCGAGTTTTGTCGTCTAATTGTTGCTCTCTTGATTTTTTGCCAATTATTGGCAACTTTTCTTAAGGAGGCTCATGCGACTTTGGCTTAAAAACATATATTCATTTAAGAATTGTAATATATGTTCTTTCTTAGTTGAAAAAAATACTAGTTGCCGGCCGTTTTTAAAAGTTATTGTTAATTGAAATAATTGTCATTAAGCACGAGCTCTAATGGGATCATATGATTAATTTAAGATTTCTCTCATATAAAAAGACTGTAAATTTTGGTAAAATCAGTAATGATGGATTATTTTTCGACGTTAAAGATGATATAAAAAAAAAAAAAATAGGGGTAGCCGATCTAATTTTGAAGGAAGCTAAAAAACGGCTCAGTCTAACCTCAATTAGACATTTAAAAATTTCACAAACGAGAGTTTGATTGTTCACTTTTACATTTTCACTTTGAAAAAACTTGAAAAAATTGATTTATAATATTTATACAAAAAGTTCCATTTTCAAATTTAAAAAAAAAAGAAAACCAAGATTTGACTTGGCTGTAATTGTTTAAATTAATTTTTGGTTATTTATTCACAAAAATTTTAGATATTTTTAAAATTATTTGTGAAATTCAAAATTATGGCTGTGGGATCCATACTGTGCTAAAAATTAGCTTTTCATCGGCAATCGTGTTAAAAATCGAGCCTATATAACACAGCTGAACTCACTTTTGGCATCTAGCGTGAGGGTAGGTAAATGGCTAAGGCTCTTACCAGGGCACATGAAGTTTTTTTTAAACTCAAATAAAACTTATATTTTATTTTCGATTTCTCAAAAAGACGTGCAGAATCACGTATAATGTAAAATTCGATTTTCTCTTCGGGTTTGGTACGACGAAAGTTATTATCACGCGTGCCCAGGAAGTGTCCCTGCTGTTCGGTCGCCCGTAAGATTGAATAAGTTCGTACCGAGCGAAGTGCACATGACCTAACTCGGATGAACTAAGCCAAAGCCGCTCGCTCGCTCGCTTGATCGGCCTTTCATAATTTCTTCGGTCAACCAAAATCTCTTATGCGATTGGCTTCTGACTTCAAAAATCACTGTTGCAGACTGATAATAAAAGGTTTAAAAATATTTCCGATGGTATTTTTTTACAGAATTGTATTGGTGTAAGCTTTGGTAAGATATAATGAAAATTTGAAGTTTGAATACTCCAAAAATTTAGTTTATCGACGTCAAATCGTATAAGTTTAGTCTTACTTGCTTATTTTTGAGAATTTTGCTTCGCAGATACCCAGTAATAAGCCATGCATTTTCCATGTGTAAGGCCTTGGGTACCTGATCGTAGATGTCTAGATCATTGAAGTCATTCTAATGTACAAATGATTGATCAATGTAACGATGATGTAACCATCTACACGAGGGGCGGCCGACTTGATTTAAAGATTTGACGATTTAAAGCGATTTAATTGTGATTTAAATCATTAAATCACAAGTTCTATTTTTTATATTTTTAAGCTAATTAAACTTTAAATAGTCCTGGGTGACCTTCCAAAAGATTATCCTGATGTTTAGCGTACCTTATGTGGAGCCGAGGTTGACCTGGTGGACACGGGTGCACCAGGTCGACAAAACTTAGTTAGTACATCGTCTCCTGGGAGAATCACAAAAAATCGAAACTTAGTGAAGGAAAAAGCGTACCTGATGTGGTGCCGAGGTTGACCTGGTGGACACGAATTAAAGTAATTCTAAACAGCTTGTGAAAGTCAGAGAACTATTCAAGTGCGATTCAAGTGCGATTCAGATGCGATTCAGATGCGATTTAAATGCGATTTAAGCGTGATTTAACTGTGATTTAAGCATGATTTAAATCGCTACGTGGAGCTCCAACTTGAACAAAACTTAGTTAGTACATCGTCTCCAGGGAGAATCACAAAAAATCGAAACTTAGTGAAGGAAAAAGCATACCTGATGTGGTGCCGAGGTTGAACTGGTGGACACGGGTTAAAGTAATTTTAAACAGCTTGTGAAAGTCAGAGAACTATTTAAGTATGATTCAGATGCGATTTAAATGCGATTTAAGCGTGATTTAACTGTGATTTAAACATGATTTAAATCGCTTCGTGTAGCTCTCACTTGAACAGATACTTTTTGAACAGCTGAAATTTTTTAAAGTTTTTTAAATGAAAAATTAATTTTCAACTTTAATCGAGATATTCGACCTTTTTTTTTCAACCAATTCTTTTTCTTACTGTTAAAGTAATTCTAAACAGCTTCTGAAAAGGTTACAGAACGATTTAAGTGCGATTTAGATGCGATTTAAATGCGATTTAAGAGTGATTTAACCGTGATTTAAACATGATTTAAATCGCTACGTGTAGCTCTAACTTAAACAGATACTTTTTGAACAGATGAAATTTTTTTTAAGTTAAAAAAAAAAAACAATATTAATTTTTGACTTTAATCAAGATAATAAACCTTTTTTTTGTTCAACGAATACTTTTTTTACTGTTGAAGTAATTTTAAAGAGCTTCTGAAGAGGTTACAGAACGATTCAAGTGCGATTCAGATGCGATTTAGATGCGATTAAGATGCGATTTAAATGCGATTTAAGAGTGATTTAACTGTGATTTAAACATGATTTAAATCGCTACGTGGAGCTCCAACTTGAACAAAACTTAGTTAGTACATCGTCTCTAGGGAGAATCACAAAAAATCGAAACTTAGTGAAGGAAAAAGCATACCTGATGTGGTGCCGAGGTTGAACTGGTGGACACGGGTTAAAGTAATTTAAAACAGCTTGTGAAAGTCAGAGAACTATTTAAGTATGATTCAGATGCGATTTAAATGCGATTTAAGCGTGATTTAACTGTGATTTAAACATGATTTAAATCGCTACGTGTAGCTCTCGCTTGAACAGATACTTTTTGAACAGATGAAATTTTTTTTAAGTTTAAAAAAAAAAAACAATATTAATTTTTGACTTTAATCAAGATAATAAACCTTTTTTTTGTTCAACGAATACTTTTTTTACTGTTGAAGTAATTTTAAAGAGCTTCTGAAAAGGTTACAGAACGATTCAAGTGCGATTCAGATGCGATTTAGATGCGATTAAGATGCGATTTAAATGCGATTTAAGCGTGATTTAACTGTGATTTAAACATGATTTAAATCGCTACGTGGAGCTCCAACTCGAACAAAACTTAGTTAGTACATCGTCTCCAGGGAGAATCACAAAAAATCGAAACTTAGTGAAGGAAAAAGCATACCTGATGTGGTGCCGAGGTTGAACTGGTGGACACGGGTTAAAGTAATTTAAAACAGCTTGTGAAAGTCAGAGAACTATTTAAGTATGATTCAGATGCGATTTAAATGCGATTTAAGCGTGATTTAACTGTGATTTAAACATGATTTAAATCGCTTCGTGTAGCTCTCACTTGAACAGATACTTTTTGAACAGCTGAAATTTTTTAAAGTTTTTTAAATGAAAAATTAATTTTCAACTTTAATCGAGATATTCGACCTTTTTTTTTCAACCAATTCTTTTTCTTACTGTTAAAGTAATTCTAAACAGCTTCTGAAAAGGTTACAGAACGATTTAAGTGCGATTTAGATGCGATTTAAATGCGATTTAAGAGTGATTTAACCGTGATTTAAACATGATTTAAATCGCTACGTGTAGCTCTAACTTAAACAGATACTTTTTGAACAGATGAAATTTTTTTTAAGTTAAAAAAAAAAAACAATATTAATTTTTGACTTTAATCAAGATAATAAACCTTTTTTTTGTTCAACGAATACTTTTTTTACTGTTGAAGTAATTTTAAAGAGCTTCTGAAGAGGTTACAGAACGATTCAAGTGCGATTCAGATGCGATTTAGATGCGATTAAGATGCGATTTAAATGCGATTTAAGAGTGATTTAACTGTGATTTAAACATGATTTAAATCGCTACGTGGAGCTCCAACTTGAACAAAACTTAGTTAGTACATCGTCTCTAGGGAGAATCACAAAAAATCGAAACTTAGTGAAGGAAAAAGCATACCTGATGTGGTGCCGAGGTTGAACTGGTGGACACGGGTTAAAGTAATTTAAAACAGCTTGTGAAAGTCAGAGAACTATTTAAGTATGATTCAGATGCGATTTAAATGCGATTTAAGCGTGATTTAACTGTGATTTAAACATGATTTAAATCGCTACGTGTAGCTCTCGCTTGAACAGATACTTTTTGAACAGATGAAATTTTTTTTAAGTTTAAAAAAAAAAACAATATTAATTTTTGACTTTAATCAAGATAATAAACCTTTTTTTTGTTCAACGAATACTTTTTTTACTGTTGAAGTAATTTTAAAGAGCTTCTGAAAAGGTTACAGAACGATTCAAGTGCGATTCAGATGCGATTTAGATGCGATTAAGATGCGATTTAAATGCGATTTAAGAGTGATTTAACTGTGATTTAAACATGATTTAAATCGCTACGTGTAGCTCTAACTTAAACAGATACTTTTTGAACAGATGAAATTTTTTTTAAGTTTAAAAAAAAAAAACAATATTAATTTTTGACTTTAATCAAGATAATAAACCTTTTTTTTGCTCAACGAATACTTTTTTTACTGTTGAAGTAATTTTAAAGAGCTTCTGAAAAGGTTACAGAACGATTCAAGTGCGATTCAGATGCGATTTAGATGCGATTAAGATGCGATTTAAATGCGATTTAAGCGTGATTTAACTGTGATTTAAACATGATTTAAATCGCTACGTGGAGCTCCAACTCGAACAAAACTTAGTTAGTACATCGTCTCCAGGGAGAATCACAAAAAATCGAAACTTAGTGAAGGAAAAAGCATACCTGATGTGGTGCCGAGGTTGAACTGGTGGACACGGGTTAAAGTAATTTTAAACAGCTTGTGAAAGTCAGAGAACTATTTAAGTATGATTCAGATGCGATTTAAATGCGATTTAAGCGTGATTTAACTGTGATTTAAGCGTGATTTAACTGTGATTTAAACATGATTTAAATCGCTACGTGGAGCTCCAACTCGAACAAAACTTAGTTAGTACATCGTCTCCAGGGAGAATCACAAAAAATCGAAACTTAGTGAAGGAAAAAGCGTACCTGATGTGGTGCCGAGGTTGACCTGGTGGACACGAATTAAAGTAATTCTAAACAGCTTGTGAAAGTCAGAGAACTATTCAAGTGCGATTCAAGTGCGATTCAGATGCGATTCAGATGCGATTTAAATGCGATTTAAGCGTGATTTAACTGTGATTTAAACATGATTTAAATCGCTACGTGGAGCTCCAACTTGAACAAAACTTAGTTAGTACATCGTCTCCAGGGAGAATCACAAAAAATCGAAACTTAGTGAAGGAAAAAGGATACCTGATGTGGTGCCGAGGTTGAACTGGTGGACACGGGTTAAAGTAATTTTAAACAGCTTGTGAAAGTCAGAGAACTATTTAAGTATGATTCAGATGCGATTTAAATGCGATTTAAGCGTGATTTAACTGTGATTTAAACATGATTTAAATCGCTTCGTGTAGCTCTCACTTGAACAGATACTTTTTGAACAGCTGAAATTTTTTAAAGTTTTTTAAATGAAAAATTAATTTTCAACTTTAATCGAGATATTCGACCTTTTTTTTTCAACCAATTCTTTTTCTTACTGTTAAAGTAATTCTAAACAGCTTCTGAAAAGGTTACAGAACGATTTAAGTGCGATTTAGATGCGATTTAAATGCGATTTAAGAGTGATTTAACCGTGATTTAAACATGATTTAAATGGCTACGTGTAGCTCTAACTTAAACAGATACTTTTTGAACAGATGAAATTTTTTTTAAGTTAAAAAAAAAAAACAATATTAATTTTTGACTTTAATCAAGATAATAAACCTTTTTTTTGTTCAACGAATACTTTTTTTACTGTTGAAGTAATTTTAAAGAGCTTCTGAAAAGGTTACAGAACGATTCAAGTGCGATTCAGATGCGATTTAGATGCGATTAAGATGCGATTTAAATGCGATTTAAGAGTGATTTAACTGTGATTTAAACATGATTTAAATCGCTACGTGTAGCTCTCGCTTGAACAGATACTTTTTGAACAGATGAAATTTTTTTTAAGTTTAAAAAAAAAAAACAATATTAATTTTTGACTTTAATCAAGATAATAAACCTTTTTTTTGTTCAACGAATACTTTTTTTACTGTTGAAGTAATTTTAAAGAGCTTCTGAAAAGGTTACAGAACGATTCAAGTGCGATTCAGATGCGATTTAGATGCGATTAAGATGCGATTTAAATGCGATTTAAGAGTGATTTAACTGTGATTTAAACATGATTTAAATCGCTACGTGTAGCTCTAACTTAAACAGATACTTTTTGAACAGATGAAATTTTTTTTAAGTTTAAAAAAAAAAAACAATATTAATTTTTGACTTTAATCAAGATAATAAACCTTTTTTTTGCTCAACGAATACTTTTTTTACTGTTGAAGTAATTTTAAAGAGCTTCTGAAAAGGTTACAGAACGATTCAAGTGCGATTCAGATGCGATTTAGATGCGATTAAGATGCGATTTAAATGCGATTTAAGCGTGATTTAACTGTGATTTAAACATGATTTAAATCGCTACGTGGAGCTCCAACTCGAACAAAACTTAGTTAGTACATCGTCTCCAGGGAGAATCACAAAAAATCGAAACTTAGTGAAGGAAAAAGCATACCTGATGTGGTGCCGAGGTTGAACTGGTGGACACGGGTTAAAGTAATTTTAAACAGCTTGTGAAAGTCAGAGAACTATTTAAGTATGATTCAGATGCGATTTAAATGCGATTTAAGCGTGATTTAACTGTGATTTAAGCGTGATTTAACTGTGATTTAAACATGATTTAAATCGCTACGTGGAGCTCCAACTCGAACAAAACTTAGTTAGTACATCGTCTCCAGGGAGAATCACAAAAAATCGAAACTTAGTGAAGGAAAAAGCGTACCTGATGTGGTGCCGAGGTTGACCTGGTGGACACGAATTAAAGTAATTCTAAACAGCTTGTGAAAGTCAGAGAACTATTCAAGTGCGATTCAAGTGCGATTCAGATGCGATTCAGATGCGATTTAAATGCGATTTAAGCGTGATTTAACTGTGATTTAAACATGATTTAAATCGCTACGTGGAGCTCCAACTTGAACAAAACTTAGTTAGTACATCGTCTCCAGGGAGAATCACAAAAAATCGAAACTTAGTGAAGGAAAAAGCATACCTGATGTGGTGCCGAGGTTGAACTGGTGGACACGGGTTAAAGTAATTTAAAACAGCTTGTGAAAGTCAGAGAACTATTTAAGTATGATTCAGATGCGATTTAAATGCGATTTAAGCGTGATTTAACTGTGATTTAAACATGATTTAAATCGCTTCGTGTAGCTCTCACTTGAACAGATACTTTTTGAACAGCTGAAATTTTTTAAAGTTTTTTAAATGAAAAATTAATTTTCAACTTTAATCGAGATATTCGACCTTTTTTTTTCAACCAATTCTTTTTCTTACTGTTAAAGTAATTCTAAACAGCTTCTGAAAAGGTTACAGAACGATTTAAGTGCGATTTAGATGCGATTTAAATGCGATTTAAGAGTGATTTAACCGTGATTTAAACATGATTTAAATCGCTACGTGTAGCTCTAACTTAAACAGATACTTTTTGAACAGATGAAATTTTTTTTAAGTTAAAAAAAAAAAACAATATTAATTTTTGACTTTAATCAAGATAATAAACCTTTTTTTTGTTCAACGAATACTTTTTTTACTGTTGAAGTAATTTTAAAGAGCTTCTGAAGAGGTTACAGAACGATTCAAGTGCGATTCAGATGCGATTTAGATGCGATTAAGATGCGATTTAAATGCGATTTAAGAGTGATTTAACTGTGATTTAAACATGATTTAAATCGCTACGTGGAGCTCCAACTTGAACAAAACTTAGTTAGTACATCGTCTCTAGGGAGAATCACAAAAAATCGAAACTTAGTGAAGGAAAAAGCATACCTGATGTGGTGCCGAGGTTGAACTGGTGGACACGGGTTAAAGTAATTTAAAACAGCTTGTGAAAGTCAGAGAACTATTTAAGTATGATTCAGATGCGATTTAAATGCGATTTAAGCGTGATTTAACTGTGATTTAAACATGATTTAAATCGCTACGTGTAGCTCTCGCTTGAACAGATACTTTTTGAACAGATGAAATTTTTTTTAAGTTTAAAAAAAAAAAACAATATTAATTTTTGACTTTAATCAAGATAATAAACCTTTTTTTTGTTCAACGAATACTTTTTTTACTGTTGAAGTAATTTTAAAGAGCTTCTGAAAAGGTTACAGAACGATTCAAGTGCGATTCAGATGCGATTTAGATGCGATTAAGATGCGATTTAAATGCGATTTAAGAGTGATTTAACTGTGATTTAAACATGATTTAAATCGCTACGTGTAGCTCTAACTTAAACAGATACTTTTTGAACAGATGAAATTTTTTTTAAGTTTAAAAAAAAAAAACAATATTAATTTTTGACTTTAATCAAGATAATAAACCTTTTTTTTGCTCAACGAATACTTTTTTTACTGTTGAAGTAATTTTAAAGAGCTTCTGAAAAGGTTACAGAACGATTCAAGTGCGATTCAGATGCGATTTAGATGCGATTAAGATGCGATTTAAATGCGATTTAAGAGTGATTTAACTGTGATTTAAACATGATTTAAATCGCTACGTGTAGCTCTCGCTTGAACAGATACTTTTTGAACAGATGAAATTTTTTTTAAGTTTAAAAAAAAAAAACAATATTAATTTTTGACTTTAATCAAGATAATAAACCTTTTTTTTGTTCAACGAATACTTTTTTTACTGTTGAAGTAATTTTAAAGAGCTTCTGAAAAGGTTACAGAACGATTCAAGTGCGATTCAGATGCGATTTAGATGCGATTAAGATGCGATTTAAATGCGATTTAAGAGTGATTTAACTGTGATTTAAACATGATTTAAATCGCTACGTGTAGCTCTAACTTAAACAGATACTTTTTGAACAGATGAAATTTTTTTTAAGTTTAAAAAAAAAAAACAATATTAATTTTTGACTTTAATCAAGATAATAAACCTTTTTTTTGCTCAACGAATACTTTTTTTACTGTTGAAGTAATTTTAAAGAGCTTCTGAAAAGGTTACAGAACGATTCAAGTGCGATTCAGATGCGATTTAGATGCGATTAAGATGCGATTTAAATGCGATTTAAGCGTGATTTAACTGTGATTTAAACATGATTTAAATCGCTACGTGGAGCTCCAACTCGAACAAAACTTAGTTAGTACATCGTCTCCAGGGAGAATCACAAAAAATCGAAACTTAGTGAAGGAAAAAGCATACCTGATGTGGTGCCGAGGTTGAACTGGTGGACACGGGTTAAAGTAATTTTAAACAGCTTGTGAAAGTCAGAGAACTATTTAAGTATGATTCAGATGCGATTTAAATGCGATTTAAGCGTGATTTAACTGTGATTTAAGCGTGATTTAACTGTGATTTAAACATGATTTAAATCGCTACGTGGAGCTCCAACTCGAACAAAACTTAGTTAGTACATCGTCTCCAGGGAGAATCACAAAAAATCGAAACTTAGTGAAGGAAAAAGCGTACCTGATGTGGTGCCGAGGTTGACCTGGTGGACACGAATTAAAGTAATTCTAAACAGCTTGTGAAAGTCAGAGAACTATTCAAGTGCGATTCAAGTGCGATTCAGATGCGATTCAGATGCGATTTAAATGCGATTTAAGCGTGATTTAACTGTGATTTAAACATGATTTAAATCGCTACGTGGAGCTCCAACTTGAACAAAACTTAGTTAGTACATCGTCTCCAGGGAGAATCACAAAAAATCGAAACTTAGTGAAGGAAAAAGCATACCTGATGTGGTGCCGAGGTTGAACTGGTGGACACGGGTTAAAGTAATTTAAAACAGCTTGTGAAAGTCAGAGAACTATTTAAGTATGATTCAGATGCGATTTAAATGCGATTTAAGCGTGATTTAACTGTGATTTAAACATGATTTAAATCGCTTCGTGTAGCTCTCACTTGAACAGATACTTTTTGAACAGCTGAAATTTTTTAAAGTTTTTTAAATGAAAAATTAATTTTCAACTTTAATCGAGATATTCGACCTTTTTTTTTCAACCAATTCTTTTTCTTACTGTTAAAGTAATTCTAAACAGCTTCTGAAAAGGTTACAGAACGATTTAAGTGCGATTTAGATGCGATTTAAATGCGATTTAAGAGTGATTTAACCGTGATTTAAACATGATTTAAATCGCTACGTGTAGCTCTAACTTAAACAGATACTTTTTGAACAGATGAAATTTTTTTTAAGTTAAAAAAAAAAAACAATATTAATTTTTGACTTTAATCAAGATAATAAACCTTTTTTTTGTTCAACGAATACTTTTTTTACTGTTGAAGTAATTTTAAAGAGCTTCTGAAGAGGTTACAGAACGATTCAAGTGCGATTCAGATGCGATTTAGATGCGATTAAGATGCGATTTAAATGCGATTTAAGAGTGATTTAACTGTGATTTAAACATGATTTAAATCGCTACGTGGAGCTCCAACTTGAACAAAACTTAGTTAGTACATCGTCTCTAGGGAGAATCACAAAAAATCGAAACTTAGTGAAGGAAAAAGCATACTTGATGTGGTGCCGAGGTTGAACTGGTGGACACGGGTTAAAGTAATTTAAAACAGCTTGTGAAAGTCAGAGAACTATTTAAGTATGATTCAGATGCGATTTAAATGCGATTTAAGCGTGATTTAACTGTGATTTAAACATGATTTAAATCGCTACGTGTAGCTCTCGCTTGAACAGATACTTTTTGAACAGATGAAATTTTTTTTAAGTTTAAAAAAAAAAAACAATATTAATTTTTGACTTTAATCAAGATAATAAACCTTTTTTTTGTTCAACGAATACTTTTTTTACTGTTGAAGTAATTTTAAAGAGCTTCTGAAAAGGTTACAGAACGATTCAAGTGCGATTCAGATGCGATTTAGATGCGATTAAGATGCGATTTAAATGCGATTTAAGAGTGATTTAACTGTGATTTAAACATGATTTAAATCGCTACGTGTAGCTCTAACTTAAACAGATACTTTTTGAACAGATGAAATTTTTTTTAAGTTTAAAAAAAAAAAACAATATTAATTTTTGACTTTAATCAAGATAATAAACCTTTTTTTTGCTCAACGAATACTTTTTTTACTGTTGAAGTAATTTTAAAGAGCTTCTGAAAAGGTTACAGAACGATTCAAGTGCGATTCAGATGCGATTTAGATGCGATTAAGATGCGATTTAAATGCGATTTAAGCGTGATTTAACTGTGATTTAAACATGATTTAAATCGCTACGTGGAGCTCCAACTCGAACAAAACTTAGTTAGTACATCGTCTCCAGGGAGAATCACAAAAAATCGAAACTTAGTGAAGGAAAAAGCATACCTGATGTGGTGCCGAGGTTGAACTGGTGGACACGGGTTAAAGTAATTTTAAACAGCTTGTGAAAGTCAGAGAACTATTTAAGTATGATTCAGATGCGATTTAAATGCGATTTAAGCGTGATTTAACTGTGATTTAAGCGTGATTTAAATCGCTTCGTGTAGCTCTCACTTGAACAGATACTTTTTGAACAGCTGAAATTTTTTAAAGTTTTTTAAATGAAAAATTAATTTTCAACTTTAATCGAGATATTCGACCTTTTTTTTTCAACCAATTCTTTTTCTTACTGTTAAAGTAATTCTAAACAGCTTCTGAAAAGGTTACAGAACGATTTAAGTGCGATTTAGATGCGATTTAAATGCGATTTAAGAGTGATTTAACCGTGATTTAAACATGATTTAAATCGCTACGTGTAGCTCTAACTTAAACAGATACTTTTTGAACAGATGAAATTTTTTTTAAGTTAAAAAAAAAAAACAATATTAATTTTTGACTTTAATCAAGATAATAAACCTTTTTTTTGTTCAACGAATACTTTTTTTACTGTTGAAGTAATTTTAAAGAGCTTCTGAAGAGGTTACAGAACGATTCAAGTGCGATTCAGATGCGATTTAGATGCGATTAAGATGCGATTTAAATGCGATTTAAGAGTGATTTAACTGTGATTTAAACATGATTTAAATCGCTACGTGGAGCTCCAACTTGAACAAAACTTAGTTAGTACATCGTCTCTAGGGAGAATCACAAAAAATCGAAACTTAGTGAAGGAAAAAGCATACCTGATGTGGTGCCGAGGTTGAACTGGTGGACACGGGTTAAAGTAATTTAAAACAGCTTGTGAAAGTCAGAGAACTATTTAAGTATGATTCAGATGCGATTTAAATGCGATTTAAGCGTGATTTAACTGTGATTTAAACATGATTTAAATCGCTACGTGTAGCTCTCGCTTGAACAGATACTTTTTGAACAGATGAAATTTTTTTTAAGTTTAAAAAAAAAAAACAATATTAATTTTTGACTTTAATCAAGATAATAAACCTTTTTTTTGTTCAACGAATACTTTTTTTACTGTTGAAGTAATTTTAAAGAGCTTCTGAAAAGGTTACAGAACGATTCAAGTGCGATTCAGATGCGATTTAGATGCGATTAAGATGCGATTTAAATGCGATTTAAGAGTGATTTAACTGTGATTTAAACATGATTTAAATCGCTACGTGTAGCTCTAACTTAAACAGATACTTTTTGAACAGATGAAATTTTTTTTAAGTTTAAAAAAAAAAAACAATATTAATTTTTGACTTTAATCAAGATAATAAACCTTTTTTTTGCTCAACGAATACTTTTTTTACTGTTGAAGTAATTTTAAAGAGCTTCTGAAAAGGTTACAGAACGATTCAAGTGCGATTCAGATGCGATTTAGATGCGATTAAGATGCGATTTAAATGCGATTTAAGAGTGATTTAACTGTGATTTAAACATGATTTAAATCGCTACGTGTAGCTCTCGCTTGAACAGATACTTTTTGAACAGATGAAATTTTTTTTAAGTTTAAAAAAAAAAAACAATATTAATTTTTGACTTTAATCAAGATAATAAACCTTTTTTTTGTTCAACGAATACTTTTTTTACTGTTGAAGTAATTTTAAAGAGCTTCTGAAAAGGTTACAGAACGATTCAAGTGCGATTCAGATGCGATTTAGATGCGATTAAGATGCGATTTAAATGCGATTTAAGAGTGATTTAACTGTGATTTAAACATGATTTAAATCGCTACGTGTAGCTCTAACTTAAACAGATACTTTTTGAACAGATGAAATTTTTTTTAAGTTTAAAAAAAAAAAACAATATTAATTTTTGACTTTAATCAAGATAATAAACCTTTTTTTTGCTCAACGAATACTTTTTTTACTGTTGAAGTAATTTTAAAGAGCTTCTGAAAAGGTTACAGAACGATTCAAGTGCGATTCAGATGCGATTTAGATGCGATTAAGATGCGATTTAAATGCGATTTAAGCGTGATTTAACTGTGATTTAAACATGATTTAAATCGCTACGTGGAGCTCCAACTCGAACAAAACTTAGTTAGTACATCGTCTCCAGGGAGAATCACAAAAAATCGAAACTTAGTGAAGGAAAAAGCATACCTGATGTGGTGCCGAGGTTGAACTGGTGGACACGGGTTAAAGTAATTTTAAACAGCTTGTGAAAGTCAGAGAACTATTTAAGTATGATTCAGATGCGATTTAAATGCGATTTAAGCGTGATTTAACTGTGATTTAAGCGTGATTTAACTGTGATTTAAACATGATTTAAATCGCTACGTGGAGCTCCAACTCGAACAAAACTTAGTTAGTACATCGTCTCCAGGGAGAATCACAAAAAATCGAAACTTAGTGAAGGAAAAAGCGTACCTGATGTGGTGCCGAGGTTGACCTGGTGGACACGAATTAAAGTAATTCTAAACAGCTTGTGAAAGTCAGAGAACTATTCAAGTGCGATTCAAGTGCGATTCAGATGCGATTCAGATGCGATTTAAATGCGATTTAAGCGTGATTTAACTGTGATTTAAACATGATTTAAATCGCTACGTGGAGCTCCAACTTGAACAAAACTTAGTTAGTACATCGTCTCCAGGGAGAATCACAAAAAATCGAAACTTAGTGAAGGAAAAAGCATACCTGATGTGGTGCCGAGGTTGAACTGGTGGACACGGGTTAAAGTAATTTAAAACAGCTTGTGAAAGTCAGAGAACTATTTAAGTATGATTCAGATGCGATTTAAATGCGATTTAAGCGTGATTTAACTGTGATTTAAACATGATTTAAATCGCTTCGTGTAGCTCTCACTTGAACAGATACTTTTTGAACAGCTGAAATTTTTTAAAGTTTTTTAAATGAAAAATTAATTTTCAACTTTAATCGAGATATTCGACCTTTTTTTTTCAACCAATTCTTTTTCTTACTGTTAAAGTAATTCTAAACAGCTTCTGAAAAGGTTACAGAACGATTTAAGTGCGATTTAGATGCGATTTAAATGCGATTTAAGAGTGATTTAACCGTGATTTAAACATGATTTAAATCGCTACGTGTAGCTCTAACTTAAACAGATACTTTTTGAACAGATGAAATTTTTTTTAAGTTAAAAAAAAAAAACAATATTAATTTTTGACTTTAATCAAGATAATAAACCTTTTTTTTGTTCAACGAATACTTTTTTTACTGTTGAAGTAATTTTAAAGAGCTTCTGAAGAGGTTACAGAACGATTCAAGTGCGATTCAGATGCGATTTAGATGCGATTAAGATGCGATTTAAATGCGATTTAAGAGTGATTTAACTGTGATTTAAACATGATTTAAATCGCTACGTGGAGCTCCAACTTGAACAAAACTTAGTTAGTACATCGTCTCTAGGGAGAATCACAAAAAATCGAAACTTAGTGAAGGAAAAAGCATACTTGATGTGGTGCCGAGGTTGAACTGGTGGACACGGGTTAAAGTAATTTAAAACAGCTTGTGAAAGTCAGAGAACTATTTAAGTATGATTCAGATGCGATTTAAATGCGATTTAAGCGTGATTTAACTGTGATTTAAACATGATTTAAATCGCTACGTGTAGCTCTCGCTTGAACAGATACTTTTTGAACAGATGAAATTTTTTTTAAGTTTAAAAAAAAAAAACAATATTAATTTTTGACTTTAATCAAGATAATAAACCTTTTTTTTGTTCAACGAATACTTTTTTTACTGTTGAAGTAATTTTAAAGAGCTTCTGAAAAGGTTACAGAACGATTCAAGTGCGATTCAGATGCGATTTAGATGCGATTAAGATGCGATTTAAATGCGATTTAAGAGTGATTTAACTGTGATTTAAACATGATTTAAATCGCTACGTGTAGCTCTAACTTAAACAGATACTTTTTGAACAGATGAAATTTTTTTTAAGTTTAAAAAAAAAAAACAATATTAATTTTTGACTTTAATCAAGATAATAAACCTTTTTTTTGCTCAACGAATACTTTTTTTACTGTTGAAGTAATTTTAAAGAGCTTCTGAAAAGGTTACAGAACGATTCAAGTGCGATTCAGATGCGATTTAGATGCGATTAAGATGCGATTTAAATGCGATTTAAGCGTGATTTAACTGTGATTTAAACATGATTTAAATCGCTACGTGGAGCTCCAACTCGAACAAAACTTAGTTAGTACATCGTCTCCAGGGAGAATCACAAAAAATCGAAACTTAGTGAAGGAAAAAGCATACCTGATGTGGTGCCGAGGTTGAACTGGTGGACACGGGTTAAAGTA
The DNA here is from genome assembly GCA_038277355.1 of Encarsia formosa. Classification (NCBI taxonomy): domain Eukaryota; kingdom Metazoa; phylum Arthropoda; class Insecta; order Hymenoptera; family Aphelinidae; genus Encarsia; species Encarsia formosa. Next base: position 7,369,525 of record CM076184.1, on the reverse strand, counting down.
ATTTTAAACAGCTTGTGAAAGTCAGAGAACTATTTAAGTATGATTCAGATGCGATTTAAATGCGATTTAAGCGTGATTTAACTGTGATTTAAGCGTGATTTAAATCGCTTCGTGTAGCTCTCACTTGAACAGATACTTTTTGAACAGCTGAAATTTTTTAAAGTTTTTTAAATGAAAAATTAATTTTCAACTTTAATCGAGATATTCGACCTTTTTTTTTCAACCAATTCTTTTTCTTACTGTTAAAGTAATTCTAAACAGCTTCTGAAAAGGTTACAGAACGATTTAAGTGCGATTTAGATGCGATTTAAATGCGATTTAAGAGTGATTTAACCGTGATTTAAACATGATTTAAATCGCTACGTGTAGCTCTAACTTAAACAGATACTTTTTGAACAGATGAAATTTTTTTTAAGTTAAAAAAAAAAAACAATATTAATTTTTGACTTTAATCAAGATAATAAACCTTTTTTTTGTTCAACGAATACTTTTTTTACTGTTGAAGTAATTTTAAAGAGCTTCTGAAGAGGTTACAGAACGATTCAAGTGCGATTCAGATGCGATTTAGATGCGATTAAGATGCGATTTAAATGCGATTTAAGAGTGATTTAACTGTGATTTAAACATGATTTAAATCGCTACGTGGAGCTCCAACTTGAACAAAACTTAGTTAGTACATCGTCTCTAGGGAGAATCACAAAAAATCGAAACTTAGTGAAGGAAAAAGCATACCTGATGTGGTGCCGAGGTTGAACTGGTGGACACGGGTTAAAGTAATTTAAAACAGCTTGTGAAAGTCAGAGAACTATTTAAGTATGATTCAGATGCGATTTAAATGCGATTTAAGCGTGATTTAACTGTGATTTAAACATGATTTAAATCGCTACGTGTAGCTCTCGCTTGAACAGATACTTTTTGAACAGATGAAATTTTTTTTAAGTTTAAAAAAAAAAAACAATATTAATTTTTGACTTTAATCAAGATAATAAACCTTTTTTTTGTTCAACGAATACTTTTTTTACTGTTGAAGTAATTTTAAAGAGCTTCTGAAAAGGTTACAGAACGATTCAAGTGCGATTCAGATGCGATTTAGATGCGATTAAGATGCGATTTAAATGCGATTTAAGAGTGATTTAACTGTGATTTAAACATGATTTAAATCGCTACGTGTAGCTCTAACTTAAACAGATACTTTTTGAACAGATGAAATTTTTTTTAAGTTTAAAAAAAAAAACAATATTAATTTTTGACTTTAATCAAGATAATAAACCTTTTTTTTGCTCAACGAATACTTTTTTTACTGTTGAAGTAATTTTAAAGAGCTTCTGAAAAGGTTACAGAACGATTCAAGTGCGATTCAGATGCGATTTAGATGCGATTAAGATGCGATTTAAATGCGATTTAAGCGTGATTTAACTGTGATTTAAACATGATTTAAATCGCTACGTGGAGCTCCAACTCGAACAAAACTTAGTTAGTACATCGTCTCCAGGGAGAATCACAAAAAATCGAAACTTAGTGAAGGAAAAAGCATACCTGATGTGGTGCCGAGGTTGAACTGGTGGACACGGGTTAAAGTAATTTTAAACAGCTTGTGAAAGTCAGAGAACTATTTAAGTATGATTCAGATGCGATTTAAATGCGATTTAAGCGTGATTTAACTGTGATTTAAGCGTGATTTAACTGTGATTTAAACATGATTTAAATCGCTACGTGGAGCTCCAACTCGAACAAAACTTAGTTAGTACATCGTCTCCAGGGAGAATCACAAAAAATCGAAATTTAGTGAAGGAAAAAGCGTACCTGATGTGGTGCCGAGGTTGACCTGGTGGACACGAATTAAAGTAATTCTAAACAGCTTGTGAAAGTCAGAGAACTATTCAAGTGCGATTCAAGTGCGATTCAGATGCGATTCAGATGCGATTTAAATGCGATTTAAGCGTGATTTAACTGTGATTTAAACATGATTTAAATCGCTACGTGGAGCTCCAACTTGAACAAAACTTAGTTAGTACATCGTCTCCAGGGAGAATCACAAAAAATCGAAACTTAGTGAAGGAAAAAGGATACCTGATGTGGTGCCGAGGTTGAACTGGTGGACACGGGTTAAAGTAATTTTAAACAGCTTGTGAAAGTCAGAGAACTATTTAAGTATGATTCAGATGCGATTTAAATGCGATTTAAGCGTGATTTAACTGTGATTTAAACATGATTTAAATCGCTTCGTGTAGCTCTCACTTGAACAGATACTTTTTGAACAGCTGAAATTTTTTAAAGTTTTTTAAATGAAAAATTAATTTTCAACTTTAATCGAGATATTCGACCTTTTTTTTTCAACCAATTCTTTTTCTTACTGTTAAAGTAATTCTAAACAGCTTCTGAAAAGGTTACAGAACGATTTAAGTGCGATTTAGATGCGATTTAAATGCGATTTAAGAGTGATTTAACCGTGATTTAAACATGATTTAAATGGCTACGTGTAGCTCTAACTTAAACAGATACTTTTTGAACAGATGAAATTTTTTTTAAGTTAAAAAAAAAAAACAATATTAATTTTTGACTTTAATCAAGATAATAAACCTTTTTTTTGTTCAACGAATACTTTTTTTACTGTTGAAGTAATTTTAAAGAGCTTCTGAAAAGGTTACAGAACGATTCAAGTGCGATTCAGATGCGATTTAGATGCGATTAAGATGCGATTTAAATGCGATTTAAGAGTGATTTAACTGTGATTTAAACATGATTTAAATCGCTACGTGTAGCTCTCGCTTGAACAGATACTTTTTGAACAGATGAAATTTTTTTTAAGTTTAAAAAAAAAAAACAATATTAATTTTTGACTTTAATCAAGATAATAAACCTTTTTTTTGTTCAACGAATACTTTTTTTACTGTTGAAGTAATTTTAAAGAGCTTCTGAAAAGGTTACAGAACGATTCAAGTGCGATTCAGATGCGATTTAGATGCGATTAAGATGCGATTTAAATGCGATTTAAGAGTGATTTAACTGTGATTTAAACATGATTTAAATCGCTACGTGTAGCTCTAACTTAAACAGATACTTTTTGAACAGATGAAATTTTTTTTAAGTTTAAAAAAAAAAAACAATATTAATTTTTGACTTTAATCAAGATAATAAACCTTTTTTTTGCTCAACGAATACTTTTTTTACTGTTGAAGTAATTTTAAAGAGCTTCTGAAAAGGTTACAGAACGATTCAAGTGCGATTCAGATGCGATTTAGATGCGATTAAGATGCGATTTAAATGCGATTTAAGCGTGATTTAACTGTGATTTAAACATGATTTAAATCGCTACGTGGAGCTCCAACTCGAACAAAACTTAGTTAGTACATCGTCTCCAGGGAGAATCACAAAAAATCGAAACTTAGTGAAGGAAAAAGCATACCTGATGTGGTGCCGAGGTTGAACTGGTGGACACGGGTTAAAGTAATTTTAAACAGCTTGTGAAAGTCAGAGAACTATTTAAGTATGATTCAGATGCGATTTAAATGCGATTTAAGCGTGATTTAACTGTGATTTAAGCGTGATTTAACTGTGATTTAAACATGATTTAAATCGCTACGTGGAGCTCCAACTCGAACAAAACTTAGTTAGTACATCGTCTCCAGGGAGAATCACAAAAAATCGAAACTTAGTGAAGGAAAAAGCGTACCTGATGTGGTGCCGAGGTTGACCTGGTGGACACGAATTAAAGTAATTCTAAACAGCTTGTGAAAGTCAGAGAACTATTCAAGTGCGATTCAAGTGCGATTCAGATGCGATTCAGATGCGATTTAAATGCGATTTAAGCGTGATTTAACTGTGATTTAAACATGATTTAAATCGCTACGTGGAGCTCCAACTTGAACAAAACTTAGTTAGTACATCGTCTCCAGGGAGAATCACAAAAAATCGAAACTTAGTGAAGGAAAAAGCATACCTGATGTGGTGCCGAGGTTGAACTGGTGGACACGGGTTAAAGTAATTTAAAACAGCTTGTGAAAGTCAGAGAACTATTTAAGTATGATTCAGATGCGATTTAAATGCGATTTAAGCGTGATTTAACTGTGATTTAAACATGATTTAAATCGCTTCGTGTAGCTCTCACTTGAACAGATACTTTTTGAACAGCTGAAATTTTTTAAAGTTTTTTAAATGAAAAATTAATTTTCAACTTTAATCGAGATATTCGACCTTTTTTTTTCAACCAATTCTTTTTCTTACTGTTAAAGTAATTCTAAACAGCTTCTGAAAAGGTTACAGAACGATTTAAGTGCGATTTAGATGCGATTTAAATGCGATTTAAGAGTGATTTAACCGTGATTTAAACATGATTTAAATCGCTACGTGTAGCTCTAACTTAAACAGATACTTTTTGAACAGATGAAATTTTTTTTAAGTTAAAAAAAAAAAACAATATTAATTTTTGACTTTAATCAAGATAATAAACCTTTTTTTTGTTCAACGAATACTTTTTTTACTGTTGAAGTAATTTTAAAGAGCTTCTGAAGAGGTTACAGAACGATTCAAGTGCGATTCAGATGCGATTTAGATGCGATTAAGATGCGATTTAAATGCGATTTAAGAGTGATTTAACTGTGATTTAAACATGATTTAAATCGCTACGTGGAGCTCCAACTTGAACAAAACTTAGTTAGTACATCGTCTCTAGGGAGAATCACAAAAAATCGAAACTTAGTGAAGGAAAAAGCATACCTGATGTGGTGCCGAGGTTGAACTGGTGGACACGGGTTAAAGTAATTTAAAACAGCTTGTGAAAGTCAGAGAACTATTTAAGTATGATTCAGATGCGATTTAAATGCGATTTAAGCGTGATTTAACTGTGATTTAAACATGATTTAAATCGCTACGTGTAGCTCTCGCTTGAACAGATACTTTTTGAACAGATGAAATTTTTTTTAAGTTTAAAAAAAAAAAACAATATTAATTTTTGACTTTAATCAAGATAATAAACCTTTTTTTTGTTCAACGAATACTTTTTTTACTGTTGAAGTAATTTTAAAGAGCTTCTGAAAAGGTTACAGAACGATTCAAGTGCGATTCAGATGCGATTTAGATGCGATTAAGATGCGATTTAAATGCGATTTAAGAGTGATTTAACTGTGATTTAAACATGATTTAAATCGCTACGTGTAGCTCTAACTTAAACAGATACTTTTTGAACAGATGAAATTTTTTTTAAGTTTAAAAAAAAAAAACAATATTAATTTTTGACTTTAATCAAGATAATAAACCTTTTTTTTGCTCAACGAATACTTTTTTTACTGTTGAAGTAATTTTAAAGAGCTTCTGAAAAGGTTACAGAACGATTCAAGTGCGATTCAGATGCGATTTAGATGCGATTAAGATGCGATTTAAATGCGATTTAAGCGTGATTTAACTGTGATTTAAACATGATTTAAATCGCTACGTGGAGCTCCAACTCGAACAAAACTTAGTTAGTACATCGTCTCCAGGGAGAATCACAAAAAATCGAAACTTAGTGAAGGAAAAAGCATACCTGATGTGGTGCCGAGGTTGAACTGGTGGACACGGGTTAAAGTAATTTTAAACAGCTTGTGAAAGTCAGAGAACTATTTAAGTATGATTCAGATGCGATTTAAATGCGATTTAAGCGTGATTTAACTGTGATTTAAGCGTGATTTAACTGTGATTTAAACATGATTTAAATCGCTACGTGGAGCTCCAACTCGAACAAAACTTAGTTAGTACATCGTCTCCAGGGAGAATCACAAAAAATCGAAACTTAGTGAAGGAAAAAGCGTACCTGATGTGGTGCCGAGGTTGACCTGGTGGACACGAATTAAAGTAATTCTAAACAGCTTGTGAAAGTCAGAGAACTATTCAAGTGCGATTCAAGTGCGATTCAGATGCGATTAAGATGCGATTTAAATGCGATTTAAGCGTGATTTAACTGTGATTTAAACATGATTTAAATCGCTACGTGGAGCTCCAACTTGAACAAAACTTAGTTAGTACATCGTCTCCAGGGAGAATCACAAAAAATCGAAACTTAGTGAAGGAAAAAGCATACCTGATGTGGTGCCGAGGTTGAACTGGTGGACACGGGTTAAAGTAATTTAAAACAGCTTGTGAAAGTCAGAGAACTATTTAAGTATGATTCAGATGCGATTTAAATGCGATTTAAGCGTGATTTAACTGTGATTTAAACATGATTTAAATCGCTTCGTGTAGCTCTCACTTGAACAGATACTTTTTGAACAGCTGAAATTTTTTAAAGTTTTTTAAATGAAAAATTAATTTTCAACTTTAATCGAGATATTCGACCTTTTTTTTTCAACCAATTCTTTTTCTTACTGTTAAAGTAATTCTAAACAGCTTCTGAAAAGGTTACAGAACGATTTAAGTGCGATTTAGATGCGATTTAAATGCGATTTAAGAGTGATTTAACCGTGATTTAAACATGATTTAAATGGCTACGTGTAGCTCTAACTTAAACAGATACTTTTTGAACAGATGAAATTTTTTTTAAGTTAAAAAAAAAAAACAATATTAATTTTTGACTTTAATCAAGATAATAAACCTTTTTTTTGTTCAACGAATACTTTTTTTACTGTTGAAGTAATTTTAAAGAGCTTCTGAAAAGGTTACAGAACGATTCAAGTGCGATTCAGATGCGATTTAGATGCGATTAAGATGCGATTTAAATGCGATTTAAGAGTGATTTAACTGTGATTTAAACATGATTTAAATCGCTACGTGTAGCTCTCGCTTGAACAGATACTTTTTGAACAGATGAAATTTTTTTTAAGTTTAAAAAAAAAAAACAATATTAATTTTTGACTTTAATCAAGATAATAAACCTTTTTTTTGTTCAACGAATACTTTTTTTACTGTTGAAGTAATTTTAAAGAGCTTCTGAAAAGGTTACAGAACGATTCAAGTGCGATTCAGATGCGATTTAGATGCGATTAAGATGCGATTTAAATGCGATTTAAGAGTGATTTAACTGTGATTTAAACATGATTTAAATCGCTACGTGTAGCTCTAACTTAAACAGATACTTTTTGAACAGATGAAATTTTTTTTAAGTTTAAAAAAAAAAAACAATATTAATTTTTGACTTTAATCAAGATAATAAACCTTTTTTTTGCTCAACGAATACTTTTTTTACTGTTGAAGTAATTTTAAAGAGCTTCTGAAAAGGTTACAGAACGATTCAAGTGCGATTCAGATGCGATTTAGATGCGATTAAGATGCGATTTAAATGCGATTTAAGCGTGATTTAACTGTGATTTAAACATGATTTAAATCGCTACGTGGAGCTCCAACTCGAACAAAACTTAGTTAGTACATCGTCTCCAGGGAGAATCACAAAAAATCGAAACTTAGTGAAGGAAAAAGCATACCTGATGTGGTGCCGAGGTTGAACTGGTGGACACGGGTTAAAGTAATTTTAAACAGCTTGTGAAAGTCAGAGAACTATTTAAGTATGATTCAGATGCGATTTAAATGCGATTTAAGCGTGATTTAACTGTGATTTAAGCGTGATTTAACTGTGATTTAAACATGATTTAAATCGCTACGTGGAGCTCCAACTCGAACAAAACTTAGTTAGTACATCGTCTCCAGGGAGAATCACAAAAAATCGAAACTTAGTGAAGGAAAAAGCGTACCTGATGTGGTGCCGAGGTTGACCTGGTGGACACGAATTAAAGTAATTCTAAACAGCTTGTGAAAGTCAGAGAACTATTCAAGTGCGATTCAAGTGCGATTCAGATGCGATTCAGATGCGATTTAAATGCGATTTAAGCGTGATTTAACTGTGATTTAAACATGATTTAAATCGCTACGTGGAGCTCCAACTTGAACAAAACTTAGTTAGTACATCGTCTCCAGGGAGAATCACAAAAAATCGAAACTTAGTGAAGGAAAAAGCATACCTGATGTGGTGCCGAGGTTGAACTGGTGGACACGGGTTAAAGTAATTTAAAACAGCTTGTGAAAGTCAGAGAACTATTTAAGTATGATTCAGATGCGATTTAAATGCGATTTAAGCGTGATTTAACTGTGATTTAAACATGATTTAAATCGCTTCGTGTAGCTCTCACTTGAACAGATACTTTTTGAACAGCTGAAATTTTTTAAAGTTTTTTAAATGAAAAATTAATTTTCAACTTTAATCGAGATATTCGACCTTTTTTTTTCAACCAATTCTTTTTCTTACTGTTAAAGTAATTCTAAACAGCTTCTGAAAAGGTTACAGAACGATTTAAGTGCGATTTAGATGCGATTTAAATGCGATTTAAGAGTGATTTAACCGTGATTTAAACATGATTTAAATCGCTACGTGTAGCTCTAACTTAAACAGATACTTTTTGAACAGATGAAATTTTTTTTAAGTTAAAAAAAAAAAACAATATTAATTTTTGACTTTAATCAAGATAATAAACCTTTTTTTTGTTCAACGAATACTTTTTTTACTGTTGAAGTAATTTTAAAGAGCTTCTGAAGAGGTTACAGAACGATTCAAGTGCGATTCAGATGCGATTTAGATGCGATTAAGATGCGATTTAAATGCGATTTAAGAGTGATTTAACTGTGATTTAAACATGATTTAAATCGCTACGTGGAGCTCCAACTTGAACAAAACTTAGTTAGTACATCGTCTCTAGGGAGAATCACAAAAAATCGAAACTTAGTGAAGGAAAAAGCATACCTGATGTGGTGCCGAGGTTGAACTGGTGGACACGGGTTAAAGTAATTTAAAACAGCTTGTGAAAGTCAGAGAACTATTTAAGTATGATTCAGATGCGATTTAAATGCGATTTAAGCGTGATTTAACTGTGATTTAAACATGATTTAAATCGCTACGTGTAGCTCTCGCTTGAACAGATACTTTTTGAACAGATGAAATTTTTTTTAAGTTTAAAAAAAAAAAACAATATTAATTTTTGACTTTAATCAAGATAATAAACCTTTTTTTTGTTCAACGAATACTTTTTTTACTGTTGAAGTAATTTTAAAGAGCTTCTGAAAAGGTTACAGAACGATTCAAGTGCGATTCAGATGCGATTTAGATGCGATTAAGATGCGATTTAAATGCGATTTAAGAGTGATTTAACTGTGATTTAAACATGATTTAAATCGCTACGTGTAGCTCTAACTTAAACAGATACTTTTTGAACAGATGAAATTTTTTTTAAGTTTAAAAAAAAAAAACAATATTAATTTTTGACTTTAATCAAGATAATAAACCTTTTTTTTGCTCAACGAATACTTTTTTTACTGTTGAAGTAATTTTAAAGAGCTTCTGAAAAGGTTACAGAACGATTCAAGTGCGATTCAGATGCGATTTAGATGCGATTAAGATGCGATTTAAATGCGATTTAAGCGTGATTTAACTGTGATTTAAACATGATTTAAATCGCTACGTGGAGCTCCAACTCGAACAAAACTTAGTTAGTACATCGTCTCCAGGGAGAATCACAAAAAATCGAAACTTAGTGAAGGAAAAAGCATACCTGATGTGGTGCCGAGGTTGAACTGGTGGACACGGGTTAAAGTAATTTTAAACAGCTTGTGAAAGTCAGAGAACTATTTAAGTATGATTCAGATGCGATTTAAATGCGATTTAAGCGTGATTTAACTGTGATTTAAGCGTGATTTAACTGTGATTTAAACATGATTTAAATCGCTACGTGGAGCTCCAACTCGAACAAAACTTAGTTAGTACATCGTCTCCAGGGAGAATCACAAAAAATCGAAACTTAGTGAAGGAAAAAGCGTACCTGATGTGGTGCCGAGGTTGACCTGGTGGACACGAATTAAAGTAATTCTAAACAGCTTGTGAAAGTCAGAGAACTATTCAAGTGCGATTCAAGTGCGATTCAGATGCGATTCAGATGCGATTTAAATGCGATTTAAGCGTGATTTAACTGTGATTTAAACATGATTTAAATCGCTACGTGGAGCTCCAACTTGAACAAAACTTAGTTAGTACATCGTCTCCAGGGAGAATCACAAAAAATCGAAACTTAGTGAAGGAAAAAGCATACCTGATGTGGTGCCGAGGTTGAACTGGTGGACACGGGTTAAAGTAATTTAAAACAGCTTGTGAAAGTCAGAGAACTATTTAAGTATGATTCAGATGCGATTTAAATGCGATTTAAGCGTGATTTAACTGTGATTTAAACATGATTTAAATCGCTTCGTGTAGCTCTCACTTGAACAGATACTTTTTGAACAGCTGAAATTTTTTAAAGTTTTTTAAATGAAAAATTAATTTTCAACTTTAATCGAGATATTCGACCTTTTTTTTTCAACCAATTCTTTTTCTTACTGTTAAAGTAATTCTAAACAGCTTCTGAAAAGGTTACAGAACGATTTAAGTGCGATTTAGATGCGATTTAAATGCGATTTAAGAGTGATTTAACCGTGATTTAAACATGATTTAAATGGCTACGTGTAGCTCTAACTTAAACAGATACTTTTTGAACAGATGAAATTTTTTTTAAGTTAAAAAAAAAAAACAATATTAATTTTTGACTTTAATCAAGATAATAAACCTTTTTTTTGTTCAACGAATACTTTTTTTACTGTTGAAGTAATTTTAAAGAGCTTCTGAAGAGGTTACAGAACGATTCAAGTGCGATTCAGATGCGATTTAGATGCGATTAAGATGCGATTTAAATGCGATTTAAGAGTGATTTAACTGTGATTTAAACATGATTTAAATCGCTACGTGGAGCTCCAACTTGAACAAAACTTAGTTAGTACATCGTCTCTAGGGAGAATCACAAAAAATCGAAACTTAGTGAAGGAAAAAGCATACCTGATGTGGTGCCGAGGTTGAACTGGTGGACACGGGTTAAAGTAATTTAAAACAGCTTGTGAAAGTCAGAGAACTATTTAAGTATGATTCAGATGCGATTTAAATGCGATTTAAGCGTGATTTAACTGTGATTTAAACATGATTTAAATCGCTACGTGTAGCTCTCGCTTGAACAGATACTTTTTGAACAGATGAAATTTTTTTTAAGTTTAAAAAAAAAAAACAATATTAATTTTTGACTTTAATCAAGATAATAAACCTTTTTTTTGTTCAACGAATACTTTTTTTACTGTTGAAGTAATTTTAAAGAGCTTCTGAAAAGGTTACAGAACGATTCAAGTGCGATTCAGATGCGATTTAGATGCGATTAAGATGCGATTTAAATGCGATTTAAGAGTGATTTAACTGTGATTTAAACATGATTTAAATCGCTACGTGTAGCTCTAACTTAAACAGATACTTTTTGAACAGATGAAATTTTTTTTAAGTTTAAAAAAAAAAAACAATATTAATTTTTGACTTTAATCAAGATAATAAACCTTTTTTTTGCTCAACGAATACTTTTTTTACTGTTGAAGTAATTTTAAAGAGCTTCTGAAAAGGTTACAGAACGATTCAAGTGCGATTCAGATGCGATTTAGATGCGATTAAGATGCGATTTAAATGCGATTTAAGCGTGATTTAACTGTGATTTAAACATGATTTAAATCGCTACGTGGAGCTCCAACTCGAACAAAACTTAGTTAGTACATCGTCTCCAGGGAGAATCACAAAAAATCGAAACTTAGTGAAGGAAAAAGCATACCTGATGTGGTGCCGAGGTTGAACTGGTGGACACGGGTTAAAGTAATTTTAAACAGCTTGTGAAAGTCAGAGAACTATTTAAGTATGATTCAGATGCGATTTAAATGCGATTTAAGCGTGATTTAACTGTGATTTAAGCGTGATTTAACTGTGATTTAAACATGATTTAAATCGCTACGTGGAGCTCCAACTCGAACAAAACTTAGTTAGTACATCGTCTCCAGGGAGAATCACAAAAAATCGAAACTTAGTGAAGGAAAAAGCGTACCTGATGTGGTGCCGAGGTTGACCTGGTGGACACGAATTAAAGTAATTCTAAACAGCTTGTGAAAGTCAGAGAACTATTCAAGTGCGATTCAAGTGCGATTCAGATGCGATTCAGATGCGATTTAAATGCGATTTAAGCGTGATTTAACTGTGATTTAAACATGATTTAAATCGCTACGTGGAGCTCCAACTTGAACAAAACTTAGTTAGTACATCGTCTCCAGGGAGAATCACAAAAAATCGAAACTTAGTGAAGGAAAAAGCATACCTGATGTGGTGCCGAGGTTGAACTGGTGGACACGGGTTAAAGTAATTTAAAACAGCTTGTGAAAGTCAGAGAACTATTTAAGTATGATTCAGATGCGATTTAAATGCGATTTAAGCGTGATTTAACTGTGATTTAAACATGATTTAAATCGCTTCGTGTAGCTCTCACTTGAACAGATACTTTTTGAACAGCTGAAATTTTTTAAAGTTTTTTAAATGAAAAATTAATTTTCAACTTTAATCGAGATATTCGACCTTTTTTTTTCAACCAATTCTTTTTCTTACTGTTAAAGTAATTCTAAACAGCTTCTGAAAAGGTTACAGAACGATTTAAGTGCGATTTAGATGCGATTTAAATGCGATTTAAGAGTGATTTAACCGTGATTTAAACATGATTTAAATGGCTACGTGTAGCTCTAACTTAAACAGATACTTTTTGAACAGATGAAATTTTTTTTAAGTTAAAAAAAAAAAACAATATTAATTTTTGACTTTAATCAAGATAATAAACCTTTTTTTTGTTCAACGAATACTTTTTTTACTGTTGAAGTAATTTTAAAGAGCTTCTGAAAAGGTTACAGAACGATTCAAGTGCGATTCAGATGCGATTTAGATGCGATTAAGATGCGATTTAAATGCGATTTAAGAGTGATTTAACTGTGATTTAAACATGATTTAAATCGCTACGTGGAGCTCCAACTCGAACAAAACTTAGTTAGTACATCGTCTCCAGGGAGAATCACAAAAAATCGAAACTTAGTGAAGGAAAAAGCATACCTGATGTGGTGCCGAGGTTGAACTGGTGGACACGGGTTAAAGTAATTTTAAACAGCTTGTGAAAGTCAGAGAACTATTTAAGTATGATTCAGATGCGATTTAAATGCAATTTAAGCGTGATTTAACTGTGATTTAAGCGTGATTTAACTGTGATTTAAACATGATTTAAATCGCTACGTGGAGCTCCAACTCGAACAAAACTTAGTTAGTACATCGTCTCCAGGGAGAATCACAAAAAATCGAAACTTAGTGAAGGAAAAAGCGTACCTGATGTGGTGCCGAGGTTGAACTGGTGGACACGGGTTAAAGTAATTTAAAACAGCTTGTGAAAGTCAGAGAACTATTTAAGTATGATTCAGATGCGATTTAAATGCGATTTAAGCGTGATTTAACTGTGATTTAAACATGATTTAAATCGCTACGTGTAGCTCTCGCTTGAACAGATACTTTTTGAACAGATGAAATTTTTTTTAAGTTTAAAAAAAAAAAACAATATTAATTTTTGACTTTAATCAAGATAATAAACCTTTTTTTTGTTCAACGAATACTTTTTTTACTGTTGAAGTAATTTTAAAGAGCTTCTGAAAAGGTTACAGAACGATTCAAGTGCGATTCAGATGCGATTTAGATGCGATTAAGATGCGATTTAAATGCGATTTAAGAGTGATTTAACTGTGATTTAAACATGATTTAAATCGCTACGTGTAGCTCTAACTTAAACAGATACTTTTTGAACAGATGAAATTTTTTTTAAGTTTAAAAAAAAAAAACAATATTAATTTTTGACTTTAATCAAGATAATAAACCTTTTTTTTGCTCAACGAATACTTTTTTTACTGTTGAAGTAATTTTAAAGAGCTTCTGAAAAGGTTACAGAACGATTCAAGTGCGATTCAGATGCGATTTAGATGCGATTAAGATGCGATTTAAATGCGATTTAAGCGTGATTTAACTGTGATTTAAACATGATTTAAATCGCTACGTGGAGCTCCAACTCGAACAAAACTTAGTTAGTACATCGTCTCCAGGGAGAATCACAAAAAATCGAAACTTAGTGAAGGAAAAAGCATACCTGATGTGGTGCCGAGGTTGAACTGGTGGACACGGGTTAAAGTAATTTTAAACAGCTTGTGAAAGTCAGAGAACTATTTAAGTATGATTCAGATGCGATTTAAATGCGATTTAAGCGTGATTTAACTGTGATTTAAACATGATTTAAATCGCTTCGTGTAGCTCTCACTTGAACAGATACTTTTTGAACAGCTGAAATTTTTTAAAGTTTTTTAAATGAAAAATTAATTTTCAACTTTAATCGAGATATTCGACCTTTTTTTTTCAACCAATTCTTTTTCTTACTGTTAAAGTAATTCTAAACAGCTTCTGAAAAGGTTACAGAACGATTTAAGTGCGATTTAGATGCGATTTAAATGCGATTTAAGAGTGATTTAACCGTGATTTAAACATGATTTAAATCGCTACGTGTAGCTCTAACTTAAACAGATACTTTTTGAACAGATGAAATTTTTTTTAAGTTAAAAAAAAAAAACAATATTAATTTTTGACTTTAATCAAGATAATAAACCTTTTTTTTGTTCAACGAATACTTTTTTTACTGTTGAAGTAATTTTAAAGAGCTTCTGAAGAGGTTACAGAACGATTCAAGTGCGATTCAGATGCGATTTAGATGCGATTAAGATGCGATTTAAATGCGATTTAAGAGTGATTTAACTGTGATTTAAACATGATTTAAATCGCTACGTGGAGCTCCAACTTGAACAAAACTTAGTTAGTACATCGTCTCTAGGGAGAATCACAAAAAATCGAAACTTAGTGAAGGAAAAAGCATACCTGATGTGGTGCCGAGGTTGAACTGGTGGACACGGGTTAAAGTAATTTAAAACAGCTTGTGAAAGTCAGAGAACTATTTAAGTATGATTCAGATGCGATTTAAATGCGATTTAAGCGTGATTTAACTGTGATTTAAACATGATTTAAATCGCTACGTGTAGCTCTCGCTTGAACAGATACTTTTTGAACAGATGAAATTTTTTTTAAGTTTAAAAAAAAAAAACAATATTAATTTTTGACTTTAATCAAGATAATAAACCTTTTTTTTGTTCAACGAATACTTTTTTTACTGTTGAAGTAATTTTAAAGAGCTTCTGAAAAGGTTACAGAACGATTCAAGTGCGATTCAGATGCGATTTAGATGCGATTAAGATGCGATTTAAATGCGATTTAAGAGTGATTTAACTGTGATTTAAACATGATTTAAATCGCTACGTGTAGCTCTAACTTAAACAGATACTTTTTGAACAGATGAAATTTTTTTTAAGTTTAAAAAAAAAAAACAATATTAATTTTTGACTTTAATCAAGATAATAAACCTTTTTTTTGCTCAACGAATACTTTTTTTACTGTTGAAGTAATTTTAAAGAGCTTCTGAAAAGGTTACAGAACGATTCAAGTGCGATTCAGATGCGATTTAGATGCGATTAAGATGCGATTTAAATGCGATTTAAGAGTGATTTAACTGTGATTTAAACATGATTTAAATCGCTACGTGGAGCTCCAACTCGAACAAAACTTAGTTAGTACATCGTCTCCAGGGAGAATCACAAAAAATCGAAACTTAGTGAAGGAAAAAGCATACCTGATGTGGTGCCGAGGTTGAACTGGTGGACACGGGTTAAAGTAATTTAAAACAGCTTGTGAAAGTCAGAGAACTATTTAAGTATGATTCAGATGCGATTTAAATGCGATTTAAGCGTGATTTAACTGTGATTTAAACATAATTTAAATCGCTTCGTGTAGCTCTCACTTGAACAGATACTTTTTGAACAGCTGAAATTTTTTAAAGTTTTTTAAATGAAAAATTAATTTTCAACTTTAATCGAGATATTCGACCTTTTTTTTTCAACCAATTCTTTTTCTTACTGTTAAAGTAATTCTAAACAGCTTCTGAAAAGGTTACAGAACGATTTAAGTGCGATTTAGATGCGATTTAAATGCGATTTAAGAGTGATTTAACCGTGATTTAAACATGATTTAAATGGCTACGTGTAGCTCTAACTTAAACAGATACTTTTTGAACAGATGAAATTTTTTTTAAGTTAAAAAAAAAAAACAATATTAATTTTTGACTTTAATCAAGATAATAAACCTTTTTTTTGTTCAACGAATACTTTTTTTACTGTTGAAGTAATTTTAAAGAGCTTCTGAAAAGGTTACAGAACGATTCAAGTGCGATTCAGATGCGATTTAGATGCGATTAAGATGCGATTTAAATGCGATTTAAGAGTGATTTAACTGTGATTTAAACATGATTTAAATCGCTACGTGTAGCTCTCGCTTGAACAGATACTTTTTGAACAGATGAAATTTTTTTTAAGTTTAAAAAAAAAAAACAATATTAATTTTTGACTTTAATCAAGATAATAAACCTTTTTTTTGTTCAACGAATACTTTTTTTACTGTTGAAGTAATTTTAAAGAGCTTCTGAAAAGGTTACAGAACGATTCAAGTGCGATTCAGATGCGATTTAGATGCGATTAAGATGCGATTTAAATGCGATTTAAGAGTGATTTAACTGTGATTTAAACATGATTTAAATCGCTACGTGGAGCTCCAACTTGAACAAAACTTAGTTAGTACATCGTCTCTAGGGAGAATCACAAAAAATCGAAACTTAGTGAAGGAAAAAGCATACCTGATGTGGTGCCGAGGTTGAACTGGTGGACACGGGTTAAAGTAATTTAAAACAGCTTGTGAAAGTCAGAGAACTATTTAAGTATGATTCAGATGCGATTTAAATGCGATTTAAGCGTGATTTAACTGTGATTTAAACATGATTTAAATCGCTACGTGTAGCTCTCGCTTGAACAGATACTTTTTGAACAGATGAAATTTTTTTTAAGTTTAAAAAAAAAAAACAATATTAATTTTTGACTTTAATCAAGATAATAAACCTTTTTTTTGTTCAACGAATACTTTTTTTACTGTTGAAGTAATTTTAAAGAGCTTCTGAAAAGGTTACAGAACGATTCAAGTGCGATTCAGATGCGATTTAGATGCGATTAAGATGCGATTTAAATGCGATTTAAGAGTGATTTAACTGTGATTTAAACATGATTTAAATCGCTACGTGTAGCTCTAACTTAAACAGATACTTTTTGAACAGATGAAATTTTTTTTAAGTTTAAAAAAAAAAAACAATATTAATTTTTGACTTTAATCAAGATAATAAACCTTTTTTTTGCTCAACGAATACTTTTTTTACTGTTGAAGTAATTTTAAAGAGCTTCTGAAAAGGTTACAGAACGATTCAAGTGCGATTCAGATGCGATTTAGATGCGATTAAGATGCGATTTAAATGCGATTTAAGCGTGATTTAACTGTGATTTAAACATGATTTAAATCGCTACGTGGAGCTCCAACTCGAACAAAACTTAGTTAGTACATCGTCTCCAGGGAGAATCACAAAAAATCGAAACTTAGTGAAGGAAAAAGCATACCTGATGTGGTGCCGAGGTTGAACTGGTGGACACGGGTTAAAGTAATTTTAAACAGCTTGTGAAAGTCAGAGAACTATTTAAGTATGATTCAGATGCGATTTAAATGCGATTTAAGCGTGATTTAACTGTGATTTAAGCGTGATTTAACTGTGATTTAAACATGATTTAAATCGCTACGTGGAGCTCCAACTCGAACAAAACTTAGTTAGTACATCGTCTCCAGGGAGAATCACAAAAAATCGAAACTTAGTGAAGGAAAAAGCGTACCTGATGTGGTGCCGAGGTTGACCTGGTGGACACGAATTAAAGTAATTCTAAACAGCTTGTGAAAGTCAGAGAACTATTCAAGTGCGATTCAAGTGCGATTCAGATGCGATTCAGATGCGATTTAAATGCGATTTAAGCGTGATTTAACTGTGATTTAAACATGATTTAAATCGCTACGTGGAGCTCCAACTTGAACAAAACTTAGTTAGTACATCGTCTCCAGGGAGAATCACAAAAAATCGAAACTTAGTGAAGGAAAAAGCATACCTGATGTGGTGCCGAGGTTGAACTGGTGGACACGGGTTAAAGTAATTTAAAACAGCTTGTGAAAGTCAGAGAACTATTTAAGTATGATTCAGATGCGATTTAAATGCGATTTAAGCGTGATTTAACTGTGATTTAAACATGATTTAAATCGCTTCGTGTAGCTCTCACTTGAACAGATACTTTTTGAACAGCTGAAATTTTTAAAAGTTTTTTAAATGAAAAATTAATTTTCAACTTTAATCGAGATATTCGACCTTTTTTTTTCAACCAATTCTTTTTCTTACTGTTAAAGTAATTCTAAACAGCTTCTGAAAAGGTTACAGAACGATTTAAGTGCGATTTAGATGCGATTTAAATGCGATTTAAGAGTGATTTAACCGTGATTTAAACATGATTTAAATGGCTACGTGTAGCTCTAACTTAAACAGATACTTTTTGAACAGATGAAATTTTTTTTAAGTTAAAAAAAAAAAACAATATTAATTTTTGACTTTAATCAAGATAATAAACCTTTTTTTTGTTCAACGAATACTTTTTTTACTGTTGAAGTAATTTTAAAGAGCTTCTGAAAAGGTTACAGAACGATTCAAGTGCGATTCAGATGCGATTTAGATGCGATTAAGATGCGATTTAAATGCGATTTAAGAGTGATTTAACTGTGATTTAAACATGATTTAAATCGCTACGTGTAGCTCTCGCTTGAACAGATACTTTTTGAACAGATGAAATTTTTTTTAAGTTTAAAAAAAAAAAACAATATTAATTTTTGACTTTAATCAAGATAATAAACCTTTTTTTTGTTCAACGAATACTTTTTTTACTGTTGAAGTAATTTTAAAGAGCTTCTGAAAAGGTTACAGAACGATTCAAGTGCGATTCAGATGCGATTTAGATGCGATTAAGATGCGATTTAAATGCGATTTAAGAGTGATTTAACCGTGATTTAAACATGATTTAAATCGCTACGTGTAGCTCTAACTTAAACAGATACTTTTTGAACAGATGAAATTTTTTTTAAGTTAAAAAAAAAAAAACAATATTAATTTTTGACTTTAATCAAGATAATAAACCTTTTTTTTGCTCAACGAATACTTTTTTTACTGTTGAAGTAATTTTAAAGAGCTTCTGAAAAGGTTACAGAACGATTCAAGTGCGATTCAGATGCGATTTAGATGCGATTAAGATGCGATTTAAATGCGATTTAAGCGTGATTTAACTGTGATTTAAACATGATTTAAATCGCTACGTGGAGCTCCAACTCGAACAAAACTTAGTTAGTACATCGTCTCCAGGGAGAATCACAAAAAATCGAAACTTAGTGAAGGAAAAAGCATACCTGATGTGGTGCCGAGGTTGAACTGGTGGACACGGGTTAAAGTAATTTTAAACAACTTGTGAAAGTCAGAGAACTATTTAAGTATGATTCAGATGCGATTTAAATGCGATTTAAGCGTGATTTAACTGTGATTTAAGCGTGATTTAACTGTGATTTAAACATGATTTAAATCGCTACGTGGAGCTCCAACTCGAACAAAACTTAGTTAGTACATCGTCTCCAGGGAGAATCACAAAAAATCGAAACTTAGTGAAGGAAAAAGCGTACCTGATGTGGTGCCGAGGTTGACCTGGTGGACACGAATTAAAGTAATTCTAAACAGCTTGTGAAAGTCAGAGAACTATTCAAGTGCGATTCAAGTGCGATTCAGATGCGATTCAGATGCGATTTAAATGCGATTTAAGCGTGATTTAACTGTGATTTAAACATGATTTAAATCGCTACGTGGAGCTCCAACTTGAACAAAACTTAGTTAGTACATCGTCTCCAGGGAGAATCACAAAAAATCGAAACTTAGTGAAGGAAAAAGCATACCTGATGTGGTGCCGAGGTTGAACTGGTGGACACGGGTTAAAGTAATTTAAAACAGCTTGTGAAAGTCAGAGAACTATTTAAGTATGATTCAGATGCGATTTAAATGCGATTTAAGCGTGATTTAACTGTGATTTAAACATGATTTAAATCGCTTCGTGTAGCTCTCACTTGAACAGATACTTTTTGAACAGCTGAAATTTTTTAAAGTTTTTTAAATGAAAAATTAATTTTCAACTTTAATCGAGATATTCGACCTTTTTTTTTCAACCAATTCTTTTTCTTACTGTTAAAGTAATTCTAAACAGCTTCTGAAAAGGTTACAGAACGATTTAAGTGCGATTTAGATGCGATTTAAATGCGATTTAAGAGTGATTTAACCGTGATTTAAACATGATTTAAATGGCTACGTGTAGCTCTAACTTAAACAGATACTTTTTGAACAGATGAAATTTTTTTTAAGTTAAAAAAAAAAAACAATATTAATTTTTGACTTTAATCAAGATAATAAACCTTTTTTTTGTTCAACGAATACTTTTTTTACTGTTGAAGTAATTTTAAAGAGCTTCTGAAAAGGTTACAGAACGATTCAAGTGCGATTCAGATGCGATTTAGATGCGATTAAGATGCGATTTAAATGCGATTTAAGCGTGATTTAACTGTGATTTAAACATGATTTAAATCGCTACGTGGAGCTCCAACTCGAACAAAACTTAGTTAGTACATCGTCTCCAGGGAGAATCACAAAAAATCGAAACTTAGTGAAGGAAAAAGCGTACCTGATGTGGTGCCGAGGTTGACCTGGTGGACACGAATTAAAGTAATTCTAAACAGCTTGTGAAAGTCAGAGAACTATTCAAGTGCGATTCAAGTGCGATTCAGATGCGATTCAGATGCGATTTAAATGCGATTCAAGCGTGATTTAACTGTGATTTAAACATGATTTAAATCGCTACGTGGAGCTCCAACTTGAACAAAACTTAGTTAGTACATCGTCTCCAGGGAGAATCACAAAAAATCGAAACTTAGTGAAGGAAAAAGCATACCTGAAGTGGTGCCGAGGTTGAACTGGTGGACACGGGTTAAAGTAATTTTAAACAGCTTGTGAAAGTCAGAGAACTATTTAAGTATGATTCAGATGCGATTTAAATGCGATTTAAGCGTGATTTAACTGTGATTTAAGCGTGATTTAAATCGCTTCGTGTAGCTCTCACTTGAACAGATACTTTTTGAACAGCTGAAATTTTTTAAAGTTTTTTAAATGAAAAATTAATTTTCAACTTTAATCGAGATATTCGACCTTTTTTTTTCAACCAATTCTTTTTCTTACTGTTAAAGTAATTCTAAACAGCTTCTGAAAAGGTTACAGAACGATTTAAGTGCGATTTAGATGCGATTTAAATGCGATTTAAGAGTGATTTAACCGTGATTTAAACATGATTTAAATCGCTACGTGTAGCTCTAACTTAAACAGATACTTTTTGAACAGATGAAATTTTTTTTAAGTTAAAAAAAAAAAACAATATTAATTTTTGACTTTAATCAAGATAATAAACCTTTTTTTTGTTCAACGAATACTTTTTTTACTGTTGAAGTAATTTTAAAGAGCTTCTGAAGAGGTTACAGAACGATTCAAGTGCGATTCAGATGCGATTTAGATGCGATTAAGATGCGATTTAAATGCGATTTAAGAGTGATTTAACTGTGATTTAAACATGATTTAAATCGCTACGTGGAGCTCCAACTTGAACAAAACTTAGTTAGTACATCGTCTCTAGGGAGAATCACAAAAAATCGAAACTTAGTGAAGGAAAAAGCATACCTGATGTGGTGCCGAGGTTGAACTGGTGGACACGGGTTAAAGTAATTTAAAACAGCTTGTGAAAGTCAGAGAACTATTTAAGTATGATTCAGATGCGATTTAAATGCGATTTAAGCGTGATTTAACTGTGATTTAAACATGATTTAAATCGCTACGTGTAGCTCTCGCTTGAACAGATACTTTTTGAACAGCTGAAATTTTTTAAAGTTTTTTAAATGAAAAATTAATTTTCAACTTTAATCGAGATATTCGACCTTTTTTTTTCAACCAATTCTTTTTCTTACTGTTAAAGTAATTCTAAACAGCTTCTGAAAAGGTTACAGAACGATTTAAGTGCGATTTAGATGCGATTTAAATGCGATTTAAGAGTGATTTAACCGTGATTTAAACATGATTTAAATCGCTACGTGTAGCTCTAACTTAAACAGATACTTTTTGAACAGATGAAATTTTTTTTAAGTTAAAAAAAAAAAACAATATTAATTTTTGACTTTAATCAAGATAATAAACCTTTTTTTTGTTCAACGAATACTTTTTTTACTGTTGAAGTAATTTTAAAGAGCTTCTGAAGAGGTTACAGAACGATTCAAGTGCGATTCAGATGCGATTTAGATGCGATTAAGATGCGATTTAAATGCGATTTAAGAGTGATTTAACTGTGATTTAAACATGATTTAAATCGCTACGTGGAGCTCCAACTTGAACAAAACTTAGTTAGTACATCGTCTCTAGGGAGAATCACAAAAAATCGAAACTTAGTGAAGGAAAAAGCATACCTGATGTGGTGCCGAGGTTGAACTGGTGGACACGGGTTAAAGTAATTTAAAACAGCTTGTGAAAGTCAGAGAACTATTTAAGTATGATTCAGATGCGATTTAAATGCGATTTAAGCGTGATTTAACTGTGATTTAAACATGATTTAAATCGCTACGTGTAGCTCTCGCTTGAACAGATACTTTTTGAACAGATGAAATTTTTTTTAAGTTTAAAAAAAAAAAACAATATTAATTTTTGACTTTAATCAAGATAATAAACCTTTTTTTTGTTCAACGAATACTTTTTTTACTGTTGAAGTAATTTTAAAGAGCTTCTGAAAAGGTTACAGAACGATTCAAGTGCGATTCAGATGCGATTTAGATGCGATTAAGATGCGATTTAAATGCGATTTAAGAGTGATTTAACTGTGATTTAAACATGATTTAAATCGCTACGTGTAGCTCTAACTTAAACAGATACTTTTTGAACAGATGAAATTTTTTTTAAGTTTAAAAAAAAAAAACAATATTAATTTTTGACTTTAATCAAGATAATAAACCTTTTTTTTGCTCAACGAATACTTTTTTTACTGTTGAAGTAATTTTAAAGAGCTTCTGAAAAGGTTACAGAACGATTCAAGTGCGATTCAGATGCGATTTAGATGCGATTAAGATGCGATTTAAATGCGATTTAAGCGTGATTTAACTGTGATTTAAACATGATTTAAATCGCTACGTGGAGCTCCAACTCGAACAAAACTTAGTTAGTACATCGTCTCCAGGGAGAATCACAAAAAATCGAAACTTAGTGAAGGAAAAAGCATACCTGATGTGGTGCCGAGGTTGAACTGGTGGACACGGGTTAAAGTAATTTAAAACAGCTTGTGAAAGTCAGAGAACTATTTAAGTATGATTCAGATGCGATTTAAATGCGATTTAAGCGTGATTTAACTGTGATTTAAACATGATTTAAATCGCTACGTGTAGCTCTCGCTTGAACAGATACTTTTTGAACAGATGAAATTTTTTTTAAGTTTAAAAAAAAAAAACAATATTAATTTTTGACTTTAATCAAGATAATAAACCTTTTTTTTGTTCAACGAATACTTTTTTTACTGTTGAAGTAATTTTAAAGAGCTTCTGAAAAGGTTACAGAACGATTCAAGTGCGATTCAGATGCGATTTAGATGCGATTAAGATGCGATTTAAATGCGATTTAAGAGTGATTTAACTGTGATTTAAACATGATTTAAATCGCTACGTGTAGCTCTAACTTAAACAGATACTTTTTGAACAGATGAAATTTTTTTTAAGTTTAAAAAAAAAAAACAATATTAATTTTTGACTTTAATCAAGATAATAAACCTTTTTTTTGCTCAACGAATACTTTTTTTACTGTTGAAGTAATTTTAAAGAGCTTCTGAAAAGGTTACAGAACGATTCAAGTGCGATTCAGATGCGATTTAGATGCGATTAAGATGCGATTTAAATGCGATTTAAGCGTGATTTAACTGTGATTTAAACATGATTTAAATCGCTACGTGGAGCTCCAACTCGAACAAAACTTAGTTAGTACATCGTCTCCAGGGAGAATCACAAAAAATCGAAACTTAGTGAAGGAAAAAGCATACCTGATGTGGTGCCGAGGTTGAACTGGTGGACACGGGTTAAAGTAATTTAAAACAGCTTGTGAAAGTCAGAGAACTATTTAAGTATGATTCAGATGCGATTTAAATGCGATTTAAGCGTGATTTAACTGTGATTTAAACATGATTTAAATCGCTACGTGTAGCTCTCGCTTGAACAGATACTTTTTGAACAGATGAAATTTTTTTTAAGTTTAAAAAAAAAAAACAATATTAATTTTTGACTTTAATCAAGATAATAAACCTTTTTTTTGCTCAACGAATACTTTTTTTACTGTTGAAGTAATTTTAAAGAGCTTCTGAAAAGGTTACAGAACGATTCAAGTGCGATTCAGATGCGATTTAGATGCGATTAAGATGCGATTTAAATGCGATTTAAGCGTGATTTAACTGTGATTTAAACATGATTTAAATCGCTACGTGGAGCTCCAACTCGAACAAAACTTAGTTAGTACATCGTCTCCAGGGAGAATCACAAAAAATCGAAACTTAGTGAAGGAAAAAGCATACCTGATGTGGTGCCGAGGTTGAACTGGTGGACACGGGTTAAAGTAATTTTAAACAGCTTGTGAAAGTCAGAGAACTATTTAAGTATGATTCAGATGCGATTTAAATGCGATTTAAGCGTGATTTAACTGTGATTTAAACATGATTTAAATCGCTACGTGTAGCTCTAACTTGAACAGATACTTTTTGAACAGATGAAATTTTTTTTAAGTTTAAAAAAAAAAAACAATATTAATTTTTGACTTTAATCAAGATAATAAACCTTTTTTTTGCTCAACGAATACTTTTTTTACTGTTGAAGTAATTTTAAAGAGCTTCTGAAAAGGTTACAGAACGATTCAAGTGCGATTCAGATGCGATTTAGATGCGATTAAGATGCGATTTAAATGCGATTTAAGCGTGATTTAACTGTGATTTAAACATGATTTAAATCGCTACGTGGAGCTCCAACTCGAACAAAACTTAGTTAGTACATCGTCTCCAGGGAGAATCACAAAAAATCGAAACTTAGTGAAGGAAAAAGCATACCTGATGTGGTGCCGAGGTTGAACTGGTGGACACGGGTTAAAGTAATTTAAAACAGCTTGTGAAAGTCAGAGAACTATTTAAGTATGATTCAGATGCGATTTAAATGCGATTTAAGCGTGATTTAACTGTGATTTAAACATGATTTAAATCGCTACGTGTAGCTCTCGCTTGAACAGATACTTTTTGAACAGATGAAATTTTTTTTAAGTTTAAAAAAAAAAAACAATATTAATTTTTGACTTTAATCAAGATAATAAACCTTTTTTTTGCTCAACGAATACTTTTTTTACTGTTGAAGTAATTTTAAAGAGCTTCTGAAAAGGTTACAGAACGATTCAAGTGCGATTCAGATGCGATTTAGATGCGATTAAGATGCGATTTAAATGCGATTTAAGCGTGATTTAACTGTGATTTAAACATGATTTAAATCGCTACGTGGAGCTCCAACTCGAACAAAACTTAGTTAGTACATCGTCTCCAGGGAGAATCACAAAAAATCGAAACTTAGTGAAGGAAAAAGCATACCTGATGTGGTGCCGAGGTTGAACTGGTGGACACGGGTTAAAGTAATTTTAAACAGCTTGTGAAAGTCAGAGAACTATTTAAGTATGATTCAGATGCGATTTAAATGCGATTTAAGCGTGATTTAACTGTGATTTAAACATGATTTAAATCGCTACGTGTAGCTCTCACTTGAACAGATACTTTTTGAACAGCTGGAATTTTTTAAAGTTTTTTAAATGAAAAATTAATTTTCAACTTTAATCGAGATATTCGACCTTTTTTTTTCAACCAATTCTTTTTCTTACTGTTAAAGTAATTCTAAACAGCTTCTGAAAAGGTTACAGAACGATTTAAGTGCGATTTAGATGCGATTTAAATGCGATTTAAGAGTGATTTAACCGTGATTTAAACATGATTTAAATCGCTACGTGTAGCTCTAACTTAAACAGATACTTTTTGAACAGATGAAATTTTTTTTAAGTTTAAAAAAAAAAAACAATATTAATTTTTGACTTTAATCAAGATAATTAACCCTTTTTTTTTGTTCAACGAATACTTTTTTTACTGTTGAAGTAATTTTAAAGAGCTTCTGAAAAGGTTACAGAACGATTCAAGGGCGATTCAGATGCGATTTAGATGCGATTAAGATGCGATTTAAATGCGATTTAAGCGTGATTTAACTGTGATTTAAACATGATTTAAATCGCTACGTGTAGCTCTCGCTTGAACAGATACTTTTTGAACAGATGAAATTTTTTTTAAGTTTAAAAAAAAAAACAATATTAATTTTTGACTTTAATCAAGATAATAAACCTTTTTTTTGCTCAACGAATACTTTTTTTACTGTTGAAGTAATTTTAAAGAGCTTCTGAAAAGGTTACAGAACGATTCAAGTGCGATTCAGATGCGATTTAGATGCGATTAAGATGCGATTTAAATGCGATTTAAGCGTGATTTAACTGTGATTTAAACATGATTTAAATCGCTACGTGTAGCTCTCGCTTGAACAGATACTTTTTGAACAGATGAAATTTTTTTTAAGTTTAAAAAAAAAAAACAATATTAATTTTTGACTTTAATCAAGATAATAAACCTTTTTTTTGCTCAACGAATACTTTTTTTACTGTTGAAGTAATTTTAAAGAGCTTCTGAAAAGGTTACAGAACGATTCAAGTGCGATTCAGATGCGATTTAGATGCGATTAAGATGCGATTTAAATGCGATTTAAGCGTGATTTAACTGTGATTTAAACATGATTTAAATCGCTACGTGGAGCTCCAACTTGAACAAAACTTAGTTAGTACATCGTCTCCAGGGAGAATCACAAAAAATCGAAACTTAGTGAAGGAAAAAGCATACCTGATGTGGTGCCGAGGTTGAACTGGTGGACACGGGTTAAAGTAATTTAAAACAGCTTGTGAAAGTCAGAGAACTATTTAAGTATGATTCAGATGCGATTTAAATGCGATTTAAGCGTGATTTAACTGTGATTTAAACATGATTTAAATCGCTTCGTGTAGCTCTCACTTGAACAGATACTTTTTGAACAGCTGAAATTTTTTAAAGTTTTTTAAATGAAAAATTAATTTTCAACTTTAATCGAGATATTCGACCTTTTTTTTTCAACCAATTCTTTTTCTTACTGTTAAAGTAATTCTAAACAGCTTCTGAAAAGGTTACAGAACGATTTAAGTGCGATTTAGATGCGATTTAAATGCGATTTAAGAGTGATTTAACCGTGATTTAAACATGATTTAAATCGCTACGTGTAGCTCTAACTTAAACAGATACTTTTTGAACAGATGAAATTTTTTTTAAGTTAAAAAAAAAAAACAATATTAATTTTTGACTTTAATCAAGATAATAAACCTTTTTTTTGTTCAACGAATACTTTTTTTACTGTTGAAGTAATTTTAAAGAGCTTCTGAAGAGGTTACAGAACGATTCAAGTGCGATTCAGATGCGATTTAGATGCGATTAAGATGCGATTTAAGAGTGATTTAACTGTGATTTAAACATGATTTAAATCGCTACGTGGAGCTCCAACTCGAACAAAACTTAGTTAGTACATCGTCTCCAGGGAGAATCACAAAAAATCGAAACTTAGTGAAGGAAAAAGCGTACCTGATGTGGTGCCGAGGTTGACCTGGTGGACACGAATTAAAGTAATTCTAAACAGCTTGTGAAAGTCAGAGAACTATTCAAGTGCGATTCAAGTGCGATTCAGATGCGATTCAGATGCGATTTAAATGCGATTTAAGCGTGATTTAACTGTGATTTAAACATGATTTAAATCGCTACGTGGAGCTCCAACTTGAACAAAACTTAGTTAGTACATCGTCTCCAGGGAGAATCACAAAAAATCGAAACTTAGTGAAGGAAAAAGCATACCTGATGTGGTGCCGAGGTTGAACTGGTGGACACGGGTTAAAGTAATTTAAAACAGCTTGTGAAAGTCAGAGAACTATTTAAGTATGATTCAGATGCGATTTAAATGCGATTTAAGCGTGATTTAACTGTGATTTAAACATGATTTAAATCGCTTCGTGTAGCTCTCACTTGAACAGATACTTTTTGAACAGCTGAAATTTTTTAAAGTTTTTTAAATGAAAAATTAATTTTCAACTTTAATCGAGATATTCGACCTTTTTTTTTCAACCAATTCTTTTTCTTACTGTTAAAGTAATTCTAAACAGCTTCTGAAAAGGTTACAGAACGATTTAAGTGCGATTTAGATGCGATTTAAATGCGATTTAAGAGTGATTTAACCGTGATTTAAACATGATTTAAATGGCTACGAGTAGCTCTAACTTAAACAGATACTTTTTGAACAGATGAAATTTTTTTTAAGTTAAAAAAAAAAAACAATATTAATTTTTGACTTTAATCAAGATAATAAACCTTTTTTTTGTTCAACGAATACTTTTTTTACTGTTGAAGTAATTTTAAAGAGCTTCTGAAAAGGTTACAGAACGATTCAAGTGCGATTCAGATGCGATTTAGATGCGATTAAGATGCGATTTAAATGCGATTTAAGAGTGATTTAACTGTGATTTAAACATGATTTAAATCGCTACGTGTAGCTCTCGCTTGAACAGATACTTTTTGAACAGATGAAATTTTTTTTAAGTTTAAAAAAAAAAAACAATATTAATTTTTGACTTTAATCAAGATAATAAACCTTTTTTTTGTTCAACGAATACTTTTTTTACTGTTGAAGTAATTTTAAAGAGCTTCTGAAAAGGTTACAGAACGATTCAAGTGCGATTCAGATGCGATTTAGATGTGATTAAGATGCGATTTAAATGCGATTTAAGAGTGATTTAACTGTGATTTAAACATGATTTAAATCGCTACGTGTAGCTCTCGCTTGAACAGATACTTTTTGAACAGATGAAATTTTTTTTAAGTTAAAAAAAAAAAACAATATTAATTTTTGACTTTAATCAAGATAATAAACCTTTTTTTTGTTCAACGAATACTTTTTTTACTGTTGAAGTAATTTTAAAGAGCTTCTGAAAAGGTTACAGAACGATTCAAGTGCGATTCAGATGCGATTTAGATGCGATTAAGATGCGATTTAAATGCGATTTAAGAGTGATTTAACTGTGATTTAAACATGATTTAAATCGCTACGTGTAGCTCTCGCTTGAACAGATACTTTTTGAACAGATGAAATTTTTTTTAAGTTTAAAAAAAAAAAACAATATTAATTTTTGACTTTAATCAAGATAATAAACCTTTTTTTTGTTCAACGAATACTTTTTTTACTGTTGAAGTAATTTTAAAGAGCTTCTGAAAAGGTTACAGAACGATTCAAGTGCGATTCAGATGCGATTTAGATGTGATTAAGATGCGATTTAAATGCGATTTAAGAGTGATTTAACTGTGATTTAAACATGATTTAAATCGCTACGTGTAGCTCTAACTTAAACAGATACTTTTTGAACAGATGAAATTTTTTTTAAGTTTAAAAAAAAAAAACAATATTAATTTTTGACTTTAATCAAGATAATAAACCTTTTTTTTGCTCAACGAATACTTTTTTTACTGTTGAAGTAATTTTAAAGAGCTTCTGAAAAGGTTACAGAACGATTCAAGTGCGATTCAGATGCGATTTAGATGCGATTAAGATGCGATTTAAATGCGATTTAAGCGTGATTTAACTGTGATTTAAACATGATTTAAATCGCTACGTGGAGCTCCAACTCGAACAAAACTTAGTTAGTACATCGTCTCCAGGGAGAATCACAAAAAATCGAAACTTAGTGAAGGAAAAAGCATACGTGATGTGGTGCCGAGGTTGAACTGGTGGACACGGGTTAAAGTAATTTTAAACAGCTTGTGAAAGTCAGAGAACTATTTAAGTATGATTCAGATGCGATTTAAATGCGATTTAAGCGTGATTTAACTGTGATTTAAGCGTGATTTAACTGTGATTTAAACATGATTTAAATCGCTACGTGGAGCTCCAACTCGAACAAAACTTAGTTAGTACATCGTCTCCAGGGAGAATCACAAAAAATCGAAACTTAGTGAAGGAAAAAGCGTACCTGATGTGGTGCCGAGGTTGACCTGGTGGACACGAATTAAAGTAATTCTAAACAGCTTGTGAAAGTCAGAGAACTATTCAAGTGCGATTCAAGTGCGATTCAGATGCGATTCAGATGCGATTTAAATGCGATTTAAGCGTGATTTAACTGTGATTTAAACATGATTTAAATCGCTACGTGGAGCTCCAACTTGAACAAAACTTAGTTAGTACATCGTCTCCAGGGAGAATCACAAAAAATCGAAACTTAGTGAAGGAAAAAGCATACCTGATGTGGTGCCGAGGTTGAACTGGTGGACACGGGTTAAAGTAATTTAAAACAGCTTGTGAAAGTCAGAGAACTATTTAAGTATGATTCAGATGCGATTTAAATGCGATTTAAGCGTGATTTAACTGTGATTTAAACATGATTTAAATCGCTTCGTGTAGCTCTCACTTGAACAGATACTTTTTGAACAGCTGAAATTTTTTAAAGTTTTTTAAATGAAAAATTAATTTTCAACTTTAATCGAGATATTCGACCTTTTTTTTTCAACCAATTCTTTTTCTTACTGTTAAAGTAATTCTAAACAGCTTCTGAAAAGGTTACAGAACGATTTAAGTGCGATTTAGATGCGATTTAAATGCGATTTAAGAGTGATTTAACCGTGATTTAAACATGATTTAAATGGCTACGAGTAGCTCTAACTTAAACAGATACTTTTTGAACAGATGAAATTTTTTTTAAGTTAAAAAAAAAAAACAATATTAATTTTTGACTTTAATCAAGATAATAAACCTTTTTTTTGTTCAACGAATACTTTTTTTACTGTTGAAGTAATTTTAAAGAGCTTCTGAAAAGGTTACAGAACGATTCAAGTGCGATTCAGATGCGATTTAGATGCGATTAAGATGCGATTTAAATGCGATTTAAGAGTGATTTAACTGTGATTTAAACATGATTTAAATCGCTACGTGTAGCTCTCGCTTGAACAGATACTTTTTGAACAGATGAAATTTTTTTTAAGTTTAAAAAAAAAAAACAATATTAATTTTTGACTTTAATCAAGATAATAAACCTTTTTTTTGTTCAACGAATACTTTTTTTACTGTTGAAGTAATTTTAAAGAGCTTCTGAAAAGGTTACAGAACGATTCAAGTGCGATTCAGATGCGATTTAGATGTGATTAAGATGCGATTTAAATGCGATTTAAGAGTGATTTAACTGTGATTTAAACATGATTTAAATCGCTACGTGTAGCTCTAACTTAAACAGATACTTTTTGAACAGATGAAATTTTTTTTAAGTTTAAAAAAAAAAAACAATATTAATTTTTGACTTTAATCAAGATAATAAACCTTTTTTTTGCTCAACGAATACTTTTTTTACTGTTGAAGTAATTTTAAAGAGCTTCTGAAAAGGTTACAGAACGATTCAAGTGCGATTCAGATGCGATTTAGATGCGATTAAGATGCGATTTAAATGCGATTTAAGCGTGATTTAACTGTGATTTAAACATGATTTAAATCGCTACGTGGAGCTCCAACTCGAACAAAACTTAGTTAGTACATCGTCTCCAGGGAGAATCACAAAAAATCGAAACTTAGTGAAGGAAAAAGCATACGTGATGTGGTGCCGAGGTTGAACTGGTGGACACGGGTTAAAGTAATTTTAAACAGCTTGTGAAAGTCAGAGAACTATTTAAGTATGATTCAGATGCGATTTAAATGCGATTTAAGCGTGATTTAACTGTGATTTAAGCGTGATTTAACTGTGATTTAAACATGATTTAAATCGCTACGTGGAGCTCCAACTCGAACAAAACTTAGTTAGTACATCGTCTCCAGGGAGAATCACAAAAAATCGAAACTTAGTGAAGGAAAAAGCGTACCTGATGTGGTGCCGAGGTTGACCTGGTGGACACGAATTAAAGTAATTCTAAACAGCTTGTGAAAGTCAGAGAACTATTTAAGTATGATTCAGATGCGATTTAAATGCGATTTAAGCGTGATTTAACTGTGATTTAAGCGTGATTTAACTGTGATTTAAACATGATTTAAATCGCTACGTGGAGCTCCAACTCGAACAAAACTTAGTTAGTACATCGTCTCCAGGGAGAATCACAAAAAATCGAAACTTAGTGAAGGAAAAAGCGTACCTGATGTGGTGCCGAGGTTGACCTGGTGGACACGAATTAAAGTAATTCTAAACAGCTTGTGAAAGTCAGAGAACTATTCAAGTGCGATTCAAGTGCGATTCAGATGCGATTCAGATGCGATTTAAATGCGATTTAAGCGTGATTTAACTGTGATTTAAACATGATTTAAATCGCTACGTGGAGCTCCAACTTGAACAAAACTTAGTTAGTACATCGTCTCCAGGGAGAATCACAAAAAATCGAAACTTAGTGAAGGAAAAAGCATACCTGATGTGGTGCCGAGGTTGAACTGGTGGACACGGGTTAAAGTAATTTAAAACAGCTTGTGAAAGTCAGAGAACTATTTAAGTATGATTCAGATGCGATTTAAATGCGATTTAAGCGTGATTTAACTGTGATTTAAACATGATTTAAATCGCTTCGTGTAGCTCTCACTTGAACAGATACTTTTTGAACAGCTGAAATTTTTTAAAGTTTTTTAAATGAAAAATTAATTTTCAACTTTAATCGAGATATTCGACCTTTTTTTTTCAACCAATTCTTTTTCTTACTGTTAAAGTAATTCTAAACAGCTTCTGAAAAGGTTACAGAACGATTTAAGTGCGATTTAGATGCGATTTAAATGCGATTTAAGAGTGATTTAACCGTGATTTAAACATGATTTAAATGGCTACGAGTAGCTCTAACTTAAACAGATACTTTTTGAACAGATGAAATTTTTTTTAAGTTAAAAAAAAAAAACAATATTAATTTTTGACTTTAATCAAGATAATAAACCTTTTTTTTGTTCAACGAATACTTTTTTTACTGTTGAAGTAATTTTAAAGAGCTTCTGAAAAGGTTACAGAACGATTCAAGTGCGATTCAGATGCGATTTAGATGCGATTAAGATGCGATTTAAATGCGATTTAAGAGTGATTTAACTGTGATTTAAACATGATTTAAATCGCTACGTGTAGCTCTCGCTTGAACAGATACTTTTTGAACAGATGAAATTTTTTTTAAGTTTAAAAAAAAAAAACAATATTAATTTTTGACTTTAATCAAGATAATAAACCTTTTTTTTGTTCAACGAATACTTTTTTTACTGTTGAAGTAATTTTAAAGAGCTTCTGAAAAGGTTACAGAACGATTCAAGTGCGATTCAGATGCGATTTAGATGTGATTAAGATGCGATTTAAATGCGATTTAAGAGTGATTTAACTGTGATTTAAACATGATTTAAATCGCTACGTGTAGCTCTAACTTAAACAGATACTTTTTGAACAGATGAAATTTTTTTTAAGTTTAAAAAAAAAAAACAATATTAATTTTTGACTTTAATCAAGATAATAAACCTTTTTTTTGCTCAACGAATACTTTTTTTACTGTTGAAGTAATTTTAAAGAGCTTCTGAAAAGGTTACAGAACGATTCAAGTGCGATTCAGATGCGATTTAGATGCGATTAAGATGCGATTTAAATGCGATTTAAGCGTGATTTAACTGTGATTTAAACATGATTTAAATCGCTACGTGGAGCTCCAACTCGAACAAAACTTAGTTAGTACATCGTCTCCAGGGAGAATCACAAAAAATCGAAACTTAGTGAAGGAAAAAGCATACGTGATGTGGTGCCGAGGTTGAACTGGTGGACACGGGTTAAAGTAATTTTAAACAGCTTGTGAAAGTCAGAGAACTATTTAAGTATGATTCAGATGCGATTTAAATGCGATTTAAGCGTGATTTAACTGTGATTTAAGCGTGATTTAACTGTGATTTAAACATGATTTAAATCGCTACGTGGAGCTCCAACTCGAACAAAACTTAGTTAGTACATCGTCTCCAGGGAGAATCACAAAAAATCGAAACTTAGTGAAGGAAAAAGCGTACCTGATGTGGTGCCGAGGTTGACCTGGTGGACACGAATTAAAGTAATTCTAAACAGCTTGTGAAAGTCAGAGAACTATTCAAGTGCGATTCAAGTGCGATTCAGATGCGATTCAGATGCGATTTAAATGCGATTTAAGCGTGATTTAACTGTGATTTAAACATGATTTAAATCGCTACGTGGAGCTCCAACTTGAACAAAACTTAGTTAGTACATCGTCTCCAGGGAGAATCACAAAAAATCGAAACTTAGTGAAGGAAAAAGCATACCTGATGTGGTGCCGAGGTTGAACTGGTGGACACGGGTTAAAGTAATTTAAAACAGCTTGTGAAAGTCAGAGAACTATTTAAGTATGATTCAGATGCGATTTAAATGCGATTTAAGCGTGATTTAACTGTGATTTAAACATGATTTAAATCGCTTCGTGTAGCTCTCACTTGAACAGATACTTTTTGAACAGCTGAAATTTTTTAAAGTTTTTTAAATGAAAAATTAATTTTCAACTTTAATCGAGATATTCGACCTTTTTTTTTCAACCAATTCTTTTTCTTACTGTTAAAGTAATTCTAAACAGCTTCTGAAAAGGTTACAGAACGATTTAAGTGCGATTTAGATGCGATTTAAATGCGATTTAAGAGTGATTTAACCGTGATTTAAACATGATTTAAATGGCTACGTGTAGCTCTAACTTAAACAGATACTTTTTGAACAGATGAAATTTTTTTTAAGTTAAAAAAAAAAAACAATATTAATTTTTGACTTTAATCAAGATAATAAACCTTTTTTTTGTTCAACGAATACTTTTTTTACTGTTGAAGTAATTTTAAAGAGCTTCTGAAAAGGTTACAGAACGATTCAAGTGCGATTCAGATGCGATTTAGATGCGATTTAAATGCGATTTAAGCGTGATTTAACTGTGATTTAAACATGATTTAAATCGCTACGTGGAGCTCCAACTCGAACAAAACTTAGTTAGTACATCGTCTCCAGGGAGAATCACAAAAAATCGAAACTTAGTGAAGGAAAAAGCGTACCTGATGTGGTGCCGAGGTTGACCTGGTGGACACGAATTAAAGTAATTCTAAACAGCTTGTGAAAGTCAGAGAACTATTCAAGTGCGATTCAAGTGCGATTCAGATGCGATTCAGATGCGATTTAAATGCGATTTAAGCGTGATTTAACTGTGATTTAAACATGATTTAAATCGCTACGTGGAGCTTCAACTTGAACAAAACTTAGTTAGTACATCGTCTCCAGGGAGAATCACAAAAAATCGAAACTTAGTGAAGGAAAAAGCATACCTGAAGTGGTGCCGAGGTTGAACTGGTGGACACGGGTTAAAGTAATTTTAAACAGCTTGTGAAAGTCAGAGAACTATTTAAGTATGATTCAGATGCGATTTAAATGCGATTTAAGCGTGATTTAACTGTGATTTAAGCGTGATTTAAATCGCTTCGTGTAGCTCTCACTTGAACAGATACTTTTTGAACAGCTGAAATTTTTTAAAGTTTTTTAAATGAAAAATTAATTTTCAACTTTAATCGAGATATTCGACCTTTTTTTTTCAACCAATTCTTTTTCTTACTGTTAAAGTAATTCTAAACAGCTTCTGAAAAGGTTACAGAACGATTTAAGTGCGATTTAGATGCGATTGAAATGCGATTTAAGAGTGATTTAACCGTGATTTAAACATGATTTAAATCGCTACGTGTAGCTCTAACTTAAACAGATACTTTTTGAACAGATGAAATTTTTTTTAAGTTAAAAAAAAAAAACAATATTAATTTTTGACTTTAATCAAGATAATAAACCTTTTTTTTGTTCAACGAATACTTTTTTTACTGTTGAAGTAATTTTAAAGAGCTTCTGAAGAGGTTACAGAACGATTCAAGTGCGATTCAGATGCGATTTAGATGCGATTAAGATGCGATTTAAATGCGATTTAAGAGTGATTTAACTGTGATTTAAACATGATTTAAATCGCTACGTGGAGCTCCAACTTGAACAAAACTTAGTTAGTACATCGTCTCTAGGGAGAATCACAAAAAATCGAAACTTAGTGAAGGAAAAAGCATACCTGATGTGGTGCCGAGGTTGAACTGGTGGACACGGGTTAAAGTAATTTAAAACAGCTTGTGAAAGTCAGAGAACTATTTAAGTATGATTCAGATGCGATTTAAATGCGATTTAAGCGTGATTTAACTGTGATTTAAACATGATTTAAATCGCTACGTGTAGCTCTCGCTTGAACAGATACTTTTTGAACAGATGAAATTTTTTTTAAGTTTAAAAAAAAAAACAATATTAATTTTTGACTTTAATCAAGATAATAAACCTTTTTTTTGTTCAACGAATACTTTTTTTACTGTTGAAGTAATTTTAAAGAGCTTCTGAAAAGGTTACAGAACGATTCAAGTGCGATTCAGATGCGATTTAGATGCGATTAAGATGCGATTTAAATGCGATTTAAGAGTGATTTAACTGTGATTTAAACATGATTTAAATCGCTACGTGTAGCTCTAACTTAAACAGATACTTTTTGAACAGATGAAATTTTTTTTAAGTTTAAAAAAAAAAAACAATATTAATTTTTGACTTTAATCAAGATAATAAACCTTTTTTTTGCTCAACGAATACTTTTTTTACTGTTGAAGTAATTTTAAAGAGCTTCTGAAAAGGTTACAGAACGATTCAAGTGCGATTCAGATGCGATTTAGATGCGATTAAGATGCGATTTAAATGCGATTTAAGCGTGATTTAACTGTGATTTAAACATGATTTAAATCGCTACGTGGAGCTCCAACTCGAACAAAACTTAGTTAGTACATCGTCTCCAGGGAGAATCACAAAAAATCGAAACTTAGTGAAGGAAAAAGCATACCTGATGTGGTGCCGAGGTTGAACTGGTGGACACGGGTTAAAGTAATTTAAAACAGCTTGTGAAAGTCAGAGAACTATTTAAGTATGATTCAGATGCGATTTAAATGCGATTTAAGCGTGATTTAACTGTGATTTAAACATGATTTAAATCGCTACGTGTAGCTCTCGCTTGAACAGATACTTTTTGAACAGATGAAATTTTTTTTAAGTTTAAAAAAAAAAAACAATATTAATTTTTGACTTTAATCAAGATAATAAACCTTTTTTTTGTTCAACGAATACTTTTTTTACTGTTGAAGTAATTTTAAAGAGCTTCTGAAAAGGTTACAGAACGATTCAAGTGCGATTCAGATGCGATTTAGATGCGATTAAGATGCGATTTAAATGCGATTTAAGAGTGATTTAACTGTGATTTAAACATGATTTAAATCGCTACGTGTAGCTCTAACTTAAACAGATACTTTTTGAACAGATGAAATTTTTTTTAAGTTTAAAAAAAAAAAACAATATTAATTTTTGACTTTAATCAAGATAATAAACCTTTTTTTTGCTCAACGAATACTTTTTTTACTGTTGAAGTAATTTTAAAGAGCTTCTGAAAAGGTTACAGAACGATTCAAGTGCGATTCAGATGCGATTTAGATGCGATTAAGATGCGATTTAAATGCGATTTAAGCGTGATTTAACTGTGATTTAAACATGATTTAAATCGCTACGTGGAGCTCCAACTCGAACAAAACTTAGTTAGTACATCGTCTCCAGGGAGAATCACAAAAAATCGAAACTTAGTGAAGGAAAAAGCATACCTGATGTGGTGCCGAGGTTGAACTGGTGGACACGGGTTAAAGTAATTTAAAACAGCTTGTGAAAGTCAGAGAACTATTTAAGTATGATTCAGATGCGATTTAAATGCGATTTAAGCGTGATTTAACTGTGATTTAAACATGATTTAAATCGCTACGTGTAGCTCTCGCTTGAACAGATACTTTTTGAACAGATGAAATTTTTTTTAAGTTTAAAAAAAAAAAACAATATTAATTTTTGACTTTAATCAAGATAATAAACCTTTTTTTTGTTCAACGAATACTTTTTTTACTGTTGAAGTAATTTTAAAGAGCTTCTGAAAAGGTTACAGAACGATTCAAGTGCGATTCAGATGCGATTTAGATGCGATTAAGATGCGATTTAAATGCGATTTAAGCGTGATTTAACTGTGATTTAAACATGATTTAAATCGCTACGTGTAGCTCTCGCTTGAACAGATACTTTTTGAACAGATGAAATTTTTTTTAAGTTTAAAAAAAAAAAACAATATTAATTTTTGACTTTAATCAAGATAATAAACCTTTTTTTTGCTCAACGAATACTTTTTTTACTGTTGAAGTAATTTTAAAGAGCTTCTGAAAAGGTTACAGAACGATTCAAGTGCGATTCAGATGCGATTTAGATGCGATTAAGATGCGATTTAAATGCGATTTAAGCGTGATTTAACTGTGATTTAAACATGATTTAAATCGCTACGTGGAGCTCCAACTCGAACAAAACTTAGTTAGTACATCGTCTCCAGGGAGAATCACAAAAAATCGAAACTTAGTGAAGGAAAAAGCATACCTGATGTGGTGCCGAGGTTGAACTGGTGGACACGGGTTAAAGTAATTTTAAACAGCTTGTGAAAGTCAGAGAACTATTTAAGTATGATTCAGATGCGATTTAAATGCGATTTAAGCGTGATTTAACTGTGATTTAAACATGATTTAAATCGCTACGTGTAGCTCTCACTTGAACAGATACTTTTTGAACAGCTGGAATTTTTTAAAGTTTTTTAAATGAAAAATTAATTTTCAACTTTAATCGAGATATTCGACCTTTTTTTTTCAACCAATTCTTTTTCTTACTGTTAAAGTAATTCTAAACAGCTTCTGAAAAGGTTACAGAACGATTTAAGTGCGATTTAGATGCGATTTAAATGCGATTTAAGAGTGATTTAACCGTGATTTAAACATGATTTAAATCGCTACGTGTAGCTCTAACTTAAACAGATACTTTTTGAACAGATGAAATTTTTTTTAAGTTTAAAAAAAAAAAACAATATTAATTTTTGACTTTAATCAAGATAATTAACCCTTTTTTTTTGTTCAACGAATACTTTTTTTACTGTTGAAGTAATTTTAAAGAGCTTCTGAAAAGGTTACAGAACGATTCAAGTGCGATTCAGATGCGATTTAGATGCGATTAAGATGCGATTTAAATGCGATTTAAGAGTGATTTAACTGTGATTTAAACATGATTTAAATCGCTACGTGGAGCTCCAACTCGAACAAAACTTAGTTAGTACATCGTCTCCAGGGAGAATCACAAAAAATCGAAACTTAGTGAAGGAAAAAGCATACCTGATGTGGTGCCGAGGTTGAACTGGTGGACACGGGTTAAAGTAATTTAAAACAGCTTGTGAAAGTCAGAGAACTATTTAAGTATGATTCAGATGCGATTTAAATGCGATTTAAGCGTGATTTAACTGTGATTTAAACATGATTTAAATCGCTACGTGTAGCTCTCGCTTGAACAGATACTTTTTGAACAGATGAAATTTTTTTTAAGTTTAAAAAAAAAAAACAATATTAATTTTTGACTTTAATCAAGATAATAAACCTTTTTTTTGTTCAACGAATACTTTTTTTACTGTTGAAGTAATTTTAAAGAGCTTCTGAAAAGGTTACAGAACGATTCAAGTGCGATTCAGATGCGATTTAGATGCGATTAAGATGCGATTTAAATGCGATTTAAGCGTGATTTAACTGTGATTTAAACATGATTTAAATCGCTACGTGTAGCTCTCGCTTGAACAGATACTTTTTGAACAGATGAAATTTTTTTTAAGTTTAAAAAAAAAAAACAATATTAATTTTTGACTTTAATCAAGATAATAAACCTTTTTTTTGCTCAACGAATACTTTTTTTACTGTTGAAGTAATTTTAAAGAGCTTCTGAAAAGGTTACAGAACGATTCAAGTGCGATTCAGATGCGATTTAGATGCGATTAAGATGCGATTTAAATGCGATTTAAGCGTGATTTAACTGTGATTTAAACATGATTTAAATCGCTACGTGGAGCTCCAACTCGAACAAAACTTAGTTAGTACATCGTCTCCAGGGAGAATCACAAAAAATCGAAACTTAGTGAAGGAAAAAGCATACCTGATGTGGTGCCGAGGTTGAACTGGTGGACACGGGTTAAAGTAATTTTAAACAGCTTGTGAAAGTCAGAGAACTATTTAAGTATGATTCAGATGCGATTTAAATGCGATTTAAGCGTGATTTAACTGTGATTTAAACATGATTTAAATCGCTACGTGTAGCTCTCACTTGAACAGATACTTTTTGAACAGCTGGAATTTTTTAAAGTTTTTTAAATGAAAAATTAATTTTCAACTTTAATCGAGATATTCGACCTTTTTTTTTCAACCAATTCTTTTTCTTTCTGTTAAAGTAATTCTAAACAGCTTCTGAAAAGGTTACAGAACGATTTAAGTGCGATTTAGATGCGATTTAAATGCGATTTAAGAGTGATTTAACCGTGATTTAAACATGATTTAAATCGCTACGTGTAGCTCTAACTTAAACAGATACTTTTTGAACAGATGAAATTTTTTTTAAGTTTAAAAAAAAAAAACAATATTAATTTTTGACTTTAATCAAGATAATTAACCCTTTTTTTTTGTTCAACGAATACTTTTTTTACTGTTGAAGTAATTTTAAAGAGCTTCTGAAAAGGTTACAGAACGATTCAAGTGCGATTCAGATGCGATTTAGATGCGATTAAGATGCGATTTAAATGCGATTTAAGAGTGATTTAACTGTGATTTAAACATGATTTAAATCGCTACGTGTAGCTTTCACTTGAACAGATACTTTTTGAACAGCTGATATCCATGTAAAAAAATTAAATTTATTTTCAATATAGACTCTTTTTTACTGCTGAATCAACTCTAAACGGCGTCTAAAGAGGTTGTAATAATCGCCTAGTGCAGTAGGTATCCTAATTTCCTGTATAAGTCATCTTCAGCGCGTCCACGCCGTAAGGTGCAATAAATGTCCGATCTTACACCACTGGAGCTATAACTTCTTGGCGAAATCATCTCCAGGTCAAAATAACCGACCTGGTACACCAGGTATCCTAACCAGCCCCTTCGGAGTCAAAACTTCAAAGAGAAAAATTTTTCCAGATCATAACAACTGACTTGGTGCCCCAGGTAACCTAACCGGCCCCTTTGGGATCAAAACTTCCAGGAGAAATCATCTCCAGATCGTAATAGCTGACCTGGTGCTCCAGGTATTCTAGCTGGTTCCTCCGGAGTCAAAACTTCCAGGAGAAATCATCTCCAGGTCGTGATAGCCGACCTGGGGCACCAGGTATCCTAACCGGCCCCTTTGGAGACAAAACTTCCAGTAGAAATCATCTTCACGTCGGAATCCGAATAACCGTCCTGGTGCACCAGGTATCCTAACCGGCTCCTTTGGGGTCAAAACTTCCAGGAGAAATCATCTCCAGGTCGTAATAGCCGACCTGGTGCACCAGGTATCCTAACCGGCTCCATTGGGGTCAAAACTTCCAGGAGAAATCATCTCCAGGTCGTGATAGCTGACCTGGTGCACCAGGTATCCTAACCGGCTCCATTGGGGTCAAAACTTCCAGGAGAAATCATCTCCAGGTCGTGATAGCCGACCTGGTGCACCAGGTATCCTAACCGGCTCCTTTGGGGTCAAAACTTCCAGGAGAAATCATCTCCAGGTCGTGATAGCCAACCTGGTGCACCAGGTATCCTAACCGGCTCCATTGGGGTCAAAACTTCCAGGAGAAATCATCTCCAGGTCGTGATAGCCAACCTGGTGCACCAGGTATCCTAACCGGCTCCTTTGGGGTCAAAACTTCCAGGAGTAATCATCTCCAGGTCGTAATAGTCGACCTGGGGCACCAGGTATCCTAACCGGCCCCTTTGGAGACA
This sequence comes from Encarsia formosa, assembly GCA_038277355.1. Taxonomy (NCBI): domain Eukaryota; kingdom Metazoa; phylum Arthropoda; class Insecta; order Hymenoptera; family Aphelinidae; genus Encarsia; species Encarsia formosa. The sequence goes on along the minus strand of CM076184.1, from coordinate 7,327,476 downwards.
AAACTTCCAGTAGAAATCATCTCCAGGTCGTAATAGTCGACCTGGGGCACCAGGTATCCTAACCGGCCCCTTCGGAGTCAAAACTTCCAGGAGAAATCATCTTCACGTCGGAATAACCGTCCTGGTGCATCAGGTATCCTAACCGGCCCCTTCGGAGTCAAAACTTCCAGGAGAAATCATCTCCAGGTCGTAATAGCCGACCTGGTGCACCAGGTATCCTACCCCTTGGTCCGCCCTGAGCCCCTTGAAAGCTGAACTTTCATAAGAAATCATTTTCATGACGATTTTTCGGTCTTTTTACAATAATAACTCTTCTAGGGTTAAACTTCCTGGTGAAATCATCTCCAGGGCGTAATGTCCACTAAGAGCAACGGGTGAACCAGGTATTTACCCTGAGCTCCCTGGGGTAATTTTTTCTTATATATCATCTCCAGGCCGTTGTATAAATAAATTAACTTTGAATATTAAAATATTTTAAATATACTGTGATTTAAAGCGATTTAAGCGATTTAAAGCGATTTAAACGTGATTTAAATCAGTTAAATCAAGTCGGCCGCCCCTCGCATCTACATATAATCCTAAAGATAAAAAAAATTGCTGAATCCCCGAACTATTTTCCAACGCAGTTGTCAGACACTAAATTTAAACAAAAGCATCGAGAGCAAAGAAAAGTTAAAAATTTTCTTACCCCCTTGGTAAAATTATTAAAACGATTTGTCCAATTGTTTAGTACGTACTATGTCCATTAAAACTTCCAGTCAGCGATTAATCAAAGGACCCGGGGGAAATATCAAACTTTCCTCGTGGCAAACAGCAAAAATATGCATACAAAATCAAAACATTAATCCGGAACGATCTTATACAACAAGCTGCATGCATATTCACTTCCGCGGGGGGTCGTTTATTCATCAACTTTTGGCACCGCAAAATTGTGCGGTTCACGTTGCTTTCCATGATTCCTGCAAGGGATATTTTACATGAGAAATCTTCTGGATTAAATGGTTTTTACTGAGAAATACATGTGTGGTGGATTTTATATGGTATTTTTTTCTAGATTGAGCTTATTATTACAAAGAAACATTACAATATTTAGTGATGATTAAATTTATATTACTGTCTTAGAATTTAACAGACAGATAAATAGTTTATAAATAAAGCTCGTTTATACTGAGTATGGTATAAATAATGCAGTTGAAGTAAATGATGTGCAACATTTTTACTTGACAATGTAATATTTTAGAACCTAAATTGATATATTGTAATGAAGAATTTATTTCTAAAAACCTTTTTTTTTATGAAAAATTTCAAATAATTTTAATGCATAAAAGCAACTTGTACAAATAGTTTTAAACAATATAATGAATTAGTATTCATACATCGCAAAATTAATAATTATGTTTTTAACCTCGTTGATCACAAGTAATAACTTGTCTCCCTCCGACGCAAGCCAAAAGAACGAAATGTACTCCCTGCGCCATCGACCAACGCGCACCCGGCCTACTGCATGATCCGCTAGCGCTCGGGTCGCAACATGGCGGCCGGCTGCGTGTCGGCCGCTGGCGCTTCGGGAGTACATTTCGTTCTTTTGGCTTTAATCGGAGGAAATCAAGTTATTTTTTGTGATCAACGGACTTTAAAAAAGTGCATATATCCCTCAAGACTAAAGTTTGCTGAGGAGGCCCTCGTATTTGCAGCCCTCGACTTCGTCTCGGGCTGCAATGACAGCGGGCCTCCACTGCAAACTTTAGTCCCTCTGGGAATAATATACTATTTTATTTAGAATGTAGCCTTTTTATTTGAATAGTTTCGTACTTTTTATTTATTTTCTTCGCTATGAATTTTTACCTTTTTATGTTGAATTAAGGTGGTTTTCTACCAGAGCTAGTCAAATTAAAGACTAAAAAAAAATTATTATACCAAATTACTAACAATTGGTTATTAAAATTTATTTTTTAACTTTTTATGGTATCTGAAATTATTTTCTACCAAAAAAACATTGACAATCACAACAAAACATTTTTTTAAACTTTTAACCTCACCTTTGAATACCGCAGTTTTGGAGGTTATTCACGTGAAAATTATTTTTGTAAAATTATTGCAAAATTCCTAGAAGGTCAATTTTTTGCAGTTTCAAGAAATGAATTCTTCGATAGTGAAACTATATGTATGTAGTTTTTCTAAAGGATCTCTATTGTAAGAAGACAAATATCAATAATTTAGTACACTTTTTCAGCGTAGTGGCCATACGCGTAATGAAAAAAATTCAATCTTTAACTTGCTGTAACTTTTAAATTATATGGTCAATTTTTATCAGACTTCGTAGAAATGTTTATTAATATCTAATAAACACCTCCAGAAAATTCGAGCTCATTCTCTATTGTCATGCATTTGGTAGAAAACCACCTTAATATAGTGTATTTTCGAGTAATATACATTCACATCTTTTCTCAGTGTACTGTGAAAATAATTTTTTTTCGACTCCAAAATGTTTAATTACAAAGAACATTCATTTACTTTTTTAGTCCCGCGTCCACCTGTTAAGGATGTTTGGTACTTACAAAAAAATGCAGCCATTCTGTCAATTTTAATCGAATCTTTTAATAATTCATATCAAAATAATCGTTGGAGTTTTTCCCTATTTTTGTCCGTCTTAGTTTTTAGAAAAATCTAATAATTTGTTTAAACAATTGAAGAGGTAGTCTAAAAAAAAAATCAAGCATTTTTTTTTCTTTATCACTTGTAACTCTCTCAAAAATTCAGAGACCGTTGAAAAAACTGAGGTAGTTTCGATGACACTTCAAAGAAAATTTTAATATTTTTTAAAATATTGAATTTAAAATTTTTTTTATTAAATAAAAAAAAATGCTTAATTTTCATAAGATTACGTGTTCAATTATTTAAACAACTATTTCAATTTTTGAAAAACCAAAACGGAGAAAAATAGGAGAAAAATCCAACGTTTATTTTAATATAAATTATTAGAAGATTCAATTAAAATTGACAAAATGGTTGCATTTTTTTGTAAGTACCAAACATCCTTAAAGCCCCGTACTTCATTCTCTAACTAAAAAAAAAGAAGACTCGGAGGAGCTGAAATCAGTGCCCGTGAATTATTAAAGCGAAATCTCTGGAAGCAGCAGAGTTGGCTTCATTATTAACGCAGCCGAGCTCTAAGTACGTAACTTCGCAAGCTATGAATGTCACATTTCTACTGAAAAAAGGTGCCGCGTATAGAGACGGAAAAAAAAAAAAAAAGAAAAAAAAGGCGGGAGGATTAAGAGACACGGAAAACGTTCCAGCCGCGTCGCGTAATGGCCGAGGGGAAAAATATGCGGATGTTACAATTCGGAAGCGCAAGCTGTTTGCCGCCCGAGACCGAAAATACTTGGCTGCATTCGCAAGCTGGTCCTTAAACTTTATGCAAATTTTGGATCTTAGCGGTTTTGCTTGGGGAGGTGGATAATTTAAATTTTGGCGAGTCTTGTAATTCCAATGTAAGAGCGGGCGTAAATTGTAACAAATTAAAAAGTATTTTAGTCTGCTTCGTATACTCGGGAAGAAAAAAGTTCTCGAATTTTGGGCTGATATAACCTCGAAATTTAGAGAAAAGAACACAATTTACAAAATTTTTAGTATAGGTCACAAATTTTTGAATTTTATAAAATCTGATAACCTTAAAATTCCATGTAAAGTACCAAAAAGAAAAAACAATTAGATTAAATCTCAAAATTCAAGAGAAGGTACCAAATTTAAGAGTATAAACTCCCAATATTAAGTTTATACTTTCAAATTCTATTTTAGAGTGAAGTTACAGCTTTGAGAGAGTCAAATGAAGAAACTGCAGAAAAAAAGTAAGAAAAAATTTCTCTTGAAAAAACTATTGAGATTAATTATTTTGACATTTTCGGACGATAAATTTGAAGGTAAAAAAAAAAATTTCAATAATTTCAAAATTTTTCTTCTGTAGGAAAATAGCATGAAGTTTTTTGCAAAAACCTAGAAGACACACAGCATTCTTCAATTTTTATTCAAATATCTCTCGTTCATGAAACAATCATAAATACCAACTAGCAACAGCTGATTCAAAATTTCATCCTGACGCTGCTTTATCGAAAATTTTTCATCTTCATGTAAAATCCATTCCCAACTCTAACGCTTTTTCATTACCTCCCCTGCTTCCTTTGAAAAAAAAAAAAAACAACACTTCGCCAACAGAAAATCTTTTTCAGATTTTCCTCTGCACCTGTTACGCGACGGTACTAAAAAAAAGAAATAAAAATAAAATACAATATACAGTGTATTCGGTACATTTTCCAATATGGTCCTCGTGCGCAAACTGCAGGTCTTTGTTATAATTTCTTCCTTTTTCACCCCGAATGAAAAGCAATTTTGCGACTGCGGTGAGTGCGCCGTATCGGCTGCAACTTGCGGTCAAACTTGTTTCGCCGGACAAACGGTGTACCGGAAAACCTTCGGAGGCTGCAATGAACTATAAAATATTATGAAATTCTGAGAATTTTGAAACAATACGCCGGAGTCGATCAATCTAATTGTTGTGGAAAAGTTTATATTTCGTTAATTTTATGATGTTAATTTCTTTGGAATGCCAGAGGGTGGAATGAAAGGTCAATATTCAAATATTAATATATCCTTGAATTTAAGGAGTAAAAGAACCATTCAGGTATTATATCTCCATTGAAGCAAAAACTTAAAAAAAAAAGCCGCTTGATATCAAAAATTATTTATAAATAATTGTTATTAACAAATAAGTACAAAAGAAAAATAAAAAAAATGATTCCACAAAATCCTCGCAGGGATATCATACGATTCTGCACTAATATAAAATTATTGACCGCGGTACAATACGATTCTGCAAGGTCTATAATGCTGTCTATCAAAATTCATACGTGAAAATTAAAACAAAATACTCAAAAACGAAAAATAGATTAGTACTAAATATAAAAAATAAAAAAAATACATGATTACTATAAACCAGTGAAATAAATATTTCATGTCTACATACAAAATGTGCATGTATATTTTTGCACACCCGAAACTCTTGTAAGGGCAAAGTTACTCGGCAAATGAATGAATGAACAATATTGAATAACGCGTACAAAACTGAAATAAACGAAAATTTAACGTTAAAACCAAACTTTCGAATTGATCTTATTCTGCATCCTTTTATTTATTTCTCTTGTTGTAAAATATTAAAATTATGGTATTGAAAAATTTATATAATTTTTTTTTTTTTATCTTTCTTCTATAATACTGCAGCCTATAAAACTTTTTCATAGCAGGCGTCTTGTATTTCTCGTGGTGTACCCAAAACGATATTTTGTAGTTTTATTCAACTTTTCAAGTATTTTTACATGTTATTTTTAAAATATATTAATTCTTCTATGATTCTGACAACTTTATCATATAGAAATTCAGGTTGTTTTTACTTCAAATCCGATTTAAAACTTCTAGTTGTACAGTGCGAACTATACCCCAAGCTCCAAAATATGTGTACGACTATTTAACTTTTCATTTTTACCAAGATTTTTTAGATTTCTATGATTTTTTAGATCAAACTAGTCTCAATACGCGCGCAAACGAATTTGAATACGCCATCAAATTTTTAATCTTGACTCAATTTCAAAAAAAGGAAGTTAAGAAAAGAAATTTTCCGAGGGTTTTCATAATTAACCTGTGATTAAGTTTGCAACCTGCAACTAACTTAAGTTCGATATTTTTGTGGTTATAGCTTAAAAAAGTTTTTTTTTTAAATATTAAAGATTCTCATTTTATTGTCTAGAATTGTACAAAGAAATTTTTTCTATTTATTTAAACAAAGTATTCAACTATTCAAAAACACTATTGTAAAAAATGTTTTAATTACAAAGTATTCAACATTTCAACTTTAGCACAATTCAAATTTTTCGAGAAGTCTCTTGCTCACATGATCTCCAGATTAAAAATATTTGTTGACCCTCGATAAAGTACAATTCTGCATGGCCACTCAGAAACAAGAATCGTCCTCGCCGATCAACAATCGCAGAATCATTGCATAAAAATTTTCCCAATAATTTTCAATTTACTCTTGAGTTGTCTGGTAACATCAGTTTGCAAGATGTCGCGTACGCACGATTTTTCCCAAAAAGAGCCAGCCAGCTTCGCGTGATAAATCTACGATTTCTTCTTCGAGCACAACACCTGACGGAGACACGCACGAGGGTGATGTAAACTCAATACTCGCGGGCCGTAAATACACGTTAACGACGTGTCCGATTACATTGTTCGATGGACGCGGGCTCCATGCGGTACACTGCGATATTTATAAACTCGCACGGGAGAAAATTTAATTTCGGGAGCTCTAATTGATGACGCTGGTTTGATATCGATATCCGATGGTAGTTTAGATTTTCTGGCTCGGTGAAATGACGATGGTGGGTTTTTTTTTGGAACGCGTTACACAATTATCGGTTTTGAGAAATGATAAATGTGCGTTGATTTTTTGAGAATTCCGAATTCGGAAGTTCACTAGTGGATGAAAATTTAATCATACTAAAATAGTTGAAACTTCTAGAATATACGTATGCTGGTCCAGAATTTTTTTTCTTTTTTTAAATACAAATAAATAAATTATGAAAAAAAAATTAATAAACAAAGAATAAAAAATTATCTACTTTCACAGGCCCTTAATAAGTGAATAAAAAGAAACTAGTTAATTTTAAAAATTCTGTACCGATAGAGGTGAAATATTTTTCAATCCCTGGGATATACTTGATCTATCACTTAAAATTATTGATGGGATGATTTCAAAAAAATGTTTATTCCTATTTAATTTTATTATACGTACATCGACGGCCCGTGCGAAAAAAAAACCTTAGCTGGAAATCTGTCTATTTAAAATTATCAATAAAAGACTGTGAAAAATTAAAAAATTAGAAAAAATCAAGAATCTTAATAATTAAGTACCTAATAAATCGAATTTTTTTATTCAAACCTATTTTATAATTCATTTTAGCCTGTTACTGGTAATTTTAAATCGACTAATTTTTGGCCAAGGTTTTTCTTCGCAAGGGCCGTCGATATCAGTTTGTAGAATGTGTACCTGTATATATATATATATACGCAGCGGTCAGGAACCCATGTGATAAAATTATGAATGTTCCATACATAGACTATGTATAATCATCTATACACAATCTATACACAGAAATGGGCATATAAAGACTATGTATAAACTATACGTAGAGTAAAAAAAAAAAAAAAAAATTTTAATCAGTAAAGAATATTTATTTGGTGCTCTGACGTTATAACAAGTTCAATACATAACGCAGTAGCGTTTGAAGAACAAAAATAATAATTCAGCTTAACTATTAGTAATAAATTTCTAAAAATATTTAACAAATTATTTCTTCCAAACTTTTTATTCCATCAATGAACCAAGGTCATCTAAAACTTAACAATACATCAAATAAAAGTGTGAAAAGTAAAAACTGCTCTCTGCGTAAAAAAAAGTGACAAACACGGAGAGAATGTTAACCTCAAATCAAATGTTTTTTTCAATTAATTTTTAAAATTTTCTAATTTTTTTTTTCGGTAAATTGCACTTCTCCCAATTTAGATGTCATACTTCTAATGATCTCTGCTCTACTCTTAGCCGACCAGTTTAAATCATCACCGTGCTTTTTGACATACTCTGGAAAAGAATACATAATTTGTTAACCCTTTAAAACCTTAAATGACAAATTTTTTTTGTCATTTAAGTTTGAAATCGACAAAAAAAATTTGTCATTTCAGGCTTTAAAGGGTTAAGTTTATTGTTTAAAAACATTTTTTGAACAAATAAATAGATAATATTTTTCTACATACTCAGTATGGCCTCTATTCCATTTTCGTTCAATGCTGGTTTGACTTTATCAGTCTTGCCTGAGCCTTTAGGTTTTTTACCAAACATTGAGCAGGTTCTTAGGGCTTTCTCTGAAAACACTATTTTCATGAGAGCTCTTGCAAGTTCAGTCTGACTTTTGCATTTGTCTCTTGCTTTTGATACTTCAAATTTACTCACGTAAACTTCTGAGTGCCTAACCAACTCGCAGACCTAGAAATTTTTAATTTTTTTTGGTTAAATTACTAATTTTTTAACTGTTTTCGTTCAAATTTCATTTAAATTTAATTTAATTTCCTAGTTTATTTCACCGTATTATTTTTCTCGTTATTTTTCATGCAAGCAAAGATACTAAAAGATATTAAAAGTTTTTATCAATGAAATTACGAATGACGAAACGATAATTATCTTTCAAAAAATTTTCGACTAAAATAGAGCCAAAAGTGGGACTGTATGTACCCTATCACGGACAGAACAAATACGTTAAGTCTACGTAAAGACACCGTGCAGTCCACGAGAAAATACCGTGCGCTTAGAGTAGCGCTATTTTTACGCAAGGCGCACGGTAAAAACTTCGGAGCTACGGTATTCTGACTTGGGGCCGAGACGTTCAAAAATTAGGTCAACAATGAATTTTAAAAAGAAAGTTTTCTAAAGCTTACATTTTCATTTTCCTTTTTATATCTTAAGGTCCACTTTGATTCGACATCAAGCTCTTCAAGATCTTGGGTTCTAGCTGTACCTGAGGTCGCTATTTTTGACAGAGCAAATGTTCTACTAATGGCTGCAAATTCTTCAGATTCTTTCAGAGCCTTTGAAAAAATGTTTTTATTTTAACTAATGTGAGAAAAAAATTATATTGTTATTCAGAAAATAAAAATAAAGATTTAATACAATTTCCTTTCTAATTGTAAACTTAGGAAGACAACTCTGTTCTTCGTCTGAAGAGTAGACAATACGGGCTCTTTTCTTATTAAGTGGAGACTCTAAACTCTTTTTCTGAAAAAAAGACATGCATGAAATCTTGCTTTACTTCAGAATAAATTTTGGAATAAATCAAAAATTTTAAAAATACGTTTTCAATACTGCTTCCTTCAAAATTTTGATAATTGCTTTTTAAACTTAAGGAATCGGAATCCGAAAATTGTTCTTTATCAGAAGCTATCGGCTCTGGGCTGATTGACTATTAATAAAAATTAATATTATTACCCAAAAAAAAAGTTATAAACTAAATGCATACCTGCTGGTGTTGAAATTCAAAAGATTTATCCTTATTTTCAAACGACTCAATACTTTCCATTCCACAAGATCTTCTGTTTATTTCATTCTCTTTACGAAATTCAAAATTGTTGACCGACTCAAAAAGCTCCATACCATGAGATCTTCTATTTTTAGAATCACAAGTCGAGTCATATGTTTTTGCAGAATTTTTTGGAGATGATTGATCTGTTCCTTTGCTACTTTGTGGGTGTTCGTAGCAATCAAAACTCACAGGAGCACTTTTTGCAGTTAAATCGAATTGAAATTCATCAAACATCTTAAAAGAATATTCAAAATAAATTTTGATATTTAAAAAAAAATCTATTAAGTTTAAGTTTTTAAATTTTACTTACTGAAATAAGAGTATCTCTAGCAATTTCTATAGTACGTAAAGTATCCGCTTTCAGACTAGATATTTTAATGAGAAAATCTTCGGGTGACTGGCTTATTTCATCTTTACGTTCAACAACACTTAATTTGTTTAGTAGTTGTTTTTCAACCATAGTTGGAGGCTTCTTTCTTGGCTTCGATTTGGTTGGTTTGACTAGATCCTCCATCATTTTTAATAAAATTTCGGCGTTACCTATTTTATACACTATTTTAGAATATTTTTTTATTCAATATTACCTAATATTTTTTCCAACTCTCCAAGGAGAATATCTGCGTTCCCTGTTTTATTTATTTTATTTTTTTAGCGTTTACATTTTTTTAAATTAAAAATTGATAAAATTAATTTTTTATTTACTGCTTTTTTGTACGATGACTCCACTGTAAACTCGAGCTTCCCTAGGGCAGTCTTCCGGCCAACAAAAACGAATAGAGTCTCCAACATTCAAACTTTCATGATTTTCAAAAATAATCGATCGCTCGTAAATTACACAATAAGATTTGTCTGCGCACTTTACCAGGTATTCCATTCTGGGTTTTTTCTCGTAAAAACTTTTTTTTAACTAATAGGTTACGTCTCAATAGGTTACAAATAAATAACAAAACAAAAGTTTTCGAACACGAATCAACAGATACTTCAAACAACTAACCTTACACAAAATAACTGAGAAAAAAAACTGCTGTTTTAAAGTAATTATTTAAACTAATGAGACCGGAGTTTTATAAAAATTATTACACAAATGGGGTATGCGGAACTGGATTTTTAAAATTTATTTGATAGATTCGTTTTTTAAATTATTAATAACTATGTAGACAGGTTCAATTCCTGGATCAACTATTCGAAGATGGAATTTGCGGGATCAGAACCAAAATAATACTCAAAACCAAGCAGCGCCACTTCCTGAGACACCTGTGGACTGCGAAAGAATCAAAACGATCGAAACTGATGACGCGATAATCGAAGTGAATATTTTGTTTTAAGCTTTAGTTTAATTTTATTTTATTCGCAATTAAAAAAAATAAAATCAAATATTACTTTTAACTAATTATGTTTTAAAAAAGTTTTTTTCCCTTAATTTAATCAGAAAAAGTGTATTAAATTTATGATACCAAATCGACTAAAGTAGTCACATCATTATCTTGGTCCTTTTTTTTTAAGTTACTTATTTCTATAAATATTTAACTTATGCACTGTTTTTTAAGACTTGTAAATTATTTCTTAACTTTAAAATTTAAAATTCATTTACAATTACTTTGTTAATTTTTATAACAAGATCGTGGAATCATTTTATTTATGATAGATAAAGTAGTTTTATTCCCAGACAATATAAATTTTTTTATGAAGAAAAACTTACTTTTTACCTCGCTTTTTACTAAACTTATATAAATTAATCAAGTATTTGAATTCTAAAGTACCTTTTTTTCAAAGGGAGCAGAAGATTTATTTCTTGATGCTATCTCGGAAGTTGCTTCAACCCCTACGACATCAAGATCATCAACACCTACTCCATTTGATAATCAAAATTATGATAATCTTAATGATCCTGAATGGCTAAATCAAAAATTGTTCAATTGTGGGGAGTTGACACTTGGAGAGGTAATGATTAAAATAATGGAATTTTTTGTGTCCGTCACTCTAACAAAAAAAGGCTTGCATCAATTATTGCAGCTACTAGATTTTATTTTACCAAAACCTAATAATTTGCCAAAAAACAAGTATCAATTTTTAAAACTACTTTTTTCTTTGCTTCCACAACATGATCAGATAATTAAAAAACACCAAATTTGTGAAGAGTGTGGTCATTACTTAGGATTGTATGAGAGTAATTCAAGAAAAAGAGTTTGCGCTCAATGTCAAAGCAAAAAAGTATATAGTTTTTTTTTAAATTATGATTTAAAAACAATTCTTCGTGATGCATTCGAGTCGAGAAATTTACTAGATCTTTTAGAAAAGCTTGAGCCAAATTATGATAACTACATTTCTGATTTTCATTCTGCAAGCCAAGCAAAAATTATAAAAATTCAAACTAGTCTTGGAAAATTTGATTTAATCTTGTTATGGAATTTAGATGGAGCAAAAGTGTCAAAAAGTTCAAGCGGTGAAATTTGGCCAACTCAGGTGCAAATTTTGAACGTACCGCCAAAATATCGACGAAGTTTCCAATTCGTATGTGGAATTTATTATAGTAACAAGTCAAAACCAAACTTAAATTCTTTTTTAACTCCTTTTTCAGAATCTTTAAAAGATTTATATGATAATGGTTTTGAGTGGTTCAATAAAAAAACAAATTCATTTGAAAAAAGTAAAGTTATTGCTCCTATTGCCACCTTAGATCTTCCGGCAAGAGCTAAAGCTATGAACAAAATGCAATATAACGGGGAGTACGGGTGTGCTAATTGCGAGCATCCCGGTACCATCTGTGAGACAGGATCAGGCTTTACCCGCGTTTATCCTTTGCTTGACAATACTCCTCGTCTGCGTACTCAAGAAAGAATGATAAATCAAGCGAAAACCGCTATCGAAAACAACTTAGAGCACGTAAAAGGTATTAAAGGGCCTACAGTTGCCTCGATGATTCCATTTTTTAACATCGCAATATCTTTTGTACCCGACTATATGCATGCGATTTTAATAGGTATTATGATCATGCTTTTGCATTTATGGACTGATTCCAAAAATCATAAAAAACCCTATTACATCAAACCAGAATTACAAAGAGTTCTGAATGATGCTATTAAAAATATCACCCCTCCAGACTTTATTGCTAGAGTGCCGAAACAATTAAAAGATATTAATTATTATAAAGCATCAGAAGTAAGAGATTTTTTATTGTATTATTTACCGGTAATTTTAATAGATATACTTCCAAAATCATACTACGAACACTTTTTAAAACTATCATATGGAATCAGAATTTTGCTCCTGGAAAAAATAAGTGTCACTCAACTAAATACTGCTAGAATATTATTAAACTCCTTTGTTGAAAAATTTGATGGAAAATTTTATGGTTCGGAAAAATGTTCACACAATGTACATCAATTGACGCATTTGGTTGACGCTGTTGAGCAATGGGGCCCCCTTTGGGCTTGGTCGTGTTTTCCTTTTGAGGATGCTAATGGTTATTTTAAAAAAATAAATCATGGACCAAATAAAGTAGATGTAGAAATCGCCAATACATTAAAAATGTTAAATGCTTTTAATGTTTTAAAAAGCAAACTTCAAATCAACGCCGAGAGTGAAGTGAACAGAAATGAACGTGTACTTGGAGCAAAAAAAAAAATTGCTTTGAAACCAAGAGAATTAGAAGTATTACAGGATTTCATTAATTCTAACGAAATCCCCATTTTTGGTGTCAACGAAATATTTGTGCATGACAGAGCGAAAAAAAATGATGAAATTTTTACATCAGAGTTGTATCAGAGACAAAAGCGAAGAAACAATAAAATTGTCTCCTGGAATAACATGCAAAACTTTGGTATAATTCAATTTTTTGTTAACAATCATGACTCTATTTTTGCTGTTATACAAGAACTTGTTAAAGATTTTCGAAACTGCGAGTTTCAGCAAGTGCGTATACACCCCCAACTTAACATAGATCCGCAAAATGTATGGATCCCAATTAGACTAACTTATAGCTATTCTTTAGTTAATATAAGTGAAATCAATAAAAAATTATTGGTTGTTCAAAATCATCTTTGCATACCTCCGAATTATTACGAAAAAAAACTATGAGTAATATTTACTATTTAAATATTATAACTTATATTTATTATATTTAATAAAAGAGATTATTTTTGCGTTAGAAGTAATATCTCGATGTAAACGATGTAATGATTATCAAAGTAAATAAATATTCTTTATTTATTAAAAAAAAATTTTTTTTTATTTTCTCTACGTATAGTTTATACATAGTTTATGTATGCCCATTCCTGTGTATAGATTGTGTATAGATGATTATACATAGTCTATGTATGGAATATTCATAATTTTATCACATGGGAATCCATGCGTCGTCTACCTGAAGGTTGGCTTAAGGCGATCACAGAAACTTTGCGTCGACGTCAACCTAGGTGGGTAAGCCAAGGAAGTTTCGCTCCATGATATGATGATATGAGACCTTCTTCGGAAAGGTGGGAATACAGAGAAAAGAGGAAGCTTACTCGGGCTTATACCCCCACACATTGGTGATTAAGGTACCCACCGCTACCAGGCCAATAGGCTCTAGCGGTATGGAAGAAAGATAAAAAATAAATAAATAAATTTTTTAATACCGTAATTTTAATATTTTACTACTAGAGAATTAAATGAAAGGATACAGAATAACATCAATTTGAAAGTTTGGTTTTGATTCATTCTTTTATTTCAGATTTTAATGCACATAAAAGTTATGTTATACATTATTTTATACGTATTTTATACTTTTTGTAAATTTCATACTACAGATATTTTATTTTTATTTATTCTACCCTGAATGTTTGAATAACGTTTAAAAGAAAGCTTAAATAATAATATATACTTATTTAAAATTAGATTTATTTACTTATATTTAAAGTTTATGAGTACGATAAAAAATTATTTTGTTCTATATAAGCTTCTACAAATAATTCTTAAAAAATTCAATAATAGTAACATATAGATAAACATGATGTACATTATAAAGCGTGTGTATTTATACAATAATTTTCATGTTCTTCGCCTCACTTGTGACTTAGTTTAAGAAAAATATGTTTACTTTTTCGTTGATCCGGCGAGTTTGCACCTTTCGATTATATCTTGCAGCCGCCCAATGTGAAGCTGAGTTATGCTCGGATTACCGCAGTTAGCGAGCCACTCTAGGAAATTTTGTCCAATTTGTATCATGGCTTCGTTCTTGTGACTCTTACCCGAATCCTTGCTGAGATCCAGGACATCAGATTCCTCGCAGACGCTGTTCTCGGATGACGTGATCTGGGAGCTGAAGTCGCCATTGTAGTGCCAGGAAGGCAAGGTAACGGCTGCAGCAGTCCAGCCTGAGGTCACAAAGCTTCCCAACGGTGTATCGGCCTGGAAGTTTCGAGAATCCGGCGTGTACACGGCTCCGTCACCCTGGAATCCCGATATTAAGTCAAGCCAGTCCCTCGCGTAGTCGAAGCGAGGACACGGGCTTCCCGACTCGTCTTTGAGCTTCCTTTTCTTGGTTACGTTGAAGCTGAGGTCTTCGGGGTTGCTGGTGCTCGATCTTTCGGAAGAGAACGACCACGCGTAGTTACCATTGGGGCACCAAGATGGTTCGTTTTCTCGAGCCTTTCGTTTCTGGGCGGCTTTACACCACCCGCGTAACGTCGACTCCGGTATGTTATTCTCACGACCAACCTTGGCTTTGCTCTCGCCGGCTTCCACCCTTTGAACTACCTCTGCCTTTATCTCTGCAGAAAAGTGTCGGACAGTCCTTTTGCCCGATGTGCCACTTGATGTATCACTTGACGAATCACTTACGCGTCCGACCATGGTGCTTTGTCGAGTTAGAGTGTTGGCGGTAACAGCGTTCAACTTGTTCTGGCTGCAATCGCTGACTGCTTGCGGAGTCCTGCTTAAAATATACCTGCGAACCATTGTATATTTTAGGCGGGCACTGAATTGAACGGGGTCTTAAATTGATTCTTATTGGCTGCAGCTTACGTTTGGAGCCCGACGGGGGACTAACTTTATGCAAACGAAATGGGAGGAGTAACCTGCTCATTGGTTCGACTTTGTTTTCAATTAGTGAAAAGTTTGACCTCTCATTGAAAAAAATACTTAGCTTGGCCGAGGTTCTTAGAATTTAAGACCTTGAATTTTGCGCGAGACTCGGTGCAGCTTTATACTAAAGTCTAATAAAAAATATTTTAAAATTTTTGAAAATCGCAAACAGTCATTTTTTAATTTTTATTAATTATTATGAATTTTCTTCGAGATGTACAGTAGAACCTCGCGACTTGACCACCAAAAACCTCGTGAATTGTCCAAAATCAAAGAAACCGACAGGGACGATTCGCGAGTTCCTACTGTACTACACAGAGAAAAATAAATAGGGTGTATTTTTATCGACTATGTGCCAAAAATGAGTATAATACTTACAAGGAGAGGACCAGACATTTGGGTCATGGATTTGGCTAAAACTTGGTATATGGGCTCCAAATATGCCAAAAAGAAACCTCCAAGTGTCAGTTTCTCTGAATGGGCCTTTTAAATTCATGTTCCCTCTACACCCCATGTTAAAAAATCAGCATTTTATCAGCATTTTTCAATAAAAAGCTGTTTTTGACCTGATTTTCAAAAAAATATTGCTCAGACCCTCTTACACTTACAGAATTCCGGAACCTCGCACTTTTTTCGTCTTTCCAAGTACTTTCTGGAAAAAATTATTTGAGATTTTTTTTTTTATGTATTAGACCATTTAAAATTGAGATTTTTAAAATGAAAAAATGACGAAAAAACATCTTAATTTTACATGGTCTAATACATAAAAAAAAATCTCAAATAATTTTTTCCAGAAAGTACTTGGAAAGACAAAAAAAAATGCGAGGTTCCGGAATTCTGTAAGTGTAATGGGGTCTGAGCAATATTTTTTTGAAAATCAAGTCAAATACAGCTTTTTATTGAAAAATGCTGATTTTTTAACATGGGGTGTAGAGGGAACATGACTTTAAAAGGCCCATTTAGAGAAACTGACGCTTGGAGATTTTTTTTTGTATATTTGGAGCCCATATATCAAGTAAAAAATTTTTTTAATAAGATTTTTTTCAAACTCGGTTTTATGGGTGTTTATGAGGGTGCTGATTACGAATATAAATTTTATATTTGATTTCGACCAACTTAAGGTCTACTTATTTAAGGTAGAAATTTATTTTTCATTAGATTTTTTTCAAACTAAGTGTACGGGGTTCTTTAAGCGTGCCGATTACGAATCGAAAGTTTGAATTAAAATTTGACCTACGTAAGGTCTACTTATTTAAGGTAAACATTTATTTTTCAAACTTGATATACTAGGGCCTGTGAAGGTGCTGATTACAAATATAAATTCACTATTCAATATTTTAACTTAAACGCAATTCAAATTTTGAATTTAACGTTCTCAACCAATCAAATTAATTATAAAACGAAGACATTCGAAAATGTTTTATTATTATAAAGAGGGATTTTGACGACAGATTATGATAATTTTTTTTTTTTTTAATAAAATCAGTCTAATAACAAAAGTTTGAATTTCTACAGCAATTATGTTAAAAAAAAAAAAAAAAACATAAGTAGTAATAAAAAGTTTTCAACGTGTAACGAAGCCCAGCATGGAGTTCGTATTCTCGCAGACGCGCTAACTTAAGTTAGTATCGGAGGAAGATAGCGAAGGTAAGAAAAAAAGCTTAGTCAACTAAGTGCAAAGCTCGTTATCGCAACTCCGCGGGGCTATCTCGGTTTACCAGGTGAGCTTAGCCGACGACGAGTTTATTCTTCTTCGAGTGCCGCTCAAATTGTACTTAGAGAAACTTGGCCTCGCGGGAGTCCCGCGATCACACCTTGGCCTCGACGATTTGGAGCCTTGTTAAATTGACGTGCGTTTAATTAGATCAAGTTTTTATGTGGTATATATTGCTGGTAAACTTAACAAAAAATGAAATTTATACTGGAAGTTTTTTTTTTTTTTTTAACTAACCAGGCTTCATTAATCATAAACAGTTGTGTTGGATCATGCGTGGTTGATAAAAATAAGTGAAATAAATAAAATTGAGTTAAAAATTAGTTTTATTATAATAAGTTACAAAAACTGAAAATACAAGAAAAATGCGTCTTTAACCTTCCCCAGCCTGACCTGTATTACCTGCAAAAAAATTTTAACTTTTATTTTTGTTTCATAGAATAAATATTTCAAAAAATTTTTTTATGAAGTCTTTTGACGTTATGCGAATTTGGAGTAACGAACAGTTTTTAATACAAAATAATTTTATAAATTTTTTGGTTAATGGACTTTTTTTTATTCACATTTTATAAATAACTTTTAATTAAGTACGAACTTATTAATAAAATAATAATTTTGATTATCAAATATTAAAAAAATAAATTATTGCTTAATTCATTGTCAATTTTTAGATATTTTTATCTTAACCCTTAAATGACACACTGGGTCAAATTGACCCCTCATAACTGTCAGTGTGAAAGTGCTGGATTTGGGTGTGACATTTAAGGGTTAAATTTATTATTTTTTATTTTTTAACTATCATGACTCAAAAAAAATCGTTGTCTTTATAACGTTGATAACCAAAGGATACCGTTAGCATCAACGGTGAAACCATGGAATGAACAAAAACACTGAAACTTACAGACGTACCAACACATCAGGCTACCCAACTCTACCTTTAGTATCTATACCTGCTTGAGAACCCCAGGTATAAATGCAGAGCTTGAACATTAGTTTATACCTTACTCCAGAGTTGTTTAGTAAGTCTGAGAGGTCAAAAACGTTGAATAATGTGATCGAAATTTTTAAATAATTAAAAGTGTGAGCGTACATATTTTCATTAATTAATTTTTATAAGTTATATACCCTGCATAGGCTCAACTTGGTTCACCACGCAGTGTGAATTGTAACCATTCCACAGGGGCAGTTACTTGAACTCTTTTAAATCTAAACGATCACAATGTATGGACTTTATACTTTTGTCATAAAGATTTTAATTTAACAACATTATTTCATTTGGTTTGTAATTTTTATTAATTTAAATTACATTTACACAATAATAGATTTATGAAAAAAATTGCAAGAATAATACTTGAAAGTTCAAAAATCTGTCTTGAAATAGATCAGTTTTCAGTAACATGTACCAAAAAATGACACGTATAAACACTTAAAAATATAATTAGCAATGAAATTATTATAATATAAGTAAATGTTAATTAATCAATAAAATTCAAACGGAATTGTAATTCAACACTCTTTGATCTTTTATTGTTAAACATCAAGCTTGTTTTAAATTAGAAAATTTTGCAAAATAGTATATTTTATCTTGCATTCATTTTACTCCCGAATAGTCTAGGTTCGAATCACATTTCGTTTTTTTGTAAGTTCTTGTGACTATTCAAATAAAAAAAAGCAAATGTGGAGAAACAGAAATCACATCAAATTTTTCAAACTGCTCGGAGATTCAAAAAAAAAATTTCTTGAGCCAACTACAAATTCCAGTTCAACAACATTCTCAAAATCAGGGACCCGGTAATAACAAAATGTTTTCTTACTTTTGTTCTGTTATAATTTTGTTATAGTACAAATAACAAAATGGACTTTTGTTATTTTATTCTTAAAAATAATATAATTAAAAATAACATTGTTATGTTATTTTTCTAGATACCATAACAAAATTGACCTTGTTATATTATTTTTTTTTTGGCAACAAAATTACTGTAAAAATTCAGTTCACTTTTTTAGCCTATCTAAACGAAAGATTATTAAAATTGCTGCTTATACCAAAAGATTGAATTTTTACAGCAACTTTGTTACTTAAAAAAAAATAACATAACAAAATGATCTTTTGTTATGTTTTTTTTTTGAAAATAACAAAACAAAAGTCAATTTTGTTATGGTATTTAGAAAAATAACATAACAAAAGTGTGTTTTGATACGTTATTTTTAAGAATGACATAAGAAAAGTCCATTTTCTTATGTTATTTAATAACATAACATAACAAAACTTTTGTTATTACGGAGTCCCTGAATAATAATCTGCAACTTACCCGAGGCTTTTTTTATCAATATACTGAAACCACCCAGCTATATAAAAAACCTCAAGTTCAACAAAATTTTAAATTTTAAACTCTTTCGTTAAACCAATTCGCAGTCCTCGAAACTTTTCCGCTTTGATCCGGTCTGAATTTCTCGTCGTCGTCACACAATGCAAACACTTAGCGGATGGTGAAAAGTCAAAGGAGCAGCGTCCCGGTTAATTGCCAAAGTTAAGCCCCGGGCCGTAAAAGAGCTCGTCCCGAGGATAACTTCCGGTCTCGTGCGGTCGCGGGGAAAATTTTCGGGTGGAATTGTAGGAAGCAGGAAGACTGGCCAAGTTCTCCCCATCGGGGCACGCTTGATTCGATTAATGGCCGAGGTGATTACGACAACTGTTTTTGGCTCGGGACTCGGGATATAAATGTTTTTTCAGGGCGGGGATAATCGAGTCTGTTGGTTCCAGTGATTCGATAGATATCAAGCAGTTTAGGGCTGAGAGTTGAGTTAGAATTATGAAGAATAGAACAAAAAATAGAATCAGATTGCACAATGCGCGAGGTTCGATCGCAAACAGTTTGAGTGAACGGATTATAACCTCTTTTGGCAATCGGCCGTTCTTGAACACTTTTCTCCGTGCAGGTATAAAAACAAATAATAAAACAAAAAAGTTTACTCTCAATGGTCCACTTATCCAAAAACAAGCCCTCATAATTGCTGAAGAGTGACTCATTTTTCACTCAATTTTCTATAAGACGGAAAGTTGTCTTCCCGGAAAATTTGTCCCGGTCCCTTGGCTTTCTGTCTTAGACAACGTTTACTCTAGTTTGTTTTGAACGCGTAGTTCTCTCGTGGAAGGTGATAAAGCTCGGACTAAGGTCTGAGCAAGCCATGAGTTTCAGCACCTTCCACGAGAGGGCTATGCGTTCAAATCAAACTATCAGTACAGTCACGATCTCAGGGTGTATATGGAATTAACATTCCCCTCCATGACTCAAATTATTTTTCAAAAGATGTTGAAACTTGAAGTTGTTTGCTGACTACATTAACCACACAATCTAGTGTGCAGCCATGTACTTCGTCGCACTAGTATCGAAATGTACTATTTCGACTCCTCTACAAGCTCAGATACATTTTAACTTTTAAGAAAGCGTTTTCCCAGCGTATTCAGTGACAACACAGTCTTACCGATTTTGGCTATATCTTCCAAATCTTCTTCATCATCGAACGTCTGTGTGCATATTTTTTGGCTTGGGTCCCCGTGGCTTCGACACTCCCGAGCCAGCACTTTTCATTGTCGGAGGGTGGAGACGGGCTCCTCGAGTCGTTCCTGAGCTTCCTTTTCTTGGGGTTGCTGGTGTTCACTCCTTCGAGCGCCCATCGCTTACACCAGCCGCGAAATCTCGACTCAGCTACATTGGCTTGTCGCCTAACTTTGGCTTGGGTCTCGCTGGCTTCTACTATTCTCACCAGCTTCATTTTTTCAGCATCAGAAAAGTCTCGTCCTGACCGTTTAGGGGTTTTACTTCCACGTCCGGTGCTCTATCAAGTTATTTAAGAGACAGTTAACTGTGCGTGAAAACAGTGTTGGCGTCGGTAGCGTTCAACTTGATTCTTTTCCATATTTTCATCTCTTCGACTGCTTCTTCAGCTTCTGCTGCAGATGGAGATGTTCGATGTTCGCGCCATTTTCGTGTTATTCGTCTACGTTTATTAACTGGTTCAATCGTCTCATCTTCTTCGGACAAACTTTCGTGTTCAGAGGAATCATGAATAAATGTTAGTTGCTCGGTAGCTATTGCAAATAGAAAACCACAGAAAACAAACTGTAAAACCGTCGTCTCAGTTCAAACTGAAGTCATTCGTCTACCGACGCTACTGACATTAAGATACTTAAATATTGGCCAGGGCAACTACTGTGAAGCTGACTAAGCATCGTACAGCTAATCAGCTCAGTGCCTTAAAATATTTTCTCCCGTGCAAATTTATTCTTTTTTCCGTGGAAATTCTATATTCTTACAATAGTAAATAAATTTGTTGTTTATATATATATTTTTTTAAATAACTTAAATTCTTAACATTACTCAGACAAACTGTCAACGTCTAAAACATTTAGGTTTTTCCCAATGGTGGGTACTTGCAGTAATCTCAGAGTGTTCAGGTATGAGACAGATCAATATTGCAATATAATGTTCATAAGACTTAACACCTAGCACTGAAAGGAACAGTACTATAAAAGTTCCCAGTCTAGGCTAACAGCAAAAGTCAGGTAAAGGAGGAACGGAAGGTATCACCAGCTAAAGATAATTTGTGGCCGACTCAGCACAAGGATTGTCAAAACTACCATGGGCTTAAGTAGAACGGACTACAGGTTGATCGACCCTCTTTTATAGCAGTGAAAGGAACAGTACTATAAAAGTTCCCAGTCAGGTAAAGCAGGAAAAGAAGGAAACACCAGCTAAAGATAATTTGTGGCACAAGGATTGTCAAATCTACTATGGGCTTAAGTAGAATGGACTACAGGGTCATCGACCCTCTCTTATAAGGACTCAGGAGATCGACCGGTCGGGGAGGGTACTTCAAATTATACTCTCGAATAACAAACACGAAAAATTTTACTATCGTCTAAAATTTAGCGTGCGTCGAGTATAATTTTCTATAAAAAAAAAAAAAAAAAAAAAAAAAACTAATCAGGGTACGTTGTTATCGTGGCTCTGACGCGTGTGAGTTTTTTTTTTCTCTCTATTTTATCGAAACCGTCGCGCTTTTGAACCTGTAAGCATTTTGTATCCTGGTGCACGTCATATAAGGTGATTCTTTATACTGGACAAAAGACCACACCTGGCCTGATTCTCGCTTATCCGTGCCGCGATTCGGAAAGGACGTAATTACGTGCATAACCAGCGACGGTCCTGCCGTGAAAAAAATAAACCGCAACGCGTAAATCGGCAACGATCATTTTTTGCAGCCTTTAAGTATGTACCCTTTAATTTTGGCGAGCATTTATTAAACCTTGATGTACGTCACGTGAACGTAACCTAATGCGGATTAGGAAGATCGAGTCCCACCCGAAGACGTTTTTTATGATCGCATATTTTTATCTACGTGCCATCAAAAGGGCCGAACTTTGAGTGGACATAACTCAAAAATGAGTCCCGCTTGCCATATTTTTTTTTATGGCATTCGAAAGAGCATGTAAAAGTGTGATTCTATTCAGAGTTACAAAAATAGTTAACATTGCTCAAAAATTCCTAAATCGTCCTTAAGATCCAAGATTAAATAAATTCTGTCATTAAAAAAGAAAAAAAAAATTGTTAACAACATTATTCGATAAAATCATTTTGGTTTGCTCAACGGTGCGAATGTAAATGTACCAACAAGCGTAGTTTCGCTGCTAAAACACACGAAATCAAATCCCGAGTAGAGGCGGGGGACAATTGTAAATTTCTCTCTGGCAAATTTACCCAGCTGAATTCTCTCTCTCATTTCGAAATCTACGTACTCGCGGCCGAGTGGGTTTCAAGCGACGCGTGACGCGGAAGAAGCACGATCGGGGGGGGGGGGTGGGGACGAGCGTGACGCGAGCAAAGTCAACTGATCCTGCAATTTCTGACTGCTGGGATGCGTTGATGACACACCGATTGTTCGAGTGGAAAAGCTCGCGAGCTACCCGGTAATTTAACCTTGAAACTCGAGAGTTACTTTTTTTTGCTACGTAGTTGACCTTTGAAAAAATAATTGCGTATCGTTGGCCCGTGCGAAAAAAAAACCTTAGCCGGGAATATGCCGATTTGAAAATATCAATAAAGGACTGCAAAAATTGAATAATTAGAAAAAATCAAGAAACTTAATAATTAAGTACCTAATAAATCGAATTTTTTTATTAAAACCGATTTTTCAATTCATTTCAGCCTCTTGCGAGTAATTTTAACTGATTTTCGACTAAGGTTTTTCTTCGCACGGGCCGTCGATATTTTGATAAAAGGCTTTTTCATTGGAGACGATTTTTATAACCTAATATTTCATGGTAAAAAAAAAAAATTATATTATGATTGTGTCGGCTTTACAGCGTCAAAAGTAAAAAAATGCTTTATAATTAATCTAAAAAAAATCATAGAAATTTAAATAGTTAATCTTAGTAAAAATATGAAAATTTGAAAAGTCATAGTCTCTCTATTTTTTTTGTTATTTATAATTTAAAAAACAGTTTATTAAAAAAAGAATCATTAAAAATATTTTATATTCAATAAATTGAAATTTTGTGTTTTGATAACTAAATTTTTTTTTTTCAATTGGGAAGTAAAAAGATTAATTATTGATTTTCTTAATTAATTTTTATGATTTACTATCGATTCATAAATATCAGATAATTTTCTTCTCTGTTCCATGTTAAAAAAATTCCCAAGGGCTCATTAATTATTCATAAATTCAAAACCAACACGCACTTTATTCAAAAACTTGAAAACTTGTATTAAACGAGCTCACCTACAAAGTTTTCGAAATTACTTTGTAAATTGAATAACCAATTATCGGGGCTTAATAATCCCTTCACCGAAGAAAAAAAAAGGGTCCCGATTTAGCGTAATAAATCGCTGTCCCGAGCGCTAAATTGCCGTTACGGCATAAATTTCATCCCCCCGGCACTTCGTTCGGAATTTCTCGTCGCCCATTGTGAAAAGTGGGTCGTTATTATCCTAATCGAGCCGATTTCACCAAACGGCCGACTCGGTTCGAATTTTACCCGAGTCCATTACCATGGCAACAGGTAGTTTCTCATCCTATCGGCCTCGGCTGCAGATTTTCGTTCGTTCATTCCACCTTATTAAAACTAGAGCGCCTTTCGCGAATTTTAATGAGAGACGTTGGCTTTTATTGGGATTTTGATGGCCCGTGTAATTACCGACTCCGATGAGATTTTCATTTGTCTATTTAAAACTTTTTTTTTTCAAGAGTATGTATGTAGATTGATTTTTTTTTCTGGGAGCATGCAATTTTTTTGGTTTTATGGGACTTGTGTTGATAATTTGAAGGTCAGGTCAATTTTTTATTGCTTAGTTGAATGATTTCCATTCTTTTGTTTTATCAGATAGGAATCGAATTTATACGAACCAGTAAGCTAGATATTTTGAAGTTATCTCGAAAATTCAAGAATAGAATTTTCGAGATGAAGCTTTTTCATAGTAGTGAACCCAAAACGATATTTTGTAGTTTTATTTAATTTTCTATGAATTTTTTAACTTTTTGTAAAATTTAGGTTTAAACTCTATTAATAATTCTATTATTCTGACAACTTTATTGTAGAGAAATTTAAGTTTTTTTTACCTCAGAGCTGATAAAAAAATTCTTATTGTACACCCCGGGTCATACACCCCGCGTTAAAAGTTATTCACATCTTTTGAACTTTTAAACTTTTTGCATTTATTTTTACCAAGATGATTTAGGTTTTTAAGATTTTTTAGATTGAATTGAAAAAAACTTTTTTCAACATTAACGCTGTAAAGCCGACAGAAATAGAATATTTTAATATTAATGCTTGGGTAACAGTTGAAAGTCAACAAAATACTGAAACCAACAAATTTTTAATTTAAGAGATACTTTTATCAAATAGGTTAATTTTTTAAAATTAATTTGAAAATTTATATATTTTTATTTGAATGATGATAGGGTTTGAATTCATAGATTTATTACACATCGTACAGTTCTCATTTCAAAATAATAAAATTTAAAAAGAACATGATATTTTTTATAGGTTAGGTCAGTTAAGACTTCAAATAGTTCGTTGAAATAAAAGAAGTGAATCACAACTAAAACAATAATAGCAAAAAAAACCACGATTTTATGTTTAAATACATAAAACGCAAGAGCTGATGAATGTACGGAAAATTTGTGCGAATGTGGGAGAAAACTGGTTCATGAAATTCAGCGATTTTTCGCTATATTCTTGCATACGTAATGTCTCGGCTTCATGAATAAGTTGACAAAAGCCACCGGAAAAATCCGTCGACGGTAAAATTCATTTTCTTTTTACAAAAATTCCTTCAATTTGCAAAAATTTTTAAAAAAATGACGAATCCTTTGTTTATTGAGAGAATCATGAATAAAAATTAAGACTTTGAATTGAGCGGTCGGACTCTTGGATAAAAGAGCTTAAGCTAAATTACACAAACGTTCGACTTTCCTTACATAAAAATGAATTCGAGTAATGGAATACGTGCGCGCGTTCTGAATTCATCTGGTTTTGGTAAAAATCTCCTGAGATAAGCCGGATACTTTGTCCGTTTTTACTAAATCCGGGCATGTGTAGTCGTGTAAAAGCTTTAGTTAATCCACAAAATCTCCCTTAATTCATCGCTAGAAAGACTGTTAGTTCAATTCCCGCTGACAATCTTAACTAAACAACTTAATCTCATTCTTTTCTCTAAAAAAGCAATCTTTTAATTGGTTTTTAAGTGTTAATTTTGATCAAAAATTGCACAGATTCTTGAAATAATTGCTTAATTTTAGTTTTTTTTTGCTAAAAGTAATAAATTTCATTGAATGATTTAATATTCCTTTATAGTCTGGCATTGGTGAAAAAATATCTGCATTCTTCATCTCTTTGTAAAGAATAAAACTTCCTAAAAAAATTCTGTCACATTCAAATCTAAAAATCGAAGAATATTGTATTTCCATTATTTAAATTTAAATTTCTGAACAATTAAGCGTCATGCTAGGTAATGTAGCTTAGAACAGTAAACTATAGATTTTTATTTTTTCAAAGAGAATGCTTAAATTGTTAATTGGATCACATAGACGAGAAATTTAGCATAGTCTGACAATGCTGGTTAATCATTACGGGTCCAAAGATGTCTTGGAATACGTAAATACATTTGGACTGATTATCGTCAGACAATTCAGCGTTCGCTCGTCCCGAGACTCGATGCATTAGCATGTAAATGAAACGTTAAACGTTTGCCTCTAGTACGCCTGACTGCAATGTTGCGTATACGCTCTGGAATTTAAATTTTTTCCTCGTTAATTGTTCAATTGTTAATTTCAAAAGACTTCCATGACGCATGACGAGCTCTTTTTATACTATGATATTTTATCATTGATTCGGTATGAACTTTTTTTTTTACATGGTATTACTGGTTTTTATAGGAATTGACATGTAAGATTACGTATATGGTTTTTCCTCTTAAAAAAGCATTAAAATTTGTTTGGATTTTACTGTAAAAATTGAAACTTGAGAATCTAACAGAGCCCCTTAAGCCGCCTTAGTAACGAGGTTCCACCTGTATCGAAAAACACTACTTCAAACTTGAAAATTCTGGTACCAAATTCTGGAAGGATCAGATTTGGAGAAAATTTGTACAGCTGTAACGGCCTCCGCAAAATTTAAAGCCCAACATGTTCATATGACCTCCGCATGCCTCGCCGTGCTTTCTTTGTTCTATTGCGCTAGAGATTCAGGCAATGAGCCGCAAGAAGCATTATCTCAATCGTAAATTTTTCGTCAGCACTTTTGACGTTCCCAGGAAATGCGGTATTGTTTCTTTTATGCTTCAGTTTTACCTTACTCCGTTGCTGTTGTTTACTAAGTTGACGTACAGGCGTTAAACCGTACTCACTGCACGGACATCTGTTTGCTCCACAGCGATTATGCAAAGAGTCGGAACACGTGCGCGTAGATCAGCTACAACTGACAGAGGTTGATTGTGAATTCGTGGTAGTCAAAAAGGGGCAATGACAACTCATTTACGCGGTTCAGGCACCCGGTTTTTCCCGCGTGCACGTGCACCTGACCTGGCACGGCTCCGCACAACCGAACTAAGCTGTTGTTCCAGATATTATATTTTTTCCAAGGACACAGCTTGAATGAAGTTTACTATTAGAACTGTCAATGCACTTGAACCCTTTGTAAATAGTTCGACTGGTCAACAATGTTTAAATGCTGGAACCATAATGTCGATGGTCCCAGCGAAAATAAACCTTAGCCGAAAATACAGTGGGCGTACTTTTGATGACTAAAATTTCTTTAAATCACTTTAGTCGTGATTTTTATTTTTTTAGATTGAAAGAAAGTGAGCTTTACTATTAGTCAATTAATACACGAGGGAAAAATAGTACTTTTCATGCAGGTACTGAAAAAACAGTCGGAACTTGGGTTAGGAGCAGACAGTTATCGCGGCGAGCGTAGCGAGACTCATGCTTTGTTCTATAGATGTTTGTCCGTGAAAAATAACACGCATGGGCATTGATAATCGGTACTGCCGTAAAAAAATCCCTTTACAACGGCAGTGACCATTGTAAAAATTTTGATGCCGCGAAAACAGGCTCTACACTACCGACAGACCAACTGTGAAAAGAGCCGTGGAGCGGTTAGTAGCATAACAAAAATTTTTTCACGCTGGTAGCCCGAAAGTACAATTTTCGGGCACGTACCGGAAACGAATATTGTACTTTCCGACTACTAGCGTGAAAAATAGTATACAGCCCTTGGGAGTGCAAAAATGAGCCTTCGGTTCGGACATCAATTTGGGTTTGCAAAAGGCTAACTCATTTTGGACTCCCTTGGAACTGTAATATACTATTTCGACACAGGTACCAACCTTTGACCTGTTATTTTTATCGCCGCAGGCTAAAATCGGGGAAAATGTGGGCTTGGAGATATTTTTATCGCCGCAAAGCCTTCCTTGTTACTTTTTTCTCCCCAAATTTTGACCCAAGGTATTTAGGTCGATATTTAAACTTATGTAGGTAAAATATTTCATTATATTTCAGTCAAGGCATTCTGCTTGAAATCAAACGTTCATATGTTTTTCATAATTTCAACAATTCCGGATCTCGCTTTCCAAAATTTAATGATCGCTTCCAGATGAAAAGACAGCTATTTAATAGCATCGGTTTTGAAAATTTTCAGCATTGATTTTTGCAACGGTGTCTTTTATCAGATAAAATCTTGCCTATAACTTGGGTACACCGAACTCCAGAGCGGAAGTAGAAACGGTAATAGCGACCGGATAAAGTTCAGAGTCTCGTTAGCGTCGTCAAACTCGGGGGAAGGGAGACATTGTTACAAACGTTTAAATGATCAAGCTACCCGAGTTGTTATATGCTTTGCAGATCTGCTGGGAGTTTGTCGAGGCGAGACCGGATAGTTTTCGTAACTGTACTCGTAGAGTTTGTTTTTGAATTTATATCCGATGTCCTGACGCCTTTTGGGTACCCTAAACTATTGTTTTTGTTCTATTTTGCCTGAACACAGTAGTTAAAACTTTGAAAAACGCAAAGTTCTGTTTGGATCTGCGTGGATTCACATTTCATTTTTTTTGATAAAACCATAATTTTTACCGTAAAATAAAAAAAAAAACCTTCGAAAACTCATTTTATGGCTCTTTAATTGTTTATAACCCGGTCATTATACAAACATTTTCTTCGGGTATTCCTGTGCACAATTCTCAATTTCATTTTTCTTTAAACGATAAAGGTGGTCTTCGGCACTATTGAATTGTTGCGCACAAAACTGCCATTGTCTGGACAATACCCTTGAAATTTTCAGGATGAGTTTCAGGGGGCGTGTCGTGTCACTCAAGCGTTAAACCCCGGCGTAACCCTGGGTACACTCGAGTTGAATTATAACCCATGCTCTGAGTTACGCGGTTACGCAGTAGGATGTTTGAAAGTCGACTTAAGAATTTAGCTAAGTACAATCACGTAATGTACATTAAGCGATGACATAATTTATACATTGAGTGGAATTTGTTTAGACAAATTTTGTGATGCAGAAATTTTAGAATGTAAAGAGTCATCTAAATAAATAATTTATTGAACGATTATGTGTATACATTTATTTCAATGATATTGTATTTTTTGAATGTATGAATTACTTTAAAAAATATCAAGAGCTTCGGCCAAGCTAAGTACCTTTTTCAATGAGAGGTCAAACTTTTATGTATAATAATAATAATAAATTTCTCGACATACCAACCACGAATATGAAATCATTCAAAGTTTTCAGCTCATAAAAATTGTAAAAATTCATTTATTCGCGACTAGCGTGTTTAAAATTTTTTTTTTAATTATAGTATATGACGCTATGGCAGCAAATATCATTTTCTACCAGCTTGCAAAAACTAAAAAAAAACAACAGTCTTTCAGAGACATTTTAATGGCTAAAAGTACCTCCATTGTTACTTTATTCGTGGCAGATTTTGAGCTAAGCTGTTTTTCAGTTCGCACCGGCAATCGGCCTGTACATATGAATATTTCGGAAACTTCTAACTTCTTCAATTTTCATTTTTTAAATTTTTTTATTTTTATCTATTTATTTAATTTTATTATTATTATCGATTTGAATCCGCATGAGATTTCTAGCGTCTGAGTTATGAATTTCTCGTACCGAGGTATTTTTCTACTCCACAAAGCTACTCATCGCACGGGTTTACCCGGGCGTGAGTAAATAGCGCGAGGGAATTTCATCTCCAATGAGATATACTCGCGAGGTCGTAAAATCAGGACTCGTGAAACACAGCCCCGAGATTTTGGAGATTCAGATCGGGTCTCGCGTTTGCGCTCGCGATCACCTATTTTATCGTCGTACCTGCAAAAGCCGCTCTTTTGTTTTCGACGTTTATGGCTAAAAAATTTGTCGAGCAAAATTTAATGCGCGAGATTTATTCGAACGGGCGGACAGCCTTGTGAACGCGAGCAATATTTTCTTAGAGACGTCTTCCTTCCGTCCCGGCGTTTTTTCAGGAGAGCGATGTAAGGAAAGTTTGCCAACTGTCGCTTGTTTTGAGGAAGGCTATTCGTAATCTCGGTTTGACAAATTTTTATATGACGGAATTTTTTTCTACACCCTTGTTTTCTGCTTTTTCGATAAAATTTTTGGTTATTTACGTAAAACTAGGTTGCATGAAATTATGATAAGTTAAAGAAATAGTGTCGTGATGAGACCCCAGCTTCTATTATTATCAATTATTTATTTAAAAAATTTTATTTTAATCATAAATATAATTAATATTCTCTTTAACAATTGTTTTGGGGTGTTTATGAGTAAAAAATTTAGCCTACATTTTATTTTAGTTTGATTTTAATTGCTTTTTATAAATTTATCATTGTTATCAGCGATAATTTCGAAAATCTTATTTGATCAGCTTTTAAAACTAGTGCATAAACAACATTCGATGAAAGCTACGCATGTTTTTTATTTAATATTTTACAATTCAGGACAAGGTTTTCAAAGTAGACAATAACAGCGTACGACTCATACACTAAACAACCAATTGATAGTATCAAATTCTGTTTTTACGATAGCTAGAAAGATCTCATATATATGGACTTTTTTTTCATCGTCTCTGTTATTCAGTTTTCAAATTTGAGTCTTCATCTGAGAATTTAAGTCAAGTAAGTAAAATTTTTATTTTTTATTTTTAGTTAGAAGATCTCACATATATAGACTTATTTTTTCATCGTCTCTGTTATTCAATTTTAAAATTTGAGTCTTTATGTGAGAATTTAAGTCAAGTAAGTAAAATTATTATTTTTTATCTAGCAAGTAACTGTTACATTAACTCTTAAATTTTTTACAGGTTGAAGCGAACTTGAAATAAATTCGACAATTAATTGTTTGGATTTAAGATGACCGCAAAGCTTTTTTTAATTACAATTCTCACTTTCCTAGTTCTGATTGAAATTGGAGAAGCTGGGTATTCTAAAAATCTATACCCGATTCCTCAAAAACTTCCGCGACTTCCATCGTCCACGCTGCCAGTACGAGTAGCTGGGTTTGGTAAGAGCACAATATTAATTATTAGTATTACGTTTTCGGTCAAATTTCGGAAGTTAATACTTTGTTTAATTTTTGAAAAAGAATAAAATAATAATCATCTATTCATATTCTTGAAAAATTAAATTAATTAAAGCTTTTTACTGGTTTTTTTTTTTTTTTTTGTGAAAAAATCTTCTGATCACAATGTTGAATTGAATAAATAATAATCGTACTTTTTCGTAAAGAAACAGCTTGAAAATCAGCGTTGGTTTCGATATTAGAATCATGGGCACGGTTTGCCAAGTTCAGAGCGCACATTTCTCCAGAGATATAGAATGTCGACTGCTCTTCTCAAAAAAAATTTATTTTGATATTTTCAGAGTTTTTTGTTGTATTTTGGCGTGATATAGTCGTTTGTAAAGAAATAAAAAATTTTAAATTTATCGTTGCTCGATTGAAAAAAATAGATTAACCTTTAAATAAAAATTATATTAATGTCAATGATGAAAGTTTTTTTTTTTTTTTTTTTTCATCGCGAGTTTTTTTCAGAAATGAATGAATAAATAAATAAATGATCCCCCAAGCTGCTACAACCCCATAACACTGAGCTCGCAAGGCTTTTTTTTAAATAAATAAATAAATGATCCCCCAAGCTGCTACATCCCATAACGCCGAGCTCGCGAGGCTTTTTTTTAAATAAATAAATAAATGATCCCCCAAGCTGCTACAACCCCATAACACCGAGCTCGCGAGTTTTTTTCAGAAATGAATAAATAAATAAATAATCCCCCAAGCTGCTACAACCCCATAACACCGAGCTCGCAAGGCTTTTTTTATAAATGAATAAATAAATGATCCCCCGAGCTTCTACAACCCCATAACGCCGAGCTCGCGAGTTTTTTTCAGAAATGAATAAATAAATAAATAATCCCCCAAGCTGCTACAACCCCATAACGCCGAGCTCGCGAGGCTTTTTTTTAAATAATTAAATAAATGATCCCCCAAGCTTCTACAACCCCATAACGCCGAGCTCGCGAGCCTTTTTTTAAAATAAATAAATAAATGAATAAATAATCCCCCAAGCTGCTACAACCCCATAACATCGAGCTCACGAGGCTTTTATTTAAATAAATGAATAAATGATCCCCCGAGCTTCTACAACCCCATAACGCCGAGCTCGCGAGGCTTTTTTTTAAATAAATAAATAAATGATCCCCCAAGCTGCTACAACCCCATAACGCCGAGCTCGCGAGGCTTTTTTTAAGATAAATAAATAAATGATCCCCCAAGCTGCTACAACTCCATAACGCCGAGCTCGCGAGGCTTTTTTTTTAAATAAATAAATAAATGATCTCCCAAGCTGCTACAACCCCATAACGCCGAGCTCACGAGTTTTTTTCATGAATAAATAAATGAATAAATAATCCCCCAAGCTGCTACAACCCAATAACGCCGAGCTCGCGAGTTTTTTTTATAAATAAATAAATAAATAATCCCCCAAGCAGCTACGACCCCATAACGCCAGGCTCGCCGGTCGCGAGTTTTTTTTATAAATAAATAAATAAATAAATATTATTAAAAAAAACTCGCGAGCTCGGCTTTATAGGGTCGTAGCAGCTTGGGGGGTCCTTTATTTATTTATTTAAAAAAAAGCCTCGCGAGCTCGGCGTTATGGGGTTGTAGCAGCTTGGGAGATCATTTATTTATTTATTTAAAAAAAAGCCTCGCGAGCTCGGCGTTATGGGGTTGTAGCAGCTTGGGGGATTATTTATTTATTTATTCATTTCTGAAAAAAACTCGCGAGCTCGGCGTTATGGGGTTGTAGAAGCTCGGGTGATCATTTATTTATTTATTTATAAAAAAAGCCTTGCGAGCTCGGTGTTATGGGGTTGTAGCAGCTTGGGGGATTATTTATTTATTTATTCATTTCTTAAAAAAAACTCGCGAGCTCGGCGTTATGGGGTTGTAGCAGCTTGGGAGATCATTTATTTATTTATTTTAAAAAAAAGGCTCGCGAGCTCGGCGTTATGGGGTTGTAGAAGCTTGGGGGATCATTTATTTATTTATTTAAAAAAAAGCCTTGCGAGCTCAGTGTTATGGGGTTGTAGCAGCTTGGGGGATCATTTATTTATTTATTCATTCATTTCTGAAAAAAACTCGCGATGAAAAAAAAAAAAAAAAAAAAACTTTCATCATTGACATTAATATAATTTTTATTTAAAGGTTAATCTATTTTTTTCAATCGAGCAACGATAAATTTAAAATTTTTTATTTCTTTACAAACGACTATATCACGCCAAAATACAACAAAAAACTCTGAAAATATCAAAATAAATTTTTTTTGAGAAGAGCAGTCGACATTCTATATCTCTGGAGAAATGTGCGCTCTGAACTTGGCAAACCGTGCCCATGATTCTAATATCGAAACCAACGCTGTTGAAAATATTTATGTTTATGTGTGAGCATGCGCAAAACCCGGATAACAAATTTTTCAACTATAAATTTTCTGACATCTCTCAAACTTTTTCCATTCAGTTACCAAGGCTTGAAAAATAAATAAAAATCAAACTAAATCAAAAAAGTATTCGGAAAAAATCGATTGTAATTATTAAACTGCAAAATTCAACCTAGCCTGCTGCTTATACAACCTCGATCAAATTATTATGTTCTCATGATACGGTAACATTACGCTCATCTTTATTTTTCAGTCCGTTGCATCTACATAAACCAAACAACCAGTCACCAAGAACCGACCTATACAAACGCACACTGCACAAGTAAATGCTTTAGAGATGGTCGCGGCAGCAGAGGTACGTGCGTACCCGGAAGAGCTAATCCAGAGCCCTACGAGTGTATTTGCGAACCTTGAAAACTCTAAAAGCCACGTAAACAGCCTCGATTAATATTCCAGATTATCCTCGTATATTGCGTATCGTGAGAATCTTATATTTTTTTTGCTCGAAGTAAGCTTGGACATATATCGACGGTTTCTTACAATAAAAGAGTCTAAGCTGTAAAAGTTACTAGCAAGTTCCATTTGAAAGGTTGGATTTTTCTAGTGTTGAATATTTCGAACAATACAGTGCAACTTTTGATGAATAATTATTAAAATAAAAATTATTTATGTAAAATTTTACGTCTGTTTGATTACACTCAGCATATTGATCCAGATAGCTTATGGATTTATAAATATTAATGTATAATATTGAAAAAAAAAGAACCGGTTTTGAATAAATGATATTAAAATATTAAAAAAAAAATTTTTAAACATTCCTTGCATTTACCTATCATTGCTTTCATATTGCAAATACAAATCATTGTTTGCAAATCTACTGGCTATCCTAACCAACTCATTGAAACCGGAGGTACAACTGCTTTACCTTTAAAACTTGATACGTAAACATATCGATGGTTCAATGCCATAAGGCTTTTTTGCACTGACCGATTAGGATTGACCTTATCGCATTAAACCGTCGATATATTGTTGTATCAAGTATTAAACATAAAGCATTTAAGCTCTTGAAAAATCACCCATCTATAGTTACTGAAAATGTGGTAACTGCTACCGCGTGGGAGGTATAATGAATCTTCGTTTTAAGTTGTTGCAAACACTTCAGTTAAAAATTTTCATTCGCGATTAGCAGAATGAATATCGAAATGGCCAGTCGTTTGACATTTT
The DNA here is from genome assembly GCA_038277355.1 of Encarsia formosa. NCBI lineage: Eukaryota > Metazoa > Arthropoda > Insecta > Hymenoptera > Aphelinidae > Encarsia > Encarsia formosa. The sequence continues at coordinate 7,292,791 of CM076184.1, read as the reverse complement.
GATCGTTCCTCGTGCTAAACAAAGATGTGAGTCTAGATAAACAAATAAAATGAGAGTATAATTAATGTTTGAAGTTCATACCCCGGCTGGAAACGTATGGCGAGTGAATTATTTTACAAATTTCTAATGAAAGCTTCGTAAAAGCTCGCTTGAAAGCTTTGAACGTTGGGGTTCATGCCTGCCATACGTAAGACAAGTTGACGCGTCCAATTAAAACGGTGCCTTGCTTATAACGTGCTATCACTACGGTTTTAGAAGTTTCGAACTTTCGTCGTAAATTTTAAGATTGATGGATACTTTTATTGGCTTAATTTTTTGGTGTTTGTTGTAATCGCAAAGATTCAAGTATTCGGGTAAATATTTGTTTTTTGTTTCTAATTACAAAAAGAGTGCAGTAGTTTTATTATAACATTATTTTTGTATTAGATTTTTTTTTACAATGTAATTTGTATGCTTACTTACACAAATTTATTTAACGGAATTGATAGTATGTTATGCAGATTAAAACAACAAAAATATGTTTAAACAATAAATAGCTACATTTAAAAGTAAATTTCGATTACTGTTTGACTCAATCCCTACTATTATAAAGCAAAGTCGTATTTCTTTGTATAGACGCCAACCGCGAAAACTACTGGACCTATTAAGCTGAAATTTGGCAGAATGATTCTCTAGGATGAGGAGATGGTTTAGGAAAAAGTTTTAATAAAAAAAAACTCATTAGTTTGTTAATGAACAAAGATTGAAAATTTTCGACCATGGTTCCTCTATTTGAGGTCCGCCCTGCATAACGACTACCCGCGTCCACTGCTCATTATCAAAGCAGCAGCCACGAGGGAAACGTGTGTAGCTCTATAACATATAAAAATCTGTACATCGTATATAGCTCGGGCCAGCTCGGGCGAAGCCGAGACAGGGCGTGCTAGTATGTTATAAAGTTTTTAATTAAATAATGTAAAAATGAAAAAATTACTAACATAAAAAACACGTCCTTACGTAAAAGTATATATATATATTCGGATTCTCCACAAAATAAGTTAATCAGTAAATAAATAAGTAAAAAATGCTGTGGTTTTGACAGTACTAAAATTACTTCAAAAAATTACGTAATGAAAATCTGTTGATGTTCAAAAAATCGTAATTTAACAAGATATTAAATAATTAAATTAAAAAAATGAAATTATGTCTAACGAATTGATACAAATTATTTACATAAATTCACAAAAAAATTTATTTATTTTTACTAAAATCTTTGAGTTAAAATAATAATTTTGGAGTGCACTGCCTATTTTACACGTATCCCCCCCAAACCAACATTTTCATAAGAAAAAATATTTTTATCGAGCTTCAAGTACGAAAAAAAACCCCAGATCAAGCAACCCTCGAAAATAAAACCAAGAAAATGACAAAGAAGAGAGCCTGCAATACGTTTCGAGAGAGAAAAAAAGAGAGAAGTTCGTGACCAATCTGTGTGGGCCATGAATAAATCATGGCCCTCGAGGCTCGAACCCAGGCAGCTTTCATTATCGTCGGGTTGAATCGAGTCTTTGAAAGTGTCGCGCTACACCGAGTATCGCGGGTCTCAGCAGTTTTCGGCGATCGAGACTTTGTGCTTATAATGGGTCGAGTGTACTCAAGGGAAATATCAACCAGCAACCTTTTTCGACGTACTTAATTTTCAGCCCACATTTTTTTTTTCAAAATTTAGGAGCCCAATGGGGTGGACAATTTTTGGGGATTAGGGTGGTTTTTATTTATTTGGTATTAGTTGTTTAACAAAAGAATTTTAAATAGTTGAGAAAACACTGTGCGATCAGCATTGTGAAAGTCGTGGAGTGAATGAAACTTCAAAATTATTTTTAATGAAGATTTTATATGACTTCCATCAAGTAACACCCGACGAGATAAGAATAAAATGGATGGGTTGAAGTAATCAACTTTTTTATGCATTCCAAATGAGTTTTTTCTGAAAGGTTTTATAAGAAGAGATCATCATATTTTTTCTAAGATTTATAAAAATTGTATTCATTTGAATATTTATTGTGCTTGGTCTTATGCACACCAGCCGGACAACATATCGTTCCGAGGTTTGAACTGCCGCTCGAAATATGACCGTCAGCCTAAAATTTTTTTAGGACCAACTTTGCATCACGAATGCACTAAAAAAATTATCTTGCTCAAAATGAGGTTAGAGAGCCAATGTAAATGATAGACATTAATCTCTATTTTTACTTCTCAAGCTAAATTATTAAAAAATTAATTATTATTGATTGATTAAGTTTGAGATTCCTTGATCCAAGCATTTAAAGTAAAATTAAAAAAAAAATAAAAAGCGTAAATTTTTTTTTATTTTAATTTTGATACGAGTCAATAAAATTAAACAAATAAAAAAACTAGCGAGAATAGCTAGATATTTTTTAACTAAATTCGTTGCTATTGTGACGTCCCGGACGTCTTATACTTTATGTGAATATTCTAGTTAGTTTTTTTAATAATTTAGCTTGAGAAGTAAAAAATAGAAATCAATGTCTATCATTTACATTGGCTCTCTAACCTCATTTTGAGCAAGATAATTTTTTCAGTGCATTGATGCGAGGTTGGTACTAAAAAAATTTTGGGCTGACGGTCATATTTCGAGCGGCAGTTCAAACCTCGGAACGATATGGTGACCGGCTGCTGTACATTAGTCATTAACGCATGTTTTTTCGATATTTTCAATGCACATTTTTAGATGTGTCTGATTCTTGGAAGCATAATTTTTTCATTGGTCATGATTTGGAGGTTAGGGTGCTATGTCTCAAAGTATCTCAATAGTGTAGGTCATTGCACGCCTGCTTGTCTCTATACATATAAACAATGTATTCAGTTCATTTACAATTTTAAAGAATTGTTTTTTTTGTATAATATTAGTTGTTTTTTATATATACTGTATTTCATTGTAAATTTTTAGTCCACAGCCGCTGTATTTATGGTGTGGACGTTCGTCATTCTCGGTTGCTTTGCGAAATTGCTGTCGGGGCAAAAAGTTTATCGTTCGGACTCAGCAAACTCACGGTTCGGCCTCTGACCCGTCAATATTTATTTTAACAATCCATCTTTTATTTTTTCAAACAAATAACACGAAAAAAAAAGGAAAAAATAACACCAAGTTTTCGTATACTGCCTTAGACCAGTGATGAAAGATCAAGATGTAAAATATTCACAATAATAAAATCATGTGATGAAAGTTTTACTAAATTATTCAGTCTTGAACCGAGGTCCTATCTTAACCATCACTTGATTATTAATATGAAAATCTTGAGACTTCAGCTTTCCGGACGGTCGAGCAATCGAGTTACTTCGACCCAATTATTTAATTCTGGGTGGTATTTTCGACACGAGCGGGTTGGAAAATCGCGTCTCATGGGCCGCGAGAGAAGAAGAAAAAATTACGGAAGCGGCTTTTATCGACGCGGCCTCGTTTGTTTGCGGGGTTTTCTCAGACAAAGTACACTCGATTCCTTTTGCTACCAAAAATCAGACGGAAAGAGCTTAAAGAACAGTGTTTTGTTTGAAATTGTTTGCCACACCAAAAATTTACACTACTGGTATCTTACTGCGCGCAAGGAGCTTCAAAGGTGCTTCAAAAGCACATCAAATGCATATTCATTATTTCATATTTTATAAACAATGCACTATAAAATCAAGGCAAGACATACAGCAAACACTGCGATTCAGACAAGTCAATTAAATCTTAATCCCGGTAATCTTCATTACAATGGGGTCCACGGTAGCGCCACATCGAGGGAGTTTAAGACCAGCTAGCGTTGCTCAGATTACCGGGCGCAAGACCCTAGCTTAAGCGGCTTATCGAGTCAAAAATCGTTATTGAGGAGGAAAAATAGTTTTTTACCCTGCAGATCTCGCACTGTATCCCCTTTACCACCAGTCATTTTTCTGTAATTAAAGTGATTATGTTCAAGCATCAGTTGTGAGAAATTATGAAACTGTGAAAACTGTAGATTGTATTTTTACTAGTAAGGAGATGGTCTGTCCTTCGAGACCTGGATTTTCATGAAACCTTGTACATTCATCATAAAACGTAGGTTTTTTTCAATAAAAAGCCGTTTTTGATCTCATTTTCGAAAAATTCCTACTTGGACCGTACTGTACTTAGAAATATCTGAGACCTCGCATTTTAATTTTAGAAAAAAATTATTACAAATTTTGTTTGAATGATTTTTTCCAATTTTTAGTCTGTTCGGGTTACAATTTACATCAACCCTCGTATGCCTAATAATATAGCTACCATTTTTATATTGAATTGTATACTCGGTATGTTAGTAACAGAGGTGGGCACTATTCGGACGCTAAGAATTTCGAATAAATTTTTAAAAAAATGAATTTTTCGACCGGATTTTTATGGATAAATCCGTTTTAGAACTTTTCTAACTCAACTGTATAAAAAACCGGAAGTATTCGAAATCTTATTCGTCGAATAAATTTTCGAATACTTTCGTTATTCGAAAATTTATTCGACGAATAAAATTTCGAATAATCGTTTTATTCGAAAATTTATTCGACGAATAAAATTTCGAATATTTAAAAAATTTTTTTTTTTTTTTTTTTTTTAGGCCTTCTTAGATAATAAATAAATAAAAACAAAATTAAATAATAATAAATAATAAAATAAAAAAAAACAAAATTTTAAAAATATTCGAAATTTTATTCGTCGAATAAATTTTCGAATAAAACGATTATTCGACGAATAAAATTTCGAATACTTCCGGTTTTTTATACAGTTGAGTTAGAAAAGTTCTGAAACGGATTTATCCATAAAAATCCGGTCGAAAAATTCATTTTTTAAAAAATTTATTCGAAATTCTTAGCGTCCGAATAATGCCCACCTCTGGTTAGTAATATCTGATCAAAATACCTTGAGTAGCTTTAAATTGACCATAAATGAAGCTTTGGAGCACATTCAAGGCCGTGTTTTGCAAAATTTATTTTACTAGTCTCAATCGACGCGCAAACGCGCTCAATTTTTAATCTTGATTTTTAATCTTTACTTTCATTTTCAAAAAAAACGAAGTGCAAATTTTTTAACACTAAATTCATCACATATTGTTTGCGACCTGCAATTAAGTTCAGTTCGATATTTTTGTGGTTATAGTTTTAAAAAGTTGTTTTTAAAATAGTAAAGATTCTTAAGTATACAATTATTCAAATAATTATTGTAAACAATTCTTGATAACAAAGTATTCAATACTTCAAATTAAACGCAGTTCAAATTTTGAATTTGTTAATTTTGATATTGTTAACCAATCAAATCAATTATAGAACGAAGACATTCGAACATGCTTGGTCATTATAAACAGGGATAACGTTTTTTTACTTTACTTAGAAGAAAAAATAACTCATTAGAAAGAATTTTGGTCTTTTTTCATTAATTTTTAGTAGAGTTTAATTCAGCGCTCAAAATAAACTAACAGATTAAAATAAAAGTCATGGCTGAGGAAGTTACCATATTAGATACATTAACTTTTGGTATATCAAAAAATTACGTTTTAGTAAATTCAATAGTACTTTGGCCCAACTGATTGAAATCAAACGGTTGAGGCCTCCTTTGAAAGCTCTAGGATCAAGCTTTGAGGTGATTACACACTTACCTTATATGGTCAATGCGCCCATGTTTTTAGTCACGACATACATACAGTTGGTAACATTTATTTCAGTACCCAAACAAAAATTCTGCGATCCATCATCCAAGACTGAAGCATTATGAATTCTACAATCCTCAAAGGTTTTCCACGACATACAGCACCGTTTATAAAAAAAAAAAAAGGCCCATTACGCGAAAGAATAAACCCGCCTAGCGCGCTTTACTTTTACGAGGCATCGTTTAAGCCGCACCGTGTACCGATTAAATAATTCAGCCCCGAGGAAAAAATCCCGCGGTTCGGTCCGGTTAGTGCTGCTTCTTCTTCCCGAGTAAGGAGAAAAAAAAACGAAGACGATTCGGTGAATTTCCACGCTCGCTGTCCTTACACGAGTTTCCCCGGGGATCGATTTCCTCCATCGTATTGTACAACGAGGTTTTTTTTTTTTTTTTTCTCTGCTCTTGCACTTTGTTTTGGTTTCGTTGCTAGCGTTGATGGACTACGACGGGTAAATTATTCGAACTTTTTAAAATAGTGATGTGAGATTTTGGAGGTTTTGTTCTACAAGATTTATTCTGTAGTTATAATAAGTTTTTTTTGGGAATGGTTTTGGATAAAATTTTAGTGGAAATAAGGTAAAAAATTTTGTATTATTATTTTGAAACTTATTATTGTTTATTGACTCATTAATCAAAATCAATTGAAACTAGTCTGAATGATGTGTTGTAAAACATGTAAAACATTTTTTTCAGCCGTGTATGAGAAATTTTAAGGTTTCTTTGATACGGGATTTCTTCAATTTTTTGACCATCTTTTCATAAGTTTTCAAAATAATTTTCCCGATGACTGTTTAATTTGATCTTTCTGATAAAATAAACTAGGAAATTATTTGCGAAAATTCGGAAGCGGAGAATACAAAACTTTAAACGTAAAACCAAGTAGTTTATGAAAGTTTTTTGAATGAAAAATAAAAATGTTGCTAAAAAAACCATGAAAAATCATAAAGAAACTTGAGGTAAATGAAATAAACAACAAAATGTTTTTTTGTAGTTTAAAAATTTACACTATTTATAAATTTGTTGTTTATTTTATTTACTTAAAGTTGATCATTAATTTCCACCGAGTAAAAAAAACTGAATTAATTCCGAAAAATCTTTTATCGTTTTAAAAAAATTTATTTTCTGGGCCATAGCTTTCATTTGTACTGAGCATGGCTATGTTAGATACACCTACTTAATTGTAAATTCCATGAAATTAATAAAAAGTTTATATTTTCAATGTTAACGCCGAGCGTAAGAAAGTTGTACTTCTCAAGAGTAAAACAAACTCTTGAGAAATGTAAAACTTCAAGTATATTAATACAAATGTAAAAGTTGCCGTAACAAACTCTAGGAAGGAGAAATACTTCTGAGAAGTATGTGTGTACATTGTCGAGAAGTTACATGGCAAACACGGGCTACTGAGTAAATAAAATTTATATTAATTTATTTCGGATAAATATTACTTTGGAAATTTAAAAAAAATAAAAAATACGCAATAAAAACTAATACTTAAAGTAGATAAAAAAATTCGTGTCATAACAGGGGAAAACTAGGCAGTTTCTCTCAAGAGTGAAGTTTTTCGACTGAAGCCAGCCGAGTTTTTTTATTAAAGAAAGTAATTTTCAACTTTCTACATGAAAAATGAGAGGTGAACAGCTTCACTGTGTTTTTATCATAAAAAATTTTGGGATTTGGGACAACCAATTTAAACTTAAACTAAGTTTTATTAAAAATATTTTACGAAAACCATAAATATGTTATCAAAACTCATTTTACAGAAAAACTTTACCATAAATTTTCTGACTTACTCATTAAATAAATAGTTGAAATAATTTTTTAAACAGCAGTAGATAAAATTTGGAGCAAAGTAATTTATTAGGTGCTAAAATTTTTTCTGATTAAATAATAGTATTTTTTTTTAAAACTGTTTTTATGGAACCTTCAAATGGAAGGTTTGTTTTTCAGGTCTGTTTTTAAATGGAACCTTCATAAACAATATTTTTTTTGCAACTCACTTCTCAAAGAATCTTTTTACAGTTACGTTAGCAATCACTAATAATTTTATAAAACATTTACTGTGATACATAACCTCACATATTTTACGTGCGCATGCTCATATTTAAGTATGTTCAACAATTTAGAGCCATTACGATCACACGCTGCCGCTGATTGGGGAAGCTCAATCCGCTTTGGACAAATACGATTAGTTTTGGACAAATACATTTAAAATTCAAGAATATATATATGTATACATTTGTACACAGGTCTGTAATTTTCTAAAATTGAGAGTTGTCATATATCGCTTTTATAGTGGAAGTTCCGAAATAACTTACAGTGGAACTTGCAGAAAAAGAGACTCATACACTGCAACTAAACGAGCTGTGAAAAGAGCCATTGAGAAGTCAGTTGGATAAAAAATTTTTTTAATAATTTGAATGAAAAATATTTTTTATTGTGCCATCCAATTTTTCATTGTGAATATGGTTATTAATTAACGGGCCTAAAACTTCTACTATTTTTAAAAATCTATAACAGTATCTTTATAAAAGTGGCTTTTTTGTCAGTGACGCACTGAGGTATGTTATTGCAGTGGCATTTGAACAAAAAAAATTTTACTCAGAGGGGTTTGAATCTTTGATTTTGTACACAGGAAGCACCACAAAAAGCCAAGCTTCTTTGGCTAAGATTTTCGTAAAAAAATGATGTTCTTTGAATTCAAGTTTGAGCTCTTACTGCAGAGACAAGAATAGTGTGAGAATTAATCAAGTATATTTCGCCTACACAAATACTCTGATTAACTCTGATTGACCGAAGAATCAATTTATCTAGCATAACGATGATCCCAGCCAAGAAAAACTTAGCCAAAAATCAGCTGTCTTGAAATAACCAACAATTGGCTGATATATTAATAAAAAAAATCGGAAATAATAGAAATTGGGTACCGACTTAATTGATTTTTTTTGAATTTTTCATTCACTCCAACCTCTTATCGATAATTTTAAATCGACAAATTTCCAGCTAAAGTTATTCTTATACCAAGTGTTAGATTCACACAATCTCAACGAATCCTCAAAATCGTTTCCTACTTTCTCAAACCTTGATCTCACCCAAATTTTCCCACCCCCCACCCACTTAAAAAAAGCCCGCTCCATGAAAAAACTGCGTATCTCAGATGAACGAACGCGGGTGGGTGGGGGGTGGTAGATCCATTAAAGAGGCGCGCAGACTCTGGATACGCGTGAGGTGGCGCCGCTGTCAGCCGTAGTACGCCAAGGGTGGGACGAGACCGAGCCAGCCTCGGTAGTCCGCGCCCCGAGCGAGCGCCGTCCGCTCCGCTCCCTGTCCACCCCCGTAAACTAACCTCTCTTCTCTCTTTCTCTCTTTCCTGCTGTCGCGAGTGTGTGTGCTTGTATTTTTGGTTTTTTTAATTTTTTTTGGTTTTTTTTTTTGGTGAGACGTTGTGCTTTGTGCTGGTGACTCGCCGAGGAGAACCCTGGTACCAGAGAACCACGGGTAAGTGACGCACGTGGCGGTGTTTACCGACGAATTTTCGGCGGGGAATTAATTTGCATGGTGTTTTAGTGGGTCGAGTATGGTGCGGAGGGGGTGCTTTGATGAAAAAATTATTTATTTATCGAGGAAAAGTTGGAGGAGAGTGAACTAATGTTTGTTTGAATATTTAAAGGCGGAGGGATTTAGTTATTTACGCGAGAAGGGTAAATACCGACGGTCTGACTGATATTTGATCTTTACTACTTGGCTGCCTTACTGACAGGACAGTTTGTTAAATTTATTTATTTATGGCTTAAATGAGCTTACCTATTTGCAGGTTAAACTAATTATTGTTTGTTTAAAAAAAATATGTTGGTTTTTTATGAATGATAGCTATAGGAACTTCTTCTTGATTGGGGATTCAGATCTACAAATAATGATAGTTCTTCCAAAATCTTAGATTTTTTCTTAGAACTATTCTTTGTTCAATAAAAAAATATAATTTGTTTTTTCATAAATAACATCTGGTAAATTTTGTGTGACATGTTTTATAATTCTAGTGGGATTCGGGATCAAGGACGTTTATTATTTGACAGTTTTTCAAAGTGATCAGTGATCCAAGATTCGAATTAAACAAATATTTTTTTTAACTTCGAATGAAAAAAAAAAAAAAAAATACTTTGTGTTCGTAACAGCTGGTGACTAAATAGTTTTTCAATTTGGTTCAGCGGTTGGATTTAATCAAAGTTTGGATGACTGCGAACAGAGTCGTAGTAGTAGTAGTTTAACCACCGAAATCCCATTGTCTTATTGAAACTCAACTAATTAAATTACACTAACGAGTGCGCGCGTCCTATGGAAACTTGCGATATCATATTATTACGTAATTATCCTACCCACCGACGACAATCTCGATTTAAAAGGTTCAATTAAAATCATGAATTAACAAAAGCGTGGTCGATAACTCTTAGCCCGTCCGGATTAAAAATTTACGAGAATCGAGAAAAATTGAGTTTTATTAAAAATAACCCGGGGGAGACCGAAATAAACCCCGGGTGTTTTTGACCCCGCCCGATGGATGTTTCAGGAAGAAAAGAATATCGGTCGAGGACTGACGCACGCAACTAAATCGTCCTCGATGGAAGACAAATCGCGCGGCCTTCGCGACGAAAAATCTACGGTTTAGCGGGATTAACACACTCGGGAAAGTGAGGAGAAAAAAAAGATGATTAAAACGACCGGCTGGAATGAATTATGGGTGGTACTCGATTTTCCCAGGGCGTTGATTGGTCGGGGGACTTTTTTTTCGATTGAGTGTCGATGGAATTTTTCATTGTTCGTTTATCGAGCGATGAAAGTATGATTGTGGAAACGATTGCTGGGTGCTTGGAATGACTCGTTTTAGGCACTGTTACAAGAGTTTTTTATATTTTTAAGCTGCGGGTTAAACTTATTTATCAAAAAAACTGAATTAGTGATAAGGAAGTTTGTGGCTAGTTTATATTTCGACTTGCGTTTTGGTTTATCGAATTTATTAGAAGATTTTTTTGTGCGTATTGGTTATATTTGAATTTTTATTTGAAAATTAACTAATAACTGTAATAGCCGAGGTAATAGCTGCAAATATATTTTTTATTGTTTTAAATAAAAATTACTTTGAATAAAAATTTTACTATCTTTTGCAAGTTTTCATCTATAAACAATCTATCTGACCTTAACCTATACAAACAAAACCTCTTTTATGGCTCTCGTGCGGTAAAAAATAATAAAAAAACAATACTTTTGAATTATTGCTCAAAATAGCTCACTTTACGTTTTTATTGAGAAATTAATTAATCATTTTCTGTCATCTAGACTTTTGAGACTTTTTATCGCTCTAATGCTACAATAAATCTTATGTACTAAAATTTTTTATTTTTTCTCGAAACTCTGGGCACATGTTTGATGATAACCATCCCAATCACTGCAAACCCAAGTGTCTTAAAAAGCTCGACATAGGTATACTTGATGTGTAAATTTTGTCACGATTTTAAAACACTTCTAAGTGTTTTAAACACCTAACCTGCAAGGTTAAGACACTTAAGTATTTTAAAATCGTGACAAAATAAGACACTTGGTTTTGCAGTGAACCCACAAATATAAAACGCAATCTCCCTCTTTTCTTTCCAACAAACATAAGAAACGAAAATTCAAAAAATTTCCACTCGACTGCCCCGACTTTGAATAATCTCGATTTACTCACTCCTCTCGAAGAATGAAAAAAAAATCGTCGCCACGCCGGCAATCATAAAGCACTTTGGTTAGCTCTGCGTAAATTGTCAGGAGACTTAAAGCTCAAGCCAAACGTGTTCAAGATGGAAAGTTCATCTGCACTCGACAGCCTCGCCCGCTGAAGTAGGCTACGGTCCATTTGCCCCCCCCCCTTCCCCCTCCTCCTCCTACTGTGCGAGACAGTCACTCTGGGAGCGGGAAACTTCGTACTCCCTCCATTGTGTGCTTGTCCACTTCCGGGCTGTCCCCTCGAATTTTTATTAACTCGGTTCTTTTTGGAAAATGAATAATTTTGGAAGGGTCTGGGAAGTTTTTCCGGGTTATTGGATTAGGAGCTCGGTAAAAGATTGTTACTTGTTTTTCTGACGGGCTTGGAAGTTGTTAATAAGATTTGGATTTATGGGGGCATGTTGGGTTATTTATAAGAGAAAAAAGGGCTGGTGTTTTCTTAGAAATTCGAACTGGAAAAGAATATTGGAGATAATACAGTTTCAAAATCTTGTTCGATCCACATCTAATGCAAAAAATTCTTACTTCATCTGGAATTTCATTTCATGAATTTGAATTTGAAAAAAAAGAACTCCAAGTTCTTCATTATTCAAGTAGAGATGAGTGCATGAACTATTAATGTTCACAAAATTATCTCATTTTAGCTCAAGTATAATTTCAATAAAAAAGAACACAGTATTTTAAAAAATTTTAGATTTAAAAAATCTTTAAATCTTGGATGATACTTGATTTTAATTTATTTACAAGACCGCGTTCGATCCATAGGTACCAGTAGAAAATGTTAATTCCATCTTGAATTTATTTCATCGATTTTAAATTTAGAAAAATAGAACGTCGGGCTCTTTAAAATTTCGACTCACATTACTGATGAATCTCATAAAGTTCATTTTATTCACAAAATCTTGTTATAACCTCGTAAAAATGTTTGTTTAATATCGTATTCCATTTCCCGGATTCGAATTTTGCAAAAAATATCGAGTTTCAAATATATTCAAATTAAAAAAATGGCGTAAACTTTCAGAGTTGCCTTTTTTTTTATTCCCGATTATTAAAGCTTAAATTACACTTTACAAACAAACCATTTTTTCATGAATTTTGAAAAAAACTAGTGCTAAAATTCTATTACACTTTCAAAATTCTGCGACCTCGCATTATCTTTATTCATCCATGAATTTTTAAGAAAAATATCTTCAGCTACAATTTTTTAAAGTTTGACCATGTAAGATTTAGATTTCTAAAAGCATTTTCAAGTTTTTTTTTTGAAAATGATGACCTTCAAACCTCGCTAAATCTTGTCTTAAACCTTATGGAATTCAAATTCAAGCCCTCGCTTTCGGAATGAAAATTCAATTCGTTCGTTCATTAAAAGCAGGTAAAAACACTCGAGGCCGTAAAAGCCGGTCTTTTATATTCGCAGCGTAACGATTCGCGGGGGAAATACGCGGAAAACTCGTAAACGTGGTGCGCGCATTAGCGGATTTAAACCGTTCGCTACCTTTGGAGATAGCATCGATGATTCTTCTTTTATTTTGACTTAATTGGTTCGTGACCCAGTTCAAAACCCAGTAGAATAAGTATCAAAAGGATACAGCGTACGAACTAACGACGGCTAATTCCCGAATTTTTTCGGGTGGATTGATAAATTATATCGCGAGAGATGGGTTGACCTGCAAATATCTTTTTTTAATAATATTATGATAAGTTAAAGTAGAATAAACGAAACTGCTAAGGATAGGATAAATTATTGCAGAAAATTTCATTGGATCATGCTTGCTTGGTTGTTATCAATTTTTGTTTTTACATTTCTTTGCTATTGGGAGGAAAAGTGCAGTCACAGAGAGGGAAGCAATATGGCTGCACATAACTATTTTCAATGCGATCAGCGCGCATGACGACATAACCCTAAATTCAACATGGCTGCCCACAACTATTTAAATCCACTAGAACAGCGCGTGAACCACGTGACCTCATCCCCACCACGACTGCACTTTTCTTCCCAATAACTGAAAGGTTAAAGACAACTTTGTAGTACTAGGCGTACAGCCTGTATATTCATCTAAAGTAAAAAATAAATATTATTTTATTAAATTAGAAGCGATTATTTAAATATTAAAAAAAAAAAAATTTATAATACTGTTGTACGATTTTTCTATTTTTCAAAATTTTACATCCATGTTTTGAGTAAATTTTTTTTATCAAAGTCGTGAATAAAAATTATCGTACATGTTTAACCAAAAAATTTTGTTAAATGTTTCAAAAGTTTTTTTTTTTAACAATTTTTTAGATTGTTTTAAAAGTTCCACACAATTACAGAATTCCAGGATTTACCTTGATTATTCACCGAGAAATAAATTCGGCTGTTTTTAGTTTTCTTTTTTTTTTTTTTTTTTTTCAATACACACTTATTTTGTCATTAATTTGTTATTGCTCACAAATTCCCATAAGAGCCAAAGTCAAAGACTGCAGTTTCTCAATCATCATTTTTCGAAGCTTAGTTCCTCCACTTCTGATTCTTCAAAAATTATTCTATCTTTCCACTCCAACTAAAAAAAAAAAAAACCCTTGAATTTTTTAAAACTTCAGCGGAAAAAAAAGGGCTCGCACTCCAGTCTAACGATTCTGTTAACACCAAGTAACGATTTTCGAAGCTACCTCCTGCTCTTTTTACGCGTCCCTCGCACGCAAACAACAGCATACCGCACATAAAAAAAAAAGGTCGATGGAGCAGAAGCAGCGTTCGGTTTCATTACATCGCGCGTCGAATAATGGCTTTTCTCGCATCCCTAGATGCGCCGGTATTGTCGTGCTAAACCGAAGGATTAGCTTCTGAGACTCGCGTGTTGGAAATCAGATGCGCGGGGGTGGTGAAAATTGAAAATTTTTTTTAATTTATTCGAGGAGTTTCTGGAAAGTTGTATTGGGGTTGCGGAGCGAGACAGGTTTCTTTTGAATCGATGTGAGAGAAAAAAATAAGCTGCGGTTTTGGTGAAGTTTTTGAATATTTTCCGAATGTTGAAATTTTATAACAAATTTTTTGCGGGATTGTGTGTCAGTAAGCGAGAGAGAAAAACGGAGCATTCAAATTTTTATAAAAATTTTTGAAGTTTAAAGTTTGGAATATGGAGAGTTTTTTCACCTTGGAAGTCGAAGCTTTTGTGAAGTAAAATCTGCATAGATTTAATCGATACTCTAAATCTAGTATGACTAAGACAAAAAAAAACTTACTTTACGTAAGTCAAATAAACAGAGCTTTTCGATTGGATTAAGTTCAATTTCTTTAGTAGTTCGTAGCTAAAATGCACGAGAATAAAAAATTGTTGTAAAATTTTTTAAAATATTTCATAACTTACTAAAATTTATCATTTTGAAGTTTTAGAAGGAAAATATTGCTGTATATATGCAAATATATTTGTAAAACTAAGAATGACCTTAAAAATTTATCTTCTTTGAATCTATTTCTCACTGATACTTAAATTAAATACTTGAGGATTAGTTTATTTTTAAAAGGTATTTCAAATATCTCAATATATGATAAAATATTAAATTACTTAAACTTTATTAAATTGTTACCAGCAAGTCAAGATCAAGAAGATTATTTTTCCTGCAAACGCTTAAAACACAGTTTATAATAGTATAATTAAATTTTTGTAAGATCCATTATTAGAAAGACGTTCCGCAAGTAGAGCTTTATACTGGTGCAAAATATAGAGTTGATCTATAAGTGGTAGAACCAAGAATACTTCAACCTTTTCGAGATTTTTTGTCATTACCAACTCAAGTATCAAAAATTCCCGCATCTCCAGTCGATACTCCAAAGCACCCTTACGCATCTGAATTTTTCAAAATTCCCGCTCAACCTCGAAACAACTCCCTTCCGGTAAGCCGTGCATCAAAAGTAACAACACCCAGTAAATTCAGCGAGCGTTGTGTACTCATCTTGTCCGAAAACGTATTAATCCCCGGTGTGTAATTTAGATTCGAAACAATAATCCGGTCGGAGATCTTGAATAATGCAGATTCGTACGAAAAAGCGTAACTAACGCGCCAGACCGGCCAGCTTTAATGTTCGGCTTACCTCGTTACGTATTCCCGGCACGAGTTTTGCCCACCGAGTTTGCGGGACGCGTGGATTTTTTTTTTTTTTTTTTTTTTTTGGTTTTTGTATGGCGTCGTGCTGCACCTTTATTTTTATGGTGCTTTGGTTGGTTTTTAAAAGTATTGTTGCTTGGGATCCTGGGAGAAAGTAGAGATAAGTTTTTCAAAAATCTTTTTTTTTTACGAAACATAACTGGTTGTCATATTTGTCTAGTTTAAAAAAAATATCTCAATACTTTTGGCAGATTTAAAAATTTTGAAAATTTGACTGTTGCATGAAGAAAAATTTTCAAAAATTTGCAGATATTCTCTGAAATATTGAATTTTCAAAATTTTTCAATTTTTAAAGAGTTTTATATATTTTTTTTATAAGTTAAATGCTTTCAATTTCTAGTATTCTTTACAGTACTTCATCCTTTTAAGAAGTTTAAATTTACTTTAAAGCTCTACAAATGTTCCCCTGGAATGACCCATAACTTTGCAATTTAATTTTTTTAAATATGAAAAATCCAAATATA
The DNA here is from genome assembly GCA_038277355.1 of Encarsia formosa. NCBI lineage: Eukaryota > Metazoa > Arthropoda > Insecta > Hymenoptera > Aphelinidae > Encarsia > Encarsia formosa. Next base: position 7,276,726 of record CM076184.1, on the reverse strand, counting down.
AAATTTATACTTATCCATAGAACACATTTTGTCACCATATTATTGAACTAGATTAGAATTCTTTTTACAAACAAATTAAATAATTTTACTTAATAAAATAAGAAAAAAAGATACTTGACGATATTAATGTCGCAATAACAGCAGACGATTTTGATTACATATCGTTTACAGCAGGGAATGTTTACTGTTACCGCCACATAAACTTTTTAATTTTCACACCGACTTTATAGCAAATCTCTCGTATTTTTTTACGATTTCGTGTATTTTTTTCTTAATATTCTTAATAAAAAAAAATCATACATGGACATTTTTTATATCTTTACTGTAAAAATAATGTTTACGAGAAAATTTTCACCGCGATAAAGTTTAATGATATTTAATATCAGAGAAAAGAGGTTTCTAGTATACACCATAGATATAATGAAAATTTTTTTTTAATAATAAGAATAATAATAATTAATATACAATTATTTATTAATAAAATAAATGAATTTTTTCAAAGTAAATAAATATAAGTCTTAACATTTTTCTTAAGGTGTCAATAAACAAAAAGTAGCTGATCTTTTTCTGGAATGTCATGTTATATTTTCTTTGTGCGTACAGCGTTTTAAAAGGTCAAATACATCTTCTTAAAGTACTAAGTTAAAATTTGTAAATATATTTCTGTAAAAGTCAATAATTAAAAAATATCAATTACATCAATTTAAAACAATAAAATTATTTTTATATACTTATAAAATTTTTATCTACATTTTTAGTGTACCATCATAGATTATTATTATTATTATTTATAAATAAATTAGTTGATTTTTCTTTGCGCGATTTAATTACAACATATTTGACAGTAATACAGACAGAGAAATTTAGTTTAAAAAAAAAAAACTCTAAATTTTAAATTATGATCAACATCTACAGTTAATAAAGCTACAAAGAACAAGTACGCACTCAATACTTATCAAAATAACTTCCATTCTAGTTTACCAAGATACTTTCCTCCATGTATGTATCTCGATCCGAGCTGACCTACATGCCCGGGCGACGACTCGGCGTTTATTAAAGGCTGCCGCACTTAGATTTTTATCCCTCGCTTCGAATAACAAAGAACGAGAAGCTTAGACATTCAAAGGGAGGCGATAATCCCCGGGGGTAGGTAAATTATGCCCCCCGGTCGTATGAGATTTTCAAGCGGGCAGTTTTCATTCGATCGCAGGGGGTAAATTTATTTTCGGCCAATTTACCTAACGGCAACAACAACAAACGCCAACCGCAAATTCGCGGGATCTATTGAATTTGGCGTCTGATTCGCGTCGTTAACCACGAATGGTTTAATTAATTTATGCAAAAATAGGGTTAGGAAACTAAAAATAAGGTTTTTTTTTTTTAAAGTAACCGCACGGACAGAAAAAAAACAGGAATTTACTGTGGTAAGTTAACACGAAAAAATCGTGTGTGAACCTTACGCAGAAAAAATCCTAAGCGCTACTGTAAGAGAGCCAATCAAAATCACTCTGGTCACACCTGATTGCCTGATTGGTTCGGCTACAGTAGGGCTTAGGATTTTTTCTGCGTAAGGTTCACACACGATTTTTTCGTGTTAGCTTACCACAGTAAATTCCTGTTTTTTTTCTGTCCGTGCGGTTCTGTCAGTTTCAATATTTAATGATTATTAAATTTTTTTTTTTACATGATTTATAAATGCTTATATTTTATTGTAAAATCAACCATATTATTTTCTTAGTGCATCATCTAAAATATTGTAAAATTATTCTTCCTTCTAATTATTGCCTATTCACAAGTAAAATTACTATTTTCCGTGCAAGTTTTATACTCAATAAAAAAATTAAACTTCCTTATTTTTCTAGTTTGAAGTGTATAAATTTAAAAACTGATGAAAAGTTAGGTTGACTGAGATTCGTAAATAAAAAATGAATTTATAGCAGAGCTAAAAAAGCTCGACCGTTCTTCCCGAGAAAAAAAAAGGTTGAACAACTCAAAACGTCATTAAAAGTTTCTCGCCTCGGCTCCAGGTTGCGTTGCACTCTTGAATTCGCTTTCTTAAGTTGCACAGTCCAAAATAAAAGCCTTTTTGTATTCTTCTCTGATAAAAAGTTGGGTCGAGCCACAGGAAAAACTCGATTGGCGATCGAAGTTAAGGAAAGTTCTGTGCTTGGCTATATATATACTGGGTGAATTAGTTTGTTTAATGAATTTGCCCCATTCGATACTGGCTTGAAGCGGGGTTAATCTTTCAAAGCTAATTTTTTTTTTTTTTTTTTTTTTTTTTTTGAAACTTGAATTTTGAGTTTTGGATTTTTATTGTTTATTTTGAAAGTATTCATTAAGTTTTAATCCGACGAACAAAGCGAAAGAGTTTTGAAAATTAAAAACTGCTTGCAGCTCTAGGAAATGTTTTCTATAGTTAAAAAAATTTTTTTTATTATTACGAAGCCTGAACACTGATTTTTTACAAAGGACAATTTTTATACTTTGATGAAGTTTAAATTTAATCACAAATGAAAAAAGATTGCAGTATTCAAAATATGAAATTCATCATTCTGAAGTTTCGAAAATGAGCAAAATATTTATATTTAAAAATATTTTCTGTAAAATTCATGAAAAAAAAAAAGAATAAAATATTAGTAGAAATTCGACTACTCTATAGACAGAGTTTTTATTTGAACAAATGTTTGTCAATTTCCATCAAGTAAAGGCAAAATCAATTAATAATAAAAAAAAAAAAATGATGCAAATGGTGTATAATTATCTTTGAGCGCAGATTTCTTGAAAATTCGCTAAAAAATCAAAAAATCACCTTAATTTCTGGTCATTTCCTTGTAAGCACAGGTAAATCATTCATTTTACACAATTTAAAGGAAATACTGCATTAAGAATGTTACATTGTAATTTCCTTAAGAAATATCAAAGTAAAATTTATGTTTCTCATATAGTTTGTAAAGAATTATGATTGTATCATTTAATTGCTATAACCTGATTTTTCATTTCAAACTTTAACAAAACACGTACAAATTGAATCAATCAGTCACGTTAGTACTCAACAGCTTTTCGACGACAAACGCACAAAATTGATCGAAAAAAAGTTGACGCAGTTTGCAGGTGTAATCCATTAAACCCGGGAGTCTGTGCGTACCGAAAAGCCCCGAAAATCAACCCTGGTGGGTTTGTAAGCCGAGCCGAGACCCCCCGCGAATCGTAATTCACGCAGCCACTTTCATTAAAATACCTACTCGAAGCGCTCAACTTGTGCACTCGGTAGCTATAGTCAAAGCCGGTACCGCGAAACTGATCGACCGAGTCAATTAGTTGCAATTGAGTGAGCTTGACTCCCGCAATTTCTCATTTATCGTAACAAAGAAAATTTAAAATTATGTTATGTTTTATTGTATTTACGAAGAATTATTGACATGTACAGTTGAGAGCAGTAAAAAATTGGTTTTGGGATTCTTATAATTTTTGTTCGACAGTATTTTTTTAAACTCAAGAATTGTAAAATACAATACTATACTATGGTATATTTTGTTTTATGGCTATCAAAATTTATAACAATTGAAAATGAGAAATTCTAAAATATTCTTACGTTCCATAATTTTTTAGTAAGTCAAAACCAGATTTATCGAATTTTTATAAAGAAATTTTTTTTACGACTCGATTTTCGAATTAAAGTCTTTGTGACCGTAGTTCGGTCTGTCTTAGCTGGCTCAGATAAGAAATGTGCTGTTAAAGTTCCTATAGTCAATTTATCCAGCAGTTTTTGATAAATCTTCAATACCATCAATAACTATAGGCAAATTATTATTTATTTTGTAAGATATTATCATCAATTAATTATTCCAATTTTATTCTTTATTTACTATTATTTTTTGTTATTTAAAAGTTTCATATATAATCCATACTTTAAAGTTTATTATAATAAAAGTTACAAGAAGAAAAAGATTATAATTAATAAGGATAAAGAAAAAAGTACAGTTTAATAACAGAGATGGAACTTGTATGAAAGTGGTCATCAGGTCCTTTTCCCTAATTGAAAATGTTTCGGAAGACTTACTGAAAAGCTTCATTTAATGGATGTGATGGTAAAGTGTATAACGACCATAGTTCTAGCTCAGCTTCTTTCTTTCTCTCTTTCTCACCCCGAGATGATTAAAAAAGTTCAATTTAAGGGGACCATGAATAAATTGATTAAATATTAATTGATCTCTAGTGTACCGTATTTAACCATATTCAAAAATAATCCTGCCTCTTTTTTTAATAGAAAGGGAAATATTTTTTTAGTTAAAAATATCGTTTTTATCTGAATTTTTAACAATTCTAAGAATTGTCATTTGAAATTTTTGAATTCTAGCCTTTTTAATGATGTATAATACAAATACATTACTCGTCTGGAATTAAGTAGAAATTTTATAAATTGTTGTTTGTATGTTTTAATAAATTCATATCTGCAAAACGGTTTATTTTGACTAGATTAAAAAAAAAATTAATCATGCTTTTAAATCAAATTTTTTTTTTTAATATATAGACTAAATTAAAAAAAAAAAAATTTAATGCTTTTTTTATGACAGAATTGTTCTAAATTTTTCCGAGAATATTTAAATTCACGCTCGGTAAATCACTTTTTACGATTAGGGTGTACCCGCAAGTTTAAAACAAAGGTGGAGGGAGTGTTTTATGGATAGCCGTTATTATTTGAAAAAATTGGAACGTCACGTTCGACACACTTTTTTCCGATCTCTCAAAGTGCTCGATCGTTACTTTTTTCTTTCGTTCGAGAAGTAGGCGCGAACATCGCGAAACTTTTGAAAAAGTGATGGACATTTTTGACGGGTAAAAATAAGCTAAAAAAAAAAAAAAAAAGAGATGCAGCAGTTTTACGTTGCTGACCCCGGGCGAGTTTACAGGGTGTTAACTTGCTCGAGTACGTGACCTAAAGAAAAATACGCTCAACTTGGCTTCTTCAGCTTCGTCCGGTTAGGGCTATAAGAAAGTTTTTGAAAAATTTTTCCGCCGCCTTTTTTGGGAGTTGTCAATTTAAAAGTTCGACAAAATTTATCTTGCACTCGAATTTTGATGACTTGGGAAAGTTGTAAATTCAAGCGTTTCAAGTGCAATTTGGTTGGTTCTTTGTCTTTACGGAAGCTGTTTCGAAGTTTTATAATTTATTATACTTTTTTGAAAAAGAAATTACATCGTCCGTTTTATATTTTGAATTTATAAAAACTAAAAGAAAAATAATAATAGTAGTTTCAATAAAATGTACATTTTTTATGAAGACTAATTTTTGTTGATATATTTGAGAAAAAGCGCAATTTTCTTGTTTAAAAATTATTGTAACGGATTAATTAAGCAAATATTTATTCATATAATGCCTTGGCAAATAAATAATTGGAGTATTTTTTCACGTTGATTTAATAGCTTAAGTGTCTCGGGCGAGATTGACTATAATTTATTTATAAACCAATCAAACTGAATTAATTACGTATTTAGTTTGACTCTTTAAGTATATATACATGATTTTTATTAGTATACTCAATTTGCTTATTCAAATTTTGTGTTTAAATTATAATTGATTTCAGTACTCCCATTAATCTTATTGATTCATTGGCTTCGCATAATTTTAATGGTATAGTTTTTTTTTAACTACTTATAAGTACTGTATGTATTAACAATAATAATAATAATAATATTTGTTCAATGATTACTACAAATGATTTTTTTTGTTTAGCTTATCTCGAGTCATGTAATAAGTTGTACCTATCTATCGTTGGACTTCTATATATTATTATTTAATTTTATTATATTTGTTTAAAACCGAAAACACCCATTTTTAAATAAAACACAATTAAAAAAAATGATTTATTAGTGACACTTTAAAACCAAAGAACCGAAGAATTTTCATCCAGTCGATCTTTGATAAACAATGAAACTCTCTCGATCTTAGGATTTTCTGAAATTTCCCTTGAAATTACAGTTCGCGACTCTTGGTCTGTTTGCTCGGGCAGGGACGAGAAAACACCATTAGGAGTTGTTGAATCCAGGGTAGTTTGCCAGCGATGAACCGAAGGCTGATTTTTATGTAAATAACGCGACTATGCAATGAGGCCTACGCCAGAGTAACTATTTTTTCTTTAAAAAGAGGTTTGACTTTTTTTGTGGATCAGGTGTGCCGCTTGTTTTCTTAGCTCGACATTATTGATCTGTCGTATCGAAAGCTCTGATTCGTTCATTGTTACTGGATTGGCTTTGAAATTTCATTTTTAAACAAATTCATTTGAAGGTTTTCGAATGACGATGTCAATCGATTTAAAAGTATTTTTAAACACGCATCCAAGAATATTCTTTTTTGGGCTTGATTTTTAATAAAAATTTAAGACTGTAGAATAAAAAATAAAACTCAACCGTTTATGTTTTAAAAATCCAAAAAAATATGAATTTTTTGATCGAAAGGTCAAAGCGCCTCTTTTACTCTAAAATTTTATTGTTTATTTAAAATGAAATGGAAAAAGACGGAGGCCTCATAATTTTGATAGATCGGGGCCTCAAAAACCTTAATCCGGCTCTGGCTCCTGCGTCTACCGTCCCGTATTTTGGAACAATGCAAAGTCACTGGAGCGAGTTATGTACAAGCTTCAAAAATTACACGAGTAAAAATGCAATGAGAAAAAATTTGAATTTATTTTTGAACATAAAAAAATCTTCGTCCAGTTTCAGAGAGGTGTTATCGGGCGTTCCATTATTCAAAACTCGGGAATTTCAAACGATTTCAGTCTGCTATTTTAAACAAATGTTTGTTTGCGGTACATCACCACATACTATAGATAGAATTGGTGTCACTGAATCGCCTAGCTTCGGTTAGACAAATGAATAAATCATTTCATCAAATTTTAAGCACGGCCAAACAGAAATGTACCCTCATCGATAATTTAAACGTTTGCTTCGCATGAAGAAATTTTTCAAATTTTTCTTTTTAGAATATTGAAACAAAAAAATTTTTAAATACACTTTATTCATTTATATATTTTTTAATCCAAGCCATACTTTTTATATTTTCGCTTATAATACGCGAAAGAAAAAGAAACTAAGCTTCCGGATTGTATTAGTATGTAAGTACGTAAAAATGATCACGCGAGGAAGAAATCACTTTTTAAATAAATAAAAATATTGATAATAAATTTAATTCTACCGTTGTAGGAACAGTTTATAACCAGGTTTTGACCAATGGCGAATATCTGACCCCATAAACTGATCGTAACCGTCCAAATTTTACTCAAGACATTTAACATATTTGTGTATATTTTAATTTTGTTTTAATTGCTTCTTTAGGAGCGCACTCAAAACAAAATTTCAGTCAAACTAAAAAAAAAAGAAAAGAAGTTCATCGTAAACAGAAACAATTGCATATTTCCGAGTAGTAAACTACTATTGGCGTTTCATTCCACCCCCATAAAAGCAGACTTTGTAAAGTCGCCGCGTAAATTTTACACCTGTTATGCAGCAATAACTTTGCTCATCTTACAGCCCGTAAAAGCAGAATGATCAAACCCGTAAAAGAATTAGGCGAATTCGAACGCCTTTAATTGACGTAGTTCCCGTTTGATAACTCGATTAAAATTGAAATGGAGAATATCGAGCTTTAGATTAATTATAAAGTACATCGCGATCGGATGACATCAATTTGATTACGGGACTCTGACTGTTGATATCATTTCGAGTGACGTGAATAATTCGTGTAATTTTTGAGGCTTGTAAATGCAAATTTTTTGGGACGAGGGAGACATGATGTATTTATTAATGTCGAGTTTCCGGTGAGTTACTTCCGGTTTCATTCATTGTGACTTGCGGAGATAAAACTCGGAAGTCACTTTTAAAAGAATAGAGCGTGACAAAATATGAAGTTTGTACTTGATTTTGAAACGTTTGGTTCATTAGCTGGTACAATTAAAGATAAAAAAGAAATTTTAAAACAGATTTGTTTAACTCTTGAGTCTAATAATAATTAAGTGCACTCAGAGAAAGGTTTGATTGGGTCAACAATATATTGTAACATCTAAGATGCCATAGTTGATATAGAGACAATGGTGCACATTGTAGCAGTAACAATATCATGGTAGCGCTGACTAAATGCGTATTAAGGGTTAACATGTTTCTAGTTACACTGGCATAGCACAACTAAATTTTAAAAAATTTCTTTTTTGTGATTTTGGTATAATTAATGTATTTAATGAATAGTTTTAATCTTAAAAAATATATAAATGATTGTAAAAATCACAATATTTAAGAAATAATGACTTCAATTGAGATTTTAAAAAATAGCTAGGTTAGGTTAGATTTTTGAATATTTGCTTTGCTAGTCGCAACGATATGTATTATTATCATTACCATACGTATTGTAACTGCTACAATGTTTGGACTATTGAGGGAACAAAGAATATTTAATTGGTCCAATCAAATCTTTCTCTGAGTGTGTGACTAGAAAGGTTCATGTGCAATACCAATTTCAGAAAGTATAAAATTTAGCTTGGTTTTATGTTTGAGTACAATTATCATTAAAAGTTAAAGACTTTGAACTCAAACAGTTTAACTGCAAACAAACAGTGATAACTGTGAATAATAAGTAACTTTTAATGACTAATTTATTGTAAAATGTATATATTGTGTAAAATTTTTTTTCATTTTTAAATTTAAATTAAGTATTACACCTTAACGCAGATTTAATTTGAAACGAACTACATTCAGACAATTTTTTTTTTATGTTACAACGCTACTAATATTTTGCGTTCAAAAAATAATTATTAATTTAGGTCGAGATAACAATAACAATGTATCTTGGTATTTTTTTCTTAGTCAAATTTATTTTTAATTAAACAATTATGTGATAATTTTTTTATTTTTATATATCTTACAAACTTATGTATCTTAATTTTTTCTAAGTTGCAATGTTAGTCATCATTTTCCCATATTTTGCCTTAGTTACAATTCAAACAATATTTGTTGTAATTAATAATTATATATGAGGACTCGGATCTAAAAACAACCTAAGTAGATAGGACTTCCAGAGGAGTTAGGTTGTTTTTAGATCCGAGTCCTCATATATATTAACATTTGTACCAACCCTAATCCCTAGCAAGCCGAACTCTACAGTTCAGTTCGAATCCGTCAGCCTGCTTGGCTTTTAATATAAAACAATATAATTAAAAATACTACACATCACGACTTTTGTAATTTTAAGAAATCAAATAAATTTTTTAAACTATACGAAAACCTCTTTTATTTAAACAAAAAATATCTGTGCAAATTTAATGAGGCACGCAGCAGACGCATTACCACGCATCAACAATAATTATAAACAATTAAATGAATTTTATTATAATTATTATCATTACCATACGTATTATTATAATTAAAAATTATATTCTATAATAGTTTAAATAATTTTTTTTGTTCTTTTTTATGTTTTAGGTAAGTCACTAATTTCCTTAAAAACGCCACAACATAAATATTCAAGTGACAAGGTACTTAAATAAAAATCAAATTATCAGCCGTAAATTAAACTAAATTATGCACGGATGATTGACCTCGATAATCACATTAACCACGATTATCATCGAGTACTTTTAAATTCTATATCTAGAAGAGCTTGGTCCTCTGCATGTAAACTATTTTATAATTCAGGAAGGTGCAACTCGCATAGAATTCCAGCTAATTATCGCTCGAAATCCTATTATCGGGTATCAGGCTGGCCGTGTGTTTTCGCGCGGGGGCACAATCATAAACGATAATGACCCGACCCGAGGGGTGCGAGCTGGTAATTTACGTTAATTGTTTTGCATCTCCCGTCGGACTCGTTATTAAAATCGATCAACGAATTTGCTTCGGCCCTTTTAATCGCTCTGCAAAATCAATCGGTCAGTTTTTGACTTTGACCAGGCCCTTAATTGGGCCCCCTTTTTTTTGCCTTTGTGAGAGTACGAACCAGAATCAAATCAGGAGGTTCGGAGCAAAAAAAAAATGCGCTCTGTGAAGCCGTACCCAGTATCAACCGTAAATTTTCACTCGGTTTTTTCGGGGCGATACGTGGGGGCTCGCGTGATTGGCTTTTTAGACGAAGAAACGTTACAGATGAAAGGGGAATTTTCATTCGATCCGTCAGGGAAAAAAAAGTCGAAAACTTACTTGGAAAAAGAGCTATTTGTGCTGTGTGTTGTGGGATCTGGTGATAAAAAAAATTCTTTTTGGGTCATGTTTCTGTAGAAGTAAAAAAAAAAAAGTTTTGAAACAATAATTAGATAACTTTTTATTATTGAAAATTATTATCGAAAAGATATCCTGGCTAGTTTTAGCCAATGAATAACCAGTTTATAGTGTTATCTGGCCATGAACTATTCTGACCAATTTTTTTTACAAGTAGTCAAACAATTTTACAGACAAAGAATTATGGACAATTTTAGCCCATAATTAGTCAATTTATAGAGTTGATACTTGTAACTACTCAAGAACTGCTTACAAAATACTGACATGTTTTTTATTTGCCATGTAGAATATTGCTCAAATCACAAAATAAAATAGAATATAAAAAAATTTACGAATAAACAAGTAATTTTTATTTATCAAACAATTTCAGTATCACACTTTTTTTTTATTAAAATAAATTTTGTTACCTTACGTGTTCGTAAATTACTCAACGTTCGAACTTATCAACTACGAAGACTATGAATCAATTGTTTACAACTAATGAACTGTTTAGTTGAGTAACCAAGCTCACCTGTTAAACTAATTAACAAGTCATTAGCAAATTAATTTTTAAAGTTTTATTAATAAACAAAAATATGTTATTTGTTGGTGAAGTTCGGCCGAGAAAATTAGAGCAGGTAATCTCTGAAAGCCTGCAGTGCATAAATCTCATTTCCAAAGTTGCTTTTCTCAAACAAAGTTACAGCTCGTTGTAATGCGAACAATCAAGTTTGCCTCCCTTCCAAGATATGATTAAACCCCGTTGTAACGCAGCTCGTGCATTCGAATATTGAAAAAGTTACGCACAAAAATTTTCAAACTTTGTTAAACCAGCCGGGGCTTAATTAAGCGACTGTTTTACCCGGGAGTATGATTGATTGAGACGTTGTCGCCACGCGAATCATAATTACGAAATCAAATCGCGGGACCCGGCATTGAATTGATAACGAGCTCTGGGGGCCCGGGTTTGTTCAACTGCTTCTAAATTAATGACCCGAGTTTAAGTTTCGATGAGAAAATCAAGAGAAAAATAAAAGCAATTTATTCTTCGGGTTGTATTGTTTCGTAGTTTTCTCGGAAATAAAATACAAAACCCCGCCAATCGACGGATGAGATCAATAAAGTACGGGCAATTATATCGAAAAGACACTCTCGGATACTTGGGATATTTTTATCTCCTGGCCTTTGTCATTTTTTACCTACAATCGTTTGAAAAGCGAGCTTTTTAATTTTAAATTTTTAAAATAATCGAATGATGTCGAATTTTTTGGATTTCCGGTTTCAAATTCCCGCCGAAATTTATGTGTGACGTAAACTTGACACTGTCACGTGACAAATATTTATTGAAAACTTGTTGGAAGTTACATATGAACATAAAAAAGACTGTTAAAATTATTAAGTTGAGTCTAATAGTCCAGATATTAATTATTATTTTTTTGGCGCTTTCTTATCTTGAACATGGTCTCTTGTGAAGATTTGAATTTTTTTGAGTTTGTTTTCAATGAATCCATGCTGAGATTTTCATCAAATTTTTAAGGTGTAAAAAGAAGAACTAAGAATCATTTTAGTTTCTTCAGAATATCAATTCGGGGAGTATTAATGTATGAAAAAATTATTAAAAGCAAAAAAATGACGTTTAAGTTGGTGTTAAGTAACCATGCAAGTGTATACCTATATAAAAAAAATCACAATTTGATTCACGTAGTGAGTTGAACGTTTCAAATAAAATATGAATAAAAATCAGAATTTTTATAAAAAGAGAGCTTTTAGGTATTAAAAAAAATTACTTGAACGATTATTTAAAAAAACGATTTATACAAATTTGCTTGATTGTCAAGGAAAGTTTACTTGTACGTTTCTTTGCGTGCGGAGCTTAGTTTTGACGAGGCTTCACTACGTTAATTGCCTCTCTCGAGTTTCCAACGAACACGGGGTTATTAACTCCGACCGGGAAGCCGAAAGCGTCGATACAGCTTTATAGTGACTATACCGTATTTATTGATAAATATTTTTAATTCTTTGACTGTAGTTAATTCGCCAAAAAAAGCTTTTGAACTCCGAAAATTATTTATAATATTAAAATTTAAGAGGCGCTTCTTACTGTAATTTATGTGAGTTCATTAAATTTGTATAAGTTAAATCAAAATTTTAAATTATCATTTGAGAAAAAATTTCTTTTGTACTCATAAAAATGAAGTTTTAATTATGAAAGCTTAACTGAAAATTTCAATTTAAAATTATTTAAGTAAAAAAAGCTTTTTTCTACTCAAAATTATAACTTAGCTTTGTTTTAATTTGAAACTTAATTTCGGATTTTAATCAAAGTATCATCAAATTAATATATGATACCGTTTGAAAAAGAGTTTTTATGCATTCAAAATGATAAAGCTTTCTTTAAGCTTGAAATTTGATTTTTATTTTAGTCGAGCTATTAAAAGACTTTATAATTGTTGAAAAAAAAATTTTTCCACTTGTTAGTAAATTAAAGCTTTCTTAATGCTTGAATTATAATATTTTATTTAAAGTATCATTAATTGTTTTTTAATCAAAAAATTCGAATTTATTATTTCACCGTCATATTCATTAAAAAAAACCTCATTCATGAAAAATAGTTTTATTACACGAAAAAAAGATTTGAATTATTTTAGATTAATAAATTCCTGTATAGATTTATTCCATTTTATAAACATAAATTTTTTATGCAAACATATAAAATTCATTTAAAAAATCTGACACTACATTACTCTATCCAGTCAAAATTAAATTAAAATAAAAAAATGTATCCATGGTAAAAAATTCATACCCAATTTCAAGAAAGAAAAAAGAAATTCGTTGCTTTTTGTAAATAAAGAGAGATAAGAGTGGACAGCGGAGGAAGGGCCAAGCAGTACATCAAACTTTTTCGGGATTTGAATTTTAAAGCAAAGTACTTAGCATTTCGTCTGGAAAAAATATATCTCCCGAGGATGGATGAAATGCAGATTTTTTAGCTCTTCGCTGCGACGAGAAGGAGGAAAGTAATTTAGGCGCCATTCAATTTGCATCGTTATCTACCGACCGGTTAAATCCCCCCTCTGTGCTAAAGTAAACAAAAAAGTACGGATTTTTCAAAGCTGGGGGAAAATCTGGAATCGAGCCGTACGTTTTGTTCTCTTATCTGCCATTCAAAAATTACATTCAGCATTTTTCTACTCAAATCAGAGGAAAAATGCTTTTTTTTTAAGATTTGGGATGAATCAATAGTAAAGATAAAAAACTACAATTTGAAGTCATATGTACCGATAAGTCAGACTAATCTTATTATGAGACATAAGATTAATTTCATTTGTCTTTACTTTCCATGTATACGTTTAACAATACTGCCAAAATCGAAAAGATTTGATCTTCATAAATCTTTAACAAAAATTTTTTATGCACTTAATTGTTACAACTGACAGAAAATTATTGTGCAAACTATCAGTGTAATTAATACTAGTAATTTTTTTATGAACTTATTTTAATTCAATTTGTTTAGCGAATGATTTTTTAAAAAGTGTATTTGTAATTTTCTTAACAAAAGTAAATAAACAACAAGGTATAAGTATAAGGATCATAAAAAATACTTATAAAAAATAATTTTTTTCATTATTTGCATCATTTTATTTGTATATCAAAATTTTCTTACATAACTTTGCAAATAAGATTTATTTTACTAAGAAAATCTGATTTTAAAAAGTTGTCTTTTCTACAAGAATTAATTATTATGTTATATGGTATCAATTACTCCAAATAGAATTGTCCATAACAAATAACTATCCATGAACTCAAAATTTAGATTTATTCAATAGTATGTTTTTATTTATTATTTTAATTAATACTTCTGGATATTTTTTTCCTAATGTTAAAAATTCTTCTTTCTTAATAAAATGTTCTAAAATTGAAGATATGCATTCTATTGCTTCATCTTTTAACTTATGAGCATTATTTAGAATAGCCAAGTTAAGATTTTTAATAGCATCACTTTCATCTAAATCATCGCACAGTTCTTCCTCACACAGTTCTTTAAGTCCTTCAACACAATACTTTTCTGCAGCTGTCAAGAGATTATCAGCTATTCCTTCGATATTGTTAACTTTTCCTGTGTAGATGAATCGGAATAATTCTTCCAATACATTCTGATCAAAATCATCTATTTTCACTATATTTTCATTTTTTTCTTTCATATCAGTTCTAAACATAGCCTTGAAAACAGTACTGCGTGTTGAAAGTATGCCCTTATGAAGCTTGAAATTTTTACCATTACAACAAACAGTAACATCACTAAATTCTTCATCCACAAATAGTCCTTCAAAACTATCAAATTCTTTGAGTCTCTTGATATCTTTTTTGTGTTCTGCTGACTCTTTAGTTTCTTCAATGATTTGTACGTTAAAAATTTTACATAAAATGGTAAGTTTGTTATCAGTTAGAACTTCATTTTTAGGGTTTTGTAAGTAACTATTTTCAATTAATTTCGAATTTCCCCAACTTGTATTATCTACAGTAAATTTAGCTTTGAAATAAGAATATTTTACTACTTCACTTCTTTGATTCAGAAATGCAAAGTACCAAGTAGCAATGATATTTTTTTCTAAATTTAAGCATTCTAAAAAAATAGATAAGTAATCTTCATTTAATGATTCACTTTGACCTATTGGATATAAACTTATACGCCATTTTAGTTTATTTATATCAGAATTATCAGAAAAAAAAACAGGTGATTTAATATAATATCCCTTTTTGTTGTTTAGAAAAGATGTAACATCTACTTCCCAACAAAATGAAGGAGTATGTATTGCTTGCCTTAATTCACCTGAGA
Source organism: Encarsia formosa (assembly GCA_038277355.1). Lineage (NCBI taxonomy): Eukaryota > Metazoa > Arthropoda > Insecta > Hymenoptera > Aphelinidae > Encarsia > Encarsia formosa. The sequence continues at coordinate 7,261,647 of CM076184.1, read as the reverse complement.
CAGACATTTTAACTTGAGTTTTTTATTTTTCAACAACGTTAACTCTATAAAATTATAAGGCTGTTGGTTACGTAATACGTATGCCTTTGCAACAGCTGATTAGCTCCAACTTGTTCAAAACTTCAAAGTGCTGCAACGCAAGGCACAAGAATGCCAACCCAAAAAATTCATTTTTTTAGCGCGGTAAATTTGTAAAATAAATACAATTTTTTAAGATACTAATTATTTTTCTCAATGTAAAATTACCTCTACTAATGATTTGAGACCTTAAACACAATATTTATCTACAGCAGTCAAAAGTTCATCACCAATTTCCTGTGTAGATAAATCTAAAAAGTTCTTCTATGTAGTACTTTGTAACTTATACCTTCAATTACAACAGAACTTTGATTTTTTCTTTCATGTCGGTTCTAAACATAACCTCAAAAACAGGACTTCATGTTGAAAGTATGCACTCATGAAGCTCAAAATTTTTACCTTCAGCTGTTATAATCGCTAAATTCATCATTTGTAAGCAGTCTTTTTTCTATTCTAAAATTTTGACTGTATACTGTAGATGGAATTGAGATTAAAAAAAAAAAATTTTTAATTTGATTGAAATATCTTATAAGATATTAAAGATGACAAATAGTAAGTTGTTTTACGCAAGCTATTAGTACATGTTTAGTTAATAATTTGGTATTAAAAAACGATCCCAAACTATCATAAAAATCTGTAACCCTGAGCAGTGACCATCTCCTCGCCAATCATTTAAAATACCCACTTTCAAAGTGTAATTAAAAAAAAAATAATTATTATTCTAGACTCCAGTAAAAATGCCTCTTTGGGTATAATACCTGCCTGCATTAAGAGGGCTTTAACGCACCGTAAAATTTTTTCTACCCGGACGAGCGAGCGCTCTTTCGAACGAAAAAAATTTTCTCACTCGCAATTTCGTCCTCCTCGCTGGGTGTCCTTTTTTCGCTCTCTAACTCAACCGAGCGCGAGTAACGTTCCGTCCATATGACGCGCGCGCGCGTGCCTGAATACGACCGTCGTTGCTTTCGAGAAGATCAATTTTTATTTTTATTTTGAATTTTTTTCTGGACAGTTTGTTTTCTTACTATGGATGAAGCTTTAATCTTGATGAGCGCTGAAAAATATTTATAATTTTTTTATGAGAAGAGGATTTAAAACTCAAAATGATTTAAATAAAATATTTTTTGTATGCAGATTTTGAATTATGTCGTACGACGCGAGACGACGTCAGTTTGATGAAGTCGCGTGACAATTTTTTTATCATCATGATTTTGATAAAGTCGAGTTTTAGCAGTTGAGTTATGCATGTTCAATTGTACTCAACTTTATATTATATTTTTTTTTTTACTTTTGCAAACCTGCTCACTTATAATTTGACTTGGTTATTTGATAAAATATCTCGTCGCGATAACCATAGTTCTTTTTAGCATTGTCACTTGGGTATTCTGTGTAGCTTGCACGCTCAAGTACTCAACGATCAGTTTTAAACGCGTGTACTTACTGGCTGACCCTCCGTGGGAAGCATATATTTTTATGTGTGCCTAAATTTTAGTACCAAGGTTACGAAAGTGAGTACAAGTGCGATCTCCGACGACGAGAGGTATCGCACGTGGGACAGGAGGAGTGCTGTACGCCAGTGATTGGTGATTTCTCCGTAACCGGGCATTCTGGATCCAGGGTTTCGGCACGTAGCTGGGGTTCAGTCCAGGTCTCAACAAAACTACCACACACACACACACACACGTACACGCACACGCAACACGCACCTCACGAGTTCTCTGCCGTGTGACCCTGCACGGACAGAAAAAAAACAGGAATTTACTGTGGTAAGCTAACACGAAAAAATCGTGTGTTAACCTTACGCAGAAAAAATCCTAAGCGCTACTGTAAGAGAGCCAATCAAAATCACTCTGGTCACACCTGATTGCCCGATTGGTTCGGCTACAGTAGCGCTTAGGATTTTTTCTGCGTAAGGTTAACACACGATTTTTTCGTGTTAGCTTACCACAGTAAATTCGTGTTTTTTTTCTGTCCGTGTGGATATCGTGGGAATCACGCCAACAGCGTTCAACATGACGAGTAAAGGTTAGGAGGATTTGTTATAATTTTTTTATTCACGTTACTCGCATGATTGCCTTATATAATTAAAAATATATAATAAAAAAAAAAGATAGTCTATTACGGGGTGAGTGAGAGAGGTGATGACTGAATAAAATTCTTTTGATTTATATGGGATTTGGCCTTATCTGATTACAGGAGCGCGCTTGTTGGGAAAAACATTGGACGGTCTCCGAGACTCGATAGCCAAAGTCAACCGCGAGTTTGAGAAATTGAGTAGGAGTTAAATTTTGATTCATTCTTTCACATTTTTTTTACATGTTAATATTTGCCTGTTTATTTAAATATTTCATTCCTTTGAGTTGATCCCGGGTCAGCAGTTAAAGCCACGAATGTGCTTATTTAGTTAATTATATTCATTAATTTATTTAACTTGAAATCAATAATTATTTTATTTATTAAATTTTTTTGTTTGATTACTTAATCACCCGTGGAGCTGAATAAAACGGAATTTACTTTAACTGATTCTTTTGTTTGTTTTATGAACAATTATTTTTTTTTACTTTAAGGTTTTGAAATTGTACACTGCTACCCGGGGTAATAAAATTAATTAAAAATAAATTTTTGAGTCTTTATTTTCTTCTAATTACCTCTGTACTGACACACTTGGAGGAGCAGACAGGAAAAGCAGGTTGGAGTGAGAAAGCTTTGTACCTCAAATTGCGAATCGTGTCGGGTCGAAGTGAATGATATTTGGAAAATAGAGTCGTTATATTTTTTTACTTGTGGGATAATTATCTTGTTCTCGTCTTGGCGTAGGAAACCAACCGTTGGCAGACAGGCTTACAAGGCTGTGGACTGAGTATTCGTCAGGGCCCCGTGAGAGGGAAGATTACACACAGACGTAGCCAGCGCAACACAGCCTTGTAAAGCTCGAAGCTGACCACGAGGACAAGTAGAAAAAATTGTCCGTCACAAAGTCCTGATGAATTTACGGCAATACTGATTTTAGGTAAAAGTAGAATGCAATATAAATATGTTAAATAGCAGATAGAAGAAACATGTAAGATTAAATAAAAAAGAAAATATTTCATCTGCTCCAGAGCATAAAGTATCTATTTTCTACATACTTTTAACCGCTACTTTCCAGCTATTCTTTATTTAAACGACAGTAAAAAAAAAGTTGAAAAAGAAATCTTTTTGACGTTATAAAGAATTGCGCAATGCATAAAAAAATGCTCGTTAAATTACAAGATGGAAAGGTGGCAATTTGAATTTTGCGTAGAAATTAAATGCGAAAAAGATGTGAAAAAAATTTAGCCTACTTTTCGACATTTGAATGCTTCCACAAATTCAACGTCGAAACGATATGCAATTTTACGGAGAGACGAGTTTAACTGTTCACCTACACGGAGAAGGAGATACACTATGAAACACAATTCATGCACGGTGTTTTCCAGTGTACGCAGTTGACGCATGCTTTTTTCTCGGTTACTCAAGTTCTGCTGAATCTCTAACCTCGAAACTTTAAAATCGTATAAATATAAATATCAAGTTCGAAATCATAATTGAAGTTTATAAATTTGTTAGGAAAGATAGCAAGAACATTTTAAAGTAAGTATCGTACACAATTTTTAGTGTAAAACTTTGAAAAACTGGTTACGTGGGTGTTCCGAGTGCCGTCGTCTGCTCTATCGAAATTGTCTCTCTAAAAATTATGCACTGGAAAATACGGTGCATGCACTTGGAAATACGAAGTGTGACTTGGAATCACGCTGCACCACGCATCATGTAAAACGATGGCGCTGTACACCAAGTTTCATGATGTACCTCTTTCTCCGTGTACCTGAATTTCCCCAATTTTTCTAAAATTACGGCTGCCTAAATCTACAACTGCGTTCTCGATGATGACGCTATTAAAAAAAACTCACTAAAAACATGGTAGAAATGTTCTAGTTAAAGTTTTTTTTATAGATAAAGTGGCAGAAACGAGTTCTAAATTTGAGTTTAAAAATGGGGGAATAAATGTAAAAAATGAAAAGTAGTACCTTCTAAGTATTTTATGAGATGTTATAAATTATTAAAAACCTTTAAAATGAATTTTGAAGATTTTTAACAGATATTTATGAAATACTAATAAGCATTTATTAACTTTTGGTACATAAAAATTAAATTAAAAAGCCCTATTTTACAAAATGCATTATATTCTAGTTTTTGAGTATATCAATAAATAAAATATCAAAAGCACCTTTAAAAATTTAATATCGCAAATATTTTATATAAAAAAAAAAAAAGTACTTTTACATAAAAAGACTTTTTTAAAGTCTTAAGAGCCTTTTCAGCTTCGAAAAGGAAAAGCAAAGAAACACTCTCAACTTCTCGATGAAACCTCGAGTGCGGCTCGATCAAAAGCTCCGCCCGGTAAATTCTCCGGAAGCGCCGGGAATTTTCGAAACACCGCGAGCTTCCGGTACGGGCTGCTCGGATAAAAATCGCGCGCGGTTCTTCGACCGTAAAGACGGTAAGAATTTCAGCCGATCGTGATCTATAAATTGATCCCGACCGGACGAGCTTTTATTCTCGGCACAAGCTTGCGGGAAAAACTTTTGAGATAAAAAGTGTGACCTTTGCTTTTGAGCAGTTTTTGTTTGACTATGAAAACGATTGGTTGTTGATATTTTTCATTCCATTTAGGGTAGCATTACAACTTTTCATTTCTTTCCGATTACCAAATTTTCTCGATGTATTTAAAGACAACTTTTTTAGGCAAATTCGCTTCTTATGAGCGGTCGATCAATGTATCCGTGATATGTTAATCGTAAACTGTATTTTATTCTTATACTGAGCCTGTAAAATAAAAATCTTGTATATATTATTATTCTATTTATGGTAACAATATTCTTTTGTATATACCAACAGTAAAATTTTAAGAGATGAAGTCAATTGGTTTGTTGCTTTACAAGTTGAAAGATGCAATTCTGAAAAAATCCATTGCTTACTTTTATATGAAATTTAAAAATGTTTTGATACGTTGAGTTTCAAATTCTACAAAAATTTTAATATTTAGAATTAAGAATAATGCTTTTCTCATTAATTGGAAAAAAATTTTTTTTATTAATTGCTGCGATTCTGTGTTTAGTACGCAGTGGTGGGTACGTCAAAAACTCGAAGTCATAAATGACATTGTTGACGTGTCAACAATGTCATGTATGTCACGTCAGAGAAGGTCCGTCATTTATGTCATTTGTCATTAATGTCAAAAACTTTTTTTTTATTTGTCAGTAATAATTTATTTTATTAAAGGTTTGTAAGTAAACACTATTTATAATAGCTAAGGAGTGTACAAGTATTAGACTAAAATTTTTAATACTTCATACCTTAACATGATTCAACAGTTTCAATCAGAGTTGGGCAAGTATCCGAAGTTGAAATATCGGATACTTTTGGGCTTTCGAAAAGTATCCGAAAAAAGTATCTTCGGATACTTTTCAATTTTTTAAAGTATCCGAAAAAAGTATCTTCGGATACAAGATAAATTTCATGAAAGTATCTTCAGTTACAAGATACATTTCAAAAGTATCCGAAAAAAGTATCTTCGGATACTTTTCAATTTTTTGAAAAAGTATCTTCGGATACTTTTTTTTTTTGAAAAAGTATCTTCGGATACTTTTTAAACTTAAAAAGTATCCGAAAAAAGTATCTTCGGATACTTTCATAATCTAAATATATCCGAACATACTTTTTGTGTCATAAAAATTTTATACAGTTAAAAAATTTAACTTTTTTTACTAATGAGTCCAATAACCAAAATCAAATAAAAAAATAAATAAAATTATTAAAAACGTGATCGGAAATTGTTGGGGACGCTCGAACGGATTCTAAGGATTATAAAAGGATTGAAAATACTTCATTGCATATATTTTTTTGCAAAACAAAAAAAAAATTACTATTTGAACCAACTCTTGAATTCAATCACCGTGCTTCGTTTCAATAATTTAGTCGCGCAACTTGTTCACACGTTAATACAAGAGTTGTTACGACAAATTTTTTGTTTAAACCGGTCTTAATTCAAAGTTTTTTATATCTTTATTTTATATTTGAATTTTATTATTTTAGAAATGATTTACAAATTTGTCTCGCAACAACTCTTGTATAAGTTTCGTGACTAAATAATGGAAACATATTTACGTATTTAACAGAAGCTGATTGTAGTGAAGGACGGTGATTGAATTCAAGAGTTGGTTCAAAAAGTAATTTTTTTTTTTGTTTTGCAAAAAATTATATGCAGTTAAGTATTTTAAATCCTTTTAAAATCCTTAGCATCTGTTCGAGCGTCCCCAACAATTTCGGATCACGTTTTTAATAATTTTATTTTTTTTATTATTTTTTTTTTATTTGATTTTGTTTATTGGACTCATTAGTAAAAAAAGTTAAATTTTTTAACTGTATAAAATTTTTATGACACAAAAAATATGTTCGGATATATTTCGATTATGAAAGTATCCGAAGATACTTTTTCAAAAAATTGAAAAGTATCCGAAGATACTTTTTTCGGATACTTTTGAAATGCATCTTATATCTGAAGATACTTTCATGAAATTTATCTTGTATCCGAAGATACTTTTTTTCGGATACTTTTAAAAATTGAAAAGTATCCGAAGATACTTTTTTCGGATACTTTTGAAATGTATCTTATATCTGAAGATACTTTCATGAAATTTATCTTGTATCCGAAGATACTTTTTTCGGATACTTTTAAAAATTGAAAAGTATCCGAAGATACTTTTTTCGGATACTTTTCGAAAGCCCAAAAGTATCCGAAATTTCAACTTCGGATACTTGCCCAACTCTGGTTTCAATCAATTCAACGATCAAATGTCAATTGACTCGAGTGCTCTGCATGGGTTTTTCCCGTGGCTCATCCTGTTTTTTCTTTCCGTGTGTCCATAAAAGTAATAAATGTAATGTCTATTTAAATTTAAAAACAGGGGATAAACCCATACAATGAGCAACGGGAAAAACCCATGCAGAGCACTCGAGTCAATTGACATTTGATCGAATCAATTGACTCGAGTGCTCTGCATGGGTTTTTCCCGTGGCTCATTGTATGGGTTCATCCCCTGTTTTTTCTTTCCGTGTGGATATATAAGTAGCAAATTTAATAGTATTTTAACGATACGTATTACATATTAGTTTATTTAAAACTTTGTCAATTACCTGGAAACTGTTTAGTAAGAAGTCAGTTTAGTAAGAAGCATTAGCAGTTTTTTTCAATACTGAAAATTTATACAGTGAAGTATTCGTAGTCATTTGCAATTTGCAAAGATTACTTCTATTCTTTATTACGATGAAATATTTCAAGTTAAAAAACATACTTATTTTTGTTACAATCGCTTTGATATACTTTTGTTCGGCAGAGCTTGAAGATAAAGAAAAAAGTGATATATCTGATGATGTAGATTTGTATGCGAGACTAGTTTATGGACTAATTTTGACTTCAGAAGAATTTAATCAAGATGACCCTCACATAGATGTACAAAGTCTTCAAGAGCGGGACAAAGTGTATACTCAATATTATAAAAAAGAAAATAAAAACCTTTTGGGTACTTTGTCACATATTAAAAATAAGCTGAAGAGTAAGTACGATAATAATCAAGAGGCGAAGAAATTTTTTGACGAGCTGTACGGAATTTACGAAGAATTTATAAAATTGGCGTTAAAAGAAAAAAGATTATTAAGGTGGCCTCGCGTAAGTTTTGATTTTGAAAAAAACAAGTTACTATCGAAAAAAGAAAAGTGGTCGTCGACTCACTTACCTTCACCGAGCGATTGTAAAATAGATTACAAAAGAGAATCTAATTATGAGCAGATAAAATATAAAAGAAGTATAAAATATAATTTCAAACCCGAGCACATAAAATTAAACTTTATTAAAAAAAATAAAAATAAAGTAAACAACGATGCTATGGTAGAGAACTTGATGAATAAGATTAAAGAAGAGATTGGGCGAATGTCAGCTCATCATATCATATTGTTCGATGACTTATCGATTTTTGGAAATCATACGAGTTATCTCGAAAATGAAATGATAAATACTTTACTGGATGAACAAGAGAAAATTCTTTTTATAAGAAGATTTGAAAATGAAAAATTATTTGAAAAAGGTGATTTCATGGATAATGCTAACAATATTGCAGTAAACGATTTTCGTCGTATTTACAAGGGAGCCAATTTAGTCGAAGCAACTGGAAACTTGTTTTTCGGGCCTAATCCGGGTACAAGATACGACGATGATGGCAAGAGCTTCGAGGTAAGTGCCGATATTTTTCTTTCTCCAAGATATTACAATGATTTGGTCAGGTTAAATGTTCGACTCGACGAATTATTGACATCTTACGATCTGAGAGATAACTGGCACACCAAAAAGAAGGAAATTTTGGACAAAAAAAGAGAACCACATAAAAAAAATATTGCCAGATTGAATGCTAAAGGAACTTTAAATAAAGATGAAGAACTTCAACTAAAATCTGCTAAGTCAGCACTCAATAGCATCAAACTAACCGATATGGATGAAATCAAGATATATCGCGAAAAATTTGATGATATTAAAAAGACGAAAGATCTCAAAATTCTCTACAAAGAATGGAATTCATTTCTTTCTGACATTACTCAAACTTTCAACCGCATCAGACGGTCTTACAAATTAAAAAGGAACGAGCCTTTTGCATTCGATCCAACACAATGGAATCAAGAGATCGATACGGGAACCAAAGAAAAGAAATACAAGCATTTTTCAAAAAAAGAAGTTTCAGAGAACATGAAGAATAAGAATTTACCGGAATGGGTGATCCGGAATGTCGAAGCAGTAAGTAACGAGAAATTAACTGATGTACTGGAGTACCCTGAACCAAGCAATGAAGACCTATTGGACCCAGCAGATGACATCGAATGGAGTGTCTTAGACTACCCCGATGAAGAGGTAATCTGCGACCAGGATCAAAATAATAAATTTAGCACTTCTTTGAAGAACATGGCAAAAAAAATTAAAGAGAAACACATGGATGTTATCCAGAAAGCACATGCCGCAAGATTTCGTACAATAGGGCCAACCGTCAATGAGTTCGTGGAGCAAGAGTTAAGGAAGGGATCCCGTGGCCACCAATTAATCAAAAATCTCTTCGACGAAGAATGCAACGACGAAATTGAGAATGCATTGGAAAGGTTCGACAGAGACGGTCAGTCAGCTGGTGTTGAGGTGGGCGTTGCAACAGCTGTTCTTGGTTACTGTGCTTTCACAAATAAAAAAAAACGCGATCGCAGAGCCATAGTAAGCAACGACGTGTACCACAGAACTTTGAACAAAAAGTCATGTGAGATCTTCCGAAATTGCTATGTTCCGTTCAAAACTTGCAAGAATTTGGAGCTTGATTTCACGGAAGAAAGGTGCGTGAAGAAAGCTTTGATTGAAAAAAAACTACTGTTCCGAGTGGACGGAACGAAATCTGGGTTCACCGATTACATTTATGCTACTCTGGTACATGAAGTAGAAGCTCAAACTGGTCACGATGTTTTGGAGCTTGATGCTTTGGAGTATGCGCGCAATCATGTAAACGATGAAAAGAGCATCGTAAATCATATATTGTCGAATCTGTGTGGTCTGAGCTCATACAGTGCACCTTACAAGGCAGATTACAAAATCCGTAAGGATGGAACTATCTGGTACTGTAGATCAACTGAGTCGGGTAAAACAAACTGGAATTTAATGAAACCTTTTGAGTGTAAGGATACAGCTCCTGGATTCTAGAAAATAGCGGGAAATTTCGTTGGTCATGTTGTGGTACCACCAATTTTTTGGAGTGTATTTTGGTAGTTTTGGCAAAATTCTCATGTTTGATTGATGTATATTAACCAAATAAAAGTTTCGAAAAATAAAATGAATGTTTAGAAACTTGAAGTTCTTATTTTCATTATTCTTTTCATCTAATTTAGATTTTAACGTTTTAATGTTTTAACGACCTCTTGCAAAATTTTCAAAATTTAATCAAAAGGTTTCCAAAAAACTCACGAAGTTCTCTTCAGCTGAAACAGTATTAATTAAATTATAATTCATTAGCGAAAAGAGTTGAAACTTGGTTTTTCAGGTTTACAGAAAACCTATCAAAATTTTAGAATATTTAAACATTTTTAAGTTTCCAAGGATCAGATTATGGTGATTTACAAGTGATCTTCTATTTATCAAAATATATTTTTTGTTTCGAGTAAGTTATTGATAGTTTTTTTTTTTTTAATTTCTTTTTTGTTTTTTTTTTTTTCGATTTCGCAGTACTAGGCTAATCTAAAAGATTTTTTGGTTTTTTTTTTTGGTCAGAAGAAACTATAGGTGAAAACTAAAATATTTAGTGTATTTTTTGCTATGGTTTTGATCATATAAATTTTTTTTTTTTTTTCAAAGTTTACTATTTTTTTCAATTCAATTTGTGAATAACTTTTTAAAATAAGTACATTCGAGTTTTATAAGAACGCTACTTAACTAGATACGCGTAGTAGAAAAAATAGTCTGACAATACTCACATCATATACAATTTTCAAAGCTATATCAATTAATTTTTTTTTTTTCAAAAACAAACTTATTAAAAAACTTCTAGTTCCTTCAAACTCTAAAAAAGTTCCACGGTTACTTTGAAAAAATATATTAATAAAAATCTTTGCTGTACGATCCCTTGTAAAACTTTGGTACCGTGAAAAACAAGCAACAAATAAACCCATTAAAAAAATAATTTTCCACTTAAGCAAACCTCGGTGAAATTCCTTGGTTCGGTCAACCGCGAGCTTCCGAACAGGTGCATACTCCGCACGTGCTGGCTCGCTGCCCGGTCGTCGCTTAGCCCAGGGGAGAGAAAAAAAAAAAAAAAAAAAAAGAGGAAGAGGAAATGGGCTAAGTGAGACTTTTGGCTTCGCATGGTTAATTTTTGGAAGGGAAAATAGATCGAGTTTCCGCATGAGAATGGTGAAAGTTAGGGTTGGATATGAGCAAGCTTAGAAAATAATGATTTCTTTGCTGGTATCTGGGTGGCGTTAAATGAGATGAATCGGTTTTTTTCTCTCCGCTCACCGAGATTCAATCAAACTCTTGACGAACCTATTAAGAACAAGCTATTAACGTCTCTGGATTGATGTATTGGTATGAAATGGATACGTTTGACAAATTAATTACTTCTTTTTTTTTAATATCATGTGAATTTTTGGGATTGTGGAATACTTTTTTATTTGTTGATTGATCGTTTAGTTTATGAAAAGCTAATGAAAATTGTATTCCGGCATTATAGCTGTCATGAAATGTAAGTTTATGGTCAATATACTTTTATTTATAGAATTATTTGATTTATTGATAATTTTTAAACTTGTCATTTTTTTAAACATCATTTTTTTCATGGTAAATTAAGATTTTTTTTTAACGAAATAAACTGTTCAGGTGGTACTTTGACCCATTTAATTAGAATTTTTCTGATTAAAGTGACTTTAAGACAATTAAAAAAAAATTATGAACTGCTTCTCACATTCAATAACTTTGTTGCTTTGTATAGGTCATAAATTACTACTCATAAATTTAACATTGATGCAAAAATAAAAATTTGTAATATGCACTTCTACCTATACGTTGTTTACTAGTTATTATTAAGTATTAAAAAAAATTTATAGTTAATTCAAGAATGCATGGCACTAACCTATCTCATCAATCAATTTATTTATGGTTGATTTCTTACAAATACAGAAAAATCTGGAAAACCAATATCCTAACATTATTCGAGTTTCAAACTCAAAGGCCCTCAATAAGTATATTCATTCTGTCATAAATAGAGATTCTTAGTTTCAATTCAAAGCTTTCTCTCAGTTGGGTACTCTCTTATAAACAAAAAAGCAGCATTAAAAATCTCATTTTTTTCTTCGTTTGAAATAAAGCAGCCGTCTTGATGAATATTCATTCCGAATCTTGCCATCGGGCCAAGAGACACGGCGACACCTTCGTAGCTGCGCATTTGCATCCGATAGCCCCCGACTTGACTACGTCCATTGATTCCCATTAGCATTGAAATTACACGTCCCTTTGGCTCGATTTTGATCGAATATTAATTAGCAGGATAAAAAGGAGATATATCTCGAGAGCAAGAGTTTTTGATTTTAATTGACTTCTTCGCGTTCTAAGTAGTAGCACCCGGGCCAATTTAAATTTTCCACCGAGTTGTTGAATTTTAAGTGAGACCTGAGACTCTTCGGTAGTAAATTTATCTGTACCAAAAGTTTTTTTATTTTTCAGTCTGAATGTACAAAAAATTTATAAATGCGTCGTAGTATCTATAAAATATAATATAATTATTTAAGGTAGCAAAAATAAAAATAAAAACTACGGTAAAATAATTAAAAATTCAGAATAATTCTCAAAATTTATAATCAGAATAGCTGGTAGTTAAATAAAAAGCGAACTAAGTAAAAAAACAAGGTATTTAAACAGCTGCGTTTGAACGCTTTGAAAAATAGTATCTTAGCATCAGGTTGATAAAAATTTATAACAAAGCAATAACAATATTTCACGATCACTAAAAAAAATAAAAATTAAAAATTAAAAAAAAAAAAAAAAAAAAAATTCGAATAAACTAGTTGTTCACGCTAAAAAAAGTTGAACTATTCAATGAAATTTATTTACAGTAGCTAGTTAGCAGTCCGAAAAAAAAAAGATAAGAACTTGATAAAAATATTAAAACACCTGTGTTTGAACCAATTAAAAATAGTTCACGAATTTGGGTTCGATGAAAATTTTTCAAATTAGACGAGAAATACAACTTAGTAAGTAACCAAACGCTTATCTGCTATGTTTTTGAAGGCAGTTTTCTAAATAATATTCACAATCATCATTCCACCGATAGCCTAGTTGTGCGTAGCTTAGTTTCCAGTCCCGCAAAATGAAGCTACTTCAAATCATTAATATTACATTCATCATGACAATTTCGTTTGATTTTTCTGCATCAACTGCACCTGAAATCAACATATTGAAATTATTCGCGGGGGATCAGTGCAAGCCTAAGTTTCGAAAACCCGAAGACCATAGTTGCGCAGAAACCATCAAACGGTTCGTGTCGACTCCATTTCTGACCAATCTCCAGGACCTCCTGAGTCACTTCAGTGACATCAAAACGGTTATCAAAGATTCATCTCCAGATTCTCTAGCTTCCAGAGTAAGCTCGTTTTGCAGTTCGAACAACCATCGCGTAACAAGGAAAAATAACATGTCTCTCAACGAAACAAAAAATCAAAAGGATGTTTTATGCAAGTACTTTAACAGATGTTTCGTACCGTTCAAAAAATGCGAACCGATAGACTTCTCAAGAGATTCGTGTCCGATGAAAGCTCTGCTGGACAAAAAATTATTGACAATCGATGGATCAGGCTCCAGAGACAGAAACTTGGCAATCATACAGAAAGAAGCGAAGACTCGGCAGGGTTTCAAGCTGTCGGAATTCGACGTTAGAAAGTACGTCGTCAAGCATGCTAACGATACGTCCAGCGTAGTTAACGTCATGATGTCGAAGATTTGCGGTCTCAGCGATGATTGGCCAGCTCCAGTGGGTTTTTTTGATATGATCAAGGATGGGAAAGTCTTCAGGTGCGATACTTCGCTTGTGAAAATGCAGAATGACAGGATTATTGGTTACTTACCTGCTGAGTGCATTGCGCTAGACGATGCGATGATTTCAGTGAAAATGATTTCGTAGGATGTAAATGTGTGATTTTTACTTACATAATTAGTATTATAGAATCTATGTATGCACATATTTTAATTTATTTTATTATAAATAATATTTTTTTATTTATATCGTTAATATTTTTATATAAGGCATGAAACAAGAAAATTGAATGCTTTTAAGATTAAAAATAAACGCTATCAAATACTCCAAGGTCGACATGAAACTAAATAATGTATCACAAATTTCGAAAAAAAAAAAAAAATTGATGAAAATATTATCAAGAACTATTGTAAATTTGAGAGTAATTAAAATATAGACAACAATTTTAGTTGGTTTTTCTTTTATTCCAAAAATTATATATTTCAAGTTTGACAATTATTACGGTACAAGCGCGTACAAAAATTTTGAAAATTTCTGGAAAAATAATCATTTTATGAGCATTGTTCGAAATTAAATTAAAGAAAAAGAGTTCATGATAGGTACTTCAACTATCAAAAGTTTTTCTGAAATTTTTTTTTCACTCTTAATAACAATAGTTTATGTTTCGTCAAAGTGTTGAAAAACTTAAATGAACTTATAAGAAGACAAAATTCATTAATCGACCAATCGCGTAGTAAACGTCATGATGTCGAAGATTTGCGATCTGAGCGACTTTTTATTCCAAGAATTACATATTTCAAATTTGAAAATATAATTACCATTACCGTACAAGGTATAAAAACTTTGAAAATTCCTGCAAAATTAATGATTTTATGAGTATTGCTAAGTTAAATTAAAAAAAAAAAAAGAGTTCGCGATACTTCAACTATCAAAAGTATTTCTGAATTTTTTTTTTAACTCTAAATAACAATAGTTTATGTTTCGTCAAAGTGTTGAAAAACTTTCATGAACTTATAAGAAGACAAAATTCAATAATCGACCAATCGCGTGCTGATTGTATTGTAAGTCTCGCAAGCTCCATTCAAAATTCTGGCCGCAGTAGTATTGAATTTCTGCATCTGCTCATTAACATAGCCTACAAAATCAACGCTTTCAGCAGTATCAGACTCCTTCATGTACTCGTCATAAAGATCGTAGTATATCTTTTTGTTCAAACTGTTTGACATCTCGGTTCCAAAGGTCAACACACGAATCACAGCGCTGTCCAAGGTCACCTGATTTTTATTCTCAAACTTTCGTCCACTGCACCAATCGGAAAACGAGGATGTGTTTACGTATCGATGTCTGTCCATCTTAACCTGCGGGCATTTGCGACCAACCGGCTCACTGTTTTCGTCACAACTCAGCACTGACTCATCGCGGTCTCCAAGCTTGCAAAGGTGTTCCACCCTCGACCACAACCAGTTCTTTTCAACCAACTCGCTGCTTACAAACTCGTTGACGTCACTTAACTTGGCGGATTTCTGGTCTGGGTATTTCTTGAAGTACTCCCTCAATACGTTTACGACGTCGCTACGGTTGGTCAGGATGCTTCTCACTGCGGGGTATTTGTCGTTCTCGAGTTTTGGACAATCATGGCTCAAAGCACCAACCAGTGGCGATCTGTAGTCACGAGCCCAGTCGAACGAGGCTGTTATCCAGGCAACGTGGCGCTGGTAGTCGTAAAGGTCAGCGAAATCCTTTTTAGACTTCAGTCTCCACTTTCCGGTTACGACATTCTTATCCCAGTGTCGCCAATTTGCGGTACGCGGCTCAAGGTCGATCCTGCCAAATACCACAAACTTCGACAGTATCTCCGTCATCTCGGTAAGCAGCGAGTCGTCCGACACTATTTTTTGAGAGTTTCCCACTCGGTTCTCGAAGTCCATGATTCGGTTGTAAATTTGATCCGCCACTTTAAATCTGTCGTAGCCTACGATCATCTCGCAGCCCGGTCTCATCGCATCCTTGTCGACCTGGTTCTTGAACCCAAAGAATAGATTTCCCGGGGCCCAAAGTAGGTATTTTTTAACGTCTTTGACAATGTAGCCCGAAGCTAAGCTCTTCAACTGGTCAATGTTGGCATTACTGTGACTTAGCGCGTCTCCCAAGTCAGAAAGCAGATTCACTGAGACGGCGCTATTGAGTAAACGGAATGGTGCTGAGAGCATAAAACGTTTTCTAATGTCTGCCGCGTTCCAAGTGGCGGAAAACAACTCGTAGAAACGTGTTATTACCGGCAGGGGTACCACGTGATTCAGTTCGTACAAGTCAGGTTTTTGTAACTCTTTGGGGGTTCCGGACACCCACTTGGGACTGTTTTCGAACAAAGGTGCACTTGTCGAAGTGTTTGCTAAATCAAGTATGGGTGGTCCTAAGTCATCCTGGGTACTCGGATTTAGAGAAATTTCTTCAGGTAGGACCACGATCGGGGACTCGGAATTTTTTGGATCGTAGTAGTACCTCGGCCAGAGCTTGACCAAGCCCAAACTCAGGTGACTGGTGAACTGCCCCCGGAATAAATCTTTCTGTTCCATGAAATACTCCAAGTATGCTTGCAAGACTGATGATTCTATATCCACAGGAAAGAAAGAGGTCATTACGAATTGATTGATCGCTTTCAGCTCGGCACGTCCGGTTTCCGTGTCGAGAAAATCGGCGATCGAGTTTTCGGATTTACGGGATGGATTTTCAGGGTCTACCCTTTGGGATAAGAAAAATCGGGAGAACTTGAGAGCCCTATCGCGTAAGTAGATACGTTCGGTCGCGTTCAGATCGTGGCACTGCACTGCACTGAACGAAACTGCACTCACTATCAAAATACAAAAAATTTTAAAAAGCATTATGGTAATGCTAAGAACACACTTATCTTTCAAGATATAGCGACGTTCACTCGTGTCACGATAAAGTTGGACTGCGGGTTTTTTAGTTTTTTAAAGATGTAAATTCATGAATTAAGCTAGTTAAAAAATGTTTGTTTAGTCGGGTTCTTTGTTTAGATTCTCTCACGGTCGCACAGCATGAATTAAATTTCAATACTGTTAACGGAAGACGGAAACTTCAAAGCCCAAGACTTGACCAGAGACCCTCGAAACTTCAAACTTCAAAAATTTTGAGTATTGCTACACTAAGAATAATTTATTTCCTGTGTAAAAGTAACCAACTGAAAAAGTAAATTTTTTTACAATTTTTCCTAATAAAGTACATATTTGGAGTAATCTAGAAATTTTTATTTTTATTATAGTAAAAAAATATTTTTCAACTTTGAAAAAGGAATATAAGTCACTTATCAAAAGTTTTTCTAAACATTTTTTATTCACCCTTTATTACAATATATTCTGTTTAGTGAAAGTATTGAAAAAATGTAAAAAACATCATTTGAGTAGGAAGAAAAAATTAAATAATCAACTTCATTCAAAATTATGCCTTTAGAAGTTTTGAATTTCTGCATCTGCTCATTATCATAATCTATACAATCATCCGTCCATAGTTATCATAGGATAATTGGTGCTCAGTTGGTTTAAAAATAAATAAAAGTCAATAAGTCTGGAAAAATTTAATTTCGTTGACTGGAATATAGAAAATAATATTACCCTACAGTATAACGAAATTAATAAACTAATTTAACTTTGTGAGCGATTCGCGGCACTGCAGTGTTTACCTGTATATTTGTGTATATATTTAAATATAGTTATACACTGCGCTGCCGTGAGCTGCTCACAAAGCCGAATCGAATTAGTCTAATGATTAGTTCAAAAACATGATTTGAGCAAATGTTGATTGTATTTAAAAAAATTTAAATATAAGACTTGGATTTTTTTTTTATTACACACTGGGTGCTTACAAATAGACAGAAAAGTAGCTTGTATTAATTTATGTCAATTTAAAAATATTTTGAGGTTTAACCAAATATAAATTAAGATGTCTACTCTAGAAAGTAGAAAGTCGTACTGAATAAATTAAATCTTTATTTCATGAATTCCCAAGTACATACATATATTTCAACTACAGTATACATTTATTTTTTAACTTTTCTTGCTAAAAAATTATTTATTTAATTACTGAAATTAGCAAAAAATTTTGTATGAATACTTATATAATAATAAAAACAAATTTTTAGTATCTTAGTCAAGAATTATTGCATAATTTTTTTCTTCAGTTTATTTATTTTTTTAATTATTTAATAAATTAACTCTCTTGCTTTTGAATGAAACTTCTTAAATTAAAATTTTTATTGGTTTGAAAAGGATTACAAAATTTATAATGTATAAGATCAGTAAATTTTAATAAATATGTATAAAAAATTACTACTAGAATTTTAAATAGTTTTATTAAACATTTTTCAGTTTCTGAAAAATTGTATTAGATAAAAGTAAAAAAAAAAAAAAAAAAAAAAAAGTAAAAAATGATTGTCAGTAAACATGCATTTACTAAGAAACCAAAAACTTAATCTTAATTACATTAACTTATTTTCTAGCAACTATTTTGAATACAAACATAAATTTATTGATAATTTAGGGTTAACATTGGTTGATTTACTTTTTCATCATTTCACGCAATGATCTAGATAATGCTTCTCAACCAACATGTACATTTAAAAAAAATTTAAATTAAGACATTATTTTTTCACACAATATTTTTAGCCCTTCAATATAATATTCTTCTGCAGCCATCAAGGTATTACTAATTATTTTAATACTGTAATCATTAATGCAGGTAAATAAATTGAAAAAATTATAATTAAATTGAAAAATTTGCAGTACCTATTGTTTGATATCTGATTTTGGTTTTTTCTATTTCATACTATTTTCAAACATTGCTTTAAAAATTTGACTTTTAGCTGTTAAAATAAATTTGTGCAAAGTAAAAATTTTTTTTTGCTAACGCATAAGAATATAAAAATAAAAACTTATTTTGAGCAGTTACACAAAATTAGATTTGATTTTCAATACAGTTTCTCATTATTTCATGTAACACTCCAGGATGTTGCCTGTCGAGATCTATAAGTTCTTGCTCATCAATTAAAACATCTAGATACAAAGATATCAATTTGATTGCTTCTCTTCTGAGCTTCTCAGCATTGTTCATGATTGCTAAATTGAGATAACTTATAGCATTGTTTTTTTTTAATTCATTGCACAATGTTTCTTCACACAAGTCTTTAAGCCCATTGATACAATACTTCTCAGCAGCAACCAAAAGTTTATCAACAATTTTTTCAATATCATTGATTTTCCCTGAATAAATAAATCGAAAAAGTTCTTTGAGCACCTCACAGCTTGTATCTTCTATTTTAACTATATTTTCATTTTTTTCTTTCATATTGGTAATAAACATGGCTTGGAAAACATCACTACTAGCTGCTAATATACACTTATGCAACTGAAAATGTTTTCCTTCTGCAATTATGGTCACATCACTAAATTCATTATCTGTCATCAGTTTTTCAAATTTATCCAACTCCATAAATCTAACTTTTAATTCATTTAGGCATTTTGCGTTGCTCTGTGTGCAGTTTTTTTCCACAATTATCTTACATAAAATTCTTAGTTTATTATCCTTAATAAGTTTGTTTTGTGGATCATTTACAAAACTTTCAGCTACAAATTTTTTGCTACCCCAACAACTTTTTTTTGAATGTTTAAATATAGCTTTATGTATTTTTAGATTAGTTTTCTCATTTTTTTGGTTTAGAAGTGAAAGATAATATTCGACACTCGCATCATTTTCAAGAGCTATTCCCTCTAAAAATAGGGACATGTAACCTTTATCGAGCTCTCCTTTTGGATATAACAGTAGTTGCCAACTATTTTCAAAACCAGAATTATTGTTAGTAGAAAACTTCGGTGACACTAAATATTCTTCTACATCACACTCTTCGAAACGGTTAATATTTACATTCCACTGAAATGAACTTGTCTTTGCTATCAGTTCCTGTTTATCTGAATCAGTCATTTTGAATTGAAGCTAATTTTTTCAAAATATCTAACACTTTATTAAACTAATGAGACTAATATATTTTTTATTAAGATAAATACTTAATTCTATTGTTTTTTGAGTTCAGAAAAAGCAATTGAAATTATGCAGTTCACCTATTGTCAGCTGACTAACTTACTGACTCCTTGATTCTTTTTCTTCTTCCAAAATGGGCGTTAGGCGGTCTTGACACACTGTGCAACAAGACTTCATGGTGGCGAATCTGATTATTGGTATGCGCATGCGTGGTTGTACGTAACACCAGGGTTGATTTAACACGGTGCATAACACGGTTAATTAAAATTGATCTCAGAATCGAGCATTTTAAAAAATTTTTGATGTTATTTTGAAAAGGATAATTAATTTCATTTTAATTGAAACCACAGTTTATTCATATAAAATTTTTTATTAATATCTCAGTAGTTAAAATTTTCTTGAATTTTTTATATTGAGAACAATATTATTTTACATGTTTAATAATAGATTTTATAATCATGCACTCATTAACAATTTTTATTTAAAATTAAACCAAACTCAATAATTTGCTTAGCACTATAAATAAATTTATAAAAACTTGTTCACTGCTCATATAAAAAATTTTATACCACATTAGAAATAAATTAAAATATATTTTATTTATATTTGAAATAATAAGCACTTAAAATACTACCAACAAAAACAACTTCTAAACTTTGTTCAATAATATTTATAAACTTATTAGTAATAAAAAAAAAAAAAATGTAATTGGTAAAAAATTGATTATTTGTTAGGAATAAATAAAGAACCTAATTTTAACAATAATAATTTTGTCAAATCATTTTTTTACTATTATTTGATTTTTCAAAAAATAATGTAGGCTTTAATTACTTTTATTTTATTATTTAAAAAATAAAAATTTCTTTATAACCAAAATTGAGTATATTTTTAACATAAGGCCTAAATTTAAATCTTACCATGTTTATTATGCGGTTCCGCAGTGAAAAAAGTAAAAAATTTATTTTTTTTATTGAAAACTGCCAATAATGCTTAGTTTCAAAGTAGGAATAAAATAAAAAATTTGTAATCCCATAAATGTAAAAAGTTGATATAATTGACTCGACGTACAACTAATTTGTAATCATTGTTTTTTTGAAAAACAAACCCAATCGCACAGTATGAAATTAGTTTTCGAGCGTTTCGAAATGGTTCTAAGGTCTGTAAATAAGAGCCGGATGCCTCGAGCGCTTTGCTCGCTCGCTTTCTTCTACCCGGTGCAGAAATTCGAGTTTCCTTGTTGATAGAAATCGTCTCGGAAGGTAACAAAAAGTTGTTGGATCGGGTAAGTCGAAGAACAAAAAAAAAGAGCACGGAGGCAAAATAAATAAAGCGTATCCGTATAAAACAGAAGAAACAAACCGTGGCTCGAGCAATCTGATCGAGTGAGTTCTATCTCGCAAACAATAAATATAGGATCAAACATTGTTCCTGCAATTGCGCGCGTCTCCGTCCTTGGCTTTTTTTTCAAATCCATACTCGCAGAAGTAAAAATATGCGGAAAAATTTTCCAAAAAAAAGATGTGCGTTGAATATTCGAGTCACGCACGCCTGACAACTTAATGACTGGGGTCAGACTTTTTTTTTTTTATCTTCTTTTTCGGTTTGCTCTGCGACCCACGCGTATGCATCCTGAGCAACAAGCACTTTTTTCGGCTTCTTTAGATTTATTATTCACAAGGGAACGCTGCGTCGCTTTTTTTCTCGGACGAGTTTGAATTTTTCTCGTTTGATTGGATTTTCGCATTCGAACGTGGATGATAAAACGTAAAACGAATTTAGATTTTTTTGTCAACGGGTTTAATTCTTTTTTTTTTTTTTTAAGGTTGAATTTATTGGCTTTAAATTGCAGTGTCTGAAGTGTCGGCTGAAGAGCGAAACGTTAAGTGTGAAGATTTTGAAAAATTGGGTCGAACGGTCTGATGTCCTCGTTACGACAACTAAAGAGGCAAATTTTTCAAAATTACCAAGAATCAACAGACACTTAATTGGGTGTGAACAAAGAAATTTTTTTTTTTTTGCTTTATCGTCAAAAGACCACGCTTAATTTCAAATAAAATAGGCAATTTTTTTTTTATTTCGTAGGATATACGCAATTGCCAACAATTAATTAAACCAGCAACTAAAATTTGACTAAAGTTTTACAAAATACATCAGAAATTTTGGAAAATTTCAAAAATTAGCCTCCCTAATTCGACCCTAACAAACTTCTACTAAACGTTGTCAAACTTTGACAAGTTCCTCCTAAACTTTGAAAATAAACAAATTTGACTCATTCAGGAAATTTCGGCAAATTCATTAAAATTTACCCCAAAGTTTCTCATACACTCAACTGAATAATTTAAGTTTGACGAAAAATTACCCAGCCAATCAAAAAAAGAAAACCGAATTTTTGAATATCAAGCCTTATCAATTCAGCGTACCGGAAAATCCTGGAGGATCGTAGATCACAGGGTGCATTAGCGCGATCACCTGCGGAGCGGAAAAGCCACCAGGGTTATTGTTGCCTCCTGACGCCCGGGCTATTTATGGAGGAGGATTCTTTTGGGGGAAAGGAAAGTTGTTTGTCTCGGGGACGATTTATGAAGACCCGGGTTTTTATGGCTTTGGGATCAGATGCCCGCAAATTTTACGACGGTGGGTGTGAAGAATTGAGATAAGTAAATGTTTAACCGATAAACAGCTTGTAAAGTGGCATTTAAATTGAATCGGCTGCGTAAGAAATTTTGTTCACATGGAAACAGCCTTAAAGTCACCTGCTTTTGTTTTTGATGAAAGATACACTAAATTTGAGCGCGATGTTAAATTCATGAAAACAAGTTACAATTTATTTTGATGTAGTTTGCTTTGGTTAAAATTTCCCAAAAGTCTCTTATTTAGTTTTCGTGTAAATTACCATACAATACTATCGATTTTCATTTGAATAATAAATTTATTGAATCAGCTTCCATAAATTAGTTTTCATGAAAACCTTCCTGATATTTCTCAATTTTTTTTCATGTAAACCGCCCTAAAAATTTATAATTTCATTTTCATGTGTTCTTCGAGTAAGTATTCGATTTTCATGAAATTGTGAAAATTTTAGATGGTTGAAACCTGATCGAACTGTACTCACAGCTTACAGGTTTGAAATTTAATTTAATAGGAATTATTAAGTTATTGAATTTGGTATGGAATTATTCCTTGTTATAATTAACTTGAAAAAAAATTCTAATTTTTATCTTTATTGGAGACCTAGATCTGGATATTATTAAATAGAATCTTATTATGCCATTGTATTAAAGTATCATCTCGTTAACGAAACGCTTGTATTTTATAATCTTCTTACCTACTTAACCTACAAAATTATAATTTTGCTGGTATAACACCATTTCGTGTCATTATATAAATACAACGAAAAATAATAATCCCCGATACTTTAAACGTTTCATAAAACTTTCATCACCTCGACTCGACATTTTAATTTTAAAAACATTTTTCGAAACACGCGTTGTTGTAACTCAACCATGTTCGTTAAATCGTCGAACAAAGAACAACAAAAAAAGCTCACTCATTATTTCGGCCCTCAAAGTATCCCGGAGTCTCTCGTTTCCAAAAATTTCCCCCTCGTTATTTTAATGCGCAAATCAAAAATTTTTAGTGAAAAAAAAAAATTCAGTAAGAGCGTTTCATTTTAACCTCAAAAGTGTGTAATCAAGACGCTCGCGTCGATAAAACGCGGCTGCAGGCTCGGGCGCTTCGTAATTTTCCGGCCCGTTTGGTTTGAGCCCCATTGTCGAAGCCGGACGACAAATTGAAAACGCAATTTACGGACTGAAAAATGAGGTTCGGCTTGATTTATTCCGCGTTTACATTTATTGATTGTCGCGCGGTAACGAACCCGCGGGGTTCTTCATTTAAAAAAAATCGTTTCTCATTCTTGAGAACGAGAAAGAGGAACTTTTATGATCCGAAATAAAATTTTCGAATCTTGTGTTTGAATGTCAAGGACTTGGTAATGACGAAACGTTTTATACTTGAGGTTTGTATTTTTATTGGTATATGATCGTAACGTAAGAAGTGACGTTTGTTACGAAATTTTTTTCAAATATTTACTTAAATAAAATGTGAAATTTCTTATACTTTGTAGTTCCCAGTCATGTTAATAATTTTAATATTTTTGTTAAAGTAAAATGAGATTTTATGTTTTTTACTGCTTTTGCGTTACTTTTACGTTAGCGTAACACTATATCAATTACATTTGTTGAAATATTTCATTCTAAATAATTAATAAATTTTTATATAACTTGAAAGTAGGTAATATTTAATAACAATAATTTATATCTTATTTTTATCTGTCAATCCTCTATTATATTAATAAGTTTCCACTTTTTTTTTGTTTTCCGTTCTTTTAAATTCGACTTAACTCAGGTCTACTTATTTAAAGTAAACATTTTTTTTAATAAGATTTTCTTCAAACTCGGTTTATGGGTGTTTTTGAGGGTGCTGATTACGAATATAAATTTTATATTTGATTTCGACCTACTTAAGGTCTACTTATTTAAGGTAGAAATTTATTTTTCATTAGATTTTTTCAAACTCGGTGTACGGGGGTCTTTAAGCGTGCCGATTACGAATCGTAAGTTTGAATTAAAGTCTTCAGGAAAAGTCTTCAGGTGCGACAAGATTATTGGTTACTTACCTGCTGAGTGCATTGCGCTAGACGATGCGATGATTTCAGTGAAAATGATTTCGTAGGATGTAAATGTGTGATTTTTACTTACGTAATTAGTGTTATAGAATCTATGTATGCGCATATTTAAATGTATTTTATTATAATAACTAATATTTTTTTATTTATAACGTTAATATTTTTATATAAGGCATGAAACAAGAAAATTGATTGCTCTCAACATTAAAAGTAGATGCTATCAAATTCTCCAAGGTCGACATGAAACTAAATAATACAATATGTATCACAAATTTAGAAGAAAAAAAATTAATAAAAATATTATTAAGAACTATTGTAAATTGGAATGTAATTAAAATATTCAAATTACAATTTTAGTTGGTTTTTTATTTATTCCAAAAATTAAATATTTCAAATTTGACAGTATAAGTATTATACTTACCGTAAAAGTTATAGAATCTCGAAAATTCCTACAAAAATAAACATTTAATGAGCATTGCTAACTTAAATTTAAAAAAAAGAGTTTACGATAGTTCAACTATCAAAAGTATTTCTGAAATTTTTTTTTCCATCTTAATAACAACAGTTTATGTTTCGTCAAAGTGTTGAAAAACCGTATTGAACATATAAGTAAAAAGGCAAAATTCAATAATCGACCAATCATCTGCTGATTGTATTATAAGTCTCGCAAGCTCCATTCAAAATTCTGGCCGCAGTAGTATTGAATTTCTGCATCTGCCTATTAATATAGCCTACAAAATCAACGCTTTCAGCAATACCAGACTTCTTCATGTACTCGTCATAAAGATCGTAGTATATCTTTTTGTTCAAACTGTTTGACATCTCGGTTCCAAAGGTCAACACGCGAATCACAGCGCTGTCCAAGGTCACCTGATTTTTATTCTCAAACTTTCGTCCAGTGCACCAATCGGAAAACGAGGATGTGTTTACGTACCGATGTCTTTCCATCTTAAACTGGGGACATTTGCGACCAACCGGCTCACTGTTTTCGTCACAACTCAGTACTGACTCATCGCGGTCTTCGAGCTCACATAGGTGTTCCACCCTCGACCATAACCAGTTCTTTTCAACCAACTCGCTGTTCACAAACTCGTTGACATCACTTAACGAGGCAGATTTCTGGTCAGGGTATTTCTTGAAGTACTCCCTCCACACGTTGACGACGTCACTGCGGTTGGTCAGGATGCTTCTCACCGCGGGGTATTTGTCGTTTTCAAGTTTCGGACAACCGTCGTTCAAAGCACCAACCAGCGGCGATCTGTAGTCGCGATCCCAGTCGAACGAGGTTAAAATCCTTTCAACCTCGCGCTGGTAGTCGTAAAGGTCAGCGAAATCCTTTTTAGACTTCAGTCTCCACTTTCCGGTTACGACGTTCTTTTTCCAGTGTCGCCAATCTGCGGGTTGCGGCTCAAGGTCCATCTTGCCAAATACCACAAACTTCGACAGTATCTCCGTCATCTCGGTAAGCAGCGAGTCGTCTGATACTATTTTTTGAGAGTTTCCCCCTCGGTTCTCAAAGTCCATCATTCGGTTGTAAATTTGATTAGCCACTTTAAATCTGTCGTTGCCTATGATCATCTTGCAGCCCGGTCTCATCGCGT
Source organism: Encarsia formosa (assembly GCA_038277355.1). Taxonomy (NCBI): domain Eukaryota; kingdom Metazoa; phylum Arthropoda; class Insecta; order Hymenoptera; family Aphelinidae; genus Encarsia; species Encarsia formosa. The sequence goes on along the minus strand of CM076184.1, from coordinate 7,235,611 downwards.
CCTTGTCGACCTGGTTCTTGAACCCAAAGAATAGATTTCCTGGGGCCCAAAGTAAGTATTCTTTAACGTCTTTGATAAGGAGGCTCGAAAAGAACCGCTTCAACTGGTCAATGTTGGCATTACTGTCACTTAGCGGTTCTACCAAGTGAGAAACTATATCCGTTGAGATGGCGCTATTGATTAAGCGGAATGGCGCTGACAGCATTTGACGTTTTCTGACGTCTACCGCGTTCCAAGTGGCGGAAAACAACTCGTAGAAGCGTGTTATTACCGGCAGGGGTACCACGTGATTCAGTTCGTACAAGTCAGGTTTTTGTAACTCTTCGGGGGTTTCAGACACCCACTTGGGACTATTTTCGAACAAAGGTGCACTTGTGGAAGTGTTTGTTAAATCCAATAAGGGCGGTCCAAAGTCGTCCTGGGTATTCGGATTTAGAGAAATTTCTTCGGGTAAGATCACTATCGGAGACTTGGAATTTTTCGGATCGTAGTAGTACCTCGGCCAGAGCTTGACCAAACCCAAACTCAGGTGACTGGTGAACTGCTCCCGGAATAAATCTTTCTGTTCCATGAAATACTCCGAGTATGCTTGACGCAAGTCTGATGATTCTATATCCTTAGGAATGAAAGAGGTCTTTACGAATTTATTGATCGCTTTCAGCTCGGCACGTCTGGTTTCCGTGTCGAGATAATCGGCGATCGAATTTCCGGTTTTACGGGATGGATTTTCAGGGTCCACCCTTTGGGATAGGAAAAATCGGGAAACCTTGAGAGCCCGGTCGTGTAACTGGATACGTTCGGTTGCGTTCAGATCGTGGCACTGAACTGCACTAAACAAAACTACACTCACTACCAAAAAACAAAAAATTTTTGAAAGCATTTTTAAGCAGTGATGCTAAGAACATACTTGTTCTTCAATATATAGCGACGTTCACTCGTGTCGCGATAAAGTTGGACTTCGGCAAAAATGGGTTTTTTTGTTTTTCAAAGATGTAAATTAACTCGTATCGCAATAAAGTTTGACTGCGTCAAACATGGGTTTTTTTGTTTTTCAAAGATGTAAATTCATGAATTAAGCTCGTTAAAAAATGTTTGTTTAGTCGGGTTCTTAGCATTATTAAGCAGTTATGCTAAGAACACACTTATTTTTCAAGATATAGCGACGTTCACTCGTGTCGCGATAAGGTTGAACTTCGGCAAACATGGGTTTTTTTGTTTTTCAAAGATGTAAATTCACTCGTATCGCAAATTCATTTACATCTTTGAATTCATAATATTCATAATAAATTTTTATATAACTTGAAAGTAGGTAATATTTAACAACAATAATTTATATCTTATTTTTATCTGTAAATGATATAATTACAAGAATTTTCATATTTTTAACTTGACTACAAGAATATAAGTAAAAATGAAGATATGTTCTAAATAACTAATAACCACTATAATGTACTAATTTGACAGTATGCTTACAAGACAAGTATACATTTTAAAATGAGATTATGTTGTGCTATAATTTAAAAAAAACATGATAAAATCACTTTTGTTACTATTCCTTGTAAATAAAATATAAAAAAATAATCCAAGCAACTGAATAATTCATTGTGTCTTGGCAAACCTCTTAAATTCGTTCCGGTTTTAAATCACTCAAAAACAAAGTCACCCTACCAGCTCGTTTTTCGCACGACGTCAGCACGTGTGAAAAGCCTTATGCCGACGCTACTACTCCCCGAAGGGTGTAATAAAATACGAGACATATAGGACAAGAAAAAATGATATTTCTTATTCCGTACAAGCACATTGATTTATCCACTGAATACCCGAGGGAAAATCATTAGTATGGAGATATTTAAAAAATTCAAACGGGAAATGTGAAAAAGGTCATTTATTATGACTCACTACAGATTTTAAATTATTGACAGTTAACTAAATAATTGGTAAATCAAAATATTGGATTGGTGTTAAAAAATTATTGACAGTGTACGTGGACTGAATATCAGTTTATTTTAAATATTTAGCTTGACAATTTTACTTACTTTAAATATGAAAAATCGTCAATAACTTTATTTAAATATTAATACGAAGCCAATGAAGACTAAAAAATTACAAACCGACTATTCAATTTATTTTAAATACTTTACTAAATAATTTTGCGTCGTATTCAAAGTACAAAATGACATGATAAGAATATTTTTGATATAAATTTTTACAATATTGTTATATTTAATTTTGGTAGTATTACGGTAGGACTCCAGTTACACAGCTAGTCAAGATTCAATTTTAACCTCAAATTACGTAGATAGCAGATATTTTTAACCGATAATAAAATTAATAATATTTTAGATAACTTGTCACCCCAGGTCTTGAAAATTTAGCAGCATTAATTTCTGAAATTTATCTTTAGGGAACTATAATTATATATTTTTTACACATTTCCTAATGATCACTGAGGTTCTACCCTAACCTATATTATTTTTCACATTCAGGTGTCACTAATATGTCATTATCAACTGAAATTTTCAAAAAATTATCTTCAAAGTTTTTCAAGTATTTAGTAACCAAACAAACTTTTTACTAAAAGCACGTTTATTTTTTCTGTTGCAGGTAAGTTTCATCAACCAGGGGTGAATTACCAGTGGCGGGAGAGCGCATCGCGGGGGTATCAGAAGCTTGTCAACGATAATTCACAAAGTTTTCTTCTCCGAAAAAGGTTTTCGCGATAAATTTCATTAAATTTAGAAGAAGCGAGAGGGAAGAAAGTTTCCGGCAAAAGTACCCCATCCTCACGTCATTCTTTTAAAAATATCCCGAACAATTTGTACGAATTAGAAAGTTATCTAATAATCCCAGGGAAAAAAGATAAGAAACAAAGTTTTACGGTAAGTCAGGCTGGGTTTATGTAGCAAATGTACAAATAATTCATTTAAGAAAGTTGGCTCGGATGTCATCGTCTACTGCGAAACTTAAAAATGTATTTAATCCGTTGAATTCGGGAGTGGAAATAACAACGCCGTAAATTCTCATGCGTGGCTGACTAATCCCCGAGATTTTACTACTTACGCCCTCGGAAAGTTTCGAGTATCTCATACATTTTCGCGCGGTATGAAAAACTCCGGGAGGATAAAAAAAAATTCCCGTAACGTTGTTTCTTCCCTTTTATTGTAAAAATAAAATTCAAAATTTAATTTTCCGAACACGGGGGATACGTTAATCAATCAATCCGGATTTTTATAAACTTAAGTGCGTTCTTGAGATATGCATGCTGAAGGAATTCATGCCAAGGTTATGATAAATCACCGGCGTACTTGGAAAATGAAACTTTTCCAACGTTAGAGCATAAAGAACTCGAACTTAAAGAATATTAAACTATTTCGGTTGTTTAAATTTTTTTTACTAAATACAGCAAAAAATATTTCTCAGTCCATCACTATAAAAAAAAAAAAAGTCCCGGAGGTACAATGAAAGTCCGGAAAAAAATCCGGGAAGATTCGAGGATCCTCGAGTCTTTTCATTGCAAGTGATACCAACATGACATAAAAAAAAAAAACGCTCACGAGTGTCCCGAAAGCAGTTTTCAGATGTAGAGGAGGAGCCACTCGGTGAAATTTTAAAGGAGTGCGCCGGCATAACTCGATTTTTCAGCGGCAGGCCACCGAATGACGCAGAGTCCTTCGAGTCATCCTGTTTTATTTATCTATTTTTTTTTTTTTTACCCCTCATCTCGAGTTCAACCTTTTCACATGAGGTAGCGAGTATTATTTTTAATGATAAATCTGTTTCATTACTTTTGGATTTATCTTTTTTAGTTTGAAGAAAAAGTTATGCCTTTTAATTTACTCTGATTGAGTTCATGGAAATTCGCCTTTAGCTTTTAAACTATTTTAAAATGCTTTACGAGTGTAAATAAACAAGCACAAGATTAATTTCATGCAAAAAATTTTATAATTAGTAAATAGACTCTTTTTCTTTGATGGCTTGGAAAACTTTTTTGTGCGTTGATTATATTTTGTGTAAACTCGCCTTAAGCTTTTTAAAGATTAGAAAATTAATCAGAATAATAAATGAACTTTTTTTAACATTCAGTTTCTTTGTTGAAAGAACATTGTGAGGATTTAAGGGTTCTAAGGCATGTAAATTGGCTTTAAGTTTTAAAAACTCAAAGAATCAATAAATAAATTCACTTTCTTGTCTTTGAGGATCCATAAGTTCTATTTTTGCACGTGTTATAAGTGATGAATGATTGGTTTATGTAAATGTACCTCGATAGTCCGTGTTAATAGGGTAGGAATGAATGAATAATTCATTTTCTTATACATGAAAACAGGCTTTAAGGCTTCAATATTATAACAATTAATAAATAATACACATTTACTAAACAGTTCAATTTCATGAAAATTCACCCCAAAGTTCCCAAAATAGCTAAGATGCGATACAAGAAAACATAAACATAACGTTGGCCACGTGCTTTTTACCAGCAGCTTTAAAGTGGGATGGCGACGAGTGCGAAAGTCTCGAGCTCGCGAAAGAAGAAAAACATTATTCGAGCTTTTCCTCAGTCGCGCGCGCATGCACGGCAGCTAAAACTTGAGGAAAGAGGTTAAAGAGCGAAAGGGGGAAGCGAGAGAGCGAGGGTCGGTGGTGGTGGTATTTACACCGAGGTCGTCGGGCGCGCTCATAATTGCAGCTTCGCAGTCCCTCGAGGGTGACAATGGACTTCTGAAGTGAGAGAGTGCAGCGCGAATCGTTTACCTACTACCCTTCTTTTTTTAGGTTAGGTTAACGACTGCCTTCCAAACCAGCTGAAAATCAGTTTTTCTTTTGTTTGCTTGTTGTAATTGTCTTAAACACTATTCAATGATGAAGTTTATTTCAAACTTTACTTGGCAACAATTTTAAATTATAATACTTTGGTTAGGGTATCAAAAAGTAATTATTTTGAAAAAGCATAAATTGAAAGAATTACATGAGTATAAAGTTTTTTATATTTTAATATGTATTGATATACTCTCAACGTAATTTCAATAAATCCGTAGTTTCAAACATTAAAAAAAAATTTTTTTTTCTAATCTCAAAATTCGTTTAAGATTGCATATTTATAGACTAATATATATTCAAAAATTATTATTTTAAGAGATTAAAAACATCATGAATACATTCGCTTGAAAAAAAAAAAAATATGGTCGCAAATAGTTGGTTTTAAAGGAAAACTAATTTGAGATTCTCGATTTTTGCATGATTAAGAACGGAGATCAACAGATTTTCGCTCTCTTGGGCATTTGAAAAATAAATCAATTGAATAAAACCAAAAAGCACTGGGGAAATGCGCATTATAACCTCTAACCGCATAAGTCAAAACAATTATTTTTCTTTAAAAAAACTAATCATCAACTCAAATGATCGTGAAAAAAAATCATTTTCAAACACAAAATGATTAATAACCAAATTTTTAATTCTGAAACTCAGTGCAACTAACTCGTACTTTTCCAACTCGATTAATTCATTTCTCAGCCGCGAGGATCGCTCAAGAAAAATAACCTCAAAAATTAAACGATTAATTTTCATCATCTCCATTCGAGAACGAAAAAACCAATCATTTGCACGCAGCCCGGGTTTTTTCTTCACGTCCTCTTTCTCCTGCAGTAGTAACATCTGGCTGTGGTCGGACGCGCCAATTCACTTGAGCGTCAAAACCGGTCCATTTTCCGCATCGCCGAAGATCCCCGCCCGCGGACCATTCGTCAGGCACTTTGTTTTTATTTAATGTATTTTTCTTCTTTGAGGTTTTTTTTTTTTACTTTCTTACCCGCTGATTTTTCCATTAATCTTCATTTATTCCACGACTGCTTACTCTTTTTTTTACTCTCTCTCTCTAAAGCGTGTGCGCGCCTCTTAATCCGCGCTTTGTCCTCCGCACCATATTTCTTTATTCCAGCTCTTTTTTCTCGTCGTCGTCGTCGTCGGGGTCTATTTTGTGAAATAGTGAGAGTACGTGAGTATTTTTGATGTGTCGGTGCTTTCATGTAAACCGTATACTATGTATATTATGTATATATACAAACTGTGATAGCGATAAAGCACGGAAATTTTGTAATAGGGTTTTTTGTAATAAATTTTTTTAAATTTCAATATATATAGATATACTTTTAATGGAATTTTGGGTTAATGACGTCATCAACCCGTAGTTTTAAAAACTTTTCTTAATTTTCTTCTTGCTCAATTTTGATTTAAAAATTCCAAAAAAAATGTTAAAATTCATTAAAAATCGAGTACTTTTAAAAATATATATTTTTAAAGTACCCGTTGCCAACCCTATTGTATTTGTTTGCTAAAATAGATTCTTTGAGCGCGATTAAATATTAACGATAATTCATCCAAATCATGATATTGTTTATTATGAATTTACGATTCTCTAAATAATTCACTCGATTTAACTTATAAATGAAATTTTGAAGCTTTATTCATAGCTTATTTTATTTAAAAATCCATTTTTTTTTTTTTTTTTTTTTTTTTGCTGTGTTAATTCTTAATCCTTTAAATAACTTATATATGAATTTATTATTCGCACAGTTGCTTGTTGTTGAAAGGTAGTGTAAATGACCACACAGTTATCCTTAGTTACAGGCAGAGTTTTTATTTATTGCCGACGTTTCGGACTACTGAGCGTCCATCATCAGGGCTGCTAATTTAAATAATATGTATCAATAATGAAAATTGAATTTAACAATGAGAGCTTTATTTTGTAAGCTTACAATTTAATATTGTTCAATTTAATTTTTGATTCAAATTTTGAACAAATCATAATTTGTTGAAATTAATTGCTATAAATGAGTATTAGTTATAATCAATATATGAAAAGCACTAATTACAATAATTGAATAGTCATGTACAGTTTATGAGGTTTCGGTGTGATGCGAGGGGAACTCAAGGTCTACAATCTTCATAGTTTGACCTACTTTTTACGTGTTTAATGTCTCTTTATCCTCAAAATATATCTCTTGTTATATGATTATTACTTGTACAGAAAAAAAAATTATTTAACTAATAAGTTGTACAAAGCTGCTCAAACTACTTTCATTGAATGTACAACATTATATAAATTTTTTAAATTCACTTCACACTACTTCTTTCATACGTTCCTCAAGACCAGCAAAGAAATTAACTTCCCCATTAAAAGCTTAAACTAAGTTAATAAACAAAAAAAAAAAAAAAGAAGACCTAACAAAACAACTTTTTTTTCATTAGTGTCGTGTCCTTTCTTCACCCACGTCCAAGCAAGTCGGTTGCGAAGTCATTAAGCCGGGATGCGCTGATGGGAAAGAAACGAGATATTTACGAGGTAGCTTGCGGACCGTATTATATGACAAACGTGACGAGCTGGACCCGTTTATTGTCATCTCGTTGCCCCCGGTTCGTTCGTAAAATCTCAACCGTAACGAATCTAATTCCAAGCTTTTTCTAAAAAAAAAACTCTCCGACTCTTTTATTTAAACAAATTAGTCGGATTTTTTCACTCAAGCCAAGGTCGTTAGTACCGCAAAAAGCTCGTTTTGTAAAATAGAGAGAAAAGCTACATTGACAAGCCTGTTGCGAAGCTTCTTCGAATTTGTCTTTGCGATCCTGAAGCCCGATAATCGGTGCCCTTTCGGGACTTTTGATTTACGACGACGGAGATTATAGATGTGAACTTGAGAGCACTCGAAAAAGTTTCGCTACTAGATTTATGTTGGGATTATTTTCGTACACTCCGGGTGGTAAGAACCATCGAACTATTTGTTCAGCCGGAAACTAGTTTTTGTTTTTTTCAGGCGAGGGTATAATATTTGTGGATGTCAATCGATGAATGTTAATATTTTATTAGCGAGCAAGCTGCTTACATCAAAGTATGAAGCTTAATTAGAGTCGAATAAAAAATAGGTGAACGAAAATATTTATCTTACAATGTTTTTCTACAGTTGAAATTTAATTAATTTGAAAATACGAACATTTTGTTTTGTTTTGTACAAAAATTACTGACCTTTTACGTTTCTTGAAATACTCACATATTTTTTGAAAAAGAAATTTAATGCGTTTTTGTCAGTTACACGTGTTCATAATTTAAAAACAATGGAACCAATGTATTACCAATTTTAGAGTGTTTTCATGTGAAAAACAACAACAACAGTCACATTACGCTATGTTTCCATTGAAATCAATACTTATATCTCTGACGTTAATATAATGAGCATCAAATAAATGCTTATTCATTCAAAAGACCCGCGCATAAACAGGTTTAATTTGTACTACGCAAAATTTTGTTACGCTCAGTTATTTTCAATGTTTCAGCTTCCAGTAATTGAGTTTTTATCAATCTTTTGTTCAGTTGGATATAAACAATTAAAAATTTTCACCCCCCTTAATGAGAATTTGTTTCAACAATAACTCGGAAAGCTTTAATTATCATGAAAGCATTTTCAAACCAAAACTTAACTCCAAAGTACGATTTATACAGATGAATTATTCGAACTTTCTGGTAGTTTGAATCAGACTACAAATCCTTTAAAACAAAAGAACAATAAAAATAAAACATATGTTGTTTCATGGATTTTTTACTAAGTGGATGCAAAAACTTTGGAAGTATTATTTATAACTCGAACAAGTTTCCTTGCACTATTCAAACTACTTTTAAAATCAAAATTAGCTTTATAAACGTATGAAAAAAAAAAATTTTACTCCTAAACATATTCAATTTAAATCCAATCAAGTCTTTTGTAACGAAAAAAGCAATTTCAATAGGAGTTAGAACTCATGGCTCAAGGAAGAAAAAAAAAATTCCTTGTGAAAATCGAAAACATACGTTTTACCCAAGAATATGTAATTTTTTTTTTTTTTTTAAATTCATTTAATTTCTGATGAAATCACTGGTTCTATCATGAGATTTAAAATCATATTTCATAAAGTTGCCCAGAGCGGGAATTGAACTCGTAGGCGTTAGACTGCGAGTCGCTCGTCGTACTGACTGAGCCATCAGACCACCTCAATAAAGAACAGTTACAATTTAGATTTTCACCAAGAAAATCCAAAAATACAAGGAAAAAAAAGTATTTTCTACTAAAGAATATTTAATTAATTTTTTTAAATTCATTTAATATTTCTGATGAAATCACTGGTTCAACGAGATTTAAAATCATATTTCAGAGGACCCAAAAATTTTAAGAAAATCCAAAAATACCTAAAAACTTTTCCAAAGTAAACTCGAAATCAGTCTTTCAACCAGCCTCAATACTCAGTAAAAAACATTCGAATTATTCACACACGACAATCTTCGCTCGGCCATGAAGTTTTACAGCTCGCATCAACGCCTCGCACGCACGCCGGCAATCGAGCTTTGTTCGAACGTGCAATCGAATCGAGTAGGAAATGGTCTTGTAGCCGCGTCGCTTACACACATCCAGGGCGCTTATATTTTTATGCGGATATGCGAGGCGTCGGGGGAAATTGAAAATACTGCCGCTAACCGACGATCCCGGAATGGTGATTTGACTTTTTTTTTTAGCGATGTCATTCCCGTTATGCTGAATACGAGGTCGAAGAGGAAAATTGGATTCGCGGTGGACGGTTAACTTTAGAGTTGAATATTATTAAGGTTCGAATTGGCTTATGATGGTCAATTTTCTTTATCTTTTTAGTTACAGTCATGTGACGACCGCTAGGAACAATACTGGTTTTTATCACTATTTACAACAATCATTTTAGATATAAGGACGTCAAACTTAAAAAATTAATCATTATGAAAATTTGGGATTATTTTTATTGAAGTATTGGAAGCATTCTGTCAAAATTGAAAACCGATTAAGTCTAATAACGAAGATATAAATAATTATAGTTTTAGTATTTTAACACTTTGTCTTATGGAAATCGGAAAATTTTTGTGCTTCTGACAAAAAATTCTCAGCAATGGACGATGACACAGTACACAGTTTTTTTTAGATATCTAAATAACATTTTGGGATCATTTTTAGACGCTATGATAGGCGATTAGAAAATTATTTAAACTACAAGACATAAAATAGTACTTTTGGAGGTTAGGTAAGACTTCAGCAACCAATCAGCATGCTTCTATATCGGAATATAATTATACGAGAGGATTCCACTCGAGTAGTCAAAGTTCAATGTCTTTAACAGGTTTAAAGAAATAAGTGCTTTGAATATTGTAGATTTTTTGGTGATTCCAGAATGCCTGACTGACACTCAGACTTTTAAATTAATGTCACTACAATTTTTTACATCATTTTGATACAAAAAAGTAATTCATCGTACCGATGGTAAAATTTTAAAGGGAATAAAAAAATGTTCAAAATAGTTACAATTTTTATGATTTACAACTGCCAGTAATTCAGCAGTAAACGCAGTAGGACATAAATTTTTTCAAAGTTATAAGCATCATTCAAAAAATCCATTAGTGTTGTTCATACAACAATATTTTGGTATTTTAACCTATGCACATAGTTTAGTCAAATAACCCGTAAAAATGTAAATTTCAACAAAAAATCTCTGAAACCAAATTAAAATAAACGTTTAATAGTCTTTGTGTTATTTTTGATAAAATTTTGTAAAATAAAGTGTAAAAATTTTGTTAATTTTGTCAATTTTAGCGCATTTTATTAGATTTTTAACTTTTCTGACATGAAATTTTGTCACGCTCGGATAAAGCTTTCTTATTCCTGACAAGCTAAAAAAAATTATTCAAATTTTTTGCAAATGCTGAATTTGTTTCGTATTTTCATCACAAACTCTCGCAGGTCAAAAAACAAAAAAAAATTCGTAGCATTCAAAAGTTTTTGGCAAAGCTCATATACATCTGTTACAATATTCATCTCTTTTTAACGGACACGAAAACTCAGATTCAAAGTTACCAACTTGTTTCGTATTTTATTTATTAAAAAAAAAAAAAAAGAAATTAAATTGAATTCAATTAAACTTAGCTAAGACGCATTAGATATATGTACTATACAATATACATATATACAATACAATATATGTACTATATTTTGGTTTAGAAAAATTTTTTTACGAAATAAATTTTATGGTAATATTTTTTATAAAATAAAATTTTTAAAACCAAAGTATAAAAAAGTGCGAAGGAAAGGATTCTATTTCAATATATTGTATACCTCAGATCAGCTGTATTAAATTTACTTTTTTTTTAATAAATAAAATTCGAGTGCGACTCTAAAGAATCTTAGAATCTGAATTTCTATGGCCCTCAAAAATGTTTAAAAGCTCCCATTTAAACGAGCTTTGTTGAACAAACCTCGAACCACGTGTTCGTTTAAACCGAACGAGCGATAATAAAAGCCATGTAACGTTCTTCCGAGAGATCGCATTAAAACTTTCGGAATAACAGGATACCCGAAAGCGAAACAATTTCAATTTAGGGTGACTGCGTAAAAACACCCGATTTTCGCGAAATACCCCCACAGTGTTGGTTTCGCGACCTAATTATTCTGGATCAGCGAGCCGAGAGAGAGAGAGAGAAAGCTCGGCCATATGACGACGCGACGACGAGCTATTTCACCGGCGCGCACTTGATGAGAAGTTACGCGACTCGAGTTACGTACTACTCGGCTTAATTGCAGTCTTGTTTCGGGGTAATTCAGGGTTTGTCTTATCTCTGAGGCTTCCTTGGTTGGTGAGCTTTTATTACGAGCTTGTTTATTGAGATCTGAGACTGGGAATTTCTTGGGGTGCTTTGGAGCTTTTTTCGATTATAATTTCGACGGAACTTGCGAAGAAAAATCTTGGACCAAAATTTGACACGAATAATGTTACAATTAGTCGACTTTCGATCACTAAAATCTCTCTAAACTAATTTGTTTCTCATTTTAGCCTACAGAAAAAAATTTTAAAATGACCTTTGCTACCATGCCGTTGATATATTAAAAAAAAAAAAAAAAAAATTTCGACCTACCAGCCACGAATAAAGTTACTTTAAGTTTTCTTATAAAAATCGAAAGTCTTTTTATTCGTTGGTGTGTCGAAAAATTTTTTTTTTATTTTCTATATATCGACGGAATGGTAAAGTAAAGGTCACAAATATTTTTTCCCGCAGGCTAAAATAATAAATTAAGTGGTTTTAAGGCATTTTATTAGCTAACAGTACCTCCATTGTAACTTTGTTCGTGACAGATTTTGGGCTAAGGTTTTTCTTCGCTGGGACCATTGATTTTTACTTTACAGGGCTTTTCATAAAATGAGATTTTTTCGAATTTTCAAAAAATTGTGTCTCGAAAAAAAATTTCATGTTTGAATTACAGTACATAGTTGCGGAGTTAAATTTAAATTACAAAGCTTTTGGAATGTTGAAATTAGTTGGGAGCTTGTTTATTGGCAGATGAAACTAGAAATTTTAGGAGGTGTTGTAAACCCTTTTGAGTACTTACAGCTTATTAAAACTTTTTTAATGTTATCCAATGCTAAGAGCTTGCATAAGCTTTTTTTCGTAAATTACTGAACTTTTGAAAAGTTTGATTACCACACAAACAATTTAATATTTTTGTATGAGCTTTTAAAGCTTTCCTTTTGATATTTTTATGGAAATAAAATTTAAAGTTTAATTAAAATTTCTGCAAGTATTTACAGTTAAGAGCTAGAAAAATTGATATATAGCTTCTGTGATAATTTTTTTACATTCCTAAAGCGTTTAAGATGTTTGATATTTTTACGCTTTGATGCTTTCAAAGAATAATTAATTACATAGCTTTTTACAAAGTTAATTATGGAGTAACATAAAGTACTTATGTTTATTTTTCATAGTATTTTTATCTTTTTCAAGCTTATTAAATTTTTTTAAATTATCTTAAAAGAGGTTGGAATAAAAGTTATGTTTGATGTAACTTACATTGCTTATTAATTAACAAAGTTTTTTATAAGCTAGTTTATCACTAAGTATGCTTTTTAGAATGTTAAGAGAATTAGTGATGCTTTTTTCATCGTTTAATATTTTTCTACTTTTAAGCTTTTAAAAAGTTTTACGCAGCGATGAATCCGTGAGAATTTACTGTAGAGCTTTTTTCAAAAACTGTCATTGGAAAAAGAACTGTAGAGTTTATTTTTAACCTTTTGTATTTTTAAATTTGAAAAGCTTTTTATTAAAAATTAATTCAAGAAAGTAAAATTACAAAGCTTTTTTTTAATTTTTTTATTCTTTTTTAATATCAACGCTCCGGTGGGCAGCGTTTGAAACTCTTCCACTTTTTCGAGCTTTTGAAAGCTTTTTTCATGAAAATACATCAACAATACAACGTTGCCGAACTTGGAAAATTTTTATTTATTGATATTGGAAACCGTTCACTTGGATATTTATTTTCTGACATTCCCATACTTCCGAGCTTTCAAGAGCTTTTTCGTTAAGGAGAATCTAAGAGACCTTAAATTTTCATATGATTTAGAATCTGATTTTGTTCCTCAACAATTTTCCAACCAAAAGCTTTTCCCTTAAAGAATCCAAACTACGAAAATAGAAAATTATAAAAAGTAAACAAAGAAAATCTCGCTCGTTCCGGAGCTTTATAAATTATTCTCGGGACACGAAACCTCGGATTCACTTTGAATGTAAATTTAAAACAATGTTGCCAACTGTAAAGAATTGCGGTGTATTTTCTACAAATTTTCCAACCCGAGAAATTATAAAAAATAAAAAAAACTAAGAAATTTCCGCTCTAAAAGTTAGCTATGAAAATGCTCAAAGCTCTCTTTAGCCCCAAAACTTTTCAAGGCTAATGAAGCCGAACTGCAGCGAAATTCAAGTTAGTACGCGTGTCAACGATATCTCACTCGTAAGTACGCGCAAAGATAAAAAGGAAAGCGGAAGAGAGAGAAAGAAGAGAAAAAAAGTACGTCGAGTTGCAAGGTCGTCAGCGAGTTTATGAATTATTCATGAGACGCGCCGCGCGGGGAGCTGATGACGAAACCATGTGGACGCTTTTTCGCGTTTCGTCCCAAATCTAACATTAAGCGAAGTTGGAACTTGAGCTTGGATAAATTCCGGTCTGGTTTGTTTATTTTTTATCTAAAACAAACGACACTTTTACTTTATCGTTTATTGTTCCGAAATTAAATATTTTTTATCCTTAAATTTCATGACAACTAGACTATTTAGTAATAGTAGTGGCGGTTTTAATGTATTTTGATTGTATTCATTCCAACTTTTCTTTAGTTTGGAAAGTTGGAAAAACTCTAAAAATAAATAAGCGAGGCTACTTTTAGAATGATATTTGTTGGGTTTCATGAAAACTTGCCTTAAGATTTTAGTTGAAAAAAATAAAATAAATGAATGAGCCAATTAAATTTGACCTAAATATTGAAAATAAAAAATAAATTAAGTATGAAATAGCCTTTTCCTTACAATAATGCATCATCATTTTATTCATGTAAGCTCGGCTTAAGGTTGTAAATAATGGGGACATCATATATTTATGAAAATGAAATTTGACATAATTGTTGAAAGTAAGCAATAATGATGTTAATTGTTTTTAAACTTTTGGGAGTTAATATTCAAGTGACCTTTAATGAATTAATGAAAACTAGCCTTGAAAATTTCAACAATTTTTAAATTTATAAGTAATGACTTTTTTTCACGAAAAGTTGAATGCTTAATTAAACCTTCATTAAGTGAGAATGTTTAACATGGGAATTTTCCTTGAGCTTTTCATGATTAAAAAGAAACTTTCAAAAAAAAAGGTTTTTTTTTTATTAAATAAATTTTATTCACAAATTCTATATTGAGAAAAGTTAAAGTTGAGCGATAATAAATTGCGGTCTGTTTTGTTCATTTTTTATTGAATATTCAAAAAACACACCCGAAAAAAAAACAAATTCGTATGAATAAAGACAACAAAGCCACATCCAATTATGCGGCTTTTTACGGTTAAACGAGCTTCGCTAACCGAAGTTTTTGTTTTCTTTTGTATTTTCCTCGCCACTCGTTTCTCTCCACTTTTTTTCGGTAGCTTCTTATTCTTCTTCTTTTTTTTTCGGGTAAACAGTCCATTGTTTGCGCGCCAGAGAAACACATTTTGTTTGAGGTGAAAAACTCAAATTATATTTGAAATAAAAAAAGCTCAATGAAAGCTTAATACTTAAAAAAAACTACCGAAATTCGCACGCAAATTCTAAAACCATATTTACCTTGAATCTTCTTCCGCGGTAAGTCAAAACTTGATTATCTCAGTGTGATTCAAACTCGGGAAAACACAAGCTAATCAAATCAAAATTTTCCCACGATGAATTAACCAAAACTCCTTGGAAGTTAGTCACACACGGGTAAGGTCGTGAGCTTTAAGAAATCACATTTAGAATAAGCCCTACTTTTCATATATAAACGAACGCAGCCATCTTTTTTTTCCAGCTCAGTCGGAGCTTGCAAGCGCCTTAATTAAAATCAACGCCTCGGCTAAAAGGGAAGCGAGTGGACCGAGACGATGGCCCGCGAGAAATGAATTGAAATGCGCAGTTAAAAGCGCAGGGAAATGGATAATCTCGGGCAGAAAGAAAGAGAAAAAGAGACAAATTAGAAATAATGAACCCCGGAAAGATGAAGTTATAGAGCTTTCACACACAAAAGCTTTCGGTGTTGTTCCGAACTTTAAAAAAAAAAAAAGGGCGGGAAAGGAGCTTTTTGTTTTTAAGTTAATTAGATTTTCAAGTTACAACCGGGGGGGGGGGGGAATCCTTTACGCGAGCTTTGAAAAATCATGCGGGAATTGAAAACGAATTAAAAGGGAAGTTACGAACGGAATCTCATTATCTTAGCAGTCAGAATTTTTTTTTTACAGTGGTTGTTGTTGAAGTTAGAGACAAAAGGGTATCCGTGAAAATTGATAAAAATGGAAACAAAAGGGGAACGTTTGGCAGAGGAAGAATTTAAGGGGCTACGAAGGCACGCTTGACGTTTATTATTACACGAGATGCAAGACGACTCTCTCGAGTTTTTATTGCTCGCTCGAGTGTCAACATTTTTTCGTTTTATTATACAATTTTACTGTCTCGTGGGTGATAAAAACACTGCACTAGTCGTGCGTCAAAAATTCACATTTTTTTTTTTTTCTATAAGTAATGGACATTCTGGAAGTTGATGCTTTTACTGAAATAACTTTTTTCGAATAAACAAGTTTTAGGCGAAAATAAAATTTTTAAAATCACTCAATTGTAGCTGCATCTGTTATTTAAATCAATGCTTTAAGGACGTTTCAGGGATTTTCGGTCAACGTTATCAAATTTTGTAACTCGGCATACAAGAAGATTTTTATGTGTTCTTTCCAATGCCACAAAAAAAAATAGGGCAAGCGGGACTCGTTTTTGAGTTATGAACGCTCAAAGTTCGGTCTTTTTGCATGGGATGGCACGTAGAGCACTACAATTTTTTAATGTTATCGACGACTGTAAATTAACTAGTAATTAACTTTTTCTAAAAAAAAGAGTATATTCTAGCTATTGAAATAAGAATCAATCTAACATTTTTCAAAATACGGCAACCGGGCCTACTTTCAGAGTAATTTAACAGTAAAGTTGATTTTTTAGTCTTTGCGGTTATGCTGCGCCACGAGAGCGAGAGAGACAGAACGACCGGCGCGTCAGCTGTTTCTCGTGCGGAGAGCCCCAAAACTGAATGAGAGTCACTGGAGGTCTGAAACGTCCTTAAAATCATTGATCTTATTATTGTAAAAACTTACAAAGTTATTTTTACCGATCTATACTGTAGTTATGGTAGATGAAAAATTATAAAAATATTTAACTTAAATTTCACAAAATACTTCAGTCCGTCAAAAATCAGTCCGTTAGTACACAGATAAAAACCCCTAAATTTTCAGCTTTTAATAATCGTAAGGGCCTTATTATTCGCGACTGGTGTGTCGAAAAAAATTGTTTTCCTTCTGTGTATCAATGGACTGACAGCTAAGTACATTTTCTTCCAATTTAAAAAAATTAAAATCATAAATAAAATGGTTTAGAGAAATTTTAGTCACCCAAAGTCGCCTCGTTGTGGCAGATTTTGGACCAAGATACTTGAATTTTACTCAACGTAACCTCAAAAAATGTGTTCAGACTTACTTCAGAGTCAAAAAGTACTCAATAACCCCTAAAGTCTTAACAGTAAAAAAATGACCTACTTTCTTCTTGTAACTAAAACAGCTTAATTCAAAGCATCACTTTCAAAATATATCTCGCGCTACAAAATTATTCCTGCAAACTTATTTCACTTTGAAAGCGATCAGAGTCTTTATATCATCCCATAATCATAGCGTCAATCAACGAAGTCAATAACCTCGGATCGATATTATCAAACAAAGACAAGACAGCATCCAGTAGCCTCGAAACTTTGCCAATGCGCAACAATAAAATTGGCCGAGCTAGGATAGCGTTAATCAGGGGGGGCGGGGCTAATTGGGTTTAATCAAGGCGTGCCGCGAGTGACGAGGCAAGGATCGAGGCGAGGCGTCGTGACGCGAAATTAATCGGCCCTCTCGCCCCGAGTAATTAATTCCATCCACCGTTGACGCTCGCTCGCGGTCTGGTTATACGCGTCGCGAAACATGAGGAGCCATGGTGATGAATGTCGGGTGATAAAAGAAGGCTTCGAGTTCTGACGTCTACGGGTTTTCAATTACGAGAGTGGGTTATTGTCATTTTTTTTTTTTTTAATTAATTAATCTAAGGTTACGTAATATGATTATACGTGTGTAAGTTTATTATTAGGTCAGTGTGTTCTTTACCTTGTTCTTTTGTCTCGTGAATACCTCCTTATATAAGTTGGAATGTCCCTTCTTTTGTGTGTGTTCTTATTAGTACAGTACTTTGTCTCATCAATACCTGTACCTACTGCCTGTTTATGTCTTATTTGGTTAAAAATTGAATTTTCGTTGCACATGTTACCAACATATATTTCTTTTTATAGTAAATTTCCATCGGTTTGATAAGGTTTATGAGCTGTCAGATCATTGATTTGATAGTTTTTGAGGTTAGGTCAGTTCCTTGTCGAAGTATTATTATCACGTATAAAATAAACAATTTTGAGATTGCTAAGATTCAAAATGGTTTCTGATTGACCTGATCGGTCTTTCTAATATATTTTACGTAGCATACATCAAACATACGTATAATTGGTGATACCAGATCATTAACTCGAATCATTTTGAGCTTAGAGTTAGTTTTCCAAGACTGATCATCTTTCCAAAATATTCCCAAACGAAGGAGATTAATCCAATTTTCAAGATTAACAATATTCCGCTGCCAAGCCAAGACGCATAATAAATTAATCCTTCGTCATGAATTTATCTTCGTAAACCCCATCTTCGGAAAGGTTTATTGATTACCCCGCAGGAGCCAATTACCAGCTCGCTCCATCCGATCCCCATGGTCACTTATAAATTTCAATACAAACACGGTTTAATATGGTTTAAGTTTAATTACCCTCCGTGCTACTCGGGAGCTAAATTTATCATCACTCGCCGACTGGAATTTTGAATGCAGCAGCAGCGCAAAGTGAATTTTATCGTCCTCCCATGTATACCTTCTTGGTTATGCAATTAGACGCTCCTGTATCGACTTTGCCCATGCATTAGCACAAATTACCTCCCTGAATACATTAAACCCTGTTTGCTCTACCCCCCACCCTCTTGCGAGAAAAATTATCGAAGATAAAGTGCACTTGGAAAAAAAAACTGGGGAGGTGGAATTTTTCCCGGAGTTTAAAAAAAAAAGTGAGGTATAAACGTCTCTCAGGATTTCAAAGTACGTTTCCTGATAAAACTTTTCTTCTTCGAAACCCCGAAAAAAGAAGCGAGAGAAGTTAGCTTCTTTTTTTTTTTACTCCCAGATAGAAGTCAAGTCCGTAAACTTGAAAATTCCCTTCGAACTTCTGACGTACTTTTTTGTTTCCAGCTGGCCTTATTGTTCGGTTATAATCCCACTCGGTCTTTGTGCGATACGGCGAGAAGGAAAGAAAAAGATGGAGAAAAAAAAAGACAACGAGACTGGGCTCCCTGCCAAATCTTCTATCGAGCCTTGTTGTTAATGCTGGGAGGGTAACGATTTTCCATCGATCATAGCCCTGGTACTGCTAAGCTCGTTGTTGGGGGGGTGGAGAAAAGAATTTTTGAGTCTGACATTATATCTGGATGGCGATAACAGCTGGTCCTACTTGATTGCATCTGCTTGGTGTTGGAATGTAAGATTTTTTTTTGTAGTATTCAGAAAAGTCTGAGGAATATTTTAAAGTATTCTAGAGTTTGGGAAAAAATTGGTAAAATGTTCATTTTGAAAAGAATTGAAAATTCTAGCCAATAACTAACCATTTTAAAATATAACATAATTTCAAAAAAACTAACCTCAAAAATTGGTAATGTCTTTTACACATATGATGTTTTATCAGTCTTAGAAAAGGAACTGGCCTCACCTCAAAAATTTTTTATGCAACAGTAGAGTATTGATTTATTGTTCAGTTTAAGATATAAAACATTTCCTAACGAAAATTGATATTATAAGAGAAGCTATCTTAAATTTTATCAGAGTTGTAAAAAAGTCCAAAATAATATATTTCCAAATAGTAATTTAAAAATAAATAGAAAGTACATCCTTCAACCAATTTCTTAAATTCTTCTTAGCCTAGTACTGCATCGGATGTTTATCCAACAATTGTATTGTATACTCGTATATATTGTATGGCTAACAATTGTCGGTGTATATTAATCAATGTGTCCATCAATCTGATACAAAGACAAGCAAATATCTGGAAAATGGTCACCTACATATATTTGAAGTAACATTACAATCTCATTAATAATTCATCAGTGCGATGTAATTTGAATTATTTAGTACAGTACCGTGACAGTCGATTTAATTTATTTAAATTACAAAATATCGAAAAAATGTATGCCTGACAATAACTCGGATTTGATCAGGTTCATTTATTACTGTCAAAGAATACAACGGCGTATAATTTTCGATCGGATATTTTCCGGTGACCGTGGATGATTCGATTTCGCAAACTAAAATCGGATATAAAACGACTTATCCCCCCCCCCCTTTGCACTCGGATAAAAGGGAGTTTTTCCCGAACGATACTTTCTTTGTGTCACGTCACTCGCATTGTATCTATAACTATATATATACGTCAACATGTTCCGGTCGACTAGACCGCCAATCGATTCTGTTCGCCCCTTCGTATTCGAGGGCAAACTAATTTGACCCAGAATATTCCTTATTGAATTATTACGAGCCTTTTTTATTTTGCAATTATGATGTCCACCTCATTACCATGCAAATCATCCACAGGGTTCTATTTTTTGATCGGCGCTGTTATTCAAATTTTTCCCGAACACGTTGCTCGTTCGAAATTAATTCACTTTATTGGCCGGGGCTAATGCAACGGGGAGAATAAATTTGAGCCGAACCGTAAATGCCGGCGAGTTTGTGTTTTCAATTTTGTTAAATTAAACAAGGATAAAAACAAAAGTTGTTGCTGTTGCTATCTCGCCCAGGGTGTTTTTTTAACTTTTACGGAAGTAGGTAGTATACTTTTGAATTTTATTTACCCGAAGAATTTTAAATCTGTTACTAATTTAAAAACTAAGCCGGACTTACTTACTCCGCTCACTCCGTGAAAGTTTACTCAATTTAAGAATTAAGAAGTTGTATCGAGTTTGCGAGTTTTCCCTGATGATTTTTTAATGGCTCAACCCTGAAGATGCTGGCTCAACTCTGTTTTGAACGATAAAATCTCAACGAATCTCAATTTTACACCCTTGTCTTTGAAAAATGTTTATTTATAGGTTAGGTTCGTATATTTTTAGGTTAGGAAATTGTTTTACAAAAAAAGGCCAACAAAATTTGATCAAAAAAAGACGTGTCTTTGAATAATTTTTATTGATAGGTTAGGTTCGTATATTTTTAGGTTAGGAAATTGTCTCACAAAAAAAAGGACAGGAAAATTTAATCAAAAAAAAAGACGGAGGCGATAAAAATCGGAAGCTCAAAGCCCCCTTCGACTTCCGGGAAAATAAGCAAGAATGTTTCCTCGAAAAAAGATAAAACGGAAAAGCAAAGACTGTAGGTTAAATACGGGAGGGCTATTTTGAAAATCGCAACAGACGAGAAAGAAAACGCGACAAAGCGGAAACAGGAGTATTACGGCCCGAGGCTTGAACCGAGATGAGATTTCGGAAGCTGGGAAAAAGGAGAGAAAAAAGTCACAGAGCGGCACAGCTGATCTTCGCTGTGTGCCTTAGATTTCTCCTCCTTTTCGAGATTATTGGCTTTGGTGAAAATTCTACTTGTGAGAGGTCGCGAAAAATCTTGATCACCGAAGGTACCTACTACAGAAATTTAATTTTGGTTCTGGATAGATTGAATTTATTGTTTGAGTTTGTTGCAGAAAAATGACAAAATGGTTGGAGTGGCTGGGAAATTTTTGTACGAGTGTTATTCAGAATTTATAAAAGCTAAATACTTATTGAAAAACTGGTTTTTAGAATATCCGTATTGTTGTGAGAGGAATTCCATATTCAATGATAGATAAAAATTTAGAGTTTGCTATGAATATTTACATTTAAAATGAAAAAATGTAAATTAATGTATGTGGTCAAAAATTTCACTAGATGGCGCTCAACTTTGCGCGAAAATAGAATTTTTAAAACAGTTTAGCGTTCATCAAAGACCCTTGCTTCAAAAACCGTAAATATTAACTTTCAAAAACTCTGCGTACTTATCCTTGAAATTCATCAGCGGTAGTGTCAGCTAAAAACCTCAAATTTTATGAAAAATATTGAAAAAAAAATAAAATTTTCAATCTTATATCTTACCAGATGGCGCTAAATTTGGTGTGAAAATTGAAACAATAAATTTGAAAAAAATTATCAAAACTCATTTATTTAAAAGGAATCATAGTTTTACATTAACTCAAAATGATTTTCACTTTAATTTTATGCACCAGCGGCCGAAAATATTCTGTCACAATTACAAGTGGCTCCTGGTCCGTGTCCGCACCTTCCTCTGCCTCGGTTGTCCTTTTTACATTTTTTGGAGCAACTCCGGTTGTTCTTGCAGAACTCTTGACCTCCCTCACGATTCAAGTATATGCAAAAAACTGAAACAAAAACAAGTAAAATTTACTGTTTCCCTGATGGAAGTTTCTGGACCTCAGTGTACACGGCAGATTTTAGACATGTGACGAATAATAACATGAGTTTTACGGATCATAAACATAACCTTTATTTTCACGTCAAGCATGGTGTAATGGAAGATTTACACCATAGCGTATATTTTATGAAGGTATCATCGCCGTGTACCGCACACGGTACACGGTACACGGTAGCTTTTTACTTTAGATCCTATAATTTATCCCAAATAACCCACTTAAGTTTAAAAAACTACTAGTTTTTACTTTAAATCCAATTGCCCATCCTAAATAACCCAATTAAATTCACAGAGTGTCTAAAGTAACTCTTATTTGGTACCGTGCATCGTGCACCGAATACGGTACACGGCGATGGTACCTAGACACTTTCTTTTATGAATCATAGTAGAAAAGTCAAAGATTGAGCATTGTATTTAAAAATCATTATTTACTTTTTTATATTGTTACAACCAAGGTTTTTAATGATTTATAATCAACCCCTTGAATACAGTGATGAAGATTGGACCTGATCGTTCGTCATCTGCTCTAGCGTTATTCAGACTAAAAACTGACTAGAAATCCAAGATCAGTTGAAATTTTCTCGTTCAGTTTACTAAGTAAATAAATAAAAACAGTGAACTTACAGTCTGCAGGACCGACCGCGACGTCACGGCCTCGACAGACGCACTCCTGATCCCAGGGTGTGTCGAAACATTTCCCGGTGTACTTGCCGTCCCTCTTGCATTTTCTGGCGCACTCCGTATTGCCATCGCAAGGCTCTCTGACTTCAAAGTTGTTTTTGTAATAACATTGAACTAAAAGCCGAGAAAAGTACCGAGAATTAGATGTGAAGAGTAATCATTTGAATAAATACTCACCATCGATTCGATTCGACCCGAAGGCGTTCCCTGCTTCGGTTTTAGAAACGATAAATAAAACAGTTAGAACCAAACTGAGTTTTACCGTCATTTTGAATCTAATTGGAAAATGAGAATGTAGCAAAAGTTTGATAAATGTGTATACAATGTTGTAAAATGAGCCGCAGAATAAATGTTACAGGTTTGCTCGAAAAATACCTTTTATAAAACTTATATTAAGATTTTTCGAGTAATCTCTTTTAATACGCAGTTTTTAGTCTATTTCAGCTACAAATGAAGAGATGAAGAAGAAAATTTCTTTCCAGAATTTAACGAGTCGTTCATTTTTTAGATAAAACTCTTGATTAGAATATTCATTAACTTATTAAAGCAGAAAATTTGAGCTTTGAACAGGTGTTAGGCTTGTCGAGTAATAAATTTAAATGTACCTCTTACCAAGTTCTTGTTAATCGTGTTTTTCATGATAAAAATTAAAAATTTTGAAAATTTGGTGAGCTATTAATATTTTTTCGTACTTAAAGAGCTTACACATGAAGAATTACTTTTTTTAATCACTATGACAAAGAAAAGCAGTTACGTTATAAAAACAATAGATATATGTCAAGAACCTCGCTGAAGTCAGTCTGAAAAAAAGTATCAGATATCACTTCACACTTTTCAGAGCTTAAAATATTTTCACGATCCAATAACCCGATAACAGCATGAAAATCAATCTCCAGCTCATCTCTGAAAAAATTATTCCTCAAACCAGACGTCATTTTCGCTTCCCTTTCTTCATAAAAAACAATCCTTCTTACTGAGCTTTTGAATTGCAGAGTCTCTCGTAAACTTTATCAGATTTGAATCGCAAACCACTCTCCTCGAATCCATCCACGAGAAAAAAATTAATTGAATCAATCCCTAAAAACAAAGTTTTTTTTCCGAAAATAATTAAACCCATGAATAAAAAAAACAACACATTTGTCATCCTGTATAACAGCCCACAATTTCCTAATCCACTTCCCAGGAAAAAAAAGGGGGAGACAGAATTGCAGGCACCACATCCTCATTCCCAATATTCTCATCTCCGGCGTTTGCGGCCGCTCCCACTTATCATGCCTCCTTCGTATTGCACGCGAGGCATGAATAAAATATACGAAACCGAGACTGTCGATACATCCTTGCCAGAATTGAACTCGAGATTGTTACTGCGCCCATGATTTCAATCGCTACCAGCGCAGTCTTTGTGAGAGTTTCCAGTTTCTCATTTGGTGATAAATTATTGTACCTTGCAAGCTCGAATATTTTGCATTTCAAAGTTATTTTCATGTATTCGGTTGCAAGTGCACAGACGCAATAAAAATTTTCAGCTCGTTGTCATCCTAGTCACAAAGAACTATCCTCGCAAGCTCAAAAAGACAATTAGTTTCAAGAAATATAAAATTTTTGTCAATGATATGATATTAATTTTTCCCAATTAATTCATATTGTAATGACCTTTTAACAACTAGTTGTGCTTGCAAGCTCGAAAATTAAATTGGTACCAGACAAGCTTTTAGTATTGTTATAAAAAATTTTGGATTATATAAATTTTCAGTACAGATTTTTTATTAGTAATGTCGGTCTCTCATTACTTTGAGATTTACAGTTGAGATCTCAAGCTCACAATTTAAATATTTACGAAGAGAGCTTTCACAATAAATATGTAGTTGAAAGCTCGAAAGTTTAACAGATGAAAATCACTCATATAAATAAAAGCTCTAAGTATCATCCATCAAAGACTTTTAATGATTTTTATTGCCACGACAAACAGCCCTCACGAGAATTTTCAGTGTCCCATTGTATCGTGAAGAACTGTGCTTGCAAGCTCAATTGCGCTGTAAGTTTTGTATATCAAAGATTTTTATGCACAATATGCTCGCCGTGAGTGGGGGAAAAAGTTTTTCCACTCTTATCATCTCAAACGCGCATAAACCGTATTGACTTTTTTACAGTACGCGCATCCTTTGAAAAGAAATCTCCTTACGTCGAGTCATAAAACACTTATGAACAAAAGTAGAACAATTGCCTTTTTTGATGCATCTCTCTCTCTTCTTTATTGAGGATCATATTCATAAGACGGAATGTGACGTTTATATCCAGCGTGATTTATGTTTACTCCCCATTGGATATTCAAAAATATTCCGGTTGAAAGAAAAATTAATTGAATTTTTTTCTGAATCTCGTATCCGGAGAACCTTTTTTTTGTGCTATGTGCGCAGTATTTAATGAATCGATAAGTGTTTTTCGATATTTTCCACGAGTAATGAAAGGCCTTGAGGATTCACAACGGCGTTCATTAGCATCATCAAAAGGTGAATTATATTCAATGAAGCGATATTAAATAATTCCATCTATCAGACCATGCTGAAGGAGTCTAATGCATTGAAGCATGAATATACCATGAGATAGGGCCTAGAAAATTCATCAAAGATAAAGCAGTAATCAAAGTGATGAGCTGATATAATAGTTTCATTTTACTCAATTATAAGAAATAAAACTATAATGATTATGTTCTTTATCGGGATTTCTACTACATGTTAGTCATATCTTGTAATTTCTTAGAGTTTTAGAAAAATAGTAAAGATTGAGAAAGTAAAACATCAATTATTTTTTAAAATAACATTTATACTCTGTAAAATTTTACCTATCTCTGTAATATTCCAAAATAAACCTGTCTCTTTTCTGGACTGACATCCCCAATAATCTTGTTAAAAATCATCTCCCATCACTTAAAATTTGGACTATAAATATAGTTGTTTTATCGGCTTGAATTTCTTTGCTCGTAGCTTTGTTAGGTATTCTTAGAAACTTGTAAAATCAAAATCATTTTTATTACTTGTTCCAAAAATTGACGGTAGACGCGATAAAAAGCGTCGTTCTACTAATACCAAAGCAGCTATTGTCTAATCTTTTTGAAAACTATCATCATGCTTATCTCACTCTGGTCTTTTTGGTTTTAATTTCTGTAAGATGTTATATTCATTCAGAAAAACTGGTTATTCTGTAAAAATCTTATATTCAAGGATTCGATAGGAAAAACATTTACACAAAATTGATTATGATTATATTTTTTATACAAGTATTTTGTATTGATTTTTTGTATAGTTTTCTACGTTCTTTAATATCGAATTACATAAGTTTTTATAAATTTTTTTCTCTGAACTGTCATACACAAAAACCTCGTCGAAAAACATCTTCCGAACTTACACTTTAACATCCCCCCATGAATACCAAAGTATATCTAAAAATATCATCATTTATATGTCAATAGGGTCTTGTTAATTTGAATTTCTGTCAATATTCCGAGGGGCTACGCACTCCAGAATCACAAAAAGAATCAGACATAAAAATCAATATAATCAATAAAATATCGATTTCATTTCAAGTAAAAATCTTCAAAAAATAATATTTTTAACAAAATATTACTTTAAATTGGATCCAAGGATGTAAACTCTTTAAATTTGTCAAAAGAATCACGAAAGAATCACTAAAGAATCAGAAAGAATCAAAAGAATCATCAGTGATTCTGGAGTGCGTAGCCCCTCGCAATATTCTTGTCCAATATTCTCAGAAATTTTAAAAATCTGACTTTTTGATAAACATCTCATTTTCAAATATTATAATAAATGAAAAATTTTTTTTCCCCCATCAATTATTACTACTATTTTTGATAAACCAATCAAAGTTTCAAAAGCAGCCATTCAAATTTAGTACATCAGCCATAAAATTTTGTGTGAAATACCATCAATTTTCAAAATATTCTAAACTAAACTTGTTTCTTCTCGAAACTCACAACCATTTCCCGATGAATACCAAATCGATCTACCCACGCAACAAATTGGGAAGTTTTCCGATCGCAGAGGTTATGAAACCTCCAAGAAAAAAAAAAAAAAAGATGGTGGACTGGGGTAGGTGACATTAAGGCCGAGGTCATTAGGAGATACCATCGGGGTGATCCGTCACAGACGTGACTTACCTCTGTAATGGCCTCTATTGCACCCGCAGATAAAGACCTTTTACTTTTTGGAAGATTTCGTACATGTGTGTGGGTGTATTGGTATCTCTTAATTAACCCAGTTTTCGCCGGATTACATTATGGAGGTAATCGGATAATGCTGAGGGATTTAAACGGTTGTTATTGCAAATGCATCGGAGTCGTAAAAATATCTGGTGAATCCAATCGAAAAGAAGTGGGACTTTATACGGTACAATATTCTTTTTTTTTTTTTTTTTATGTATGGGAGTGATATTTTTAGTTTTTCTTTTCTGGAGGGTTTTACTTTTTGACGACTCGCTACTTTTACGAGCGGCTCGTAAAGCCACGGAAAATTCGAGACGTTTATCATAATGGCACCCGATATTATTTTGTTCCCATTGTTTCTAACCTAAAAAAAAAAAAAAGAAAGAGAAAAAAATTTTGAAAAAATAATATAGTTGTTATTAAATTTTGTAGCTAATTCAATTCAAACGAAAAAAGCTAATTAATTTTACCATGCTTTTTTTTTTTACAACAGAAATTTATTTTACGACTTGAAAATTTGACGATACACGGGCATGAAAAATTTAATTAAATAAAAAAAATAACGTGTGTCGCACGAAAACATAAAAAAAATGTGTGTTCGGTGCTCAAAAAATTCATAAAGCATAATTCGGCTCGACGATGTTTATATAAAAGTCGAGCGTTACTTCTTTACCGGCCTCGAAAAAAAGCCAATATCGAAAGGTAATTCGGCTCTAAAAAAATAATGAGATTATTTTCTTATTTCCAGCTTCGGAAAAAAAAAATGCTGCTCCTCCCTTATTAAAATATTTATCAAAAAACAGCTGGTAATTTTCATTCTAAAAAAATAAAAATAAGTCGCGGAAAAAAAGTGTTTAGAAACCGCACCGGAGGTAATGGAAGCGCTTAAAGTCGTAAAAAATGGTATTGCAGCTACGGTGTCGTCCTTCGTTGCAATTCGCGAGCGAAAAAAGCTTCGGAGAGCCGTAAAACTTCGAATTGCCTTCTGCACCTACCCGGTGACCAAGAAATAAACAACGCAGTGCGGGAATTGCTGGAAAAATTTTTTACGACCTTTGCGTAATTCGAGTTGTCGTTTTGGCCTGATTATGCGTGAGTTTTTTCAAAATTAATTAATTAGAGAAGTGACTTTGGTGTAGGTTGTAATGTATGCTTTTTGCTCTAGATCGAATGAAAATAGTTTTGCTACTACGAGGTAAAGATTTATGTTTGAATTTTCGTAAGTAAACTTAATTTACTCAAAACCAAAAAAAAATTATTTCTGTTTAGTTAACAGTAGATCACAAGTTGATCATTGTTTTTGCCTTAGAGCAAATAATAATTTTTTCACTCGAGAAAAACTAACGATTTCTTTTAATTCATTTTTAATATATTCTCTTGTGAAAAAAACCAGTATTTTGAAATAGTATTTGGGTTACAAAAAAATTTCAACCTCTTCATTTTTTTGCTCTAGAGCAAAAATTAATTCTTATCCGCTGCTGAGAGAGAGGCTTACAGTCAATATTTAAATTTATCTTCTTTGTAAACAAATTATATTTAAGATTATTTTTGCTCTAGCGCAAATACAAAATATATTTTTTTTTACTTTGAAAAACGTAAAAAAATATTCAAAAAAAATTATAAGACAAACTAAAATTTGATCGATGACATGGAATAGTGCCATGACATACTTCTTCAATGATTTTTATAGTCAAATAACTTTTTATCTATACTTTGTAAATTTTTTTTATGTGTAACTTTTTAGTGTTCTCTGGTAGAATTTCGTTCTCGAGCATAAAAACTGACCCAAATATTCGATTTTGTTTTAGGTATATTTAAGCTCGCTGGGCTCTGATTTTTATTTTCGTCGTGCCGTTACAGCGAAAAAAATAAATAAACAACAAAGGCAGATTTAACAGCGCGCACGTCCTCTACTCATGCAAAAAATCTCTCGAACGTGGGCGGTATAAAAAAAAAGTGAAGCACAATTAAATGTGACACGTCATTCCGGGCATGAATTTTTTCAAACGAGTTTATTCGAACGGAATTATTATTTCTTTTTGTCAACCCCCCCCCCCCCCCTGAACGTTTCATGTTCTCCCAGGGGTGTCGTAAACTTCGGTAGACGTTGACTGACTGACGCGAGCTGTGGAATGAAATTTTTTAAATTACGCGCGTTTTTCGCATAACAAGCGTCACGTGCCGTTTTAATAGCCAGTGGAAGATAATCCGCGAGCGAACCTCATGAGCCCGGATAATTATTAATTCATTTGACGGAATATTCGGGTGGAATGAAAACCTTGTGCACACTCGTAACTGGTGTGTTATATACACATTCATCAGTAACAGGTCCGGATCGAAGAAGGGGATGCGCGCGTGGCTACTCAAAAGTGCCCCTGTATATGCAAAAATTGCATTTTTTCGACAATTGCCGCTCATCCCGTTTGCCCACATTTACATTAAAAAAAAGAGTTCAAATCGTTGTTTCTCGGAAAACTTCCAGCGAGAAAGTTTTTCCGTAGGAATTTATAAATAAATGTGCGCAAACAGAATGTCATTTAATTATTTGGTTTATTTACTGTTGTTTGAACTAAATAAAACTCTAAGAAGGCTCATGCGAATTTGGTTTAAAATAGCATTTATTACATTTTGTTGAATCTTTTGTTAGTGAACCTAACCTCAATCGTGCATTTAAAAATTACGTAACTGTAAGTTTAACGTAGTAAAAAAGATTTTTACATGGAAGTTTGATAATTTTAGTGTCAATTATAAACAAATTAATAATTATTATTTGTTGATTGTTCTTAATGAACATAATGTATCATTATAAGGATAAATAATTTTTGGTTGACATTATAAAAATTTTTGAAATAGAAAAAAGCTTTTTCTCGACTCCTGATCCTTTGTACAAGAAAAAAGCGTCTTATACTTACAATTATTTGTTTATAATAAATTTACTAACGATTGGAATTTGAAACAAAAAAAATTAAAGTCGGGGCCCGAGCTTCCCAAGATACATCGCCAAACTTTACCCGAATCACTAAAAAAAAATCCCGAATTTCTAGGGAAAAAAATGGTTCTCTCTTTGAGAAACGTGCGAGGGAAATCTTGGTTTACGATTCATAAAATCCGGGTAAACTTTTAAAAGAGGAAGTTTTTTTTTCACTCTCCCCCGACATAAATTGAATCCGCGGTTTGAATATGCGCGTCTCAATCGAATAAACCACGTCTAAACTTTTTTTCCCCCTCGTTCGGAAATAAGAAAACCTCCGGTAACTCATCACCGGAGATAAGAAGAGGAAGAAAAAGAAGACGCAACAGCCCGAGAAAATAACGAATGACTATTCGGGCAAATTTATTTAAACGAGGCCGTTCGATTATACCCGCCCTTCTTTTTTTTATGCCTTGATTCTTACGAATTCTCCGCTAGTATTTTTTTTTTTCGGAGTCCTTCGGGTTGTTACTCACTGGGGAATAAAGCACGCTAGCAGGGATGGCTTCGGCGGTGCTGAATGTATGAATCCGATAAGTGGGAGGTTGGTCCATTAGTTACGCTCGTTGACTTTTATGTACGAATACTTCTTTTTGCCCGCTGGTGTCCTGCCCTCCTGCCCCACTCGCTACCTTTGTGATTTATGGCGGATTTTTAGCGGTGTTTGTTGATTGAAAAACCTTTTTTGTTGAAAGTTTATGATCTTTTGAAAAAGTTCATATTTTTTGGTTGAAATCACAAAAATTGTTTATTGAATCTGAGAATTTTTACGATTGTTGCAATGATAAATTTTCGAGCGTATGAAAAATTGATGATATTAATAATTTTGCTGAAATTGAAATTTTTTTAGGTTGTGTCTGTGCTGTTACTATTTTTTTGAATTTCATAAAAAATTCAAATTGCTGGTGATAAACCAATTACTGTACTGAAAAATAAAATGATTATTCTGTTTACAAGGTACTTTTTGAGGTTATGTCTGCTAATTTTGCAACACAACAATTTCTGTCGAGGTCATGGCATAAATAATTTGTTTTTATTGTTATTTGATAGAAATAAAAAATATTTACAGTTTTTAATAGTACTCAACGTTACTGAAACAGCATTTGCTGATGTTGGGTCAATAGATTTTGAGGTTATGTTTTTGTTAATTATTCATCTTGTTATAATAAGTAAAATTAATTAGTTCTTTTTTCTTTTTTTTTCTGCACATCCAATATTAATTAAAACAAAAATATTCATTGATTTTCAACTGTGCAAACTGAAATAATTAGCAGTAATATCATTTAGCCTATATTTTTTAAGGTTATGTCAGCATTATCCCAGTTCAAATAATTTTTTTTTGCCTGAAATTTTCGATAATTTTAATTTGAATATTTCAAAAATACATTGTAACTGCTGATGACAGAGATTGTCTGGGTCAGCTGAAATTATATCAAATAATGTCTGCAATATTAAAGATTATGTATTACCTAACCTCAAAATTACACGTTAATTTTCGTTTTTAGAAACGAACTAATCACAATTTCAACGAGAGCTTTCTGTATCTTCCGTCATTTAAAATGATACCCACATGCGTAATTAAAAGTCCATCAGTATCACATGATAGATCGGCCGTCCGGACGAGCCCGACGATAAAAGTCATTTATATTCCGGACGAAGAACAACGTGAAATATCTAAATCGCGGATGGGCCGTGCTGCTGCGCTTCTGCTCTTCGAAATGAAAATCTGATACCGGCGCTCGGGATCTGTCACATAGAAAACGGATCCATCAGTCCAGCTGTTGCGATTCCTACAACGACGAAGAAAGAAATTGCAAATTTTGCAAGCATTACTCGGCGGTAAAAAAGCCGAACGCCTTTTCTCGTTATTTTACTTATTTTTTTTACACTGGCATCCATTTTTTCCGATAAAATGTAGAATTTCAAGGAAAAATGGGAGATTTATCAAGGACTGGCGCAGTTAAGACCCGTTGAAGTCGGCACGATTATGGAGATGGTTCGGAATAAAAGAGGTTGAAAAAAAAAGTTAAGCAAATGGTTGCTCAACCGGCATACGAGAGCTCGGCAAATTTATTTAAACGAAGCTATTTGATTACAGCACCCTCTTTTTTACCTCGAGAGTTATTTTTTATTCCTGCGTCCGGTTTTAGAAACTATTTCATTTCGGGGGATCGATTCTGTTCTCCCCACGGATTTTTGGAGCTTACAGGGTTGATTGATTTTGGGACGGAAAGCTTTTAGTACACACAAATTTTATTAGGTAAACAATAGTTTTGACTGAGGTAAGGTTAAATTCAAGAATTTTTTCAAAAACTCATAAATTGAATGTTTTGTACTGAATTATTGATTGATGCACCCCGACTTTTTCAATTAAATTACTCCTCAAAACTATTTACATTACAATAATAATTTAAAAAATAATATTTTTTTACAATACAGTATTAATGTAAAAAAATTAAATTTTTTTCAAAACAATCAAATTCTGGCATTCTTATAATATTATTGATCTTCTCTATATGTAAATTTTATTAAATTATTAATAAACTAAACTCAAACCAAGTGGTCAAAAAAATCTATTTTTTGCAAAAATCAGTTTCTAAAAACACTAAAAATCTATCGGCTACCCAAACATATTTTTCTAGAAAAAAAAAATATTCAAGTTCAAACTACAAATCCCAATAATCTCTAAAAACACACTCCAAATAAAAAAAAAAAAAAAGGATATCTCGTATTTCCGGAGGTTGCACGCACGATCAGTAGTTAAGCGCGGTTTTTGTCAGACCTGGCCGATTTCCAGAGCCGATATAATGGATTCTAACGACTACCCGTTAACACGCATTTTCACTTATAAATAATCGCAGTTTCTCCCCCCGAACAAGGCTTTGCCTCGCGTAAATCCTCTCTCCCCTCGTGTTACGCTAAAGCTCTTTATCATAAGAGTTAACTTCTTTCATTTTTTTTTAGGATTACAACTGAGATTTTGAGGATCAGCCCCGAGAATTAATTTTTTATTTCACTTCCGGCTTAATTGAAATGAAAAATCTTTGACGAATGAAAACATCCTGTTCGCTACTTTTTTTGAAGATTACCCCCGGATAATAGCCTGCAATTTGTTCGCTGAAGTACTCGCCGCGTTTTTTTATATCTTTTTTTTTGCGGGAAAAGCGACCTTACTTACAGAATATAAGTACACATTTCTTTTAAAGTTTTAGTTTTGTGAAAAAAAATGAGGAACGATATTTGAAAGCTGAAAGTTTTGTTCGGTGCACAAAGGAAGCCTCGAAGCGTTCCGCGGGTCTCGAAATACCAGTTTAACTGTCAACGCGCACGCTTGATATTACCCGGGAAGTGTTTTTCAAACTTGCTGGAGTATGAATTTGATGCTCTCGCGAAATAAATAGCCGAGGTCCGGGGGGCGCAAAACTAGTTGCGTTAATTCTCCAAGTTTGATAATTAGGCGAGAGTTAACGAAGCGTGCTGCACTTTACGGATCATGGAGCCTTTTAAATAAGAATAATTAAGAGAAATTTTTAATTTCAACGAGTTAAGAGTGACATCAAAGCCAACTTTGATTAATCATCACCGCGAGCTTATCGCATAACTTTTTGATGTGGTGGGGGCTGTTAAGGGCAGAGATATTATGTGACGGTGTGACATGTCCTGTCTCGTCATAGGACGGGTCGCAAGACGGTTTCGGGACTAACTCAAGTTTTCATGACGTGACGATGTTGCCAAAATGTTAAATTTTCACATGCATGGTGAAATAAAGTTAAAAGGTTTTAACTTTATTTCACAATGTTCACATGGTCTTGTGACATTGTCATATGACAAAAATTTTCAAGACGTGTCACGTCATAACTATATAGACAATAAGGTATTATCGATTTATTAATGTTTTAATTCTTAATTTTTTTTCCATGCAAAAATGTTAAATTTTACGTGGTCTTGTGACATTGTCATGAGACAAAAATTTTCAGGACGTGTCACGTCATAACTATATAGACAATGAGGACTTGAGGACAAGAAAATTTTTCGTGACATTGTCATATCATATAGAAAGTTTTGAAAAATTTCTGTGAACATGTCCCGGACGTCACAAGACCGTCCTATTTTCTGTCATGTCACGAATTTTTTCAGTACATGTCTTGTCGTAACTCTGGTTAAGGGCCTGTAAAACTGGTAACTGAGATCCCTACTTTATCAACCGACAAACTTGTAAACCTGTTTAAGAGGGTGTCAAAAATTATTCTGCACACCTTATTCACTACCGGATTCTGATTTTTTCTGGATTACGCTTTTTTTGCTTTTTTAAAATTCAATCGAAAATGTATGCTAGATTTTTTTTTTAAGAATCTTGTATCAGCAGCTGTTTTAAATTTTTAACAATGTTTTTTTTTGTATCATAAATTTTTTTCAGTTTTAGAATGAAATTTTATATTTTAAAATTTAAGTACAGGCTTACGTACTACTCATTATTAAAAAGTAATTTAGATAACACTGGAGATTTTATTAAATACACAGTATGACTTCTGCCATCAGTCGCTTTGAAAGTTTTCCAAAAGCAATATCTCAAAAGTATTATCTGTGAACTAATAAATTAAAATTATCATAATTATTTTTGATCCAAAATGTTGAATTGGTTTATTCTAACTACTCTAATAATAAATACATCTGTGAATGGCCAACAGGGCGATTGGTACAAATACAATCAAGATGATAATACTCTGTTAAAGTGCGTAGAGAATCATCTCTTGAACTTTCATCTAGAACTTGAAACCGTAAAATTCGTTGCTGGCCTTACAGCTCACAGATTTTCTGGAGCCATTCTGACAAAAAAAGACTTGGTTAAAAAAATATTCAATTTTCTATCTAAATTCAAAGACACTCATCTGTACGAATCTCTACACTGGGCCGTGAGATACGCCCTGATCGACTGTGCTGAATCGAGCCGAATGCCAATTTTTGGTAATGAACCTTTGGAATTAGGTAATATTCTGGATTACATACTGGTGTATTGGCCAACGCTACTGTCAGATATGATCGCCTCTCGCAGTGGCAGATTGATATTAAGAAGATACGCAGAAGACGCTCAACTGGCGTTTAATACTGCTCTGGAGTATCTAGGCAATCGAACACAGTTTCGAGTAGTCATGCGTGACATGTTCATGAAAAGAGCTGAATTCTACTTTGACGGACGTCTTCCTCACTTTCCCTACCTTAAATACCGTTACAGCATGTCCAAAGGTCTTCGCATGTACGATGACATCGCGAGCATATACTTAACAAGAAGAAAGCAAAATTTCAGAGATCGAAATCCATCGATTTCACCAAAAGTTGTTGATAAGTTTCTCAACATTCACTTCTCCAATTGTCGACCACACTACGACTGCGACATTTTTGGTCCATATAATCGAGGAACAATGAGTAGCGCTGAACACTACATTGAAACTCAGATTGATCAATTTTATAGAATACTCATATTCTTCATGGAACTTATGTCCCATGGTGTGCGAACGGTAGAAGATGACGTTTATGATGGACCTATACCATGTCACGTCTTACACAAAGACCTTCAAAGGCTAGTTTTTAACGATGAAGAGTATGGAAGTTATTTACTGGCGCTGAAAAGATCTCTTCAAAGTATAAACGTCACTGTAGAAGATTCAGTCTGTTATTTTAGCCCACTGATATTGCTTAAAAGTATTGAAAGTGTCAATGACACTACTACAACAACTGTAAGTGTTAGTAGCACAACGCCAAGCTACGATGACTCTAAAAGAAAAGGTGTTGTTTGGGCTAATGGTAACGGCAAACATTTCTCAAAACGTCCTAGAACGACATCTGGTGATAAAGAACAAGAACAACAACAAAACACAAATGAAAATTATGGATATGTCACTAGTGATAGTAACCTTAGTGAACTTCAAGGTTATGAAGAAGATTCATCGGTAATTCTGAAGATGATTCGTGATCTTTTTCCGTCACTATGTAAACCACAAAATTTTAATTTAAATTTAATTGAAATGTTGAATGTTCTTTTTTAAGAACTGCATCTCATATTTAAAATAAAATTGAGCAAAGTTAAGGTAGTTGTCAAGTGAACCCAGTTTGCCCCAGTTTTTTGGTGATTGACACTAAAATGTTCCTCTTAAAACAAAGAATAAGATGACGTAAAATTTAGGTAGGCAAGCGGGGCTAAATTTTGAGAAAAATGAGTTCAAAGTTTTTAAAATTTACACGTGCGGCATAGTAATCGGGCTCGCCGACGGTATTTTTTTCACATTTTGATCAGCCATAACCTCAAAAATGCCCCAGTTTTTTCAAAATTTCAGTATGTTACAGCTGATTAAATTCTAAACAACTTTCTCGCTTACACATTTGACCACGCGGGACTAATTTTCGAGATATTTTAATCCAAAGTCGAAAAATTTTCGTCAGTGTACGAGTTTAGAGCACGCCGCTGCATGTGTGCGCGTACACAGATACGTAAGTTGCGTAAGTGTGCGACGGACTAACTTTTGAGAGTGACTGTAACTTGACAACTACCTTAATAAATTTAATTTTATTGAGCTCAAGTGTAGTCTCGCTTATTTTATAGACAATTTGAAAGTTGAATTATCAATGTTTGAACTATAAAATCGAACTAAAATTTCTGGATTTCCTTTTATTCACTGTTATTTCCTTGATAAGCGTAATAATTTTTTTTCTCAGTTTTAATTTTTTTGAAAGAGCCTTCTATGAAAATCTATAACGGTTAGGCGAATGATAGAACAAACATGACCTATAAATCTTTTTCTTCTTTTCATTTTTGGCAAAAAATACGATTTCTTTGTTTGATTAATAAGAAACTTTGAAACCTTCAAATAATAAATGAGTTATAGAGTACAGATCTGGAAACGGTTTGCAGTTTCTAAAAAGTTAAATTTTTTTTTTTTACACGAGAAGAGCAGTTGTCTTGAGTGCTATACAAATATACATCCGAAGCCATATATTTTATGCATTTGCATGTAAATTCAAAAAGTCTTTAGTAAGTTCACCAGAAATTCCAGAAGTATTGTAATGCAATGTTGAAGACGAATCCGTAACTGTCGAAAGTATGCAAATAATTTAAGGACTCCCAGTCGTCGACTCCAGCTGCGCGGAGGGTCAGCGATCCCATCAATTTTAGATGTTCACCGCGCCGGGAGGCCAACCAGCCAGTTTAAATTTTCATACTTTTATTTTTACCTCATCTGATTTTCTCACTGACATTATTTCCTGAAAAAAGTGACGTTAAAACCGTTGGCTTTTAAATTCGATCTCTACTGATTTTAATATTAATTTCAATGCGGTTGAAACTTTTTATTTTCAAAGTTTTTTCAATAAAAAAACTCTGAGGGATATTTTTTTTTTAATTTAATTTGTTGTTAAAACAAATTCAACAAGAAAATTTTTTAAGAAATCGATTCAATTTTAATGTGTACACTTATCGAAAAAAATGAAGAACCTAAAGATTCAATGGAAAATATGAGGATGTACTTATAGAACAAACAATTTATTAATTAATTCAACAGCTTTCATAATTTAATTTTATACCTACTCATTTCACTTTTTTATTCATGAAAAAAGTGGCACGAAAGCGTAGCTTTAGCGTTTCGCTTAGTCTATGATAATTTTTTCAAAGAGATGTAAATTTTCACGCGTGGGCTCGAGTAATACCATAAAATTAGAATATCAAACATCAAAAGTTAAAATTGGCGGAGTTGCTGGGTAAGAAAAAATTATGAATACCCAAATGATATCAGCTTCTAAAATATTCATTAGACATGATTATAAAGTAAAAGCGTTCAAGAATTTTATCAAAGCTTTTGATTAATGTATTTAATTATAACAAGCGGCAATTAAAATTTATTGTATGTAAACCTGTTTTAGATATTGATTTTTATAAAAGTCTGCACGTGCGTAAAAAAATGAACGATCTGCTGAAAAATTTATTATTACATTTTACTCTGAGGTAATCAGTATTGTTTTTGAAAGTCATTGTAGTAGCTGAAGATGTTTACTTACCTTTGTCTTATCTTAACAACAATTT
Source organism: Encarsia formosa (assembly GCA_038277355.1). Taxonomy (NCBI): domain Eukaryota; kingdom Metazoa; phylum Arthropoda; class Insecta; order Hymenoptera; family Aphelinidae; genus Encarsia; species Encarsia formosa. Next base: position 7,197,499 of record CM076184.1, on the reverse strand, counting down.
GTTTCTCTGTAACGACTGCCCAAGAAGACGATGTGTTACTCTTCGGACAAAACAAAGATACTCTGTCCAAGTGTATCAAAAACTATCTACTGACACGCCAAAATCCTTACATAGACACATTACAAACCGCTCATAACATCGCTGAACTGATTGCAATAAATTTTTATGGACAATTTCAAACAAGAAACACCTTTGACTACGCACTAAACCAAATCTTCCTCCACTTGCAGCATCAAAACTTCCATCTGTCTATAAACAACCAACTCCAAGTAACAATCAGGGAGGCTTTGTTCGTCTGTGCTGAACCTCCGTCCAGTTACATCCTGGCTCCTCCCACGTTTCCAGGCGAACCAGCTGAACTAGCCAACCTCTTGGACCACATCCTGGTGGACTGGCCATCCCTCTACGACATGATTCGCTCTCAGAGTGGCCGACTGGTGCTCAGAAGATACGCAGAGGACGCCGGTGCTAGTCTTGGGCGAGCTTTGGATTTTATCGGGGATCACGAGTACTTCCGGTACCTGTTACGAGTGTGGTGGACCGAAAGGTCCAGGTACGGCTTCGACGGTTTCAAGACCGAGTTTCCGTATCCGCCCTACCGTTACTCCATCGACAGAGGCGTCTACACTTACGGCGTGATGAACTTGTACTACGATAACGAGACTTTGTGCTACTTGCATCGGGATCCACCAGCGCGACAAGAAGATTTCAATAGGGTTATGTTCATTCATGGCGCTGATGGTCCGGGTTACGATGAATTCGACGTTTTCACTATTTACGAGACTGATGGTAGCATGAGTAGTGCCAGGTGTTACCTTGAAACTCGAATAGACCAGTTCTACAGGATACTGTTCTTCTTTATGGAGTTGCATATTCGTGGAATATCATCGGACGAAGACGATACTCACACTGGGACGTTGCCTTCAGAAGTGGTGCCCATCGAATTGCAAGAAATAGTTTACAACGATCGCGCATACCGAACCTATCTGCTGTCTCTGAGAGAAAGACTTGAACGAATGACTAACAGTCCACAGTTTGAGTTTCACGTTGGTCTGAGTCTGTTGAGTGCTCGGGTTTGGGAAGAGGACCTGATCACATTGTTGAGCATCTGGATCAAGCACAACGTTGTGTCGAGAACGAACAATAGCACTGTGACCACTTCCAGTTACGTGAGTAGTACGACACCAGGTTATGATTCGATGAATGGAAAGGGTAGCGTTTGGAAAAACAATCAGGGAAAACGCTTCTTTAAGAGACCTCCAGTGACATCTGCTTGCGAGGGCCAACGAAAGTTCCAGGACAAGAATCAGCATTATGGGTACGTTTTGCACTGTGGTTCTATCGATTACAAAGTTTCTGAATCTGAGGAATCGAATTTTTTAATAAACGGTCTGAATGGCGTCTTCAAAGAATCTTATGGATTAGTGAATCACAAAAAAGTACATGTTTGAAGACAATCGTAATGTAAATATCGAGTGTCTGTGCACTTCAGAATCAGTGATGATTCTTTTATGAAATTTCAAGTGTTCAGAGCCTCAGAACCATCCTCAGTTAAAATACCACCAAGAATAATGTTTTTTGAATAGTTTCACTCAAAATGGAGTCGATATGTAATTGATTGTACCAATTTCCGTCTGTGATACTTTTTGAGATTCTAATGTGCATAGACCTAAGGTTAATAAATCATTTGTGTTTTTGTTTTTTATTTTTGTTGAATTATGTTGAAATAAAGATTTTAAACTAACAATCTTTTTTAATCTTGAAAAGTATGATTTATTTACTCCCTTGGCATATGTTCTAGACTTATTTGAGACATGTAAAAAATTTCTGTAGAGTACTTTCATAAAGGGTCTGTGTCAGAAATAATAACAAAGTTAAACTGGCAGTATAACCTTACTTCTGTCTAATTTTGACAAAATTTTAACTTTTAATAAAAATAGAGAAGATTACGACTTTTCAGTAATATTTTTTCCTGAGGTTCTCAATTTTTTATATAGTTCTTTTATCAAAATTACCGTCGATATAATTTTTTAAATATTAAGAATCGTGACATCATCAATAAATATTTCCGAAACTTCCAAGGTTTGAAACTCCATAAATTTGTATTTTTATTTATTAAATCTACCCTATCAACACTCAAAAGAAAGATCTTCAAAAAATTTCAATTTTTAAACTATTAAAAACACAACGTGCAACTATACTTTTCTATTTCACAGCAAAAACCCCTTACACCCTCAGTTATTCAAGCCGCACACAAACGAAAATCGCGCCACTCTTGGCAAAGGATTGAAGAATAAAAAAAAAAGTCGGGGTGAGGGGATGATAAAATAAATCAGCAGTTGCATCAGAGATCCCGGGTGCGATACGATAAACCAGGACAATGGTAACCAAGACACTTTACCTCCGCGCGTAAACTAACGACGGTACAAAAGTCTCGAGGAAGACAGCGGCAATAAAGAAAGAAAGCCGACCTCCTTTCCCCTTATTCCCCTGCATTGTCGTTCGTGATTAATTGGACGCACTGTTTTTCATTAAAACAAAGTCGTCGATTTTAATTGGATTAAGCTAGGTGGTACGTTTGTCAGGCGGTTGGCTAACGAGTTCTTTTGATAAGTCGTTGGGGAAGTTCATAAATCTTTGGGGTATGTATTTATCATCCGGTAGATTGGTTCGTTCTGTTATTTACGATTTTTCATTTTGAGAAAGTCGCTTTATTTTTCATTTTATATTTTGGTAAAAAACTTAGCTGAAGTTTTAATATCGTTTAGTTTCATAAAATTGGATTCAGATGTTGAAGGCATCTCAGGATCAAGAAAATTATTTTTATCAATTTAGGAAACTTAGCTGAACCCAAATTAGTAGTTAAAATTTTTCATAATATCTATAGATTCGTAATAATTTAGCTGTTTTTTAATTATATTCAGTTTTTTTTATGAAATTCCTGGGTGAATTGAAATTGTATGAATAATTTACATTTTTTTCAAAATTCGATAGGTTTAATAGGTTCAATCTTACTAACAAATCAATATTTAAATAAAGAACTTGTTTAAAATTATTTTCACGCATCCAAATTTAATAAGTCTAATTTAAAAATAGTTTTTTTGAAATAATTTAAGATAATGCCTTTTAGTTCATATCAATAACCATATTTAAAAATTAGTGTTCAAACATCTTAATTAAAATATTATTATGAATAATGAACTATGTAATTAAAAAAAAAAAAAAACAAAGAGAGAAAAAATGAAAAAATTAAAAATCAGAATAAGTCGTTAAATTTTTTTGTGAAAAAATAATTATAAAAAAAGGCTTTCTCGCAGATTCTACATTCATAAAAAAAAGTTTTAAAACTAAGTCAGTGTCAGAGTTAAAACTTTGTAAAACCAAAACTTTGGAATGGAAACGCAAAAGTCGCTTGAATTTCTTTAAACGAGTATTCACTTGGGCATATGCGAAAGTTCTAATTTTAACTTTACACTGGAAGTTGCAGTAAAAAAAAAAAAAAAAATGTGAAAAAAAGGATGGCTAAATAATAGAATGAAATCGTCCCTATTGAACGGAAACTTTTGCGACAATTAAAACACGAAAAAAACTAGGTGGACTCGCGGGTAAAATATTAATCTTATACCTTTTTATTAATTTTAGTACAAAAGTTTCACTGGCGATCGAAATTTTCCGAGCGCTTTGAAGTTTGGAGGAAAAAAAATTTCCATTTTTCGTCGATTCGGAACGATTATTGACAAAAGTTTTTATCACAGACAGCTTTTTTTTTTTTTTTTTAAATTTACCGAGCGACTTTTATTAATTAAAATCTATTGATCCTTTAAATTTTAACATTATATTTTACAAAAAAAAGTACTATTTTATTTACAAAAAATTAAATAAAAAATGAAAAATTAAATCAGTGGAGCGTTAATTTTTTAAAATGATAGTTCATGAAATATTTTGTGACCTACATTTACAAAAAAAAATTATTACGTAACAAATTTGGCCGCTTTACTACTCCCACGATGGCAATTAAAAAAATATTCATTATATTATTGCATATTATTTATTTATTATTATTTTTTACTATATATATATGTATATTTATTTTTAATAATGTAACTGTAATAAATATATTGTAATTAAATTAGAAGTATAAAAGTCTGTATATAAAAGGTTAATAAAAGCTAATATTATTAAAAAAAATATATTCAGTTTTTGAATAATATTAATTTTTTTTATTCTTAACGTTTATCTAAAACTGCCTAATGATCTTGAAACCGTCACATTGACAAAAAACGAAAACGCTAAACCTTTTTTTTTTTTTTTCGAAGCTACTAATGTCAAAATTCCACTCTGTGCAAACTCCCTCCCAAACTTTTTTTTTCAAAAATTGTTCCAAAACTAAAAACGACATTTGAAAGAAAAAAAAAAACCACAGCGGTGAAAAATGCAGGGCCGCAGGTGCGCCGTCCCTAAACAAATGACCCGCGGCTAATCGTCGGCTTTTCAAGCGAGCGTTGAATATTGAGAGGCTTTTAGCTTAGTTCTTGACAAAACCGACCCATCGACGAGGAGACCATTTTTCCTCTCTCTCTCTCTCTCTCTCGCGCGCTTCCATTGTTGCAGTTTTTCCAGGACATTGTGCACGCGCGAAGTTGTTTACTCGGTGACGTTTACAATGCTTCCGATGAAAAATTTTGCGGGAGTGGTCAATGAAAACCGTAATTTTTTGACGTGGGTTGATAAAACGAGTTTTGTGAGTAGAGGGCGCGTTGGAAATTTTTTGGGATCATGACCTGTTAATTGGTAAACAATAATTTAGATTATTGGTTTTGTAATTTTTTTTTTTCCACAATAATGTGTATCCTGAAATTTATTAAATTAAAATATAAAAAAAATAAAAATCATAATCTGTTAATTGGTAAACAATATTTTAGATTATTGGTTTTGTATATTTTTTTTTCCACGATAATGTGTATCCTGAAAGTTATTGAATTCGGATACAGATATGACAAAAAAAAATATTGTTCGGAAACACTCGATAGTTTACTCAAATGACATAATCTTTAAATTCGTACTTTCATCTGCTAGTCAATTTATGTTGTATTAAAAATTTAAAAACCTTCAATGACCCAATTTGTCCTATTATTTTAATATGAATCCATTAAAAGTTATTTTTAATACAAATTAATTAGAGAATAAATACAGGATTTAAAATTGTTGGACCAAACAATAAAAGTGTATAAAAAAACTGAAACAAAGCCGACTGATCAAAAAGTATAAATACAATAATAAAAAATAATCCTATTTTAAAACTCATTTAAAAGATGATTTTAATAACAATTGTGCATCATAAAAACCAAGCTCAAGTCAAACCGAACACTACGGCTCATCAAGTTGTTCCAATATCTTATCTTTTATACAATAATAGGTCAATACCAACCAACCAACTCACCAAGTTGTAAAAATCCGATGAAACTCATTAAAAATTCCAGCTCAAAATCGGCTTAGACCTCAATAAATAAGCAATATAATTCCCAGGCTCAAGACTTCCTTGTGTATAATTAACCAGCGGCTTACCGAAATTGAATATTATAAACTCCAGGTCTATTCCTCCTCGTCCTCTTTTGTTTCACTACTTTTTCGCACCATCACCCAGATTGCAGTCCCGGGCTTTTATCGCGTGGTCATTACCGCATTTTTCACCGTCAGGCTTTTTGCAGGTGCCAGGGTGATTTATCGCCTTGCCCCTTCTCCGCACTCCGTGCATTTGATTTTGATAATTTCGTAATTTTCTCGTTGGGCTGTAAAATGGGTCGATTTATAATACTCAAAGAGGATTTATTTATTTATTGATAGGGAATTGTCAATTATAATGTGGGTGGTAGTAAAATGTTGATTTTAAATTCCCGCCAAAATGCTTGATTTGTGACACGACACTAGCCACGTGATTTAAGTGCTTACAACTAGTGCTGATAAAATAAAGTTATATCCTGTTGATAAAACAATGTGACTATAATCAATAATAATTATTTTACATTTTTTGTTTGTTTAACAATTGAACTTTCATATAATATTCACTGTAAACATCTCAGTCACAAAAGTTTGTCAAAATGACATCACATCTCATGCGTTTTGGCGCTTGTTCAAAATCGATAATTTCAAACTTTTTTTCTTCGCATGTCAGATGACTGTCCTAAGTCAATTTCTGACGAAAGTTGTAATGATAAAAGAATCAAAATTGTCAGTAACTTTTAAAAATTAAGTTGTTGCATATATATTTTTATTCTTAAAGTTAAAAACAAGTTTTCTTGATTAATCTAAATTAAATAAATTTAAACTTAAAGTTTGTAAACTTGAAAAACTGTAAGAAAAAAGTACTAAATTAATCATTTTTTTAATTTATATGATACATCACCTTAAAAATACATTTTAAAGCTTACTTTTGATAAAAATAATTTTTGAAAATTTTTCTTGTTCTCTATCTGCCCCAAAGTCTCGCAAACACTTCGTAATAAAAAAAAAGCTTTTGGCTCCGGAGACAGCGTTTAGTAAATATTCATTAAAAATAACGACACGCGTAAATCAAGGACCGAAAAAAGGGGGGGCTCCATTATCGACGTCGCTCGCGGTTTTAATTTCTCGAGAGTCGGGGGGTCCAGGCTTTTATCGGATTTAACGCGGGCGCGCCAATTCATTACCGGCTGGTAAATATCCACCCTTCATTTTTCACCCGCCAACAGCTTGCAAAAGCTGATTATTTAAAAATCCCAAGATGAATAAGACACCGTGGATTGAATGAAAAACTTTGATCGATGCGAGTTTTTACCGTGAAGATCGCATTTTGATGGTCCTAGCGAAGAAAAACTTTAGCTCAAAATCTGCCACGAAGAAAGTTACAATAAGGCGAGTTTCGATGACTAAAATTTCTCTAAATTATTTTATTCATGATTGTAACTTTTTTAGATTAGAAGAAAGCGAACTCTGCTAACAGAAAAAATTTTTGTCGATACACTAGCCGCGAATAAAAAGACTCTTGTGATTTTTATAAACTGAAAACTTCTATTTATTCGTAGCTAATGTATCGACAAAAAGGTTTTCTGTTAGTAAAGGTCGCTTTCTTCTAATCTACAAAAGTTGAAATCATGAATAAAATGGTTTGGAGACATTTTAGTCATCGGAACTTTATTCGTGGAAAATTTTGAGCTGAAGTTTTTCTTCGCTGGTACTATCGATTTATAGAATAAAAAAAAAAAAAAGTAGGTTTATAATTTAGATGTAACTATTGTGGGGCTTCGACATTAAGTTTTATAAAATTTTAAATCTAAATCCATGAAAAATTCAACAACGTCTTTTTTAAAATTCATTGAAAAATCAATGAAAATTGTATATTAATGTTGACATCATTTTTTCACAATTTTTATTTTAATAAATAAACTTTTAAATTATTTTAATTTTATTCAAAAGTATTAAAAAAGCTCACAATGATATTAAAAATACAGTGTTTACATCTTTTCAGTATTGTAACTTTTTTTTTCATAAGAATTTTATAAGGAAATCCATGGGAATATTTGCACCGAGAAAACATTTATAAATTATTCAAAGACACGTAAATTTTTAAAAAGCCCATTTAAAATTTGAGTACGCTTCAAAAATGTGAAAATACCGCTAAAATTTTACCCCGAAAACATTTTGGCCAAAATAGTAAGTTTTATTTTTAACAAACCATGAGAGAAATCCGCAAGCTTTGTTTTTTGTAACTGGAGTGTGAGCTTTTTTATCCTGCCTCGTCATTCTTTCTCTATGCGAGCTCGGCGTGTCAGTTTACCAAAAAGATGAAAAAAATTTTTCAAAAAATCACGAAAAAAGTATCTTTTATCCCCCGAAATGTGAGTGCACGTGGGTTTTGGATCAAAATCAGCGCACCGAAGACATCAAATTATATGCTGCTCAGTCTAATGGAAAATGTCGAGGTTCATTGAGGATCTTGAATTTTGGTGAAGATTTCAGATTTGACTGTTTATTAGAGTTAAATAAATAAATAAATAATTACTTAAGATGTATTTTATGATCTTAACTTCATTTTACGTTTTTATCGTTACTGTTGCGCTTGTGAGCATAGCATTTTCTCAGTCAAAAACTTTCTTTTTACATAGCTGTAATGATCATTTCTATTGTAGAAATAAAATAATAATAATAATATTTCAAAAACTACCGTAAAATGATTGTATAAAAATTATTAAGAATAAGCTACCAAAAAAAATAATACTTTGAAATTTATTCATTTTATATACAATTTTTGTGATTTATATTAAATTAAAAAATTTTGCATAATATGGAATTATTAACATTAATTGCCTTCATAAGCTTCTTAAATAAATGATCAATCAACAAAAAAATAAATAAATAGATTACCGTGACCAATAACCTCAAAAACTGTATAAATGTTTGATTACTATTGTAACAAACATTGAAATTGCTAATCTTTTTTTTTTTTTTTTTATTGATCTTGATTGGAGCAGTAACTTTGAAATTTATTTATCTCATATTCAGTTTTTTTTATTTATATTAAATTAGAAAATTCTGCATAATATGGAATAATTAGCGTTAATAGCCTACATAAGCTTTTTAAATAAATGAATAATCATCAAATAAATAAATAAATTACCATAACCTCAAAAACTATATTAATGTTTAATCACTATTGTAACAAACATAGAAATTGCTAATCTTTTTTTTAATTGACCTTGATTAAAGCAGTAACGTTGAAAAAAACAAAAACGGTATCAAAAGCTCACACTTTTCTGATCTTTTTCTCTCCCTCGTCGATCCAATTTCTTCCTCGACTCTGTGTGTTTTTTCCATCGTCATTTAAATCGAGAGTTTCGGTAATCTCGTTTCAGACTACACTCCACTCTTTTCAAACATTTTTAATCCCCCCCGAACAATAAAAAAAAAAAGCTCCGGTCCAAGAACGAAATGAAAAGTGTAAAAAATGACCACACTTCGGCCACACCTTATTGAAAAAGCGCTGGAGCCTGACGGAAAATCGTTTGTTCGTTCGTTTGCGAGATAAAGTTTGACGATTCGGTGATCGAATGGCTTTTGTTTGATTGTTGGGCTGGAATTCCTATCCTTTTTTTTAAACGTTTTATGATGAAAATTCTCGCGGAGGTTAATGGATTTTTCGACATATTAAAACTTCCGATTTCCTTTTTTCGGGATTTTTTTTCTTTTTTTTTTCATTCCCGGGGGAAAAAAGTCTAATGGTACTGTCAATTCCAGAACTAGGCTTTGCGAGTGAAATACGAATTCCGGAGTTACGTCGTGTCGGTTGGAGTTTGAAAAAATAATTTTCTCTTCCCCAAGTGCTTTTTATTATTCTATGTAGTTTGTTTAAAATAAAAAAAAAAATGTTTAATGTAATTTTTTATGTTTTTTTTCTGTTATAGGTAAGTGGAGTTCGACCGGACGGCTAATTAATCTTAATCCGAATCTGTGAGTTGTTTAAAATGGTAAAATTTCGCATCAAAAAGAGCTAACGGTTTTAATATTCGAGAAAAGAAGCTTAACATTGTTCTCCGGGGGATCAAATTTTTGTAAAACTGTCGAGCTCGCTAATCGTCAAAGCTTTCAAGTTGATGAAAAACGTTTTAACTTTCAAATGACGTACGTAGTTTATATTTAAAATTACTCTTGAATACTTTTTTGAAAGTTAATGAGATTGTTACAGTAATTGCAATTAATTAAAATCAATGGTTTTTAAATCATTCTTTATTTTTTTAAATACTCATGAGTACTTTAATAAATAACTTTATTTATATTCTTTAGAAAGATTTGGTATGATGTACGAGAACTTTATTCAAAACGAATATGTCAATTTTGAATCTTAGAGAACGTGAAAAAATGAAAAAAACTTTTTTTTTTCTAAAAGTATATTTTGGGATTTACAAAGCAAGAATAAGTAATAATACTTGACTTTTGACGTCAGCTTGACAAAGTTACGTGACTCAGGTATTTTTAACTTGTGTTAATGAAATTAATTTTTGTAGTATAAAACCAACATGAAATTATCAATACTAAGCACCAGTGCATTTGATACTAGCTTCATTTCATATTATTGTTGTATTTAAATTGTATTTACCTCGTTGTGTTGACGTCACAAAAATTGCGCGGGAATTCAAAATATGTTTTTTCAAATTTTAAAGTTCCACCCTTACAATAAGATTAAAAATAAATTTCCATATTTTAGAAGAAAAAAAATTTATTGCTAAGAACATGTGATGATAAACAAGGTGTAGGTTTAATAGGCAGTCAAGATAGGTCGGGGGGTGGTGCGTGCGTTCAAACGTTGTATCAACATAACGTCACGGTCTGACGGCGGGGTAAACTGTTAGAGAGTCCGTCGGACACGCTATGCATTTTCTATTACCGTTGACTGTTTTGATATCTGGGAAATTTACAAAGCTATCGCGATACTATGTATGCGAGATTATACGCTTCTCTTTTTTTTTCATAAAAATCAGGCTATATTATTTATGATGCATGACGGAATCCACTTATTTTTGAAAATGATCAATTTTATTGTCACTTTCAATAAATATCGTTCATAAGCCCAGTTTTTGTGATGATGATGATAAAATTCTTAAACTCCGGAAATGTTGATTGATAAAATTTTAAGATTTGAAAAATAAAATTAATACTTGGAAAGTTATTTATCATCTGATAGTTTTCTAATTTTTGAGAAATATTTTTTCTATGTCTCAGAAATAATTATTAAAAAATTAAATTAAAAATTGTGCTTTCTTTCATTTATTAGAATCTGACCGAAGGCATAATAAAAGAATAATGGAAGAAATTACAAGAAAAATTAATAAAATTAGAATGTTAAAGCTTTAAAAACAATTTTCTGGTTTTTAATGTTCTTAGAATTTGTCAAATTAATAATTTTAATCTAAACTCGGTTAGTGTAATCTACTAGGAAAAATGCTCAAGACTTATGTTTTTTATTCAAGAATCCAATTACATGGAGTAAAATATGATAACTAATGGTGATTCTGTCAAAGTATAACTTACTCCGCTAGTTGAGTAATACATATATCATTATGGACCTTTGACTAACGAGATCAGCCTATTATTATTATTACTGATATTACTATTATTATAATAACTGTATTTAATATATATCTTAGAAAAGTTCTCAAACTACAGCTACTCATAACTACCAACAATAACATTTTCCTTACTTCTAAAAAAACTAATACTTCAACCCCCCACACTTCGAAAATACACCACAGTCGTAAAAATGTATTCTTCCAAAAAAAAAAATAAATAAATAAAAGGTAAAAGCAGAGGAAAAATAAAAGCCAACGCGTGGAAATCGATCGTCGGCGGAGGCGGATATAAGCCGGCATCATCACGTTCGCGTGTTGCTTGCTCTCCCACCCTCGTTTATTACGCGTAGGTGGTCGAACCGAGAGAGAGACAGAGGTATACACCCCGGGGAATAAATCCGATTCGGAAGCTGTTATCGGTCGCGACGGATTTTCAGGGTGTCGAAAAACCCGCGGTGTATCTGAAAATTTTTTTTTTTTTGCGTTCGAGGCTTTGGATTACCGAATCGAAAGAAAATGTTTTGGTGGGAGGAGGTTATTCAAAACTTGAGTTGGTGAAGTTTGAAGATTCAGATGGTTTTGTTCGGTAACTTCGAGAATGCATAACCTAAAAATAAGTGAAAACCTTGAGTGGTTCTACTTTTTTCGTTTATTTGATGAGAATCTATAATAAATTAAATAAAATTATTTTGTATGATAAATTATATAAAATTCAATAATAAAAATCAAATAAATAAATAAAAACTTTTATAATTGTGACACTTACTAGATAAATAAAAATATAGGTTTTTTGGGATTCCACAAATTTTAGAAACAACCATTTCGACTCTTAATGTCATCTTCAAACGAGTAATTAATAATTATGACGTATTAAGAACTCGAAAAAGTGTATGTTGGTTTGAAGTAACGTAACTATTTTTAAAAAAAGTCAGTTTTAATTTGCTATAAAAAATTAAAACAGGATTTATTAAACAAAAAAAAAAAAAAATCAAAGTCTCTTTTAGTACATTTAACTAGGTAAATGAGCAGGAGGCAAAAACTTTCATACTCAAACTCGAGGCTCAAGTAAATTTTACTTACTCCACTCATTTTTGTCGACTTTGTATTTTCCTCGAAGATTCATCTCGTCGTTAATTACAAGCCATCCTCCGCACCATCATAAACAACGTACCGAGCGTACAAAAACCCCAGACAAAAACCCATAAATAAGAAAAACTTATCCGTGCGGTTTTTTCCGTCGTCGATCAAACGATGCCGGCTTTGTTCCCATGATTTGTGCGTCGCAGACCTCCAGGAATGTTTTTTCCAAGAACCCCAGGCATTCGCTTCACGCGCGAATGGTACAAACGCGGATTCGTCGCGCGTATATCAATCGCGAGTCATCGATCGATCAGTCGAGGTCGCTCGAATTCCGGGGAAATTTTGGCCTTTGTCGAGCCTCTCTAACCCATCTCCGGCTCGTTTGAGCTCTTTTTTTACGAGGTTTATTCGATTTACGTGGTGGATGAAAAATAAATTTGAGCATTAGAGAAAATGGATACCAAGAGTTAGAAGAAAGAATTGGTATTATTACATAAATCTTAAACAGTCTAAAAAATCCGAATTTTCTCCAAACTTGTATATTGTAAAAATATTTTAAATTTTTGCTGATTACTTGTGAAATTACATAATAAAGTTACAAAATCACTTGATTTGTATAACTGAACAGAATTATGTCTAAAGACAAAAGTGTCTTACTTGTTCTAAAACAGACCCTGTAAGAAATGTGAATTAGGTTAGCCATTTAATAGTCATTAAATGGCTAGTTACTAGAAAAACATTATATTGAGTCTATGAAATAGCCAGTTAATGGATAACCTAATTTACATTTCTTACTGGGCATGAACTTAAATTCAACAAATAAAAATTGTTTGAAAAAAACATAAATATTTGATTCTTGACCATTCAGATAACTCAATTATTAATGTCCCATTACACCTTCAGTAATTTTCCAAGCTCCAAGATTATAATAAAAACCCGGCCTTAGTTCTACCAAGAATCAGGTCGCGAGTCCGAAACTTTACCCGCCTAACACAAAAACCACTTTGTCCAGATTAAAATGTAGATCGAGCCTCGGCCGTAAAACTCAATCCGACACCTTGGCGCGACCCACAATTGAAAACGCAAATTTCCCACCCCGCAAACCTTATAAACAAACGTAAAACAGTCGGAGCCCTGCAGCCAGCCTGAATAGACAATTTCGAATTTCAAATTCAAAGTGAGCCCGCCACACATCTAAAGAGCTCGTTATGCGATATTCAAATGATCCCTCCTTCAGACAGTTTCGCGAATTATTAGTATCGCGTGCGCACGCACTGGGTAATTTTAAACGGAAGGATTTATTAACGCTTCTTCAAAGTGGGAAAAGCGACTGTCTTGGGCACGACAAGGATGATCTTTTAAACTTCCCATGAGAAATGGTGTTCTGTGGGATTACGTCCTGAGAGGTACTGTCAGAAAAGTAGAAATTTTTTATACTTTCTGTGAATTTTCTGATGAAAAGTTTTTGATGATAGATAAATGGCAATTTTCATGTCAATCGAAGATTCTAGTCATTTTTTCAAGATTGGGACAGGTTTACATGTACAATTACTTTTCAAGTACGTATGGTACATTAATTTACAAGAGCAATTTCAGAAGTGCCAGTGTATTTGACGAAGAAATCCGTTTCTTTACCCTATATTATAAGGTCTGGTAGTTTCTGAGTCCATAACCCTGAGATGAAACATCTCGAATCATTTTCCGTCTCGTCAACATCCGAAAAAGAATCAAAATCGTTCTATCTATCGTTGTTTCCCAATGAAAATTGAGTTTAATCTTGCGGCAGTCACTTTAACGAACCAGGCTGTATCACATTGTCGTCAACGACACCTTCTAAAAGACTCGTCACCCACCGTCCAATGAGAACGATCACGTCTGCGTCTGGATGTACATTCATCAAGACCAAAGCGAAAGCCGGGATGCGGCGGAAAAGTAGGCCGAGCCGAGGGGAGCATCCACCTGTTGCTATGGCTACACCCGCGCAACAGCCGACGCGCCGTCCGTGGAATTCCGCCGTGCGTACTCTCTCTCTCTCTCGAGCAATTTCAGAGGATTATAAAAGCCGGAGTGGCTTTTCATTCTGCCCAAAGCTAAAGAGGTTGATGGCTTTTTTTTAGAATCTGTGTAGCCGCTCAAAAGTGTTGATTGACTGCCGTGCATTAGAATTTTAGCTACTGTTTAGGGTTACTTGGAATTAAAATGGATCGATAATAAGATTCAATGACAGAAATAAATTGATATTAATACAGTACAGTTTATTTTCTTGGAAGAAAAATTTGAAAAAAAAATACATGATATCTTTAAGTTATACCAATTAAGTAAAACTATGATTACTTTTCTTAATGGATAGACAAAAGTGATGCTGACTTATCTGGTTTAGATGACAGAAGCCAGTAAGAGTTACCATTGGGGATTTACCAGTTGAGAACAAACAAACAAAAAATATACCGATTGAGAACACCCCTCGGTACCCCTCAAACTACCAGTTGAGAACAACCTTCGGTACCCCTCGATGTACCGGTTGAGAACAACCCAAAAAATTTAAAAAGTAACGGTCGACTGAGGCAACTGATCATAGCAACATATCAATTTAACACGTTTAAATACAATTCTTTGAATTAAAAAAAGAGATTTTTTTATAAATATGGTATAATTTAAATGTGTAACAAGAACAAAAAAAATTCTACCACTTCTTTAGTTTGGGGTTATCCACGCGAAACTAGGAGGGTTATTTGGAATGGGTTATTGGATTTAAGATAAAAGCTAATGTGCACATGAATCTAGAAGGGTTATTTGAAATGGGTTATTGGTTTTAAGATTAAAACTAGGATCCAGGCGGATCTAGGAGGGTTATTTGGAATGGGTTATTGATTTTAAGGGTGAACCTAGGAGGGTTATTTGGCAATACTATTTTAACACGTATAAAGAATTTTCTTCAATGATATCTAAATTTTAAAGAAGGGTTATATATATATATATATATATACGCACCTGTTATAAGGGATTCATGTAAGAAGCAAAAAAAGGTTATATTGATGCTTTAGTTATGCATCATAGATAGTAATTTTTAACTAGGAAGATTATATTTGAATCGAAAAAGGGTTTTTTTTTTCCCTGTTATAAGGGATACGTGTGAGAAGCAGAACAAAAGTTATTGTATTGATGCTTTACTATTATTTTTAAACTTGTTTTTATAATTTAAACTATAATCCAGGGTAACCTAGAAGGTTATTTGGGATGGGTTATTGGTCTAAGGATGAACATATTATCCAAGCGAATCTAGAAGGGTTATTTGGGATGGCTTATTGATTTTAATGCTAATATTCTAACTAGATACAAAAGTGCTTTATTTTAAACTAATATTATTTAAAACTAATATCAAGCAATTGATAATTGAACTACGATTCGGTCAACCGTACTTGTTCTCAAACGGTAATAATGTTCTCAACCGGTACATCGAGAGTTAAAAAAATTTGTTCTCAAACGGTAGTTCGAGGGGTACCAAAGGTTGTTCTCAACCGGTAGTTCGAGGAGTACCAAAATTTATTGTTTTGTTCTCAAACGGTATATCACCGTTACCATTGTATGTCTTGCAGCATAAAAAATGATTTCGCATTATATTTTGTAAAAAACTTATAAACGGTTCTTACAATATTTGAATGTCATTTAATCATACAAAATTTTGTAAAGATCCATAAATATAAGAAATTTTTTTTAACCGTAAATAAATGATTGATTTTTAAAATCTTGGAATTCAGTAATTATTTAATATTTTTTTATTTGGTCATAAATCTACACTTTAAAAAGAAAGACATTTGAAAAAATTAATAAAATTATTTATTAACATTTTAAGCACCAGAAACTACTTATAAAAACAATATTTTTAACAAATTAAATCTTAGATACAAGTGATGAGTAAAATTCTCATTTTTTATCCCCTAATCAAAAAAGGAAGATTGATCAAGTAACTCGATTAATTTCAAAACTACTGACTGTTCCGCATCTGTTGGAAAATTTTGCTTTAAATTACCATTGTATTCAACATACCCGTAGCTCTTTTTTTTGTGTCGTTGCTGCTTTTGTTTCTTTTCTTGTTTCTGTTGTTGCTGAGGAACTTCTGCTCTGGGTTGATTGGAGGAATTTTTTTTCTTATTTTTTCTGCAATCTTTTCCCTTTGGAGGCTGATCGTACTTCGGCGTTGTACTCATCGCGTTGTACCTATTCATTATAGGAACAGTTGCAGTTGTTGTGGTACTATCAACTTTTTCCGACAGATTTTTTATAAGTTCAAAAATCAAACTTTCAATATTTCGTGCCCCACCCTTATTTCCAAAGGTTCGCTGTATTTTCATCAAAAGGTACTTGCGGAAGTTTTCATCGTCGTAAACAATCGATTGTAATACATCCGACATTACACTGTTAGGTATTGGTCCATCGTAAATGTCTTCGGCATTTGATGTTATATCTCTCGTGTCCAATTCAATGAAAAACAGAACTAGACGATAAAATTGAATCAAGTGAGACTCGAAGTAGAACTGAGCCATGGTCATTCCGGTACGCTGGTAATCGGTAGCAAAGTCTGATTGAGAATCGTCCAAAACTATGATCCTTAGAATCTGATTCAACTCATCTTGTGAAATTTTGAAATCGCGTTCGCTAAAGTTCGTAGCACTTCGAGATGAAAGCGACTCTAACAAGTCTCTGTATGTATAAGGGAATGCGTGGTCTAACATGAATCGGTGAATCATGTACGGAATGTCAGGGTTGTAACCGTCGAAATATAGTTCAGCTCTGCGCATCCATAATTCCCGCAGTAAAAATCCGAAAAATTCATCGTTCTTCATTAGCTTTGAAGCAAATAAAAACTTCAACACGGCTTCGTTGGTATATCTTCTAAGCAAAGCTCGTCCAGTTCTTGTGCGAATCATGTCCCGAAGAGGAAGCGGAAACTCTACCATGACAAAGTCCAAAATACCAGCTAGAAAATTTGGTTCATTTGTTGAATGAGGGACGGGAACAATGTTATGTTGGTCACTTATTTCAAGATCTTCGTCTAGGGTGCAAATATTGCTAGTGTCAAAGTCTTCCCTGAAACAGTTCAATATAGCTGAATCCACTTCATCTATTCCTTCATCGGCTGGCTGTGGAGTAGTTGATGTGGTTCTGTGGGATTCTCTAGGAAAGGGAAAGTTACTAAGTATCCAAATCAGATCTTCTTCAAAGACTCGAGCACTCAGAAGACTTTGTCCAGTCTTTACGTTTGCTCTCTGCAAGGAATTCAAGAGGCAACCTCGCAACGCCAGAAGAAACCGACTGTACGCAAGATCGTTGTAAATTATTTCTTGAATGTACTTTGATACAATTCTTTCTGGAATGGGACCTTCCCAAACGTCATCTTCATCATACGTTATTCCGTGGATTTTCAACTCGATCATGTAGAAAATGATTTGGAAGAACTGATCTAGGTGACTCTCAATGTAATACTGGGACTTGCTCATTCCTTTGTTCTTGTACTGAGCAAAATGGTCGTACTCATTGTGGGATGCACGATCTCTGGCGTGGATACTCAAAATTCTGTTGACTTCAGACTCTGTAGCTGGTGGATTTCGCACATTGAAGTCTTGCGCACCGCGAGTCGAAGATAATCTATTGACGTCGCCAACCAGCTCGGAATATAAATTCAGTGTGTACCGGTGTATGATGTACTGATACTTCTTGCGTCCATCGAAATAACGTCTAGCTCTACTGTACCACAACGATCGCAACATGAATCTGAACCGGTTGTGATCGTTCTTAAACGATATTAGATTTTCCAAGAGAATCGTCAAAGCGTTATGAGCGTATCTTCTCAGTACGGCTCGGCCTTGACGCGTGCGAATCATTTCTTCGAGTGTCTCTTCCCAGTCCACTAGAACGTAGTCCAGCAAAACTCCGAGTTCCGATGGTTGCTCGTCAAAGTAAGAAAATGATGAGTCTTCACTCAACTTGTCATTGGGTTCACTGTTGCTGCTGTTGCTGCTACCAGTGCTTATACCTGTACTTTTTCCATCAGAATCTTTGCTGTGATTATCCGAGCAGTCAAGAAGAGCACGCAAAGCTCCCACTTCCAAAGCAATCCAAGGTATTTTTACCTGTGACGAAGTGGATACTTCATTGACTAAATCCATGAACAGGTCTGTGACTTCGTTTTCTATCTCTTTTCTCTCCATGATCCTTCGAGCGAATTTCACTCCAGTGTGGCTAGCGATGGTCATTCCCAGACCGAGCTCTTTGTAGCGAACCTTGAAGATATAGTGATCTTCGATACAATCCGATAATGAATTTTTGTCTTTACTGAAGTAGATCAGATTGTTGCCTCTGCAACTCGTCACAGCCAGGAGAGCCGTTGCTATCAACAATTTGAAGTGCATATTTTTTAAGCAGGAGTAAAGATAATTGTTAAAAATATATGTTACAGTTTACAGAAAAATTACTACAATAAAATTTGCGGAAAGAGTATGAGTTGAAACAATCATGTGAACTAGCACACTGGCAAATTTTTAATTCAAGTGATGTGCGGATTGATAAGCTTTAGTTTCTCCGAATCGTGTCCTCAATGTGTCTGGAGTGTCTAAAAACTCATAAAAATGATGGTACTATAAATTTCATAAAAAAAGATGAAGACTACTTAATTTGAAATTTAGATAAGAAAAAATAATTTACCATCTAAATTTAAAATTATAGAAAGAATACTTTTTAAGGTGTCGAAACGATTTTTAATATTTATAACGTAAATGAAAAAACGCAGTTTTAATCTTTATTACTTTCAATATTGAAACACTTTCCGTTTGAAAAAGTTTATCTGGTACATAATTTTGAATAAACTTATTTGCGCCGCAGCGCATCATTCAGCTGATATTTTTCAATTTTTAATTTTACTGAGCAGTATGTTTTTCAATTAGTTGCTTTTAGAAATAATTAAATGATATCTCATCAATATATATATGAATTTTTTTTATTTGAAGTTGTTTAACTTTGTATTGAGGATCCATTAAATAATTTTATCGATTAAAAAAAATATGTATATATTTTTTATTTTATAATTAATGACCTGTTATATGATAATTTAATTGCTGATATAAATTTTGTAATTAATATTCTGACTAAAATTTTTTTTACTAAGGTAATTTTAAAGCTACTCAATAGTACAACAAACATTTTTTTTAATAAGAAAACTTTACCTCATCAAAAGTCCGAAAAATCATCAAACAAGCTATCGCCAAAGAAAAACATTTCCCCTCCCTTCTAATCGATCTCGATATTATCGCTCGCTTTCGATTCACAGGTGGAAAACCGTGCTTTCAGCTCCCCTTTCATCTTTCATCCTCGCCCGTCTTTGTGCATTTCTGTCTCTGTACGCAAGTTCGAGTCTCGATGACTACGTATCCGTTTAATGAGAATTCGAGACGCTACTAGCTCAGCAATTGTTTTTTCCATTTCGGTGGTGAATCGACTCTCGATTGATTTTTTTTTTTTTAGAGTCAAGTGCGAGTGGTGATTTATTTTCGTACGGTTTTGTTTTATTTTTGATCCGGTCGGCAAACACGAGATAAAATTGATAAGCTTCGGGGCTTATCGGCTGTTGATTATGGAAAATAACCTGGAAAATCGGGAAGCTTTTTTTGCTTTTTTGTTTGCGAATGGCGATAAACAAGGACAGGACGAGGGAAAATTCAGGATTCTCGCTTAACGTCTTAAAGCTTCAGCTGAGTCAATAGAATTCGACGTTTGATTTACGCTCGATGTGTGATATAAAATTAAATTCACGAGTAAGTTACAAGAGTATTTGTAGCTTGTACAAACTGAATTTTTGAATCGTGGAGCGTTTAAACTTTTCATCGAAATTTCATCAAACCGGTACTACGAGGATTTTTTTTTATTTCTCGGAGCAATAAAACTCCAAACTTTATTGACTTTTCAGCGGGGTATAAAATTTTTTATTTTAAATCAAAACCAAGTGAATCGTAAACCTTTTTTTTCGAAAAAGAAGATCCAAAAGTCCGTCTCGTAATAGAAGAGCGCGGGGGTCAAGAGGTCGCGTCTCTATGTCGCACTCGCGATTTTTTTTTTTTTTTTACAGACGGGATGAATAAAATGAGACTTGGAGTTTTTTTTTTTTGGAGCGATAAATAATGCACCTGCAGTTTATTAGCTAAATTTATCGCTTATAGGTATTCGATTTCTCAATTATCGGGAACTCGGAACGGTAAATTTCAAATGAAAAATGAGGTCGTTTAAGATTGGAGGGAATTTTAATTGTCGTAAATAGACAGTTTACATTAAAAGTTACAAGTGATTAAGTCTGTCGCATTTGCATTCGTTGGGTGAACAAAGTTGAGCTTCCTTCCAGGAGACGGGCAGCGAGCACCAAGAAATGCATTCGGACTCGGAGGATATGAAAGACGGACAGTCTATGTGGTTGTTATTGATCTCTGACACATCTGTAAATTTGTAAATATAAGTTTTGTCAGTAGGTAAGCAGCTTTATATGTTTTTTGATGTTTTTAATAGTATGTGAGAACAAAATCATCATCAGGGCTTTTTTAAAGAACCTTGGTGACGAGCTGCATTAGTGCTAAATACTACTTTATAGTACGAGTAAACAAAAACACGAATTAAAGATCTGATTTTAAGGTTAGAGTTACCAGGACTATTATAAAACTTCTTTTTTTGCAAGATTATTAACTTTTGAATAATTTTAAGAGCTTTAAAACGAGGAGTAATACACTTTTTTTATTCTTTGTGATTCTTCAAGCAAATTTTAAGTGTTCAGAGCCTCAATATCAATTCTAATTAATAAATTTTTAAAAATAATGTTTTTTTTTTTTTTTTCAAGATTTTTACTCAAAATGAAATTGATATTTGATTGATTATATTGATTTCTCTGTGTGATTCTTATGGCGATTCTGAAGTGCATAACCCTTCGCTTTGAAATATACAATTAGTTGAGAAAATTATTTTATCATACGTAAATAAATATGTATTTATAAATAATTATAATGCAGTACTATATGAGCACAAAAATATAGTTCATTAGATTTATCAAAATTGGAAATTTATAAGTTATTCATAAGTTATTAAACTCATTATACTTCAATCTAAATTAATTAATTTATTTAATAATTTCGCTACTTATTGTTTATTAATCCAATGTATCTACACGTCCCGTTTACATTAGCAATTTTCCAATGTGTTTACAATTGTTTATGAATACTGATTATATATCTTAATTTTAAATTATGTATATAAGATGCTTTTTAAAATTGAATAAACAAATATAATTGAACGATAAAAATTAAAAAACTTACCGAAAAAAGGTGGACTAGCTTTTGCTGATATCAACAGAGCTGCTAAAAATGCGAAAAGTACGTAAAACTTCATGATTCGAATTAAACGCTTGAGGCGAAAATATGTCATTCACTTATCCTGCAATTCTTTTATATAAAATTTATCTTTAAAAAATCGATTGAAACTGTGTTTACTTTTCTTCGCTTCGCTTGCGATTTTCTTTTGTTATTATAATTGACGCAATTAAAGCGTTCAGCGTGTTCGCCTTTGTCTTTAATTGAGCATTAACTTCCTTAATGTCGGCAATTATGATAATTTAAAGGTAGTAATTTTTCAATAGTTTTACGAAATAAAGTACGAAAATTTTTTAAAAGGAGGTTGAATTGATTTTATTTTAAATTATTATTATTTTTTTTAATACTTGATAATTACACTCAAAGATCTAAAAAAAAAAAAAAATGATTTCAGTTACCTGAATTGAAAAAGAAGTTGTAACATTTCAGCAACTGAACTGACAGATCGATTCTGTTAGATCCGGGTAATTCCTTTCGTTGATGAAAAAAAAAAAAAAAAAACAAACAGTTGCTTTTTCATTTCTAAGGGTAAAATTCATTACACTTTTTTTGTAAAAAAAACTGTACTTAACAGACCATCAAACCTTAATAATTAACGTTGAATTAATTTCCAAAAATGTTTAGCCAATAAAATCTATTAGAAGCTCGTCTAACAAATTAACGGGCTGTAAAAATTTAAAATAATGAAAAAAAACCCGGCTAATTAAATACAACTAAAATGGGCTGTTGATCATTCGAGCGAGAGACACTTCAAATGTAATTAAAATAGTTTTTCGAGAATGGAAATTTTTTTTTAAACCGAACCGAAGACTTTCAGGGCTCGATTTGCCGACCAAGTAAACCGCAATCAGAGCTCCGATTGAAAAAAAAAAAAAGAAAGAAAGAAAGAAAGAACGAAATGTAATTTTCCGGATCCACGTTTTTTTCTTTTGTTCGGTAGGAATGGAAAGCCGGATTTTTCTGTTGATTCAGGGGATATTTTTCACGCCTCTGGCGTAATTAAAATCCAAACCTCGTGTTGACTCTTCTCTATTGTAACGAAGAACCCATTTTTTTTTTTTAGAGTTTCGAATTTAAATTTAAAAAAAGTACATATTTTTCAAATAATACAAAGATCTAATACAAGATATCAATTTCAAACAAATGAAAAAAAAAGAAAATTATTAGAAGTTTTAAGAAATAAATTTTTCGAGATTATTCATATAGACTTTGTCAATACAATTGTTTATACTTTCAAGTACAAGATAAATGATATGAATATTTAATGCAATTTATTATGAACAATTTCGTACTTTATTTATTATTTTTAATTTATTTGTAAACTGCAAGCTATGTCATTTAAATTTGAATTATTATTTATTTATTGAAATAAATAAAAAATAAAAATAAAATATTTATAATAATCTGTTTAGTATAAAACAAAGTTTGTTATCTGCTCTAGGACAAATAAAAATTATAATAATCGCACGATAACATAAAAATGTAGATCATGACTGAATAACTATAATAAATAAAATTACTGTAATTTACAATAATTTTAATTTTTTTTACGTTGACTAGGACCCTTCAGCGCGCTGCAAGCGCACATAGGAAAAAAACAGCAATTGTAACCTTAAATTGCACTTTTCGAATATTTTAAAAAACCTTCTCCACCAATCAGCTCACGAATAAATAGTTTACGCAATATGGCGCTAGCTCTTATTTAATAGTGGATTGTAAACTGCAAGCTATGTCATTTAAATTTGAATTATTATTTATTTATTGAAATAAATAAAAAATAAAAATAAAATATTTATAATAATCTGTTTAGTATAAAACAAAGTTTGTTATCTGCTCTAGGACAAATAAAAATTACAATAATTGCACGATAACATAAAAATGTAGATCATGACTGAATAACTATAATAAATAAAATTACTGTAATTTACAATAATTTTAATTTTTTTTACGTTGACTAGGACCCTTCAGCGCACTGCAAGCGCACATAGGAAAAAAACAGCAATTTTAACCTTAAATTGCACTTTTCGAATATTTTAAAAAACCTTCTCCACCAATCAGCTCACGAATAAATAGTTTACGCAATATGGCGCTAGCTCTTATTTAATAGTGTAATACATGAAACTTATCATACAAATTTTTTTTTATACTAAGAATTATGACTTCTCACACGTATATAAACTCGTAAAAGCCTTACAAAAAAAAATCTACCAGTAGAGCGTCAATTCTTATCTGCTCTAGAGCAAATAAAATTTATAAACAACAGAATCTTAAAAAACTACCTTTTTCCTTTTCTACAAGGTAGTAATTTAATTTGTTTCTTTACCTCTGCTTTTTTCTCTACAACTCTAAACAGTTTTCGAAAAACCTCTTTGGAACTCTCCCCTTTAAGAGGCACGCAGCAGAAGTGCAGTACACGTAGAAGCGAAGCCAAACCGAAGAGTAAAGCCACAAAGTGTATTAAAAGTTGGATCGTACTCGTCCCATCGTCGAAAGAGGCTTAAAGACGCATTCGCGATGAAAATCAAACACCAGTTTCCCACAGTGTGTGTATGCGCGGGGAGGATCTTAAATTGACTTTTGAAGCTTTGACTGCGGGCCGCTTCCAAACTAAACATATGTTCTTCGATACTTTGGAAATATTTTGCAATTTTTTTTCTCCTTAGTTTGCCGGGGCCACGTAAATATGAGTTTTTGAGAAACTTTTGGATTCTATTCAGATTAAAAAAATAAGATTGTCTTTTTTTTTAACTACTTTATATTAAAGATTTATTTCGAAAGAAGCATTTATTGTAAGATATTATTTTGCAATGTACTGGAACCTCAAACAATCCATTAAGTTTCAACTAAATAATTATGAAAAATTAAAAAATTAAAAATTGCTAATTAGAGTATATACAATGAAATTTTAAGTTACAAGCTCACCAAACTAAGTAAATACCGTGATTAATCCATCCGCGTTTATTTTCATTTGCATCCGTAGTATACAGACTACGCATATACTTTTAATGGTCCAAAGTTTACGAAACAAGAAAACTTAATTAACTAAAATAAACATTTTAATCCCAATTAAACAACGGGATGGGGGGAGGATCCACTCTAAAGCCAACAAACGAAAACTCACTCGGGTCTCGTACGTAATTCGGGATTCCTAAGGCTCAAAGACCCGCCGCGCCGTCAAACATTGCCGAGTGTAGCAATGAAGTCTGACCTAATTAGGTTAATAGTCGGTATCTAAAAGATCCCCTGCTAAAACTTCGTTTATGATGCGTTTGATTTCCTGAAATCGTACTTGCCCCTTGCTACTGGTTCTGCGACTGACGTTTGCGAAATTATATCGCTCGGTAATTGATTTTATTTTTTTTTATTTTTTTTATGAAATGAACTGATTCAGTCGAGAAGGTTCAATAAAAGATTTTGTGATATAATGTTTGTAAAATCTTTTATTGTTTACCAAATTCCACTTTCAATCTAAAAATAGCATAAATATATTTTCCTAAGACATCAAAACACACCGATTGTAGACCATATTCTGAAAGGTTGTTGTAAGAGTGTATAAATAAATTAAACTAATGAGTATAATAATAAATAATATTACTAATGAGTTTTATAAGTACTTACATGGTGATTCCTCAACAGATAATCCAATATAGTTAGCCGATACGGATCTAAAAATCTCGCACTAAAGTAGAGATAATCGATTGGCCTGATAACTGATTGGTTCCACGATAAGTGTCGGTATCTCATAACTTTTTCGCAACTGACACTTCAATTTCTAAAATTTTCGGTAAAATGAATCGTTTCTAAAATGTGATACTCTATAATTTATAGAATGAACGAAAGTTTGCAATTTTATGGGAACAATCAGTGTGAAAAGTGCGACGATGACGACTCGACGAGCGACGAGGAAGACGGTGACGAGAAGCCCCACTGGCACTCAGAGGTCGAGAAAGTCACAGATGGCGTTGCTTTGCCTGCCCACTCAAGCATTGGGAATTTCGGAGACGTCAACGTCGAGGATTCGAAAAATGTCCACCTGGGTAATCGAACCCTGTACAAGGGGCCGATCACCATTCAGCAGATATTCAACTCCCATCCCGCGAAAGACGTTACCACGGATCTGAGGCTTTCGTCAAAGGAAGGTTCTGAAAGTAATTTTCAAAAAATTAGTGAAGATGGCTGTGACTTTACATTGAAAGATGAAGAATGTAAGTTACTAATTTTTTGGAGATATTTTTTTGCGTTCTTACTTCAAAATTGGACCTATGGACTGTAAAGATAGGTCAATCAGAAGATGTACTGTATTAAAATTTCTGAGCTATTTTGAAAAAAATTTGATTTTGAGGTTATGTAAGGTAGAGGGAGCCACTGTTTACATAAAGGGCACCCTCTACACGTTAGTGAGTGTAAATTTATTCTAGAATGTAAAAAAATATGAAAATTACAATTATTTTACAGCAAAATTTTTTCCAAAAAAACATGTGGCTGTAACCTTAACCGCCGGAACAGCGTTGATTTTTGTGATGATAGTTTGGATTTATAACAAAGTCAATGGTCCTTATTCGGTGCCTCCATCCGATGGTCCAGTAACGTCAGGTATTTCTATTCTCTGCTTAAGACGCCCCAACTTTGACTGTTTAATGCCATGTTATAGTCATAATTGTTTTTAATCATTCATTAACATCCTTTTAATTTATATTTCGAAACGATGATTTGACTGTTATCATTGTCGATTGCACTGATACACTTGACTGAAGTGCGAAAAATTATAAATATCTCGGTTGACAACCCATCACAAATCTCCATCAGAGCTTACCTAATTTACTTCATAGTTCAGATTCTGATTCGAAACATCCTCAAATTCTGATTATTCTTGTAGATGGCGACCTGCCAATAGTCAGCCGTACCGAGTGAAAGGCAATAAACTACACCTACCTCCGCATCAGGCTGGAGCACCCGGAAAACGTGATAATAGGTCACACCATGGGCGATCACTGCTACTTCAAAGAAGCCTGCATAATCCTGATCCAAAGAATGCAGAAATCCGACCACAATTACATCGACGAGATCAGGTACAACTTCCTAGTCGGCGGCGACGACTACATCTACGAAAGCCGGGGCTGGGACTTCACTGGGGCCATAACCTCTTACTCCCAGTACGTGTACACGAGCCTCGGGATTGGTCTGATCGGAAAATTCGACGATCTTTCCCCTACCACTTGGCAAGTACGGTCCACCGAGAAGCTCCTGAACTATGCCTTGAGGACGAACAGGGTCATACAAAATTACACGCTGCTGGGGCTCTACCAGATCGACAACCGTACCACCAGCCCCGGCCGAGAAGTTGCAGGGGTCATACGGAAGTGGAAGCACTGGGTGGATTTGAATGATGATTAACTCTGTACTTTAATTAAGTTCTTTTTTTTCGTGGGTTTGAAAAGGAAAACAGGCATATTTGAAAAAAACTTTGCTGTATGTTAAAAAAAATCTTGGTTCTAAATTTTTTCCTGAGAAATTAATTTTTATTTATTTTTTATTTTTATTCAAATACCAAATGTTCTTTGTTATACTTATATATTAAAATAACAACAATTGTGTTATATTTAAAATGTGATTTTATATCTTACTTGAATAAATTGATGTACATTTTCTTTTATTGGTGGATAAATTATTCCAATTTCTTCTCAATCTATTTATCAGAATAGTCAAACATATTTGATTCATATTTAACTTTAAATAATTGTTAGAATATTAATTTAAATAAAATTTATTGAAAATAAATCATTAGTTTCATTTTGAATAGAGTACAATGTTATTATTATTATTATTTATTATTATTATTATTATTATTATTTATTATTTATTATTATTATTATTATTTTATTTTATTTATTTATTTTTATTTTTTGAAATTTTGTCAATTTGCTTTACATTATTTTATCCGTTACATTTTCATATTTTCATCGGTAATTATTTCAATATAAGTAATAAAAAAAAAGTAATAAACAACAAATGGCAGTAAAGTCTAAGAAGTAAACAAAATTACAAATAATATAAAAAATCAATCGTTTCTCTATACATATATCTTAAAAATAAAAAAAAATTGACTATAATGCAATATTAATTGTATAACCCACTGACATATTATAAAGCTAAAATGAACCCTTTAGACCCGAAAAAAAAAAGAAAAAAGTTCATTTGGTAAAGCACACAACAAGTAAAAATACCCGAGTCGGGCCGAGTGCAACCGTCAGCTCGTCCAAACTAAAAACGTACTGGTAGAAAAAAAAACTTTTGATTAATCGGTACAATTAAGCACGTGATAAAATTAAAATTAGTCGAGCGAATTTCTCCAGCTCTGGGGTAAAGTTCGGGACTGCCGGGGCCAAATGCAAACAATGAAGAGGAGGAGGAACTTTTTAATTCAGTTTAAAACGACACGGCGCAAAGTTTTGTATCAGTAACAAACGACGCGTATCCAGAGTACGTGCCTTCGGGACCTAATTTAAACCCTCGCGCCTTATTTCTCTCTTTCGACGTACAAGGCGTTTTTGGGTAAATTACGGTTCTCGTTCCCGCTTAAGTGTTTTCTTACTACAAACAGGGTCGTTTTTGAGGTTAGGTCACGTTTTCAGAATGATGATGATCATTCTTAGAAAATTTCAGTATCAGTAATCCATTATTAGATTTTTATCTGGAAAAAATTCACATTTTCTTCGAGTTTTTAATATTATTATAAAATAAAAATAGATTCTTGTTTTTGTTGTTCTAAAAATACTTCGTTCTAAAAATACAGTTCTGAAAATGTTATCGCGCCGTGTATTTGGACTCCACTTAACGATTCTTTCCAGGGATTCGTCAATTCATTATAGAAGTCAACACTGTTAATCTTTTTGAAACAAAATTGCTGTAAAAATTTAAATAATTTTTTTGGCTAAAGTAGACAAAAAATTATGTATTTTTTTTTTTTTTTTATAAAAACATTTGTCGATCCATTAAGAATATTATGCTACTTTTTTCTTAATTTTTTTCTAAGGGGTCATTCTGGAAAATTTTTTTCAAAAAATAGATTTTTCAAAAATATTTTTTTTTAGTAGTATTTGGTCATAGAAATGTGGAAAAAATGTTTTGGGAGGCTTCCATGGGGACCCCAAATAAAATCTGACGCAGGTACACTGCCCGAGCGCTCGAGCGGAGCAGGTGAGCCGATGCCCCGTCTTACTTCTAAGGCTCTTATTGTTCTCCCCTCCTCTTTCTATCCAGTGAACCAGATAGTGAAACAATAGAAATTCTAAAACCAATCTATGAAGATTTAACTTCTGAAGATCTACTGACGAGGTGTCTTGGAGGCAACACTCAGAACAATAACGAGAGTTTCAACTCAACGGTTTGGAACATCGTGCCAAAACACATGTTTGTAGGTAAACAAACCATAGAGATTGCAACATTCTCTGCTGCTTGTATCTTCAATGAAGGCTACATTACAATTTTGAAAATTATGGAGACAATGGGCGTCCAAATTAGCCCAGCCACGCAGCAACATGCCCGCTCAGTCAATGAGCGCCGAACTTTATGAGCCGGCCGTTGATCTTCTGCAGCATCTAAAGATAACCGGGTTGCACTTAGAACTGCAAGATTAATTGAAGAGAGTTACTTTGAATCAGTAGAAGGAATTTTGTATGGAGCTGGAATCGCTGAATGAAGGTAAGACACTTTTTTTTAGTAGTTTTCGGTTAAAAAAAACTTTAAACGCGTTTTTCTCGAAACAGTAGTTTTTGATATGGTGGAAGTTCTAAAAAAAAAAAAATAATGAACGAATCCTCTCAAAATTTTAACTGCATGCTCCTGACATATACCGCTATCCCATGAACTACAATTATTAATTTTTATAAACATTTACGAAAGTTATAAACAATTGAAGTTGCAAAAAACCGGTCAAAAAATTCAAAAGTCCGCAATTTTGTTAATTTTCAATTTTTTTAAATAATTGTAGTTCGTGCGATAGCCAAATCTATACAGATTAAGAAAATGTTTTACTTTTTGATTTCAGATGAACCGTTCGCGAGTGAGAACTTCCACCATCGAAAAAGAGGACAATTTTCAGAACTAAGTTTGACTAAGAAAAAAAATAAAAATAAAAATAAATTTTCTTGTAATTTCAGTATTCTACTATAATGTGTCAAAATTTCAAACTGATTGTAACATTTATACTATAAAATAAAAATCTTGAAAAAAAAAAAAAAATCTTCCAGAATGGCCCCTTAACAAAATTTAAAATATTTTTTATATAATTAGTGAGACAACACTAATTTATTAACAAATAGCTGCTTTGTAAACTAAATATATATTTTAAATTACTCAAAATAAAATTTTTCAACGAAAATCACCATATTTACTAGAACATTGTAGTTTTTTTCTAAATGAAAAATTGTAGAAAACTGGCTATTATAAGATTTTTAGTTTAGCAACCTTCAGGTTCAATATTCGTAATTTTCACTTGTTAATATTTTATCATTCAAATTTGAAATTAACAAAGCTTACACCGTACTTTGGAATTTGGTATCTTCGTGCATAAAGTTGCAAGGGTTTCGGGGCATAGTTTCGCGAGATAGTTAAATAAATCTCCTTCGGGAACGACGCATTATGCAGGTATGCAATATTCACAACGCTACAAACTCCATCCAACTCGTATAATAATCCTACAACCAATCATTAATCTCAGTTTTTAATCCCAAAAAAAGATACTTACTCGTCAAACACCAGGGACTTTGAGGGTTGAAATATTAAATAAGAAAGTCCTCGATCCATCACTTCGTATTCTCTAGGGTCCCCCAAATTTCCATGCCAGAGACGAAGAAAAAATGCTCCCATCTCCGTCTGTTTTTATTTTCTGTGTGCTTCGCTCGACTTTTATTTTCCAAAAAAACTACTCGCCGGAGTAATTATGAGAAAAACGAAAAGTAGTAAACAACTCGGAGCGTTTTTTACTCTCGGATTGAATTCCGCGCGGAGAAGAGGAAGCTCGCATGCATATTTCATGCACTTTTAAAACGCGTAATCTCGAGTTTCGTTTACGTAATTTTGTTCTTTCCAGAAGTAATTAATCGAGAGCTTTCGAACGAGAGCAGCTCGTTTGCTACACCCGGCTTAATTAACGCGATGATATTCTTTTACGGTAAATTACGCACGCAAGGTTAACATTAAGGGGAGGAGGTTTAAAAGTGTATTTGGATTCTTGATTATCTACTTTTATGGTTCTTGTTTTTTCAGAGAGATTGATTATGATACTTTTTTTACAAGTCATGACTTTCATCTTCAAAACTGGACATTTTATGATGAAAATGACGAAATTTATAGTTATGTAACATGTTGAATAATGCTTATTTCAAATATTCATGCTACCTAGTCCTGATAATAATTGAATTCAGTTCAAGAAAATAATAAATTTAACAATTTGTTCATTTATAATATATGTTAAAATATATCAATCTTTGTTAAAAATTTCTCATCAATTTAAATTATATTTTTTAGCCTTGAAAATGTTGTCCTGATAATGGTAATGAAACGTCAACACATGTAAAATTTACTATAAATAAATATACTGTTCGTTAAGACCAAACACTAGTCTACATTTTATTATTAATACAACGAACAACCATTATTAAACAACAATTATTGAATTTGTTCATTTATTTTTTATTAATTATCAATTTTAACCCCTCAAGGACTTTTGATGTAAAGGGTTCAGTTTTGTTACGTCATATGACCAAATTCAGAGCGATTAAAGTATTATACTCTAGAGCTTTCACAAAAAATTGGACATTCGAATAAAAAGCTTGCAAGCTCATAATAGAATCTCGGTAGATTTAAAAAAAAGCTATAATTAAAATTGCCGCCAATCGAAACTTTAATTAGTTCTTCGGGTCTCGCAATTTATTCCCTTTCACTCCGTATTACCTTCGATTTTTTTCAAATACATCAATCATACAATTTTTCAATTAAAGTATCCTTTGACTTGCAGAACAATCGACCTCATTTTTTTTCATTCAACAATGGAATAATACGTTTCGACGTTAAAAGCGTGAACGCAATCACATTAACCTTAGCTGAAATTTTCCGAAAAAATGAGTAAAAAATTACTTCTACGCTAGCTCGCTAGCTCGCTCGTGACATTCAATGTTATTTTGCTCGAGCGGACGGCGTGAATAACGCGACATCCCGATGATAATAATTTCGCGCCCGGGCCACCCGGTTTATCGAATTAAATTTCACTTAGCCGTAATTGTTCTGGCACAAACGCCCGACAGTCGAAAGTTAACTGAGCTTAACATTATACAACTATGCACGAGTCGTCGAGCTGACACTTGATTCGCGACTTAATGAGTGGAATTTTTTTCATTATTTTTTTGAGATGTTGATTCTGGAAAAAGGAGGTGGGGATAGTACTGAGATTAATGCAACTTTGATGCTTCTAAATTGTTTTATGATAAGACTTCACTCTAATGCGATGGAAATTGAGCTCTGCATTAGGTGACCGCAAGCTACACTTAAAGTATAAGTGAATTACTTTAGATCGCAAACTACGAAATTCACTGGAGTTCCTGCTGAAGTTATTTGGTCTACTGCTTAAGTTATTCATGACGTAAATTTAACTTACCTCACTTTTTCAGACAGATTTCTTTAAAATACTTTGTGGTAGTTAAAGCTTTATAATATTTTTAATTATATTTATCAGGTATTTTTAACTGAAGTTATTTCGTTTACTACTTAACTTAACTTAAATTCAGTGTTAGGTTACCTCACTTATGTGAACGAATTTCTTTCTAATATTGTTCGATCATTGAAGTTTTGCAGAAGTCCACCTAGTCAATCATAAATATCAACACTGATTTGGCAGTTTCAACTGAAATTATTTAGCTTAGTTAACTTATCTACTTTGCAATTTTAACTGACCTGACTTAAGTTAATTTCTTTTGACATTTCATTATTATTTAAGTTTCATAATATTTTAGTTATTCAATCTCAAACATAAACATTGATCAAGTAGTATCAAATGAAGTTATCCAGTTTACTACTTAACTTAACTTAAATACAATGTTAACTTACCTCAGTTAAGTGTACAAATTTCTATGAAATATTTCATCATAATTGAAGTTTCATTATCTTAAAAACTAATATCAATCTGCAGAAATTAATTAGTTCGCTTCTTAACTTTTCTTAAGGAGGTTCCCTACCAAATAGATCTAGTCCACAGATTTTGTCCAAATTAAATGAACACATAGCTTTTAGTATAAAAATAGCTCACCTAAAATTTCAAAGCCCTGAGGAGCTTGTGAAAAAAGTTATAAACATTTCAAATTTCACAAATTTGCATGGGTTCTAATGGGAAATTTACTAAAACAGCAAATACTTAATTTCCAGCCCACAGATTTTAATGTAACTCCGCACAAAAATCGGAAAAAATCAGACTTTGATTATACTTGTTTCAAAATATTCAGTAGGAGCCTGTAGCAATAATTATAAGCAATTGATTTTATATTCTTGTATATATGACTTCTCATTGGCTCATACAGAGGTTAGAAAGTAGCTGAGCCAATGAGCAGACGACTACTGTAGTCAAATACACATTTCGTCGCCCCAATTCAGAAAGATACTAACTCAGAAAGCGCGCGTGAAAGGTGCTAACTCAGAGCCGGTTCAGAAAAGTGCTAACTCAAAGCTGGTTCAGAAAAGTGCTAACTCAGCTTCCGTTTAGAAAAGTGCTATCTCAGACTAAATTTCTTTTTTCAAGCTTAAGTCGGTGAAACATTTTTTTTTTTTTTATAAGTGTATAATTTATAAATTTGAACACTACTTTACATTAATTATTATTATTATTTTTTTTTTATTAAAAATTCATTTTTTATAAAAACTTTGATTTTTTACCGTGTTGCAACTTTAACGATCGGGAAAAAAGTTTATTCAGCTGTAAAATTCGTGATTAAAATCACAATTTTATTTTTTTGCAACACGGTAAAAAATCAAAGTTTTTATAAAAAATGAATTTTTAATAAAAAAAAAATAATAATAATTAATGTAAAGTAGTGTTCAAATTTATAAATTATACTTTTATAAAAAAAAAAAAAAAATGTTTCACCGACTTAAGCTTGAAAAAAGAAATTTAGTCTGAGATAGCACTTTTCTAAACGGAAGCTGAGTTAGCACTTTTCTGAACCGTTTCTGAGTTAGCACTTTTCTGAACCGGCTCTGAGTTAGCACTTTTCTGAACCGGCTCTGAGTTAGCACCTTTCACGCGCGCTTTCTGAGTTAGTATCTTTCTGAATTGGGGCGACGATTTGACTTACGTAGATGGTAGAGAACCTCCTTAATGAGATGATGACTTACATCACTATTTACAAACTTACCAGTTCGTTTAAGTTTTTTGAATTTTTTCGTTAGTACAATAATTTTTTACTTTGTCTCTAGAAACAAAGTTAACAAAATACATTAAAAAATTCATTTATTCAATTGAATGTTTTCTATAAATAATTGACTAATCTAATTCGATTGAAACCAACTCATGAAGATTTAAACCTGTTTTTAAAGAAATTCGTTTTCGTCATCCAACTTTTTATTGAAATTCACTCATAAAACTTACTCCAGCCCCCGTAAAAAAAAAAGAAAAAAAAAGTGTTTCAAACTTACTTTACTTTGTCATCGGCGACAATTACCGGTGGGTCTCGTACTTTTCGACACCTCCAATCACTTTTCCGAGCGGTAAAACTTTCAAAAAGCTCAGCGCTATCGAAAACTTAAATTGTCCCTCTTTTCTCGGAGCCCTGCATCATAAAGGAAATCGCTCCGAGTGTCGAAATGAATTCCGAGGAGCTTCTATCAATCTTTCGAATTATTTCACCTCGACGCCAAAGTTTTAAACCGCCGCACTTCAGGAAATTGAATTATTTTCTTTTGTGGATACTTGAGTTTGGAAATTTTTTTTTAAATTACCTAGAGTATTGTTAGATTAACTTTTTAAGATTGGAAATTCAATTTCCTTCGAAAAGTATGACCTGGATAAATTGCAGCGCAAAAATAAAACAACAAAATTTTACTTGATTTTTTTTTTTCATTGATAGAGCTCGTTGATCTGAAGGAAAGCTAGCAATATCGTTCGAGAAGGTGCCATGTATTTTCTTTCATTTTTTTGCATGAAAATTTAATCTTACAAAAGTCTCGATGCAAATTTTATCAAACTGCACGGCCAATTTGAAACCCGAGTATCGCTTCGACAGGAGCAATTCGACGTGTAAAAAATTTCTTTCCACCTGCGCAGCCAAAGTCTCGAATACGACTTCTGAATACTAAAAGGAGATTTGAGCCCCACCAATAAAGTATCGACTCGACGATAAAGGAGTAATTTTTCGGAGTTAAATTGACCTACTTTTTTTTTTTTTTAAAGCGTCGGAGATTAATGACCGTCGCGAAAGAGCCTTTTATTGAAAAATCATAACGTATTTTTTATGACTCACGTCCATGAATTCTTTATTCATTTTTCATCAAAATCAACACGAATAAATGGCGCTTTGATCACTTCGTAAAAAAAAAAAATTTATTCATTTTTCATCGAATGAATAATGCGTTTTAGAACTTTTCTCTTCTCAAAATGAAAGGCGGTGAAAGCTCCATGAGCTTTACTGAAACCTTTCTTTATAACCTGTAAAATTCGATTTAGAAAAAAGACTCCAATCAGTTCTGACTATTACCAAACTTATTTTACCGATAGTCATAATCGCTGACGTTTGTGAGAGGAAATGACTTTGTAAGTCGTTTTGGGAGTTCAATGACGTGGTTTTCGCAACCATTATTCAAGATAATACATATTTTACGAATTTTATTTTCAGTTAAGAGCTGAGTCGGTAAAGTAGATCCTCTAAGTCCCATAGCTGCCTCTTAAAAATAGTAATAAATTAAATCTTCTTTAAGTAACTTACCTGAACATCGTTCTTGTATAATAAGCTTAAGATGATTTTTTTTTCGTTCTTTGTTTTTGGTAGAAAGAGTTAGTAAAGTAGGTTTCTTTGATTGCCTTACTCTGGAATTAAAATGACAAAACCTTCTTTAAGCGGTTAATTATGGCAATCTCAAGTCTTATAATGTTGAACATTTTAAGATTCTATTGCGTATTAATCGTTGACAGCCTATAACATCTTTCTGCGTTTTGATAGTTCAGTCGTTAAAGTAGATTTACTTGTTTGTAGCTCATATATTTCTGTAAGACCCTTATAGAAAAATAAAATTTATTGATTGGAAAAAATGCAGTCAATTCTTGCATTAATTTTTCTTAATTTTTAGTACAAATGACTAGTTATGACAAATTAATTTATTGATTAAGAGTAATCAATTAAAGTGGACAACCATTTTCCCTTACAACTAGCCCTTAATGACAAAAATAAACCTAATTTTCTTTCATTTTTAAAATATTTTTATTAGTTTAAAACACGATAGAATTAAGATATAAATAACCATAAAAATTTCAAATGTTTATTTTATTTCTGTTTCAGGTGAGTAGCTACATTCCAAGTCCACATCTCGAGTATCTGTGAGTTAACCTCTCAGCCTAATCAATCAATCCAACCCGCCCAAAAAACAAACTAGCCATCAGCTAAAAATTTTTTTTTCCCAACCACACGTTACGGAAGTAATTGACGGAGGTCTCGAGCCGGCAAAAACTATTCTCCTTGTTTACAAGCAAGAAAGCCAATTAAGGCCTTTGGAAGTTTTGCAGCGTACCGGCGAGCCATTTTACGAACAAAGTGGCAACTCGGTCGACCTGAATTCAAACTATTTCTTTGTCGAAGCATCAAGTTGATCCCGGCTGGATGCAATATTACGGAATCAACGGACTTGATTGATGAAACGGTGATTTGGTAAACGAAGGGTGAGGGGGAGATAAGCGTCGCGAAAGTTGATTAATTAATTGTTTTTATCATACTAAACGTCTTTATCAATTATGAAACACTTTTCTTGTGACTCACTCCAGTACAGTCGAACGTTGTAAATGATCAGAGAATCGATAGGATGCTGGACAGGGAGGAATAGGGCGATTTTCCGGGAAGCGAACCGATCCCCGGTGAATTTTTTTCGAAAACTACCCGCTTCGATCTTTGTCCCCCGACTTGCTTCCGTCCCCAACGACAGATCTCGGTCGTTCTCGCAGGAATGGAGGCGGAGTAAAATATGAAGATTGGATAAACTTTCGTGGAAGCTCGGGAAAGCTTTTTACGAGAAATTTTTAAACCAAGCTTTTTTCCTTTGAAATTCGTGAGTTTTTGAAAAAAAAATCTTGGACTATGGAAGTTTGTTTATGACGATCATTTTTTTATCACAATCGGATGAATAAAAATAACATTTTCTTTTATTTATGTAAATTTTATGGTGAAATTTTCGAATGACGATAAATTATGGGTATTATTTTTGGTTTTTAAACTTGACAAATATATTTTTATATTTATAGTGTATTCAGTGAATTTAAAATTTCTACTGGTAGAATAAGTTTTTTTTTCTTTCTTTTTTTAAGTAAACTTTACAATATTTTGCAAAAAAAGAGTTTTTA
This sequence comes from Encarsia formosa, assembly GCA_038277355.1. NCBI lineage: Eukaryota > Metazoa > Arthropoda > Insecta > Hymenoptera > Aphelinidae > Encarsia > Encarsia formosa. Next base: position 7,160,330 of record CM076184.1, on the reverse strand, counting down.
AACTAAGCGTTCTCTTGAAAATTCCCAAAAAAAAGTTGAAATGTTTGATACAAGAAAAGTTTGTTTCAAACGTACATATAACTTTAAATTTGTATACCTTGTCAGTTAAATTTGCCAGAAAAATACTTTATCCAGATTTTTATAAATTTTCATTTTTATAATTTTAATTCATCTGAAATTTTTATCAAATATAAAGCTACTAAAAATGAATCAATATGAATATATGAATCCCTCTTATCGAAAATTTGAGAAATACAGTATTCATTATACGTTATTTACCATTCATTCACAATGAGCTGAATGAAAATTTTTCGGTTTTGAAATAAATAAATAAATTAGCTTTGAAGTATAATGATTTAGAAATCAATAGTTACAAGCATACAGTTTTTACACCAAAAAACTAAGTATTCGTTTAATTTGAAAAAAATGTGTGGGCTAGATCCATGGGGTAATATTAGATACAACTCCATGACGTAAATTCGGGAAATCGGTTCTGTCCTAGCCGTAAAAACGTCTTAATGCCCGATTTGTCGTTGGAAATCGATGCCTGGTAGAATCTCTCGGGTATTTTTCAAACAACGAGGAACTCAAAGTACGCCTCGGCCGATTTGGCTTCCAGCGATCATAAAGCACCGAGCCGCTTGGGTTAACCCCGTATGATGCAGCGAGTTCGAATGGAATGTTTTTCGAACAATGCGAGCCGGGTTTTGGAAGGAAATGGTTTATGGGGGGAGAAGTATAGATTTCATAGCGAAGAAAATTATTGTCTGGTTTTTGAGGTTATAGTTTCTGTAGAACATGCTTTCAAAACGAGTAAGAATTATTATAAAAAATTTTTTGCCTTAGATATGCAAGTGCATTTAAAAAAAAAATTAAACGTTTTAGAGTTTAAATGAACTTTAAAACGAGTTTAAGTACTTTAATATAGAAATTGCTATCTACTGAAAATGGATATTTCTCTGTAAGCCATACATTTATTAATGTGAAAGGGCAACTTGTTTTTCATCAATATTTTATTAAAATATATACTACGAAATATTGTAAAAAATGATATCACAAATTAGTTTACTATGAATTGAACTAATTCTATATTGAATAATCAACGTATATGTAAATTTAGTATGCAAAGCTTGCATTGAATTCTTGGACATTAACCTTGAAAATTATTTTAACCTCTGAAAAAATATGCTTTGTAATGTTTGTAAACGATTTAAGTACTTTATGTGACTAATTTTTTGGTGACTCTGGAGTTTATACGAATTATTTATCATAGCAAATGATGAATCATAAAAATTATATTACTTAATTGGAAAGATATCAAAATAAATGATAGTAACGGTATACAGCTAAGGCGATTATTAAAAAGTCATCAAGAATATATCCAGATAAAGTCGAAGTTTGCAGTATCATAAATTTAAAGTTTATAACAAAAATATTCATTTTATAGAAAAGATTTTTAATACCAATTCTATAGTTTTTGCATTTACTTGGAAAATCCATGATCAATTAATTAATTAATAAAACAAATGTTTTTGACTTTCACAAATTTTTTTTTATCTTATTAGTCAGTATAAAAGTCTCGTTACAGCCATTTCGATAAACAACGTCATCTTCAGGTGAGTATACACAATACAATGAGGCTTTTACATTAACTATTGTTTATAAAAAAAATTTTAAAAGTCGTTTTTAAAAAATTTTTTTTGTTAATTAATTAATTAATTGAGATTTTTACTATTTTTAAAAGGCCAGAGGATAAATTATACAGAATAAATACTCTTTTTTGAACTAATTATTTTCTTATGATTAATGATACAATCATCTAATAATAAATCGACGTGAAACTCATTCGAATTTAATGTGCGTACGCATAACCCCTAAGATTAATTAACGCAACGATTAATATTCGTCAATTCCCATCGCACAACTCACTTTTAATTACACGTATCTCGTACCCCATCCGCTTTGAAGTGTCTTCGGTATCAACAAAAAAATTTTGATCAAAAAACTTGCCAAAGCACAAAAACCATATACACACTTTTCCCTCCCGGTATTTTTAAATCAATACCAGAGTTAATAATTCATCGCGGTGTGTTTGCTCGCCTTTGATCCACCCGGGCCAATCAGAGTTTGGATGCGAATTTTCAAAAATCCGTATCGAAGGTAAATAAACCCTCGATTTATCTCCGTCATTAAAAAATCGTCGAGTGGGCACCGGATGTTGGGTAATCTGATCGAGTCTCGAGTGCGTGCACTTTGTAATCTGGTATGCACTCCACTTTTTTTTTCTTTTTTCAACGTACAATGCGGATATCGGATTAGAGTAATAGTTTGAAGGTTTTCGATGAAGCCACAAAACGGAAAAATGTAGGCTAGTCTGCGTACGACAAAATTCAGCTCTAATCATCTCGTTAGTATAATGTTGTTTGTGTGTTCACTGTATGGAGGGTCTTTGACTTCGAGTGGGTGTTGGGTTGTTGTTCCGAGAAAAACGTCTGGTCTGATCGTGGTTTGAATCAATGAACTATGAGTAGAAGTATGAATAAAGGAATAAGCGCTAGGGAATAATGTTTGTTTATTCATGAAGATATCATTGTCTGTAATAAATTTAAATTTATCTTTTTTAATGTTGATGTATTATACCTCTGTGATAGCGTTATGGCTGTATATTACTCCAATGTAAAAAAGCCAATTTAATACTTATTTAACTCAATATGAAGATACGAATTAAAATTGCTAAAAATAATATAATTGAATAAAATAAATAATTACGTTAATTTTCTAATGAGATTGACACAAAAAATATATTATAAATGTCATTATTTTAAATATGAATAATGTATATTTATTATTATTATTATTTTTTTTTTTATGGAAAAAATGCTTTATTTGTATTTAATTAAAAAATTGAAATTTAATTTTAATTTAATAGTATTAATATTTGTGTCCTAGCTGTATTTCTTTCAGATTTGAAAAATTATCTGTGCATGAAAATTTTTTACTTATCTTGTGAGTAAGAACTCTTTGAAGCTTAAATAAATTGTTATTTTTAATTAATAAAGAATTTTATTTATTTTTTTTTTATCTTGTATATCATATACGTACTACAACAAAATTTTCAAATTATTTAAATAATAATTTAAATGAAAATAAAAGTAAATAATAACTTTTGTTTAGTATAAAACGCTAAAACTACATAATAAACACACCTTCCTTCAATCATGATAACGTGTGACGAATTAGACTACCTAAACTGTGATGTTTATCACTTGAAAAATAGTTATTTTCCTGTTTTGTTGAGTAAAAATGGTTTTTCCGAATGCGTCACATTTTTATCCTGAATATTGATCCTAATGAAAATTGTACCATTTCCCTTATCATTTTTCGTGTGTAAAAAATGTTTGAAATTTGTCTTTCTGTTGACAAGTTATAAATATGATATTTTACGTATAAGTACCCAATAAAACTTGATTCCCGTTTAGATGAACAATTTTTTTACTCTAAAACATAGATATTAACCAAAACAATATAAATTAAACGTACATAGTAAGCCTTATTTCATATTTGCATGTATAAAATTTTATAAAACTAGATTCTTCGAGTTCAACAATAGCTGTCTTTACTAATTTTTTGTGGTTGAAGTGTTTAATCTTTATCTTTTGCACAATGCAACTGTAAATATATTTATAAATAAAAGAACTTACTAACAAATTTTTTACCATGATAATTTATTTGCAGTAGATATTACAGTTTCGATTATAATATTAAAAATTCAAATTTTGGATTTTATGTTCTTTACCAATCACGATGCTTTGAAATCGATGACATTGGTTCAACTCTATGTATAAGGATTAGATAAGTCAAAAAAACTGTTATTTAAAAATTTTTTCATACATTACCGAAAAACCAGACAATCTCATAATTTTCGGAGGATAAAAGTCCCCGCGTTATCTTACTCGCCGCCCCATACATTAGGCGTTACACCTCGAAGATGCTTGCTTGTTGCGCAGGCGTCATAACTCAGTGCCGAGCTTGACGCGTTCTGGTGTCGGGGAAGGAAACCGTCTTAAGTCATTTCGTAGCTCATTGAATATTCCTCCCTAATTTATCGCCCCTCGATTCGAGAAAAAATTTTTTTTTTTAAGATTTCGATACGTCTTTTGATGGAACAATTAATTGATAAAGTGCTGTTGTATTATCTGCAGAAAGCGGTGACTGATGGCCGGCAATTTGTGATTAAATTAACGAGATAAGTTTAATTGCGGGACTGGGGCTTGTCTGGTGTATCTGACTTCCCGATCTTGCTTGATTATTTTTTTGAAGACAATATTACGATACACGTGGAGCTTGAAGATTATTTTGAATTATAAAGTTACTTTAAGAAATGAACTCAAAATCTTGATAGACGATCTACATATCTCAATTTACAGCTTTCAATACATATTTTGATAAATTTTTGGAAAATTCCGTAAAATTTTTGAAAAAAATATTTAATTTTTTGTAATTATCTAAATGACAAGAGGTGAATCATCTCATTTGATTTTATATTCTTTTGATAAAAAACATGAAAAAATTAGACTGCAGTTTTAATTTAAATAATTAAATTAGTAGAGCAATATATTTGAATTTTTTGTTAACAAGGATGCTCAGTTAAAAATATAACTTTTAATTATCATCGTCCCCTTATTTTATTAATTTATTAAGGAGGTTCCCTACCAAATAGATCTAGCCCACAGATTTTGTCCAAATTAAATGACCACATAGTTTTTAGTATAAAAATAGCTCACCTAAAATTTCAAAGCCCTGAGGAGCTTGTGAAAAAAGTTATAAACATTTCAAATTTCACAAATTTGCATGGGTTCTAATGAGAAATTTACTAAAACAGCAAATACTTAATTTCCAGCCCACAGATTTTAATGTAACTACGCACAAAAATCGGAAAAAATCAGACTGATTATACTTGTTTCAAAACATTCATTAGGAGCCTGTAGCAATAATTATAAACAATTGATTTTATATTCTTGTAAATATGACTTCTCATTGGCTCATACAGAGGTTAGAAAGTAGCTGAGCCAATGAGCAAACGACTACTGTAGTCAAATACACATTTGACTTACGTAGATGGTAGGGAACCTCCTTAAATAAAAACTTCTTTCAAGAATATTTTACAATCAACACAAAAATTTTAAAGTTTCATAACAAAAAAAAATCGTCTAGTTATATTAAACCAAAAGAAAAAACTACAGAAAAAAATGTAATTAAATACTCTAATATTCAATAAAATAAAACTTTTCAAACATATTCCATTCTTCAATAAAAAAAAAAAGTCTTCCGAAAAAAAAGTTGCAAACAAGAAAACATCGGCTACTGAAAAATTCACGCGTCCACGAGCGACCCACTTTAACCGCTCGAGTGAACCGCAAGTGTGTCCACCGTGGCTGATTTTCGAAAAAATGTCCAGGGTGCGAATTTACCTTAGAAAAAAAAGACGATAGCGACCGGGGGGGAATCGATTTCCCTCGTGCTGCTGAAAAATAAAAAAAAGAGAGCCGGTGTGGAAGGAAGATGTTATACGAGGGATGCTGGCGATTGAAATTCAGCGAAAGATGGAAACTCAAGATGGAAATTGGATTCTTGGATCTGCGAGGGCTCATTGTTGTTGTTTTTGCTGTCATTGTTTCGATTTTTTTTTGAGTAATGGAAGAAAAATTTTATCGTCTTGGGCAGTTGGAAAGATTTATGATGGGTATTATTTTTTCATCATGCTTTGCAAGAAGGAGAGGAAGATACTTTTTTAACGAGAGGGCGCTTAATTAAAAATCTAATTTAAAATCAAATCGGCAGTTATGAATAGCTAGAATTTCTTTCTTTCTTAAACTTTGAAATTGAGCGATATTATTTCGAGTTAATCATGGTATAATAGCAGTTTCAAATAATAACTAAGAATAAGAATAACAATAGTCATAATGGAGTCAAAATATTTTAAATTTATTATTATTATCAGCTTTTTATTAAATTTTTGGTTGTAAGTTTCAAACAATTCAAAACATTGTTATCATTCTTTAAGAAAATATCAAGAATAAAACACCTGAATACTTTTAAAATTTTTAAGTTTCAATTGTTGGATCTATAATGTCACAATCTAGTACGATCTTGCAGTTTCCAAAAACTAGTTTTTTTAAGAAAATTTAATTTTATAAATTAATTAAAAATCATGCAATTTCAAAAAAAAAAATCTTCTAAATTGATTGTTTATAATTCTGATTATCTAATTACAACAGTGTTCAAACTCCAACAATAATAAGTATGAATTAAAATTTAAATGATAATAAGTTTAAAAATGATAAAAAGTAACAATAATATTTAGCCATAATTAGATTGATAAATTGATCAGTGTACGTATGATTTGAAAATACAATAAAATTTTCAGTTAAAGTTTTCTAAACATTAATCATTAATCATAAAATCACTCAGTTACTTGTAGAAACTCAATAATAAATTATCAATATTGCAATTAAAGTTGTAAGCTAGAATCTTATATTTTTAAATTTTACTTTTTAAAACCTAAGACTTTAATTAGAACTTACTTTTTAATCTGTAAAAACCTCAGAATTAGACTCTGCGAACGTATACAAATCAGTGGGCAAACGGAGCCTGAAAATCGTTAACCAAAGTCCTCGAAATGGCGAATTAATCACGCGGTTTAATTAGCCTCGGTTAAAAACGGTCGCGCCTTGGGCGCCGAATTTATTCGTGGCTATTCCGCTTTAATATTCTGGGCCGTAAATCCCGTAAAACCAGTGCAAGTCGTTGCGTGTTTATCTGTAAGTTATTGTTAGGGAATGCTGTGCTTGCGATTTATTTGTTTATTTATTTCTTTATTTTGTTTAGAATAGTCTGAAACTCCACTTGATTCGGCGAAATTCTTGGTAAATTTTTTTCTCTCAGCTTCTTAATGAAAAATTTAAAAACTTTTATCTAGGCGTCTTTGAATATTGATGAATGATTATTCACTTAATTTAGTTTTGAAAGTTTCGTTTTTCGTGCTTTAAATGGTTCTTTTTCTTTCGTTTTCACAATTATAGTGTTATGAAAATACCGATCTGTGTTAGTGGAGCTTACTGTTTCATAGTATTCGAAAAAAATTTACACATAGAAAAAATCAAAAATACTTTTAAAAAGTTAGGTAACGATTGATTATCAGCAATTGATTTAATCATTTAATTTGGTGAGAAGTCGAATGGTTTTGATAGAAAACTTTTAAGACTTTAGTGAGTACCTAAGTGTGGAAATTTTATAATTTTGGTTAGCCGTCAGTATCAGTTTGTGATCATATCTGATCTAAAAATATGTAAAAAAGATAAAGTATATTAAATAAATCTTATATAGTTATATCAGAACTATTTTGATTGATAGTTAACTCAAAAATGGTTGATTTTTTTTTTCAACTACAACCTTTTGTAACATGAATCAATTATACTCAAAAAAATAAAGTCAATGTTATATCAATGTATGGTTGAAACAAAAGTAAAAATTTTTTCAAAGCAACATGCAGATAAGGCATTGAAATGTAGAGCGTTAATATCAGATAAAAAAGTTTATGAAACTTTCTAATTTATTGGCGGTAGCTTTTCACAGTAGATTATACAGATAAATGAATAATCACTCGATAAAAAATAATAGGACTTCGAATATAGGGTTGTAGGCTTACCTTCACACAACTTTAGAATTTATACTGGTGAAAATAAAAATAATGTAAAAAAAGATTTTTAAAACGATAAAAATATTTTATTTGTTAAGTTTAACTGTACAGTGTCTGACAAGTAAACAGACAAAGAAAACTTACACAGCCTAGTTAGAATATTAGTGAAAGTACATTACAAATATACAAAAGTGATAAAATTGCAGCAGAAAAAGAGATATCTGTGTCGCTAAATATCTGTGATAAAATTAAAAACAAAAGCCAAACGGATTTTATATTTTAAGTGAGTAAAAAACATTCATTATAAAACCTTACTTACAAATTTCTTCTTTACAAAATATTTTAAACAAATATCAAAAATGTACTAAAAAGTTGCGAGCGCTACCAGTAAAGCTAAAGACCACGTAACCACAATTGTAGATGCGCCGTTTGGCTTGGACGTTGTTGGTTCAATCTTTGGGGTTGAAGAAGGCTCCGTTGGTTTGGGCTTTTCTGGTTCAGGCGTGGAAGAAGGCTCCGTTGGTTTGGGCTTTTCTGGTTCAGGCGTGGAAGAAGGCTCCGTTGGTTTGGGCTTTTCTGGTTCAGGCGTGGAAGAAGGCTCCGTTGGTTTGGGCTTTTCTGGTTCAGGCGTGGAAGAAGGCTCCGTTGGTTTGGGCTTTTCTGGTTCAGGTGTGGAAGAAGGCTCCGTTGGTTTGGGCTTTTCTGGTTCAGGCGTGGAAGAAGGCTCCGTTGGTTTGGGCTTTTCTGGTTCAGGCGTGGAAGAAGGCTCCGTTGGTTTGGGCTTTTCTGGTTCAGGCGTGGAAGAAGGCTCCGTTGGTTTGGGCTTTTCTGGTTCAGGCGTGGAAGAAGGCTCCGTTGGTTTGGGCTTTTCTGGTTCAGGCGTGGAAGAAGGCTCCGTTGGTTTGGGCTTTTCTGGTTCAGGCGTGGAAGAAGGCTCCGTTGGTTTGGGCTTTTCTGGTTCAGGCGAGGAAGAAGGCTCCGTTGGTTTGGGCGAGGAAGACGGCTCCGTTGGTTTGGGCGAGGAAGACGGCTCCGTTGGTTTGGGCGAGGAAGAAGGCTCCGTTGGTTTGGGCGAGGAAGACGGCTCCGTTGGTTTGGGCGAGGAAGAAGGCTCCGTTGGTTTGGGCGAGGAAGAAGGCTCCGTTGGTTTGGGCGAGGAAGACGGCTCCGTTGGTTTGGGCGAGGAAGACGGCTCCGTTGGTTTGGGCGAGGAAGACGGCTCCGTTGGTTTGGGCGAGGAAGGCGGCTCCGTTGGTTTGGGCGAGGAAGAAGGCTCCGTTGGTTTGGGCGAGGAAGAAGGCTCCGTTGGTTTGGGCGAAGAAGACGGCTCCGTTGGTTTGGGCGAGGAAGAAGGCTCCGTTGGTTTGGGCGAGGAAGAAGGCTCCGTTGGTTTGGGCGAGGAAGATGGCTCCGTTGGTTTGGGCGAGGAAGAAGGCTCCGTTGGTTTGGGCGAAGAAGACGGCTTCGTTGGTTTGGGCGAGGAAGAAGGCTCCGTTGGTTTGGGCGAGGAAGAAGGCTCCGTTGGTTTGGGCGTAGAAGGTTCTTCAGAAGAATCCTCTATGGTAGTTTTATCTTTCGCGTCGACATCATATGGCATCATATCCAAATATCTTTCATTACTATGGATAGAATCATAAGCGGATTCAACTTGATATGGTAACCTTAAATCATCTAAATCAGTGTATGGATAGGCTGAGACTTCCCACACAATCAGTGCCAACAAAAACAGAACTTTTTTGAGACCCATTGTTCAGTCTCTTCTGAAACAGATGATATTGATATTTAATAAAAAAAAATAATAATAATTCTAATTTGGTAAGTAAATGTTTTCTACGATTAACAAACGCTTCTTAATTAACACAAGTAAGGTAAATGTCTGAAATGATTAGACACTTTTTTATCGAAGGATGTTCGTTTTAAACTCGATATCACAATAGCTGTTTGAAAATACATAATTTTTTCATGGGGCTCTTAAGAAATGAGTCATAAGTAGTGTCCAATAATCTAACTTAACATTTATTTATAAAAAAATTTTTTAATTCACTGAAAACTAATACAAAATTCACGCCCACGATTATTTTGGCACCCCAAAAAAATTTTTCACCAGTGTACCTGTCATAGTAGCCCATTTGGGACCAAGGAGAAACTAAAAAAGATATTAAACTTGATCATTAAAGATCATTAAAATTAAAAACTAATTTTTAGAATATCTGTAGTTCCAAAAAATAAAAACACGAATTTCTTCTTTTTTCAATTGATTGTTTAAACGTTATTTGCTTTAAAAAATTAGAAAAACTCTTTCAATTTTGATAAACTAATGTCGGCATTAAATTTTTTGATCAGACGCTTTGATCTTTTGTTATGAGCGCTCAAACATGTCAAAATTATGATTTTATACCGGTAATTTTTTTTGAATGGACGAATTTCGCCTTATTTTTGAATCAAAAAATCGAATGCCGTAATAAGTTTATCAAAATTAAAATATTTTTTTCCTATTTTATTTAATCACAACCAAATTTGAAAAAGACGTATTTTTAATTTTTTGAAAATTCAGATTTTCCAAGAATTAGTTAATTGATATCTCTTTTGGTTTCTTTTTAGTCCCAAATGGGATAAGGCACCCCTAAATTTTGCGTTTTAACTCACTAAATTTGATTCGAAATTGATCAAAATCACTTGTTCACTGTACTGGACGGTTCAAATCCTATGATTTTTGTCCATTATCACAAAAACAATACTCAACATCAACTCTGAAGCTGAAAGTTAACGAAAATACTGTGATTTTTCGTATAAACGAGGTTAACTCTGAAAGCTTAGATATAAATTTTGCTTCTTTTAACTCACCAAATCTTTCTAAATGTATAATATATTTAATAATGATTCAAGCATTTTTACGCACCAGCGAAATTATCAAGGTAAATAAAAAATAAAATAAAAAAGTTAATCAAAAAGGTGTCATCTAGGGGACAAAAAATAATCAAAATAGATTAATTAATGATAAAAATTGATATTAATATATTGTGTAAGGTGTCAAAAGTTAGATAAAAAGTTTTAAAATGTTCAAATGCACCTTTTAATCAATCAAAAAAAAAGTTCTCTTCCTATGATAACTTGAGATTTACTGAGAGCCAAACCACTTTTGAAGGGCTCTTTTAGAAGAGTTTTTCCAGCTACTATAAGGTTTCTATAGATATTTTTTTTCTATATTAAAGTTCATTGATTAACAATTTGATTATTAATTATTAGTCTAAATTTACAATATTCTTTCGGTGTCTACAGTGCCAATACAATGGACATTTACTGTCTAATAATCCTGGGTATTATTTACCTTACTCACATTTTTACAAAAAACACTTTACCAAACAAAAAGTCAAAAAAATTTGTAAGCCATTTAAAATATCAAAGCAACACAAAGTCCAAAAAAAAAAAAAAAAAAACTGAATATCAACCCATACCTTTTTTTTTCACCGATGTTAATCAAGCGGCAAGCGACTACTAAATGAGAAATATCTCAGCCGGGGCATGACAGTTTGGATTCCCGAATCGAGCTAGGACCTTATCTTTTGGCACGATCGGGCCTCGATAAAAAATAATCTAATCGAAGCCTTTGAAAACTTTTAATATAAAAAATTATCGATTGGCTGAGCCCAAATTACATTGTTCTTCTTTATTTAATTGCTCTAGCTTGGAATGATACTATTCCAAAGGTTATTGCGGGAAAAAACTCAGTTGAGCTTATCTAAATTTAATTTACAGATGAGGTACATAAAAATATAATTAGAAATATTTTTATGCAGCTTTTTTAATAATTATAAACATAATGATTTTCGATTATTTATAAACAATAAATAAAATTTTAGACATATACGATGTCTTCTTCAGATGAGTACATTTTATACTTCAGATATTGTAAGACTACTGTAACCAGGCTAAAATGTTTATAAAAAATTGTGTAAATAGAAAAAGTGTGTTTTTAATAATATTGCATTAGAATCCTTTTTAGTAATAATGTTTAGGGATGCTTTTAGTGAATAAATTATTTTTACAGTACATCATTACAGCTAATAAAGAAAATAAAATTTGTCACATTATGAGTAATCAGACTCTCGATGAATTTTCGTCCGGCTTAAGCCCCCAATTACTCGAAAAAAAAAAAAAGAATCTGCAATAATCGCGAATCAATAGCATCGAAGTCTGTACTTACCCGAGAAGCGATAAACACGAATCGAAGTGACTCATACGAGCTCCCAAAGAAATGTCAGCTCTTGTTCTAATACTATGAATAGACATTATTAATACGAGGCATTATAATCCCGGATGCTAAAATTAGATCCCCTAATAGACACGATATCTTTTGGCTGTTCGGCTAGACGATCTTCTAAATATACGTGAGATGTTTGCTTTTCGGAATCAGTGCTAAATCAACACTTAACTGGTGCTAAACTACGTTTTAGTCTAAACAGTTTTTCTAAGTGCGAAAAGTACGCTTGATATGTGAGTGGTTTTATCGATTTTTAATACTAATACTGACACTAATAAAACTAAAATTTTTTTTAATTTAGAGGTTTTTAAATAGTCAAATAACAATCAAAAAACTATTAAAAACAATGCATGAAAGTAATTGCAAATTTTTAATTTTTTAATTCTTTCAGCTTCAAAAGCTCTGAAAAAAAATTTATTTCAGTCCTAGATAATTATTCTACCCAAATAAAATAAACTAAAATTTCATCAAAATTTCATTCATTGGCCAAGTCATTATTTTTTAAAGTGCGCCGAATTGTAAAAAATTGCAGTCATTGTGAATAGTAACAAAAATATCTGTCATGGTTATTATCAATACATTTTCGATTATTTTACAAATTTTTTATTTTATGTTAAAATTTTTTTTTAGGAACGAAAAAATGTTTACACTACAAGTGTGATTTGGATTTAAAATTTTTTATATCTGACAGTTTATTTTGAAAAAAAAATTTTTTTCATTGGTAGATCAGCTGTTTTTTTGTGATGCATATCAATGGGACGTATAATTCATATGAATAATTTTAACTTCAAAAATTCTACTTTTATCTTCAGAATATTTATTTAAAATTTTTTTACATAGTTACACTCTTAACATCACATATTTTCAATACAGAAATTTTCATCTTATAAATTTTAACCTTATGACCACAATTAAGCTCTTCTGTTTACTTATAATTTCTGTAAAATAAAAAAATAAAAAAAGAATTAAATATTTGGACTGTATTCCATTCCAAGCTACATTCTCCAAAATTTGGTGAAAATTATCGATTACCGAACTACGTCATCACAATACATCGCACGCATTAGAATAACAATGGTATGACGTACCGATGTTTTCTGGAAAAAAGCCAAGTAAATATTCTGAATTTACAGGAGCTTGCAAGCTCTCTCTTACTCCTCGGCTTTCGTCGTAATTGGCTTCCCTGAAACGTCTTATCGTGGTCAAGTGGCTTTCTTTTCTCCGTGTTTCTCTCTTTCCCTTCGCTCGAGTGTTTTAACGGCTATTAGTTAAGCTTTGTTCAAAGGCGTCGACGCTAATTTGCGGACCGATTAACAGCCTTGTCGTTGGTTTTACTCAAATTTACCAACACTTTTTTCATAGATTATAGATTGCAATGCATAAATAAATGGGGAGAAGTTTTTTTTACATTATTTGATTTTATTACACGTGATTAAATTGTTTTCAATATTTTTTAATTTATTCAAAACTAATCTTTCAAGTCCTGTTAGCAGCCTAATATTTATACATTAGTAAGGTAGGTGTACCTAATATGGCCCCTCTAAGCAAGAATCGGCGTTGTGGCGAATCAAATCAATATTTTTTGACGTTTAAGTCTTACACGTTTGAGACCTTAAACGTTCGATTTTGATCAATGAGCTTGAAATGCTAGAGGATTTACCAAAATACGTTTTTTTAAGACACCAAATATTTGTGCATAGCAATATAAGCAATATAATACTACCTATTAGTCAGAAAAAAATTTCTTCTTCAATTAATAAGTTAATACAGCACGATGTTTTTTAATCTCAAAATCCATTTTACAACTTATTGATAAACACTGATCGTCGATCTTTCGGTGACTCATTTTATTGACTCTATTGGTGAAAATTTCTATTTTCAGAAAATTTTTAATTCCTTCTGGGAAACGTAATTTTACGGTGACCCAAATTTTCTATTAGATTTTCAATTACCCGCAGATAACGTCGATGCTCTTGACACGCACGCGCACACACACAATTCATCATACTCTCTCTCTTTTTTTTTTTTTTCCCAATCATAATACCATTATTCTCGGCTCCTTTCGCGTGTCTGATTCCGAGACGAGCGTTTTCTATCGTGACCTTCGGCCGTTACTTTTTCAAAGCCCGCAAGATAAATTTCGACCTTCAACCCGCGATACCTTCGAGTTTTTGTCCAAAGATAATGGTTCTTTGGAATTTTTTCGAAATTATTATCTTGAGATCGATAAGAAAATCCAAAAATTGTTAGCAAGTGAATTGGGTTTTAAAATTTTTGTACTGATATTTTGTTATTGTTTTTGTATTTTAGAAAATTTACGAAAGCTCACTTACTTTCATTAAATTACAATTATTATCAATTTTGAGCTTTCTTGATTTTCATCATTTTTAGGTATTTAATCAACTTTTTTGTTACAGATTTACAATAAAAACGTTTTAGCCTATTCGACTCCTATATTTTTTTAGTAGCACTAAACTATTTAAAAATATGAAAACCTCTAGAATCAGGCACTCATATTACAGTAAGAAAAACATTATCTGGTTTAAGCTTATTTCCATGAAATTTCAAAGTAAATTTATTTTCATGAATATCCGCCTTTACCATCTCAACACAATGGACGCAATCCCAAAAAATCACCTATTTGTCGAAAGATACACCAGAATTGATCTTTTTCGGTTACTCTATTTGTCGATTCTTTCGCTAGTATACCAATCTTATTTATATACTCTCAGTCATTTTTAATTAAAAACAGTTGTTGGCTTGGCACGTAAATTCAAAGGGAGCCAGCCAGTTCGCTGGTCTCTCATTAGCCGAGGTTTAATTTGAAACAGTACGCCGGCGCACTTACTTTCGTTTTCACTTGTAACAGAGGTTCGCTTTTTTTTTATCTCTCTGTCTCGGTGGGTGCTACACTATCATTAAGATTGTCTTTTTGACGATAAGGAGTTGTATCGATCGCTACTCTGTATAGATTCGATCTGGTAACTAATCTCTCGGGTATTGTGAAATATTACTCGATAAAATTTGTACTGCTAGCAAGTTGAAGGTTCGCACCAGATTCAATTAGTTTTTATTTTAAATAAAAAATAATGTTAAAGTATATGCATTACAGAGGCACCAGCATGGCTAAAAAAATAATTAACAATTTTAAATTAATTAATTAATTTTTAATCATTGAAGTATATTTCTCATCTGCTTGGTTAGAAATATTTTTATTTGATATTAATTTAGTTGACAATAATTATTTATTTTATGAAATATATATATTTGCGTATAACGTATGTTAAAAAAACCAATTTAAACATTTTTAATTTCGGTTTTTAATTATTTTCATTAATTATTATTGATTGGTTATCAAATTGTAGGATCAAAAAGATTATTTATTTATTGAATTTATCTTTATATAGCAAATTAATAAATAACAAATATTAGGAGAGTTAAAAATAAGTAGAAATTAATTAACTATTATCAAGAGATTAGAAACAGTCATATATTAATAAATAATTAATTAGAAAATATAAAATAATTGAAAAAAAAAATTATGGTATAAATTTAAAAATTTCATAAATAAAAGTAAATGAATAGAATGATTATTGAAACTTAAATAGTATATTATGCAACGGGTTGCAGTATCGTCGCCGGGCGGTTTCAAAGGTACCGAGTGCGAAGCGAAGCGTAGCACGAGTAACTTTAAGAAGCCCTGGTAAAAAATTCTTATACCACTAGTGCGTAGGTACTCGATTTAACGCACGCTTCGAAATTTAAAAACTCGCCCTACGCACCAGTGGTATAAAATAGTATAGGCAAAGGGTGCAGCACGTCACCAGGGCTTCTTAAAGTTACTCGTGCTACGCTTCGCTTCGCACTCGGTACCTTTAAAACCGCCCTGGGGACGATACTGCAACCCGTTGCATCATATACTATTAATTATTCAAACTAGCAATAACTTTTTTTTTCATCCATTTACATAATTTTTTTTTTCATAAGAGCTCGCTTTTTTAAATAGTTAACAGTGAAATTCAACTGAAACAAATTTTTCACATACTTTTGTGTAGTTTCAGAATGAGCATTTACCACAAACATTGCTGATTAATCATTATTAATCGTATTTCAAGTACCGGGCGTTCCACTTTTGAGCAAAACAAAATTAAGTTTCGCAGAAAATTTTTGGCGAGCTTTTTAATCAACGCGCTGCACACTCGCCGTTTAATTAAGGATCCGAGCTGGGAAACTCGCGTGGAAGTTAAATTGTCAGCTGGGCAAAATGGTCGATTTCGTTAGTTTGGAAATAAATAACGCGTAATGAATCGGATGACGACGCTTCGAAAATATCATTGATACGAAAAATATTATTTTTAATTAAATTCTATACCTTTGACGCGTTATTTCTTTATCGTTGATTTCGTCATCCTTGATTGTTGATTATATACGATTGGGTTAAAATCTGATAAAACGTATTTATTGAAGGGGAACCGTCTAGCAAATATAAGGTAGGTGTACCTAGTATGGCCCCCCTAAGCGAGAATCGACGTTGTGGCGAATCAAACCAATATTTTTTGACGTGTAAGGTCTCATTTTAAAGGTTAATTCAAGAGCTTTAAAATGAGACCTTACGCGTTCAATTTTGATCAATGAGCTTAAAATGCCAGAGGATTTACCAAAACACGTTTTTTCAAGACACTAAAAATTTGTGTACCTAATATGGCCCCCTTGAAGTTATTTATTAATTGCGATTTGTTCCTATTTTTTAAATCAATCAGGATATGAAATTTAAAAAACTTCAAAATTTTCATTATTTTAAAAATTATTTATTCAAAAATTGAGCCTTTTTTACAATGTTTTTGAAAGCTTTGCAACCAGTAGAAAAATCACAACTTTAAATTTTCATCAAAGTTTGTTTTTTGAGCGAGAATGTTTTTTTAGTTATAAAATGAAAAAAGCTTTGAAACAATTAAATTTATTTTTCTTAAATAACATTAGGATAGGATTTTCTAAAAAGTAAATATGAAACTAAGGACTCTTAATATCGGTATCTCTACTGATTCGCGGGGGGCCATATTGGGTACAGAATAAAACCCGTTAGAAAACGAGTTGAACAAAAACTAAAATCGCATTTTAAAGCTGAAACAATAACGAATCGAAGCTACTTATGAAAATTTTATTCAGGTGTGTCTAAATATTTTGGCAGACCATTTAATCACAACGTAAAATAATAACGAAGGTATACGAAACGAGTTTTAGCTGTAAGGCGTGCGCAAAAATAATTTTCAAATGTTCTAAACAACTTAAAACTTCATAATTCAGTGTTTTTGAGTTCTTCCTACCTTGTAGAGATGCCGCATATCGAGCATATTCAAAATAACAGGGGGGGCCATATTAGGTACACCTACCTTATTTATCACCAAATATTTAATTTATTAGTTTTTTGAAAAAAAACTCAAAATAAATCTTTTTTTTTTATTTTGTAATTTAGAAATTTACTGAAAAATAATTATAAGTTCTCAAGCTAAAGATTTTTCATGAAAACTAAAAAAAAAAAGTCGAAAAATAGGGCTAGCAACTATTTGAAATTCATAATATTTTATTTAGGGGTGTATTAAAATGCACGGGAAAAAAAAGAGTTTGAACGACAGGGCACTGCACGGGAAAAAAAAAAATTTGCACGGGAAAAAGAATAAATTTACACGGGAAAAAGAATAAATAATTTCTGTATTAGGGATGATATCTGTATTAAGTATAAGAGCTTATTGCTCCTACTCAAGACTCTCATGGCACTCAGCACCTTATTATTAGGTAGTTGCCCCACCCAACAAAACATCTACATAACGTCGACACCCAGACTCATAACTTCAGTTTTAGTTCAAACGACGAGAATTATGGCCGAGGAGCTAACGTTTTTTGATGATTCTTCTGAAGATTCGTCCGAAGATGAGCCGATTCAGCCGGTCAAAAAACGCTGGCGCGTAACACGTAAGTGGTGCGAACGCCAGACTTATTCATCTGCATCAGAGGCTGAAAAAGCTGTCGAAGACATGCAAATTTGGAAGAAAAGTTCTTCAAAATCAACTACAGCAGGAAAACGGGTTGAGTATCGGTGCAAAGAAGGAATATACAGAGTGTCGGAATGTCCAGCAGGACTGTACTTATTTTATCATAGTTCTAGCTCTTCTGTATCCTTATGAGAGACAGAAAACGAGCATGCAAATCATTCAGCTGACAGTAGAGGCTTGTCCTCAGATTTGAAACTGTTTATTAAACAAAAGTTTTCTGATGGAATCAAGAAGCCAAATACTATCTTAATTTAAGATAGTATTTGGCTATATCTGAGTATCTCAAATCTATTAAGTTTTTGAAGAAAAGGTAAAAGTCAATAGTAGGTATTGAAATCAATAATATTGAGACTCTAGTATTGATATTGAGGCTCAATAGTTATCTTTGATATTGTATTGATATTGACCACCAATACAATACAATCCAATACAATATCAATATTACTATTGTACTATTGTGAAACCCTAATCTTAAACCTCTGCTGTCTAAACAATATTGAAGAACCAGAGAAATCGAAACTTGTTGCGTTTCTGAAAACTCTCCGATCTAATGAAGGCACTCCTAAAATATCGGCAATTGAAATTAAAAAATGGTGCAGTGAGCTAATCCAACTCCAGAGGATGAAGACGAGCCTTACGTAGTTGATTTTTGTATTCGTGCCGAATCTTATGAACCCGAAGAGCAAGACCTGAAAATCGTGATATCAACGCGAAGATTATTGTCAATAGCGAAAAAATTTGAAAAACTGGTGCAAACAGATGCCACGTACAAACGCAAGGAAGTTGAAGTGCCAGATGAAGCGAAAAATATTCCCCTAGGGCAGAAGCGAAAACGAGGCCGCCCATCGAAAGCAAAGAAAGCTTTATTGGTATAGTTACTATTAATAACTTTTACATGTATAACTACTGTAACATGTGTAATTTTTATAATAAAATGAATTTTACTTTTCCTGTTTAAAAAAGATTTGTTTACCGTTACTTTACTTTTATTTCCCGTTTAAAAAGTATTTTTTTCCCGTTCAATAAATTTAATTCCCGCTCGATTTCTTTTTTTCCCGTTGAAATATTTTTTTTCCCGTGAATTTGTATAAAAATTTCCCGTGCATTGCCTTTTTTTTTCCCGTGCAATAAATCATACCCTTTTATTTATTACCGATTTAGAGTGTCAAAAAGTAATCGAAACGTAGATATAAACTCTATATAAATATATACTTTTAACATAATTTTGGATCGATGACCTCATAAGTTCGTGCTTTTAAAAACGTTTCTAAATTTTTTCTTGGTAAATTTTGGTTTGACATTTAGAAAACATAATCTCAAAAAAGTAGTTGCCAATCCTATTCACATCTAAACCCTGAAAAAAAATGTAACCAGTAAAATAAAGACAAGGCAACCAATCTAATTAAATTTTCTAAAGCCACAAACTGGAACAACAGCGAAAAAAAAAAAAAAACTTTCTAATTTATTAGGTCTCTTTAAATGTAAAGGCGAAACTGTAGCGAATTGTAAATTCAAATGAGACTGTCTCGCGTTATTACTCGGGGATGTAAGTTTTACACCCCACTCTAGTGAAATTAGTGGCCCAACTGATCTAATTCAAACTTACTCGATTGTTTAATTTCGGTGCGTGTAGGAGCAAACTTTTTTACCACTGCTTAATTTATTTGGCGAAGCTTTGGGTTGTAAAATTACCGGCTTTATGTCTCGCAAGCATGCAGGCCGTATCCGGCTGATCCATAAACTTTGAATTCAATTTGTTGTTGGCTTCGCTTTGATCAACATTCGCATGGTACTAATCGAATTTTAGAATACAGCTTGTAATAACAATTGCATTTATTAACAAGAGCCTTATTTTGCAAAATAAAATCTTTAAAACAAAAAATAAATCTTTCTTGTTTATTATTACAAAGAGACGGGTCATTTTATGGTTTGGATAAATATTAAGGTGGTTTTCAACCAAATGCATGACAATAGAGAATCAGCTCAAATTTTCTGGAGGTGCTTATTAGATATTAATAAACATTTTTCCAAAGTCTGATCAAAATTGTTCGTAGTTTAAAAGTTTCAGCAAGTTAGAGATTGAATTTTTTTCATTACGCGTATGGACGCTACGCTGAAAAAGTGTACTAAATTATTGATATTTGTCTTCTTACAATAGAGATCCTTTAGGAAAACCACATACATATAGTTTCACAATTGAAGAATTAATTCCTTGAAACTGCAAAAAATTGACATTTTACAAATTTTACAATTATTTTACAAAAATAATTTTCACGTGAATAACCTCCAAAACTGCGGTATTCAAAGGTGAGGTTAAAAGTTTAAAAAAATGTTTTGTTGTGATTGTCAATATTTTTTTGCTAGAAAATAATTTCAGAAGCCATAAAAAGTTAAAAATTAAATTTTAATTAAAAATTTTTACTAATTTGGTGAAGTAATTTTTTTTTAGTCTCGAACTTGACTAGCTCTGGTAGAAAACCACTTAAAAATAAGTTTCCTTTTCGCAGGACAAAAAAAGATATTAAAATTTCTAGTTAGTTCATTTCAAAATCAATATTCGAATCTACCGAATTTCTAGGATCTAATGTAAGCCTTTCTTCGCGATATTTCAAAAACACTGTACAGTTAACTGAATAATTGAAAGTATCATTATAGTAGACATGTTAAGAAAGTAACTTTAAATGTTTTCTTCTTTATCGACGCATGATAAATTGTATATTTATACAATATTGAACTTTTGTAAACATCTTAGGGTAAAAAAAGATTTCTCTTCAGACACTGTAATAAATCTTTTCTTACATAAAGCAATTACCATTTATAAATTTATAACACGATGAACCTAACCTTAAAAGGGCATTGATGATGCAAATTGTATATTGATACAAAATAGACTTTTTTTAACTTCTTAGCGTGAAAAAAATTTTTCTTCAGACACTAATTACCTATGACTGTAATTTATAAAATTATAACATTTTGAACCTGACCTAAAAAAAGGGCATTGATTAAACGGTGAGAATCCACCTTTCCAAAGTCACCCGGCTGTTCACAAAAATGAACCTCAAAATTTCCGTGTTCCTGCAATATAAAGGTCCCGATATCACGCGATCGCCGCCGTTAAACTTCGTTCGGGAGAGTGAGAGTTCGTACCTCAATTAACCCGAGCAACTGCAGTATAACAGAAACGACGGCGCGTTTGTAACGTTGTTTTGGCAGGCTTCCATAACTCATACCCCTACAACTACACCAGTCAAAAGAGCGATACTTGATTGAGTTAGCTCCAGTGTGTTGTTTTCCCAGAGCTTTTTAGTTGTTTTGAGAAGTGTAGGTAACCTCATTACTCGATAGCCCATTCTTAATTAAATTTTCAATACTGGGGATTTTCGGCAGTAAATGGATCTGGGTATAATTACTGAATGTGATTAGTCTATTGATGGATGGTAATTACATTGTCTTTCAAAGTTCGGTTGACCTAACCTCAAAACTTCGGTCACGTGTCATTGTCGAAGAGTCGGTTATAACCTAATAATCTAACCAAAGCTTTAGATTACCAATCGATTTTTCTAGTACGTCTGACCACTCTAACCTCAAAATCAGATTAATGTTTTTAGTTACTAGAACTATAAAATAGTAAATAGTATATAACACTAGAGTATAAGTTAATTACTTGAAATCAACGCAAAGTTTTCAACATATATGAAATTTGAAAATATGAGTTAAAATAAAGTTAAATAGTGAAAAAAAGTCGGACATGATTTATATTTCATGTAAGATTTCTCAAGCTTTCAAATAGAATTTAAAAAAAAAATCAGTCTCGTAAAAGAAGACTCAACGTAATCTTCTTGTTCTTGGGACTATAACTTAGACCGAACGTAATCCAGGCCTGTGCGAATAATACCCGATAATGCATGTGCAGCCGCCGTCTTGGTGTAATTCCTGCAGCCGACACGAGCCCGATACCTTCGAAACCGACCGAGTTATAAATCAGAGCCACCAGGCCTCGTGTTTCCGATATTGCGTAGGACGTTCTGGAATAAAACTTCTTCTTTTTTCTTCTTCTTTTGCGATGCGTTTGACAGTATCGGGGGGGGGGGGGGGGATGTTAGCTTGTACCGCGAAGTAAAAAGTTTACTTTGAATTGATTACTCGTACCAGGCTGGCAAAAATAACAGTTTGTTTCACTCTTACAGTTCTTTGTTCTGACTGAACCTTGGCTTTTTATATTTGTTGTAATTTTTATAAGTTGCGCAAGCGCACTGATATTTTAATATTTAATTTATTCATCAATTACAAAAAAAATTATCACTCTATATAGGCAATAAATCTTAAAAATTTGACGATTCATTCGTAGCTGTGCTCAATTTAAAAAATGATTATTGTTTATTAGTGGTTTGAACTATTGATTCTTATTTTCTATACAATGTTAATCTTTCACTATTGTACTTTACTTGTAATAAACATTATATTGTTCAGTTAAAACATCAAAATTTTTAGTATTAGAATTCAAACCAATCAGAACTCATTTTAAATCGATGAAATTCGATCTTGTTTCATCCTATATATAAGGACTATGTCATGGAATTTTTGATGCTATTTTCTTTAGTAACTTGCTTTCAAATTAGCAATTGAATAGATTGAAAATTTTTTAAAATTTAATTCTAATTTTTAAGTTTACTATTACTCATATCCTGTAAAAACTACTCATAATTTACACTTTGAGTCATGAAACTATGATACTAAAATTTTATTTTTATTCTAGAAGTTCCATTACATGGGGTAACAAAATTTATTATTCAACCCTAAAATGAGATCAGTTCCAAAGTTAACTTACTAACCCTATCTTGTATAAAATTTAACTAACTTCATAATTAAGAAGATAATATTTAAAAAGAGTCTTAGAGTAGCAAACTATTTTTTCAACCCTATGATGAGATAAATTTTTCAAAACCATCACGCTTGCCCAAACCACAGGTAAAAAAACTTTTTAAAATGAAATGGTCCTGCGAAACGAGTGAAGTTAAATGACGTTGCAACCAACTTTTGTTGTCGCCACAAAAAACCCCGGTACACAACCCATATCTGCGCTTTTTTTTCTTCTTCGTTTTTATTGGTCCGCGTTTTACAGCACTTGAGTGGTCATCCGGCTGATTCGGTTTGGATTTTTTTTTATTTATCCGACGGCTAATTAACTTTTTCATTCGGGCATTTGTCCACCCGAGTAAAAGAGAAACGAAGTTGACGATTCCAAGGGTAAATCGACGGTAATTTCGTTACTCTTTTTTACGCTTTCACAAAGTGGTTGTAAAAAGGTACCGAAGGTTTTTATTTACCGCGAGTTGTTATTAGATACAATTCGTCAAACGAATAACTTTTTTCTGGGCTGGGAGTGCTTGGGTATTTTTCGACAGCATCGATATTCGATAAAATGGTTTTACGAGGTAACAGGTAAGCACGTTTTCGAAAAGTTTCCGAACCCGGCTTTTATTATACATGCGCGCATAGGAAAAAAACAATAATTGTAACCTCAAAAGGCACTTTTCGAATATTTTAAAAACTTGTCCACCAATCAGCTCACAAATAAAATCTTACATTGAAAATCTCACCAAAATGGCGATAGCTCTCTTTTATAAAGGGATTCGACGTTCGACTGCTGCTTTTTAATACGAAAAAAAAAAATTGCAATATTTTATGCTTTAAACCGAGCGCTACGGTAGAAAGTGGAAATATAATAATAGTCAAAACTTCAATCAAAAGTTTATTCTCAACGTATGAGATGAAATAAAATCGAAAATTTTTTATTTTCTTACGTTTGATAGTTCTGTCGATAGAAAATTGAATAAAGTTTCGAAAGAATTAAGATAGCGTCGATTTTTTCAAACGAAATGACCGAAACCATTAAATTAAAAAATTATTTTGAGTCTGTCGTTTTTGGTCTTTTATCGAGTGTCTAAACTTCAAGTACCTTTCAATAATAATTAAACTCTGTATAAAAAAACCTTTTAGCAGAATGTCATTTTGTTGTTATTACTTTAGTAATTTTTCAATATGTATAAAACTTTGTAGTACTTAAATTTAAAATTTAGGGATTAAGTGCAACTAATTAAGTTAATGGCATTCATTATAATATAGTAGAAAATATTTATGAGCTTATATTTAAATCTCGAGTCCAACCTCAAAAGTACACTGGAAATAAAAACTTTGTTTCTGTATCAAAAATTATATTGTGTACTTAACTTATTAGTATTAGTTATTTAAAAAAAACTGTAATTATTTATTGTAACAAAAAAGTAATGAAAAAAAATATTTTCATTACTGCGTTAGTATATTTTTGAAAAATTAATTAAGTCTTGGACAAATTAGAATTCAACTCTGCGTACTTTATAAAAAAAATGTTTGTTTACAACTTTTTATTTTAAACATACAATCGAAATTTGTTTAATATTCATTATCCGCTTGTAAATCTGCGGCATAGTATTTATAAATAACTTTTCAAATTAAACATTACGCATGAAAACCAGTTATTTACCCCGCTCCTCAAAACACATTAAAACAACGTCGAAATATTTTTCATTAAAACACACTTCGCATTTACCTCCGAATAAAAAATAAAAAAAAATTTCTCCCCTTTATTTCGTCGAATTCACCGAGCGAATTCAGTCGAGCGCGACGTTCATTGTTTTTAAAAATTTCAGCGACCGTCCGCTGTCTCGCTAATTAAAGAAACTTCGGTCCATCGAAACGCGATTAGCATTAAATAAAAACTCCCTCCTAATGGACATGGAAATCCAAAGCTCGAGCTTTGGAATAAAATTAAACGCCTCCGCTTTGCATCGCGTTTCAAAGACAACAAGAATGCACCGTGATTACGAAGTACAAAGGATAATTCGCCCTTTGTACCGAGCACGAGCGGCTCTCATTAGCGACGCTGAATTTTTGAGTTTTTTTTTTTTTTTTTTTCATGAAACCCGGAAATTTTCGAGAAATTAATGTTCTTAATTTGATTTGAGACACGGAAGCCCTGAATTATATAGAGAGTTGTTGTTTAAAGTTGACCTACATTTATAATTAACGAAGCGAAACGATATGAATATTTGAAGATGATGAACACTTAAATAGCTGAAATGTAAGTGCAGTTAGTTTAAAGTCCAGTCATGCATGGAGGACTTCCAATTTAAAAACTGAAATATATTTACTGTTTCAATAAAGCTAAATGAGAATTTTAAGGTTACTTCCTTTGATAATCAATTGTTTAAGAATTGGACAGATTTCTTCTCAAGACTGATTTAATATTTTGTCTCAAGATTTACTGCGAACTCTCAGCCCATATTAAATAATCACGTTCATTTCTAACAACTCATCATCTAATGTACCAATTATTACAGAATACCCCAACATGGTTTTCCACTTTGATGAAAGTGACGTTCAAAAGTTTAATATTACTTTGCTAGTCAGCCAGTATGTTGCACAAAAGTCGTTGATAATATTTTATACCGATGGTCTTAGAATTATCGAACTATTTTTAGACTACTTGGTGCAATCAATACTGATATGTATTAGGCCAAAGTGTCTAATTGTATTTTTTCATCCTAAATCCATTTCTTCAACTGGAATCAATCGTATTCTCCACTTGGCTTGGAGTAAGAAATTCTTGGACTTTACAATCCTAGTCTCAAGTCCTAAAAACGCCACAATTCACACTTTAAATCCATTTTACAACTGTACCAGAAATGAAAGACTTATAAACCAGCACCAGTTATTCCCAAGAAAACTAAAAAACGTCAACGCATACCCTATAAACCTGCCAAATTTGACCAGGATAGCATTTAAGTTTAACGAGAACGGAGCAGCAAAAGTGTATTACAACAGTTACCTGTACACACAGGACATATTCAAAGTCATGAACTTCAACATAACCAAGAAAAATCTGACGATTCCTCACGTGCGCATTAACTCTGAAAACCTGAAGAAATCCAACATCCACATGAACACAAGGCAGAACTCGCTATTTCTGTACACCACTGTTTCTGGTCAGACTGTCGCTTCTTCCTCGGATCTGGTGCCACTTATCGCTTTGGTACCTGTCATTCCAGTTTACCAGATCCACTTGTCCTTCCAGGTGACAGTGAACTGCGGCATAATCTTCGTTATCATCGGTGCCTTCGTTTGGGTATTGAGACACGTGGGTTTATCCATTGAAGAAATCGAGACATTCAATGTGATTAGACTGAACCTAGGACAGTCGATAGAGAGACCACCTCAGGAAAACGTATCGAGGATAATCTTCCTGACAATCGTGATTATCCACGTGTTCATTATGAGCAGCCTGATGCTTGACATAGTGGAGGACCAGTTCGGTCAGATGGAAGTGCCCTTTGAGACTTTCGAGGATCTGGACAGGTCCAAGTTGACGATATATTCCATATATGCTCATTTGAAGAAACTGTCCTCCAAGGTCGATATGCAAGATGTTAGCTTGAGGAATATTTTTGATAAAATAAACTACATCAATGACAGTACTGTCTGCGTTGAGAATTTTAAAGACGTGCAGGAACATTGCGTGTCTGATGTTGAAGGATCAGGCCAAGTTTTTTGTTAGGAAACATAGAAATCCCGATGGTTCGAGCATCATGAAGGTAGCCCAACCGCCTATATTCATAGGTTACTTTTTGTACTACTTCGAGTCTGCTTCGCCCTACATGGAGAGATTCGTTGAGATCAAGCTCAAGTACTACGAGTCAGGTATCATTTACATGATCACTATGATGGACAAAGATTTACTAGTGGTTAATTATATGGATGAAGAAGTGACGAACAACCAGATCAACGTGCACCAACTCGTTCTTGTTATATCCTTTGGATGTATTTTTGCTGTGATTGCTTTCGTTGCGGAAGTTTGTTTACATAAGGCTTTTTAATATTAGTGATACGAGTAGATTTCCATTAGGGAAATGTTTTTCGAAACTAACAAATTGTACGTAATCAAGAGCGTATTATATCAGATACTGTGTAGACAAAATGTAAAACAAATGTAAGACAAAGTGTAAACTGTTGTAGAAAAAATTGATTAAAAGTATGAGAGATTCTTGTCTTAAAAAAAGAGTGTTTGGTATTCATTAGCTCTGATTGACGCTCGAATAATAAAATGTGGCATTATCGGTTCCATCTAATTTATTTTAAAAATAATAAGAATTATTTATTGATTTGGGAAACATTTTCTGGAATCAACACGTTACGCACAAAGAAGTTTTAAACCTCAGCTTATTATTATCATGTTGTGTATTGCAATATTATTGCTATAGATTGTGAGAGATTCTTAACTTAAAAAAAAAAACAGAGTTTTGCTTTCATTACTGCTGACACAAGTCTGACCATTGGAAAAAAACTATTTCAAAGCGGTGGTTAAATGAGAACGTCAAATATTAACATTTGTAGATCTGTCATATTGTTTTTACCTCTCATTAATTTTTATTTTAAACTCTTCAATGTTTTCTCCAAATAAACATTCAAATGTTTTCTTTTTTCAAATAAAAATTTATAGGAAGTGTAAATAAAGGAAAGAAAGGTTTAATTTTTATTAATAAAAAGAATGATTATTTTATTTTAATTCACACTTATCTTTAACTTATGTGTCTATGGATCTACCTCCTGCTTTTTTGTAATTTATAAAATGAATATATACGAGAAATTATCACTGAAACCATCTGCCAGTCTTAATAATTTATTAATTTATTAATAATTTGAAATTCTATTTTATAATGAAAGCACTAATAAAGTCAGCAGGTATCAAATTTTATTAAAATATCAATCACACATTTACTCAACGAGTCTTCACAAAAAATTAACTTGAATTCTTCTCAATAAAAATTTATGAAAAAAAACCTTTTTTTAAAATACAAAGATCCTTTTCTACCAACTTCCAATACCCATCACAGTGTTCATTAAAAAGAATGACTCATCTATTGGCGAAGAAAATCTTGCATTGCAAAAATAACAATCATCTTTGATGGTAGCATATCCGTACGAGGGGTTACTCGGACCTGGAGCATCCCAAAAGCCCGAATCTTGCTTGTACAACTTTTTCTTGTCAGACATCTCGTAGAAATCATCTGAATTGCTGTCATCGTCTTTAGGGAAACACTTTCTGAAAATACTATCGAAACAGTTTTTTATTTTTCCGCTCGGACCACGGGGCATTTCGGTGGTGGCAGTTGTGGTGGAGGTGCTGACAGTGGTACTTCTTGCACCGTCCAGACTCATATATGACCCGATACTGACGTTGTAGCTCCTCAACGGATGTCTGATCCTCAAGGCCATAAGGTCTTCCTCGCACACCATGGCACTAGCATTGAGCCGTTGCACTATTGGATTTTCGGGGTCGCCCATCCTGACCTCAAGGTTTCTTCTCTCCAGGAGGTAGTCTCGGTACGCCTCGTCGTCGTAGAGAATCGCCTGGAATCTGCTGGGCATGACCTCGAAAGGCAGAGGCCCATAGTGAACGTCCTCGTCGTCAGTCCTTATACCGCTGGCTTCCAATTCTTCAATAAAGAAATTCACTCGGTAAAACTGGTCCCTGTGTGACTCGAAGTAGTAGTCTGACCCGGTCATGGAGTGTTCCTGGTAGTAGGAATAGATGTCGAACTCCTCGTCACCTGGACGATCTGCCACGTGGATGTTCAGAATTCTCTCCCGGTTCTCTCTAGACGTTGCGGGATCTCTGTAGATCAAAGGTCCAGATCTCCTGAAAGTCCCAATGCGGTAGTACGTGTGGGGGAACCCGAAGGGCATGACGAAGCAGTGGGGGATGTACGGTGGATTTTCGTTCCCAGAATAGAACCTCTGGGCCCTCAGACTCCAAAACCTCCTGAAGTAGCTCCTCAAGTGGTCACCGAACTGCTGCAGGGCACGCTCGAAGGCCGATCTTGAGTTCTCCGAGTACCTTCTCAGGGTGGCCCTTCCGACCTGAGTCTGAACGATCTCGTGCAAGGGCACCGGCCAGTTCACCAGTAAAAAGTTCAGTGCGTTCGCCAGCTCGTAGGACTCATTGTTGAAGTTCGGAAGCAGAAGGACGTTGTTGCTTATCCTGGGGTCCTTGAAGGGCTCAGAGCAGTACAGTAGGGCCATTCGCGCAGCCTTGTCGATTTTCTTCCAGAAGTCCACGTCGTCCTTGAATCTGGAAAATCTCGAGTCCATTCTGATCTCGTACGTAAATAAGGGAACTTGGATCTTCACCTTTTCCTCCATAGTTTCTTGGCCAGAAAATTTTTCCGCTATCCAGTAAGCTACGGTTTTTCGGAGTCTGGTGTGCTTGTCCAAAAAACTTTTGCTGTATCCGGGAAGTTGTTTCTCGATGCACTCGGGGAGTCCGTCTGAATTTTCCCATACGGTGAATCGACGGTTCGTCTGGCCGGATACAGCGACGAAGAGAATTGAGGTTAGGATTAGCCATTGCATCGTTCTGTTGAAAAGGCAGTCGTTGTCCCTTTATTGAAAATAAATTAGTACTGTGCTGGAGGTGAAAGTAGTATATTACACGAGTCAGGGATAAAATGCTGGCTGTAACTGTTTCCACAAGCTTATCTAAATTTTAGAAAAATTGATATCAATGTACGCAAGTATATAAATCTTAGCAAACAATTTTTTTTCTTCTTTCAAGTCTCAAAACGAAACTAAAAAAGTTATTTCAAAAATGATATCGCTTAGCAAACATGAAATACGCGTAGTTGCATGTCTAAAATTGAGTGAAATAATTTATACAAATTACTTGATAGTGTTTGAAATTTTCCACGGTGTAAGCTTTAATATTCACTCACTGGTAAATTGCTGTCTGTAAGCCGTTAAATTGAATTCATTTCATTTCGAAATTAGAATATTTTAGCAATAAAAAGAAGTAATTAATGATATTTACTCGAAATTGAAACATCTTGCAAGGCGTATAAAAAAAGTTTAATGACAAACATTGACCATCTTGCAAATAAGTACTTATCAGTTACTAAATAATCACTAAATGTGCTACGTAAAATAAATAAATTAGTATTGTATCGGCTTGTATTGATTGCATCTATCTAGTTTACGTTTTTATAATACTTCTATTTCGATATATACAAGTAGATTACACAAAAAAAGAGTTGATTTATTGTTTGAAACAGGTATTGGTAAAAATACAAAAATTCAAGTCTACTTATTTGGCATCTCAATTTATTCGGTCTTTCTATTTATGATGTTAATAGATATATCACGTACACTTTTCATAAAATATATCATTCATTAAAAAATCAAGCGATACATCGTAGCATTTCTTTTAGAAACATTTTGTCCTCTATAAAGCACGTTTCAATGTAGCGTCAAATGAAGCGTCCCTAAATTACATTCAGAAATTCTCAGGGCTGCGTTCGATACCGCACCGGGATATAAAGCCGCAGGACGTACCGAGTGTCACGCGACTAATTAGCAAACCCAGCAAGGGCCGAAACTCGACGGATTTACAGCTCTCGGTCGACTCGGCTTGCGTGACACCTTCGTGAATTTCACGGTTTTTATCGGCTGTTTATTTTTTAACTTCTAAGCGTCTAAACTGCGATTACGGGTTATCTTGATTAGCCTTATCTCTTAATGATTCGTTAAATTTCGGACTTTGACATTGACTGGGATTTTTTTTATTATTTGGATTGAATTTGTTCGGATGCATAGTGAAATAGATAATTAAGCGTATGCAATAATTTTCATGGTAACTGATATAAGTCAGATAACTTAAGATAAAATGTTTAACAATAAAATATGTTAAAAAAAAAGGATGCAGAAAAAATCCTTTTTCTGCAGCCTTTCAAATTGAAAGACAGTTAGAGGTACTTATAAAGTAACAAATTGATTACTTGTGCTCTCCGCATCCAAGTTACAACCTTTATTGAATAGAATTAGGAAAAGCAATTTACGAATTTAATTTGAATAAAATATATAAAACTGT
Organism: Encarsia formosa; assembly: GCA_038277355.1. Taxonomy (NCBI): domain Eukaryota; kingdom Metazoa; phylum Arthropoda; class Insecta; order Hymenoptera; family Aphelinidae; genus Encarsia; species Encarsia formosa. The sequence goes on along the minus strand of CM076184.1, from coordinate 7,129,362 downwards.
ATATAATTTGTACATGAAATATTCATTCGTATCTTAACGTTTCTGAATATAAAGTTAGAATAGTTCTTAAGTACAACTTTGCTTTTACTCAAAATATTTCAGTCAATATTTAGGAGAATTCGTCTTAATATTTGTTATAGCAATATTTATTATATATGTATATACAACAATTTTATTATATTATAAAAATATTTATTATCTGCCCTTTTGTACGATATTTCCACAAATAAAATCCTTAATTTCGAAATTACTTAATAAACAATGGATATATTATTAATGAGTATCACGTTTTTAGATATTAATTGATAAACTAATAATAAATTCAATGTGCATGAAATGAATTTTTTATGAACTCAGCAAACTTGATTGTAAATTTAATCAATTTTATGAATGATTGAGAACTATTTATCGACAAAGTTTTTTTTATTATTTATTTAAACTAACAAGTATTTAATATATCGAAGGTGCCTTATCATAGATTTTTTTAACTAAATTTTTCAAAACTGCCATATTTATGTAAACAACTAACTCTTATTTACTTTTTTTGTTTCAGGTAAGTTACCGTTGAGAAATGAAAAAAAAAATATATCAACTGTATATACACGTACGTAAAGTCCTCGAATCTTTTTCATCTCGAACAATAGAAACAATATTTTTATTTTTTTCAATTCCCTTGATTCACCTGAATAATCAAATCTCCCCCGATAACATCTCTTCGAGTTAAAAATAAACAATCCCGGGTAAAAAAAAACACTTTGACGCTCGAAGGTAAAAAAGATTTTACAAAAATCGTTTGCACAAAATCGATAAAAATTAAATCGTTCTGCAAAAATTTACCATCCAACATGAATACTATCAAAGGCTCATTAAATAAGTTTTGTAAGAATTTTACGCATTAGTCGCGCTTCGAGCTGTAAATAAAACTTCGAATAAAAAAAGAATCGTAAAAATTTTGCTCACTGCGCAATTCGATAAAAACATTTTTCTTTTCTTCTTCAACTATAAAACTGTGTTTCGGACTTGCTCGCAGCTCCAATATGTCGACCCGGAACTTACTTGTCAAAGTTTATAGTATCGAAAGCTCGTTACCCTGGATGAAAAATATCATCCTGCGTCATACACCTTACGAGAAAAGAATATAAATATTAAACTTGGTTTGATGATAACGATATTTTTCAAAAAATTAGGGTAAACAAATTCATTGAAAAAATAATGCTCTTGAAAAACGAGATAAAAAATTATTGAAGCTATAGTAGATTTATTTGTAACGTATCTTATTTGGCATGCAATGAATGAGATAAAAAGTTTTGATTGTAGTCGATATTTGAAATGACTTTATTAAACTGTAATGAATAAAATCTACGAATAATTTTTACAGTAAAAAAACGTAGGATTTCAAGATTTAATCAACAAAAAAATTATTTAATGGTTTAATTCAACTCTTGATTTGTGACGTAAGCTTATCAAAGTCACGTTACTATAAAGATTACGTCACACGTGAAGCATTTTGGCGGGAATTTAAAACCAAACTTTGGAAAATATCTCTCTATCATCTCAACTCTTAAAATTTTAAATTTTTTTGAATGGTTTAATTCAAATTCCTGCAAAAATGCTTTATTTGTGACGCAAGCTTATCAAAGTCACGTGACTTTTGGGCGGTAATTCAAAATAAAAAATAAAATTTTCTAAAATTATACTGAATTTCACTCCCTTAAAAAAAAAGCTTCTGTAAACAAAGAAAAATAATTCAAAGCTTCAGTATCTCACTGTTGATTAACGACTGTGAAAAAAACTGCCAAACAATCAATTTCTACCTCGAAGACTTTTAATTCAATGAGGGAACGAGACTGAAAAGAAAAAGCGCTATCAGCGCTTCGTGCCTCTTGAGCGATCATAAAAGATTAAAAACGAGTAATCAATAAAGAATCGAGCGGGCTATTAAAAGAGGAAGAAATTCTTCTTCTCCCAGAGGAAGACGCCAACAGTCTTTTTCTTCCCCGTAATCACACTTTTTCACTTTGAATTAAATGCTTTTTAAACGATGTCTTGCGGGTGAATTGAATTTTCGAGATGCGTTTTTATTAAAATTAACGAGGTTTCGGGGCTCCGGAAAATTATGATTACGTGGAGTTCGCTACATCATTAGCGAACATCCGATTACTGGTCAAAATAGCAATAAACCCTTTATAAGATCACATACTGGGTCATTAAAATCAAATTAGTTTTAGGTAAATTGATTTTATTTGAAATACCGGTCCAACTTCATAGTAATTAATTACTAAAAACATTATTCATCACTTAACATAAAAGTGTTTCAGAACTCAAAATCTCATCTTAAGTACACTCTAATCCGTTTTTTTTTATGTTACGCTAGTTAAGTTATTCAGTATTAATATGATCTTTCAACTCGACACTGTGATTATCTAGTCAGTTAGTCACTATTGTATTAAACTTTAACTATAACGAAGTCCTGAAAAATAAGTTCAACTATTGTGAGTAATAAAAAAATTTTTTTGTTAAAATGTAACTATATTTAGTATTAATTTTATAATTTTGTATATTTTAAATAAAGCAAAACAAGCTAACGAAATGTCGAGATTAACTCAACAAAAATTGTGATTTTTATTGTTTTTTTTAAAAAAAACATACTATTAGCCTTCTACTGATCCCCTTTCTACTAATAAATTCCATGTTTCAAAACTAGAGCGTCATTTCATTTATCTAAATTTTATCGCATCTTCACTTTTTGAAGCACCGAGTCCGAAAGACAGAATTTTTCTCTCCCTTCACACTGAAAATGATTTTATTTTTTTTCACCGTTGCGAAAAAGGCTGAAAACACCGGTATCTAAATCCCGCATCTTCGGGGAATTCGGCTCCGGCAGCGCTGCAAAGCGGATTAAAAATTCAATTCTCTCAAAGCGGAACCCGGGCAGTTTTATATCCGAGAGCGATGAGAATAAATGAAGGGTAAAAAAGAAAAAAAAAGGGGGGGGAGTATCTAAAAGGGCAGCAAGCACCGTCAGCCTCGTTAACCTGCTTATGATGAGAGAGAGAGAGAGCTTTTAGTCCCGACGAATTTACGATACTCGTAACCTCGACGTTCGGGTTATTCTAAAATTGATTGTAGTTGACGCGAAAGTGTAACCAATTAAATAATCAGGTTCGAGTGTAACACTGGTGGTTCTTTTTTTTAAGTGTGAGTCAGAATTTTGAAGCGTGCTAACTGAGGCTGGATTCTTTTTTTGAATTTTGATTCAGTCTAAATTTTTTGAAAACTTTTAGAATTTGTGAATTTTAATATCATAGCCAAGTCAACGTCCAGAAATTTGATTCAGAAAATATATTTTTTTGTGAATTGAAACTGGTACTATTTGATTAAATATAATGTTTCGAAGATACGCTTGTATTTTTACAACATTTAAATAAAATAGAATCTGCAGGTTATCAAAAAAAAAAAAAAATTTCGCACTAACTCAAAATTCAAAGAAAGAAGAATTTAGCTGAGATAATACTTTTATAACCGGTATCTGAGAAAAAATGTTTTTAAACGAATTTTGAGTCTATTATCCAAAAATTAATCTCTGAGGGAACAGAATGTTTTTATAAAAGCTGGAAAATCATTTTTATTTCAAATATCTCGGCAAATATGATAGTGTCATTCGTTCCATAGAGCCAAAATTCTTGAAATTCTCGAAATCAACAATTTGATTTTGAACTTTTGTTTACATAGAATGTAAACATTAATCTCAAAAATATTTTTGCAATTTTTTTTAACAAGTTGGAAATATATTTCATAAAAATTTTCAAAATTTCATTTCATATCGTTTTTGTTCAATTGGTTCCCTAACACAATATTATTTACGATATTATTTAAACATTTAATGCATCTGTTACTGTTTCAATTTGTTTATAAAATATTAATTTTGCAATCAAAACATTGAATACATTAGTGACTTCTCCGATCTTTTTATATATGAATCAATTAAAAACTTATTAAAAGCCTTACTCATTCACAAACTATTATGTATATTATTAAATCATCATTCTACTAAATATCTTACAAATACAATTCTCAAATAAAAATTTCAAATCAGTAGGGTAAAAAACCCGTTGCAAGTATTTATTCATAAACAATAAATCGAGTTACGGGACAAGCCAGTCACGGTTATCCATCCCCCGGAAAACAAGATTTTGCGAGCTTCTGGAAGCAAGGGTGTAAGCTATTAAATTTTCAGTGGCGTCGCCTCGTTTTGTGGTTGGTACCGGTACGCCCGTAATTCGCGGTATTACAAGCCGACCAGGATTAACCATCGGATTCGTCATGGATTAGGGTGTTTAGACACTTAGGATCAGCTTTATTCCTTTACAAGTTTTAATTTTTTATCATCGTAAACAAAGACTTTTTATATTGATTGAAAATTACTAAAACAGTGTTTTATGATTACTTACAAGACATTATATGCTGAAACTGCCATAATGAGTTAAATGATAAAATTTGTGAATTAATTTATCTTGTAAACTGTTTGACTGTCATTACATGAAATATGTTCTTGGTTTCTCGAGATTTTGAAAAATCAGATTGCTCGTAATAAACAAAAAAATATAAAATCCTTCTATATCGGGATCCAAAAATTTCCAATCATCATTTCTCATCCATTGTTACTTTCCCGAAATTCAGACAATATTTCCAAGATAATACCAGCGGCTTACTTTCCTGACAATGCGGAATACACACGCATACGAATGATTGAAAAAAAAATAATAATAAAGAAAATCGATACCCGGAGAACCGGAAATCCGGCCTTTTTTTCTTCATATTTTTCTCCTCCTGGCCTAATGACATAAGCATGGAATTTATAAAGTTTGTACTTTGAAACAAATATTTGCTCGATAAATATCAAAGGAAAAGTTTTTTGTTTTACAGTCCTTACTTTACATCTGTAAACCCGAGTGGAATATTCGGAAACAATTTCAATAACCGCTCGCTCGGGGTTTTGGATTTTCCAAAATCTTTCCATGTAGGTCAAAAACGTTTCTAAATTTTCGAAATATGCTTGTAATAACACTAAAATGAGGATGAATCTTGAAACATTGTGTAAGGTTACAAGTGTGAGGGGGGTGACGGGTCGTACGTCATATCTGCTGGGAAAATTCGCTCGGGTTGTACCGGGCAAAGCTCGTTAAAGCCCCGGACCGAGCCCCTCGGGGCCTGCGACGACGCCGCGCTCTACTCGCTCTCGATTAAAGATTTCTTGTAAGGCATTATTACGTTCCCGTTCCCGACGTGAAAATTGAAGAAAAATATTTAAAAAATTTTGGCACTGGATATGGTGGGTAAATTCACATTTTTTTTTTCATTTAGGAAGGTACAATGATGAAGGATTTTCAACTATGACGTAGTTAAGAAATTCACGAACACTGGAGCCAAAACAAACTGTATATAGAAGTGCACCCAATGAATGCAGGAGCTTAGCTTACATACAGAGTATATCTATGTACAGTTTGTTTTGGCTCCAGTGTTCGTCAACGTCATAGTTGAAAATACATTATCACCACAACTCAAAATCAATTTTTCTTTAATTCTTGCGAAAATTTTTGTTTTTTTTGAATTTAAAAAATTTTTGAAACTAGCTCTAGGATTAGAATTTAATTTTTTAAGATTAATAGCTATTTCTCATACGTTTCAACTCACAGTTCAAAATTTTAGGACTTTGATAATTATTTGCGCTGAGTGGTACTGATAAATTAGTTTTTTTAGCGCAAGAATATTTACAAATTTAGTATAGTAGGCATCATAACATTGTCAATTTTGCCAAAAAACATAAAATTTTCTTAATGAAGTAAATTTTATTTTTTCAGGTGGCCTAACAATATTGAAACTTTTAGTAAAATACTTGAAAAAGTTTAGTTTTTATTCAATTTTCGTTCTTCTGAGTTAGTCAAAAGCCGTGAAAAAGTGTTTGAGACGTGGTCGAACGTGCTCGCACTGTATTAAACTTTAAACTTGTACTCTTTAAGTTTAAGAACCCACTGTCTTTAGTGACCGTATTGACTTTAAAGTTGTTTCAAAGTAAGGGAGACTTCTTCGAAGATATAAGCTTATAAACCAAAATCTGATGCTCGGAAACTTTTTTATGTTACAAGAATTTTGCTACCATCGAGTGCAGTAAAACTTAACTCTCAGTCGTTATATTCGAAAAAATTGTTGGAATAAATTAAAATCAATAAAAAATTTATTATTTTATTTCTAACAAGTAAGAAACAGTTTTTTTCTTGTTTATTACAATAAGGATGTTCCCTACCAAATAGATCCAGCCCACAGATTTTGTCCAAATTAAATGAACACATAGTTTTTAGTATAAAAATAGCTCACCTAAAATTTCAAAGCCTTGAGGAGCTTGTGAAAAAAGTTATAAACATTTCAAATTTCACAAATTTGCATGGGTTCTAATGGGAAATTTACTAAAACAGCAAATACTTAATTTCCAGCCCACAGATTTTAATGTAACTACACACAAAAATCGGAAAAAATCAGACTTTGATTATACTTGTTTCAAAATATTCATTAGGAGCCTGTAGCAATAATTATAAGCAATTGATTTTATATTCTTGTAAATATGACTTCTCATTGGCTCATACAGAGGTTAGAAAGTAGCTGAGCCAATGAGCAGACGACTACTGTAGTCAAATACACATTTGACTTACGTAGATGGTAGGGAACCTCCTTAAAAGCTCTGCAAGCTCAAAATTTTGTGTTGAATTTACGAAACTAAAAAATATTTTCATCTCATTAGATTAATCGCAGATAATATTCTGGCTGCAAGCTCATCTCAAAAGATGATTGAGTTCTACGTTTTTTCATTACTTTTACGTGCAAAAAATGCTCTGAATTCAAAATGACGCAAACAGTGAAACTCAAATCACGAAGCTGATACAGGATATTAAAGTTTAAAACATCTGAACCTACAAGTTTTGCAGGTAGAAAAAAAAGTGACTCGAAAATTCTCGCTGATCGGAAGCGGAAACAAATGGCCCAGAAGTCATGACAGGTATAAAACCGAACTTTAAATTTCCATGAAAGTTATTTTTACTTCTTGGCTTTGTTGCGTTAAAAACTTTCGGTCCAACCCGACGTGTTGAAAAGTTTTCAAGTTCTGATGACGGGAATTCAAATGTAAAACGGCGACTCTGCGGTGAACTACGCTAAAAGTTGACGAAAACAATACGTAAGTGTCGTGAAAAGCTTATTTAAAAAAAAAACCTATTGCCTGCGCGAAGAAAAATTTGCCAAGAAAAAAGTTACTTTTGACCATTAATTTCTTTAAGTTATTTTATTTATTATTTTTGCTATTGCTGATAGGTAGAAAATGACCTTTGCTACCATACCATCGAAACATAATAAAGAAAAATTTTTCGGTACAGCAGTTGCGAATAAAATGACTAACTTTTGAGCTTATAAAAATCGCAAGGAGTCGTTTTATTCGTGGTTGGTATAAAGAAAAATTTTTTTTTATTATAAAATCTCAATTATGATAGCAAAGATCATTTTTTACCAATCTGCAAAAGTTAAAGTAACAAATAAAGTCTTCTCGACATTTTAATGGCCACAGTACCTTCGTTGTTGCTTTATTTATGACAAATTTTGTTCTAAGGTTTTTCTTCGTACGGACAATCGAAATACGCGAGTCCTTCGACCAGAGAAAGAGTGTTTTTTTCAAAATTTAATTTCAGAAACAATTAGAATGAAAAAAATTTTTAATAAGAGAGCGCCTGGAGTCTCAAGAAAATTACAGACCAACTTAATTTTTCTCGCAAAAAAAGCTGGGCGTTTAATAAAAAAGCTCCGTTTTTGTTTTCTCCTTATTAAGAAAAAAAGGAACTTTTCTAGTTAAACTTTTTTACGAGAAAAAAAAATTATTAAACTTTTATAGACTGTAAAATCCTACAAATTTTTAAAAAAATCTTTAAAAAACTCGAGAATAACAAAATCAAGCTCTTTTTTATACAACTTTGAACGACCCCATTCTTATGAAGTATCGAATCGATTCATATCTCGAGAATGAAACTCAAGAAGGACCGATATCGGAGCCGTGGAAGTTTCCACTTTTTCTTTATTTTATTTACTCTATCGTCCCGATCATCGTTCAAATAAATGCCGGCGAAGCAGCTTTGAGCCATTTTTTTTATTTCCCTCCGAACGTTTTAATTACAACGCCTGAAAGCGCTTTCGATTCTCCCAGGTGGAAACGAAAAAATAAATAAATTTCAAATAAAAATTACCATCCAATGGTCATGATTTTTCTTTTTTTTTTCCCGCCGTTTACTCGTATCAAAGATTGGAATATTTTAATTAAAAAGCATTCGTAAACAAAGCTTCCGAGTTCATCCCGTAATAAAATCGTTCGGGAATGAAAATATCGTTTGTTTCCTTACGTTTATCCGGTATGGAAAAATTCCTTCTTACATTTACCCATACCGTGGATTTAATTCGAGATGAAAAACGTTTTGATAGAACTGTTTACGCTTGTTGGGGAAAAAATTAGGTCAGCGAGTGCTTTGCGTACGATTTAACCGAAAATTATGTTGCGAAGCTTTCCGCCTGATTATTTTTGCAACTGACTGTTGTTGTCCGTTGGCTTCTTCTTTTTCTACCCGCTTTTAATTTTTACCAACGCTGCTGCCTGACGATTAGAACCGGCTTTTCAACGAAGCTGAATTTTTATTTACTTCGTACGTACATTTCTTAATTAAAATATATTTTGACTCTTGAGTTAATTTTGTTTTTTTTTTTTTTTCTTGATTCTGAAGAATAATGTCTGATTGTAGTAGATATCCTATGTTGTCGGAGATTTAATTTATCTTGAAAATAATTTTTTTTTGTCTATTCGGCAAAATACTTTTGTCGGAATGCATTTCTATATTTATAGTAAGAAGAAATTTCTGTTTGTATCGAAAAAAAAAAAAAGCCAAACTAATTAATTTTTATTCTAAGAATCTAAAGATACTAAAAAAATTTTTTTTATAATTGAGTGATTAATTTTTCAATAACTGAATTTTTGTAAACATAATAACTCTAAAATTTCTTAAAAAATTGTCACCAGTTATTATCATTTAAGCATAAGAAACTACAGATTGATCAGTAAGCTTCCCGACCCCGACAGAAAATATTTCAATAACTATTTTACCGAAATAGTTGAACATAAAATAAGTCAGTCCTAAAAATAAAAAGTTTTTTACCACCTAATACATAGTATTATTAAAAATACAAATAGTCTTTCTGGATCTTCATTTTGATGCGGTCTATTTTATATTATGAAAGCTAAGATTGCTAGGAGAGCATTCAAACAAAAATTCGTATTTATATTTCTTCAGTCATACTTTTACAACTATAAATAATAAATTTTCGTTCTAATGCAAGAATGCAAAAATTTTCAGTTACTTTGAAACCAGACGCTCTAATATTGAGTTGCAAGCCCGGAAGCCTTCGGAGTTGAACCAATGGTATAAAGTCTTAATAAGCCAGGAGCGAGTCATTGTCGAGCTTGAATATTCATCGGTTCCATTGACTCGAGGCGTGCGTCTGACTTTTTGGGGCTGGGCTGTAAGGTTGTAGAGCCAGCACTTGCTTGGAGCGCTTGACCTCGATTTCGCAGAGCCAAGGAGAAATTCTGGGGATTCTGTAGTCTTTGAACTTGCGGTCTTCCTTTGTCATGAGATATCCTCTTAAGAGGAAGCAGTTTGTTAATATCATTACCGGGCCGGGCCGCTTCACTTAAGATCGTTATTGTGCTCGGTACAGTGTCCAAGAATTTTAACTACTTTTAAAGTGAACAAGGACATGTTCGAATAACTGGAAATTTAATTTAACTAAAGTCATAACCTACAGAAAATAATTGCTTTTGATTACTGAGTCGTTTTTGTAGAAATTATAAGATTATCGCAAATATTTAAAATCGATAAAAATTAACTGATTCTAAGTGAATCAACCTAAGTTAGCTTTGAAAAACAGAAACACTTTTTTTCAACCAAAATTTATCCAAAATTATACAAAAATGCTAAATTTTAGTTTATATCGGCCTGACAAATGGTATTGCTGACACCAACCCATCATCGGAACAGGTACAACTATTATTTTCTGATGGACTGAAAAAAATATTAAAATTTTTGTAATTTTTAAGAATGTGTTTTCAGGAGTCTCATGATCAGATTTTTGTGATTTTGCGAAATGTCTTTTATTAATTAATTAATATTAAGTGAATTATATATAACTTAAACGAGAGGCATCTTAGAATCACCAAAAGAATTACATGTAGAAATCTATACAATCAATGATATACCGGCTTTATTCCGAGTGAAAATTTACAAAAAATATTATTTTTAATAATATTTCAAGGTGTGATTCAGAGATTCTAAAAACTCAAAAAAAATCAAAAATAATCATTCTGGACTGATCAGCCCCTCCGATATCAAGTTAATTCAAATAACCCTTTTCTCATTTACAAATCCCACACACATTCTCAAATTCGCCCGAATGTAAAACAAATAAGCTCATTACAACATTAAACTCAAAAATTACCGGAATTAACTACGCGAATCAAGATCAAAGCAGCCTGAAACTCCCAAGGTGCTAAGCACACGCATCCTAGAGGAGCCTAATAACCGATGGATTATGCTCCGGCTTTGGGCCACTGTGCGCCAACATATCTCTCCTCGGGGCGGCCGGGAAAGTTCACCGACTGGAATCGCGGGGTGTCGGTGGAGCTTTTAAAGCCCCCGGCCGGGTGAGTTACGAGCTGGTTATATTTCGCTTCGGACGGATTTACAAACTTTCCCTGACTCCCGAGATACAGAATAATATTGTCGTAGTTTTACTGAGAATAAAAAAGTTCCTGGGGGTTGATGTAGCTCCGAGTTTTTATCTCTGATGTATGAAATGGGTGTTTTGAGGTGGAAGAAACTGTCAGGGAACGGTTGTAATGCTGAAGTAAATACTTTTTTTTTTGCCTCAGATATGAAAAAAACTGGTACATATCATGTTACTTTTAAATTTTAAATAAGTTTTTGCCCTAAAAATTATTGGCTTTAGATGAAAAATTACTCATGAAATTTCAAAAAAAAACATTAATTTATTATAACAAAAATTTATGTTTTTTCCAACAGTATCATAAATATCGAACTATTAACTAGGTAGAATAATTGATTTTTTGCACTAGAGCAATAAAAAGAGACAGCAGATTCTTTATAAGAAACATGAAAAGGTTTATTTTTGTAATTAAGTAAAGAAGTAAAGCCTTACACCCAGGAACTACATATAAATAATATCTGATACAATATGGTAAAAAACACTTGTATTATCAATAGATTATCCAAAAAAAAAAAATAAATGTAAAAAATTATTCCTAAATATTTGTCCATAATTATCTTGATGTTCGACGTCCAAGCCACGAAAAACGGAACGGAAGTTAACGCTTGCAATAACAAAGTTCGATGTCGCAGTTAAAATTACACCAACATCCCCGCATTAACAAAACATAACCTCCTCGAAACATGTTGAATTTATAGCTTTACGTAAATGCGCATTAAAAATCCCCCAAAACTAATACCATCCTCGTCCCGCTGCTTGTTTCAGATGTTCCGTGACTAACCCCAACAACAACAAAAACGTAATTTTTCATAGCAAGCTGACAATATGTTCCCCCTGAGGAAGCCCCATCATCGTCTGAAGAACTGAACCAGGCCTGAAAACGAACGAATCTGAGGTAATAAGAAAATTTCATATTAATAAATTTGGAAAGAAGTGAATTTAGGGTTCGAGCTCATTTACGAGTAGAGGAAAAATTAACGCCGGAAAAGTTTCGTGCTCGTAAATAGTATCCCGGCTGATTTAAATTTACTGCACTTTTCTCGGATAGACAGAAAGAAAGTTCAAACTTGGAAAATTGGATAGGACTTTTGAAGATGGCTTTTTTTTTTAGATTCTGATGGTTAGCTGGAAATTATTATTTTGGTGTAAACATAAAATTTTGTCCAGATAAGATAAGAGTCATAAAGGACCGACGAGAGTAATAACGTTTAAAGCATACATATAATCGTGCGGAATGCGGGGTAAGCTATTATATTTTATAATCACATCGTATCTCCCGGGATCAAGCTCACGTGCACGCTCGAATAATCGTGATCGTAATAATTTTTATTTTCGTGTGAAATTTTTTCATTTTTAACAGTCGCTTTTTGATTTTTTTTTTTTAAAGAAGGAATGATATACATTGTTTTGAAGGGTTTTTTGAGCTGTAAATTTAGTTTAAATTATCAATCGTGGAAACTGGAAATTTTGAGTAGCTGCAAGATATTTTTTTAATTATTTAGATGAAGTTTGATTAAAATAAACTATTATAATTATAAAAAATAATAGTTTGTCTAAAAGAAATGTTTATTAATAGTTATACTGAATAGTAATAATTTTTCAGTAGAGCTAAAAGCATGTCTGACCGCACTCAGTTATTACTACTTGCTGGTCTTTATGAAGTGATTATAATTTATTGAAATTAATATTAAAATTATTTATTCATAGTTCTAAAATTTTTATAAATAATTAATTTATAATATTTTACTTAAATTTTAACAAAATAAATTAAAAAAAAAAAAAACATATAGAATGACTGAAACTGTTAATAAAACATTTCGTCTAATAACGATATAATCTAATGATGGTACATCAGTAGTAATATCCACGAATGGCGAGATATGTTGCAGAGTCTTAACTATAAACATAATCTTTTGATCAAAGAAAAACTAATCTATTTATCAATTTAAAAATGAGAATTTTTTGGACCCAATTTATTAAATTTAAGTATCCTACGTTAAGACAGCACTTAAACCCCCCAGTTCATGAAACAGACACCTATATAGACAATCTTTGCCACCTTTTTTTGAATTTAGCGTTTCATGAACTGGAGGGTTAGAATATTCTTATCGAGTTTAGCATGTAACGAGATTGTTATCATAAACTGAGGTATTTCATTTTATTGTGCTGAAGATTGGGTCTGTAAGCTACAAAATGAAAGACATATTAGGATTCTCTAAGTCAAGGCATCGTAGCCTTATATAATTTTTCCTGGGGTTTCTACCAAGTCACGTGCCTTTTTCTCAGTGTAGTAACACTAAATCCTACTCAAATCCTCTAAATTAACCACCTTAATCTTTGCTTTGGTTACAGACGATCATCAGTGGCAATATCGTCCGATCCCATAAAAATTGTTGTCCAGCACCGGATCCGGCGGAGGAGGCTTTAGACGCAGCAGGGGCCTCGTCTGCAGCGTATCCACCATCAGCTCGTCGGTCGCCGGGAGCGCGGGGGGCTGTGGCCCCGTAGTCGGCTTCCCCTCCTACAAGAAGCGTCCCCAAGGTTAACAACCCCACCTCCCCTCCCCCCCAGTCTTTATTTTCAATTTACTTTGAACCACCTACTACTTTTGTGGATAGCTTTTTTGTTTTCTTATTTTTTTTTTAAATATCAGAGGCCGATGGCAGTTCTGAGCTGAGGCACTGTTTTCACAAATAGTTAAGTTACAGTAGAGTTACAGATAAGAGGAGATGTCCTGGGCAGGCGGTACTGGGGCGTCCGGTTCTACTTTCAAGCTAAAGCACAGTAAGTTTCAACTCTAAGATGATTGATTCGCATATTATTTTATCGAGAGCTATTATTAACTTCTCTTTTTTTTTTTTTTTTGGTTTTCTGACTTTTTTTTATCTCACTTGTAAATATGATTTTTACTTAACTTAGTCGATAGTAATCTTCTGGTAGTAATTTAAATGATATTATTATTATTATTATTATTATTATTATTATTATTATTATTATTATTATTACTGATACTACTGATCACGTCAGGGTAGAGTCTGACTGATGGTTCTTTTATTTATTTATTTTTCTTTGTTCTTACAGGTTACAATTTATCATAAACACACCACCAATGCACTGACGCACAATAATAGTCGATTTAAAAAAAAAAAAAAAAAATTATTCACAATCTTCGATCTATCATGTCTAACAGTTAAGACAAGCCACTCTGAACTAAGCTGATTTTTATGAGATTAAATTTTTAGTGCATGATGATTAATAATGAAAATAGATGATTAGTATAAGCTACACATGAGTTTTGAATGCGAGCACCGTAAATTATAAATAAATGAAATATTATTATAATGATGATGATGATGAGAAATTAGTCCTAGATAGATATATGAGAACTCACTTTATATCTCTCTATGACCAAACTAGTATTAAAATACTTTTCGTGTAATTTTATCATGATGTCTAACTGTAAATCAAACTTTCTTAAACTCACTCATAAATTTACTGAAATGAATATATCAACAATAAATTATTTTTATGAATTATCGATTTTATTTTATTTAGAACTAATTTATAAAATTAACAATAAAATCTTATTATGTTACTACAAGATCAATAAATCAATAAATCAGGTACACTTTTTACTCAATTGAAAAAAAATTCATTTAAAAAATTACGATAATAAATGTGTTCAGTAAATATTTTCAGAAAAATTTTTTTTTGTTCTAATATAGTCAATTTAGCTCTCTGGAAAACTTTTTAAAATCATCAAAAGAGTATGATATTTTAATCTCCTGGGATCAGTGAGTAATCAGCTTATCAAAACTATATTTTTGCCTCGCGAGATTGCTCGAAGAAAATAAATAAGAAAGCAGCTGATCAAGTCTGACCTTGAACCTAAATGAAAAAAAGTCTTCCAAGGGCTTTCATAATAAACTACAGATATATTCCATTATTTCAATTTATACTCGATCGACAAATTCAAAAACACATTTTTCAGTACTTTAATTTATCGTAAAAATGAATTTTTTTCTTCTTACTACCTTATTAAAATAATATCAAATTTGAAGTTAATAGTCTGTCAGACTCTACCTACATGCAGACAAATTTAAGCCAGAAATCTAACTATTTGGCATTCGCACTGCTTTTGAAGACGCTTTTTATTATCAATAACTTATACTTATAAACCTTTTTTTTTTCTTTTCTCAGACTAACTGGTTCTTGACTAAACAGTGCCCCAAATCAGACAATGAACAAATAATGTTATTTGCCTCTACTAACGATTTTTATAAGCAATCAGTAAACCAGGAATCCATTCATAATACAGCCTAATATCAATTGGTCTTTTTTTACAATTTCAAAAATAATAAATTTTGTTATTTGTTTCTCTCGATTCCTAGTTTACAGCTTGTTTGCAGCTAAGCAGTTCTAAAATTTTCTTAAAAGCTTTAATTTCTATTTGATTTTTTTGTGTATAATATGAATTTCATTCTTTTATCTTATTATCAACATGAGTCGTATTTTGAAAATATCTTCTGACGATTTTCGATGTGATGTCCAAAAATTGTTAAACGTTTTCAACGAAGAATTTGACAAAATTAAAAAAAAAAAAAAAAAATTCTCGTAAGTTTTGTGTCATGCATGAATGTGCTGTTACAACCACTTAACCGAGCTAATCGTCAGAATGTACTTTCGAAAATCTACAGATCATAAACACGATTAATAAAAAAAATCAATTCAACTTTTTTATGAAAAAATGAAGTCACTGAAATTTTTCCTTTGCTACAAAGAAAATCTGCAGTGACTCCATTGCTCTTTAAACACGAGAAATAAAAAAATTTTATAAAGTAAATAACAGATGATTGATTTTTAAAGTTCATGTTGCACACGAGCAACACCGAGGGTCATAAGAACCCATTTAGACGCACAATCGTCAAGAGATCAAGGCATAGCGATTCATCACAAAAGACAAACGGTAAAATTTATGATCGACCGATTGTTTACTTTTTTTCTTAAATAAATAAAAAAAAAAAAAAAAAAAATCGGGAAAACGCAAAACTCGTGGATGTCCTGTTTCTTAAATATACATATGTATATTATTATTATACTTCACTTGAAGTTCATTATTCACTATCACTGTATATTAATAAACCATCACAACAAAAACTGCTGTGTTTATTTATCTGTGAGCAGCAACTGTCTTTACTTTTCAATCTGACCTACTTTTTCTAACTTCACGACACGTGTCTTTGAAAGCTTGATACGAAAGACACGATACCACTGATCAATAAAATTCACACCTTCTTTGATTACTCACCAGTTTTAAAAACATTTGCTAGTTTGGTCAAAATTTTTTGGATTGTACCTTTTGAGAAATACCCGACTAACACACCACCGCCCCCGACCCCCTTTACACTTGGATCATTCACTAGTTTTTCATTTCTCCCTTTTGATATTTATATATTATATTACTATTTAATAACTGTTAGCTTATATTAAATAATTTTGAGGATTCGGAATTTCAGTAAAGTTAAGATACACGAGATACTCAACCTAACCCTATAATCGATGTTACCTCAATGGCTAGCCAGTAGTATAGCAATAGCTTGTATTTTATAAACGCCATTTGGAGTTATTTATTAGAAAGTATGTATACATTTTGGAAGAGTGTTGATGAACGAATGAAAATTTCAGTGTCGGAATTTATGCACGAGCGGACGAGTAAAATATTATTGGTCGCAAAGCATGGGTGCGGATAGATAGCTCGAATTGATAAAACTCGTTCGTCGTTCGTCCACGCTCTTCGTTTGTACAGAAATATTTCAAAACCTTTTTTTTATCGGAAAATCAATAAGCAATAGATAGCGTGGTAAGTATGTGAAATTAGAAATATTTTCGGTGTATCGCTTAATATTGCTAATAGTTAGTTTGGATCTAAAAAAAAAAGATTAAGTAGCTTATTTAAAATTTGTTCTAGAAGTTTAAAAAAATAGTTTGAGCAAAAGCTGATTTTTCGTATGACGCGTTCAATGTTATAATCGTATGAAAAAATTTGTAATAACAGTTTTGATTCACTATAGGCTTGAAAGGCAAAAATTAGTAATTGATGATGAGACAAGAATTCTTGGCATTACAATGAATGAAAAAGAGTAAAATACTTGATCACTGTACAATTTCTTCAAAATTTCAATTATATACAATGTGACAATTTCCATTTACTAGCCATTTTCTGGCCATTTTATAGACTCAATCTACAATTTTTCTAAAAATTAGCCATTACAATGAATGAAAAAGAGTAATATACTTTAGCATTGTACAATTTCTTCAAAATTTCAAGTATACAATGTGACAATTTCCATTTACCAGCCATTTTATAGACTATATCTACAATATTTTTAAAAACTAGCCAATTAATGGCTATTAAATGGATAACCTAATTCTCATTTCTAGCAGGGTAATGTCTTATGAAATATATAGCCGTTATCTGAAAGCTAAGGATAAATTCAAGATTCATAACCTCGAAAAATCAGCTTGGCCAACGCCAAACGCCCTTCAAAAATTCCGAATTCTCAAAACCTCGCAAACTGTACCAAAAAAACCCCCCGTATCTCAAAAAATCAAACCAAACTAACCCCGAACCCTTTATTTTAAAACCAACCGAACCGACACCAGGCAGCGGCGGAGCATGGGGACGAGGCGCGAGGGGCCGCACCGGTGCCGGAGCAGGTGGTCGAGGCCGCGGGGCCGCCGGCGGAGGTGCCCAGGCCCTGACCGGGCCCGGAACAGCCGGGGGTCTGTCGGGTAGCCAGTCCTACCCGGCCGGAGTGGGCGCGGGGCTGTGCGAGGTCGTCCACATACTCGGGGAGCGGCACAAGCTCGGTCGGCTCACCGGGATCACGCCCCCACCCGGGGCCATAGAGGAGGAAGAGGAGGAGGAGGAGAAGCCCAAGGGACCCCCCAAGCCACTTCTCAGGAGGATCATCGAGTACGTCAGGGAGGCCTGGACCGGTGTCAAGTTCGCCCTAGGTGAGCATTTTGTGATATTTATTTTTTTTAATCCTCCAGGGGGCGCTGTGGTGGAGAGGGCGGAATTTTTTGGAGTTTTTTTTTGGGTGGGAGTTGAAGGTTTTGACGAGTTTATGGGCATTTTTGAACTGATTTTGGATTGATGGTTTCAAGGCAAAGTCGAATGTGAGCTTTAAGATGAAATGTTATTCCTATAATTTGATTTTCATCTGATAAAAATTAACCTCAAATTCTAGAAAAAACTTTTTCAGCTGAATGTTTACCTTTACCTTCGCATTAAGAAAAGTTCAGTTTTGAGACCTCAAATTTCAAAAGTAGATGACATGTCTGAATTTTGAGGTTAGGTATAACAATCTACTCATATTAAATTCAAATTTTCATAAAAAAGTTGTACTGGTAACATTAAAGTAAAAAAAATAAAAGAAAAAAAATTTGCCTTAAACATAAATTTTTTGTGAACAACAAAGTATACAAAATATTTGGGTTTACAAACATTACCTCTAAAATGCTTTTGTTAATGCGACCTGAAAAAAATATATTTTTTTATTATAAAATCTTGGCTACCGTTTTTACCAAATTCATTGTCATTCAACAATGTGTTAAAAAATTTAAGTTAAAAAATTATAAAATAAATTTAAACTCCTTCTATGTAGTTTTTATTGTACCTATCAAATTTTGTTAAAAACGATAGTCAAAGCTGTTAACTTAAAAAAAAAAAAATTTTTTAATGTTATAAAAAAAGTAGCAGCAATGAAAAGGTAAACAAAGAAAGTGATTCAAAAATGCCTTGAACAGTGAACAATTTTTTTTCCTACATAAAATTCAAAAACCAAAAATAGTCTTGTTTCACCACAGTGACCCCCTTAATTTAACAAATTTTCTTCCAGGTACTACAAATAATTTGTACTTACGCTGTAAAAAAGTAAAGCTTAGAGGCAGTTTGATTTAGCGCTGCTTTGATCGTGCTTTAGTTTAACCCGTATACGACTACTAAAACTATAGTTTGCTTATTTAAAAAAAACCGCGACGTTTTTTACAGCGTACGTATAAAAGTGTCCAGTCGTGAAAAATTATTGAACTTTCCACGACTGGCTTCGAGTAATTTTCAATAATTTGTTGAACAACGATGAAATATATCTTTGAATGAAAGTATTGAAAATTACGTAAATGTAAATTGTAATGATTACGATGTAACCCATATAATATAGTACGATTGTTGTTTTTCGCCCTGATGTCTAATCCAAACTAACCCTTGCTGTCCGACGCTCAGCTGACATGATGTGCGACATAGGTATTATTTTATCCTCCATTGCCTTTATTTATTTATTTAATTTTTATTCAATCATTTTTTTTTTTTACTTCAAATATTTATTATTCCTGTGCCTGTTTTTTAACTATATTTTATCAATCTCTAAATCCACTTTTTTAAATAAAATTATAATATCAGGACAAACCGACACTGAATCTTACAATTTTTTCTTTCAAGCTTTACATTTTTATATTCACAAGAGCTCAATGTCCGTTTGCCTGCTTGATTATATATTTTAAAAAAACCACATAGTCATTTAACTTCATCTATATCTATCCTCGAAGTTGAATCTTTCACGGTCACCGTAAAAGTGAGAATTTTTTGAAATATATTTTTCTCAGTATGTCTTGCATACTTACATAGAGTAGACAGTAATTTTGGGTGTAAAGTTTTTTAAAACTAGGTTAGTGTAAAAATTTATTTTTTGTACATAGTATCTTTTTTTTCTTGCTAAATCTTTCACGCATACTTCTTTAAAATCATACGCAACAGTTTCTTTTTTTTTTACTTTCTTACTTTCTTTAGCCGACACCGTCAGGCCGAGTAGAGAGGATGAGTTGTAAACAGAAGTTCAACACTTTGTTTTTTGCCGGCGGCGTCCATGAATAATCTCGAGAAGTTGTTTGCTTGTTAGTCCCGCATATAGACCGAGTTTTCTCGAGGATACTTATACCGAGTTTTTCTTCCCACTTTTACTTTTTTTTTTTTTTTTTTTTTTCGTTTTCTTTTTTATTCTGCCATCTTTTCACTTGTTTACGGCCCCACTCTGCAGCAGTATTCGAAGAGAAAAAACATTCGAGCTTATTATCGAGTTTTCTGTTGTACTTTGCTTTAGTAAAATTGAAAAGTATGAGAAAGTGATATCCTAAGTGAGGTTTTTTCCTTGAACTCCTGTTGTTGGCAATTCTTTAATTTTTGTTTGAGTGGGCAGAATAGTTTATTTTTGGTTAATAACAAGAAAGATTGAGTAGTGCTATGTAAGTTGTAAGCTCTTGACTATATACAAGGCTAGAATTCTCTTAGTCCTACTGCTAAAATACTTGAAAAAAAAAAAAAAAAAAAAAAAAAAAAAATATTCATGCATACAGCAAATAAAATATTCTTAATTTCGAAAACTTTCGATCAAAAGTGCGAAAAAATTGATTTTTTGCTCTAGAGAAAGAAAACTTAGTTTCTTCATTAAAACAATTTTTACATTAAAATTTTTTGGTCAAGTGTGCAAAAAAGTTCATTTTTTGCACTAGTGCCTTAAAAATTATTTACGCAACTAGAGATAAAAACGAGTCTTTCCGCCCATGTTCCATAATCGTAAATTTTCTCTCCAACCACTAGAGAATCTCAAATTCAAGTAGATTAAATTTTTTACGTAGCAAAATTAGCAATTCTAAAATCTTTTTCGTGCGGGAAAATCTTACCGGGTTTCTCATACCGCACGCAGCAAATTTTTTTCGGTAAAACTTTGAGATAATAAAACGAGGAAGTGAAAAAAACCGAAGTAAAAAAACAGCAGCAGCAGCAGCGGGCGGGACTGTGAGATGCGGGGTTCCAGGTCAGCGCTCGCTCTTCATGAAAATTCACGGCGGCTCCGAGCTGCCCTCGAGGATAACAAAGGCGGAGGGAGGGGATGCTGACCGAATGCACACCGTTTTGACTAATACCGTCCATTAGACTCATTCGCCCGTGAATAATAATACTCTTCCTTATACTTCGTGAAGTTCCTTTTCTGCAAATAAAGATTAATTTTTTAAAGTTTTTTGCATGCTAGGATGAGCGGAAAAATTAATATTGAAATCAATACATATAATTTATTTAAGAAATTGAGTAAAAATTTAAACTTCAAAAAGTACTTAATATTTTGGACAATTTCAACTTTTTTCTGGTAGTAAAAATTGAACTTTGAATAAATTTCACTAAGGTCAGTTCATTTTTACTTCATGGAAAAACAATTGATTAAAAAAGCAGTATTTGTTGTTTCGTTATTGATTTTTAAGGTTATGTTTTAAAGAACATTGTGTAAACATTTTACATCTTTCATACAAAAAACATTAATATACCGAAAATTACAAATATTCCTAATTTCCAATAACAGTAGTTTATTCTTGAAAAAAAAAAAAAAAAACAAGTTTTTAGAATCTCTTTTGTTATAAATTTTGAGGTTATATCTTGAAACACGTACTCTAGAAACTATGGATACTTCTTTCGGCAAAACTAATACTTTCTAAGCACGATCTCAATTGAATGCAAACTCCATAGAATTTAACACACCGAGTTCAACAGCTAATATTACGGAGTAAAGTGCAAGCCATCAAAGATAGAACGAAGCACTTACCACAGAAAAAGTTGGTAAAACTCCAGATCTCACGGAACTTTGATATCAACGGAATCCAGATTAAGCGAGTTTGGAGCTCGGCGCATCTTATTCATTTCTTCGGGGACTTCTCTAGTTCGTTGTCCTCAATCTTCATCAAGCTTCACGTCGTTGATTGATGATTACCTAGATCTTCTTTCTTTGTCTCATGAACGCTTCACATTCTCGTCTTATCAATCAACAATCACTCTTATAATTTATAAACGTTTAGTCTGTAAAATAGTCTTGTTATCTTCAAAATTTATCAATAACCAAAATAATCCGAAAACTACAAGCTATCCATCAAAAAAGGTCAAATATCGTTCTCCAGAAAATCTAATAAAAGGGAAGAAAAAAAATCCCCTGGAACACGTGTATCCAAGCATCGAACTTTATAACGTCGTTAGGTGCTTTTTACCATCGCCCTCGGTTAAATTCCTAAACTCGGGGTTTATTTCGCTCGCATATTTGTCGCGACGTTAATACCTCGGTGGAAAAACATCGAGCGCTGTAACTAAAGATTTTCTCTCTTGTTTAGACGGATAAATAAATATTAGAGCGAACCGGGTGCAAAAGCGTTGTTTGCAGTTGACGATACTACAGCTGTAACTTTGTAGCTGCGAGTAAATATTTGTAATTCTTCTGGGCTGACTTTTTTTTTTCTCTGGTTTACGCGTTTCCGCGCACTCGTTTAATTTGACCCCAGATTGTAAGTACACAGTATCACGTACTTTTACGAAGTAAATACGAATGAATCGTTTGTTTGTAACTATTGATACTAAACAAAAAAATTAAATAAAAAGAAGAATATATTTATGTGTCTATAAGCTGTATAGATTTTTATATAACTTTTATAGTTGGAATCTTCAATGAAAATCGAAACATCAATGATAAACTTTATAAATGATACAATGAATCTCAAAAATTGAAATATTTTTTATTTACCTAGGCAGGGTAAAAGATAGTTATTTACTAGTGCAAAAATCAGACTTTTCGCAATTTATTTTTTACGTTTATTTATAATCCTAAATCCAGCACAAAGGACCAAAACGTTTACTTACAAGTTTGTTCGTAAGAGTAAAAACGATCGAGATGTATAAAAATAACTCATTATCTTCTCTGAAAAAAGACAAAGCTTTGAAAAATAACCACCGTTCAATTTAGAAGAACCAACTAACATTTTAATTGGAAAATCAAGCCTTCTCTTATTCACGGCAAACAAAACAACTCTGTTTTTCTCATTTGCACCCGCTCCTTAGTTTCGCGAAATCCAATCTAATCCCGTTCAAACGAACGTTACGCGATTTCAAAAAGCCAGTTTTCTCGGGCGTCTTTTACTATGAGCTTTTTTTTCCAACGCACGAATCTTTGTCGCAAAACGGATTCGCCAGAAAATCCTCGCTGCCAAGGAAATTGCAAAGTCCGGCGTGATGGATACTCCCCCTCCCCTCTTTTTTTGCCTATATCTTCTTAGCCTTTGGTTTTACGCGACCGAGAGGAAATGGAATTTTTGAAATGCGCGCGCGCACCCAGAAGAAAAGTTTTCTAACGGATGTGCCGCTTAACTCTTCTCTTCTCTCGTGTGCTTGCTGATTGGATTTACTTTGGTATCTTTCTTTAGAGTTCGAGTAAATTCGAAAGCTAGTTTAGTTTTATCGGCGAGCTCGGGAGTTTTTTAAATGCTCTTTTGAAGATTTGCTGAGAAGAGGGTTAGGGTTTTTAGGATTTGGATCGAATCCAAAGTCTTTGATGATGAAAGAATAATTAAATGTGTTTTTTGCAATCTTTTGAATTTAAATGTAATTGTACGTAAAAGTTCTTATCGTGATCTTGCGCTATTAAAATAGTCTCAATAATTTTTATCGCTCAAGTACTTTAATACTTGGAGTATATTTTATCACTATTATGTATGTATACAATTTTAAATTTGAATTCAATGACGTTACAAGAGCTAAAAATATCCACTTATGCTACAAGAGAGAAAAAATAACATGAAAAAAAATTCTGAAAAATATCAGAGCATCGAACGAAAACTTGCAATGAAAAAAAGCTTAACTATGCTTACCAGTTCATTGTGATACTGTAACAAAAGTAATTAACAAGGTTTTAGAACCAAGTTTTACGTTAATAAATTTAAAAGTGGAAAAATTTTAAATTTACCTAAGTAGGGCAAAAAACTTTATACACTAGTGCAGAAAAACGTAAATTTTACCCAAATCTGTTGAATATTTTTATCAAAAATTACAAAAAAAAAGATTAAATTTTTTCCCTCTAGCACTACATTTTTCTTTGTTCTCACAACAGTTTCAAAAAATTCCTTTTAATTATTAATCTTGCAAATAAAAACCATTAATAAATTTCTATGTAAACAAACAAAAAGATTCTCCAGCGTGATACTCCGCAAAATAAATTCGCACCGCGCCGTTTATCAAAAAAACAGCTGCTAACGGGCGAATTATTCAGAAAAAAAGAAGCCGGCGCCTCGTCAATCATCCCGGATAAAAATCAAGATGGTTCGATTCCAAGTTCCGGGCTAACAAGAAGCTGGCTAATTTTAAAAACACACTCACGCAACCATAAGCTTTAAAAAAAGTAACCGGAGGTAAGTGGAACATCTGAAAAAAAAAAAAAAAAAAAAAAAAAAAAAAAGTAGAGCGGCGGGGATTCTCTTGGGAGTGGGCTTGCGAGTGAATGAACCTCGGTTGAGTTTTTGGACGACAAACGGAATTCCATTAGAACTCTAAAATTTTCGATTGAGCACGGAATGACGAAAGTGGTATCAGTGGACTAGATCTCACGTGTGTTTGTAAGGATGGTAATTGTTTAAAATTTATTTATTTATTTAAAAGAGTGAGAGTAGTAATGGCAGTTTATGGTCAGACATGAAACCCTGTCAAGTGGAGAACATTTTTCATCTCTAAGATATCAAAGTTTAAAGTAGTATTTTTATACAGACGTCTAAAGGGACAATTCTAAAAAGTTTAATTTTTAGGAAATTCTAAGAAGAAGATATACATGGTGTTTTTTTGATTTAACTCACTGATTTTGCAAGAAAATTCATAGAAATTCACGATTCAACCAAACTGGATAATTTTTGTGGCTTTCTGGTCTCGCTCTTTATTTGACGTCTACTAGAACTTTTCAGTCCGTACAATAAATTTAAATTAATACGTAGATATATGAATATTTTTCAAAAATCCATACTCAAATTCATACAACAGTTCTTCGCTTTGCGTAAGTTCCGAGAGAATTTTTATGTACAACCTCGACTAATTTCAATCTACATGATAAAAATCCTCATGTTTTTTACAAGGTTCAATCTCATCTGTCAATCAATACAGTTTCCCAACGTTGTAATATGTAAATTCACTGGATATTTTGAGCTCGAAGAAAATCAAAAAATAAAGTATAAACCCGTATCTCATTGTGCCTTTCCTCCCTTCTTATTAAAAAATTCATAAACATGCTGAAATTTGAATACATTTTTCGAAAAAAAAAAAAATAGAATTTTGAAAACTTGATTTAATTTTCTAAATTTATCTTTCTTGGAGCATCTTTTGAAAATTTTGAATGCAACCGTTTATAATAAGTAATGAAATGTGTTACTTATGCGAAGTACTCGAAAAGTTATTTTAATCAAATAATTTTTTATCTTCAATAATATTATTTTGTGCTTGAAACGACTTTTTTCTGTTGTAATGTACAAGCTTCAATATTTTACGGATAAGGTATTTTACACCGTAATTAGTATGATTAAATTATTATTTTTTTTTTTTGCCATCTTTAAAATGATCTCTTTTGGAACATTTTGTTGTTTTACAAAACCATCCTAAAATACAATTTTTCTAATATCATAATCATACTAAATAATTTATGTACATAAAATTACATGAATATTATTAGAATCGATTAAATTAATAGTTAAAATATTGACTATATGATTATTTATGCTGCCTTATTTTCTCTTCTTTTAAATTTACTTATACATAGTATATTCGATACTTATATAATTAGTGTTTGTAGTTTACATATTTAATTATATATATATATACAAGAATTACGTATTGAATAAATTAATCGTTTATTTATTTATTTATTTTTACTACTTAAGAATAAAAAAATAATGATAATAATAAACAAAAAAATTCTTGATTTTACCCTTTTAGTAAAAATATAGTAAAATTATTATGTATTGATAACAATAATATAATTATAAATATTTCTCACATATTAAGAATCAATTAATGACTTACACGTGTGTTATTCAGGCACGATAAAATTCCTGAAAAAAGCCCATATTTTATCAACATCGATAAGTACCATAGCCTCGAGCCAACAACAATGCCTCTAAAAGAAAAAAAAAAAAAAAAAAAAAAAAAAAAAAGCAGCTGTAAATTATCGAGTCAGTTTGGGCATTAACAATAAGGGCGCATTTATATTCGGTTAATTACGCCTGCAGCTCGCCGCGGCGGTTTCCACGTCGCATTTATCTGCGCCTACCACGTGTGAAAGAAAGAACGAGAAGAAAAAAAAGAAGGGAGGGGGGGGGGAGCTCGAAGGGGAATAAATCCGTTCTAATTTCAACGGGAGATTAACGGTTCGATACGCGGGGAGCTTATTTATTTGACGCCGGTGTAAATTATTATCCCCGGTCAAATGATAAACTCCCCTCCCCGAAATTTTGAGGTTATAATGTTATGTTTATTCAACGAGTGCGTGCGAGGCGACGGACTTTGTAATCCCTATTTATCGAGAGCGGGCTGAATTATTATTGTCCGGGGGGAAATTCGTTAGCCGAGGAAAAAAAATTTGTGGTTTTTCCCGATGTAAGCAGGATTTTTCTACTATCACTATGGTTCAGCGAGCAATTTATATCTAATTATTAAAATAATGTCAAAGTTTTCATAAAATTTTTCGAGAAATTTTTTATCATGGTCAATTAAAGTAATTTTTTGTGGTGAATCAATTAGTTATTTCGATGGTTCCAGCGAAGAAAAACCTTACCCCAAAATCTTCCACGAGTAAAGTTACAATGAGGCAATTTTCGGTCACTTAAATTCGCGATTTTAACTTTTGCAGATTGGGGAAAGTAAGCTTTGCCATGAGTCCGTTGATACAAGAAGGCAAAAAAATTTATTTCGACACACTAGCCGTGAATAAAAAAATCCTTGCGATTTTTATAAACTGAAAAATTAGTCATTTTATACGTGGCAGGTGTGTTCAGAATTTTTTTATTATTATAATGAATCATTGGTAGGGTAGCAAGGTCATTTTCAAATTTTTTGTCGTAGGCTAAAATAATAAATAAGAGCGATCGTTGGGTCAGTGGTTAGCGTGCTCGCTTCTGAAACAACGTCGTTCTTTGGGGTCTTGGGTTCGATCCTCGGCGCATCCAGCTTAGAATTTTATCTTCGCTAGCTGCGTCGGTAACATCGATCCCTACGTTCACCCCGACTGCTTTGGAGTCGGTTTTACCGGGGGCTTTCATTTCAGCGCTGGTTGGAGATTATCTCGACCAGGGGCTATATTTAGGGCATAATTTTCCAATGAGCTAAACTCGGTTCAGCGCTGGTCTAATCCAAGACTATCTGATTGGGAGCAATATTTTGGGACAAGTTCCTCATGAGCCTTCCGGTTCAGCGCTGGTCTTTCGATTAACTCGAATGGAGCACATACCCTGGGTTTCCCCTACTCCACATGGTCTATTTGGACCATGGGCTAATGCAAAGCAGTGTAGAGAACTAGTCGTCAATTAGCACAATATGGAGCATAAAAGGCGCGACTATAAATAAGTAAAAAAAAAAAATAAAAAAAAAATAATAATAATAAATAAAGCCTCTTAGAGACATTTTAGCGGCCAAAAGTTTGCCAGTTGTAACTTTATTCGTAGAAAATTTTGGGCCAAGGTTTTTCTTTGCTGGGGCCATCGATTCGTTATTTTTTATTAAAAGTAAATTTTTTCATACACTGATCAATTTACTACCTTACTCAGGAAAAAATAAGACTCATAATGAGAATAATTTCAACGAGAATGAAAGTTGAGACAATCATAGAGTCTTTTAGTAGTGAGTCTGATTGTAATTTTTAAATAAATAATTTTTTCGATAGTTAAAGAAAGTATTGATTTCCTTAAGCGTGGAAAAAAATAGATTGAAGTAAAGTACAATTTCATTTTAATCCAATTATCAACTTCTCAACTTCGAGAAAATAAATTCATAAATGAAACCCAATTCGAATCGAAAAAAATTGAAGTCAAGTTTCATTTTTAAAAATTATGCTCTAATTTTCTTTGTTTATTTTTAGTTTTAACTCCTACAATTAGCTTAATAAACTTCAGTCCGATCTTTTTTTAGCTCAGTGGCCATTTTTACCTTTATCTTCTTACTTGAACTTAAAATCAAAATCGTGTATTTATTTCAAAATCTAGGATACCAGATTTGTTTTTAAATCTCTTTAATTAATCTAAAATTTAATTTCTGTTCAATTTTATTTTCAAATTACTTTATAATGAAAAATCTGTTTACTTTTATAAATTTTATTTTCGGTATCAAAGATGTATTTACATTTAAATTATTACGATAGTTCTTAAATTAACTCTTGATCAGCACTAAAGAATTACACTTTATCAAGCAACATTACTCATACCTGAATAATTCTCGCGAGTTTCTATTTTAAAACATTTTACCTTAATTGAAAAATTACTCATAATTTTCAAGAGGAAGTTGATCGTAATCCACTGTGACTCGAAATTTTTTTTATCAAACCCACTCCATCCGCTCAGATTAATTAACGGATTAAGAAACGTGTCTCAAATTTAAAAAAAAAAAATTTTTTTTTTCTACTTCTTCCAAGGTAAAATAACAGTGAGAAAGTTCACGTCTGTCGCAGGCTTTTGACGCAGCAAAGCTTCTTTGCTATATTCAAAAGGAAAAGAGTCGCATTTGCATGTTTCTCTCGTTTCAGATTTATTCGAGTCGAGATTGAAATTTTCATAAGTCCCGCGTTTCTCCCCATTGTTACTTTTTTCCAACTGTATTGTTCGTTCGAGAGTAGGCTTTAAGGTTTCATGTCGGTCATATGCATGAAGGACATTTAAAAAAAAAAAAAAATTCTCATCAAACATTCGATCAAAACTGCACGAAGCACAAAATTTTTTCTTAGACTTTTACTTAACTACTTTTTTTGAATCACTATATATACTACTTTTTTTTGTAATAATAATAATTTTTGATAAAGCTTTTACTGTCATCACGTGATTTTTTGAAAGCTCTGTCTCTATTTCACAAAAAATTTGGGCATACATCATAGAAAGAATAGCACTTCATTAGCATACCAATACGAAATCAGTCACGCTGAATTTATCTAGATAAAAAAAAAAAAAAAAAAAAAAAAAAAACAACTTTGCAAGTCGTTAGCTTGAAATTTCGTCTTCTTCTTCTTCTTCTTCTATCTTTTTTAAAAATATACTCTATCTATCTTCAGGTAGTACTATGGTGATATTTCACACAAGCTCTCTTTGTATTTTGATCTCTCGTCAATCAACCGAATCTGTGCGATTGGTAATTTTTTTTAACTATTACTCTACATATCGATGATTTCAGCAAAGAAAAACCTTAGCCCAAAATCTACCACGAATAAAGTTACAATGGGATTACTTTTTATGAATAAATTTTCTCTAAACACTTTATTTGTTATAAAGCCTGAGGAAAAAAATGTATAAATGACATTTGCTACCAATCCATATACTTATAAAAAAAAAAAAAAAATTCTCGACACATCTGCCACGAATAAAAAGATCCTAGTGACTTTTATGAGATGAAAACTTATAGTCATTTTATTCGCGATAGGTATGTCGAGAAATTTTTTTTTTTATATTTAAGTACATCAACGGATTGGTAGCAAAGGTCATTTTAACATTTTTTTTCGCAGGTGAAAATAATAAATAAAGTGTTTGGAGACATTTTATTCGTCAAAAGTAATCCCATTGTAACTTTATTCGTGGCAGATTTTGGACTAAGGTTTTTCTTCGCTGGGATCATCGATATATATTCAGAACTACATAAATGAGAATTAGGCTATCCATTTAATAGACGCAATCCAGTTCTTTGCTTGTAAATGGATAACATAATTCACATTTTCAACAGGGATGAAATGCATAAGAATTCATTTTGACACTAATTGAATAATTTAGCCTTGACAAATAAAATTTATTACTATCAAAGTGTCCGTGTACTAATTAACTTGACGTTTCAGTGTCACTTGGATATAAACTGATTTCATTCTCATCAACTTTCAATTACTGTTTAATTATCTACCGCGGAATATTGAAAATAAATTTATGCCCGCGCTTTTACACGACGTTGTTGTTGTGTTTTGCGCAGCCAATGCCGAGGGTGTTTATATGTATGAGATAATAAATACACTCGCTCGAGTTTAATTGAATAACAAATTTTGGATAAAACACGACTTAATTACGATTTACGCACGAAACGATTGAAAACATCCCGACTAAGATTATCCCGAACCTATTATTGAGGGGACACTAATGCCTTAATTGAAAAATAAATTATATATTCTGGAATTTTTTTTTTCTATGAATACATGAGCTTGATTTATGTAAAATCATTTAAGACAAATGCTTGATCAAATATTTAATTGTTTATTACTGTTAAAATAGTGCTTGTAATGATTTTTAAATCTGAAAAAAATATAGATTGCTTTATTACTTTTTTAGTATTGCTCCTCAATGAACAGTCACATATTCAAATTATTATTATTATTTTTTTTTTAACCTCAATGGATTTATTTAAAATTATTATATTTGACTGTATTTAGCCTGAATTCGAGCCTAAATATTGAAAACATGTATGATTTTGTAGAATAAAACCAAAAACCTGGATTTACTTCAAAAACTTATCATTTTTAATCAATTTTTTAACCACAAATTTTAAATTTACTTTTAGTGTTTTTAAAGACTATTTTCTAGGATATTTGACGAGTATTTCATTCAAGGTACAGCAGCCCCTCAATTCCAAAACTTTCAAACTTACCAAGTTCTCTAGACCAGACGTAGCAACGTAATAAAAAGCCATCACCCTAGCTAGAAACGTCACCATAGTCACCTCGCAAACACTCTATAAATAGTCTACCAAAAACATCTTAGTACTTTTTTGAAAAAAATATATAAACAACATATTTCAGCCAAATAAAACAGACAAATAATAAAAACCCTATTTAGTGACAAAGTTAATCCTATCGCACGATTTATGGTGAATTTTCCCAGATTCGGAGTACGAAGAGGAGCAGATACCCAGGTACAGGCCGGACTCCCTGAAGAGCCTGTGCAGAGCGACGAGGTTCACCGAGGCCGAGATGAAGCGGATCTACCGGGGCTTTAAGGCGCAGTGCCCGACCGGCGTCGTACGCGAGGAGAACTTCAAGATCATCTACTCCCAGTTCTTTCCCCAAGGAGGTCAGTGCAGTATTTTGTTAGTTGATTTTTTATGAAAAATTTTTCATTTACTCAATTCCCAGCATTGATGTCGGATTCACGAAGTCACGTGACTTTTTTTTAGTAAAAAAAATATGAAAACTGAAGAAGTTGTATAGACTTTAGAAGTTTCCTGAATATATCGTATGTGCTTTCCTGCAAATTGGTACTGATGACTTCAGGGGTACCAATTTTCAAAAAGTTTTCAATCCGATAGTATTGATAGAAGAATTATCAAAAAAATCTCAAGACTTATTAAAACTTAAGGATGTACACTCATCTGAAATATATATAGTTATACCACCAAGCAGGTGCATAGTCGGGAATCAGCTGCTTGCAAAGATTTGAGGTTATGTCGGCTGCTAGCATGATGCCGTACAGTATATCTATATTTAACCATTTTTTCGTACTTTTGGATTTATTTCTTTTTCAAATGCCCTCCAACCATTAGTTTTTATTTGAAAAATCGATTGCTAAGCTTCTTAGCTACTGACTCATATTTTTTTTTCTAAAATCTCAGCATTTTTGAGCAAGTTATTAAATTTTTTTACCCATTCTTGTACGCCTCCCATAAGCGCACGTGTTAATTTCAAACTGCTATAATTCTTAAAAAAGGCCTGTAACTACCCCCAAAAAAAATCTTAAAAATCAATTTAAGCATCAAAGAATCGCCCATCCAATTTTCATCAACTTCTGTGCATTTTTGCAGATGAGTGTACGTCCTTAAGAACTTAATTTTGAAGAAGTGCATAGTTTTCAGAAAATTTTAGTGACCAGCAGATTTTTATCTTTGTTGGTTATTTCACGAATTAGACATGGACTTTGACTTTTTTTTTTTGATAAGTCGAAACTCTGATAGATAAAAAAAGATTATAATCTTAAAAAAAAATTCGTTTCGGTTAAGTTCAAAAACTTTGATTGAAATGAATTAGTTTGTTCATTTTTTATATTTTTTTACTGCGAAACAAATCAGTGTTTGCATAACGGTCGTTACACATAAAAAAAAGCAAATTTTAATAATTTCATATTCTTATAAATTTTTGTAAAAGAATCGAGTATATTAAGCCTTAAAAACGTTTTGACGTTTTCCCATTACCATCTTATCAAATTTTTAATGATTTCGATATGGAAAACTCTCACGGGTCGTTAATTTTAAATATTCTCTCCAGGTAAATAAATTGGTAAAAGTTTTTTTTTGGGGTCAATGAGAAGTAAAGTTATACGATCAAATTATTTTTTAAAACTTAATAAAAGTGTATGCAGTTTCTATTAAATTTAACGAGAAAAACGTCTTAAAAAATTTTATAGGACGAAAATGGAAACATTTTAGTAAAATAACGTCCATCACAATGAATTTGTTCTTTAGATGATCTGCAACATTTTAAATCTGGAAAATTCCAAGTTTTCAAGATAATCTTCGCACTTCGAAGCTCCCCAAGTAATCGTCCTTTTTTTGTCATGTCATACTCGACTTTTTTTATTCTAAAATTTTTTAAATTACTTAAAACTTTAGTGTAATCTACACACTAGATAAAAAAATTATCTTTCAGATCGTCAAAGTATTAGCTCAAAAAAATTAATAAAACTCTTCCATACACGAAATTAATAACATCCTCGCCCAAAAGACAAACATTTCGGGTGGAGTTAAGGAGCACGCGAGCCATTACTCCGACAAAGGCTTGCCGTACAAACGCGATGGTGGTGTTGGTGCACCTGAATTCATTTATTTAATTAAAACGAGGAGCCCACCCGCGGTTGTCTAATCCGTTGAAAGGCCTTTTGTTGCTGTATCCAAAGACGACCATTGTTACGCTAGTTTATCCACCCGGGCTTGCTTTTAGTCGCGTGTGGATTATCCTCCTTACCCCCGTGTGTGCTGGAAAACAATCCCTTTTTTTATTATCGAAGGGTGAGCTGAGAAATTGAATTTGCGATTTGTTTGTAACGAGTGTTTCGGACGCAGTAAGAAATTTCTGGAAGAACTAGGTAATTCGAGGTTTCAAACTTTTGATAAAAATTATATGAGTGGTTTTTTTCTTTTTAAAAAGAAGATTTGTAAATCAATTTAAGAATACGAAAAGCTGAGTATTTGAAATTCAATTTTATAATATTTTAATTTTTTTTTCTAACTTTATTCAGTGCGATTGGTGATTTAGACGTTGTGTTCGGTTTGCAGAAACATCTGCAAGGATTATTTAACTAGTATAGTACAGTTTGAAACTTTCTTCAAGTACAATTTCTTCGGTATCTCGTGTACCATGTTTAAATGCTCAAAACTTTAACCGAAAAATGGATTTATTTGGTTTTTGTGGTAAGAGAATTCTTTTTTTGTCATTTTGATTAATAATTTTTTGTAATGAGTGCGTATTTGCATGTCCAAGCCCCGACAGAGGGCGCTCTATAAGTTTTACCAAAATCCTATCTCTTGCACGAGTGCGAGAGAGACAGTTGCTGTAGGTTATACCAAATTTCACGCGTAATTTGTATATCTATAGCTATTCCTTGGATGTACGAATATACTAGGTGAAATCACGATTTCAGTAGTAATAAGCAAGTTTGTTCTGGCCAACTTCTGAAAAAAAGGTTCCGTGTTGTAAACTTTTACTTCAATTCGTTGAAAAATTATTATAAAAGATGAGTTTTATAAGTTGAATTCAGTAGAAATATTCGAATTCGGTCCGGCCAGTATCTGAAAAAAATCCTTTTTTACAAAACATTTTTCATTCAGTTTGATTAGTGGAAATCATTTAAAAAAATACTGTTTCAGTGGTTCTAATCAAAATTGATCAGACTGCATTGGAATTTTATTATTTTAATTATTAAATTCACATTTAAATAGCAGCTTAAAACTAGTAAAAAAAATTCTTTCAGGAGTAGCGGTTTAGTCAGGTCGGGCAAACTTATGCAAATAAAGTCATATCATTAAACTTGTTGAAAAGTAATTACATTATTTAAGCACTAAGAGCTAACATGTAACTTCAGGGGAAACATTCGAGTTTGGTTAGATCAGTTTCTGAAATAAAATCTTTCCCACATATAGTACTAAGTTTGGTTCCATGACTCATGAGTGATTATCAGAAGTCAATTCTATAAGATACTGTTACAGTAGTACTTATTAAATTTAGTCATACCGCAACTCAAAAAATTCAATCTAATAAAATTTTCAATCACATTCGATGATAGATTCAAAGTCAGAAAATATTGTTTTTTCGCTAACTGCCGAATTTGGTCAGAAGCACTTCATGTAGCAAAAAGCTTTTTCGAATTAATCCTAATAAAGCGAGATTCAGCCCGTGGTAATCATAAAGTTTTGTAATTTATGGTTTATCAAAGTGTAAAAAATCACCGTGAATTCCCATATGCACCGTAAACTACAGCCTTAACCAAGCCATCAAACCCCATAACTCAAGCCTCGCGCATTTATCACGCCCCATAAACAACTCCAACGCTCTTTGTCGCGTTGAAAAAGTAACAACAAACGAAAGATCCGAGTTGTTGTTCAAGCTGCGATTTGCATAATCGGACCAATCCAGATTAATAACAGAGAAATTTTATCGCCAATTCGTAAAAATGTGTTTTCAACGATAAATTCGGAACAGGAAGTAATTATTATTATTTTTTATCAAATGTAAAAGTTTTTAGCAGCTTGAAATTTCGGACAAATCGCATCGATTTGTACAAAAGCTAAATATGCGTGTTGAAACATCTGGCTTTTCACACCGATACGAATTGTCAAATAAACGCGAGAGCGCAATACATTCGTCCGGGATTAAATCTTTGGTAAAAATCGTGAAATGCGGAATTTTATTAAGAGGAAAAAATTTTATTTCGTGCGTCAAAATCAAATGTTCGAATTTTCGTGCAATGTGAAATTCCCGAATAAAAAATTAAAAATATTTTTAGTAATTTCACAATCCGTTTTGCAGCTTATTTATCAAAAGATGCGTGTTATTGAAATTTTTGACTGCATAATTTTGAACTTTAATTAATGAGTTTTGATTTTTGGATAAATACGTTCATACATCGGGATTGAAATTAAATTTTGTTTAATAAACTCGCGTCTCGTCAAATTGAAAATCGACGTGGCTCTCTTCAAAGTCCAGTATTAATAATGTAAATAATACCTAACAATTATACGATACTCTGGTAAAAACAGATTTTATTTTAAACAAGATCAGTTTTAATTCATCTGACAGAATGGAATAATTTTATTTTTAAATTACTTATTTAATCATAATTGAGTGAAATCTAAGCATTACTCTGTTATTGAAAATAACAGAGAATGCTTCATGATTCATTTTATTTCTTTATGAACTACAGTCTTATCTTACTTGCCGCCACGACAGAGTTTCTTAATTTAATCTGATAAAATCTAGAGAGCTTACGAATGAAGTTGAAACATCAAAACTAATTACATTATTTAATCAAATAAACTAAGCGTGAATATATTACAATACATTTTACAAATTTTTTTATTTTACATTGAACTTCATTATCATTTTATTAATTCGATCAACGTAAAATTTTTTAAACTTCCGACTTGGTTACTCCAAGTTCTTGAATTTCATGTACGCGTCATCGATATTGACTAGCCGGTGATTTACGACTGTAACAGTAGTCGCGGGCATATTTACGAGTAGTTGATATTACAGAATAAAAAAAGCAAAACAAAAAAAAAGCCTGACCTTTAAACTAGGTTTTGAGTTATGAGCAATAAATTTTTCGCCTTAGTTACAGTGGATTTATGCGTTGTAAATTTTTTTTTCTCTTTCTTTGATCGTTGAAGAATTTATGGTAGGAAGTAAGAGATTTCATACGAAAAATATCTGAAATGATACCCCAAGAATTTAATTTTTGTCTAGCTACCAATGGTAAAAATAAAAAAACAGTTTTAGATTTTATTGTTAAAAGGTCGAAGATTGACTGAGAATAATGGGATACTTTCAGTGCAACGAAAGTCAGTGATCCCTCAAGCGTCAAGTGTCGTTCGGGTCAAAGATTTATCTAGTCAAACGAGCCATGAATTTCAAAGTTTGGGCCATTTACAAAGAAACAAGTGCTCAAAGAAGATTAATTCGCCGTAAAAAGTCTCTAAGCCAAGCTCTAAAATAAAATTGTTTTTGTTAGAAGATTGGGTGAAAAAAATTAATGAATAAATTAAAAAGATCCAATTTTACATCAAACAGTATGTTCAAAGTAGGTAAACTAGTCGATTGTAATATTACACCATAAGTTAAGTATATACAAAAGTTGTGTTTACTTGCGAGTCTAAGCATGTTGGTTACAGTGATTTACTCAGATCTATTCTTGTTTAGGATGTCACCTGATGAGGTCATCCTATATGAAGAAACGTTGTAAAAAATTATAAAGATTTTTTATTTTGATTTGCATATACATTTATTAGCTTTTCAATGCCAAGTAATTAACTAAATTGTTAAAAATGAATTTACGATAACTAAAAGAAAGAACTAGGAACAAAAAAAGTGTTTTACTATCAATATTTTCAGAATCATTTGCTTAATATAATATAGAGTAACAGAATGAAAAAGAGTACATCATAAATTTTAAATATGTATCTTGTAAATAACCAATCAGGGCTGACCAAAGTCGATTAGTACTACTCAAAAGATTACACCAGATTACTCGTCGAGCTGAACAAAATTTTAATACAGACAGCAAATATTTTCTTTCAAAAGTCTGACCAAACTGGAATTCTTCTACTGAATTTTTTTTTATAATTTCTAGAAAATTATTTTACAGATACTGCAAACTAACTCTCGCTATAGTATTAATGCTTGCAAAAATTATTTACATAAAACATTAAACAATTAAAACAGGAGAAAAAATTTTGCACTCTAAATAGTAGAGTACTCGAGTGAGTTCTCAACGACCCTCAAATAAGCTAAAAAAGAAGAATCCGTGACGTAACCTAAAAACTTCAAAGCTCAACAGTCGCCACAGATCCGTGGCGATAAAAAAGTCTCGCACACCGCAACCATTATTCGAGAAACAAAGAGCGCTACACGAATCGATCATATCGCCATCCCGAATTCAAAGATCTCGAAGGCAATAAATAACTCACATCTAGGAGCATTGCCTCCTTATCTGAAATAAAAGTGCTCTCGAGGAGGAACGAAAAAAAATTTCGCCTCGTCAGCGTCAGCATAATGCGGAAAGATGAGCTCGGTAATTAAGCGCTAGAAAACAATGAAACCTCAGGATTTTACTTTTAATATATAGCTGAGTGCCGTAATTACACAGATAAGTCGAGGCCGGATCCTCAAACATAAGGTAGATAGTCCGCTAGGGTGGACGTGACGGGAATGCGGGAACCAAAAATTATTCCGGACGAGGGACTTCGGTGTGATTCGAAAAAGAAGTCGAGTGGGTTAAGTGGTTTGACGGTTTTTATCGAGACGGAGCATGAGAGATTTTTAAAAAAGCACTCTTTGGAAGTTTTACGTGTTTGTATAACTGACATGCTATGTAGTCCAGAGATGCAAAATTTTTTTTTCTAAATTACTGATTTTGATTCAATTAATCAATTGCAAATAAATATATTTCTTCTTAATATCTGCGAATAAATAGATTTATCTTAAGTAGTAGGGCTAGAAACTATTTTAAGTTCAAAAAATAATCGAAACTTATTTTTTATTTTTTTGAAAAAACAAAAACTGTAAGAACTATAGCTGTAACAAACTTTCAAAGTTTTAAAATTTCATTCAATATGTATGGACACTGTTCTCAACGTAATTTTTGATTTATTACGTCATAAATTCGTAATTTTAGATGTTATAATTAATTTTAATCTAGGTAGTTTTTCGATTTATAATTGAATAAAATGGCTGCCAAACACATTGTGTATGAAAAAAAATACTACAAAGGCAAATAAATAAGTTCAATTTTTGACCATCATTATTAATTAAAAATTATGTTGAAAATTTAAAAGATGTAGAAAAAATTTGATTAAGAGTATCTCAAATAAAAAAAAAATCAATACAGAAAGTTTCAAAAGTGCTTGGAAAAGCCAATAAGCATGGTAATCAAATTACAAAGTTTTATATTGGCTGGACTCTCGCTTTATGCAAATTTTCCTGGCCAAGTTTGAGAAAATTTTTTTCAAGAAAATATCAATTTAAATAGCTCAAAACAGTTATATGTTGTAAAACTTTTCATTATAAATGATTGAATTACTGCCAGTCTTATTGTATTGCATGTGCTTTTGAAAATACTCTAAAATGCACTTATCCTAAAGTCATTGAAATACATATTTATTTAAAGCTAAGTAAACAATTAATACTGAGTCAACAAAAGTTTCTGCAAACCTTAATAAAATAGTTATTTTTTTTTTTTTTTTTTTTTTCAAATACACACATTTTTTTTTCATTCACACTTATTTCAAATGTTTGTTGAAAACCTGTATATAAGACTATAGTTGTTGCTCATGAATCTTATGCCCCGTCCACACCGGAGGTTTAACCACGTCTCGGCTTAACTTTGTTTAAAGAATTTTGTTAAGTTGCCGTTGGATTTAAGGATTAATTTGTACTTTAAAAATAGGATTCGATTCCAATGACAGCATCGCAAAATTTTGTAAACAAAGTTAAACCGAGACGCAATTGAATTGCCAGTGTAGACGGGGCGTTACAGTTAGTAAAGCAAACCAAACGTAATGCAGAAAAATTCAGTCTCTACCTCAAATAATAGCAAACCCATACAAGAAAATTTCAAAAACAAATACAAATAGTCTCAAAAAATTTTTGAATCGCAGCTGAAAACGATTTTTTCAAGTGTTTGTTAAACTGCTCCATAACAAACACAACAGCCGCACTGACATACCCAATGG
This sequence comes from Encarsia formosa, assembly GCA_038277355.1. NCBI lineage: Eukaryota > Metazoa > Arthropoda > Insecta > Hymenoptera > Aphelinidae > Encarsia > Encarsia formosa. The sequence goes on along the minus strand of CM076184.1, from coordinate 7,090,487 downwards.
TCAAGATGAACAACAGCTGTTTCTTGGACAAGCTCCTTTCGTTCCTAACCTTCTCATCAACCTCGAGATTCCTCGGGAAAAACCCATGCAACAATTCCACCATTCGCATAATCCCAGACTCTCGTATTTTCCTGTTAACCTTCGTGAACCTCCTCATGTACGGTGATCCCGGCTCGAACTGTACGAACATCGGGTCGCACTGGTACTTCATGTACCTGAATCTTCTCCCCACCGACATCGATTTGACATCGTAGTCGAAGTCAATGCAGATATGTCGACCATTCGACTTCATCAGATCCCGTACGCAGTTGTCCATGGTTTTCAACTTACCATCGAGACTCTTGAACAGTGGGTCGTCCAGGTTGAACAGAAGAAGGTCTTTGTTCTCCTCAGCCGCGTAAATCGTCATATTCGAGTTGTCGATCTCCACCAGGTTTTCGAATCTAACCTCTTCGTCGTCGAAGTTGATCTCCACTATGTCCGAGTACAAATCATTGGTAATCATCGCAAACAAAACTGTGATTGTAAAGTACGTAACTAGATTCGTCACAGTTCTAGGAGTGAACTTAGCTGACTGGCCCAAAAGAATCTGAACCACAGTGATTGATTCGAAAACCTGCGATGTAGTTTTGTGACTCAGAGAGGTAAGACCCAAAATTATGGCTGGCACGATGACAACGTTGAATATGACTTTGACGGGAACTGAAAATTTCGACTCGTAAATCGTGGGAATCACCGCCCAAACCAGTCGACACTCCATATCAGTGGACACTATGGAAACTATGTCTTTGAGCTCCTTTGCCACTACTGGACCCCCGAGGACGTTGCAGTTTTTCTCGGTGAACCATAATGAGTTGTTGGTCTGGAAGTAATAAGCAGAATCGTTTACGTTTATGTTTATCAAGTTGAAATTCATTGACTTGAGAGTGTGGGTAATTGATATCTTTGGTTTGACTATCTGAGCTATCCGGACGTCGAAAGTTTTACCGGCGAAGTTATATTGACCTCTACCGACTGTTATCGGGTAGCTATTTACGTTTTTGAATTTATCCGGGAATAGCAGGGTCTGGTTTTTTAAAGAATTTTTTTTGAACTGAAAATTAAATGGATCGTAGTATCTTACGATTGATGAACTATTTCCGGTTTTTTTTATTATGGTGAAATCCAGAATTTTATTTTTCCAAGCGTGCGTTAAAATTGTTTCGATGGATTTTTCCCAGTTCTCGTCTTTGTTAGTTGACAGAAAACATAGAAATTTTGACCGTTCGAATATATGTACAGTTTCTGCTGTGAAATCAATTGCTCGCCTCGGAACGTCGATATTGTCTGCCATTATAATGTTCAATGACATTTGCAAAGTTTTATTCAAAAGTTTCGAGTTTAACTTTTCATTCCTTTGATCATTGGTTAGTTTAAATCTTAAAATCGGGTAATCTTTAAAAGTAGAAGTGTGCATTGTCCAACTTTTAGACTCTAGTTCAGAGCCAAAAAAAGCAATTTGATAAGGATTTATATCTTCAACCAATTTTTGTAAAATATAGTTTAGTGTAAGATTTGCAGTAATTTTAAGAATGAAAAATATAAAAATGAAAAAGACACTTTTTACATTGACGTACATAGAGTTCGACGAGTGCTTTTTAGAACCGTGAGGAGCGTAAACTGAAACTGAAGTTAAAATAAAAAGTGAAAAACGTGTAAAATGAAGTAAATTGCACGTCAAGTAATTTATTTTCCTCTATAACAAAAAAAAATTTTTGCTCTAAAATAAAATATTCATATTCGGTAAAGTTAAAAAAAATTGTACTTGTAAAAGTAATAAAACTTTAACTTTCGAGTTTTTTCTTTTTCAAATAAAATATTCCAAAGTTGAAAAATCGGTAAATATGTAACGTTGAGAGCTTTCAGTTTTGCATTTTTGGGTTATTCAAAGAATTTAAAAATCGTGTCAAGACTCACAAATTAAAAAACTTTAACAACTAATAAATGTACTTCAGTAAAAATCAATATAGAAAGTTTTAAAAGTACTTGGTGACCCGATAAGCATGATAATTAATTAAATTACCAAGTTTTATATTTGAAGTTTGAGAAATAAATTAATTGGCTCGTATACAGTTTTTTAAATTTATTGTTTATTTTAATAAAATCAGCGCTAATGAGAACAATAAAAAGTTGTATGAAATAATTACCGAATTAACACTCAAAACATCAGAAAAAAGTTAGTTTATGATTAATGTTTCAAAATAAAGTACCTTGAATTAATTGTCTAAATAAACAAAATTTGTAAAAAAAGGGTTAAAATGAACTATAAAAAAAAAAATTAACTTTTGCAGAACTATAAAACATTAGTTAGCAGCTCACAAAATAAAAAAACTCATATTACATTCAAGTAAAAAATTTTTTCACGATTTTTTTTTGCTCAGATACAAACAATAAGTTTCAAATCATGGAAAATTAAAGCCGTAAAAGACTTGCATCCACTGGTCAAATTATTTCTCATTTAATTCGCACTTGCCAACAAAATCGGCCGACACAATCCTCTATTTCGAAAAACAAAGTACACTTTTTGGTCCTTTATTGCCGCCACATACCGGAAGTGTTGAAAGCTTTGAGCACGCGAGCAATCTTTCTCGCTAATCTAACGCATAACTTGGGCGGCAGTGAAATGAAATTTTGCAGCAGCAGCACTCAACCAGAGTGCACGCCAGGCAGTCGATAGACTCGCTGCACCAAAAAACCAAGAGTCGAACTAACTTTTTTTAATTTAATTTCATGTGGTTGATTGGAGTTGATTCAGCTTTAAAAAATTCAAGAGGTACTCGGTTTGCACCTCTGTGGAAAATTTTTATTTTATTTTTTCGAAATTATTGCTTTATCACCTGCCTTTTTATTTATGCTCTCTGGGGATCGTCACGATAAATCATTCTCGTGAAATTTATGAACTGTGATCTACGACCTGTACAAAATGGAATAAATTTCGTAAAATATTTTATTCTTCAAAATTCAAATTTTGGATTAGAAAAATTCTATAAATAAGTTCAAGTTCAAGAGAAACTATTAAAATAAGCTTGTTAAAAAAGATGTGAGAAACTATTTGTTATGATCAATGATTATTATATTTTATGAGATTAAGTATTTAGAGAACAATTTATTAATTTAATTAATATTGGGAAAAAACATTTTAATTTATTTTGTTTGTTACAATTTAATATTAAAATCCTCTGATGGGAGTGTAAATAATACTATACACGGTATTAGTCAGCTTGATTTAATGTATCGGAGGAAGAAAATTTATTCTCTGTGGCTAAACTCGATCGCAAGGGAAATATTCTGTGGCCATAACCTGTTAGATTTATTTGATTAATCAATCCAACAATATACTGATTTAATGAACTTGGATTTACCTAATTTAGTTTAATGTAGTTAAATTAGACCATGCATGAAATTTAGTATATTACAATTTTAGCAGTTGCTTAAAAAATTTGAAATGTGGTAAAAGTTTTTAACACTATTTCTAAGTTTTCTTTTCATATTTTAGTTTTGAGATCTTTCTGAATCAAAAAAAAAATGATAAGTCAAGAATTAACGAATAATTCCCTCTCAAAAGGATCTTATTACACCCAGAATGTACCGAAAAAATTTTCAACATTAGTAAATATACATATAATTTTACAAATTATATCATTATATACATAAGTATGAATTTTACTACATCCATTTAAAAAATGGTTTATAGTTGTTGATTTAATTTGTAGTTTGTGATTTTTCAAACAATAGAATAATTTTTTACCGACAAAATTGGTATTGAAAAATTTGGGGTATAATCTTCCCAACCATAGAAAAATAGAATTTATATTTAAATGTTTGAAAAGTCGTAAATGACGGTTCGAATAAAAAAAAAATTTAATAAAATCCAGCATAAACTTCGCTGACTCCTACAAAGCCATCTCTCAATTATTTCTTTTCAAAATACGAGAACAATCAATTAAGAAAGCAGTTCCCGCTAAAACCACGAGTTACATCTCTACACCGCCCCAAAAAATAATAACTCTATCCGGAGTAATCCAGGGAGAAAAAAAGAAGAGACTAAAGTAGAGTTAACTCGGCTTCAACACTTTTAAAAAGTAAATCCCGCAACGTCACACAGTTCGTCGCCTCGGGGGAGGGCTACAGACTTAGCCGGTAATCACTGTCGTCTCGGCTGGCGTCGCTCGACTCCTTGCTGGCGATAAAAAACCAAGTATAAATTGGATCTCGTCTCCCACCCCCACCCCAGCTCGCTTCTTGATCGGGTTTTTTTTCATTCAGGGTGCTTAATCAGTCTCGATGTTTAGAAACTTTAATTAACCGGTGAAGATATCCCTGGAAGTCTTTTACAGATTTTTTAAGTCTTTTTTTTTCAGAAAAATTAAAGTTTTGTAATTAAGATCTTGCAAAAATTATCTAGTTGGGAAGAAAGTGAGATCAGTAGGTTGAGTCAGGATGTGGTCAGACGAGACATTTTTTATTTTTTTTCCCACAGTAATATATGAATAATTGAATCAGTATAATTAAGTACTCATAATTTTACAGAAACTGTAATTAATACAATGAAATTTAGCTTTCAGAAGTTAGTATTTAAATTTAGATTTTCGTTTTTTTTTTTTTTTTTTGAAAAAAGGATTAAAAAAAGTTTTGTAAACAAGATCTCGCTACTAAAGATCACAACGGGAAGAAAGTAAGATGGGTAGTATAAGTTAGGATATGGTCAGACGAGTAATTTTTATTTAATGAAATAATTGAACATTTATGATTTTACAAAAATTTGAATTAAATAATTAAAAATAAGCTTGATAATCACTAGGTCTCTTAAATTCGGCCGTCCTGAAATAGTGTATTTAGAAAAATTTATATAACACATGTATTTGTAGTAACCATGTCAGTAATAATGGTTAACTGGAAAATTTAGTTTTTTTGTATTACTTATAATAGATTATATTATATTCAATAAATTATTTTTTATGAAATATAACATTAATCAGATCATGTATAAATGTGATTTCTATTCATAGGTACTTTGTTATGTCATTCATTGAATATCACCATAGTGATACGTAATATACAAACTAATAATGCATAGCATGTAAAATTTTACCTGAATAAAAATTCGACTCATAAAATAATTCATTGAAGTTCACAAACTTATGTACAATAATAACAAAAGAAGCCATTGAAATCTCAATTTCAAAACCGAATAAAAAAAGAAGATTTCCCACCTTTTATTCAAATCTGGTCGTCTGTAAACATAGTCGGGAATTCACAACGACGACAGGACTCTTTAGCGGAATTGACGAGGTGAAAATGCAATTTTTACCGGAATATGAAAGAATATGTCAAAAAATCAAACGGGTATAAGCTGGTCGGGTTTGAGCGTCACGTCCTCGAAAAACCAATCCAGCGATCGTTCGAAAGAAAATTGTACGGTATATAAGCTTCCAGGGAATTCTTCCTCAAATATTATACGCTTTATTGGAAATTTAAGCAGCTTCGCGAATCTTTAAAAGATGATGTCGAGAGGAAATTACGGTATTATTATGAGGTTTATAGTGACTCCGCGATCCGACTTGGAATTTTAAATCGCTTACCCGGGAAAATTGAAAGATATCTTGATTCTTTTATCATGTCAAGAAGATTCGTTTTTCATTTCTTCAAATGAATTAAAACAAGATTTTTTTCAAGTAATTCATAGAAAAAAATTTTTTTACTCTTAACTGATACTAGTGTAAAAAGTTTTTTTCTAAGTGTTCTTTGAAAGTATTGCAAAAGAAAAAAAAAAAAGCTCGCTTTTACTTTTTATGTATACTGTGGTTCAACTAAATTTGAATAATCCACTTGCTATATTGAAATTTCCGTAAAAATATCAAAGTAAAGAAAATAATAAGGAACGCTTTATAGTGATTTTTCTTTTCGCTTTACGACGTAAGTAAGCTGCATCAAAGTAGAATGAAAACTCTTAGGAAGATTCCAAGCTAGGAAGTTACGATCTTCGTGTGGAACAAAAATGCGCAAAGTAACGACGCAACGTAGAGCGAATTTTATTTTAAAAACCCTTTAAGTTTCCAAAGCTTTTTCCAAGTACGCAATTTTTACGCTAGATCTTTTTACTTTAATTAAACAATAACAAACTATGCAAGAAGTGAAAATAAATTTGAAAAAAAAAAATTTTTTTTTCTTATTGTGTTTGTGTTTGATTGTACGGTGAAGTTTTATTTATAGTGCCATAAAAAGATCATATTATTTGCTGAAAAATAAGATACAACAAAGAGTGAAGTGACCGAAGTGGGTAATAAAAGTCAAGGATGCTTCATGCTAAGAAGTGAAAATAATTGACAATAAAGATTTCCTTTTCTCTGAAAGTAAAAAAAAAAGTTTGATAAGAGCACTTCAAATGAATAGGTCGAGTCTTTATTCTCCTTTCTAAGATAAAAAAATTTTGTCCAAACATACACTAATGCAAAACATACTCGTGTTATTTTTAAAACATTGAAAAGATACAAAAAAATCAATTTGATGCTCCCAGTGAAGAAAAACTTTAGTTCAAAATCTATCAAGAAAGTTACAATTCGGCGACTTTCAGTCTCAGAACCACTTTGTTTATTATTTTCGCCGGCGGAAAAAAATGTTAAAATGACCTTTGCTACCACACCGAAGATATCTTCTAGTAATAAAAAAATTTTCGACACACACTAACCGCGAATAAAAAGACTTGCGATTTTTATAAGAAAACTTAGAGTCATTTTATTCGTGGCTGGTGTGTTGAAAATTTTTTTTTACTATAATATATCATTGATATGGTAGCAAAGGTCATTTTAAATTAATAAATATAGTGATTTAGAAACGTTTTACTGGACTACCCTCATTGTAACTTTATTCGTGGCAGATTTTTCTTCGCTGGGACCATTAAATTAGTTCTACAACGTTTGCACCCTTTATAAAAAAAAATGAATTCACAGGAATCACAAGAAAGCTCTGTAATAAAACACACGATTCAATTACAAAGAATACGCTTTTTTCCATAATTATTAATAACTCAGTTGTATTCTCAAAGGGCAGTAAAAGGGACTAAAAGACAAAGCCAATTTCCAAAGTGGACACAAAAAAGTCAGCCTTCCCTGGCGTTAAATAAAACCCCCGGGCGCGACTGATTAACGATAAGGGCTCGTAAATCGAAACATTTAACGAGCTTAACTTGGCCGTCATTCCCATTCCCGGATAGAAAAAAAGCTCGCTGGGTTTTTTTGCGGCGCTGGAGATTGAATTACGGTGCTAACGACGAGGTTTAATTGCCGATGTGGATCTGAAATTGTCGAGACATTGGTAAACATGCTTGAAGCTTGTAAATTTTTAAATTTTGAGGTAACTAGCTTACGGAAAGAAGTCACTACATTACCTAACGATAAAACTACTGTACAAGTTACATTATCAGTTTTGACTATAGTTATAATAGTCAAGAAACTATATTACATCAGTTGACAGTACATCGCTTGACTTTGATCTAAAAAAAATAATTTTCATAACCTCAATATGACATAAATTCGACTGCAGAAACAGTAAACAGTTTGTTTGAATTTTTAAACACATCTTGAATAATGCACAGAAGTATTTAAATCTTTCCAGTAACTTGATTTATTCTAAAGATTTACAACTTTGACAAAAAAAAAGTTTTTAAAAATTTGATGAAAAAATGTTTAATTCTGGCTACAGAAGAAATCGGGGTTTTCTTCCGCCAGTTCGCTCATTGAGGATACGCATGTGTTAGTATACCTATAAACAAGACGTCATGTATACATAGTTATACTTCCAGTGCATTTCCCCAATGGGTGCACTAGTTCCCTCCGGGAGAATAAAATCCCTCATTAACGCGTATAAAACTAATTACGTTGAAATTTGCTTAAGACGTCGTAAATTCTTGGATTTGTATAAACAATTTACGAGTTTAATTAAACTAACAGTTGACTTCTTAATACTTGAAAAAGCTTAGAAATTTTCAGATAAAAGATAATTATTTTATTAGTAAAACATTAATCAAACAAATAAAGGTTTTCGTCACACAAAATGGAACAAAATTTTATTCAAACAGTGATCAATCAAAAGTATAAATTCCGCACGTCACCAAACCAAAAAAAAAAAGTACAATCAAATTCCCGTAAAACAAAAAGTGCCAATAATGAGGTCGACGTTGATATTTTAATTACAAAAAAGGACCAGCTGGTCAATCGCTCACAGTGACAAATCGTCAGCTCCACGGTCGCTCTTAAATCATCCTCCTCTCGCGACAGCGGCTGCCCACTCGCGAAATTAGAGAGCCCGGCGAAGAAAAAAATTCCACGCTCTGCAGCGGTATAATTTCAAACTTAATTAACAACAAGTGTGTGCTAATTGGGTGGGAGGATGCGACGATTAACGCGCGTACCTTTGTCCGATCGATCTTGCGTGACCCACTGGGGCCTTAATCTGTAATTATTACTCAAAAGTTTACAGTTGATCACGCGGTGATGTAGTTAAGAAACAGAATGGTTTAATATGAGTTTTCAAAAATTCCTCAAGAAAAAATTTAATCAGTAAAGGCAGTGTTGACGGATAAACAAAATAACAAAAAAAATATTAGATTCTTATTCTTCTTCTTTGAATTATTAGCACCAAAATCAATTGTGTGACCATCAATAGTCGATTTTGATTCGTCCAGACCTCCAATCTCGTAGTAGCAAAATAAAAAATACTAAAACAATTTTTTTAATTAAAATTCTCAATTTCTCTTCTTAATCAGAAATATATTTTTCTTTATTTTGAAGCGACTTTTTGTCCAAGATACTTTTTAAAAAAATTTTATATATAAGAATAATTCGAGGAATAATTGTATTAATAAAACAATGGATATTAAATCAAAAAATTTTTTACGTTTTTTAAAAATAAGCACATTCTGTGTTTATATTTAAAATTATTAAAATTAAGCACAGGATGTAAAATATTTTCACCATCGTAAAAGCTAATTTTGCAGCACTTTTAAACAAAACATCGTCAACAATTTTCATCGTCCCATAATGTTCGTCATAAATTTTCTATCGGTCATTATACTCGGCTGCAATAAAATAAAAAAAATTTTTAATTAGTTCACTTTTCAAACCACCTCGTAAGTTAATTCCTCAAAAAGGTAACTTACACGAGTGCTTTTAGCTCGCGGTCCTCGAGTGATTAACGTTTCAACTTATATGTACAAAGTCGTTAAAAGCTCAGCGGTAAAAAAAAAAAAAAAAAAGATGTGATTCACGCAACTAGACGATAGCAGATAAATTTTATCGACTGTGAGAATTCGTTCGAGCGTTTGGGCGGGTCTGAACTGCGAGGAAGAATTTGACCATGGCTAATTTCAAATGGAGCGTAATGGCTTTATAGAGATGGCGAAACTTTTTTGCTAACTTTGGGTGAAAGTTTTCGAGAAAACTTTTACTTCTTTACAAATGATAATAATTTTATTTTGAGGCAGTGCCTTGAAGAATGTGAATTTTTTCTTTTTTTGAAACGTAAAAAATAACCGTGGAAAATAAACGAGGTTTTTAATAGGTGCGACTGGTCTAAAAAATTGTTACTTATCAGTTACTAGCGGTAAAATTGGGTTTTTAGCTGCTAAAGTAATTATAAAAAATAAAAAGATTTGTAATTGTAGCAATTACTGCTATATCAATAGGTATTTTATTATGTTGATGTACAAAAAAAATTAATGTTATTGGATACATTTTTGGGTATGTCTTTTTCGATAAAATTTATTTTGAGTTTCAACAAAATATCTGGAAGTTACTGGAGTCTCAAACAACGTATGTACTATTGTTAAATAGAAAACAATGGAACAATTTTAATAGAATCTTTGATAAAAGCTGGGATCAAAAATTATTTTGTTTATACTTGCAGTTATGAGAAAACTTTTTCACCTTTTAAACCCATGAAAAATTTAGCAAAAGAACCAGAGCGAAACTTAATATACAAGACGAATGGATCTTTTTTGAATTATTTAAACAAATTATTATAATCATCTTAAGTTTAATAACTAAGTTATTGCTACCAAAAAAATCAAGGGTAATTTCTTGTATCAAATAATCATTAACTATTTAAAAACGGTTTTTAGATAAATAAATTTAAAAACAGAAATTTGAAGATTTATAATTTTCATAAAGATTTATAATATCTGTAAAGACTGTAATAAATACTAATCGAAAAGAAATCATACAACTTTTTGGCTTTCACTAGTTGTTTAAGCTACAATCACGACGATCTTTTGTTTAAAAAATTTGTTCACTCCGGTCTTTTTTTTTTTTAGTTGACGCTTTCATTGAACGATGATATATACATATAAAAAAAAAACGCCTGTACCGCAACATCCTGTAAACATGAGCTTTTGATGAAAATAATTAATAAGTCATTGGTGGTGTGTGATTTGTGTATTTTTAAAGAGCGAATCTTGTACCAGAGTCATGATGCGACGACCACAGGTCACCTCAAAGTGGTAAACCACCGACCGACCTGGCAACCTCTGGAAAATGTTCCGGTGGACAATTAATTATGTAGCAAATAACCAAATTTCAAAAAAAAAAAAAAAAAAACATGAAATTTTTTTTTAAAGAAAATGAATTTTAGGAACTTATAAAAATAGAAATAGTAAAAATAATTCTTTTGAAACACTTTTTATTCAAAAATGTAAGAAATAAAAATCTCAGAAACTATTTTAAATGAATAAAAAGGTGAGCCATTCAACTGTGAAGGTTCCACTCAGAGGTGGGCATTATTCGGACGCTAAGAATTTCGAATAAATTTTTTAAAAAATGAATTTTTCGACCGGATTTTTATGGATAAATCCGTTTCAGAACTTTTCTAACTCAACTGTATAAAAAACCGGAAGTATTCGAAATTTTATTCGACGAATAAAATTTCGAATATTTTTAAAATTTTGTTTTTTTTTTATTTTATTATTTATTATTATTTAATTTTGTTTTTATTTATTTATTATCTAAGAAGGCCTAAAAATAAAAAAAAAAAAAAATTTTTTAAATATTCGAAATTTTATTCGTCGAATAAATTTTCGAATAAAACGATTATTCGAAATTTTATTCGTCGAATAAATTTTCGAATAACGAAAGTATTCGAAAATTTATTCGACGAATAAGATTTCGAATACTTCCGGTTTTTTATACAGTTGAGTTAGAAAAGTTCTAAAACGGATTTATCCATAAAAATCAGGTCGAAAAATTCATTTTTTTTAAAATTTATTCGAAATTCTTAGCGTCCGAATAGTGCCCACCTCTGGTTCCACTACATTTTTAATTTAAAGTAAAATTTTTGGATTTTCATTATTTAATATTTTTAAATGAAAGGATACTGAAAAAAAAAATTTACCCTTTATTCGAAAGCAAATTGAAATATGAATTTTCTAAGCTAAAAAAAAATTTTTATTTTCTGTTGCAGCAAACACCAGCCAGTACGCCCACTACGTGTTCAACACCCTGGACCACGATCACAGCGGCATACTCAGCTTCGAGGTAAGTCCGATGTCCTAATCTTTATTCTTACATCGCCTTGATTCAAACTATGCCTAATTTGGAGAGATCCAAGGTTGCTATGATTGCTTGAAAAAATACAATGCTCAAGTAAAAAGATAAACACAAGTTGAAACTTAAATAGGAAATGTTAAGGCCGAATGAGAATTACGAATATAATCCTGAAAATATGAATCCCCAAGTTAAGCCAGAGTTTACTTTTTTTATTTCGATATTACTTTGTAAAATTTGACGTTAGTGCGATTTGACTTTAACTCTCTGACTACACAAGCCGGTATTATCCCGAAGTACAACTGAAAGTTCTTCAAACTTTTCATTTGCAAGCTCGGATAGCAAGGATTGAACTAAAAAATTAAATAACCATTTGAATTCACGATTTTACGTTGTAATAATACAAAATTATAGTTTGACGTATGAAATTAGACAAACTAAGTGAATGTTTATCATAGATAACGTAAACTTTGACGTATCTTGAATTTAAGCTCTCGTTGTGTTTAAGTTTCTTTATGAGAAAAGTTGATTGATTAATTTTGTTGCCAACTTAAATATTCAAAAATCCATTTGATCCCTCTTTTACTTTAACAAAAGAAAAGTTTGAAACAATTGAAGTTAATCTTTTTTTACAATCTGCCCGAGAGAAAGTTATTTTTTCCTTAATATCTCAAATTAAAACAAAAAATGTTTTATTGCGCAGAATAAATTTGAACTTCAATGAAAAATATATTTCGATGGTCTCAGCGAAGAAAAGCTTAGCTTAAAATCTGCCACGAATAAAGTTACAACGGGGCTACTTTTGCCGACTAAATAGTCTCTAACACTTTATTTATTATCGTAGCCTGATGAAAAAATTTGTAAATGAACTTTGCTATCAGTCCGTTGATATATTACAATAAAAAATTTTACGACACATTAGCCGCAAATAAAAAGACCCTTACGACAATTTTATAAGAAATAAAGTGGTTTAGAGACATTTTAGTCACCGAAAGTTGCTTCACTGTAACTTTATTCGTGGCAGATTTTGAGCTAAGGTTTTCTTCGCTGGGACCATAACTCATATTTTTTTATTTTCAAATAATCATCGCTCTTATGATTTATATCTCAAATTAATCATAATGTACACTGTACAGCAAGCTCAAGTAAAATCTCAAAACCATTACTAAAAAACCTATCTCAAACACGCTATAAAAATCCCAACAACCACAACCTCGTTCAACTCATTATCTCAAAAAAGCTCCCGTCGACCGATAAAAATAGCCCGACCCACACCTAAAACCGCACCAAAGCGTCTCGCCGCAAGTTTACAAGCTCGCAAGCTCGGGATTAACCGGGCGTCCGTCAGCTTTGGCCAAATAGCTATCGATGCTCGTTACTCGCCCGGCCCGATAAGACGATACCAGGCGAGCTGCTTCGGCTTATCTTTGGACGACACCAGCACCCGAGGACTGTACCGATTGATTATGCTAATAATCGCCCGAGGATGTACGATCGAGAGTGTCTGAGCAAACGAAAGCTCGGTTTGGTCGTGACCTATATTTTGTCCGATTTTTTAATTTTGTGTTCTTGGAGGAGTACGAAAATTTCGTTGATTAAGATTTTCGTTGAAGTTTCTAAGTGCGAGAGATTTTTTTTCTACTCGGATTCAAATTTAATATATTTCATAGTCTCTGTGATTTTCATTATTTTATTTGATAATTAAATGTTAGTTTTCTTATTGTTTTTATGCAGTAATAAGAGTATTGTATGTTATTATTATTCATGGATTATCTATTAATGATACGTAACGATAACAAGATTACCTCTACAGGTATAATGGCATAGAATATTATTATTGCTTATGCATGAACGTTCGATTTTGAGTTATTAATTGTTTTAGATTTATTTTATTGTTTTCTTTTCGAATTTTCTAAGCTAAAAGACAAAATGTTTAAATGATATAAATTCGAATTCAATACTCATGCGCAAGTAATTAACATTGACAATGATTAAATTTTTTAAATGTTACGTACACGTAAAATATGTGGACTGTATTATTCAAAACAAAATTTTCTAGATAGTTTGAGAAGATAAGCCTCGTGAGCAGTACTTGCTTGTTAGGTAAATTAATACTTGATTACACAGCAAAATAAAATGAACTTGCATTTTTTTTTACATGTGAAAAAAGTAATTTGTCGATTTTTTCAGATTTTTGAGTGTATAAAATAAAAACTGACAATAAAAACTGTTAAGAAATTGATTTAAAACATATTATCATTTCAAACAAATTTATTACTTTTTGGATACAACTTTTAAATACACATGATATTTCAATTCCTGAAAAATTAACAATCAAAATCAAAATGATCTTATTAAAAGATGTTCATCTGACAAACTTACACAACTCATTACAAACTTATTACTTTTCAAAATCTTTATATTCTGCAATTTATTGTGATCTTGTCTATTCTGAAAGTTTCCACAAAATTAGCGCGACAATTCAAAACTTTTTTTGTTTTTCGTGATTCATTCATTTCAAACAACACGAGGAGTGCAAACAATTCTTCGTCACGAATAGACTTTCCAGTGTTTTAAGTGAGCCCAAAAAAATTCTTCAAACCATAATTACATTTGAATCAATGAAGAGTCAGCGAGAAAAATATAATCGTCTTCGGTGTTGATTTGAACGATGGTAAAATCAAAGAACTCCAAAGATCGTGCTTTGTTCGAAATACTTCGTAAGTCGTCATCCAAATTATCATTTGAAATCATGAGTAAGGTTTTCAGTCTCAACGATACCGGCGATATTTTAACGATATTTTCAAAGACATCCGACATCTTAGCTAATGAACTGGGAATTATAATGTAAATAATCGATCTTTGAGAGTCTTGAAAGATCGACGGTGCGAACGATCCACTGAAGTCGGTAACTTTATTCAAATCCACTATTATAGCTGGATTGTACTTCATAAGATTTTTGAGAATTACTGTTTGATTTTTCGGATTGTCGGTGAAAACCACTGGTCCTTAAGGCTTTATAGTATCGATCAAATCTTGTAAATTTTCTGCACTAGATATTATGTGGCTTGATATTACCAAGATGCACCAGGAGATTTTGACAGCTTCTTTTATCATTGACATACCGAAGGTTTGACTTACTTTGCTTTGAGTATGCGATCTGGTCGGAACCGTGTTATGTCGACTACTGAGCCGTTTAAAAATTTTGAAAAGTTTAGTTATTCACTCAAATGACGAGGCGTATTCAAAAAAATCGAACGTAACTGCTGTGATTGCAACCGAGATCGGCAAGTACTTTTAATTATACCTTAGTTCTCAATGACTTGCAAAAACAAGCAATAACTTTTGGGTCACACATCATGGTTGAATATTAATACAAAAAATTATAAATAAAAAACTCAGTCTACATTAAAAATGTTGTATTTCGTAATTTCATGAACATCATTTTAACATTTCCAACGCTTTCCACTGCAAAAAGATTAAATTTGCATAATCAAGTTTAATAAGGAACCTAGTTGAAAACGAGATTATCACGTTTTTTTGAATTTACCAAGAAGTAAATTACGTAATAACTGTCGGTGTCACTCCTCTTTTTCGCGAAATCTAATTTTATTAAAAAACCAAAATTCAATTAATTATGATAAATCACAACTCCATAAAAACGCGGAATGAAGTTGATGAAAAAAAGAAAGGGTCGAGTTGACCATACGCAAACAAGGGAAGAGGGTCAGTAGCGACTTAATTAACCGGTCGCTAAATGTCCAACGCGAAATTCTTATCGCGCAAGCAAGCAAGCAAGCGTTTGGAAAATAAAAGCAGGAGCGCCGACGCCACCGCGCCGCGCCCCAAAGGCTAATTATGCTAAGTACGAGCGGCCGCTGCCACGGTGACGAGATAATTGCGTTGCCCCTTAATTATAACTCCGCCGCCTTTACGGCGTACGTGAGACCCGCTCGGATTATTATTTTTTTTTTCTTCTCTTTAAACTTTGAAAGTTTGGACTATGGATACTTTAATGAAAGGACGGGATTTTTCCTTGAGATTGCGTGTTGATGTGGAATGTTTAAATTGTAAAAAAAAGAGTGAATTTTATGTGGAAGCTTATCGATAATTGAGAGAAAAACTTGATATAATAAGTCTGACTAAACGCAATTTTCACCACTTGAGAATTTTTAATTTTGTGTGTTAAAAAATATAAGGCTTCGATTGTGTGTGTTGAACAATGCGGAATGAACAAAATATGTCTGACCAAATCTTTTTTATACTACTGTAGATTTTTTTTATTTTGTGTATCATAAACATTTAATTTGGCTTCCGTGTGTTTGTATGTTTCACAATTCAGAAACATTTTAAAGTGTATGATTTGTGAAGTTTGTCTGACTAAATACATTCCTTACTACTTGTAAACATATAATTCCGATTGTATGTACTCGTTGCTGATGCTAATTAAAAATTTATAAAACGATCGATCGACATTTAACTTCTTTCTAACAGTATAAAGTTACAAAAACCACCTTTAAGCTTTTACCATTGCAAGATAAGAGAAACTTGTAATCCTTGACCATGAATAAACCCCAAGCTAATTAGAACAAAGTTCTTATCTCTAACTTACGACAAACTTTCAGGGTATAAATCTACATCAAGATAAAGAGTACTTAAACATATCACAAATCATAAAATTAGTTTGCCGCTGAAAAACAAACGGTTAAATCAAGCGTGTGAAGAGAAAAAAAAAGGGGCGGGAGTTAAAGAGCCGATAAATTCCAAGCCAGCCTTTCCTGTAATCGCATTAGGGCTTTGAAAAACTTTTTAGACTTTTTCTACGCTGATGTGAGCTGATCGCTTCTTGCGCCTTCTTAGTATTTTTGTGAAAGCCGGATTCTTGCAAGGATTTTACCTGGGATTTAACCCCAGCTATTTTGGAGGCTCGTCCAAACTTTTACGAGAGATTTAAGTTCTTTGTTCAGCCTTTTTTTCTGATGTAATGCAGCTAGACCTTTCATTTGTGAAATTGAAGATGTCCAAAAATTATTAAGATCCGGTTAAAAACTGTTCTTTGCAGTAAAAACGTTGTTTTCTTTTTTTTATGACTTAATTGGTATCTTTTTAAAATGGACTGTTTAAAATCCTACTTTAAAGTTGGTAATAGTTAGTCAAACCTAAAAACTGTTTAATATCTTTGTCATACTTTGGTAAAAGAAATTCTCTTATAACTTAAGAAAAGAGTGGAAAAAATCTTCCAAATGCAAGTTCACCAGCAAACGCAATAATTCCCAAAGCGTACCCAATGCACAGGATGATTAAAATAGTTTGCTCAGAAGTATTTTTTCACTGTACATAAACTTTTGCTTGGTAATCCTAACTTTACTAGCCACAAGCTTTTCGTGATGCGATACTACCAGATTCGAAAATAAATCTAAATATTCGTTCCATTTTTTCGGCAAACAGTGACACGTTTTCGTAAAGGTACGCGTCCAGTTGATACTGAAAGGACGTGTCCGTCATTTTCATAATGGGTTTCCCTAGCGAATTAAGATTTCTTTCGCAATGATACTTTGCCACTTGGTAAGGAGCTATGCATGTAGCGTTACCCGTTTTGATCAATATGTCAATGCACTCATCGATCTTATCAAATTTTTGACTCAATTGAAACAGCCGCTTATCGTCTTCGGTATAGTTGAAACTGTAAACGTTTGGAATGAAAATTGGTATATTCATACGGTGGATGTCCACGAAGTTGTTCAGATTTCTTTCGATCAGTTGAGTTTTGATATTGGCTAAAGTCGAGAAAGAGTCGTTGGAGAATATCATCGACAAAACAGCTATAGTTAGATATATAATTTTTCTGACATTCTTCTGTGGCTGCTTTACCACTGTTCGAATGAGTATCCCAAAAATGTAAAAGAAATTCCAATAGTCCAAATTAATTTTCAACGTACGTACGCAAGTAATGAAAAAAATCAGTATGCTGAAAAAGATTAAAATCTGAATGAACATGTCGATGGTCAAATCAATCTTAGGAACTTTGATTATGGGTACAATCAGAGGTGGGCACTATTCGTATAGTACCCACCTCTGGGTACAATGACGGTTAGCTTGTTCAAGTACATCGGGTATCCCACCATGATATTCAAGTTTTGAAATTTCGAGGTCAATAAGAACCCAGTTGGTGTAACGTTTATTTGACTCGTTTCCAATTCGTCCACAACAGTTTTGGTGTCTCCACAAAAGCCCTTCATGAATTTCAACTCAAAATTTAATTTATCATCGATGATTTCAAGTCTGACGAAACTGGTACCTTTGACTTTCACAACTTTGTTTTCTTTGATTTCAGTCCATAGGATTGGAGGTATGTTCCAAACTCGGGTTTTCAGAGGATGACCATGAACGTTATTTAGCTTACCAGGGAATAGTTCATTACTACCATTATAATTTTTCGTAAATGGGTTGTATGTCATGAAAACCTGATTACCATTACTGTCAATTTTGATAATGGTAAAATCCAAAAATTTCAATGACCATGCTTTCAAAAAGATATTTTTCACGATTTCATCTGAATCATTCCCTTGGGTGAACAATAAAGTTTTTGGTCTCGAAGATAACGGCAATTTTTTGGATATATTGACTAAAATATCTGGAGTTTTTTCTGAAGAACTCAGAATAATGATGCAAATCAATGTTTTTCTAAGATTCTGAAATACTGTGAAAGATTGTGGGTCGGGTTTGAAATTTTCAATCTTATTCAAATCCACCATTAAAACTGGGTTGTAATTTATAAAATTTTCTAAAAAATGAGTTTGTTTATTCATATTGTCAGTGAAAATGACAGCTGCATAGGACATAAGACCACTTATCTGTTCGTGTAATTTGTCCGTTGTTATCAATGTAACTTTATGTTCCAAAAGTATTAAAAACCACAAAAAAATCTTCATGGTATTGAATTTTTCAATAGTTTTAATCTAATTTTTTTAACAACTGTTACAGTTTTAATTTTTTACTTGAGATTACTCGTCTGTCTTACCGTGAACTGAATATGGGAACTGTAAATAGAATCTATTTTACTTTCACAGTTGCTGCGTGGAAAATTTTTCTCTTAAATGGAGTGACTCTTAAAAAGCAAAACATTATTTTCATCGTGAATTAAATAAAGTAAGATTAAATTTTAAACTTCATGTTTTAAAACATACTTTTCGTGTTACTTTAAAATTGACCTATCTTACCGAGCTTAGCGTTACATAAAAATTTCAGAACTTAGAATGAACTTAGAATGGACGTCAAGCAGAAAAAACATTGAATAATTTTTTCAAAGGAGTTTATATTTGATCCAAAAAAATATTTTTTCATTTTTTCAAAACGACCGCATCTGCGTATTTATGTAGAACTTTTTTAACGCGTTTGAATTCGACCAAAGTCCAGGATGCACGCATACAAATTGCTTGATATCTTCATGACTAAATATTTAATGGTCTCGTGGGTAAACTCCGCGGTGCCACGAGCAAATATCGGAGAACTGAGTTTGTTTATATAAGCGGTCGCACCAGTGAAAATGTGTTTTACACAAACCTCTGACAATATTGAATCTGTTTAAGAAATTGGTGGTGGAAATAAAATATTTTGATATTGATTTGCAAAATATGTATTTGATTTGAAAGAGTAAATAAAATGCTTTCAGAAATATTTACGATATAAAATAAAATTTTATCCACAATTTCTGAAACAGTCTGTTTTATTGCACAAGTGCATGAATCATATGTTATGAACTATACATGTGAAGCTTAAAAATGACCTAAAATTAAATTTTTATCTTCGCGTTCAATAAAAGTTTGTTTATGGTACTCGTGCATAAATCATGACTTTGAAATATATGGTAAATAGGAGCACATAGTTCAAGACTAAATAAATTGTTTATTTCGGAAAAAATATTATATTTTAAAACGTATACTTAATTCAAAATTAAATTTTTTGGAATAAAATTTACTTTAAACATAAGGGCAAAATTTTTCATGCTTACTCGGCTTCGCTTCAAGTGGCAAACTTCACTCGAGACTTCTTGCACAAGTGCATAAATAATGAGTTTATGACACATAATTTGTATATTTATAGTTTTAAAATTAACATGATTAAATAAATTTTCATTCGACAAAAGAAATAATTTCTCAAAGTCATTAAGAAGTAACTACATTACAATTTAAAATTACGTTTACATTTTTAGCACATGTGCTAAAAACTGTTGTTCAGAATGGATTAGTCATGCAGTTCAAAAATCCTCTTTCTAAATTTTTTACTAACAAAAAGTCATAAAAAAACCATCTAAAATAAAATCATTCTTCTTGATAGGTAAAAGAAATAATTGATTAACAATTTTCTGAAATTTTCACTTTATTTTTCAATTTTTAGCATTACAGCTGTTTCGATACTAACGTATCATCCTCAGATGCGAGGTGAGTTCAGACGTCTTCTGCATCTTTGAACTTTTGAGTTGAATTTTTACTGGGCTCGCAAGTAGGCTACCCCCTCATTAAATTTCCCCCCAACAAATTTACCGTAAAAGAAGAGTTCGCAGGGGGAGGGGGGTGAATTCTTGGCCTAGTTTCACATAATCGCGCGAAGTACGACGCGTATCGTAACTCCCGTCTGGTCGCGTCCGCGTTGTAAATCGAGACTCGATTCCCTCCCTCCCCCCACGTACTACCCGGGAGTAATTTCATTTGCGCCCGTAAAGCGCCGAGGGATTTCGCTGCATCCCGTTAGTGGCCGCCGGCTCTCCTTTCGCTCGCTGTTCGTAGGTGATGAAAACCGAGCGGAGGCTTTTTCTTTGTATAATTACCAACCCCTTTTGTTGATTAGACCTCCTCTTGTCTGCGTGATTAATTGTACCGGCGCGTGACTATCTATCTGAGGAAAAAATGCTGGTGGAAAATTTTTTTTGAAGTGTGATTAATACGTGGTTTTTGTGGTTATAACTATTGGGAAACTGGCGGCTTTTAGGAAATCTTTTTTTTTTCGTCCCAAAAGAATTTCAAGATTTTTTTTATTAGTATTAAGAGATCATAACTTTTGGGTTATCGAAAAAATTTTCAAGTCACTACCTCGTTCGTTCGAATTTTTTATAGAGCGTACGGGAAAGGGGGGTATTTTGGACCGGGAGGTAATTCGGACATTCGCTATTATTAAAAAAAAAAATTCAGTGAGTAGTTAAATAAAAAATAGTAGGAGATAGTATAAGATCTCTTTTATATTTTAGAAAAAAGCGAAGTTTAAACAAAAATATTACTTAAAAAAAAAATACTAAATCAACAGCATTGATTTCTCGTTTAAAAAAACCGTTTTTTTCAATTGATATTATTATTCAATTAATCATTTTTGACAATTCAAAAATGATTAAAGAATAATAACATAAAATAACTAAACAAAAATTCAAGTCCTTAGCTTTATTTCCGTACAAAATTTATATTACAGTTATTGGTTATAATTAAATAAATGTCAATTGAAAAAAAAATAAATTGGGGGCTATTTGAACAGAAATCAGGGGGCTATTTGGACATTTTAAAAGAAGCTAATTTAAAATAAAATTAAATATAATAAGGCAAAATTTTTATACGTTCGTCAAATACTAGATGTATTTGACTCAAAAAAACCATATTTGGTTCTATTAATTTGATTATTACTGTTTAAAGTACATGTGAAATCTAACACAAAAATTGTCGTCTGCTCTGACGTTCAAGTCACACGTTGTAATGGTCTTTGTCCCGCTGTGTGCAGTGGTAGTCAAACAAACTCGACAAAAACTAGTATAAAATTTTCAAATGAGCTGCTGGCAGTGATTTTTTGATAAAATAGGATGCATTAGTTGAAATGAAGTGTTTTTAAGTGACATTTATTAGATAAATACGTGTGAAATTACTTTTGTCCGAATAGCCTCCATCTACTGTCCAAATAGCCTCGGCCACTGTCCAAATAACCCCACTGTAATAGTCTCATAATATCCTAAATTTTAGTTTTTTTAACTTTATTTAAGTAATAAAACTTTGCTAAACTTATTGCTTATTGCAACATTAATGGGGCTAAATAATTTTTGACCACAGAAAAAGTAAGGTTATTTTTTTTTAATAATACTTGCAGTGACCGAGTGCAATTGTCCAAAATACCCCCCTCTCCCCTAGTTCATTAGCATTATCGAGGGTAACTATTGGCGATACAACTACAGAGAAATTGTCTGCCATTATGGGTGACAAGTTGCCTGATTTGCATGAGTAGCATAGGAAGTGAAACTGTTTTTTATGGTTATTTTTGTTTTAAGCACGAAATACCAACAAACCCTCAAAAATGATTTAAAAAAGTTTTTTAGCCATTAATAAATTTGATGATTGAGTAAATTAATATTGAAGTCGTTACCATATCGAAAACTCCACGGGGAGTATATCTATAGCGATGACGTCATTATCATGTATATAGATATAGTTGCTTAAGAGTTATCACCCGTAAAGCAGACGAATTCTTCTGTAGTTGTAACACCAATGGGGACCTTTAGAAATAAGCAGCACTGACGGGTGCTACTGGCAATAGCCTCCTCTCCCACTAGTTTGGAGTAGACATTTGTTTTTGTGCACATGCATGAGACGATACACACACTCAAACATTTGCTTCATGCCGATTGCCGAACTGCTGGGAGAGGAGGCTATTGCCAGTAGCGCCCTCTAGTGCCGCTCATTTCTAAAGGTCCCCATTAAGGTAACATCAACTGATTAAGCTAAAAACTAACCTAGGAATCAATTAGTCTTTTATATTTCTTTGAAAGAGGTAAATAGAAACAGTATTAATTGCATTGTTTATACCTTTCTAAAATATTTTTTGCATTCCAAAAAATAGTCATCACATGAAAATTTAACCTGTATGGCTGTATACAAAAAATTTTTAGGTTATGAGCCGTGAAAAACTAACCTCTAACAAAAAAGTCTTATGTTTTGTTTAAAATAAAAACCGCTCATTTGAATTTTTCATTCAGCCAGCAAAAATGTTTTTGGAATTTTTGAAGACTCGGTCCATGAAAAAAAATTTCTTAGGATATGAGAACAGAAATTCTTAAAACAATTAGAGCAGCGGAACCTAACCTAAAAACATTAAATTTCTGATCAAACCATGAAAACTAATCTCATTCATATGGAATAAAAATGACAATTTTTCTATAATCTAAAAATAAAAATGAATTTCCATTTGATATTTAAAAATAAATAATAACTGTATATGAGCAGCCCTAACCTACAAATTAAAATTTTTTATAAAAACAAATCAATTTTCATCTCGAATATTCTTTTTTTCATTTTTCAATGTAAAAAGGTAATCCAAGGGGAGAATAAATTGCACAGATTGATCAACAGATTGAATCGACGTGTAGGTACGCCAGAGGCTTTTCGACCAGCCGGGCGCAAAGCCTCAGCAATCTAATCAAATTAATCGCTCGCATACAGCCTCCTCGATGGCACTCGAGCAAGCAAACAATCCCGGCAATCGCGAACTACTCCACTCCGAATCAACAGCTTCCACTACTCACCCGGCACCCGCAATCGAATTCGTAACTTTGTCCCTATTCTTATACTTCGAACGGGCTGTTTATGCTGAGTGCGGTTGGAAGCGATTAGCATACTTGATTTTGATTGCGGAGTCAGCGAAAAGTAAATTACAATTTTTTAAATTTATTTTTTTCAGGGACGTGATAGCAACAAAGAGTTTTTTTTATTTTTCAAATAATATAACAAAACTAAACTTTTGAATTTTTTTTTTTTTTTTTTTTTTTTGATAACAGAATTGCTGTGAAAATTCAAAATAATTATATTATCGTAAGGTGTTAGAATTTTGAACTAAAAATAGTTTTTAGTTGATGAATTGACGTACGATAAAAATTATAAGAAAAATTTCTTCATCTATTCTGTATAAACGCTTTTTTATGTTTGATGAATTCTCAGTTGAATTTTAAATTTTCTCACAAAAATCAACTTTCACGACACGATATTATCTAATTAACAAAAAGTGGCCATATTTTCTTCATTAAATCCCCATGTTTCTATACTTTTATTCTATAATCAAGGAATCCTTTAAACCCAGAAAAATATTCAACTGCATAAAAAAAGCACTTAATAATTCCATAAAAAATCCGAAAAAAATATTAAAAATAACCACCCTCATTCATGCCCCTCCCATCTTCCGTAAAAATATAGCCCAACATTAAGCCAAACAGGGATATCTCGCTTCTTCCAAGCACAAAACTCAGGAGGAAGCATAAAGCTGTTGGGGTGGGCAATAAAAACCTCTCGATTTTTTCTTAGCCCCCGGAGCAGTGGGAAGCAGCATCCATCGTTTCTTTAGCCCGAAAAATAGCCCGTGGCGGGCTCGGCATTCAAACCCTCCACATAAAGACCGAGGTCACGGGGTCAATTGCCGAAGAAGCCCTCCGAGAGGGACGAAAATAAACGCGGATGTCGACCTTCCATCCGGGCTTTTTTAATTAAAATTTTCTTCCTGAGAGAGAGGGAAAAATTTTATTTTAATTTGGTTTTGTGACGTAAACTACTGGATAGACAGGAAAAATCCGAGGTGCGAGCACTTCCGGTTTAACGGTGAATTAGCGGGCTGTGTACATAACACGCGGGAATATGCAGGCAATTAGGACGCGGGTGATATAAGACACCGCCGGGGGAGACTCCCGGGGGACGCGAGAGCTTCCTGATGATAATTTGTAACCGGATCCTGCGGCGTCTGCTAGGCCTTTTTTTTCCCGCGGGGAGCGAGATGTTTGTGGTTGGTTTTAGATTATTTTTCGAGGTTGAGGGGAGAGGAAATTTTATACGCGAGCTAAAAGATTTGGAAATAATTCTGAGGTAGCTGTGTGGAGTGTGGGTGAATAATTCTGGAAGTTCAAGCAAACATTTATTAACATGGGGTCTTGGTGGATTTACAGCTTACAAATAGACTTAATTTGAGAGGTTAAAAACAATTATTCCAACTTGTCACTATACCAACAAAGGTGGTACTAGGGAATTACATATATTCTGAAATTTCAAGTTGGATCTGTCTTTATCAAAATTTTGTTACCAAATTTAAATTTTTAAAAGAAAAAAATGTTCAGTTTTGAAAATTTGGAACAGAGCATATGAATATTGATTTTAAAATGCTTATTCTTTGCATTAGTTATTATTGTCGGTTATTCCTTATTCTTGTGCTTGTATTTTATTCGTGGATATTTCTTTATCTTCTGTTTAGCATATATTGGGTTATTATTGTAAGAAACTAACAAAAAATCTACTAGCAAAGAATGATTATTTAAAGTTTAAATATATATTAATAATACAAGGTAATGTCAACACTAAAGAAAATTATTTTTAATTTATGAAAAATTTTTATTTTTGTTCCAGGTAAGTTGAGGACACCAACTTTGGTTTTTAACTTTGCACATTACGTAAAGTTACAGTGAGTTTTTGGAATAAAATATTATTTCATTCGTTGTATTTTGAATTTTTCAACCATAAAAAATAATCTACAATTTTTTTTTTTAAATAAATGCTGCTTATTTTAGTAGTTTTTATCTTTACAACAAAAAACGAATAAAAAAACAAAACCAAAAAAAATTTTCAATCAGTTTTATTATTGTTTATAAAATTTACAGAACTGAAATCATGGATTTACTGAAATAAAAATTTGGAAATCCATTCACTTTGTAGCTTTATCTTCAGAGGTCCTAGAAAAGTCAAATTGAATAGAGTAATTAAATTCATTTATAAATAATTTTCTTATTAGCCAAAAGATCGAAGATTTTAAATTAGTACGTATTTACTTCATTAATATCGATACAATCCACCGCTGTATTTTTGACGCCTGAACTTTTTTCCTCGTGATCGATTTTCGTCTTTTCGAGGCAAGTGGCTTCTGTACCCCCATTCAAGTCGACGCCATGACTGCATCGAGAAGTTTTAATTTTAGCAGATTCCAAATAAAAATTCAAATCATTCTGGGCTGTAGCCATGCACTCTCCGGTAATTGGGTACAATGAACTATTTGCGTGTTCCTGAAATTCATGAGTAATCAATCATTTTAAATTTGTTGTATTAAATGTGTACATCGGGATACACTTACTTGAATTTTATTAAAAGCATCATTTTTCACCCTTTTAATATGTTTCGCGGTTTCATCAGAAAGTTTACTTATTATTGGATGTTTCTGGAAAAATAAAAACAAAATTAATTTTTTATATTTTTATTATCAGATTCACGATAATTATACTTTCTTTATCGAAATCAACGCAATATGTTGCTTTTGCTTTGAGGCCCGAATTTATTCGGTCATAATAACTCTCAACCTCTTTGATACAACTCTTTCTACCTTTATCAAGCGTCGAGTTTGAGTTTATGCATATATTGATTTCACTCTCATAGTGATCCTTCGTACTGATGAAAATTAATTTCTTCAAGACCTCGCTTACGCACTCCAAATTAAGTAAGTGCGATGAATAACCCGCGTATTTCTAAAATTGTAAATTCAAATTATTTGTTTATCACTTTATTAATTTTTGTTTGTTTGTCTACTAACAAACCTGAACTTCGTCATATGTTTTATTATTAGCTCTGATAATTTTCCGTAGGGTTTCATTTTCAAAAATCTCCGTACTCGAAACCTCCTGAAAAAGCGTCATTTTCAATAACATTGACAAAATTTAATTTTTGAAATCTTACATTTGCGCACGATTTTTGCTCCAACAGGCTGAAAACAATGAGAAAAAGTACAAAAATGTTGAATTTCATGTTTGCTTGATCAGTGGAACAACTGACTACACTAGAAAACGCTGAAATAAAATTTCTTCCAAAACGTGTCACGGTAAAAAAGTGATGAAATTATTTTCAACTATCGCTGATTATAGATAAGAGTGATTACCATTAAATTTGTTCTTTTGGAAAAGAATTTTAATTTTTTGACAGCTTATTTAAGAGTATAATTTTTTCAATACTGCTTCAAATTTCAATTGCAAATGATCCTACATACATAAAATTTGTTTTAAACTTCAAAAGTCAGTACCTTCTTCAATTTTTTTTTTTTTTTTTTTTTATAATAAAAAATATTTGTCTGAGGGCGTGTGTATTAAAAAAACTACAGGATTTATTTATTTTTTCGTACTGCATACAATGGATAAAATAAGCAACTAATATAGATTTTTGTTTTGTATTTCAACAATATATCGATTACAGTCACAATTTTCGAGATTTACATTCCTCTACTTTCATTGTTGGTGTCATTCGCGCAACTCGTCCTTGACGCACTTCTTCATCTCCAGTTTGACTGTGACAAAGCTTTCGAAATCATTATTTCTTTCGGAATCTTTAATGCAGAAATCCCGACTCATAAGCCATACATACAAAAAGAACGTCTGGCAAACTTCGATTTCTGTCTTTGAAAAATCTTGAATTTTATCTAACTTCTGTTTGGCTGTTACTACGCATTTTAACTTCAGTGGGTACGACAATTTTTCAGCAAATTCCTGAAATTAAAAATACAATTATCAAACTATTTTTTCATTACTTACTCTTTTTTAATTTTTAAAACTGTCTAAAAGATAACTTACATTAACTTCCTTGACAGCAATTTTTTTGGATCTGTCTATCCGTTCTAATGGTTCAATCGTGAATTTTGTTGCATTTGGAAATTCCTAAACAATGATAACTACTCATTATTCAAATTTAAATTCAATTAATATTTTTATTGACTGTCTTTATTAAACAACTAATAGATATTTCCATCGGTCTTACAGTCTAATTACAATTCCAACAATTCAATACAATTCAAAAAAAAAAATTTTAATGGGTAATTTTAATTAGTTTATATGGTTTTTTTTATGGCTTCAATAGCATGGGATTTTCTTCTCAATTTGATGCAGATGTAGCTTCTCTATGGGAACAATTAAAATCCTTTGTTTGAATTGTAATTAGACTGTAAGATCGATGGAAATATCTATTAGTTGTTCATTATTTAAATTAAATAAGTAGTAACAAAAAATTACTTACTCTATAAAAATCTATACATATTTTCGCTTCCACTCTAATGTATAAATTTTCTTTGTCGTAGTCTCTTTTGAATTTTTTTAGATAACCATCATCAGCCAATACATTCCAGGTGTATCGATCCATATTGGTTTTACGTTTACTATGTTCGGCATCTAAATTTTTAAGAGCCTTGCTTACGCATTTCAATGTCACTGAGTATGACGTTTCGTTTGCGTAATCCTAAAAAAAAAAAAAAATGTATTTATTTATCAATATTAAGTTTAACTGTAATAACTTACCTTGATTTCATGGTAGGCAGCATGTCTGGATACTTCGATGTATTCTAGAATTTCGGAAGCCAGCTTCCACGTACTTGAAATTTTCTGAAAAAACTTTGACTTACAATTAGTTCAACAGCGAGAAATAGTGCGGTTACATGGCGAGGTAGTTTGAAGGCTACTTAAATTCATTAGCCAATCACACTGGACTTTTCTTTTCGAGAAGCGCTGTCATTGGCTAAACTGATTCGAACAGGCTGGATTTTATGCCATGCAACCGCACCCTGAACTTATTAAAATCTTACTTTCGAACTAGATGCAAGCTCAAACGAGCTGATAGCGAAGAGACAAGCGATGAAAATTTTATACCTCATTGTTGCTTTCGTTCACTCTATTATCAGAAGATCGACTGAAACTATTCTTCGAACACTTACATAAACTTTAAATTTGAATAAAAAAAAAAAAAAAAAAAAAAAAAGGCACGCTGGCAAATTTTTCCGAATTTTTTCCTCGATACCACGTGCCTCTGATGTATAATTCACAATAACATTTGAAAATGAATTTTTTATTGGCTTGTTTTATGCAAAGTATCGCTACGCAGCTAATTCGCAATTTACAGATTGTAAAATTTAAAAGGATCCTTAAAATATGTGGTGATATGAATAATATCGACAAATTTCCAATCATAAAAAATGTAATGCTTGATATGGTTGAATTTTTATGAAATTCTAGTAAAAAATATATTAAGTAAAATGTCCCAACGGTGTAAGCAACTGTAAATAGAAGAAAACTGTTTTTGAAAGATTTTAAATTTTATTTGTAATTTTGTTGTTATTGGAATCAATGCATTTTTCGGCCTCCTCTTTGACGCGTACGAATTCCTTGTCATTAACATTTTTGACATCTTTTATGCAGTCACCAAAGAGATTCCCCACCACTGAATTATAATAATTAAAGCGTTGACATACGAAAACTTCGTTTTCATAGTGACTTTTAACTCGATCTAAATTTTTCGATGCTGTGTCCACACATTTTGATACCCTGGGCGCCTGAGTTGAATTATTCCAAAAATATGAGTGCATTTTAGTTAACTTAAGCATGAAATAAATAATTTTGTAACAATACCTAATAACGTTGCACTGGTGCAATAGAGCTTGAGATATAGCTGATCAGTTTATGTATTGAACTCGACGCCCAGGGTTTTGAGGGTTTAGAGCTTAAGAGATCGCTGATCAGTTTTTTTGTTGAACTCGGGCGCCCAAGCTTTTGGGGGTTTACAGCTTCGGGGACAGCTGATCAGTTTATTTATTGAACCCGGGCGCCCAGGGTATTTGGGGGTTTACAGCTTCGGGGATAGCTGATCAGTTTATTTATTGAACCCGGGCGCCCAGGGTATTTGGGGGTTTACAGCTTCGGGGATAGCTGATCAGTTTATTTATTGAACCCGGGCGCCCAGGGTTTTGGGGATTTGGAGCTTGGGGGATAGCTGATCAGTTTTTTTGTTGAACTCGGGCCCAAGCTTTTGGGGGTTTAGAGCTTGGGGGATAGCTGATCAGTTTTTTTGTTGAACTCAGGCGCCCAGGGTTTTGGGGGCTAAGAGCTTGGGGGATAGCTGATCAGTTTTTTTGTTGAACTTGGGCACCCAGGATTTTGGGGATTTAGAGCAAGCTTAAATGGTAATTAATTAACATTTTTTACATTTTTCATTTATCGCATCGGGAATCTGTTTGTGCATGCTGTTTTTCTTGTTATTTATTTATTGTTGAACTATTATTATTATCATTATTAACATTATTATTATTTATAATATTATAATTATCTATTCTTAAATTTATATAAAAGATGCATAGAAATATTTGTTTAAATGCACTTTTTTTTTTATTTTCACTTTCCTCCAACCATGCTTGGGTAGTTCTAAAATTTTCTTAAAATATACACTGCTGAGTTCGTCAATGTGTTGCAAAGTTTCAGTAGTTATCTTTTTCTTTATCGAAGATGTCAGTAAAAATATCATTTTCACATTACGGCTATAATTTAAATACTAATATTTTTACAATACTACTTACATCGTTGCCATAATCTAAACATGATATCAACACGAACAAACTGAAAATAAAAATACAGACGATTGAAATGTGACTTTTCATGACTTGTTACGTTCATGAGCTTAGTAAAACTACGTCTACAATTAAAAAATTTACATTTTTTTAATCGTGTGTAAAAGTGATAAAATAGTAGTGTCATATTTTTATGTTCGATTTTACATGTTTGTAAAAAACTGTTCATGTTTCATAAAAACTATTCAAAAATAGAAAATACTTTCTACTGAGTTTAAATAAAAACTTACTCCGATCTCATCAAGTTCAAAATACTAAAATTTTATTCATGCCTACCATCCCAAATACCAACATACGATTCATGTGAAATTAAACCGTCGATTACGCGATTCAAATCAAAAGTGTCAACTTAACGGCGCGATAAAAGTACATTTGCAATCTTGCCGCGGCCTGGCGCTAATACAGTCGTCTCGTAAATGCATGAATGCAGCAGTGTCCCTTTGAACGCATGCCAAATTTCCTGTGTCCCGAATAGTCATCAGGCGAGGCTGCTCGTTATTAGTTGGACGCTCGTTAGAATCGTTTAGGGAAGTTTGGCTACGTATTGATTAGTTTATTGTCGATGAAGTTTTGTTTGAGTTGCTCGAGCAACTGCGACGGGATTATTTGAACAGAATTCTGTGACTTTAGATACAGTCAACGAGGAAAAGTTGGATTTGAAACCATTATTTAACTACTTTATCGAACGATTTTACTAATTCAGAATAACAATTTTTTTGAACTTTATTAATTCTAACCTAAAAGCTCTAGTAACATACAAGAGATCTGACTTGACATTGTATTTTATTAAATAATAGTAGACCATTAATATTATAAAATTTAAATTCAACTACTACATTTATTCAAGCATATGCATTAATAATCTTTGTGCTGAAGCAAGTAGTTAAATTTATTAAATACTAACAGTTTTGATCTTTTTTAAGTAAAACTTCTTCAATTGCTTTGAGAAAATTAGGTCAATTTCAACTAAAAATGTATGGTTGAATTTTAGTATTGATTTTGAAATCAAAATAGTAAATTTGTCAATATGTTGATTTTGAATTCCCGCTAAAATTAGTGACGTCAACTTTACGAATTCCCCTGAGCTTATAAGTGGTCAGTTTATAGTTAAACTTAAACCATATATTCCAAGTATCACTCAATATTAATAATTTCACCCCAGCCATTTTGCTACGAGATAACTTTATCAGCGCTGATTGCAGTATTACTAGTATCACGTGACCTCGTCACACGCTCATAATTTTGGCGGCAATTTAAAATAAAAAATTCACCACTCTTACTTTTGAAATTCCCAAAAAAATCCTGAAAGCTTCATCCGAGAAAAATCCCGAGAATAAAATATCTTCCTCGTCCTAAAATTTCATTAAATTCAATGGATCCTGGACTCAGCTCGCAGGAGATAGCGGAAATTTTCTCTAGCAAAGCACGTGCTTTGCATGCAAACTTGGAGCCAGCTGACCCAGAGCGCGGATGACTGTGAAGTTCTGCTCTTCTTGGTTCCGGATCCACCGAAAATACCGTCGTCGTCGGAGTAAACAACCCGTGACGTACGACGTTGTCATATCGTGTTTCGGTTTATTTCTACCAGGTGTCACAAAGGAGTCTCCGTTTTCATGAATATTCAGAGTTTTTGAAAAAAAAATTTTCTCGTTGTGTTGCAACATGAAAATTTCACACACGCGTGTAGAGTTACAACATTTTTGTTCGACAGAGATGTACGTAAGGGCGGGAATTAATTAACAATTTTTTGTTAGTTTTTTCTTACATTGGTCATGAATATAAAAATACATTATTTATGATAAAAAGCGTGATTTTTACACTTTTGACAAAGTCATTGCAAATTTTATATAAATCTAGAACTTTTACTTGCTACGAATAGATCAATGAAAAATTTGGTATACAACCTTGTTAACAGAGATCATTCATTCATTACATTATTAACTTTCTTACTTATATTTTTCAGAACAGTTTACTATTTTTCAAAAATCACTCACTGAACTTGATGCAATTTTTGGCCTTATCTTTAATATCAAAATTTTTCTCCATTTTATAATCATCAACTATTTTGACTCAGCCTTACATCTTCAAGTAAAGTGGCAAGCTTTGCCCCTGCGACTTTTCAGTTAAAACCGAGTACTTTTTCAAAAATTCTTCATCCCTGGAGCGAGACGCAAGATTTTTCAAACCTTTCAAGGCCCGAGTTACGCATTTTCCTGTTAGTGGATAATCTGTTTTATTAGCGAGTGCCTGTAACAAAAATAAAATCATGTTCTTTTCTGTTCCTAAAATTTTATTAATAATTAGTAAAGTCTCGAGTAAAGTTACCTTGACATCGTCATACAAAGTATCAACGTTGTGGTTGTAGATCTTGACTCTTGTATTGATATCGTACTGTCTTCCTGAAATAAAAGATGCCTGAAAAAAGAAATTTTGAATTTTAATGTTTGATTTGATAAACCAACTAATGGGTAATTTTTTAAAAGAATTTCACGTCAATTATTAGATCTAAGCAAGGTCTTAGCTCGATCATGCCAAAAACAAAGAGGCAAAAGATGATCGTATTAAAGTTCATGATTGCTGAGAGATCAGTGGAACTGGTAGGAATGGAAGTTGGTAAAAAAAAATTCATGCCAATATTATGATATTAAACTACTCTTATCTTTAAACTACTTCCAGCTAATCTTAAACTACTTCCCTGTTCTGAAATGAATTTTCTTGGATGATACTTTCTTGGAAATTTTTTTATCAACGCACGTTTTCAACCAAATATACTTCATTTAGTGTACACCGAAAAAAAATATGCGTGGAACTACGCACTAGTACTCTGCAGAATCTTCGCCGGACGCCAGTGCGTGAATCTACGCCTGAACGCAGTAAACTAGTAGCTTAGCGCAGCTCTGCGCAATTTATTTTTTCGGTGTGTATATGTATTCGAAAATTAATTTTGTCACAAATAATTTGTTGGGAAATATACATATTTTTTTTTTTTTTTTTTTTAGTTTGGTTGTACACTAGGACCGCGTGCATTGTCCAAACCTCGGGAACTGTCCCTGTAAAACCTCGGACTTTGTCCAAAAATCAAAGGAGCCACCACGGACAATTCTCGAGGTTCTCGGTCCCGATGGGTAGACAACGCGAGGTCCTACTGTATTTTATATTTCCCAGCGGTGTATTAATTTTCTGGTTTGTGTTGACCTTGTATTGATGATCCGGGCGATAAGGAAATACTTAGTATATGTAGATATCGGTATAATAACATGTTATGTCACATGAAGAGGAGGGATGTTCCCTCGTAACGCTGTGAAAAATAAATATTTTGGAAAAAAACATCTTTTTCTTTATCGTATGGATTATCAATACTACAAGGTTAACACAAACCAGAATATTTTAGTTTAATTCTTCAATGAGATTTTAGAATAATTAAAAAAATTAATTTTCTTTTTATAATTTTAACAGTTCCTAACTATGCCCAAGCATTATGAAAATAAGAAGTTTCTTTGTGCTGATCTCATATATGTATATGTTGATTATTTTGTTTTAACT
Source organism: Encarsia formosa (assembly GCA_038277355.1). Classification (NCBI taxonomy): domain Eukaryota; kingdom Metazoa; phylum Arthropoda; class Insecta; order Hymenoptera; family Aphelinidae; genus Encarsia; species Encarsia formosa. The sequence goes on along the minus strand of CM076184.1, from coordinate 7,056,951 downwards.
AGTCTCTCTCAGCGCGCAAGCGCGCGCAATTGTATTGCATTATCTAAAACAAATTTTGTCAAAGCTTCATTTAAATTAACTTACAATAAGTTCAATATACCTTTTACCTTTGTCGCTACGTTCAGAGTTCATTTGAACTTTCGTGGTTATAAATTTATTGGTTTTGTTTATATACTAATAATTATTATTTTCATCATTTTGTTCGGATAATTTAGAACACTTGATTAAATAATTATTTTTTATCAAATCTATTCTATCTCTAAATGTTTTAATTTAATTGTAATATAAAAATAAAAAATAAAAATTCAAATTTTAAATTTTGTTCTTCAACCAATCACATCACGAATAAAATGCTGACATTCTTTTTGGGTTCTCTCTTTTATCTTAGGATAAATCATTATAAAATAAAATTTTTTTAATTAAAAAAACTAAATTTATTAATTACACCAATCACAAATCTTATTTAAGGTAGGAAAAAGAAGAAATATTTACAATTTTTATGATTAAAAAATCTACTTAATATTATTGATTGAATTTTTACAAGATTATTCTGAAAACCAAATTTACTTATGTTTTAAATTTTTGGTATTCAAGCTTACGTTAATATCGTCGTACGTGTTTACAACGCAGTTTTTTTATAATTTTGATATCGTACTGATACAGTCTTTTTTCTTACCAACAAAAGAGCTTGCTGAGAAAAAATAAAATTTTTTTTAGAAAAATTGATTGTATTAGTTGAATTTTTTCGAGTTTGTGATCTCATCATGATATCAGATCAATGATGTAAATTTCAACTTTCATGATTGCACTCAAGATGAAGTTGATCAGAAAATTACGAGATATCCAAAAATAATTGTATTTTTATTTTTTCAAGAAATAGTTGTAAAATTCCATGAAATTTTCAATACATTTGCATAGACTTATTGTACAGTCTCAGGACTGCCGCAGTTTCTAACTTCCTTTTTGATGCGAAAGTTTTTTATTATGTACTGTTTTAAAGCTTCCCCGATGCATTTCAATCGGTCCCCGGAAAACATTATGGGATCCTCGCAGTCTGCAATTCCAGCTTTAGCAACGTATCTGTTCTTAAATAATTTGTCCATCGATGCAGTTACGCATGACGAGTTTGAATTTTTTTTTTCGTATTCCTGCAACATTCAGCAACAATTAAGTTTGAGTTATATCCGGTATTGGATATTGTTTCTTAATACTGGTAAGAGAGACTCACTTTGAATTTATCAAGAGTCTTATTTTTTAATTTATTGATGATGTTTATGGTTGCGATCGCCATATTTTGTATTTTCACAGAATCCTAAAATAATTTTAATTATATTCTGTTTTAAAAACACTCCTATTATATTTCAAATTATATAATTATATGAATGTACCTCTATGCAAATTTTTGATCGCTCTGTAATTTTTGTACTTTCATAACAACGTATTATGGAATCATGTTTACAGCTGTTTTCAAGATTATCTAATTCTTTTGACGCCTTGTCTACACATTCCATTGTTAGAGGATACAAAGATTCATTCGCGTAATTCTGCAATTTATAATTTTTAATTATACTTTAAAACTCTTTTTTCTAGAGTAGAACGATAAACTTACGTTTATTTTATCTAAAGCGATACTTTTTAGTTCATCAAAGCTTGGTCTAACAGATACCTGCAAAAAGAAATGCGTTTTAAAGAAATACAAAATTAATTTGACAATCAAAAACTTACATCTGAATACACCAACACCACGAATAGGCTGGACGTAAAAAAAATTTTGAAACTCATGGTTCAATACTGGATAGCTACTAAAACTACCTGTGGATAAAACGAAAAAAATTCGAATGTTTTCAAAAATTTACCACTGCGATAAGAGATAAATTATTTTTATCACCTGCAAATACTGAAATAGCTTTATCAATACGTTTGTTTTTTAGAGTTTAGGAAAATTTAACGATCGTTCTTATTTTTTTTATTTTTTTTTTTCTACAAAGGAGGTACGTTTTTTTTTCTTTCATAACGGAAATTTATTAAATTGTTGAAAAGGTACCTATAAATTATCCACGTTGAACTCATCATAGCTCAAAATAAAATATATCAACCATTCGTTTGTTAAAATAAAATTCTGAAATGAACTGACAGCAACTCTTTGGCGTGATTAAGATTTTTTTATGTTCAAAGAAACTTCAAGATAAGAACAGAAGTGTCAAAATAATTATCTAAGGATGCATCAGATAAATAAAAAATTCTGTTTTAAATTTTAAAGAAATTGTGAAATATTTACATGATATCAACCGAATTACTTTTATTTGCTCTCAGTAATAATTTGATAAACTAGCTAATTTATAAATAAATAATTGAATCTTTGAACTCATCAATGAACAAAACACTTTATAGTTATAAGATTTATATTCCACTTTATAAGATTTCGTTTACATTTTCTTTAATTACCAACATTTACGTGTACAAGTACTCTTTTTTTAAATCCATGCGCACTTCCGCCTTCTTTACAATCTCAAAATTTTTAAGAGAATTATAATCGTACACTTTTTTGATACATAGCTGCATCTTCTTGAAAAAGGGCGAGCTTTTATCCCAAGATTTCTCGGTTTGCTGCTCGTACTCCATCTGAAAATCTTCATCGCATTTTGAGACTCGAAATTTGCAGACTTCCGCCATTATTTTCAGATCATTCAGAGCCTGAACCACGCTTTCTGATTCTTCTGTGTGACTTGTTTTGTTCGCAAATTCCTATCAATATAAAAATTTTTTGTATCTCGCAATAGGTGAGAAAAATTACAGTTAGCTAATCGACAGAAATGAAACCTACCAGAACTTCAATGAATTTAGCTTTTATATTCATATCGAACTGCTCTGTTGCTTTAGATATAAGACCTTCTCTCGCTGATTTAAAATCTTCCTGAAAAAATACGTACATATTTTAAATTTAATATAAATACTGTAGCAAATTTGTTTTAATGTATTACGTCAAATATTTCATCCCATCCTGATATCAGTTCAACGATACTAAAAACTAGTAGGCCAATAATAAAAATTTTACATTCCATGACTACGTGCGCACTGGAAAGCAACTGGAATGATTAAAAGAAATAATTTTCTCAAAAACGTCGGTTAATTAAATATTAAATCGTTTTGTTCGTACAAATAACTTAATCTTATCTTTGAAATAATTGTTTAAACACGACGGTGAATTATCTATACGTGAATCTTTATCAATAGTTACCTGAACTTGAAATCTCATAGTAATATATTTTAAATTCACAAAAGAAATTAAATTTCTTGAAGTATTAAACTAACGAAGTAATACCGAGATCAAATTAAATTAAAAGTTTCTTATAAATCTACTTTAAGTGTCTAATTTATAAATCTACTTTAAGTGTCTTGTTTAGAAAAAATCCTCTTATTTCATAAAAATAATAAGTAATAACTATTCATTTTAAAAAAATTTCATTTTTCAATATAACTCCTTGAAAAATTACAACTTAAAATATCTACTTCTGATTTATTTTTCAACGCAGTAAGTCTTTTTTTATTCAATATTTAAATTCTTGTTAAATTTCTTACAATAACGGAGTAATGACGTAACCACCATAATTACAAGCAAATGAGTAATTATCTACTCTGCGTCACGCTCGTCCAGTCAACTCACCCATGCATGGAATTTCCGACAAGCTCGTTCGATAAAATGGTTAATTACACTCAAATGTTATTAAAAAATTCTGTTACCTCTTATAGTTAAAATTTCCTCTAAGTTAATTGAAATCACGAAACTTTGTTTAATTAGATACTGACCAACAATAACGCGCATGGTTACGAGTAGATTTTATTGCCTCCCTTAACGAGTTATTAACGTTGAACTATCGGAGATCACACTGGATTAAAATAATAATAACAACAATCAAACTTTCCGAACAATCCCTCGCGTAATGAAAATTACAAATTCAATACTTGTAACTCTCCACCACAAAGCACTGAGCAATCATAAAAAGGATAACTCAATTAATCAACCGGTAAAACACACTAAACTTAGGGGTCTCCCCGGGCGCGTCGTAAACTGTAATTGGCCCGCCCCCTCGAAGTTTATCGCCCGGAGGGTTATTAGCCCGGGCAATTAACGAACGATCAAGCTTCCCCCGTGGTAAGCCCGGGATTCGATCAAGCACTGTGCATTGTTACTTTTCCATTCTGACACACTAACCTCAAAACTTCGGAGATGATGAACCACCACCACGACCTTTCCTAGAGTAAATAAAACGTCTTCGGGGGTAATTGAGCACACATGCGTTTGTGTAATGACGCGAGTGGGTGAAGTATGGAAAGCTTTTAGACCCCCCGCGAGCCTGACGCTTTCACAAATGGATGATCTGCGTTTTACGCTCGGTAGTAAAACTTAAAATTTGTGGGATCATGCTGTATTCTATTTTCAAAGTTGAGAAAAAACCAAGTGGTCTATTTAATTAGCGATGGATTATTAGAAAAAAACGTTAACAAATTTCGAGACTCTCATTGATGAAGATTTTGAAAAAATGGCCTCAAAAAAACTTTTGTAAGATCTTATGATTTTGAACGTTTAAATAAGGTAAATATTGAAAAAAAATTTTAGGTTAATAGATTGTCCCTCATATGTGTTCAGGCTTCATTAGCATTACTAAGTATTGTACAATAAAAATACTGTGTATATTCTATATAGTTACAGTAAAATTATGTATGATCATATTCCAAGTGATTACATTAACATCTGCAGAATTGAAATATAAAGAGCATCAATATTAAAAAAGACGATTTTTTTTTTGTTTCAGGACTTTGTAGTAGGTCTGAGTATACTGTCTCGGGGTTCGATGGACGAAAAACTCCGGTGGACGTTCTCGTTGTACGACATAAACGGGGACGGCTGCATAACCAAGGAGGAGATGACCGACATCGTCACGGCAGTTTACGAGCTCATGGGTAAATTCGCCGATCCGAATTTGCATCGGAATCACGAGGGCGTCAGGCAGAGGGTCGACCGGATGTTTCAGGTTCGTTGCTTTACGATTTCTTCTACCGCAAATGATAACTTTCAAATTTTTTGTCTTCTAAAGTTTATTTTTATTTGTTAGGTATTGAAATTTAAAAAATTGTGTTTTTATTATATTAAGTAGTACAATTATACTTTGGTTAGACGCAAAGTAAGAACAAGATATCTTAAGATGTAAGGCGAGTAGTACGAATCAAGCTTGGTCAGCCAAATGGATTCTGACTTCCCCTTAAAGCACAAGTATAACGAGTGGTACAAATCGAATTTAGTCAGACAAATTGATTTCGACTTCCCTCGCAGCATGACCGTAACGAGTAGTACAAATCATGTTTGTTCAGGCAAAATTTATTTTGTCTTCTCCTTAAAGCACCTCAAAATTTTTTCCATCAAAAGAATTCGTAGAAAAAAAAGAAGCGGAAAAAGGGAAACCCAATAAGCGTCGAAACACTGTCCAAGGTGTACTCGCCGGATCGAGTTTTACGTGCAGTGTTCGGTATGAAGCCTCCCGGGTATTATTTGTAAGAGACTCCCCGAGCGTCTTTCTCGGCTTGTTTGCCGAGGAAAGGAGAAATTTTTCGCGTTGATTCGAAAATTGAATTTCACCGAGTGCCTCCCTGTTTATCTTGCAGCCGGATACAAGTTTTATTTTCAGTTGTCTTCTTTAACGAACTGCTGAGGACATAATTAAATTGATTTCTTGCACTTTTTAGTTATAAATAAATGAAAAATTCCAATGAATAAAATTATTTTTTCTGAATTTAATTGTCTGTAAATAATTTTTTTTTATAATTAGGATCATAGTATTTTACCCAACTATACATTAAAAGTTTAGTATTCTATAACTTAAAATACAATCGATATAAACAAATATTATATTTTTAAGTGGATTCTATAGCTAATTTATGATTTTTTTTTTGCTAAAATCTGCATTGAATTAATATTTTTAAAATTCACCGACCTAAAAAAATTTTATACAATTTTGACAAGGACCAATTTCTAAAAGTGACTGATTTGAAATTGAAAAAAGTTTTACATTTTTATTGAAGTTGTATAAAAACCCGAACAATTAATCTAGAGTGTTTTTTCCAAGTTACCCGAGTAAAATTTTGAATTCGTTACTCTCAATCAAGTAAAAAAATTTCAATTTTTTATTTAATTTGAAAAATTTAATGAAAGAAAAATAGCGCCGAGACTGATTGAAACTCGAAACTAGCGTACACCGAAACTCTGCATTTATGAAAAAAATTGTTATTGAAACGCGATATAATTTTTTCACTACCCGCAATTTCATTCTTTTTTTTTTTTTTTTTTTTTTTTGTTGCTTGTAATCAAATCTGTTTGATTGTAACTTTTTTATGGCCCCTCGTTAGTGGGGGATTCTTTAATAAAACTTTTTTTTTCCCCTTCCGTAACTTTGATAATAAAAATTTCACTCGCGAGAGAGGAAAAAAATAACCATTGTCGAGTTAATTTACGAAACTCGCGTCTCGTCAGTGATCTTTTGTAAGGTGAAACAAAGGCGACTCCGCCTGTATTCTCATTTAGTTTTTAGTTACCTTTTCACGACCTCCCCAGTACCCCCCCCCTTCTTTTTTATGTTTAAATAAGCGTGGGAGATTTACGAGATTGTCACCGTAAATAACCATTCGTGGCGTTTTCGTGACGTAAATAAAACCCAGACGATCTGCAAAAACAAACTTTGTTCATCTCGACCAAAAAGTAATTCTGGACAAGTCTACGTAAAAGTTAATCATACTTGTGTCTGTCAGCTTGAAAATACATGCATGTTGTTAAACTAATTGCGCTTAATAAAAGTTTGACTCAATTATTTTATTTTTAACAATTTCTTGATATACTGAATTTTTTTTTATCTAAACTTAAACAAGTCTTGATAATTATTTTTTTTTTTTTTCTAAAAGCGTAATTTTCTTCTTATTTTTATGCTTATAAAAGCTCGATAAAACAATTTGTGTAACTTACTGTATATTGTTTTTCAAAACAATTGTTTTTTTTACAAAATTTTTGAAAACAATATTCAGAAATTTGACTGTAAATTTTGAATCTTACGCTGTATAAAAATTTCTAACGCGCCACAAAGAAAAGTACGAATCGATTTTCTATTGATGTTGCCGCGAAGCAATTCCGAGTGGGTCTGACGTTTCGCGTACTCGACACATCGCCGATTCGGCAATAAAAGTGCGGAAGAAGAAAAAGGACTGCGGATAAAAACCAAAAACTCTCGGGGATTTCCCTTATCGGCTTATGTCTCGAGTGACAAAGTGAAAAGATATACAAGTCGAACGTGGATTTTTATTGCTCGATGTGTGTACCTACTTGATTCACTAGCGCCAATCTTGCTTGGAGTCATTCTAAATCTTATGTAAAATTGAAAAATTTCTTTGGTCGATTAGACCAAATAACAGCAAAAATAAAAATAGTTTGAATTTGGTTTCACAACATTGCTGCGAGTATAAAAGTTTGAATAATTAATTGCAGAAACATAGATTAAATATTATGTAGTTAACAAAAACTTAACAATGTTTTTTGGGCTTCCAGACGTTACTGAAATTCACAAGTTACTAAATTATTTTTAAAGAATAAACGTTAAATTCTTTTAAACACCATACAGCTCAAAAATTTGTTGATTTTATTTTCTAAAAAAAAAATTATATTTTAACCATAATAGATCGACACAGAATCTAAAAATAAAACTTACAAAGTGAACCGTATATTAATGTTGGTAAATTTTTTATTGAAAGAAGATTTTTTTTTTTTTTACAAAAAAATGATTAAGACCACTTTTACTTAAGTTAAACTTTTGAGCATATAATACCTTAGATGCGCAATATAGAGAGAGAGAAGTAGAGTGCGCTAATGGACTCAAGGAAAAAGCTTGCGTTTCACAATTAATCTGTATGAGAAATGAATTGTTGACGTAAAAGCATTTACATTTTCCATAGAAATTCACAGATTCCTCTAAACTGAAGATAAACTAAAAACCATCTAAAATTGTTTTTATAAAGCAGCAAACAGAATAGGTGCGTAGACTTAATAAATTCAGTAAAAATTAAAAATTCATTAAATAGTCAAAGATTTTAGTAGTCTGCAGGTGTTTGTAAAAATAAGTTGGAAAATTACTGGCCAAAATTTAGTTAATTACAATAATTTACAAAACAATTGTGGCAGATATCGCTTATTTACAATTTACATTATCATTACAGCTAAACTTGTGAACTCTTAGTTAAAGAAAAATCCAAGCAGCACTAAAAATAGAACTCCCAAATCCTCTCTAAAAACAGACGTGAAAATTAAATCATCCAATCACCGAATTTCGTTTCTCAAACACAAGAGTGGGATTTTTTTCGCACTCCGAGGATATTCAAACATTCGTTCGTCCACTTACCTTTTTTCTTTTTTTAAGTTCACCGCGTAATTGCAAGATCGATCATTATCGCAAAAGTTTACCAACCTCGAACGCCGGGCCGTTATTTCAGGTCGAAATGAAATTTAAATTTAATTTCGCTACGCGATGGAGATTGTTTTACGTCGATCGATTTATGCAGGTCAGGGGGAGTGCTTCCCCCGGCAGAAGTGCCGCTGGATTATGAGTTTTACGTTTTAGTTTTGTTTCACCCTCGGCACTATCGCGATCCTGGGCTAAATTACTGTTTAGATTCTTGACTTTAAATAACGAAGCTGGAGTTTTGTACACAGCTATATTTTTTTTTTTTTTTTCCTGGAAAACAGTACAGTATTTTTTTAGGAAGGAAAATGATTTAAAATGATGTATTAAATTAAAGTTACTGTAAGAGTTCGCCGGAAACGTACGTTAGGAAGAAAAATTAACTAAACTTGGGCTGATAATTCAGTACGTGTTTCTCAACTTTACTTTATCATACTCTTCTAAACTTTGTAAAACTTTACCTTCTTGTAAAATGAACAAGATTAGTGAATGTCTGAAAAATCTCTCACATGAAAAGATGACTTAATCAAATTTTCTTGAAGATAATGTTTAAACTAGAACAGCTAAAGGTGTGGTTTTTAGGTTAGGTTATTTAAGATGCGTTTTATTTTTTGTAATTTTTATAAAAGTTGTTCTGAAGCAAAAATCTATTTTATCTCCTGATATTTTAAACTTTATTACTTTATTTTAACTTTTGAGGATATTTCATTCGTTTAGTGCTATATTCAATCTTAAAATTTCATTTAAAACATTTTCTTACCATAGTGCTAATTTACACGTTTAAAACCAAGTGTAATCACATGCATTACGCAGTACGGTTTTACACGTGTAAATTAGCAGTAGAGTATGCAAATGGCCTCAAAAATCTTAATTTTATTACCGGTCACTCATAAATAAAGGTGGTGCTAGTAGCTATTTGAAATTTTAGGTTAGGTTTCAAGTTATTTCAGAAACAAAAATTAAATATTTTCATCAAGTTGGAATATATTACTAAAAAAAAACAATGTTTTTATAATTAATAATGGGTAAGAATTCAATAAAATTAATTTATTTCAGATCAATCATTTTCAAATAAAAAGTTAACCTATAATTTGAAGCCAGATAGAAGCGCCACTAAAATCGTTACACTTGATTGCTCCAAAGCTGTTCAATGTCGCCCGCTCATGTTTCCATATGCCCAGGGCTATCCAAATCAAAGTCAATGATTCGAAAAAGCCTTGTCCAACACGATACCCTTGCGACACGGTTGACACGACAAACATCCACACGGATAATTCTGTAAACAGATGCGCCCGAAAATCTGTACATACGTCCCTTCCGTCTTGGTGCATCACTTCCGTAAACGTCAAAGGAATATTTGCCCGTGCATGCGGATCAAAGCGAGGCGGAGGGGAAGCACTTAGACGTCCCCGTGCGCCCGACACTTCCGGTAATGTCGCCTTGAAGGCTTCAACGTCTCGGTTGCATCCTTATCCCTCTCGTTTTGTGGCGGTGAGCTTTGAATTTTTTAATACCGCGTCGAGAAAATTTGTAAGGAGAGGTGTTACATACGGAGATTCGAGTTTTGACGTGAGTTTCAAGAAGAAGAAGCAATGAAGATTTTTTGCTTACAAAATCGACCAAAATTGTAACCAGGCTTATTAGAATGAAGAAAAGTTTAAAAACAACTTGCGACAAATTACACGGAGAGAACAATTCACTGTGTTTTTCAGTGATCAGCAATCACAGTCAAAGCAGGTGATCGTTCAGCGTGCTGCGTTGTGCTCGGCGTCATCTTTTTATGTGAACGCGCGCACTCTACACGGGTATGGTAGTGTTGTTCACTGGATTTTTCAGTGATCGCTTAGGGTTCACTAGATTTTACCGTGAACGCAGGCTTCGGGAGCGTGAGCGATTTTTGTTCACTGTCGTTGACCCTGAATAGTTCCCTCCGTGTAGGTGACGCCACCTGACGGTATGATTTTTAGATGCACACAAACTAATTTTCACGATTTTTGATGAAGTTTAAAAACTACATTTTTTAGAAGATATGAATTATTTTATTGAGCTTAAAAAATTTTTACACTACAGTGGGGCAATGCTACACATATTTCAGATCAGTTTTGAATGTTTAGAAATCTTACAAAAGTATGTTACCAGTTAATTATTACTACGTATTTTCCGACATTATTTAAATTTATGACTTGTCTATATTTTCTATTAATCCTGAAAAATTCAAATCAAGAGCTTGCTGGTACCAACAAATTTTTGATAATACTCGTGATATAACAAAAGTAATAAACAAAACATTTTGTTATTACCGCGCTCTTGATTTAATTAGAAAAACTACATTAATGTAAATTTTTGACTGCTTATCTAATGACAGTCCAAACTCAATTATAGATTCAATTCGTATCTAATTACCCCAAGAAATTCGAAACCAATGTGTCCATTTAAGTAGTCAAGCTCAAAAAGCAGTCAGACAAAATTTTCATCCCGCGTTGATGAAAAAACCATCGCGCTCCAAATCCTGACGGCTCTTATCTCAGCCCCGAGCAACACAAGCGGGGTATTTACGTGAGGGATTGTCAAAGGAGGAACCACCGCAGGAGAAGATTATCGACCCGATGCCTGGAGCATAATTTAGGACGCTTGACGCTCCAGTGTCACATGCCAAAGGGACTCGAGTAGTATTAGCCCAGGGTTAAGTATCCTCTTTGAGTATTTAAAAAACGTGACGGGCTAATTAGCTAAGCTAATTAAACAATTACACTACTCCGGCCGCGCTTATGAATTTTGATGTAGCTTTCTTTGAGAAGTTAAAATTTTTGAAGATATAGTTTTCTTTTTTTGCAGAAATTATGCGTATTATTAATATTTACGGTGGCTGCAATTTATGAATAAACATTTAAAAAGTATTGCTTTCGAATGATTAATTGTAAATCGATGTGCCGAAAAATAATAATAATAATTTATGTCAAGCCCATAGATTCAGAATCACATTTACATTTAATATTACCCGGTGGTAAATAATGACGTCTCCATGGTACTCTGGAGTTTCGTTAAAATTATTATAATTCACGTAACCGTTCACCACAAAGCTCAACATAATTTTGAATTCTACGCGTGCATCGTTCAATATTCTCGATCAATGTAACGCTGCTAAAGTGTACGTTCAATAACTCGCCTTTGTGCGCCATTTACAGATATGAACAATTTACTTCCTCCCAGAAACAATACTGTGGTGAGCTCTGTAAGGATTCACACCTAAATGAAGACTATAATAGTTTATTGAATTGCAAAAATCCATTAAGCACTAAAGCTTTTAGTTTTGGATGTAAAATTTAAGATGATAACAAATAATGATAACAATTATGGTTGATTTTCATTTATGTATTTGAAATAACTTTTTTTTCTATTTATCACATACTCATTTTGGCTAAAATACATACACAAATATAAAAAAAAAATTTAGCGCACTGTTTGATTGTTTTCAGCTTCTGGTTTCTATCATCCTTACAAAGACCATATAATTTTAGCAATTGTTTTCCAAAATCCAGAGATAAGATCTTTGCAATCGAAAAGTTTCTTCCTTGGTTTCTTCATATTAATTGTCAATTAACCCAGCTCGGTTTCTCGACCATAATTTTTTTTTGGTACAGTTATTTTCCAAGAAATCAATTATTGTGCGTATTTCAATTGTACATAGAAATATTCAAATACTCCACGTAAGTCTTAACTAAACTTTAGAGGAATATTATTTTACCTGTGGACATGTTCTTTTTCTGATATAGGAATTTACCATTTCGATATTTTTGATTAATCGAAGCACAAATGCCAATCACAGACAGGATCGATGACCATCCCTGTAATTAGTACACGGAGGGAACTATTCAGGGTCAAAGACAGTGAACAAAAATCGCTCACGCTCCCGAAGCCTGCGTTCACGGTAAAATTTAGTGAACGCTAAGCGATCACTGAAAAATTTAGTGAACAACACTACAATACCCGTGTAGAGGGTGCGCGTTCACATAAAAAGATGGCGCCGAGCACAACGTAGCACGCTGAACGATCACCTGCTTTGACTGTGATTGCTGATCACTGAAAAACACAGTGAATTGTTCTCTCCGTGTATCAAATGCGAAACTAATTTCACTCATTCACAAATCATAAACATCGTCCGTGGCTTCTTTAATTGATTTGTAGCCAAAAGCTACTTTTCTTAACTTTAAATGCCTGCAAAAAAATATAAAATTTTCTTTTACGTAAAAAAAAAAGAGTATACAATACATCGCACAATTTTTACAATCCATCGCAACGGTAACTTCTGTATCACCCACACAACTGCACAGATAAAAAAACCAACCCCATAATCATTATTCTCATCGATAAAATCCATGTATCCAGGCTCCCCCAAATTACAATCGAGATAATGGCCGTGCACCGCAGTCGTTACAAAAGGGCCCCAAGCGAGGGAAGTTTCGAAACTTCGATTCGCGGGATACGTAACCCGGAAGCTGCTCAAGATAAACACGTGGATGTGTGTAGGCTGGGAAGAAGAGCATTAACGCTCATTAGCCCTTCACCGCGGGGTGGACTAAATTATTCCCGGTATTTTGTATAAATTTGCGTGGAATCACGAGGGTTATTATAAATCTTTTGACGTGAAAATTACCTGTCTTTGGTATGCAAATTGTTATGCATGATGATACCATTTGGTTATTAATGAGGAATTAAGGTGGTACGACGATAAAAGTTTACCTACATTCGTTCTTTTGTTGAAGTTCGATTACTATGGTAACGAGCCTTTTTTGGGGAAAAATTGATCAATTTTTTAGTCTTTGGTAAATAGGTTTTTAGTCAATATTTGCGGACAATGATAATTTTTTCTTTATGTAGTCGAATAGTTTAAAGCTGATAGTAATCTTTCAATTAGGCGCAGGTGCAGAATTTTTTTACTTTAGTTTAAATTTTAACAATCTGCTATATTTCTTAACTGTTTTGCTGAATAAATTTATGCGCCCTATATTAAACATTACTAGTTCGCAGAAATTATACTCTGATCATAAATTGTTGAATGTATGTAATTGAAATCTCTTTTTTCTGATGATAGGTACAACATTAAAATTTCATCGCATCAAACAAAAAACAGTAGAGGTTCTTGAATGTAAAAATTATTATTACCAGCAATTTAGAAGTTTAACTGAACAATATTTCGTAGTATTTACCGTTGCAATTGTTGTGTTAAGTTATAAGTTGTAAGTTGTGTTAAGCTATAAGTGTGTAATTTTTCTAAAGGATCCCTATTGTAGGAAGACAAATATCAATAATTTGTTATACTTTTTCAGCGTGACGAAAATATCGCAATCTTTAATTTGTTATAACTTTTTAATTAAATAGTAAATTTTGCTCAAACTTCGTTGAAATATTTAATAATCTCCAATAATCATTTTCAGAAAATTTGAATTGATTCTCTCTCGTCATGTATTTGGTAACTCACCTTTTTTTAGTCGCAATCCACGTAAAAAACCAGGTTTAGTAACTCAAGCAAAATTAAGTTCCACCTTCAGTAAGTCAGTCCCAATAAACTCGTCCCGGAATCGCAATAAACAACCCTGAAATTCCTCAGGCGGACAATGTGGTGCTGGCGTATTCGTAGTAAACGGTCAGTTTATTATCCCCGCATTGTTGAGATTTCAGGCTAAGAATTTCGGGTCGCTCCATTAGCCTTCGCCTATCTTATGGATAAAAAATTCAAATTCAAGCCCGAGGTATTTTTAATAATCGGACCAGGAATTTTTATAGCGACTTCTTGGAGACGTTACGGGTAATTTAGTTGAAAATAACGAGCTGATCAATCTTGATCCCCCGTTGACTTCTCAAACCGTCCGATGGCATTGAGATTGATAATATTTTAAAAACGCAATCGTTCTTCACAATTAAGACAACCGGGGTCAATATTTGTGACGTGGAGTGAACGATGCATTAATTTTTTGTTGAGCGAACGATGAATTTTATTTCGAAACTATTATGGACGTTTACTTTTATAATGGCCAATTAACATTCCTGAAGTTTGAAAAAAAGAGAATGAATGATGAAACTCGTTTGATATTTACGGGTCATTTATTATGCTTTTTTAAGATTTGTAATTTATAGAAGTATAATTATTAAAATTTAACGATAACTTCAAACGCGTAAATTTACATGTTTAAATGAAAAAATTTAACGAGAGAAAAGCTTGTTCACAGAACACTTTTTTTTTATAATGGCTAAAAGAACAAGTAATCATAAAAAATAAAAAGAATTTCTTCAAATTCTTTAATTCTTAAATTAAACTGAAACCTTAAGAATTGCTGCTTTATGACGTTTGATACGATGAATTTTGAATTCATTTCTTAACGAGGTACTTGAACTGTTATGATTATTTATATTTTTGATTATATGAATAGTTTAACAAAAATAAAAAAATATATTCATTTTTATGGTCATGAGAATACTTATTTAGAAAAAAAGATAGAAGCTGGAGGAAACTTGTTTTTTGGTCCTAATCTAAATTTTACAATAACTGAAATCTTATACAACTAAACTTACATCTCAATGGACTTAAATTTTAGAACAGTAAGTTCCAAAAAAAAAAATTTTTTTTTTGAATGTATTCTCTCATCAAAACTCTTTCATAAAACCACAAAAAATTCCCTCACTTCTAATTAAACAAAAAAAAAAACTCCAAAGTAACATCAAAGGACCTTCCGAAAATGTTTGACGAGTCATCCGCAGTCCCTAATTACCCGTCAGTCTAACCAACGCAAAAACCGTCTTTTTCATTTTTTCTTACCCGACCGCACGATTTAATGGAAGACTGCACGCCACGAAACAAATTAGCTAGTTTTTATCCGGAGCTCGAGTGGTGAACCGCGTTTGTCGTGGTCTCGACTTAATTTATAAAAAACGGTCTCTATCATTTTGAAAGCCCTTCACGTGTCAATCAAAACTGAAAAGTTTCAAAAAATTTGTTTCCCAATCGATCAATCACGCCAGCCAGCACGTGAATTGTTCTCATTATTTTCTCCTCAACAGGGGTTTTAATAAAGTGTGATTGGGGGGGTCTATTGTTTTACGAGTACGATGTATTCAATTAACCAAAGTGGAAAATCCCGAAATTTGGTTTTTAAATATGAAATAAAAACTTGTTATTTGTCCAGGTGACACGGAAAATATTCCTCCCAGAATTACATATTCAACAGTAGAGCGTGACGTCTGACTTGATACGTACACGTTCTACTTCCGCGGTGGGGGGCTGATGGTAATTAGTCCGGGCTCGGGATGCAAATCTATATGATGTAGATGAGCGTTCATTTCGAACAAAGTTTACTTGCTGAATCTCCATTAGCGTCTTGTTTGACTTGCCTTTTTTTTTGCTAGTACAGTAGAACATTAGAACTAACGTGAAAAAACAGTTTTTTGTCATGGGATGGAGAAAAGTCTACTGTATGGCGATATCTTTCGACACTATTACTAAGTTTTTCACTAAAAATTTGTTAAATTATCTCGCAAATTTCATTTTTTTTAAATTAACCTTGAATATTTGAAAACATTTTTTGAGCTTATTGAGAATTTTCGACATGGCGATATCTAAAAGCGTAATTTTTAGGTTATGTAACGTGAAGAAATTGTTTTTTCTTTGCTTCTGTAGCTACTACCTACGAGGTAGACGAGAAACTTTTATTGAAAATTAAGGTTAAAAATGTTTAGAAAAAATTTGTTGCTTCTGTGAAATTATCTAAAGATGCGATTTTTAGGTTAGAATACTTCAAATGCACTCAATCATTAAGTTTTGACGATTAATATAATAATTTTTTAAATGTAGAAACAAAAATTTAGGGTCTTTTAGTAAAGTTTTTTTATTTCAGATTACAAAAAATAATTGACAATATAATTTCATAGCAGACGACAAATTCATACGCCACCTGGGTGAAATTTTTTTAACTGATAGTTCATAAGAATTTTCATGAAAATAAAATTCTTGTGATTTTAAATATACCTTTTATAACTTCACTTTTCTTACTTTTTCATTAAAAAAAAAAAAAGAAAATTATATCACTAAAATGAAATTAAGCTCAAGATTTTTACCCCGTAGTCCCCCTTGGCTTAGTTTAAAATCCAATTCACGGTAAATTTCAACAACTCCATTCGGCGAACAATATTGGGTCAGGGAAGCCGGGACTGGCCAAGTGAGATTTTGATAAATCCGCTCAACCGCTGGCTCTGGAAGTCGAGCAGCGGGGTTATCACGGCTGCGGGCAACGTGCTTACCTACGATTATCCGACGAAGCTCCGAGTCTGATCATCGCATTATCGTCATTATGCATGTGCTAAGTCCAACCTCCTGGGCCGCACGGCTGACGGTTCAATTGATTCTGATGGGATTTTAGAAAGCGGGTTTTCATATAAGCCTGACCAAACTCTGATTTTACTACTCGTCTGGCTCTTTTGGCTTTTAAAAAATCAATTTGATTCAATAATCAATTGTTGAGTATTTGTACTAAACGACTGCATTAAAAAACGTTTAAAAAGTATTGCTTTATTTAGTTCCAAGATAAATTTCACACAATGTTGTGATATACCAAAAGTATTATTTTTGCTTGAAAACTAACAAGGCATACTTTTTTAGAACCTAATCAAAAATTTTTAAAACTAAAAATTTACAGGTAAATCGAATCAAAAATTTTTTTTACCAAGTATAGTTTTTGTAATTAAGAATATAAAAAAGTTAAAGTTTAGTGGAAATTAATAAAATTTAGAAAAAGTTGAACCAAAATTTTATTCATACAGTAATACAGCAACTACTAATGATTTTCATTTTATTAGACCAGCCACTAGGAAGGTCTGTTTGAGTCAGTATTAGAATTTTTATCATTTTTTAATTAAAAGTATCCAAAATCGATTTTTCAAAATCTCATTAAAATATAACATCCAGCAGATAGAATATTGTTTTAAATTTTCATTTAAAATATGGCTTCTGACTGATTAATATAGAATTTAAACGGTTTCTGCTCTACGAGGTTTCCATTTCAACCAATAACTGTATTGTAAATGTTTAATCCGCAGAGAAATAAACGAAAATTTCAATTATTTTAACAAAGAAAAAGAAAATAATCCGATTTCATTCAAAACATGCAAAGGATAGATTTTTATTACTAATTGAACCACTTGGTGAAGAGATTCATTTTTTATTGATTATCTCGCATTTTGATTGTATGTATTATTTACAATCAGATAAACTTGATTGTCATAATAAAAGGCGACCAAGGTGATATTTAAAGATAAAATTTTTAAGTTAGGTTACGTAAGATATATACACAGTACGAGCGTACTGTTTTATCAAAAATTAGTACTAAATTGTTCAAAAAATTTTTGATTTTATAAATAACCATAAAACTGCAGTAAGCTGCAAAAAATATATATATTGAACAGTTTGAAATTTAATACAGCAGGGCGCCACCTAGGTGAAGTTCCTTTAACTTGTTGAAAGTTCTCTAAATTAAATACGAATTAACCCATCTTGAATTCCAGCTTTCAACACTTCTTCCTTTTAATCCCACTCATGAATCTTTTCTTAATTCCAGAAAATGGACGGCAACAAGGACGGCGTGGTTACGCTCGGAGAGTTCCTGGAAGCCTGCAGGGCGGATCCCGAGATCACGATGAACATAACGGCCCTGGAGACGGTCTTCTGACACGTAGTCCGACCCATCTACATACCCTGGACTTGAGCCTCTGTAGACGTCCTCGGGGGACTTAAAAATTTTTTTACTACTTCACCAGCTGGTGGCTGACCGAAAGTCAAGTCGCGACGAACGAATTCGAACTTTTCGACCCAGCTTCGAAAATTAATTTTCATCGCAAGAGAGACAAGAGAGCTTATCGGGAATTTTTTTTTTTTTCTTTTTAACGGGGATGGAAAATTAACTTTCGAATGGGTGTGTGCTGAGTGCAGGTGCCACGTGTTGACCTTAGACTGTAGCTTGTCGGATTGTTAAAGTTAAGACGCTGAGATTGGAAGAGGTTCGGAATCAATTTTACTGCTTGTATCGAATATTTTTTCAGCTTATTTGAAAAGAATAATTGACTTTTCATTCGAGAGTAAAAATATAAGTGGGGCAAAGGCAATCTCTATTGACACTCATTAAATTTTTCGATTTGAATTCAACTGACCCGTTACTGAATAAAATATAAGCTTCATAGATTTAAAATCAATTCTGTGAATGAAAAAAAATATCGCTGAGCTTGCAAGCTTTTTTAATACATGAAAATTTTAATTTTTTTTATCAATTATTAATTTATTTGTTTTTTTGAGAGATATAGTAAAATATAAATATGAGCCAGTAAAATTGATGGATATAAATAAAAACATAGATACGAAAGAATAAACTATATAAACGTATAAAAACAAAATTTAAGAAAACAGGGATAAGATTGTTTAAACGAATGTAGGTATATGAAGAGTAAATCGAATAGTAGCGAGAGAAATAAATTTATTATATTAAAATGTGCGTGATTCACGAGATCGCGTTCAGGGTGAAAACAAGCATCTTGAATAAGGACAAAAAAATTTTTTTTTTTTTTCATGTTCTGAAGTGCGTAGTGACGAGCCTGTAAAATATCGTTATTAACTAAAAAAAAATTTAAGAAATGCTAGGCGTACTATTAAAATAAGATAAGTTATTTATATCTATAAGTGTAAGTAACTATAAGGAACGACGGCGCTTGTTCTTTTGACAAAACTAAGTTTAAAAATAAAATAAATTCAACTGCTTTGTAAACTAACATGACGAAGTTCATACATAGTATGTTTTTCATTATCAGCTAATTGGAATTAATAATGATAAAAAAAAAAAAAAATTCAAATTTGTTTAAAAAATAAAAACAAAAAAATGTCTTTGCGATACCTTTTTTTAAACAATAGGGGTAATTACACTTTTGGTAAATAAATTTAATATGTGATAGAGTTTATTTTGAAAATTTAGATTATATATTCAACGAGTTTTTTACGTACGATTAAAAACATTAATTAACTATTGTCTCTTGATTATAGCTTAAGAAAAAGAATTGACAAGTAGTTTTGAACATGAATATTTTAATACCTATTGAATAACAATTGAAAATTAGTGTCTTAATAATATTGTAAATTATATTTTTCAAAAATATATAAATTCTTCGATAAACGAATTCGTGCACAACGCGATGAAGTTAAAAATATTTATAGCTTAGTTATTTTCATTATCACTGCCTAGTTTTTTCTAGTTTCATCAAGTTAATTGAAATAATAATATAATACTTAGTTTATTTTGGTCATATAAAAAAAAATAAAAATAAAAATTTCATTTCAGTAAAAGTTAAAAACAGTATAATAACGATAAAAATAAAAATAAATACTTTTACTTACCTAGGTAAGTAAGTGTTTAGAACTTAGCTTTAATTAATTTTTATTAATTTTTATATATTATAAAGAAAAATTGAGATGAACATTGAGTGATCGTCTCATGACTTCTATCACTACCGCATGTCTTTGACGTTAATCGTGATTTGAATAAAAAGAAAAATCTCGAGTAATAATAAATTTAAATATATAAACTCGAAGTTACTTAGAGTAAAGTATGCACAATAAAGTGTAAGTCGGAAAAAAATTGAAGCAGAATAAAAATTAAGTGTTGTATGTAAATAAGTAATCTTTTCAATCTATAAAAAGTCTAAAGTTAGCATGCACACTTAGCTCTTGCTCTAAATCTGTAATAGTGTCGAAAAAAATCTCTAACTGTAGATTTAAAATGAGAAAAGTTTAAAACACAAATAATAAAAAATTCCAAAAAACTACTTTACTGAATGCACATCTGAAAAAAAAAAAAAAAAACTAATTTAAACTTAAATCTCTAGCAGCATGATACTGTTTAGTGAAAAAAACTTTTAGATTACTGCACAAACAAAAAATCCAAATAATAAAATTTAATTAATATGAAAATTCTGTAGAAATTCTATGTTTCTTCTATCTGTTCACTAATTAATATTTCTGTAACTAATGTGCATGCAATACGAGTCATATACGGCGTGAGAAACAGAAAACAAGAACACATGAAATGAAACTGTTGAAAAATTTGTTTCAATTGAACTATGATTTTACATAAAGTTCCCGATGAAAATAAAATAAAATAATAAAAATTATAGACGAAATTGGGAAGTTAACAAAAATTGAAAATTGTATTTTTATATTAGAATTTTAAATTTGAAAAACTATAATTTTTAATTATCATGAATACAAAAAATGTTCGATGTATTCCATAATTTTTTTATGTAAAAATTTGAATAGAGTATAAAAGCAGTACAGTTCAAAGCATATGATCGATACTATATATTTTGAAATCATCTAAAACTATTCTATCCTGTACTCAAATGATTCAATATTTTTAAAGTTACTTTTTTATAGAATATAAATGAATATATATTGAAAGATAGAGAACTTTTTTCGAAACAAATATGATGACAATTATAGAAGTTAATCTTAGACAATGGATTTTGACAAATAAGATCGGCCTGTGAGTAAGAGATGGCTTGAAATAAATAAAAAATGTAGGTAATAATAAAACAAAGAAACGATAGCCTAATGACAAAAACTCAATCTATGGAGAGCGTATGAATTTTATAAAAAATAGTTTGTGATTCAAAATTTATGCTGGTCGTGTTTTTGATTATAATATTCCTATATTTTCAAACCCTAAAAATAAAGCTTTTTTTTCGTTTAGACGCGAATGATAATATTTGTAGAAATGAATATGAAAATATCGTAAACTTTAGAGATGTTAAATATTAAAAAATGATAAATTTTAACTGAAAAACAAAATAATAAATATATAAAATAAACAAATAAACAGTGTTGGAGAAGTATATAAAATAAAATACATATTTACGTGGCGATATATTTTCGATGTGAACCAATCGTAATATATGTGTGGGTGTCCAGACAAGGCTTATGTGTCTTTTAAAGTTGAAAAGGCTCGTCTACGACTTCGTATAAAGAAAGATTTTTATCTGACAAATTGTAAATTTATTTACTTAGAACTTTTGATGATTTTTGAATTTAATGACCTAATTGTACAACTTAACAGAGATTTTATTTTATTGAAAGTGTCTTATTAATCATAAACAGTTTTGAATTCCCGCCAAAACTCCTGTGTCACGTCACTTAGTCTATCATTATGGCGGAAATTTGAAATTAAAAATTTAGTTTCTTGATTATCTCCAATACATACACTTTTAATAAAAAAATTCCAATTGAAATTTGAATTTTATTTCGATTAATGAAAGATGATAATATTTTATTGAAAAAAATATAATTTTTGGATGGTTATATGACATTCATCGCCACGTGCGAGCACGTAAAAACGTAATCGTTGGATGTTGGTTGTTAAGTGTTAGACAAATAACGTGTTGAAAACAGTAAGAAAAAATCACAGATATACACAAAAAATTTTTTTGAATGAATTTGGCATGAATTCACCTTGAGATCAATGCTTTCAAAAAAAAAAGAATTGTAAAATTCGAACAAAAATTTTTATGACTTCTTCACAAAAAATAATCGACCACACGAAAGTGAAGCTGAAAAAACGAATGAAATATGTAACAATAATAAAATAAAAAAATTAATAAAAAAAAATTTGTTAAAAAAAGTAGTTATATTAAACTATGCAATGTTAAATGTTGAGAAATTTAAGAGAATAGAATCAGACTTTCGCTATATTTTAAACCGACGAAAAAATAAATAACATATTAAATACTCCCACGATTTTTCCATTCGGCTGATTGCTGCACAACAAAACACATGCACTTAAGAAAAAAAAAAAAAAAAAGTAGCTTCATCTGCAACGAAGGAAAGGAAAAAAAAAAATTTATTCGCATCAAACTATTATAATTGCTTCACTCAAGTCTAACTTCGCCACTGCCTCGAGAATGCAGAAAAGCGAGAGTGACTAAAAAATATACACACTACCATATCAGCTTTCAACTATATGAGAAGAAAAAAAAAATCCTAATTGTAAAGACGTATAAATTTAATTTACTTACGCGTGTAATGATTAATTTTTGTATATGATTGTGCGCACTTGGGTTTTAATTTATTTGTTCATATTCGTTCGACCTGCGTATTATAAGTGTGATTATTACTACAGTGAGTGGATTAATTATATTGTATTATAAATGGGAGTATGTAACTATTTTATAAAAATAAATAGATAACTCATGTTCATCTAGAGTTTTTTTTCTAATGACAAAAATATTATTTATGCTTGTCATACAAACATTTATTTACTTTTCATTAATACATACTTTTTACAAATTAATTAAAAAAAACATTGTTTTTTATGGCAATGCTGGTTTGATGAGTTAATTACAATTTCAGAATCAATGTACAAATGTAGACCTCACATAAGTATAAAAATAGTCAAGTAAATGATTTTACAAATATTTAAAAGAAAAAAGATACTATTAAACTTGTTTATGGCAGTTTTTAATCAATTTTTTTTTCATTATTTATCGACTATTCAACATTTATATTTTCTATAATTTATAGAGAGTACACTTTCATTTGTTACATATTTACACCTTTTTTTTTAAAGTTCCTCACAAAAATACTCTTAGAAAATTGTTCATTACATCATAAAATTGTATAAATATTAAATTACAGTCAATATTTATAGCTGTATGTAAGGCCTGCATAAAAAGCAGTTGACATTTTTAGTTAGAGTTTGCAGACAATATGAGTGTACAAAATTTTAGACTACAATTTACGACACTCAAGTGAAATCAACAGTCTTGAGATGTTCAGTCTATGGTTATTTCATAAAATTTTTTAAAGTTAGATAAATTTAATATAATAGAAATTTAAATTTTTTATTATTTACAATTAGTAAAAATTGATCAAAATAATTGAATATATAATTTTTTTTAAATTGTGCGTAAAAATAATCAATTGAGTTTCTATTTTTTTAAATTGATAAAAAATAGTTTAAACAAAGTCAAAAAGAATTGGTACTTATATATAACTAAAATAACTTTTTGTTCTTACAAAATATTACAGCATTTTCAATTTTTAATGTAAAATCTACTATTATGTGGCAGACTTCAGTTTTTCTGCAAGTTGCTGACTAATGTAGTCCCAATACTTTCTTCTAATCTTATCATGTACTTTTGCCAAATCAGTGCACAACTAAAAGAAAAAATAATAATAATTATTATCTTAATTATTGAACAATTAAAAATAATATAACATTTTTCTAAACAAGGTTTGCACAAATTTTTCAAAAAAAATCTTAACTTAGGTTCTTCCAGTTTTTTAAAGATAAATTTATAATTTTTTCAAGTTTAAACTATAAAATTTCAAATAATTTTATGCTGTAATTGCTAAGCAAATTTAAAAATAAAATAAATTTAAAATTTTTAAAGCTATTAAAGGTTTAATAACAAATTCTTCTTTCATTTTTTGGTAGAACTAAAACGTTTCTTCATACTAAAATTTTAAAACTTCTCTAGTTATAAAAAGTATAAAATTCCAGGTTTAGAAGAAAAATTTAAAGAAAATTACAGGTTTCATTGAGTAAAAATGAAAAGTTTTTCAGGTTAAGTACAAACCCTGTTTAAAGAAATTTCTATCTTACTTCAAACGCCCGATCAATATGATACAGTGAATCTTTAGGTTCATTCATGGAATGTCTGTCCTGGCAAATATCAACAATGCAAGCCAACAGGTGATTAGCTCTGTTGCCACTCTCATACAATTCTTTACACTTGTCCAAAATCTTTTGATTGAAAGCTAGACCTCCGTTTTCATCGTGCATCATGATTCTGAAAAAAATAAGTTTGTTTTTAGTTTTCATCTTAGTAGTCACAAATTTCAACTGGATGAAATATTCAACGAAAGAAGATTACCCTCTCAGATAGCTCCAAGCACTTTCATTATCAGGTAGTTGAGAAATTTTTTCGAGTGTATAATCAACCTCTTGTTCAATGATTTTAGGTTCAAACTTAGTTGTATTGTTTAAAACATAATACCGCTGATTCCATGCTGAGTTATTGCGTATATCTTTTGAGATCAATTCATCAACATATTCCAGCTCTCCATCAAACAAACTGAAAAAAGAATTCAGATTCTAGAAATTTTTAAAGAAAAAATCCTATCAATTAATAGAAATTTACTTACTTAAAAGTTGACACAACCCACTGACGATACTGCCAGGCATGATAATTCTTTTCGTCCTTTTCAAGAATAGCACTGATGAAAGCAAGTTCGGCGCTGGGATCCTGCATCCATTCAACAATGACTCTTCTGTGGTGCCAGACCTGATAGTTCTTGAAGTTACACCTAATCATAACTTCAATAAACTTTAACTCATCCTTGAGATCAACACCAAGCTCTTTGAGAATCTCCCTTCTGTATTGCCACACTGTGTAATTAGCAGCATTGAGCCATATGCAGTCGGCTGTCAGATGCAGAGCCCTTTCTGACTTTTCCTTTGATTTCAGGATAGCCCTGAAGTAGTTGTAAGCCTCCTTGACTAGAAAATAAAAACAAAAATTTATCTAGTGCACTCACAAGGAAATAACCAAAGATCTTCATGAAACTTTGAGAATTGTTCTCTCAGGCAAAAAGATAAAAAAGTCACCTATAACTGTACTGAAAGAGCTTTCATAACAGTTTGTATTAAGGTTTTTAAGACAATTTAAAACAAATAGTTAGTAATCTTATGTAAAAGTACAAGTGAGTTATACATTTTATATTCTTAGTTTAGTTATCTAATATTCAATGGCTTACCAATATTGAAAAGAGAAATCTTTATAAATGATCTAATTAAATGAAATATTATTCAAATTTTGTATGTATGGGTATATATATAATAAGATTGAATGAACTAGAGATAGGTATTGTAATATCATAAATCCGGTGTTAACAAACATAGAAACAATAAAATTAGGTAAATTAAACTAAAAAAAAGTAAGGTTATGCTATTCAAAATAACTTTTTTTGGGAACACTGAACTCACATTTGTTGGAGTAGGCTATGGAAACGATTGGGTTGGGTCCGTCGTCCTGTTCCACGGGTACGACGTCCTTCCAGAGTTCTCGCTCTCCGTACGGTACCCAGACTCCCGGTGGATCGCCGTTAATCTCCTCGTCGGAACTGATATCGTCGTTGTCGGACATCCTGCTGAATAAAGTCCGACAAACCGAGAAGAGCCTGCAGACTTGCCGGCTCGAGGAGTTGTCGTCACCGCGGGTTATCCTGGCTGACTGGAAATTCCTAGCAGAACACTCCACTCACTCGGCAGTCGGCGGCAATGTAAAATGTAAATTGTGTGATATTGTGTGATGTGGGTTGAGTTTATAGGTTAGGAAAGCAGAATACATCTATGTACATGTAGATATGCGTTACATAGATCGATGATTACGATAAACTAAGGCTTGTTTTAGATTGTTTAAATGTTTTTAATTTAGAAGAAAAATGTTCGTTGTTTTCCGCAGTTTTTAAATAAACTTTCACTGCGGACAGCGAGTGAGTTGCAAAATTAAAAAGCTCCTGTGATTGGTAAATTTTTTTGTTTTCTCATTACACGTGATAAGTAAATTCTCTTTTTTTTAAATAAAAATATCTGTTGAAAGCCTTCGTATACATTATTTTTGAATATAACTAATTATTTGTTATTTACATAAAATACAAAATTCGAATTTTTAAAATTATTTAAATAAGTAATTAAAAATTATTTCTCAATCTTGCGAAATGACGTCTACTCTAAGGTGTCCTATGATTTGTAGTTTCCATAAAACTACTCTGCGATTGGCTAAAATCATTTTGAGCGGTACGAAAGCTCGGTTTGAAAGCTCCTTTCAAAACAAATTTGGCAAAACCTATCAGCCCCCAATCTAATCCAGTCCAAAAATTCAGATGAATAGAATTTATAGAAAAAGTAATATAATTCAGATTAAATAGGTATACCGCGAGCAACTCTCAACACACATAAAATTTTAATTTTTATTTTTCTAGTGCGTCGATCTCCTTATAGGTAAGTAGCTACCCTCGCTAAAAATAAACAATCCCTAGCGAAGAGATAAATATTTACGCTTTACATTTGCTACGTCCGCATCACAAGATGAGGCGCCAGTCAGTCAGTCAGTCAGTTGCACAGCAGACGCCAACTGAAAGACATGCCTCACGTGCATGACCTTAGCTGCACCATTCGCAGCTTTATTCTCCTTCTTACCTGTCGATTGTAATTCGCAAATAACACAATATCCAGCTGGTGTGCTTATCACCATCATGCCTACTCTGCAGAATTGGTGAATTTACTTTTTTCGGTCGCTCTATTGTCATCGCTCGAGTTCCTGAAGACACAGGTGAGGCAATTTAGCTACCGAGTGACGTAATACTACTCAACCGGGAGTGTCTCTCTCTAAATAAGATTATCCGCTAACTGCGTTTCAGCTTTCTTTTTTTAAACAATTTTGGTCATTGATTTTTTGTTTGGATTCGGGGAGTTAGGGTTAGATGGGAGTTTTTAGGTTAGGTTACGACTGGTGCGGGCTTTTTTGTTTTTCTGTAGTCTGATTGATTGATTGTGCGTAAAAAGTTGTTTGTTTATAACGGAGAAAACTTTTTTTTAACAGAGCCTGAAAAATGAGTTCCATATTCAGGAGAAGGTTTCACTCGTTCATAAGTTCGGCCGCCAGACAGAAAACAATAAATCCTAAGCGGATGCAGCAGACCCATGCTGCACTAAATTCCACTACTGATACATATCAAGTAAGTTTTGTGAAAGTGTAAAGTTATTGTATTTATTTATTTACTTTTTATTTATTTATTTATTTATTTTTTATTGAATTTCAACACCATTCTTTGGTGAGCAGAGATAAGAAGCAATTGCAAAGATTAATTAATGCAGAACTAGGAAAAAAAAAAAAAATGATATGTCATGAAAGCCTGATAAATTTGATAAATTTTTTCAGTTGACCTTGTTCAATATTTGAATAAAGATATTTGGTCAAATTAATTTTTGAGTGTGAATTATCTGCATGTTCAACAAAGTTCAGTTTTCTAAATCAATAGATATGTATGAAGTAATGTTTTTGATTGTGTCATAAGAAATAAGATTAAAATAGATGTGCTAAGAATATAGTCTAAATCTAGCTGTTCTGCGTTTGAAAAACGTTTGAATGAATAAATCAGTTACTCAGCAAAGAAATTCAAAGAAAAAAAATACTTTTCATTGCTTTTAAGTCAAGGTCAATTACCATTGTTCACATTGATTTATTATGTTGCATAAATAATAAAATGAGATTTGTAAGAAATTATACAAAGATAAAGTAAAAACATTTTTAGTTTGTTATTATTATTATTATTTTTTTAATTCTACAAAAATTGTGCACTCTGGTAAATATGATTTCAGAGAATGAATAACTATTAATGAGATAAATACTATGAAATTTTCAGAATCCCAATGATGTAGTTCCTGTATTCAAACACGCAGCACAGTTCAATGACAGAACAGCGATACGTGACAGACATGGGGACTATACCTACAGAGGATTGCTTCTTAGCGCAAAGCAATTTGCAATAACTCTGAATGAATTGTTAGGAGAGGGAAGCCAAGAAAGGGTGGCATTCCTACTTCCCAATGACGCAAGTTATATCATTACTCAGTGGGCATGTTGGATAAGTGGACAAATAGGTAATTTATTCCTCATTATATAAAAAAATATACATTTTGTTAATGTGTTAATAGCAGTTAAAATGTGTAATAATTATAATATTAGTAGCAAATGATTTTTTGATATGGTTTTAATATGTTTTTGAATGAGATTTGTCAAGAAAAA
Source organism: Encarsia formosa (assembly GCA_038277355.1). Taxonomy (NCBI): domain Eukaryota; kingdom Metazoa; phylum Arthropoda; class Insecta; order Hymenoptera; family Aphelinidae; genus Encarsia; species Encarsia formosa. The sequence goes on along the minus strand of CM076184.1, from coordinate 7,028,566 downwards.
ATAATATTTTTACAAGAAAAAAGATTTTGTCTTTACACATTTTTCTGCAGTAAGGTTACATTAATATGAGTGTCTCTATGTTATTAAAATCAATAAGTACATTTAAGAGTTTTAAGAAGAGCTCACAGTGTAGTGGATTTTGAAAATTTTATAATAAATAATTTTTCTGTAATTGTTCTTTATTTTTTTACAGACTTGCTTTACAGACTTAATTTTTTTTTTGTTTGGAAATTTTAAAAAATACACAAAACAAACAAAAAATAAAAAATTTGCTAATTTTTTAATATTTATTTTATTTATGAGTTTGGATTATTACAAAAAACAGTTTTAAAGCAATGATATAATCACATAATCATTAAATGTTTTTATGCAGTAGATAAATACAAGTACTTGTTCACTTTTTTTCTGCTAAAAATATTTATCTTTATCTCTCCATATCAAACTTAAAATTAGTTTATCCACATGTACCAACATACTCTCGTATCTTATCACAGTCCAAAAATAAACGCATCACTAATATTTTATCTCATCAGCTGTTCCTCTGAACGACCAACACCCGGCGCCGGTCCTCGACTACTACCTCACCGACTCGGACGCAAAGGTGTTCGTAACTACGCAGGAGCACTTGCCCCTGGTCGAACCCCTCACAGCCAAGGGCAACAGACGGCTCTTAGTGTTCGACAATGCTCTGAGGGTTCTGGCCATGAAACCCGACGGTAAGCAGGCCAACAACAAGCAACCCTTCGAGCACGACTTTGGGGTATCCCTGGACGCTGGCGTTCCCGGAGACTTCTACAACAAGAGCAACGCTATGTTCGTATACACCTCCGGCACTACCAGCAAGCCCAAAGGTAACTACGGCTTCTTAACTGAGCAGTCACACCAGACGGACAAAGTATCAGGGATGGCAAAGATACCAAAATCAAAGTTAATTTTTATTTTGATACAAAATTAAATTATCATAGTTACGTAATTCGTGCCAGTATTGATACATAATTTTTTTGTTCTATATTTTGATACCTTAATTGAAATCAAGTTGTTTTTGGATCTACATTTCGATAATGTAAATGATATAAAATTTAATTTGGTTTTGTATTTTAGTACCATAATTAAAACCAAGTTTTTTTGATTCTATTTCATAATAATTTATATCAAATTTTTTTGGTTTTACATTTTGGTAGCATAATGGACACGAAATTTTTTGTGGTTCCATATTTTGGCACAATAAATGATTACAAATCTTGGTATCAAAAATAAAAACTTTGATGTTGGCCATCTCTGCAAACTATACGAAATTGACTAAATTGGGAAAATTAATAGAAAAAATTATTTTTTTACTCAATTTTGAATAATCTCCAAAAAACTTCTATTTGCAATCTGATTTCATATTAAAAACACGCTGTGTTTTAATAAATCAAGAAAAATTTCTCAAAGTTTGAGTAAATAAATGTAGCAATGACGGACGTTACGAAGATTACTTTAAAACTGATTGTGTAGGCTGATTTAATATTTTACTAGTCAATTTTATAAACTAAGTTTAGAGTAAAAATAAGTCAACATAGTCAAGTTTGAGATAAAAATTTTTAGTAAATATGCGTATGATAAGAAATTTTTGAAAAATCCTTTATTTGGAACTTTTCATTATTCTTTAAAAACTAAGATAATCAAACTCACTGATAATTACATTATCAACTATGTATTATTATTAAAACATGAAAAAAATAATTTTACACTTGTTCAAAAAAATTTTCTTATAAACCATAAGACTGATTTTACAATAATTCAACTTAATTGAAGAATTTCTCTGTTGCTTTTTTTTCATAGAAGAAAAAAAAATTAATTTAATTTTAAATTTTAAAGCGAGTTTTTTATTAATGCTTTTAGTATATAATCAAAACAGAAGCTTACTGACTTACAAATATTAATTTATTTCATGTAACAAATCTATTGAATATTGTTTCTTGAGGTTTTCGTTTCACTGATTCTACAAAAAGCTGTTTGCTTTTTTCTTGAGAGTAGAAAATACTGGAGGTGAGTTTAAAGTGCGCTAGTGATGAATTTTCGTCTCTAAAAAAACCATTTTCTCACGTCAATGTAAACAAATGATAAAGTTTCAAAGAACAAAACATCTTCAGTGTTTTCCAAAATAATAAAATTGTACCATTCATTTATCTGTGTTTAATAATTTGTTTTTTTATGATTTTACAAAAAAAAAATGTTATTAATGATTAGGACGCTATGAAACTAACAATTTATTTTCAAAACTTGAACCACTATAAATAATTCTACATTCAATTTTAAAAAACTAAATCTCTCATCTTCACTTGCAGGCGTCGTACTGAGCCACAAGAACATCCAGGCCCAGGTAAACTCTCTAGTCACAGCGTGGAAGCACACCGAGAAGGACATATTTCTCCACACTCTGCCCCTGCACCACGTCCATGGCATAGTAAACGTCCTTCTGTGCCCGCTATACGTTGGTGGTAGGTGCGTTATGCTACCCAAGTTCTCGGCCTCGAGCGTTTGGGCCCAGATCACGGCCGTCAATCTCCAGAACACCGAGAGGATAAACGTTTTCGCGGCCGTGCCCACCATTTACATGAAGCTTATACAAGAGTACGATCAGCTGTTCGCCAAGAACGATAAGATCAAGGAGTACATACACAACGTATGCAGCAATAAGATAAGGCGAGTTTTATATCGAGGATCTTAAAAATCAAATTTCTAGTATAATAAGGTATATCATACTTATAAACTGAGTATGAGTATGCTCTCGAAGATAAATTTATCTATTTTATAACCAGATTAATTTTAAGATTGTTGTTTATTTATAAATAAATATTCGTTTCAGGTTGATGATCAGCGGCTCGGCACCTCTACCTAAGCCAATATTTGACAGATGGGAAGAAATCACTGGTCACAGGCTCCTCGAGAGGTACGGAATGACCGAGGCCGGAATGATTTTGTCAAATCCTCTTGAGGGTGAACGAATACCTGGTAAATTGAAATCAAATTATTTCATTATAACAATTAACAAAACTGTCACAGCAGAGTATGAATATTAGGTAAATTATTCTAACGAGTTTCACTATTCATAGATGATGTTTTTTTTTTTTTTTTTTTTTTTCACCCTAGAAGCATTGGTTTCCTAAACGCAGGAAAAAATCTAACTAAACAATTTTAGTAAAACAATAAGTTTTGATGAAAAATAATTAAACCTAATCAGTTAAGATAAAATAATTGTATTGGGTTAAAAATTTAGAAACATACATTTTCAAAAAAAAAAAAAAATTTTACATGGTACAGTAAAATTAAAAAAACAACTATTTTAAGCTTTCAAGTTTTTTCTGTTGGCTCCGGTGAATATTTGGAAAAATTCTTGTGACAAGTTGTTTAAAATATTGTCTGAAAGCAATAAAAAAATTGCTATTTTGGCCCGAATCTAGAAACTGTGAAAATATTCTGACCAAAAATATTCAAGTTTCGACATTTTTCTTAATTATCAGCTCTAATAACAGCAATAATGCATTGAATGCTATTATTTTTTGCAAATCAAGATTATTATATCACTAGGCTCAAATAATCCAAAAAAATTTTCATTCTCAATTATGAACTTGGGAGTGGAAAATTATTTAAATTCAATTTTTTTTAATTAAAACAATAATTTTTAAATTAGATTTTTTCTTGCATTTGAAGATCCAATGCTTTTAAAATGGGAAAAAATATTATTTATGAAACTTGATAGAATCTTTTACTTGGCATTTCGTATCAATTTTTTTTACTTACATAAATTATTATTTTGTATTTATAGGTACTGTGGGAACGCCTTTGCCTGGTGTAGAAGTACGACTGACGGAAGCCGAAACGGAGACTGATGATCAAAAACTAAAAGTGCTTGTACAAGGTAACTCAAAGTCGAGTCAATTATTACCGGGTGTCAAGGAACCCGTGAGCGGAGAGTTACAAGTCAGAGGAGAAAACGTTTTTAAGGATTATTGGAACAGATCGGAAGTCACTAAGCAATCGTTTACCGTAGATGGGTGGTTCAAAACAGGTAAAAATAGATCTTCAATAGTTTTGACAAAATTTTCATTTGGGTATTTATATAATTTTTATGAATATTTTAGGTGATTCTGTACAGTACAATAATGGCATTTATAAGATGTTAGGACGTAGTTCTATAGATATTATTAAAAGTGGTGGTTACAAAGTTAGCGCTGTTGAAGTTGAGACGGCCATACTTGGTCATCCTCATGTTAAAGATTGTACAGTTGTTGGAGTTGAGGATTTAACGTGGGGTCAAAAAGTAAGCAAGCTTACATAATAATCACTTTAGTAGAAAAAGCATGCAACTTTAACCTAAACTCAAAATTTGATAAACTTGATATTTGGAATATTTTATCAAGTAAAATTTCAGTCATAAAACAAATAGGCTTGGAGAAATAAAAATTGAAGAAAATATTGTAGTGTCAAAGCAATTTAGATAGTCGTATTAAGGCTTTAAAATTCGCAAAAATTCTAAAATTTAAAATTATTTCTGTAGAATACCATCGTTTTTAATATTTTTCAATAAAATTATTGTGTACCTTTACATAGTAATTCTATCCCTTGGCTAATAATTTGCTTAATCCACCTTAAAAAACTGAATAATTTAGTAATTGAACTCTTGAAAAAAATTGAATTTCATTTGTTTAAAATCAGCAATGACAAAAACATTTTTTGTTTTTACAGGTCGCCGCAGTTGTGGTTTTAGATGAAAACAAAGAATTGATTCTGTCGCAGTTGCGTGAATTCACTAAAAAGACACTACCGAGTTATGCCGTGCCTACAATACTCAAAGTCGTAAACCAGATACCAAAAAATAGCATGGGCAAGGTCAACAAACACGACATCATTCGCATTCTATTTCCTAAGGATTCGGAAAATTCATGAAAGCTCGTTGATGAAATAAACTGATAGACTTTGCGAAAAAAAATGGCAACGAGCATTTTATAAACTTGCGAGGGAATGAGGGCTTTCTTTTGTTTTTTTTTTTTCTTTTTTCCTTTTGTTGTAATACAATTGATATTATTCATAGGTTTTTCGAGATTTTTCTTTCGTTTAACGTTTTAGAAATCGGAATTATTAGATCTTTTAAAAAATTATTTATTTTAATTGTGCACGAACGAAACTGTGAGTAGCCTAGGATACAATAAAATTATAAATTAACGCATTCTCACCTCAACCAAAATAGAGAATTATAAAATTTAGTCAGTACGATTGTTTGAATGTTGAATTGTATTTTAACCTAATTTTCGAAGGTGGAACTTGATAAAGTTTTATAGTTTATTCCTGAATGACGACGAGAAAAAACTTTTATACGGAACCAAAAAAAATATTTTCCCACTTAATCCCGTAATAGCCACAGAACGAATAAATCCAAAGCTTATTGACGTAGATTTTTATTTAACGTGTTGATAATGCTGTCATTTTAAAAAATATATGTTTATGTTAAATTTTGTTTACAGTGCAGCACTGTAATAATTTACGATCTGGTTTAGGTGCTTAAGTTTTGCGATTATAAAATTATTTTAGGAGCAAATAGTAAATTTGACTAATTCTAAAATTAATGATTCTTCATCTTAGGTATATATTATTGACTTCTTTATTACTTATAATTCGTGTGTTGCATGTGAGAGAGACTGAAAGTTGAGAAGTATACAATCAGGTGAAAATGAGAGTATGGTTTACAAATTTTTATGAGTTATTTGGGCACTAAGGCAGATTATTATTTAATCTTAATCTAAAATAAAATTAAAAAAAAAAATTACAAAAGATTATTTATTTGATTTATTCAAACCTGAAAACAATTATTTTTACAATAATTTTAATAATTAAAAAAGTAATAATTTATAAAAACAATAAAAAAATTTTATCTTTTCAAAAACTGAACAATGAAAAGTTAAAATTTTTTTTTATTTCAGTTTCCGAAGTCGTAAATAATTATTTGAAAGTCAATTTTTTTGCTGTTGAAATTCATAGACAAGTAAAATAGGTAAACCGTTTCAACTTGAAAAATTTAGAGTTTTCAAAAAACCAGTAAAATTTTTTAAAACTATTTTTTTTCTTTTTTTTATTAAAATTTATATCTCAAAATTCCGTCTTGATTATTAATTTTGTTATTATTCAAGATAAGCAACGAAATTCTGTGTGTTTTTTTTTTTTTTTTTTTCTTTAAGATTTTGTGTCGCTAATTTTTAATTTCAAAAAACATCCTTAGCATTTATTAATTAAAAATAAATTTTAGTGAAAATAAATAACAGCTGTTTTAGACTATAGTAAATATGTAACATAAGACAACATGATCAAACACCACACTTTAATAAATTCTACATTTAAATTTTAAAATTAATTGTATCAAAACCGATAATTTTTATTTATCTTTTCAATTGATCAGTATTTTATTTTATCCTCTCAACTAAAATTTTCTTAACATTTATTTACAAAATAATATTATGTAAATTAAATTTTTTATAAAAAAATTTCTTTTAAATTTATAACAGTTTCAGTACAATCATGGATTTTTTTTAATTTTTGAAGTTTTATTTTTTATAAAACCTTTGATCAGAAAAAAAGCAATTAAATGTTCTAGCTTACTAGATAAAAATCAAAGCTTAATTTTTTTGCAATTGTTTTTTATTTATCAAATGTCTAACACTCATTGAAAATTAAAAAAATTACGCATTGGCAATGCACCTTTCAGCAATCCTCAAAATTTCCTCACAGTCTCTGTAAATTCTCGAATAAACTCTCTGAGCGCAAGTCTCTGCTTGATCGAGTTTTCTGGAGTTCTTTATGCAATCCACTATCGACGTGCGTCCGTCCAGTTCGATCTCTTGTAAATGATTTTCCGCGACATTGCGACATTCTTTGGCTTTTGGGGAGTTTTTCGACCTCTCGAGTCCCTAAAAATTCATTTCATCAAAAAAAATATTACAGATACATTTAGATAAGGATAAGAAAATTACCGTGATTCTATAGGAAAAAGTTTTAACAGTGGAATGAATTCTCGGAACGTGCTTGAGTTCTAGGTCGTTTCCCCATTTCTTTTGGGTTGAAACGTTCTGAAGATTCACCTTGGCAATGAACAGTAAGAGCAGAGCGATGGAAAAGACGTAGATGTTCATGCTGAATTGACTCTATTTTACTTGCTACGACTGTTCTAAAAAAGTTTATATATTTTAATTGTCAAAAAACTCTTTTAAGCTTTATATGAAGTTTTTTTATAAGCAGAAAATTTTTGAAAAATATTGGACAATCACAGAATAAGGTTACACTGATTTCGTAGCTTAGGATTTCGAGTTTTTCACTGCATAGAAGAAACCATTATCTTCCAAAAATTAATCTAGTCTTAACGGAAATATTTGACGTCGATTACTTTGCAGTTACCTAAAATAAATCAAAATTAAAAAATTAAACAAATCAAAATTCAATATTTTATATTTATCATTAAAAAAATTTACTTTATTATTGTAGTTTTTATGTACTCATTGTTACCTTAAAATTCTGATGAAGTTGTCTGAGTAAAATAAATTCAGAAAGGTATGGCCAAGTAGAAAAAAATTCAGCGATCAACTGATCGTTTTCTTTTTTTTTCTTTCAAGTATATGACTGTTCTTATCCGAAACCACGCCGGAGTTAGTTTAGCTTCACCAACAGTAAACAATAATTTGAAAGTCAAAGTAAGTTTTTTAGAAAATTTTGTGAATTTTTTTTCACTCGCCTTAGCTATTTCTATTTTCTTTATGTCTGAAAACTCACGACATCGAGTAAGATTTTTTATTTGAAGACATGTACTTTTTTTAGCTCGTTAATTTTTTTAAGCATAAAACTTTAAAAAAATTCTATTACATTTCTTGATTGTCTACAATATTTTTCTATGTCAATTAATTGATTTGGAATCAAACAAAAAATGAGGATTCTGGATTTAAGTTTAGTTATATTAATCAATTCAATTGATCATTATTGAAGTTTTTTAATTTCAATATTGTAAACATTAAAATAGCCTTAATCAAATTTATAACAAGGTGCATAATTAAAATTCAATGAAAAAAAATACATGTATTTTTTAAAAATTTTAAACGGACGTATAAAAAACCAGAAATTATTTTTTTTTTCTCAACCTTCGCTTCGATGACAAAATTTCATAAATTTTTTTATCGTTTTTTTTTTATTCATCATGTGTAAACGCATCAAGAATAATTATTGACAAGATGTAATCATCTCTAAAAGTTTTAATTTTGACGTTTGATATTCGTCATTAATTAATTACATATTTGATGGTTAAAAATATTCTATTATCATATTAGCTTTAATTTTGTACGCTAAGTAAGCATAAAGATAATTATAAAATTTTTTATAATTTTTTTTAAACTAAAAATTTGTACAATTACTTGTAAGAATCTTTCTATTGTTGAAAAATTCTGAACTATAAAAGCCCTTTTATTATAAAATAGATTATTTAACTTAAAAAAAACTCAATTGGAATAATTTGATGCTTGCTTCTATATATATTATAGACATTTTCAATTATACAAAAAATAATAAATAAAATAAAGAAGAGTCTCAATAAAGACAAAACTTATGGTTTTCTTATACTTGCTCTTCAAATATCAAGTAATTAACCAAGTATCAAGATAAAATTATTCGTTTAATTACAGGTCAAATACTAAATCTTATCAATACATTTGTTAGCCTGCTTCAAAACTTCCGAGTTTTGTTCTGAATTTTCTTCTCTAACTTTCTGGGTACACTTGTAGGTGCCGAAATTTTCCTCGCCTCTTACGCATTTTTCGATTTTTTCATTACTGGACTTTTGAATGTCAACTAACTTTAGCCTGGCTTCGTCCTCGCATCTAATCAAATCTTCGGAACGATTTTTTTGCTCAGTTAATTTCTGTAAAATTTACAGTTGTTTAAAATTTTTGCATACTGTTGTAAAATAAAATGAACTTACTGTGACATCTTGGTAAAAAGCAATTTTATTGTACTCAAAACATCGTTCGTTGTAAGCTTTAACGTTGCTCCTCCAGCTAAGAAATTTGTCCTGAAAATTTTGTATTCAATTTTTATTTTAAACAATTTAATATGAATAAATAGTTAATTGTAAATAATTACATAATAGTAGTTAACTTTGCAAGATTGTACTCCGATGTCAGAAAAAATAAACAAAGCGAAGAATAGAAAGTGAATTTTCATGATTATTCGTTCTCGTTCATCATAGAAATACTACTAAAGTATGGTTACCGTAACAGTTAAAAAATTTTTCATGACAACATATATGTGTATTCACCTTCAAGGTAAATGTAAATTAGAATTTCGAAAAAAAAAAAAAAAAACGATAAAAGTTTTGGTAGTTCCAAGAAAACCCAGCGGTCTTATCTAACAACCGTAAATTATCGCATTCTGTTTTTCAAAAATTTTGTGTTTGAACATGTGAAGCTACATGCTCAGCTATTCAAAAATCCAAAAACTTTGTTTTTTTACTTGGGACATTAAAAAATTTACAATAACTGTAAAAACTTCATAAGGAATAGTAATTTTTATTATTATTATTTACAAAAATACAAAAATTTACATGTTTAATTTGCATATTTAGATTTATTAAAATAACTAAAGCTTGAAGCAAAAAATCCAAACGAAATTTCACTAAAATTATTTATGCTCTAAGCTTTAGAAAAACTAGATGATCGATCAACGACTATGCTGCATTTATGCACTTTTCCGCGCGTCTCGAAACTTCCAAGCTCAACTCGTAATTTTTCGGTTTGATGTTTTTCGAACACTCATAGGCTTGGTCGTATTTCTGCTTCGAGTTCGCACATTTTTTGACTTCGTCCATGCTGGAGTTCAGTATTTTGGTTAGTTCTGCAAATGCATCGTCGACGCATTTTGTGGTCCCCGGTGATTTTTTGTTGTTACCAAACGACTGAAATTTTTTATTCAAACAGTTTATTTTTTTTAAATAGTTAGAATGGATTTTTAAAGTTATGGTTCAGACCGAAATTTCAGAATGAAAGTACTCTCTGATCGACTCGAAGCGGTCCTGGTTGAAGTTTTTCAAGTTTTCTCGCCAGTTGGCTTCGACATTCTGAAAAAACATTTTAAAATTATAGTTTTTTATAATATTTTTGTAATTTTACTATCAGCATTTAGTATTTATTCAGATAGCTAAATTTAATTAAATTTTATAGGCATACTTACGTAAAAAGTTGAATGGCACGAGTTCATCTCAACCAATGTGAATATGAATAAAACGTTGAAAAAAATGTATAAGTTCATCATGACGGCTGCTTGCCAAAAACTCCTCAGACTCGATTTACATAATATTTTATACATAAATTTTCAAAATGATCTCCTAATAAATTATATTTTACGATATTATAAATTAAAATTATCAATGATTGAGAAGGTCACAGAGCAAATTAATATACGATTCTCAGTCAAAATGTCAGTGGGGTCGGAAAAATATTGACGATGATTAAATATGATAACTAAACTCAAATTAAAGAAAGAACCAAAAAATAATGTCTAAGTTTTTAAAGCATGTGACTGGTTAAAAAATATTTTTAGAAAACGATTAAAAATGAAAATAAAATTCTTTTTATTATTGCGGATATTGCTTTGACACTTCAAAACGTGATTCTCACCAAAATTAAAGTCATAACTTATAATTTTAAAGCTCATTTATGAAAATTATTGATCATTGATCATACCTATTATTTTCTTGAGTCCCATTATAATCAAAATCAGATTCATTTAATACAGAATCTAACAGAGTGTTTAGATTTTAGTCTGTTAATTGCCAAAAACTGGCCGTAATGCACTATTATAATTATAGTGATTTCAACCTAGGCAATTATTTTTTTTTTATTTAGTTAACAGTCACATAATCCTTAAAAAAAGATTTTAGTGAGATAATTATGGCCAAAAACTTCCTAGAAAATAGTGCTACATGATAATTAATGGCCATAATCTATTTCGAACATTGAGGTAAGGGAAATTTTTTTTTATTTCATAATTAATCAAATTCAGCAGGATAAAAAAATAGAATCCATAGAAACAGTGAAAAATTTCCGTTAAGATAGATTTTTATCATGAGAAGAGTTTAAGCAAACTATCAACTAATTCAGGAGAATTTTTTAAAGCTTTAAAATGATTAACTTTGACCAAATAATAGCTTATGAAAAAATTTCAACTTTTTTTATTTTTATTTTTTTATTTACTTTAAGGCGTACTCAGACTTCAAAGAAATCTATACGGCCCAAAGTTTCAACCTCAAGTCCATAATCTTCGGCTTATCTACACAATTATACTTTATTATTAGATCTTTTCAGATTACTTTGTTAGATAATTTTGATCTTTTAATTAGCGGCCATAATCAATCATCTAGCCTCTCATTAATTTTTCGTCTTCAATAAAGGTCAATGCCTTACGGTATCAATATATTTTTTCTGTTTTTTAGAGTGTGTTTTAAATGTAAAATCTGTTGGAACTGAAAAAAATTTTTGGTTTTATCCAGATTCTACCATAATATCTAGAAGCAAAGTTATTTGACTATTCACTATTGTCAGCTTCGCAAGACTCAATACTTTTTATGGTTTTATCTTGATCTTATCTTGTAGACCAAGACTTGATGTTAATCATTTTTTAAGAACAAGACTCGGATTCAGTTAAAAAAAATCTTATTCTAAAGCATCATGAATGACTATTGTTGAAGCTCCAAAAACCATAAGATCCACGTACATTTACCACAAACTCAATACCCAAAACTCTTGAAAACATTCGCAGCATTAAAATTGCTCTCGCACCAAAACCAACAAAGCCAAAAAAAATTCACATCCCGCCTAACAATTATCGGTCGGTAAGGTAGACTCTCGCGCGGTGGCCCTTAACTCGCCGCGCCGAAACAATAAAAGTCCCCTTTGTTGCCGCTCCCGTGTTTTTTTTAATCCCCCCCAAACACCACTCGTTAAAAAGCGAGGGCCCAACAAAGCGAAGAGAGTCTGCAATTCCGAAATTTCCCTGCCGCTCGCGCGCGCGCGCGTCTCGAGTAATTTCATTAAGATTCCAGCGCACCGCCGGCTCGTCTGGCGAAGCAGGAGCGGCAGAAAAATAAGAGAGAGAGAGAGAGAGAGAGAGAGAGAGAGAGAGAAAAAGAGATGAAAAAAAGGTTGAGAGTCGGGAGAGCAAGAGAGAGGCGACGTGCTGTCTCGTCTGCGTAGCTACTCGTTTGCCTTCGAGAAGATGCTGCAAGACGAGTCACCCGCGATTCCTCCTCCTCTTTTTTTATCGTGCTACCAGTCTGATGCACCTGCAGCTACTCGACGCCGATGCTGGAAAGTTTCGTATAAATCATCGTTGAGGTAAATTGCGGAGCTGTGCACGAGTTGTGCAGCCTTGAACTTGCAATCATCAAAAGTTCGTGGTCTTACGATTTCATGGGGAAATTCGTTGAGAGCTGACTGTGTGCTAACGCAATACAATAATTTGACTCTAACTTTTATTTATACTGGATAATGTGAACAATCTTACAATTGTATTACCTTTTGTCATTAGCTTTAAGGTATTAATGGATCTGCGACAATGTTGGTATATTTAAAAAGACTTATTTTATTTTCTTAGATCAAAAAATTTTTTCCCATCTATGAAAATTATATTTTTCATTTAAATGCTTAAAAAGTAGTAGCTGTAATTATGAATTTACAATTATGTCAAAATTAAGGTAGGACCGCACCTACGGCTCTAGTCAAGATGCATTTTCGGTTAAACATTTGACTAGCTTCACGCGTATATAGATATAGAAGTGCATTAGCAGCAGAAGCTTTTTTAACCTAAAACACATATTTTTGTTTTTTATCAATACTTAGAGGAACCGAAAGGATGATTTAATTAATTCTATGTGATTTTTGTGCATTCTAGTTAAACTGACAAATATTCTGAAAACCTGATCACATGGAAATATGTAAAAATTTTATTAAAAATATGCACTCCCATAAGACTTCGGGTTAAATCGGCGCGATGTTAATATTCAATTACTCAAAAACGAAAAATCTACTGGTTCTGAAAATTTAGTGGCATCATTTTTTAATATTTATCTTCAACTTCCTAAAGTTTTAGATTTTTAACACATCTCTTTCTAGTTTGTCCGGTCCTACCTTAAAGTATTAAATTTACTTGATTTTTAATGAAATGAGAAAAAGATAAATTTTTCGGTTGAAGATCAATGAAAACATCATTTTATACCCGAGTGTGTATTTGAGAACAACACTCCATTAAGTATTTGAAAAATTTTTCATCAAAAAATCGTTTTCATGAGTTCGATTGTTGATCTGAATATTAAAAACTTCACTTACTTTTCGAGCTTTTAATGTTAACTTTCTGAATATGTAAAAAATAAAAACTAATTCTGCTTTAGTTGTTTTAAAAACACATCATTCTGAGAATGTCCAGTTTTGAAAATGTGATCGCACCTTAATTGTACTTAAATAATTTTTTATAACTGAAGTATAACAATTTTCTTACATGTACCAAGTCAAAATATGATTCAGTAGGTAAGTTTTGAGTTGACGTATAAGATATTTAAACACGGGGTATTATACTCATGATCTATTGTGTATGGTAATTAATATGTTTTTGTAGAAATCCTACAACTGTCTACAATGTCACTTACGATCATGATTTGTTTATTCCATTATCCCAGGCTTGAAAGACTATATGAATAAAACCAAACAATTAAAATTCCTACTTTGTATTAAAAATTTTACGTTCACTTTGGAATAAATTAAATCGGTGACCTCGCGAACATAAATTTTAGATACAGTTAAGTATGATTAATAACGCTATCAAATTTATATTAGGATTGTATCTAAATGTTAAAATTATGATCTTAAACTTATTTACGATTTTTATTACATAAGCTTGATTCAACTGATGAAACTTTGAAATGAAAGTCTTGAGGATTGTAAACTTACTAAACCTTAGGATCAAGGTCTTCTATATGACTACACACAGTGTATTTAATTATCTAACTTTTACGATTATAACACAGAACCTTACATTTACCATTTTTTTTGATTGATTTAATGACTGAATCTCATTATTACTAGTTCCGTAAAACACCTTTTGACCAGATATAAAAATTTGTCGATTGTATCTGAGGAGTGGTCTGGTCGCAATTAAAAATCTCGTGACTAAAATTTGAAGGTTATTGATTTTTCAGAAATTTTTCACATTTCTATATATCTTATTATTTAATTCTAGACTTTTAAATAATATATTTTTTTGAACTTTTAGTTGATGTAAATTTTTTGTATGTGCCATAGCTATATAAACTAGTCTTTAAATATAGCCATATCATGATCATACTTATAATCGGTACTATATTTTTTGAAATTTAACATTATAAAAGGGAGTTTTTAAGTAATACATTTTTTGAAATCTCATAAATATTATTTTTATTTGTTAGTACAAACTGGTCAACATCATAATCTACTTTAATATCAATTTTAAAACTAAAATTTTCAACTAATACCTATGTTTTTTTAAATCTAACAATTCATGTAAATTTTTGACAATATAAACTGGCCATTAATTGATCACATCGTTTAAAATTTTAGTAGAAATATTTATTTAGACATTCCTCAATTATTATCATTTAGCAATAAATTTTTAAAATCTTATAGCTATAAATATTCGTAACTATAAACTGACAATTAGTGGCCCATATCGTAATTTTATATATTTTGAGGGTACCAGATATAGTTTTAAGCATTTGACCCTATAAAATATCATCAATTGGTCATAATTACTAAAATCTTTACGAAATCAATTTTTTTTAAATTTTTTAATTTTAATAATTAGAATCTGTAGAATGACCATTTACTGGCCACAACGACCTCTGAGTAAAATACTACTAAATCATCTTTAAAAAGTTCGCTCGTACCTCCTTAAGAATGTACTCTCTCGTGCCGTAAGTCAGCTAGGCAGGCAAATAAGCTCGCGGTTATATAGTCTGATAACGAATTCACACCCGAGGTGCAGTGTGTGCGGTACTCACAGGCGGCTTGTCGTCGAAGGGGGGTATGTATATGCATTCTCTGCAGCTCTCAGCTGGCTCTCGGCAGCTCTAATGCAGCTCGACGCGGATTGCATACCTACCTGCTTCATGCATACGGCTCTCTCGCCTTACTTGCTTACTACACCTCTTTTAGGTCAGGCTGCCGCAGCTCTCTAAGAGAGAAAATCCTTACCCGCGAGTATGTTTGCTCGCGGTACAGAGTCGGTTTGTTTTTTCGCGCGTTTGAATTTCGCGCTTTTTTTTCTGGCTCCTGGTTGGATGAACGTGGATATGAAAGTAATGCGAGATTGATCTTGCGAAGATTTTAATTGACAGCACTGACAAGGAGAGGTCACACCCTCCGGGTCACCGATCTTGACGAAACTTTGGGGATCGTTTTCTTATACCAAAAGATGAAGAAATCTACCAATCATCCCGTCTAATGGGCCTTTTTATACCTAGTTCCTACATAGCTTATATCGTATTTTTAGCTCTTTTTGGGTTTTTTTGCGAATTTTCAAAAAATTCCTGTTCGAAGCCTATTACAGTTACAAAATTCTGCAACCCCGCATTCTCTTTATTTTTTCATCTTCTTTTGAGAAAAAATATTTTTAAATCTAATTTTAAAGAAATAGTCCATGTAAAATTAAGGTAATCAAAAGCATTTGTTTACTGTTTTTTTGGTTTCATGAACTTAAACTGTACGTCATCAGCCTTATCAAAATTATGTCTAAAAATATTTTTTCTAAAAAACTCATAAAAAAACAAAGAAAATGCGGGGTTGCGGAATTCTGTCAGTGCAATAGGCTTTGAGCAGGAATTTTTTGAAAATTGGCACAAATAACCACAAAATTCGCACAAAAGTGTTAAAAGTGTCAAAACAAGCTGATTTTCAAAAAATTCCTGCTCAAAGCCTATTGCACTGACAGAATTCCGCAACCCCGCATTTTCTTTGTTTTTTTATGAATTTTTTAGAAAAAATATTTTTAGACATAATTTTGATAAGGCTGATGACGTACAGTTTAAGTTCATGAAACCAAAAAAACAGTAAACAAATGCTTTTGATTACCTTAATTTTACATGGACTATTTCTTCAAAATTAGATTTAAAAATATTTTTTCTCAAAAGAAGATGAAAAAATAAAGAGAATGCGGGGTTGCAGAATTTTGTAAGTGTAATAGGCTTCGAACAGGAATTTTTTGAAAATTCGCAAAAAAACCCAAAAAGAGCTAAAAATACGATATAAGCTATGTAGTAACTAGGTATAAAAGGCCCATTAGACGGGATAATTGGTAGATTTCTTCATCTTTTGGTATAAGAAAACGATCCCCAAAGTTTCGTCAAGATCGGTGACCCGGAGGGTGTGACCTCTCCTTGTGAGTTGAGTGTATATGACTTTACACTACACTCGGTATGATCTTCTGAGAGAGAGAATTTTAGTTTGTGAATGAACCTGCGATTATACTTATTTTTTACTGAATTTTATTTCTCCTTCGATGTTTCATATTGAATGAATGGAAATGAATCGTTGATCTCTGCATATACATTTATTATTTTATAGAGATAAGTTGATTATTATGTACATACACTCTATAGTCTATATAGTCTACTCATTTATCACAATTAGTTTAATCAATCATCTCTTGTATTTTTTTATGTAAAGACCGAGCTTATTAAATAAATAAATAAATATTGATAAACAGTTTGAATCTAATTTCTTGATTTGAAGTTTTTAACTTTGAATTATCATGCTATCCATAATTAAACCCAGGATTGATATAATCATCTAAAAATGATTAAAAAGAACAGTTTTTATATGAAAAATTAATACTAAAAAAATTGAATTGTTAACTTGTGCTTTTTTGAGCATAAAACCCTTTTTTTTTAATTAAAAAAACTCGATAATAAGGCTATAAATATTTATGATAATGACGTTGAGATATTAATGTTGAGGTCAATTATTCAAGAATTTTTGTCGGCTCAAAGTGAGATTAAGGCATTTTAGTACTCGTCTCGATTTAAAAAAAAAAAAGAAAGAAAGAAGAAACCACCTTCAAAGTAAAGACCTAATTTCAGAAGTATTAAAAAACTCATTATCCTCTATTTTGAGTATTTCATTCTTCGTCGTCGCGGCGAGCATTAACTCACGTAAAAAAAGAAGAAAAAACAAAAAAAAAAATTGCATCTGACATTTTTTTTTTTTTTTTCTTTTAAAACTGGGGATATTAAAAGCACATTTTATCTCCGAACACGAGTGCATTATAATACCTTTTAATTTTGAAAAATCCAAAAAAGAGGTATGTTATTAAAAATGGTTATCAAAATTATTTTTATCCCGAGAACGAAAACTTGTCAAAGACATCAGAGCAATTATTTCTGTTACGGACGTTACATTTTGTAGCTTTGAAAAGCTGTAAAATGAATAAAAATGAAAATGTTGTAAAAAATAGTTCCTAGCAAAATGCAATTTAATGAATAAAATATGTAAAAATCATACTACATCTAATTTATGAATTAAATAAGATGCACGAGTCAAAAGTAGCCGTTACGGACGTTACATTTATACGAGTAACGTCCGTAACGCATATTTTTGACTCGTGCGTTTTAATGAATACATAAACACACAACATCAAATTTTACAGATGTGTGAAGCTTACAATGTAACGTCTGTAACAGAAATAATTGCTCATCAGTACACGTGCACTGTATTAAAAGAAATAAAATATCAAAGTTATTGGAAAATTTTTTTTCTTTTATGATAAAATTAATATAATTCTTTGAAAAAAATTACAGCCACTTTAGTGAAAGAAAAATAATTTTATTTTGAACTGGAAAGAAATATTTTCACAAAATTTATTAGTTGGTAAATAAAAATATTTAATTAAACATAGTTTTTTTTTTTTTTTAATTTTAGATTTTGTATTTTTCAATTAATGTCTTTTGAACATACATTTTTATAATCAAGAATCAAAGTACTCAAAAATTATGCTTTGTATAAAAAACTTTATTTCTGAACTTTAGTGACAAACTTTAAATGATAAAATTTCACCAATTTGTAAAATTTGCAAAAATAAAAAAGAAGTCATCCGGTTTTTTAAAGAAAACAAGAAGAAGAAAAAGAAGAATAAGCGAGAAGCGAGCGAGCCTCCAGCGTGTCGTGTCCTCTTATAATAACGATGACTAATCACAAATACGCACATCATATCCCCGAGTATTTATCAAAGATCATTAAGGATTCGACTCTTCGGTTCTCATATAACGAGTTTGCGAGCTGCTGCTTTGTTTTTTACAATTTCTTACTAACGAACCTTTTGTTAACCAACTTGCACGAACACAAAATAATATTAATTTTTTATTTTTCTTAATTAAGAAACAAAATGTTTTTGATTTTGGTAGGATCAAAGATAAGTCCATTAATATCGAAAATTTTCTTACTGTGAATTGTTTATATTTAAAATAGTGTTGAATTAATGTCTTTTTGAGCCAATAGGTGGTCATTTTAGAACCAAAAACTGTTTTCACTGATGTAGAAAAATCTATCAAGTATGAAAATTGTCTAAAAATAGTAAAAAAAAAAGGTATATCTTTTTCAAACTGAGATAGTAAGATCTTTTTTGATTAAAACCTCATTAAAAAATGATCCATAAGTTGGATAATTTTTTAATTGAAATATCCAAATTCGATTAATATTTTTATTGACTGTCTTTATTAATTAAACAACTAATAGATAATTCTGAATGGGAAAAATTAAAATACTTTGTTTGAATTGTAATTAGACTGTAAGACCAATAGAAATATCTATTAATTGTCTAATTTAAATATGAGACTCTTTGATTTAAAACGAAAATCGATCAAAAAAAGTCTTACTTGATAATACCAGACCATTTTTAGCCAATTTCAAACCAAAAAGTCTCATCAGCTACACTAGAAAATTTTTTCACAGTGAAAAACTAATACATGAACCATAGAGAATAAACTTGAAATTAAAATCCCTCAAAAGCGGAAGATCAAAAGACGCTGGATAAAAAAAAAAAAAGTATCGATCCGAGCACTCCTCACACACTTGTGCTCGCCAAACTCGAAAAACCGCTTTTTCGAAATCTTAAACAATCGTAGTTCTTCTCTCCATTAGACGCTTCTCTCCCGTTATAATATTTATCAGCGGCATCCATTCAAAGCAACATCCCAGCTCGGAATTAGCAAAAATCGTGACTCTGTTTTCTTCCTCCAATAAATTAAGAAGAAGATGAAGATGAAGAATAAAAAGTCGGTTTCTTATCTGCCGACCGTGAAAATTCTGAAAATTCAAAAATTCAAACAGCTGATGCGAGGGAGGAATTTTTCCAGGTAAAATTAGGGAAGGGAAAGGAGGAACCTGCATCTGCGGAAGCCACCTGTTGCAGGTCAGCTAAGGTGATGAGCCAGATGCCGAGGCTTTTCTTCCCGGAATGCTCCGGGCTTAATTGATGATGCGACATTTTTTTTTTTTTTTTTTGAAAATTTTTAACTTTTACTCGCGCGAGGCTTGATGATGGATAGCTTTTCACCGGTATTTTTTTTCTCTTTTCCGATCGAGCTGTTAACAGATTCTTACTGTATTAATAAAGAATTCGAATAATTTATGGTTGCGATGATATAGTTGGAAATTTATAATAGGTACTTTAACTTTTTAGCTTTTGGTAGTTTAAATGTTATGAGACCTCTAAAAATTGTTATTTACCTTTGGTGAAATCAGTATCATACAAAAAAACGTAAAAAATCTTTAAATATCACAAACTAAAAATATAGTGCACTAACAAGGCTAAAAATTCATTTTTTTCAGGTTCAAATAAACATTCTAAAGATTTTCAGAAAATTTACTAGCAGGGTTGGTCAATGAACCGAAGTTGGATTTTTTTTATTTTTTCAAAAAACCCGAAAAAAATCATTTTTAAAATTGTTATAAAGCTATCAATACATGTAATAGTTTCAATATTTACAATGTTTCTAAAAGTAGACATGCAAAAGCTGTTACAATTAAAATTTTCTTCCTTACCGACACTTTTATTAAAATTCCATTCCCTCGAATGTTTATTAATATTTCACAGGTAGTATACCGTACTTGAGTCATCAGACCAATACATTTAGTGAAGCAGAATAGCCCAATATTTAACCGTAATTTTAGTTTAGATGTTGCCGTTCTGTAAAACACCCAAGGTGATTTCTCGGGGGAGGACCCAACACCAAGATTTTTCCCTTCAACCGCGCACGTATATCTCGTTAAAAATTTAAATTCTCTGAAAGAAACGCGCCGGCAATAAGTTGACCCAAAACATCCAGCCTTCCCGCTTGGTTTTTCCATGACAATCATCAATTCCATCTCGACTGGGAATTATCTCGGTCCAAAATCGGCCGAGTGACACCCGTTTGATAAATAGCGCCGGACGGTAGGAGGAGAAAGAAGATGATGACGACGATGATGAAGAGAAAAAAAAGAAAGAAAGAAAAAAAAGAATGAAAGAAAAGGGCCGAAGAAGGAGCAGCAGTCAACGTGATTATCGTCAAATTTATTGGTTTTTGAGAGAGAGACGGGCGCACGCGCCCGCTCGCCCCCATAAAAATTCTCACTCCAAGTTTCCGGGCGGCTAAAACGACGGTTATCTATCGAGAAGGAGAAGAAGTTCGGATGGCTTCGTCGGAAGTCACACGCTTCATTGCATTCTTCTAAGCTCAAACGACGACAAAGACGACTTATACTTTCGATAAAAAATTTTTTCGAAACGATTGGCTTCGGGGAATCGACCAAAAAATACCTCTGTGGCGGTCCGAGCGCTGCGTGTACTTTTTACTGTGGGAGGATTTAAATAGTGCTTTTTGATATGGCATTTTTTTTTTTTTTTTTAGGTTAGTATCAGTCGTTCGTTCTGTGATTAAAATTTTGACATTCAAAGGATTATAGTCATAAGTTCATAATTCTGCTTTTTATAATTTTAGAATAAAAGAATGTAAGTAATAACTTGAATTAGTTGGATGAGATATACAATATTTTAATGACAGGTTTGATAAAAATCTCAAAATTATCCCGTGTCATCCATGTTGATTTCAGTTTTTCCCAGTTTATCCTAATTTATCCTAATTTTTACGCAGATACTTTTTTGAAAATTTAGATAAATTCATGAATCTAGGATAAACGAGGATAAACTTGGATGAACTAGGTGAATCTGGAATAATTTTGAGATATTTCAATCCTTGGTCTTTCGTTTTCGAAAAATTTATTTTATTTACCTGAATTTTTTTCAAAAATTTTCTCATTAATCTCAGTTTATTCTAATTTGTCTTTTTTCTTGCATTATTTAGTGTATTAAACTGCTAAAAAGTGGTAAATGTGCTGTTACGGCATTAAAGTGTCATATAATCAGATTTATCGATATGATTAATAAATTTCAAAAAACTTTCTAATAATTATTATTTAAATCTGTTAGTTAAATGTAAATTATCTAACTTGTATTATCGTAATCGTACGTTTTTTTTAAATATTGTACACATACCATCAATAATCAATAAGTTATTAAGATTTATAAAGTTAGATGAAATTTCGAAATTTTTTGAATTTGAAAATAATCAAAGGTGTGCTCCTTGACAAGCAGATAATTTTGAAACAAAATTTTTCTGAATTCCGAGGTCATTCAAATTGAAAACAAATTTACTTGCTCATAGTCAAAAACAAAATTCTAAGTTTTGTAAAAACCCACTTTAAAGAATAACAGTTTCAAGGCAAAAATTTGGGCACTTCTAAAAATTAACGTGCTAAACTGAAAAAAAAAAAAAAAACTAAAATAATTTTGAAATAAGTTAGAGTATGAAACATCCAAAAGCCCAATTTATCTCAATTTTAATGAATTTACCTTAATTTTTTTTACAAATTTTCCAGAAAAATTACCGAGACCATTTTTGAATCTTCATCAGAATCATTCCTCCTATAAAATTTATTTACCATCTCTTTAAAAAAAGGCAGAATTTATTTCCAAACCACCATGAAAAATAAGGTTCGTCGGGGAGGCTACCATTACATCCATAAGAAGTATCGTAAAACCGTTGTAACGATACACCACTCGCTACCGTTAAGCGCAAACAAAATGGTTTTGCGGTTTTTCAGCTCCCACTAGTATGCAATCATATAAAAAAAAAGGTCTCCGGTATCCTATTACTATGTATGCAGTATAAAATACTAAAACTCCCTCCTCCTCCTTCTTCTTCTCTTTCGGGGTATTAAAGCCAGGCTGACCACCTATTAAAGTCTCTCTGGTCGGTGGTAATTGACTGAAAAAAATTTGCTTTTGCAAAGCGGTGCCGACGACGAATAGAAAAGAGTCTTCGCCTTTGCTAAAACTTTCTCGCAATCGTAAAAATACATCCTTCGGTGTACAACTGTTTGTTTTACATAATGAGATTTACGTAAAATTTGGATGAATGCAGCTGACTTTCACGCGTCCGATTTCACCCGGAGCTCGTTGCATAAAAAAAACAACAACTCCGCTGCATCGTACTTTAAATGTTTAATTGCGAGCTATCGATGCGGATGAGAGAGGAAGATGAGACCGGAAACAACGACAAGTGCCGCTGATGAAATTAGCGACCGGCAGGGCCAGACAGCGAGCCGCCACGAGCGTTACCGCCGTCATTTACGCGTCTGTCCGTCTCGAGAGCCTGCTCTTTTTTCGGAGGATTTACCGGCCTTGAATGCTTGCCCAGAGTGTTGACACCAGAGCGGGGAAAAAAGTTTTGAACGGAGGAAATGTACCTGAGATTGGTTAGTTTTAGGACTGGGTGGAAGTGTAAGTAGAGTATGAATTAATAATATAAAAAACCAGACCTTTGTAACTGCCGAAAACTTCAGACCTAGAAAAAAATGACTTCTTCAGCCATCCGAAAAACATTATTCAATAAGTTTATTTGTTAACAAAGTTGTTTTACATATTTGATTTTTTTTAAACTTTTGTTTGCTATCGGGACCCTTAGATTAAGGTCTGAAAAAAAACTCTAAATTTTTCTCGATGCCTGCCTCGGCTGGTTCAGCGTACAGAGCATATCTTCTGATGATTAGAAATTACGATAATAATTTTTGATTGGCTATGTTGATATATGCACATACTAAAATATAATTCTGTTGAAGTTTTTCTGAAATTTAAAACGCTCTATTATTTTCCATCGTTTATGTTTTAGTTTTTTTTAATGGTTTTAAGCCTTCTATGTCAGACATCTGTGCAATTGTTATTGAAATTTGTCGACTATAAATGCGTAGTTTCAACTGTTGCTATTATTAGAAACCACAATAACAAAGTCTTTTATCGTGAGAATAATCCAGCTTTATATTTCAACTAAAGTTTAGTATAGTTCATTCAATGGAACGTGAAAATGAACAACCAAGTTTTACTTCGATTCTTAATAATTATTTTAATTTTTTGCTATGTGCAAGGTAAGCATAAAACTTTTTTAGACTTTAAAAAAAAAAGACATGAATTCTGGCTTATTGTAAGTAAAGTAATATAAAATAAAATTTACACACTATTTTTAATACATTTGTAGTTGACAGAATTTTTTCATGGGTTCGAAATTTTATTAAATAATAATTTGTTTCTGGCTAATTAATAAAAATCCAACAGTACTTAATTTGATAATTTTGAAAAATAATAAAAATTTAAAAATGTTGAAAATAGCTCAACAGAAAGAACATTTTATTTATGTAAATTTTTTTATTTTCAGGAGTATGCCTCATCTTCCCTTGTTTTGAATATTTCGAAAAAAGAATGAACTGTGAAAAAAAATGTGAAAGTTTCAATAAATGCAAGTGTTGGATAATTTTCCCGGACTGTTATAAAGCGATTTTTAATTCTAAATGTTTAACCGATGATGAATTTATGTTACTAAATAGCTCTGTTTATAGTTATGTTCATCAAAAGTTTTAGAAACAAAACCATATATTTTTTATCAACAAATCTTTATTTGAGAAAAATATATTTCTCAATTTAATAAATTTTAATTATACTTGAATCATTCGCATAGTTTCCGTATTCTTTAAATTTATGTAAAGACAGACCCGAGAGAATATTTGACTGATTTTTATTTAAATAAAATTAATGTCTCTACTTGTACACTAGACTGTTCGTGAGTTCCCGAATTGAATTTTCGACTGATTCCACCCCCGCAAATGTTTATTTAGAGCATAAAAATAACTTTCCCCACAAAAAAAAAAATTTTTCCCCAATTTAAACCGTGCCTCTCGAGCCTTGAAAGTATTTAAAAACAGTTTAAAAGTTAAAAAAAAACAACACTTGCAAAACAGCCGCAATGAAAACTATTACACGGTGACTCCTACTTATTTTATACCGTTCGAAAGATATTGAAAAAAGGAAGCTTTCTGCGAAAACCGGAGATTTTTATCTTCAAAATTGTTCCCACGCGATACAAAAAACCAAACTTTTTACGGCTTTTTTTGCATTATTTTATAAATTTTTTATCTTTAACCCTAAAATTTGACTATTTAAAGTCATTTTTGAGTAAAAACTCCCTACAAATTATAACTTTGTTTTTTCTTAAAGTTTTCAAAAACATTTTACTTTTTGAGCATAACCTCGATATGTAGGTCTTAGGCTTGGATAATCGAAAATCTTTTACTTTATTTACAGTAAAAATCTGCTTTTGAAGCTCTTTAGTGACCACTAAATTTTTTTTACACATTTTTGAATTGCATCAAATTAAAGTTTGATTAAAGAGCTTTCCAACGATATATAATTTTATGCATAAATTGTTATTAGAAGTGAAGTTATGTATATTTGAATAAAAAAAAAGTGGTTTTTTCTATTAATCTAAAAATCCTTTTATTGTACCAAACACGTTTTCTTTATCCAAACCTTCATAACCAGAAGTAAAAAAAAATTATGGATTTATTTTAAGTTTAATATCAAAAAGACAGAGATGAACTTTGAAAAAAACATTTGCATGTAGTCTTTAAATGAAAAAATACATATAAAAAGTAACAAAGCTCATGTTAAAAAAATATATATATAAACAAAAAGCTCTTATAAGTATAAATGAAGCTGTTACTAAAAACCAATGATTTCGTGATCATCAAGGTAATTATTAACTTAAATTAAAGAATTATTTGAAAAATAACAATTGATGGATTGAAATTGAGGCCAAAAGTATTAAATCGCTAAATAAAAAAACATGTTAGTGAAAAATAATCGAAGATATTTTGTGTTTACATTTATCATTAAGACCATGCTAAAAAATCGATAATAAGCAGATTTAAATAAAAAATTCTGATTTTTTAAAAGTAAAATTCAATGTTTACGACTTGCCATTATTTCGAAAACGACATTTAAAAAAATTGTAAATTTTGAAAAATTAATACCTTATTTTAACACGTTCTAAGAAGTGGCGCGCTCTTGAGAAAAAGCGCTCTCTGCCGGAATTGATTGAGAGTACAAGGACTGATTTATGATTAATTCTTTAACTAAGCACTCGCAGTCGCAGTTTTAATTTTGATCAATTTGCATTGCCAATTAGATTATTGTGATCGCAATCTCTATATAGTGAGTGTTTGAGTGATTAATTATTATATTCTGGCAGTATTGTATCATCAAACAATTACTTACGTGGTTTTTTGAAAAATGCGTAAACGTTAAAATTAACTGTTGGGTTATTTTTGAGTAAAAAACCTGTTCCCAGCTTCTAATAAAGTCATCGAGCAATATTTATTATTGGTAAGTAATTAATGCAAGATTATAGCAGAGAAAAGCTATTATTTACAAAACAACTAGTTAATAATTAACGGGCGTTGAAGCTCTTCTCGAGGCTCTAATTTTTTTTCTCGACATCTTATTATTGCAGCCGCAGCTATATCTCGCGGTACTGTTCTACTCCTTTTCGTCTTTACTTATAAGTAACATAGATTATTTTACTGCCTTTTTCTTATCTTTTGAATAAATGTTTTATGTATTTATTTATTTTTTATTCAGTGCTTTCGTAGCGAACCATAAATGTTATAAGTTCCACTTAAAACGAGAATGTAAACTTAAAGCATTTATTGAAAAAATGATATATAATGAAGTTAAGTATCGTATAAAAATCAAAATTAGTCTTTTTTTATATTTTTTGATTAATAAAAAGATTGCATAAATTTATAAGCTACATTTTTGTCAAAAAGATGAAATTTTTGAGCTTCTTACTTAATTCTTTAGAATTAATTTGGTTGTTAAATTCATAGTTATTATATATTATTGGTTATTAAATCCTCTATTATAAATTTAAAATTTTTTAAAATTTACAACTGTTTTAATTTCCAGTACATACATCTAATTTTTTTTTTTGCTAATTATTTTATAGATCTAGTTATTAAAAAATGGCTTCCACATCAGCTGAAACCATTAATATTGAAGTAGAATTACAAGAACTGAATGAAGGCAGCTTACCAACAAACTTGCAAATTTTACAACATCTGTTTTATTACACGAGACATTTGGATACAAAACTAAGTATTAGGAATGCTTGCAAGTTAATTTCAGAAAAACTCGTAACTATTTGGCAAAAATCAGAAATAAAAACTCAAAATTATTATAGAATAGCAGAAAAAATTGAAAAACTTCACGAGCGGTACCGAAATTTTCATAAATCTAATAACTGCAATAAGACACAAACTGAGTTTTACAAAAACTTGAATTCAGTTTTCGATGTTTCTCATCAAGAATTTAATGCATTAATTTCGGTGACCGATAAGCTTTTATTACTGACTCTTCCAGTTAATGAAATCTCACGGCAATTGAGCAGTTTAAATCCTCAACCATCAGGTATAAATTAAGCTCTTATGAAACGTTTGTATCAAACATCAATTATTTTTTCATTGTTTAATTAAGTAATTTTTTAATTTTCATAGAAGAACCTAAAGAAAACCCGATCAAGAGTGATTGTACTCGATTAACTAACGTGATTCAGAATGATCCAAAAAATATCAATACCGAACAAATCATATCACATAGTAAGTTTTTTTTCTTAATTATGTATTTTTATAATTTTTATTTTAATTTAAAATAAAAAAAGTGAAATATTTTTAAAAATGTATAACAAAATTTTTACAACATAAATTTTGTATTTATACAAAACAACAGTCTAAAATAAATATTTATTGGCAATGATTATTAATATTAATAAAGAAATTCTGACAGTTTTCAAATTTTTTAATTTTATTTAGTTCCAGGACAGATTAAAAATTTATTTGCTTATAAAAAAAAATCATTTGATTCAAACCAAGAAAATTCTGAAGAAATTAATGAATCTTCTCAAGGTTCTTTATATAATCCGACTAAAGGACGTAATTATGATAAACTTGGCGTTGGCACCAAAGCCACTATTAATGTCCTGACTGAAAAAGTTGTGGAAGTGCTTGATAATTGTAGAATAAGTATTAGAGAATCTATTCAGATAATAGCTGTCATTGCTGATGCTTTGGGACACGATTTGGAAACTTTGATTTTAAATGTAGCTTCATTTCAGAAAATAAGAAATGAAGTGAGAAAAAAAAAAGCAGAAAATATTCAAAAATTATTTGATGTTGATGACATTGATTTTGCTACAGCGCATTGGGACGGTAAACTACTTCCAGATTCACCTTGTAAAAGAGAAAAGGTAGACAGAGTACCAGTTCTTGTCACTGCACCAAATGATCTTGTACAAATCATAGACGTTCCCAAATTAGATCAGGGCACAGGTGTACTTCAAGCCGATTCCATTTTTAAAGCTCTCGTAAAATGGAATTTAACAAGTAAAGTAGAAGCCGTGTGTTGTGACACGACAAATTCCAACTTGGGTTCTAAGGCTGGAGCTGCTGTCCTATTGGAAAAATTACTACAAAAAGATCTCTTATATCTTCCGTGTCGTCATCATATTATGGAGGTGGTTCTTCGAGCGTGTTTTACCTCACAAATTGGAGCTTCCACTGAACCAGATGTTCCGATTTTTAAAAATTTTCAAAAAGCATGGGACTCGATAGATCAAACTAATTTTAAGAGTGGATTGGCTGATCTTCATCCTGCGTTGCTTTTAGAAGTAGACAGCAAAGTTATATTTATTAACAATCATTTAGAAAAGAAAATGCCCAGAAATGATTATAAAGAGTTTTTAGAATTGAGTCTGGTATTTCTTGGGAAACAAAAAGAAATTAAATTCAAAAAACCTGGGGCATGCCATCATGCACGATGGATGTCAAAAGCTTTGTATTGTTTAAAAATGTATTTATTTCGAGCAGCGTATAGTTTAGGAGAAAAAGAATCTTCGTTTTTTCAAGTATGCCAATTTATTGTATTTATTTATCTGGAAGCTTGGTTCACGGTAACTAACGCTGCAGAAGCTCCATGTAACGATATTTTATTAATTCGGAAAGTTAATAACTATAAGTTAATTAACGAGAAAATTGCTACAGCTGCGATCGATAAAATATCAAACCACCTCTGGTATATTTCACCAGAATGCAGTGCATTATCTTTCTTCGACAAAAATGTTACAGTGGCAGTGAAAAAAAAAATGGTTGAAGCTCTAAGCAAAGATAATGTAATTCCAAATTCTTCTAAAAAAATTCCCAAAACCAAAATTAATATCGCACTGACTGAAGATATAGATTATTTTATAAACAGTGAATCATTGAATATTTTTGATAGATTTAAATTGAAAAAAGAGTTTCTCCAATTACACCCATCTTGCTGGTCTACAGATGCAGGTTATTTGGAAAATAAAAAAATAATCAATTCTTTAAGAATTGTCAATGACGTTGCTGAAAGATCAATAAAATTAGTCAGTGATTACAATAATATTTTAACAATGGATGAAAAGCAGAAGCAATTTTTGTGGATGAATGTATCTAACTACAAGCGGACAAATCCTGATTTCAAAAAAAGTACATTAGTCAGGAAGTACAAAAGATCAAAAAAAGAAACTTAGCGTACCTGCCAATTTTTTTACTTATTCAAAATTTTGAAGCAGTTTAGTAAAATGTCAAAAATTTAATTAAAATATCGAGTGTTCTTTAAAGTTTTGCACACACATAAGATAGAATGAGTAGCTTAATATTTAGTCAAAAATATGTTGGTTCAAAAGTAAAATTTCAAGTATCATATAATTTTTCTATTATCTAAATTTTAATTCTGATTTTCTTTTTTTTTTTTTTTTAATAAAAACTACTATTCAGTGAAATAAGAGCTTTGTTAATTTTTATATATGCTTACTTAAAAGACTTCATAAAAAATTTTTTTTCAAAGTTTATCTCTACTAGTACCACTCAGCGCGCTGCAAGCGCGCATAGGAAAAAAACAATGATTGTAACCTCAAAAGGCACTTTTCGAATATTTTAAAAACTGCTCCACCAATTAGCTCACGAATAAATCTTACAAAATGGCGCTAGCTCTCTTTTATAGATAGACCTTTTTGATATTAAACTTAAAATAAATCCATAATTTTTTTTTACTTCTGGTTATGAAGGTTTGGATAAAGAAAACGTGTTTGGTACAATAAAAGGATTTTTAGATTAATAGAAAAAACCACTTTTTTTTTATTCAAATATACATAACTTCACTTCTAATAACAATTTATGCATAAAATTATATATCGTTGGAAAGCTCTTTAATCAAACTTTAATTTGATGCAATTCAAAAATGTGTAAAAAAAATTTAGTGGTCACTAAAGAGCTTCAAAAGCAGATTTTTACTGTAAATAAAGTAAAAGATTTTCGATTATCCAAGCCTAAGACCTACATATCGAGGTTATGCTCAAAAAGTAAAATGTTTTTGAAAACTTTAAGAAAAAACAAAGTTATAATTTGTAGGGAGTTTTTACTCAAAAATGACTTTAAATAGTCAAATTTTAGGGTTAAAGATAAAAAATTTATAAAATAATGCAAAAAAAGCCGTAAAAAGTTTGGTTTTTTGTATCGCGTGGGAACAATTTTGAAGATAAAAATCTCCGGTTTTCGCAGAAAGCTTCCTTTTTTCAATATCTTTCGAACGATATAAAATAAGTAGGAGTCACCGTGTAATAGTTTTCATTGCGGCTGTTTTGCAAGTGTTGTTTTTTTTTAACTTTTAAACTGTTTTTAAATACTTTCAAGGCTCGAGAGGCACGGTTTAAATTGGGGAAAAATTTTTTTTTTTGTGGGGAAAGTTATTTTTATGCTCTAAATAAACATTTGCGGGGGTGGAATCAGTCGAAAATTCAATTCGGGAACTCACGAACAGTCTATTGTACACTCACAGTTTAAATTTTTTGCCGAGGAAAATTTTTTTTATAGTCTTCCTGCTAAACCTAAATATTCTGGTATCTCGGAGATCTGACTCACCCATAGAAATATTCAATGTATAGCGATGACTCATAAATCAATAAATTAAAATAAAAACAGATCCTTATTAATTTATTTATACCGGATACCGTCACCTAATGAGTTTTTTGAGCCTCCTGTTTTAAAAAAAACTCCCTAGTCACCAGTCATAAAAACCCGATGAAATTTGTGAAGCAAAAAACTTCGGTTCATCCTCGAATCATAAACAACGAAGCAGTTAACGATTGTACGTCATCAACCCTACCAGGAAACACAACAAATAAAAAATAATTATCTTTAAAATAAAAAAAATTTATCGCTAAGTTTAACGTTTTTAAATTGTTGATTTTGAATTCCCGCCAAGTCAGAATTGATTAGTAAAAATTGAAGACGTTCAGATGTAACCACATTCAAGTCAAATCCTTGTATGCTAATTGGTTGCTAGAGTCTAAGCTAAAGTGTTGTTTTTTTATTTTATTATATTAGTAATCTTCCAATCATCTTCTGTATAATGTTTTAAAATGTTCTTCTAAAAAATTAAAAAAACTGTGTACTTTGTTTTCATTCATTGTTAAAAATCTTTCAAAAGTAACAATCATTTCAAATATCCCAAAATTTTCATAATTTTCAAACATGTTTATTTTTTTAAGTTGAACGTCCTTTAGGTGAAACAAAAAGTACAGTTACAACGTACAACTGCTGGTGGAATAACTTAACTGTTATATGGCGTGGTTCCGTCAGCAGCTGTCATGTGACTTCTTTCGACTAACTTCACGCTCGAAGCGGTTTGGCGGGAATTCAAAATCAAAAATCCAAAAAATTTCATATTCATGAGTCGATTCAACATAAAAAATTCCAAAACGTATACCAAACAATATTTTTCACATAACTTCATCTCGTGTCAAAAGACCAAGCATAATCTTCACCCTCGACAACAAGAAAAAACTAACTAGTCGATTGTAGTATTTCGGCGAATCAATTAGGGTCACTTCGGCATCTGTTGTAAAAAATAAAAAAATAAATTTCCCGAAAGAAAATTCCTTAAGCCGCGCTCTGCACATCCGCTTTAGATAGGGCAGGCGCGTGCTGGTGGACAGTCAGGCATAAGGCAGGTAGGTCCATCTTCTTCTTCTCCGTCTCCCTCTTCTTTTTCTTATGTTCACCGCACTGCAGCAGCGGTGCGGTGGCGTTTGATCAGGAGGGGAGCCTTGGATTGAGTGATTTGACAAATTTTTTTTTCCCTTCTCTCCTCGGCTCGCTCTCGAGAGTTTTTGGGAGGGCCGGCGTTTACGTGCCCGGTGCTTAATTTGTTGGGAGAGTTTATTATTGGATGCCCTGGGTAAATATTTGGGGTGGGGCAGCGGTTGAGGAGCTTACCTTTTTTTTTCTTCTCTTTTTTTTTTTTTTTTTACCCTCCGCCTCTTATGCTTCGTCTTCTCGGTGTATCCCATTATGTGTTTTATTATTTGTCGAGTCCTCCTTCCCTTTGAATGCGCGGGTATTATACGAGCCGGGAAGCCGATTTGGGAGCCGCGTGTTACAACTTAATTGGTTTTTATCTTGATACCCGGATTAAACGATCATGGGAAAGTAAAGGCCAGCTCGCAATGAGAAGTTTTGGACATTGTTTATTTGTTAATTAAAAGTTTATGCCGTGATGAAAGTTACGGGGAGATTTATCTCGAGAGCTGTGGATTTTGATAAAAATTTATTTAAAAACAGCTATATTTGCTTGAACGATATTTTTATATGATTCAATTTGTTTATAACTTACTGAAAAAATATATAATTGTTTAAACAAATAGTTCGTTTTTTAAACAAAATTTTTTGAGAGCTAACAACAGCTGATTTTCAATACTTGAAGATATTTTGTTCTTTATACAAAAAAAAATTACGATTTCACAGTTGTTTAAACAAATTAGAACGGCCATCAATTTATTGAATATAAATTTATTCTTATGCAATATTTGTTTCTTTGAGTAATTATTGCATAATTAATTGCTAAATTGGCTTAGTTTCAATCCTTATAATTGTATGACTTTGCTGATTGAATATAATGAGAGAATATTGTTTGAATCAGACCTTATTCTAAGTGAACTTTTTTAACTGCAGAAAGCGACACTTCAGACCTAAAAAAAGGTCATCATCTGCCTGAAAGGAAATATTTTATAATTCTAT
Organism: Encarsia formosa; assembly: GCA_038277355.1. Taxonomy (NCBI): domain Eukaryota; kingdom Metazoa; phylum Arthropoda; class Insecta; order Hymenoptera; family Aphelinidae; genus Encarsia; species Encarsia formosa. Next base: position 6,995,951 of record CM076184.1, on the reverse strand, counting down.
TTATTTAATTTATTAACAATATTATTGAACATCTTTTTTTTTTTTAACTTTTTTTTAGTAACTGTCGAAAATCAGGTTTAGTATGATTACCGTTTTGATATTATAGGCACCCTTATAGAATATGGTCTGGTTTGAATGATGAAATAAGACAAAAGGTAGCACAATCGTGATAATGGGAAAATATTAGTTAGCAACAAACAAACAAAAAATATATCAGTTGAGAACACCCCATGCTACCAGTCGATCTACTGGTTAAGAACAAGTGCAAATATAAATTGAACGCTACCAATTGAGAACAAGCAGAAATTAAAAAAATGTTTACTGAGGCGAACGATAGCATAGCAACTTAACTTGAAAATTAAATAAAACTTAAAAACTATTAAGCTGTAACTTTTTAAACAATCAAATATATAACTTATCAACAACTACCAACTAAATTCTTGTAAATTAGATACCTTTCATATTAAAACTTCATTACAGACACAAAAAATGTCAAAATTATTAAAATATTCAAAAATTCTTCAAGACTGCATTCTGTGAAATCAATCCATCATCCAAATTTCATTTCAAGTGGCCGCTACGAATTTCACGGGTGCTAAACATCCTCCACAAAGAGAACGCAGGTAGAAATTACAAGACTCCACTGTTGGTCCCTCTCGAACAGTGAAAAATGGAAATGATCCCATTGAAAATAAAAGAATGCGGTGGCGGTAAAATACCAAAGATCAGTTTTCCCCGCAGGGTGACCAGATATTCCCACACACAGCGCGAATATCTTAGGGGCACGCGCGCGTACCATAGTGAGTCATCAGCTGCGCATCCGTCCGCTCCCCCACGGAGCTTACCGGACTCATTTGGGAAAAGTCGCCCGCTGGAGGAGCAGGAGATAAGTTTGAAAACTTTTTTTTTCCGGGAATACTTTGCCCCTGGATTTTCCGGGTAGTCTCTTCTTGTTCTCGCCGCCGCGCTTTATCTTTTTATTGCGGGGTTTTGGGTCAAATCTTTTGGGCATTTTCGGTGCTTGAGGGCTGGATCCTGAACGTTCAGGGAAAAAATTCCGAACGTTTAAACATTTTTTTGCTCTGTGGTTGGTCGAAAAAGTAGTTTTTGACACCTCTGGTCTTAAATTTATTAAATGAAATTGGTAATGCTCTACTAGGGGATGGACCTCTTGCAAATTTGCCAAAAATCTGATCCTCGCAGGATTTAACAAACTCATTCTTAGAAGTTTTTTTTGGCCCATTTTTTCATTGTGGGCAATGCAATAAATACAAATTACAAAATTTTTTTTCCTTATAATGTTGACTGCGAAATGTCTATAATTGGCATGTAACTTCAATTACGATGAAAATCCAAAATAATTTTGAAACCATGAAATTTTTTTAATAACAATTATTTTTCATATAGCCTCTGGTATCTAAAACTGGTCGGTAGATTTTAGAAATGGCAGAATAAGCAACTAATTGATTGTAAAATAGTTTTTACAATCAATTAGAGCTTCTCGAAATAACTTTCTAATTTTGGAACGTATATCATGGCTACTTTTTTTTTCTACTCTCATTTTTTCAAAACATTTTCAATTTACTTTCAATTTTGTAGAGAGAATGTATTATGTAGGTTGAGCATGATCTCGAAACGAGAAAAATTTTTTACTTTTGAGGTTTAGATTCAGAGTAAAAATCTTTCAATACCTAGAAGATAGAAAGTTTATCGAAATATTTTTTTCTTAAATTTCCTGATTTTAATGATTTTTGAAGTTTTTTAAATAATTTTTGGATCAATATTGGTACTTTCGACGTCATCAGAATCATTTTACATTGCAAATGTATCTATAACATATATCTTGTGAAAATTTTTGAAACTTCAAAAGTCAATACCTCCTTCCGTTTTCATTTTTTTAAAAAGTGTATCGTGCCAATTTCTCAAACTCAAAGTAAAAAAAAATATCCACCACAACCACTGAAAAAATCGAAATATAATCCCGTAAGCTCAAGCTAATTACCCAGGATGATCCGATCGGCCACCTTGTAAGGCTCCCCCTCTCGATATAAATCTCCCTATGCAAATAATCGCGGGCGTTTTGCGGGTGCGCAAGGTAGCTGTCGTCACGACGCTGCTCGAACCACCCGCGCGCCGCGTATGCAGTTGTACCTATCTCCGGATCGGATCTCTCCAGGGCGCGGATTTCGCGGAATCGTGACGAAATTTTGCGGACCTTTTTTTTTTATTCGTTTTATCGCTGGAAGATCTCAAAGTCGGATATGAGAGGAGAGAACCTCTCTATTCCTCCTACTCCCCGCCCGCTTTGTGTCTTGATCATCTCGTTGGTTTTTTATGCCCCCTTTGTTCTTCTTGCGCGAGCATCGACGTGTGATCGGCCCCCTGGATTAACGTCTCTTTTTACTCCCGATCAGCGGCCCGGCCGTTTGAAAGGGATACGGGGGCTCCGAGGAGGTCCTGTTCTAGTCTCATTGAGTCATCGAATTTTAAGTGATTTCGGATATTCTCTTTGAGAATTTTTAGGGACTCCTACGTTTTCTGTGTTTGACAAAATCTTCATGTTTTGTCAAACTATTATTGAATTTTAATTCTGTCTTTTTATGGCCAAAATAGTAGATTTCGATACCAGTGCGATAGTTTAAACAATTTGTGAATGGTGCATTATCTTTCTCGCTTTGCTCAAGCTCTAAACCAGGTCATTCATGATTTCTTATTTATCACTCGTGTATCGAACATAGTTTTATGATAGTGCGTGCGAAAGATCTGTTTTAAGAGTACAAGCAGGTAGGACAAGTGTGCAATAAATGCGGATTGTTGACACAATTTTTAATTGTCAATATTTTTTTACCAAGTGGTCAATTTTGATCATACTTCAACATATGATTCATAAAAATCTAGTTAAGCTGCTTTGAAAAATTAAAGTATAAATATCCATTTTCATGCATTAAGTATGAAACCAACTTCAAGTGTATAAAGATCTCGTTATGATTTTTGGATTGCCAGAAAATCTTGAGCTTCCGAATCAATTTCTTCGGGTGGTCATAAGTTCAGTAGTAATTTTGGTTCAAATCGAATCAAACAATTGATAGAGCAATCTTTGTGAAATTTGGCAAAATTGATCCATCAGATTGTCCAGAGATTCCACAAAGATATCTTCCAGGTGTAATGTCCATTTTTCAATCTTCCAGTTTCAGTTTTACTTTACAGATTCCAACATATCAAAAAAATAGAAAAATTATAATACTTAGAAAAGCATGTTTTTCAATTAGCACGATCTCCAAAGGATTATGTATCGATGCACCGTTTCCCATCAACATCTCTGATGACATCACCAATAGTCTGAGTCAGATCGATAGATTCCGTATTACTCACCCGGGGACAATCCAAAGTATGCGGGAGACCAGAAAAAAAAAAAAAAGAAATGGGCCCCTGCATCCGAAGTACGTCTTGTACAACAGTAATAAAATTAGTATTCAAATACGCGTCATCGCACCAATTTTCCCGAAAAAAACACCGAAGAATTTCAATTAGCGAACCACCCCTGCAGTCAGCTCTCGGTTATAAATTCGATAAAAGCCCCCTTTCCCCTTCCCTCAGCCCTCGGCCAGCCCAATTCAAACGAGCCGAGCAGCGGTCTCGCTCGAGGCAGGGGCCCCCCGTTCGAAAAGTAATACCCCCATCAGCGCCAACTTTCGTGCCTCCTCTGCAATCTTCGTTCTTCGTTCTTCATTCTCAAGCGAGAAATACATAAAGGGAAGAGAAGGAAGGAGGGGGAGGGGGGGGGGAGAAAGAAAGGGGCAAATCCGCGGCTCGTTTCTCACAGGACCGAGTGCGTATAAAGTGGCTTCTTCTTCCACGAAGGTGGTCCCTACTCCTCGTTTGCGGGCCACACACAAAATTATATAGCCCTGGCTGACTCCTCCAGAGGACCCGAAACGGCCCTTGGTAACGGGGAAAAACCGATGGAAACCGATGGATGATGGATTATGGACCGCAGCAGCCTTTTTTTTTCTCTCGGGGAGTCTTAATGATGGGCTTGAGAAGACACAATGGATAATTCAATCGTCGGGTTGTCTACGACGGTGAATTAATTTACTGGACTGTTTTAGTGATTTGACACTCTGTTGATTCGAGGGAGGATGTTGAGGTTATGTCGGAATGCACACTGAGGATAAGAAATGGTAAATATGTATGCCATCACTGAGTATTTGTTGACAGAAGGTCAAAGAAAGACTGTAGTTTGTAGTTACCGAATTTGATTCATAATAAACTCTCTGACCAAGCATGTAAATGAGGTTAAGAATTCATCGTAGCATTCAGTATTCAGTAACAGTTACCTCATACTTGGTAACTGTTAATGTAAAATTTTGCTGTCTGGTTACCGCGTGATGTGTTAATAGCTACCGTTTCTTTTTCTCTTGCGTGTACGAGCATAATAAGTTCGTTAACTGGGTTTTTATACATATTTTATTGACAAATACGAGGGTATGTTTTGACTGTGGGAACGATCAATGAAATGTCCATCTAGCGGTAAACTAAGTAATGAGCTGTATATATATATATATAGCTGTATATATATATAGCTGTATATATAATTTTGACATGGTTACAAACATGACAGTATACTATATAGCTCTTACTCAAATAAATGCAGAATTTTACTTTGGTTGCAAAAGTAAGTTTTCAGTGGCCACCTAGTAGAAAAAATATTAAATTAATTTATGAACAAAACATTTTTTAAGGTTCTTACATTTAGTCAAATCTTCTGTCTAGAAAATTGGGCTAGATTTTATTGTGCACTGGATACAATCAGCGCCAGAGGTGGCGGTCTTGTAAGTTCTGGTATTTTCTTGTGCCCTTTACAACAAGGTTTAAGTAGTATCGTTACTTGACCTAATAAAAGCTTGCTACTTGAAACTAGTCAAATGATAAATATTCGGAAGCTGTATACATAAACCATTTATCAACCTTTGGTATCTCAAATTATAAACTTTTTATACATTTTCTTCTGACTCTTGAAGGTTTACCTTAAATTCATAGTAATATACATAGCTACATTAGAGTTTACTTAAAAATGACATAAGATTTGTCAGTCGGTACTCTACTGTCAAGACCTTACCGCATTGCATTCACAGACAAGCTTCCCGCGGAAGAAAGCACTCAACTTTGGAGTTTCCCGATACACAGTAAATCAGCTAAAACGAGCGTATTAAAATGAGCTATCAAGGAGGATGACAGAGAGAGTTATTCTGGCTCTCGAGATTGTCGGTCATCCGACGGCCGCTGCGGGAGGCTGAGAAATACTCCTCTCCTCGAGTCCTCTGATGATGATGATGATGATGATTGTTCACGGGTCTTTCGGTTTTTTTTTTCTTCTCTCTTGTCTCTCCTTTCTTTCTTTCTCTTCTCCGAGATGTCACACGATAAAGAGGTATGCGTGCGAACGAGTGGGCGAGGCCCGTTTATTGGACCCATAATGAGGATAATATCTGGTTTAATCCGTAATTACACTTTGTTTTTATCTTGAATTTATTGAATTTTCTAACGAGTGTCGAGTTCGATATTTTTTTTTTAAATAATTTTTGCTAATTGATGGTTTTGAATGATTGTGTTAAGTCATCGTACGACTTTTAATGAGATCTCTAATGTGTCTTGGAAAAGAAAAAATTGTTTTGGTTATAAAAACTCGTTTGAAGTTATTTTTAAACCGTTTTGAAACTCCGAGAGGAACTTTTGGTTTGTTTTTCCAACGTTTTGAGGAAAAAAAAATCTCTTATTGTTTCCCATTTAGCGTAAGAAGAAAATCGCGAGTTCTGGGTTATTCACAAATCGCGGGCACCTATTGTTTAGTCTAGCATCATTTTCCAAGTACTCTCGAGCAAACTCTTCTATAATTGAAGCAGTCAGCACTCCTCCATCGAATATCAAAGACAGTCAAAACACGAATAATAAGCCCCAGGTATCTCTAAAAAATCACTTAATCCAATCAACGCATCAAAGCTTAAAAGGGCTAATAACAATCCCATTTAGTTACATACAAAGGATGCCCCAAGTTTTGACTTTTAAATCCTCCTCCTCCTCCCCTAATCCCGCAGGTAGATAAAAAGGCCCGGAGAAAACGGACATGTTTACACAAGGTGATTGAAACATTCCCCGGAGGCCGAGCGCGCCGCGGGGTTCCCCCTCTTTTATACCTACCGAGACCGAATACAATCTAAAAACACACGCACGCGTCCGTAATTCGTTCCGAGAAGGCCGGAATATATTTCAAAACTTCATGCTCGTGTAAGTGCAGGACCGAAAAACAACGAGTCCGCTAGTTGGCCGTGACGAATCGATCTTGCACGAGTATGTATAGTGGAGGAGAAATTTTCGAGAGCTTTCAAGGGGGGGATTTTTGCGAGCTCGTTTTTCAAGATGTAGAGTTTCGGGAATTTTTGAGATGATGGATTTGACGGTAAAAAGGATTGACGCTAGATAGCCCCTGAGTAATTGTTTCTCTGATCTAAGTGGAATCGCCGCGATTTATATGGATTGTATGGACTGGATTTAAGGAACTATTAGGAGTTTATAATGATGGTTTGGTACTGATTTTTGACGCTAGGTGGCCGTCGAGTAAATGTTTCTGCAATTGAAGTGTAATTTGGTTACTTAATTTGTATACAGTTATCATAAATACGTATTCTGAAGCTTAACACTTGTTTAAATAAATTTGAATTCTGATTTTACCGCTAGGTGGTTTTGGGAACTTTTGTATCAATTTTCGCCACCAGGTGGACGCTGAGTAATTACTTCCGTAATAAAAGTATGACTGTGCATTTTACGTGCATAACATAAATAAACATCACAAGCCACGAAAAATAATTTTGAAAAGTAACAATTTATGCCACCAGGCGTCGACGGAATAATTTTTTCTGAAATACAATTAGGATCCGGTATGCACCTAACCTCAAAACTTCATGCAAAATAAAAAAATTTTCGAGCTTCTTAAGAACTTAACTTTAAGTAGATAATTTCATCTGCAATTAAGATTACAATTTAAAAAAAAAAAAAAAAAAAAAAAAAAAAACTAAAGATTTACAAACTTCCCAAGAAGCTCTGAAAATTCACCGAGCGAACATTTCAATAAAGTCGCACTCGCAGTCAAGATTGCTCGGGAGAAGTATAATGTCCACAATAAATACACCGCGTCGGTCGTAAAGCTCGAGACGCCCACAAAGTCACTTCCTTTTTACGCGGAATCCTCGCTCGTTTTGCGAATTTTCCCGCGTTATGCTATTCTAAATTGCCGGCCGCTGATGCTCCAAAGTAGAGAGAAAGCGTCAAAGACGCGGAGGTTGCGTGCCAGCTTTCTCAAAGTCCCACGACTTTGTCAAACGAGGGCTGATGTTTGAAAACAAGTGCAATTTTGATGTTTCAATGCGACAATAAGGTCAGTCGAATAGTATTTTAATAATTTTTTGGTAATTGTCATGTTTATTGTCCTAAATCAAGACAATAAATATTTAATGAAAAAGTTTTTCACTAGTTCTCAACAGTTTAAAAATACCAGTCTTAATCAACGCGCAAGCGCGCTCAATTTTTATTACGCCATCAAATTTTTAAATTTGAAAGTAAACAAACGATAATTTTTATTTCAATAAAAACTGTTTTAAAAACAATAAAGATTCTCATTTTATTTTATAGAATTCTACAAAGAAATTTTTTCTATTTATTTAAACAAAGTACTCAAAAAACTATTGCAAAAAAATTCTTAATAGCAAAGTATTCAACATTTCAACTTCAACACAATTTAAATTTTGAATTTGACATTTTCGACCAATCACTTCAATTATGAATTGAGGACATACGATTATCGTTCATCATTACAAAGAGGGATTTGTAATTATTAGTTCATTACTTTTGATGTTTGTTACTTTTTAATATTAATTTGACACTTAGGGTCGTTACTAACGACACCAAATACTCATTACAAAATTCGACCATATTATTGTATGCAAGATAAATAAAACAATTCTCTTGCAAGCTCTTAAAAGCTCGATCTTACTTTGATTGATTACCGATCGTATCACTTACTTTTTAATCACAGCGTTTAAAAAAATCAAAACATTGTCTGACTCAGACCCTTTAATGAAGCTTATGTTGATTGGTACCGATCAAATTTGATTGCAGTGCGCGCTGTATCAAACGATGACTTCCCGGTTCAATCAAAGCCAATCATCTCAAATCAATTCGTACACAAAACGCGCCGGTGTAAAAAAAAATGACACAAGTAGCCCTGACGCAACAAAAGCTCTTTTGGATTAAAAAATTACTCCCTGCGTGTCGCACGCGACTACGTGAATCATTTCTCGGAAGCTAAACAATCCCACTCATTCGCGAAAATCGATTTTTGAATTTTGATTCATTCGCGCCTCCCACGAAGTTCCCCAAAATAGCCGGGACCGGAAGCAAGAGTCCCGTCCGGTTTATACGTATTAATCCCACTCTCTAAATCTCAATAAGTGAAATTTCACTTATTGGAAGTGAATAGTCACTTATTCAATGCGTAAATTGTCGTCCACGTAGAAAAAGTGACTATTCCCTTTTTCAATTAGTGAAACATAACTCATGAATAAGTGAAAAATCGAACTACGCAACCAAATGTTTATTTCTTATTAATTAAATTATTAATGCTTCTACACATGAAAAATTATTATTTTATCAATTAAATAATTAAGTTTTTAATAATTAGATAAAAAAAAAAAAAAAAAAAAAAAAAAATTTGATCGACTAGGATTTGAACCTGGATCCTTCAAGTGGAAAAAAATTGCAAAATAAAAGGTACGACGAGGGTCATGACATTTAACCCTCTCGACCATTTGTTCTCATGTCAATAGTAGTGTTTAAACGCCTATAAAAACTGTTTGCCCAAGAAAGCTTGATTATAAAAATTAATATTTAGGTAATAATTAACTAATTGAATAATCATTTCCGTTCCCAATTTTTTCTAAACAAATGAATAACTCAATCATTAATTATTATTTAAGCGATTTTTAAATAAATAAATAAATACCTAAGGTAAGTTTCAAAATAATATAAAAGTGGAGGTATTTAATACATCTAATAATCTTGATTACTACCAAGTATTTTAACATTATTCACAAGTGGTTTATTTATTTTATTTTGATACAGCTCAGGAAAAAAAAAAAAAAAAAAACAAAGTAAAAAAATTACTTTTTTGTAAAAAACGTAAAGGATGAAAAATTTAGTAGTAATTTTTTTTTTTTTTTTGTAAAAAGCCAATTTTGTTACGTTCTATCACGAAAAAAAGAGGTTTAATAATTTTTTTCACAAAAATCGTTAATGTACTGCTTTTTAAAATAAACAAAATAGCTTCATTTTTTTTCGTAAAACTTGGCGATTTATTAATTTATTTTTTAGTTCAAAATTTTTTTTTTTAATATTTGTATGACATTTTTTTTATTTTGTTTTTGAACTCTATTATTATTTTTATAATTTACATTTAACTGCAGATTATTCATTGTTTATGATCTAGAAAATATAAAATTTTCAATTTTTAATTACTTAAATGTTATTTTTATCTATTTGTCGAGTTATATTTTATTACTACTTTATTTTAAAAGAATTTTTATATATCCTAGTAACATAATTGAAATTTTAACTAGAAATTATCCTTGTAAAAAATGCAGAAAAAAATACCAATTTTGAATTTTTATTTCGTTAATAATCACTTATTGTTTATGTTTTTCTGTTAAAATTAAATTGTAATGACTTTAACGATGAAATGCAATATTTTTTTCGTAATCCAACTTCATTTAGGGTTATGTTCACAGATATTCACTTTTTCAAAAGTGATCCTTTAGATTCACTCATGAAATAAGTGGTTTTCCACTTTTTTAAATGTGATATCCTACTTCACTTACGAAATAAGTGAATATTTCACTTATTGAGATTTAGAGAGCAATTAATCGAATTCCCGGCTATTACAATATGAAATATATTTTTTGCCTGGGTCGCGTGCTTCGAAGTCGTGAGAAAAAAAGAAGAAGAAGAAGGACACTCGGCTACTAATCCCCTTCCCCCGCGCATACCTTCGTCAATTAAGGAGGGAGCTGCCTTCGGAGAATCGATCCCGGCGAATCATCATCATCGTCGCCTCTCCATGAAAAAAAGCTCCCTGCATCAGCGGACCTGGTAATAAATCACGGCTCAAAAAGTTATGACTTTAAATAAATATAAAAACAATTCCCACGCGAAACCGGCGGAGGATTAAAGGGTTCGGGTTCTCGGTATCCGAGGTGCACCGATGCTTTTTTCGCTAGACGCGGAGCGGTTTTTATAATGAGAATTGAGCTGATAAGCCGACAATGAGGTTATCTCGCGTAAAGGATCTTAATTACCGGGTGATCCACCCCCGCGCAGGCTCCTTTCTCTCCGTGGATATTAGGACCTTGACTTTTTCGAATACAGTGGAGTTTATGTACCTTGTATGACTACGGACGGTTCGAAAACATTGAAAACTTAAATTTATGAAAAATCAAGCGTCAAAAAGTTTTTTGATAGAGATTTTACAAAATTTATTTTCAAACATTTTATCATTCAATTTTATCGAAATTAGCCAAATATGTCTCTGTTGCGCGTAATATACATCGAATGTTATTAAATTTTTCATTAGTGTTTTTGCTGTAAATTTTTAAATGACTTTAAATTTAATTAATGAATTTAAATTTAAGTTTTGAAAACCGATATTCCTTGATATTGTTTATTAATAATAATAAATATTTTGTTTCTTTTCGAAGCCTTAAATCCAAAATACTCTTGGAGCCGATGTCAATGAATCTATAATTTATCTATCTCCAAGTTTTAAAACTACGAAACCTTGGGCATCGATAAAAAAAAATGAATACTTTGTTTATTCCCCAAGCCTCTATCACAAAACTCTGGGATTTAAGTTGAGTCAACGAAAATTATGCGGAGATAAAAAAATCTTCTATTTACCTATCTCGGACATCGAATCATCAGGTTTTCTAGCAAATATTGACCGATAGATTATTTATTTTTAGATCATTACTTTGCAAATGCAAACAAATTTTATTTATTGATTCACGCGCCCAGATTTTGTGTTTTTAAAACTTGTAAATAAATAAATTATAGATTCATTGACATCGGCTCCAAGGGTATTTTGGATTTAAGGCGTCTACCATTCGTACGTTCTTGGCAAGCTCATAGAGTATTTTTCAACGTCAAGTACTGGTTTCACAGAAGCTGGATTAGTCGTTGACAGAAGGACGCTAGCCATGCGATGATAAATCGAGATAAAAAAAAAAAAAAAAATTAAAAAATCAACACTCGCTAGGTACAAGTTTAAGTGGAAGCTTTTAGAAGAAACGTCAGCTGTAAAGAGGCATCTAATGCACTAATCCCCGGGTGGAGAGATAGACAGGACCGAGATAACATGTATATGAGACGCGCGGCGATCCCGCTGCGAGGGGTCCAGATAAGCCCGCGCGGCAGCATTTCTGAGATTCACTCTTGGTAACAGGTACACTGTGTCGGCGGCGAAAAGTTAGCTGGAACCTGACGCGAAAAAACCCTTCCGAGCTTTTTATTTTCTTGCTTTGTTTCGGGACGATAAATGAATTACGTACGTGAGGGCACTTATACACTGATTGGCAGCGGCGAATTTCGCTGCCTAATTAATTGCGCCGGACTCATTCCAGCCGCTTTTATTGTTTCGTGCTTCACTTTTTTTTTTTTATTTACTCCTTTCTTTAGCCCCCCACTCGCTTAATGACCGCGTGTCGAATTTTATTTGCAAATTTCTTTTTTACCCGCCCGGAGGACCGTGAATTTTCATCCAATGAAACGATCACGGAGAATAAAAAAAAAAGAGGTGGAATTCTCTCACATTTTTTTTTTTTTTTCAAATTGCTTATTTATACGTACTTCAAAGACGAGATTTATGGAGGCTCGAGGTATTTTATTTGAAATAAATTTTATTACGCGCGCGCTTCGGGACTTAAGCCTACTACTGGTTCTTGATTTAAAATACCCGTTCGAAAGAGAGAGAGAAAAAAGACGATCAACGGTCCGGGTTGTTTCTTAAAAAGCTACACGAAATTTACGAAAATAAAGTGTACGTGGAAGGACAGCAGGGAAATTTTTACGAAGGGAAGCGCACGCGTCGATGTAGATATAAAAACTTCATTTCTCGGCTTGAAAATCCGATCGATTTCGTATGCGGTTGTTTTCCGCTTACATCTGGATTATTCAGATCTCGACACACATACAGTCGCGAGCTCGCGAGAACGAGATTTAATCACGCTCTCGAGGCTTAATGAATATTTATCGCCACCTATAATCGCCGCCTTTTTATATATTCGTTAAAGAATTTCACTGCCGGTAAAAATATCACACCGATATTTTTTTTTTTTTTTCTTTTTTACAACTGCGAAAAAAGAACGTCGCGCGTTTCTGCGAGAGAGAAAAAATCCAGGCGCGGAGGATATTTTTTCGTAATTTACACTGAAGCAACCGGAGATTTCAAGTTTCACGAGGAATTTTTCATATTTTTCATTTGTGGTTGAACTTTTGAAATGTAGATGGCGTTTTGCAACTCGCAAGTGGTTAGTAAACAATTTATAATGGGTTGAGACGGTGTATAATACACCGTGTATTTTACAATTCAATTTCGAAGATTTAATCAATTTATTACTCTGTGTATTATTTTAATATATAATATATATTAAATAATATGTATTATATATTAAAATATTTTTGTGGCCTTCCATTTTCTGGAACATTTTATATACATATATTTTTTCTGGGACAAAAGTCTGTTTCTGGGACGTCCCAGAAAATTTTTACAAAGAATTACTATTTCTGGGACTTTTTTAAAAATGGGTTATTTGGTATTAGAAAGGGTTATTTTGGATTTTTAAAATTTATAATAATATATATTAAATAATATACATATTATGTATGTATATATCAATCTGGTAGTTTAACTTTTGAAACCTAGATGGCGTTTTACAAGCAATTATTTAAAATTGTATAATATAGAAACAGTATAAATTTTGCAATATAATATACAACCATACAATTTTAATATATTTATCACCTTGTTTAGCGATAAATGTAGTTCAACTTTTAAAATCCAGGTGGTGTTTTACTATCTACAAGTAGTTAATAATTATTATTGTACAAGTCAAAGCGATAGATTTTACATCACAGTAGTAATATTGAAATTAAATTTTCGGATTCTTGATAAATAACATATGTTTATTTATTATATTTTCATGACTCACGTAGTTCATTTTTTGAAATATAGATGTCATTTTACTATGCACAACTGTCTACTATCTACTGAATACTGCATAATAATATTTGAATTTTAAATAAAAAATTATACTAAGCTACAAAATCGTATCAAATATTTCACATTATTAATTTCATTACAAGTTCAAATTTATAAAACCAGGTGGCGTCCGACAACCCACAAGCACCAGAGGATTCTCGCTCGTCACAGGTACCACGATTCCACGAAAAAACCCAGGTAATTCGATTAAAAAACCGAGCTCGTAACTCACGCGACAAATCGCAGCCGAAATGTCTCGGATGCTCCCCGGCAAAACCTCCGTCGTAAAATAACCGCTAATAACCTCTCTCCCGGGCCGAAAAACTCCTTGCACGTACATAATTCAAACGGGTTAAATAATTTCCCCGGAATCCTCTTCCCCCTCCCTCGCACTTAATTAATTTGTTCCCGAAATTCCAGGGCCCCAGCATTTAGAAAATTAGTCCGGAATTCCTCTCCTCGCATACTCCCCCCCTCCCTTTTTTTTTGTTATTTTCAATTATTCCGAGATAAGGAATCTCCCCGATGTCGGGCAAGATTATTTCCGCGCGCGACTCCGGTTTGTCTGCTCCCGGGAGAGAAATTTTAATTGCTCAATTCCCCTCTCCTCGGGGCCCCCCGTGACCCCAAGCCTGTGTACGCACCTGGGCATACCTACTACGGCTCTCTCGGAATAATCAAGCCTGCCTGCCCGCCGGCCTCGAGAAAGAGAGAGACTCGAGCCGAGGGACGACAGTCGGTAATCGGCCGAGCCAGAGAGCGCTTGGACACTGCATTCAAGAGAGTTTTCGAGTACGTTTATTTTTGTTTTGTGCTGCGTGCGTTCGGAATATTCCCATTTAAGTGTGATTTTTCATCTGTTTTGTGTGTATTAATACAGTGCTGTGCGCAGGGTGATTCTTTTTTTGAGATCGTATACTGTATACATCCAACTACGGCCCGGGGCGGGTTATCAAAGTGCACGCCCGGAGATGCTGCCTTGGCTACCCCGGCGGACGAGGAGGACTTCAGGCTAGCGAGGTGAGTCGTGTTTAAGATGTCCGCTGGCTTTTTTTTTTCTTACTTTTTTTTGCAACGGCAGCAGAAAACCGGTTCCCGGGGGCCTTGGTTTTCCAGCTGCGGATGAAAATTTTATATAAATGGAGATGGTCGAGCTTGACTTTCCTGGTGCAGCTGGAGTGTCTGTTTGTTTACAACATACCCGAAATGTGAAAGTACAAGCATGCGAATTTTTGTTTAAAAAAAAGAGAGAGAGAGAATTCGCATGTGCGATGGTTCTGGAAAGAAGAGGAAGAAGGAGTCGAGTTTGTGTGTTTATGCAGCAACGCCGCAGAGTTTTATTATTTTCGACGATGACGTAGCCTATTCGCGAATACTCGTGGCGTAGTACGAAATACAAAATATCCGACTCGGGGAGAAAGTGTGAAGTTATCTGCGCGATTGGTTGATTCAATTAGATCGGGGAATTTGATTGGACGAAATATTGTTTTTTTTTTAAATAGCCGGGGCACGCGAGGGAAGTACGAACGACGAAAAGCACGAAGTCGGGGGAAAAGCGAACGCTACAGACAAGCTGACGCCTCGACGGACGTGCAGGTAATTACTTAGCCGCCGCTGCTGCAACGATTCGGAAGCCGGCGGTGCTGCTGCTGCTTTTTTTTTTTTCCGGAAAAAAAAGTTAGTGGGTCTCTTTTCTCTTTCATCGGGGATAAGATTTATTTGATTTTGGTACCGTTTTGGATTTTTAAAATTTTCGTTTGGTTGATTATTAGGGTTGAGAATGGATTTTGGGGGCTGGGAACCAATTTTGAGAAATCTTAAATTATATTAAAATTTTGCCATACACAAGCAATGCAGACATACAATAAAACGTTTAGGACAAAGATTTGACATTTTGGTACCACATTACAATGCGTGCCAACATTGAAAATATGTTTTAAAAAGTTCCACCCGATTAAAAAACTTGAAAAAGATTAAAACTTTTTTCTTAAAAAATTATGAAATTGTCAAGAAATCGTATTACTATTTCTCAAAACTGAAATTAATGTGGATAACATCAGAAACAAAAAGTGCAACCGTTACCAACATAAAAATGATTTAAAAAACATTCAACTAAACTAATACTTAACTTGTACATCCTGAAAACCTCGTTTGCTTATCAATTTTAAACGGAAACTCCATAGCGACGGTATTTAAATATAAAACATTCAATTGAAATTTCTTATTCTATGAAAATGTTTTTGAAATAGTTTCATCCTAATTTTTCAGCTGTGTCTTCTAAATACCTCATTAATTTACTAATTTTCAATATAAAGCGATAAATTTCACGCCTATAAAATTAGTAACAATGTCTGGCTGTTGCTTGCAACATTAAAAAAAAAAGGTTTAAAAAATTCCACTCTAATGATATAAACTTCCTCGACATTATAATTTTTATATAAATCATTAGTTTTCAAAAATTCTACCAATGAAAGAATATAAAATTTTTAAGCTCTGTAAAAACTGCAATTTCTGTCAAGTCTATTCAGTGTTCTCCAATTATTCAATGTAACGTTCTCCAAGAAACTACCTAGACATAAAAATTTTTCATAAATTATTAGTTTTCAAAACTTCACACTCAAAAAGTTCTACCAATCAATAAGTACAAAAAATATCAATTTGAGTGTCCCCTGCGCCATTAAAAAATCCCAAAACAACGTACCACCCTAACAACCAAAAACCTCATTACTCTTTTAAAACCCAAATTCTTTTTCAAAAGTAAATTCCTCAAAATCCAATCCTTCAAAATCACAAAACCACTAGTAAACCAAGTCCTTATCGTCCCGAAAATTTAAAAAAAGGGGGTGGCTGGTGGGGGAGTAGAAGATAGGATTCCCGGTGCGCGTCGCGTCAGACTCGT
Source organism: Encarsia formosa (assembly GCA_038277355.1). Taxonomy (NCBI): domain Eukaryota; kingdom Metazoa; phylum Arthropoda; class Insecta; order Hymenoptera; family Aphelinidae; genus Encarsia; species Encarsia formosa. The sequence goes on along the minus strand of CM076184.1, from coordinate 6,979,692 downwards.
TGGCGTCGCGGTGCTCCCATTGGTGCGTGGGCGGTCGCTCGGGTGGTGGGGGTACCCCGAGGGGAGGAGAGAGCCGAGCCGGCGAGCTAAAAAAGAAAATGGTAAACTCGCGAGAGCCGAGGAACGAGCGAAGAAGAAGAAGAAGAAAATCAGGCAGTCGCGCTCGGCCAGACGCACCGGCGCGTCTTCCTGTCTACGAATGCCAGCTTATCGTCGGCACCAGTTTTAGTTTAACAGTGTACATCGCGAGCTTCCCTGTGTTGTTTGTGCCAAGTGCGGTTCTACCAACTTTACAGATTTGTAAGTTTGATTTTTGATTAGGGGGAATCTCGAACAAACGGGATACCGAAAATTGAAATATCAAAGGGCCAGAGGAGCAACAAAGAAGATAAAATCGGGAGGCGCGTGCAACGTCTCTCTCTCTCTCTCTTAGCCCGCGGGGACCGGGTTTTATGCGTATTTTATACACGAACGGAGGCTTGTAAAATTCTTCCGGACCAAATGTTTCAATTAATCTTGTAACGCGAGCTGTGTTGTTTCTTTTTTTTTAAATAGTTTAGTCCCTTCCGAAAGCGGGGATCTGACGTGTGCCAACCGGTTGTTACCTGCCGCAGGTCAAACGTTGTCCAGAAAAACTTGTTGGAACCAGTCGATTTTCGTTTTGTTCTCCAAAAAAAGTGACGAGTGTTCTCCAGAAAACTACCCTTTTTCACTAATTAACATTCGGTGGTAACAAAAACAACTCTATTACTAAACTAGTTTGTGTGCTCTCTAAAACCTGCGATTTCTGTCTATTCTACTCATTGTTGTCCAACTGCTCCAATTATCAATTCAACGTTGCGTTCTCCAAAAAGCTACTTTCTTTCTCATCTGCATCAACAATCTTCCCCACACATCGAACCAAAAACAACTTTCCAAGAAGCTACATTCCACCGAGCCTCTCATCCGCAGCACAGCCATCTTCTCTCATTAAAAAAGCCACATCCACCATAAAATTGGTATCGAACAAAGAGCCGGTTCGGCTACCGAGTATGCTGTACGCTAACTCGCCGCGGGCGTTTTTCTTCTCCCGTCGATGATGTGCGCGAAGACATTACTGGTAGCTGCAGACAGCCTGGCTCTTCTTCTTCCCCACCTCCTGTTGTTGTTGTTTCTTCTTCGATGCGTGCCTCCTCTTCTTTGTCCCTACCGGGGCTTCTTTGTTTAGGATACGTCGCAATTGGGCCTTCCTTTCACGTTGGTAGCGCTGTAAAAAAAATTGTTCCCCGATAGAATTCTTCCAGGTCAAGACTAATGGTCCCTTATCTCCCTGCATCTTTTCGGATGATTTACAACCGAGACCCGAAAACACTTGTCCCGCGTCATTATCCGATAAGAAAAAAAAAAGAAATGTCTTAATGAACCTGATGGGATGCGTGTATATTTTTTTTTTCGCACGCGGAGTTTTTTTTTGGTGATTTACCGCGGCGAAGTCGGCCGAGGGGAAAATCGACACCGATCACGCGCTCGCCTCGTGGTGCAGATCACAAACGATCACCTTTTATCCAGATCACACCGGCTTGAAGTTACGAAAAGCCTGTTTACAGGGCGAGTTACGAAAGTTACTTACGAGTAGTCGTAATAAGTATTGTACTTGTGAAATTTATGTTTATATCGCGCAAAAAGGCATAAAGCATGATATTGTGAACTGATAAAAATCAATAAGTAATATTAACTTTAGTTTATGATCTATATTCTATTTTTGTACCTCCAAGAGTCGCGACTACATAGAAAGACTTTAAAAAGTACTGATTTGTGACACAGTAGCATGCAAAGTATCATTTTCCGCACGGTTTTTTATGCAACAATAAACTTTTCGGTAGCCAAACCGCGCTTATTTTCCGACTGCGGTTCGGTTACGCAAACTCTCGAAATCAATCAGCGATTTGGGGTAAGTAAGGTGCAGAATCGGCGCGCCAGTCGGTCTGGTACACCCGGGAGTCCGTTGGTTTTTCCCTTGTTTGCGCAAGTTTTCACACCCGGAAAACAAGTTGAATTTTTTTTTCAAAAAGACGCGCTTTGATTATTCACGATTAGCGCTAGATCGCGAAGAGGATTTCTGCAGCGTGCAAGAATGTGTACTTAATGCCTCGCGGGTAATTTTTATTGTGGTGCAGGCCGCGCGCTGATTTATTTTATTGCTCGATAGCGGTGTTTGTTTAGACCGTAAATCGGCTTCAGGGATTTTTTTTTATATTATACGCCTTTATGAACACTTGACGCACGAGTTTATGGCTTATGGTAAATAGATATATTCTGGAGCTGATGATTGAGTTTTATTGGTCGTTGGCGGGAGTGACATTTATGCAAAAAATACTCGTTTGCAATCGTTGTGAATACACTATAACGTCAAAGCTCGGTCACTCGATTTATTATCGGGCTTTATTAAGATCCGTAAAACTTCATCAACTGCTTCTTAGAAAGGTCGTGTGATCAGATTGATACATAAAAAAGAGTGCGTAAAGTTATACTTTGTGTACCACTGGGTTAAAAAAAAAAGTATTTTTTGTACATAGTAACCTAAAAAATATTTTCTAACCTAAAAAATGTATTGAATGTATTAAAATTAATTATGCTACTATTGATTTATTCAACGTTGGTTCAAGCTTATAAGCTATTGTAGATTTGCGTACATAACTATTCCAAAACAGTATACTTTACGCATGCTGGTAGTAAAAAATATTTTTTACCTACAAGTCAAAGTTAATTAAACTCTATAACTAACGTAAAAAATTGTTAAATTTTATTTACAGGAGGCGGGGGGCGGTGGCGCAGTGATAGCGGGTGGAGGACGCTGCCACGGCGCCGCGCGACCGCACCACGATGCGCATGTCGCCGGTGGTGCGTATTATTTTGGCGGCAGCGGGTTTGCTGCAGCTGGTTGTTTGCGCCAACTCCCTGATCGAGGGCCAGGACCACGAGCGGCCGACGGCAGGGAAGCAGGAACTCGGGAACGAACAGATGGCCCAACTGGAGGCCGGACTCATGAGGATGCTCGGGCTCACCAAGAGGCCGAGGCCGCTCAAGAGAGACCGGGCCCACGTGCCCGAGGCTCTGGTCCAGCTGCAGAGGAGACAGAAGCTCGCCGGGGTCACCGACATCGCCAGACGCGGCATACATATCGGTTCGGCCAATACGGCGAGAGCTTTCGTGCATGTTGGTGAGTTAAATATCAAAATTTTTTATCATTTAGTTAAAACGTAGTTATCGGTTTGAGTGTATGAAGTTCTTACATCTTGGCATCATTTTTTTAAAATGAATTTTTTTGAGACTGTTGTCTTTTTATTGTTATGGGGAGGTGAAATTGGTAGAACTGACTTTTGATTACCAAATCAGGGGTACCATCATCAGTTGAATTTATTCCCAGTTTGTAAAATGCATCATCAAAATAACTTCATTTTGTTTCAACGATTATTCAATAGGTAGAAATGATTCTTACCTGTAGCAACCATTTTTTTAAATGAATTCTTTCAGAGACTCTGTGAATATTATTAGCTCATTAAACATCCATTAAAGATTTTTGTCTTTTTGTTGTCATTAGGCTTTAGTAAATCCCATTATTTACCAATTGTAAATTTAATTTTTTCTCAGTCCTTGAAGTTATTCCGTTCATTCATTAAAATTGCTGAACGTTAAGTAGGACTAATTTTCAATTTTTACAACGATGGTGCCATTTTTCAAAATCTTAAACTTGAACCTTGACCCCGCTAAGCACTTAGTAGGAGCACTAAATCTTGAACCGAAAAAAGGTTTCCTACCTACGATAACCAAACAAATAATCCAAACTGTCCCATGATTCCTCCTTTGTTCCCCTGTCGAGTCAAAATAAATGATCCGACTGAGCGCGGTTTGAAAAAAGCGTTGCTGACATGCATCGGGTATTAATAAAGAGCTGTTAAATACCACCCAGAATAGAAATCTTGACGTGAGAATAAACTTGACTCGAGAGTGAACAAGAAGCGGAGATAGAAAGGAAAGAAAGACAGAGATACAGAGAGGACGAAAAAAAAAGTCGAGACACAAAAGCTGGCACTCGGGAGCACCTAAAGAGGTGAAAAGAACGAGAAGAAAGGCAAATAAGAATTAGCCCCGCGTGTTTATGTACTCGGGTAGTAAAAAAATCGGGGTTCATAAAGTGATCCAACACGAACTTTGTACAAATATTGCTCTACAACGATACCTGTTTTGTTTGCTCCTGGTTCCATTCGTTCCCGCGAAAAAATTCCACGGTCCACTATTAACTCAATCAAAAAAAAAGCGAGATATATATTTACTGTTTACAAAACTATCTTTTTACACAAGATGAATATAGCCCGTAATCCGGTAAACGGAGGAAAATGCAACAATGAGAACAATTCGGTAGGAAGAGGCCCTCGAAACTGTCACGAGCACAACGGCGGTGGTTCCACAGCGGATGAATTATTACGGTCCATGGGGTCCTCCGGGGGGTAGTATCGGTTACAAAGTTACCGCCCTATTGTCCCAGTGTCCGGTTTACAGAGAAAGCTGAAAATCCTCCTCCTCCCAGGCCAGCGTAGATTAACTCGGTCCGAGATCCTTTGTTGGGCCTACTGCAGGGGCGTGCGGTGAATTATAAGAGCTCTTTTTTTTCTTCCTTCATTCATTTATTCTTTTTTTTTTTTTTTTTTATGGGATTATTGTGACTCGAGTGATTCGTCAGTGTTAATGAGATTTTCTTTTTTTTGTATTGTGAGGTTAGGGTAATTAATGGTTTTCAGGGTTTTGTATTGTACTTCTGTTTGATTAGCGTTGTTGGTTTAGCTGTTGACTTTTGTTACAATGACACCGCGTGTAAGCTTTCGAGAAATCTTTTAATACGTCATCATAACCTCAAAATATTGATAGATGTGTTGTTAATTTCGCGCTCTCGTTTGACTAGCGTTGTAAACATATATTACACTGAAGTCTGATACACATTTAGAAATGAAGTTTTAATTTAAACCTGACCTATAAATATGTTTATCTATTAAAAAATCGTTGTAATTAGTTTTATTAATTAAATTTCAAAAACATTTTTAAAATATTTTCCTGACCTAAAAAATTTTGAAATAAATAAATTTTTGTATCAAAAATTCAAGTTTTCTTTGAACTTACTACAAGAACTATTTTTATATTTTTCATTAATTTTAGACAGACTTCTTTCACATTCATCACAGTTTGTTATAGAATATACTCTCTCTTTTGACTAGTTTAGTAAAACATGATCATCCATATGATAAAAATGAGGTCCTAAAATCTTGTTTTTACTACTTCAGTACAATTAATTCGAGTAAAAAAAATTTTGCTTGTGATTTTTATCTAATTCCTCTTGCATTTTGAAACGAACTCTTTGCAATACTTATATCTAAAATAAACTAATAAATAAATTATGTATAATCAACAATTAGAACCTCTCGTAAAAATTTCATTCTTCAAAAATTATCATCAAAACGCACCGCCATAATTTTTGAAAAATTTCTCAGTCAATTCAGCAGGTATCGTACCAACAACAACCACACCGCTAAAAAAGAAAAAAAAAAAAAAAAAAAAAAAAGAATGTAAGAAAAAAAACGCGGTAGTCCCCCGCAATCAAACAAATCACTTGACCGGCATAAATCCCTGCGGTCGAAAAACATCGCCGCCGCGCTCCGGCAGCTACCAGCTTCCTTCCCCGGCGCGCATAATCCTCCGAGAAAAATGTTCCCGCGACATGGATATTACTCATTAAACTCTACCATATTTTCTGATATATGTTTACGTCCTTTATTTTATTTTATTTTTTCTCTTCTTCTTCTTCTTCCTCTCCTCCTCTGGAATGCGAATTTATGCCCCGGGTTTTTTAATTCGACTAACCTTCTGTAATTTAGTCTTATCAAAAAATTACCCAACGATGTTTGCGCTTTATTTTTAGCAAATTCGCGTTTCAAAATTCAAGATTAAAAAAAAAAAATGCATCGGAGTTGATTTCGATTCGTCGTTTTCTAGATCAAAAGTGACGTGTTTTTACCCGGAGCTTTATTACCGGTTGATCGTGTTTTCGAATTGCATGAATATGCTGATCGCTGGCTGCTGGCTACGTGTTGACATCGGCGCTGAATATTAGCTCCGCGATTATACAGTTAATCAATCCTTCGGGATAAACAAGTTTCAATTTTTATTTCTCAAAAATTTTCAAATTCAGAATTGAAAAAAACTACGAGGCTCGATTTACTGACAATAATTTTTTTTTCCATGGTGTGTAAATCTAAAAATAGAAATAAAAAAACGGTAGAAAAGAAGCTTTCACGCGCGATTTGTCCTAGAGCCGCGCTCATGATTTTGTAACGCCCGCGGCTGCCTGTCATAACGAGGCAAATCGACCGACACAATTTTCCAGAGTCAGCTGGCCGTGGAATAATTACACTGTTACATTACACTCCGATACCTTCCTTTTTTTTCGTTCTCCTGCTTCGTATCGGGTGCGCGAGTCTGAAATATCTTACATAAAAATTAATTACAAAGCAGCCCGAGAAACTCGAGTTACCCACACACACGCGCTCACGAAAAAATAATCTAAAAATAAAGTCGTGATTTCAAGTGTTTGCGCTAAAATTCTTTACGCTCGAACTATTTTTACACGCGGAAAAAGCTTAGATTTTGCGGGTCACGCGATATACCTTGATAGCAATTTTTCTTATCTCTAACGGTGCGCGAAGTTTTTTTTTCTTCTCACCTTCCCGCCGCTTCCTCGTTAGATAAATTTTTCCTCAATTAAAATGCTCCGGGGGCGGTCGGTTAATCAATCACCCGATAATCACTCTATAACCGTATAAACTTTTACAAGGAAACCATTAAAAAAAAAAAAAAAAAAAGAGGAGGGCCGGGATGAACACGTCAAAAAAAGAGAGAGGCCCGCACAATAACCGAGAGGAGATGCGAAAATTACAGACACTTGACTTTTGGGGGAGAAGAGAGAGAGAGAGAAGAGGAAGATCTCACAAGAGGAGCGAAGAATCTCGCTACCGCGGTAGGGAGACACCCCCGGGTGATTTACCCCACGCAGTCTGCGAATCACGCGATTTTTTTAAAAAGAATTTCGGCATCGAGGTTAACTTTGATGCTGAGATGTCGGAAAGCCTCAATTTCCGCGATCAGCCTGAAATTTAGGAGTTTTTTCTAATGTACTGCTATGTAATAATCCTATACTAGGTGTAACTTGAAAATTTAGTGACGATTAAGTCAGTTTTTTAGGTTAGATAACCTCACTTATCACTCTGAATTGTAAGTAAGTTTCTACAATAATCTTTTCTGGTCCGATTCCATCGTTTCCTCTCCAACTGTCGTTAGCAATTTGAACTCAACGTTCATCTCGATCCTATAAAGAAACGAGCCAGACTTAGCATTTCGTTCCAATCGTATAATTACTTGGCAGATTTTTATTGAGCTGTTATGCTAAAAATCCGTCCGTGGAATTCGAAAATTACACAGGACGCGGGGTACAAATGAGCCATCAAAGCTGCCTGCTCTCTTCTCTTTCTCCGCAGTCACGGGCCTTTTTTTCGGGTAAAAACCCTAATAATCCTAATCCTAGACCGGGGCGAGCCTAGACCCTCGTTTCTGCATACCAAAACTATAATGTAAATTTAGCTCGTTCCCCCCTTGGCTTAGCATCACGCGGGGGTCTTTGGTCGTCGTCGTCGTCGTCGCATTCCGCAAAACCGCACAAGGGCCCGCCGAGGGGGGAGGGGTAGAAATAAACGAGGGGCCCTACCATAAGTTCGGGGCAAATTGTGCGGTAAACGGAATCCATTATCCGCTGATATAATATATTATCCCCCCCCTCCCCTCCTCCCTCCGCTGCTCTCCGGTAGGAACGAGGAGAGACCACCCCGCGTGTTTCATTGTTCCCCTCTGCAGCGCTCGATTTATGCCTCGCCCCCTTTTCCTCCTCCTTCGTTTCTTCCTTCTTCCCTTCCTCTTTTTTTTTTTTTTTTTTTTAATTCTTCTTTTCTGCCAGCTTCGATGAATTTAGCGCGAGTTGTTAAAATGCCATTCGTCTCGGCTCGATTAGCCCCCCGTAAATTCGTTCCGGCGTTCCTAAATTCTCGTGTGTTTGTTTTTCAGAGAGCGAACTCGACGACAAGTTCAGCAATCCTCACCACTTCCGGCTGTCGTTCGACGTAACCGGGGTCATCGAGAACGAGAACCTTCACGCTGCGGAGCTGATCCTGAACCGAGTGTCCCTGTACGACGCAGACAACGATAACGAGGTGGACAACTCCAAACCGAAGAGGTTGGTGAGACTCTCGGTGCACGACATCGTCAGGCCCGGGGTCCGAGGCAAGAGCCAGCCTGTTCTGAGGCTCATCGACAGCAAAGTACTGGACGTCAGGTCGAACGAGTCCGTCAGCCTGGACGTGGGTCCAGCCGTCGCCAGGTGGCTCAGTAAAGTGCCAGGAGAGTCCGAAAACCACGGGTTACTCGTCAAGGTGAGATGACTTTTTTCAACTAGACCGTTCAAGTGGGATTCTGTTTCTCGATGAAAGAGTTCATGGATTATTCACATGATTTTGAAACATCAAGAATCATAATCTCGTCTCAGTTCAATATCATAATCAAAAAGCTCAGTTCAAGATTTCAACCCTATAGATTTTAGGCTATAGCTTAGTTGAGTAAATATGATCTTGCCATCCATATTTAAATTTCCGAAGGATCACATGTCTGAAACCGATCTGACATGGATTTTTACATAAGCATACAAATAATGTAAATGGTTTCACTTAAATTGCACCTTATTTAACAAGGTCTTTCAACAAGGTTACAGAAATCTGTAATCTTGTTAACTTGTCCCCGTAACCTGTAAATTACATAATAATATCCGTAATCTTGCTCATATAAATTAAATCTACCACGGGCAGAGCTTTTGACCTAACCTCGCTGTATCACAGACTAAAACCCAATAACAATCGCGACTAACTGGTTATTTTTTCCATTTCCAGGTAACCGGTGACGCGGTTAAACCCGCGAGTCCCCACCACAAGAAGGAGCACGTGAGGTTGCGTCGGAGCCTGGACGACGGCTACGAGCACTGGCAGCGCAACCGTCCGGTTCTCTTCGCCTACACGAACGACGGCCGGAACCGAATGACCACGGCAACCGACATAATGACCCGGAGAGCCAGAAGGGCCGACTCCAGGAAGAACCGTCGTAAGGACGGCCGGGAGAACTGTCGCAGGTATCCCCTGTACGTGGACTTCGCCGACGTCGGCTGGAACGACTGGATCGTCGCACCGCCTGGGTACGACGCGTTCTACTGCCACGGCGACTGTCCGTTCCCACTGGCGGACCACCTGAACTCGACGAACCACGCCATCGTCCAGAACCTGGTCTACTCGACCAACCCGGCCCTGGTACCCAAGGCGTGCTGCGTACCCACCAGCCTCAACAGTATATCCATGCTGTACCTCGACGAGGAGAGCAAGGTCGTGCTCAAGAACTACCAGGACATGAGCGTGCAGGGGTGCGGGTGTCGCTGAATAACCCCGATTTTTCTTGAATTGAGACATTTTTTTTTTCTTCTCTCCAGTGTTGTGAAGTGTGTGTGATTATAATGCAACCTGCGTACCTTGTGATACAGAGACAGGCTTTGAAGTGCGCGACGCTAGTTTCGATGGAAATAAGTTTTTTTTATTTGTGTGGGGATTGTGATACTTTCGGTCTACGTATTCCATAGAGACATTCTCAGACAAAAACAATTGGTTTATTAGAAAAAAAAAAAAAAAAAAAAAAAAAAACTACCTTAATGTAACCAGTGAATAGTTCGCGTGTAACGCAAATTATTGTCGTTGTAGGTATTTCGTAAAAGGCGAGATCGCGAATCATGGATTGATTCGGGGAGCCATTTTGATTGCGGGCGATCGGAAAGGAATCCCACTCGAATAATAATAAAAAAAGAAGACTAAGAAGAAGAAGGCAAAAGATACACTCTTCCGCAATCTTTAAAAAAGAAGACGAAGAAGAAGAAGGAGTTGAAAAAAAAAAAAAAGAAAAAAAAAAAGAAATATTTCCACCAAAACTCTCGCAAAAGAGCCTGCTGCACGAGACGGAGATAAAGAGAGCCGAGGAGGAGGCAGCAGATAGAGAAGCTGAACCTCCTTGGACGAAGCGCGGTATAATTTATTAATAAGGCTGCCGAGAAAACCGGTACAGATTTATATAGTCGCGTGCTGTGTGCGTGTGCGCGGAGGAGAAGGAGGAATTAAAAGAAAAAAAAAAAAAAAAAATAGCCTGCGAGCCCGGAGAGAAAGTGCGCGTGGCCGACGCTCGCTCGCTCGCTGCAGCCCGATCGATTCTTGCGTCATTGAACACAGTCAACAACCGAGTGATTTTCCGAAGGGACACTTACTTACCTTACTTTTCTTTCGATTTAATTAGGGGGCCCTAAGTAGGGACGATATTGACACTCCAGTCTCGGGCGCGAAAAAAAATTGATTAGCTCTGGAGCTTACCTTTTTTTGAAACTAAGAAGCTCAATTTTCAAAACGGTCGATTATTTATTAACTGTTCTTTTTTTTTTCGACGCGCGAGACTACCGCAAGGTCTGTTGTGTATCCTTCGATGTTTGTTGTGAATGATTATTCATGTGATTTATCGAAAAAAATATGTAATTCGCAATCTAAATAGTTGAACCGTACCTGCTCACTAAGAAGTACTATTTATTTAGATTTTTTTTTTTATTTGGAAAATTTTGATGACAAGTTGAGTTTTTTCCTTCGGTTACATCCAGATGAAGGGAATAACCACGCATGTAATATATTTGTATAAAATGCATTGTTGTTAATGTAATATTATTATTATTTTTTTTATTTTTTATTATTATTATTAACGATTGAATTAATAAACGAATGACGGCTGTTCGTTAAATAAGCGTATGAGTCCTCCGTCATGTAAAATGTGTGAATAGGTAATCGTGTATACATTGTAAATAATTATTGTAAAGTATATTGCGTTTATATAAATATGGAATATATGATATATTATACGAAGAATAAACTAAAATAAATTGATGTATATTGCTCTAGAAAAAACAAAATACATAGGAATTTTTACTCCATTTGAACAAAAAAAAAAGATACAATTGTTTTTCATTTTTTTTTTTAATCAGTCACTTGTAGCACAGACTATTTGTGTGTAAATAGAGAATAAACTCGGAATGGTTAAGCCAAAATTCTAAATTGATTGTTGTTTTCTATCATTTTATTTATTTATACCCTCCCTGTAATTAACGGTATACGAATCTTTCATTTTCATTAAAATAACTTAGATTTATTACTTAAAAACATTTAAAACTTTTAAAAACTCGAGTTTCATTTTTATGAAAATTCGTTTTTTTTTTTTTTTTTACAGCAGTAAATATTCAAAGATATAAGTTATTCATAATTTACTTACTTTTTCTCTAACTTGACTTGAATCCACTAGAATCACAAATCGCTTGCAGATGTTAATAGCGAACTACCAGTGGACAGAGAGATAAAAAAAATTTTATTGAATGTTTTAATTTACGAGATTTTTACTTCATTTTATAGCACACTGCTTATATCTCTTACAGATGTCAGAAAGCGCCTGTTGGTGAATTCAAAAAATTGATTAAATCATATGATTAATTTTTTTCAATATTATTTTATTCATTAAAATTTTAACATTGCTGACAAACGGGCGTAACAAGATTGATTTAAATTTGTTTTAAGGTACTCAGGCCCTCGCTCAGGCCTTTTTGAGCTAGACAATTAAATGTTGGCCATACAAATATGAGCTTTCGCTTTACATCTGAGTCTTGAAAAAAACACTTTACTTTCATCCCTTTCTACACCATACAAAGTCTAAAATCGCTTGCAGGGGGAATCCAGCCACCTGTCGGGCTAACCCAAAAGCTCTAAACTTATTTTTCTCACCAAAACGTATCGGAAACCCGATGCCGAATCCTCGGCCGCGAAATTAAGGAAGAACAAGGGACATCAAAGATCACCGAAGGCTACAGCCAGCTCGGCGGTCCGACGGCTCGTGCTGCGCGTGAGAAAAAAATATAAAGTCCCGCGCGCGATTATTCCGCCGCGTGCGGATTAGCCAAGTATAGTCAGCTCGGACCGTACGGCTGAGGACATTTTATTTGCGTAACGTCTATCGCACACACACGCACGCACGCCAGCCACACCTTGATCCAGCGCTCAAGATCACACTACGGTGCTCGTCTCTCTTTGTATTGATCTTACCTTTTTTTTTTTTTTTCGTAGCGATGGAAAAGTCCTGACTTGAAAAACTAATTCGATCGATCGATCGGGAATGCGGGCAAAAAAATATCAGAAGTCATACGCGAGTGGAGAACATATTGAGCTTACCGAGAATTTCGAAATTTGTTATTTAAACATTTGAGTAGTTTGGTACCGGATGTTTCCCACTACGCGACCGCGGTATAAACCACGAAATCCGGTTTTAGAAGAGTATTTTATCTAAAAATTGAGGAACTAAATCGCTTGAGCTTCACACGAAACAATGTAGCCGGAGGCGCGTTAACGACACGCTCGAAAAATAGAGCGCGTCACGTAAGCTCAATTGACGTACCGAGAACTCCAATTTCCAATCAGAGAGATTCGAAAAAATTATAGAGACGCTTCCCAGCTCCTTAAAAACGTCGAAAGTGACGATGGGACGCGAAAAATTCACCGCGTGTGGCAAGACAAAAGCTCATTACGAAACAATTTCCCGGGCGGGCAATTGTCAGGCTAATAAGAGCCGCCGATAATCGCCGGAATGCCGATTGAATTATCCCCTGCAGAAGGAGAGGAGAAGAGAAGGCGTAGAAGGAGCGCGCGGCGCGGGGGGAGGGGGCAAAAAAAATAAAAAATAAAAGAACAAACTGTGAATTGCAAGCGGCTTCTTTCTCTTTTCGGCGCGCGGCAGGCCGGGCTCCTTCCTCTCTCGTTTAATTTTTATGGGCGGAGAGGCCTTATTTTTGTAATTGAACCTCGAGGATGTGGATTTTTCGTGCGGGTCTGGTTAGTGTGATTTTGGAGGCTAAAAAAAAAAAAAAACAAAAGTGCAAGAGAGTTCGAGGTGGTCTATGCTTCGCAGGTTTACTAATGGCTTCGACGGATTTTTTTTTTGGAAGAGTGAGCTGGTACCAGTTGAATGTCGTGACGTAGTTAATTAACGAGTGAATTGGTATTGGCTGTTACCAGATTGGCACCACTTCAAAACCTGATTTAAATCATTACAGGCCAATAAAGTCGATTGGTACCAGTATTTAATTGGCACTGGTGCTACCTTAAATTCTGGTACCGCATAAAAATTAATTTCGAGATTTTTTAATTTTATTAGATCTGAATCGAATATGAGTAACTGATTTCATCATGTATCATCAAATGGTACCACTTCAGAACCTATATAATTGATGATGACAAATAAGTTTAATTGATGGTGCAACAATCTATTTAAAAATAAATTATTTTGGAAGATTAAAAATTTTACAAATTCAATCTCGTCATACTTGAATTGAATATAAATTTTTAATTTAATTATAATTAATCGGTATAATTTTAGAAATAGATTTGGAAATCATGAATAATATTCAGACATTACCAAAATTCTTGTGCCCAAGGTTACATAGATAATATACATCTAATGTGTATTCCCATTATAAATGATTTGTTAAAAATAATGATGACAATTAATACTAGTTTGAATTAAGCATCGGTACCACTTGACACAAATTTATTTAAAAAAAAAAAACACCGCTCCAGAATTTTCATCAAAGATCAATTTTATTTCATCAAAAAAACGAGGTTTAATAAATTTAAGAGACAAGCATCGTTTAAATACCACTTGGTACCATTTCATTAGCAGATTTCTAGAACCTTACAAAAATTTTGATTGATAGATCATTGCTAATTTTGTATTTATAATGGACCTATTAAATTTTGATCATTCCGTAGCTACTATACCTGAAATCTAGTTTGGTACCACTTCATTCACAGCTTTAAAAAAATAGATCATTCCCTGTTTTTATTCATAATGGACAATGGTACCACTTCAATTTTGATCACACCATAGGTATCTGAAAATCAAGTTTGGTACCACTTACTATTACTTTGGTACCAGCCAATAACAGCTTTCAGAATCGCACAAAAAATTTTACCGATAGACCATTGCCAAGTTTTTATTCGTAATGGTCCATCTTAAATTTTGATCACAACATTGGTACATCAAAATCTAGTTTGGTACCACTTAGTATCACTTTGGTACCATTCATTCCCAGCTTTCAAAACATTTTATTCGTATATCATTGCCAATGGTCCCTCTTAAATTTTGATCATACAAACTGGTACCCGAGATCCACTTCGATACCATAACAGAAACCAGCTCAACCCCTATCAACTGACTTATTACACCAAACACCATTTGTAATAAATCGGTACCAGCCAATCCCAATCGCAATACCTCCTCGATCAACACTCCCCCTGTAAAAAAGGGGGGCATCAGCTTATCAAGAGCCGGCAAAAATTCCTCTCCCCCGCAGCCCGGCAGCATCAGCATTCCGCTCCTCTTCTTCTTCTTCTTCTTTCTTGGTCCCCCTACGCTAGCAGGAGAGGCAGGGGAGGGGGGGAGACCCCCCTCGCTCGAACACATCCCGCCCACCTTCTTCTTCTTCCCAGGGTCCTCGCTCGTCCGCCCCGGGGCAGTATCGCCCGGGTAATGGCTTTATTCCCGCGCGGCAGATAAGCCTCCCTTCCCCTACAGCCTGTTTGTTTGCTTTGGGACCCGCCAAAAGAAGAAATAAGACCCGAGAGAGACCGAATCTCGATGGGGGATCGCGGGCCTTATCGCTCTTAATTCTACCAACACCGCTCTGATTCTTCCTCGCGGTCGATCCGTTTGAGAAACGAGACTGCTGCTATTGGTAAGAGCAAGCGATCTGATAGCTGAATCGGTGACGAGCTTTGAAAAATTTTGATTAATCAAACTGTCGAACGTGATGACTTATGAGCTCATTATTGCACTAGAGGTACTCAAGATCCCTTCGCTAAATCCATAAATTAATATAGAAACAGAATCTTCAGGATACAAAATTGATTTTGAATTTAATGATATTTTTCCAAGACATTCTTAAATTGTTTTTGAATAATCTGAAAAATTTTGTACAGTTAAAGAGTCCCCATACCGAGGAGTTCATAAATCAACACGCGTCCATAAGCTCTCATAAGTCTCACAAATTGAATCCCTCGCGATGATGATGATGATGCTGCCGGTGCATCGACAAAACAAAGGACTTTCGTTATAACGATCGTTGAGACAAGGAGAGAGCGAGAGAGAAAAAAAAAGAAGAAGATTTTTCTCAAACTTTTCACCTCCTCCTTCTATCCTGGCCAGGTCTGAAACCACTTAAAGTCCCATTCTCGGTGTCTCTCTTGCGCAGGCAGGCCACCGCGGCGAAAAAAGGCCAGCAGCAGCAGCTCGTTTCCTTCTTTTTTCTTTTTCTTCTTCTCCTCCTCCTCTTCGCTTATATCCCGTCCGCTATCTCTCATCTCATCCTCGGCCGGCTCTTATCTCCCGCTCGCATTTCTCCCTCCCTCCCTAATGACAATTTCAGGTAGTGAACGGCCCTCCTACCTCTTTTTAACGGCATTCCCGTGTCTCTCTCTCTCTCTCTCTCTTTTCTTCCCAAGTTGGAGTTTTCATGCGTGTGGCTGAGAGGAAGAATTTCGGGATGTGGGAGCTGGCTGGGGAGGTGCCGATTTTTCAAGCTGTAAATCTCAGGAAAAACCTGATGGAATTTTGTACCTGCAGGGTGGGTATACGGGGAAGTTCCGCGAAAAACCAGCTGGTCTGGCGTAATGTTTTTGGGTGATTCACTGCGTGAGGATTCTTACCTTTTTTTTTTCTAGGGGAATGTTGAATGAAAATATTTACCGAGGGATGAATTTTGTACTGGTACCAGGTAATGGGGTTATTTTTATTTTAAAGTTGTAGTGAAGACGATTCAAAAATAAAGAGTCCGAGCTTTAATTTTGAATCATCAAAGTTGATTTACCGAAAAATTTGTAAATTTTGAATTATCAAGTTGTAATTAATTAAATTTGTTATGTAGCGCTCTCAGTTTAATAAATAAGTTGTGGTCAGGATCTTAACGGGCAAGGCCTAAAATAAGTTTAAAACATCTAATTAAAATTTTTTCATGTGCAACGTTTCGTCCATTTGGTGCTGGACCTCATCAGGCATTCTTTATTAAAAATTATTTTTATATAACACATAGTTATAAATTAAATGTAATTAATTAAATGACAGTAGAAACTAGAAGCAACAGCTGTTTCAAGGTATAAAAGCGAAAAATTCAACAATTTTTTATAAACTACACCAGTAAGTACTTCAAAAAATTTACTTCTTTTATAAGTTAAAAAATGTGATAGCTTGTAAGTGAAGATATGAAAGAAATAAAAAAAATTCTATTATCAATATTATTTACTGATGTACATACCACTGACTCATATAGTTTCGGGAAACGTCTTATTAAAGCAAACGAGAAAGAAATAATCAGTAAACTGCTGAACTTTAAACTGATTCGAAATACTTTTCAGTTTGACTTACAAGCTTAAGTTGAGATTTTAGACAGAACAATTTTTCTTTCAAAAATTTTTAACAAAGTTACTTTTTGGTGATAACAAACGGTAAGTAAAAAAAATGTTATTCATGTAGGTACAAAAGATTCATACAACAATTATTTATTTTTATAACTTCCTATGAAGTGTGAATTCACTATCATCAAAGTAAAAAATTAATTTTTATACTTGCCCAACAAAACGTAAGATTTAGTGTGCATCAATAAATTTCACATACTTGTAATAAGTTTGTGCAGCCGTTGAGTTCTAACTATAATTAATTTATTAATAAAAAATAGTTAAAAAATAACTTTAAAAAAAATAAAAAAAGAACAGTATAAGTCGAAAATTTTTAGGTATATATGTATACAGTCAGAGAAAGAAAATGCTATTCATTATGAAAACAACCGTCTTTTTCATCGCTGTGATGATATTTTTCATTTGCGAGGTAAAATTTGAGAACCACCATTATTTTCTTAAATTGAAATAAATTTAATAGCACAGTACTAAATTTAAAAATAATTATTTTTAGAACGTTTTATCTCAAAAATGTGATTGGAAGTTACAAGTATTGAATTATGGTGAGAAAGTTAACCGAACAGTAGATCATTATTTTGACAAACTCAAGGTAAATTGTTTTGGATTTCACTTGAATGAAAATTTTTACATTTAATGTGACAAAAATCTTCATGCGTACAAGCAGCAACTCGAAAATGGAGAAAAAAATCAAACGGTCGAAAATTGCTTCGAAATGGCTCAATTGAGACTGAATACATTAAGACAGGAAGCCCAAAATTCAATCCAACGCTGGTTGAAGGAGACGAACGAACGTTCAAATACCGTCATAAACAACGCTCACGGCACTTACCAGAAAACTGTCTTTCGAGCATTAGACATTGTGGACTATGCGAAAAGATGCATTTCTGGTTGAATCGAGGAATACGATAATTTAAAAAAAATTTTATTAATCGTGAATTTCAATATTTGTAATGACTGGGGTAAAAAATTTTTAAGTTTTTGATTTTGGATTCCCCCAAAACGACTGATATGTGACAATTGACTTGGACATTTACAACTAGTATTAGTGAGTTTAGTTATTTTACAGAAAGGAAAGCACAAAATTATCAATATTCTGTTTTGATATACAACATAAAACTTAATCTCAGTAGTTTAAAATTCTTAGATATCACATCTCGGGCATTTTGGCTCAAAATCAACTCAACTAAAAAAGTTTTTTTCTTCACTCATTTCAGCCATTAAAAAAACAAAAACAATGTACACTTTGATTTATTTGTAATTGACAAAAAAATGTTTATTATTTTTGGTTTTATTTCAAATATATCCCAAAAAATCGAAATAAAATAGAATCTTGTGTTTTTTCCTACATTTTTTGATAAAAAGCTTTTTTTACTTCAAATAAAGTTATCATCAATTTAGATTATTGAATTGAAAATAATTGTTAACTATGAAAATGAAAAATCAGTAGGTTTTTGCTTATGCGAAAAAAATTTCATCAATACTTCTCGAAAACTTTGATATCACGATAATATTGAACTTTTTTGTCCAAAGACGTCATTGCAGAACTTTAGTTGTATAAGTTTCTTTTAACTCATCAGAATAAAAATTTACTGAAATCATTTATACAGAACAGCTTTTGATGAAGTGACGAAAGACCAATATTAAAGTTAAACAAAAAAAATATCTTTTTTAATGAGCTTTTCAAAATTGAAGGTGGTAATTTTTATGTACTTCTATTATAGCGAGAATTTGCTCATCATTAAAATTCACATACTTTAAGAAAGATAAAAAATCAACTGTAAGATCTGAGTTTTTTTTTTAAATATCGTATTAGTTGATAATTTTCATCTTCATCATGCACATCTCGGTTTTCATTGTCGCTATGTCCGTTCTTTTCACCGTTGAGGTAAAATTCAAAACAGAAAACTTTTTTCAGTAAGATTATAAGTTAAAAAATATTTCAGGACGTTTCAGCTCATAAAAAGACTTGGATATCGAAAGTAGAGCTCAAGCACGTTCCGAGAATCTACTCCACCATAAAAACTATTTCCGATAAAATCACGGTAAATTTTTTCATAACTTTAAAAAGTTTCAAAATTTTTTAAATCTTTTTCAAACCAGGATTTAGAGAGGTCGAAGGGGACTCTGGCAGCCAAAAAATGCCGCAGGATCGCGGAAAATTATTTGAAAGATATCAAACTGGACGGACACTCGTCTGTCATGGATTGCATAAAATCATCTAGGAAACCTGGACCCGCTGAAAATTGCGCTGACGAAGAACACCGCAGAATCACCAGAGAATCCATGGAAGTTTTTGATTTTGCTGTCAAGTGCATGGGCTAAAGCGACATTTTTATTGATAGAAATACAAAAATATGCGTACTTAGACTCATTTGTCAATTTCAAAAGCTATTGTAAAAAAAAATTATTTGAAACCACAATTTGGTTTTGTCACACAACGTCAAATAATTATGTATCGAAACTTTAAGGAAAAAAGTTTAATTTTTCATTTTCTTAAGAATTAGGGGAGACTACAAGTGTGCATTTTTTACCAAGAAATATGAAAATTTAATTTTTTTATTTGACTGCTTATCAAATTCAATTCATCGGAATTAAAGTCTAAAATTAAAAATTTCTGTTTATTCACATGGTAGAGTAGACGTTTAAAAAATGTTTGTACAGTTTAGTGTAGCTGACACACTATTAAAAAAAAACTTACATCATGAAATAAAAAAATTATTTAAAATGAAAATATTTTGAAATATGTTTGATTTTATCCGTTCTTTCTATAAGAATACGAAAAAACTTTATTCCAAGTTTTCCTTGATTTTTTTTTTTTTTTTTTAGTTGTTTTGAAAATTTAAGAGACAAATATGTACTTATCCAATTATAAAATTAGAATAATTAAAAAAAATTATCTTTATTCTGATGATTGCAAATAATATTAAGGTAATATGAAAAACCAATACGAAATGACAAATAATGAAAACGTAAGTGTTAATGTATTGAATTTAATGATTCAAATTATAAATTAATTTAATTAAATCTGAATTAAATTATGACTATTATAAGTTTGAAAGAAAAATGCTTTCAGAGACAGAATAGATAATTTAAAATTTTATCCGGCTTATCTAACTAATGTACAACTGAATATTCAAAAAGTAAACTCAAATTAAAGTTTCTTTTCAAGTGTTGTCAACTTTATCCGCATTCCCCGCACTCATTGTAAACTTTAAAATTAAGAAATTCGTCATGGAAAACTCAATTATTGTTATTGTTGCGTTCACATTATTTTCTATTGTTAAGGTAAATTTTTAAGTGATAATGTAATTAATTATATTAGGTTTTATATAAAATAAAACATTTTTTCAGGGCGTTTCAGTTTATGATGATCGAGAATACAATGATTGGGAATTCGACGTGAAAAGTCAGTATTTTCAAAGTATTGAATCTGCAGCGAAAAAAGTTTCTCACAATTTTTCGGTAAATTATCAATCATTGTTCATAATTAAAAAATCTGTGATATTTTTATTTTATAACGCAAAAAAATTTTCAGGAAATCGTAAAATCAAAAAATATTTCCAAAACTCAAAAGTGTTTGAACTTTGTCAAAAAAGAGCTTCAAGAAATTTTGAAACCTGGCATTGATGCAATTATAGAATGCACAAAATTTTCAAAAAACAATGCTAAAAGTTGCGCAAGTCAAGTAGATTTGAAATTTTATCATGAGACTATCAAAATTTCTGATATGGCGATAAAATGTATTCAAAATGAATCAATGATTCATTAATGATAAAAAAATTGAAGAATATTGTTAATTCTTAAGAAATGATATTCATAGATGTAAAAACTTTAAAATATATTCTACAGTAAAAAGTGTTGAAATGAAAAGATTTAAAAAACATGTACTGGGATCATTTTTTAAATTTCCCTCCAAGAAGATTTTAACGCCGTCTGATGTTGAAAATTTGACTTAAAATTCAAAATATAACCTGTGGAAAAACCGGCGACCTGTTGGATTTGTTGACAAAATAATGAATTTTATTTTGTTTTACAATGATTTTATCAAAATTTATTTGTTACGTTGTTTATAGTTTGTTGGTTACTGTTTTTGCTTACTATGTAGATTTTTTATATTCCTACAACTATTACAAAGACTGGTTATTCTGTGATTTTAAAAACAACACGAAATATGACTTTATTGTTGGTGAGTTCGATTGAAATTGCATAAACTTTTACAAACTAATGATAAAAAATATTTAAACATTAAATAAAAGGAGAATATTAAAATATTGAGTGAACAGTGAATGTCATCTTATTAATTTAAAATTTTAAATATTTAGTTATTTACTCTATTTCAACTGAATTCTTTTTTTGTCAGTAATGAGTTACTCATTACAAGAATACAAAATGAAGTATAAATTGTTATTTAATTTAATTTTTTTTAATTTTATTTAATTCAATGCTCTTCATTGTAAAGGCAATATTCATAGACTTTATATAAGTAACATTGTTTACCTCTTTATACATATATTATATTATTACAAAATGTTTCTGGTAATAAATAATAATAATTTTAGTTGGAGCTGGTTCTGCAGGGTCCTTGATAGCTGCAAGGCTTTCAGCTTCAGGTGCCAAAATACTGCTTGTTGAAGCTGGTGGACCTCCAGCTTACTTTTTCAACATTCCAGTCATTGCTCCTTTGCTTGTCAACACAGTTTACGACTGGAAGTACAAAACCACACCACAGAAAAATGCCTGCTTGGGTCTGCTTGACAATGTCAGCTCCTGGCCTGCCGGCAAGATTTTAGGTGGCTCTGGTAGACTGAACAACATGATTCACATGAGAGGTCACCCAGATGATTATAAACCTTGGTTTTCTGATTATCAAAGTAATGTACACAGTTAAAGTAGACTTATTCTTTGGAAAGATAACGTTTTCTATTTTTAGGATTTGCCAGTGATGGTGATGGCTTGAGTGTTACCAACCAGAATTGGCACTCAAATTTGACTGACTTTATATTGGAGGGAGTATCAGAAATTTCAAAATCTTACTTGGGAAAAGAGATGTCAGCAGGTACATAAACTGCAAAATAGTAAGCCTCAGACTTTAACTAATAAATCTTGTTAGCATAGGTTTCATGAGAGCTAATTTGACTATAATAAATGGTGAAAGGTGGAGCACAGCTTGGTTACTACAGAAAGCCAGTTATAAAAAACTAAAAATCTTGTCAAATTCTATTGTCACAAAGGTACTTGAATTTTCAACTAGTATTGTAAATAATTTATAATTGATAAAACATAATTTTTAGATTATATTTAAAAAAACCAAAGCAGTTGGTGTGAAATTTTTGAAGAATGGACAAAACTACAGAGCATTTTCTAGAAAAGGTGTGATCTTGAGTGCTGGAGCTGTTGGTACTCCAAAATTGTTAATGATTTCTGGAATTGGCCCAAAAGGTCACTTAGACAAATTAAATGTAAGAACTAAATGTCTAGCAAACAAGTGTGTTGTCAATCTCAAACTTTTTCTTACTTTCAGATTAAAACAATTGTTGATTTGCCAGTAGGACACCACTTACAAGATCACATTATCACTGGGCTTGATTTGGTAACTATTGAGAGTAATGAAGCTCTGAGCATTGCTGATATTTTGAATCCTTACTCATTGGTACAATATTATTTTTTTGGAAAAGGTAATTGAAAAAGTAAACTATTCAATTTCTACAATACACACTCAATCTGGAATTTTCTAGGACCTTGGACTTCAGCTGGAGCTGATGTTGTGGGTACATTCCACAGTAAGTACCAGAAAGACAAGTCAGCAGCACCAGATCTTCAAATAATGACACTTCCAGTTGGTATATCTCAGGATAATGGAGTGTTACTCAGAAAAAATCTTCAGATTTCTGACAAAGTATGAATAAAAAACTTACAAGTTAATATTTTCAATTTTGTGTTGAAAAAAAATTTTTTCACTTACTTTTTGTATTATTATTATTATTATTATTTTTTTTAATTAGAAAATGAAAGCTCTATAATATATACATAGACAGTAACTACCTGTAATTTTTAATATTTACATAATTTTATTGTTGTTTAAAATATGTATCTTTAAAACTTTCAGTAAATATTTCCAAATTATAGTTAAAAAAAACTTTTATTTAAAAACTGAATCTTTTGAACAGTAGTTACATCCTTAGTTCACTATTAGTTAGAAATTATAAAATTGTATAATTCTTTAAAAAATGTTTATTAAAACTCATCAAGTAGTAGAGATTCAAACTTGAAATTATTTTTTTTTTTCAGATTTTTGATGAGTATTTCAGGCCTTTAGCTTACAAAACCTCAATCACCATTGCTCCGGTGTTGTTGCATCCAAAAAGTTTTGGAGAAATAAGACTCAACAGTGCAGATCCTTTTGATGCTCCTGTCATAGATCCCAAGTATTTATCAGATGAGCTGGATGTACTGACTTTGATTGAAGGTACATTAGAAATTTAATGCAAGCCACATAAAGCTATTTTTATTTCAATTTACATTCTTTGTTTCAGGGATAGAGTTCATCAAGAAATTAGTTGACACCAAAGCTATGAAAAAAATTGGAGCTAAGTTGTACAAAAAATCATTTCCTGGCTGTGAAAACTTCATATTTGATACATTGGATTATTGGAAGTGTTATGTTAGACACTTGACATTGACTACTTATCATCCTGTTGGGTCATGCAGAATTGGGAGTGTTGTTGATGAAAAGTTCAGGTAATAGTTGTTCATGATTAATTCTGTGACTTGCAAGAAAAGCTAGACAAATCCATTTTAAAAACTTTAAGAATTCCAACTACACGGACAGAAAAAATACAGAAATTTACTGTGCAGGACACGAGAAACTTGTGTGCTGCTAAAGCACGTAAATTTTCTGCGAGCGCCACACATAAAAATCGTGTGTTAGCTTTACGCAGAAAAAATCTTAAGCGCACTGTATTGGAGCCAATCAAAATCACTCCGGTCGCACCTGATTGGTTCCGCTACAGTGCCGCTTAAGATTTTTTCTGCGTAAAGCTAACACACGATTTTTATGTGTAGCGCTCGCAGAAAATTTACGTGTTAGCTTACCACAGTAAATTCCTGTTTTTTTTCTGTCCGTGTATACTTTCAAAGAATTTTTTATTTTTTCATATTTTAGAATTCACCTTGATTACTATTTTGTTCAATTAAAATAATACTCAATATGAATTCTATTATATAGAAAATTATTTTATAAAAATTACAAAAGTATTTTTCATACAAATACTTATACACAAAAATATTATTATAATTTACAATTAAACAATTAAATGATGAAAAAAAATTTGAATAACTAATTTTCTTTTTTCAATATTTCCTGGAAAAATTACATAAGAGCGTTTTCAACCTAGATATTACCCACTACAAAAGAAATACAAATTTTTTTTCAGAGTTCTGAAAACCAAAAATTTATTCGTGGTCGACGCATCAGTTTTTCCAAATCTACCTAGTGGAAACATAAATGGGCCTATCATCATGCTTTCTGAGAAAGCTGTCAAAATGTTTCGCAATTATTTCCATGAAAGCGATAAAAATAAATGCCATGCATTTGATATATTTTTGTTTCCGTATAACTGTTTTTGAAAATTATATTTTCTTGAACAACACTGTGATAGTATCTTAAAATCTTAAATTCTTTAATAAATATATATATATATATATTTTAAATTGGTACAACAAAAGAAAGTCTATTTCCATGACGCCAATTATTTTATCCATGTTTCACAAACAGTTAATTTTTCTTACTTATTTTTTAATAATAGTAGAAGCTGAAAATACCAAAGACTTGCATAAAACTAAAGATTGGAAAAATAGATATTTTGCTGATTATTTTAAACCACGTCAAAGTAAAATTATACTAGTTCGAGATATTTACGAAAACGGATTTTCTCCAAAATTCAATGACTATTGTGATAATGAAGGAGAATATTTAAAGCTGATTGTAGTAATTTTATCAGATCCTATCAATTTTCACGCTCGGAATTCCATAAGAGATACGTGGAGTCTTAACCACAGGGACATTCAATTTAATTTTTTGTTTGGTTCTCACACGGATCCGTGGATAGAGAAACTCCTAAGCGAAGAAAAAACAATTCACAATGACATTATCAGAGGAAAATTTTTGGACTCTTACTCAAATTTCACCTTAAAAACTGTTTCAGCATTCGAGTGGGTCAATGCTTACTGCTCAAAAGCAAAATTCATGCTGAAAGTGCATGACAATGTTTTTGTTAACATACCTTACCTGATTACTTTTGTGAGAACTCACATGGACTATGAAAATGCAATATTTGCAAAATTCAATGATGTAAATAGTAATTTAGCTACAAATTATTCAACATTTTTGAAAGATGAAGAAATATCAAATTCAACTGATGCAGTTTTAAATGGTCATACATACTTGTTGAGTACAGATACAGTAAAAAAATTGTACAATCAAACACTGAAAATGTACTTTGACATATTTTAAGTTTAAATTTGTAACCATACACCAAATTTTCTATAATTTTTAGGAGAATCAATGAGATAGAAGATAGATTTTTAACCAGTACCATTGCTCAAGAACTGGAAATTAATCGCTTCAATGTTATTGAATTTTCTTGTAGTTCTCAAAACATTGATCCTTGCACTATAAACAGATGCATCAGTGTAAACAATGTAAAACCGGTTCAGCACCGTGACCTGTGGAAAAAACTGTTTACTTGTAGCAAAAACTGCTCTCACTATAGATGCTTAAGGTCACAGGAAAAATCTTTAAAATCAAATTGGACGGTCACATTGGCTTCATTAACTGTACTTTATATTGTAAATCTGTATAAAAATATAATTTTATAAAAAATCTTAACTTAATGACATATTTTTTAAAACTTTTAAACAAACAAATTATGCTTTACAATCCTAGAGTACACCAAATATTTACATGGTTTAATTTTTTATTCAAGATTATTTAAGTAAACTAGGATCTTAATTTCAGGTATCTTTAAAACATATGAGGGACTAATATTTTCTTCTGTTATCATGCCTATTGGATCTGTGGGAGGACTGCCTGTAGGACTTATGATCCCTGTTGTAGGAGTCCTGTCTGCCATTCTGTCTATCGTCGTGTCTATCACGGTTCTGGTATGGATGATGTCTGTTGTGTCTGCTGCTCCTGTCCCTGTCCCTATTTCTGTCCCTGTCTCTATCCCTACCATGGTCCGAACCCTGGAGATCATTACTCTGACTCGCATAAGAAACACACCCTGGCATCATATTGTAGGCATTGAGAGCCTGATTACCCAAAAAAATTTGCTGACCCAACTGCAGTGGGTTTTGGAAACTCTGAATCTGAATATTGTCAAAAATGTTTGCTGGCTGCATCTGCTGATAGTACTGTTGTTGAGCAAAATTGTTGTCGGCATTATTTGAAGCATTGCTGTTACTGTTTCTGTTTTTCAAATTCAGGGGACGGTTGAACAGACAAGTTCCATCAAAGAGATCAAGGGCGTAGGGTACTGAACAAAGGTGCTTGTAGGTCACAAAACCAAAGTTTTTTTGTTTACCGTCACGGTCCTTTGGAATATTGACTTTCTGCAGAGGTCCACCCTGAAAAAATTACATTTGCAGATAAAAAAACGCTATACGCACGATAATAGAGGTTATGTTCACTGTAACAATTTTTCTTTACTTGTGTACAAAAAATTTATTGGATTTAAGGTAAAGGTAAAGAGAAAATGATAATTTAGAAAAAATTCTTATATCTAAAATTTTCCTAACTAGAAAATTTGTATGAAAATTTTGTACACAAAAATTTCCCAAGTAGAAGTTTTGTGTACAAAAAATTTTGTGTACACAAAAATTTTCTACCAAAGAAAATACTTAACGAAAATTTAGTATGAAAAAAATTTTTGGACACAAAAATTTTCAGCAACTGGAGTTCGTCGTAAACAAATGGTTGTATACAAAAATTTATGAATATAAAAGTCACTAGATTTTTTTATAAAAAAATTTTTTTGTGTACAAATACTCCTGATTTGCCATGACCATATAATTGTGTAAATAGCCTCGAAAAAAATAGACTTTGGGTGTTTACCTGCAGAAACAGTTCGTAAAGGATGTCCTCAGAGACTTTTTCCGATAAATTACCACACCATATTGTTCTGGCATCATCGTTTTCCATCGTAGCAGACAATTTAGATCTTTAAATTTGAAAATTTCTTTATTGTAAACAACAAAACTCAAGTACAAAAATATTTATATCGTCTTTCGGAGCCAAAACACCGTAATGCACCGTAGTCCTACCGTACCAGAGTACACCAGAGTAGGTTGGAAACTAAGCGCTACGACGGTCGACGACTGGCGTAATTAGGGCCGGGACACTGGACAGAGATCTTGCACAGGCCTCCCGCCTCCTGTGCGCTTTCTGATTGGACGATTTTAGGGGTTGTATCTACAGTAGAATCTCGAATCTCAACTTCTGGAAACCTAATTAAGGGTAGTTCTGAATTCTGATTGTAAACAAATTATTACAAAATTAAGTTTGACCTCCAGAGTGCCAAATATAAAAGTTAAAAGAATAATTGTTAAAAATAGGTTTATATAATTTTATACTTGATAAAAAAAGTTATTTCAAAAAATTTGAATCTAATTATTAAATATAATTTGACGATAAACTATACTTATTAAATTATAATTTTAAATCTTTGAGAAAAATCAGTTAATTTATATAAATATTTTAGAATTTTAGGATTATTTATTCATTTTACCCAAAATTTTGTAAAAACAAAACTTTTATATTGAAATTTTTGTAGTTTCTACTGTAGCTAAAGTCGCTGCAATCGCTACCCTTGGCTATGCATGAGACCTTGAGCAAGAGGGGGTTTGTTGTGTCGTCTGTTATTCATATCAACAACAGCCGGAATGGTGTTTCTTATCGGTGAAAATTTTCTAAAAACAGCTGCGTAATGTCGGATCAAGTAAGTAAATCAAATCATTCATCACCACTTTGATGCCTATTTATTAATATTTTAGATTTGAGAACTGATAACCTTATTCAGCTATAATCAATGAACACTCTTGCTAACTTTATACCTAATTGTAAAATTAGACTTTTTTTTATCAATATTAACTCTAAAACAGCAATAAAGTATGCTAAATCTATGCTAGATTCTG
Organism: Encarsia formosa; assembly: GCA_038277355.1. Lineage (NCBI taxonomy): Eukaryota > Metazoa > Arthropoda > Insecta > Hymenoptera > Aphelinidae > Encarsia > Encarsia formosa. The sequence goes on along the minus strand of CM076184.1, from coordinate 6,951,793 downwards.
GACTTACTAAATGGTGAAAAAGATATTGTTTCAAAGAGAAATCAAAAATAATTGGTATAAGAAGCTAATTTTTTCAATGAAAATATAACTGAGAATGGACTATTCATTAAATTTGACCTATTTAAATTAATTAAAATCATGTGTATTGCCTTGTTTCTTTTTTAAGTTTAAAAAAAATTGTAGTTGCTAATTACAAGTATTTTATAACTAACTTCAATAACCATTTGTCTAAATAAATGATTTAATAAAGTTAATGATTACTCTTTAAGAGAATTTTAATAAACATTTATAAGAATTAATTAAATGCACCCATAATTAGTTTTAGTTTATTGCACTTTTTTAACAATCTTAAGTTATAATATATTAATATGGATTAAAAAAAATCTAAACATAACTATTGGATTGTCTGCAATACTTTGAATTAAATCTTGTTTAAAATTTCATCTTTCTCTCAAAGTATTAATATACTAATAAATAAAAAAACCAACAGGGTGCAATAAGAAAGACTTCAACAGCAAGAAGCCGTTACAGAAGCGCTACCACCCAAAAGCTCTCCAGTCAGAGTGTAGATGAACCTGATTACAACAAGTATGACAGAAGGGACAGAAGACGGGAGCCCCAAATCATGAGGGGCGGAAGTGCCCTGCCGAGCAAGTATGTTCTGCCAGACAAGAACTCAGTGAAACTCAGCAATGGTCTATTGTCATCCAGAAAGAGAGAACCACTCAAAACCAGCACCTATGACAGAATAAGGAGCGGTACACAAGACAGGGTCCACTCATACTACAATGAGAAGAGAGGCGAGAGCTCTATTTATGCTCCAAAGGATGCAGCTGAGAAGCTCAATAGTTTCTCAAGGTCCCTGGAGACCAGGAAGAGCAGGGAAAAGTCACAAGCTACTGAGAGTTCTGAGAAGCCTAGATTGTCATCAAGGGAGAGAAGAAGATCGCGGACTCTCAGCCCTAGTGAAGTCAAGGTTCTGAATCAGAAGATCAACCAGGAAATGTCGAAGACTACTGAAAAAAAAGCACCAAAGTCTTACTACAGTAGTGTGAAGGTTGAAGAGTTTGAGGTGAGTACTTTTATGTGATAATGTTGCCACTAGTCCGGAAAACCGGGAAAAACCTAAAGATGAAAATGTTTTGAATAAATAAATTATTGTAAAAATTTGCTATACAGGATTATGACTCTGACTTAGAAGACTACATGAGTGGATCTCAAATTGGAGAGGAGACTGACAACAGTGAACTGGATATCAGTCTTTTAGAACCCATTGAATTGAAAACTGAAGAAAAGGTACAAAAAGTATTATACTAAATTATTTTGAATGTTTTGCAACCAATTTGTGTTATTTCAGAAAAGAGTAATCAACAGTGCATTGGTGAGGAATGAGGAAGAGCGCATGCTGGATTCAGGGCACTATGAACTTGGTGAAGCAAAAAAGAGAGCAGCTATGGTTGAATCACTGATGTCCAATGGTTTAAAATTACCCCCAAGAGACTCACCGCCACTTATAGAAAGTAAAAAATTAATCAGTCAACCAGACAGGTTTGTTTGATAAGACTTACCGAAATTATCTTCAGAAGTATATGTTTGTATCATGTGTTTTATTGTTTAACAGAGACGAAAAATTGTCTGAAATTAAATCTCTGCCTTCATCGACCGACGAAGGTTTTGAGGATTCACATTCTGGTGACTTCGTCAAGCCACTATCCACATCACAAGTTGTAGAAACCCAAAAAATGGAACCCAAAAAAAAGGTTAGTTAAAACTTTCGCAATTCATTGATGTGACAATCATGATAAGTTTTTTTTTATTTTACAGAAAGTGGCTACAAAACTTACCAGGGGTCAAATTCTAATGAGCATGATAAAATTAGACACCATTGAAGTATCTCTGTATGAAGCAAAGCCAATACCATATGATGAATTTATTAGGAGTTTTGGAAAGTTGAATATGAAGCAGGTTGGTTTAAAATTTTTTGTCATGCAGGGCTTGTTTAAAAGTTCCGAAAGGCAGCTACAAAACCCAAATCATCATCATAAAATTAAATGTTAAAATTCAATATAAAAATTATCTGAATTCAAAAAATAAATTGGATAATGTAATGAAGAAAAATAGAGCTTTTTAAACTGCATATTTTTTCCGTTGGAATCTAATAAATTTTTTTTGTTTAAATTTGAAATATAGGATCTCTAAAATCCAAAGCATTTGTTTTTTTTTCTTCTTTAGGCTTCTAAATACTTTTTGGGTGGTTACAAAATGATTTTTTTAATAAGCCTAATTAGGTAAATTTAAATTTTTATATTTTTTCTTAAAAAAAAAAAAAAAAAAAAAAAAAAAAACACATTATTAATTATGATTGTAGAAGGCGCGGACTTCTGAAGTTTCAGTAATTTTCATTCAGATGGTATACTTACTATGTTGATTGGAATCCTCGTATTAAAAAAAATTATATTCACGATGATTTTGATTAAAAAATTTTTTCACAAATCGCAATCTTATAAATATAAATTCTAAATATTCGTAATCTTCCCTGTTGCAACGACTTTATTTAACTATCTCTTATTCAACCTCAGACATACACTCAAACAAACGAGGACAATCTCGAAGCAGAAACCCAGACTGACACCACCGAGCTGGACAACAAGTGGACTCAGTTCCCAGTTACTTGCAGAAACGACCTTAAAACCTCGGAGGACGTGAAGATGTTCAAGGTCGAGCACGTCGGGGTCGGTGGCGACCAACCGAGTGTTCCCTTATCAAACCCTTCTTACGACCTTTTAAGCCTCAACGAGTTTTTGAGCCGAGCGGGAAGACTAATTCTGGCTTTATTGGAGGAGCAGGAATCCGGTGGAAACATCGTACAGTCCGAAAATCACGAGTTTCCCTTTAGCGAAGGTTGCATAAAGCTCTCTGTAAACTCCCTGCCGTTCCTGTGCGGCAGAGAGATCAAGATCCTGGATTGCTCGGAGATCAATAATAAGGTTCTCGTGAGCATCCACGCACCTGCTCCCGAGGCACGTAAATATTTATTACATTACAGTGTTTTTTATGAAAAGAGTTGTATAGTTCTCGGCTCGCGGTCGATGAAAATCGCATATAAGGGCTGAGAATAATTCGCGCGAGGTTCGAAATGCTTTTTTTTTTTTTTTTTTTTTTTTTTTCATCCAAGGGTGCAAAATTTTCTATCGCGATGGATACACGGCAAAGTCGTCTCAATTAAAAAAAAAAAAAAAAAAATTTCACAAAAATGGAAAATGAGAAAATATAACTGATAATTATCATCAATTAGTGGGTACAAACAGTGAAGCTGATAAGCATGCAGTGGAAAATTTTTAAAATACAATAAAAGTTATTTCTGTTGATTAATAAAATTTGGTTTAGCGAGCGAAAAAAACCCTTTTTTTGCTTGCTGAGAAAATTATTCACTCTTTGAGCAAGAAAATAAATCTTTTCCTACCAATAATTTTAGATGCGAAAGGATAATCATTTTTCTGAGTATATTTTTTAAATATTTTACCATGGAGAATTCTAGTAATGTCCAGCTAATTTTCACATTATTTTATTTCTTCAAAATCTATCTTGAACAAGGACTTTTTTTTAGAGTTACTTGAATTTAATTTTATCAGAGAATTCCAAAATTGTTTTATTTCAAAACTTGAAAGTTAAGATTTCATACATTTTAAACTTAAAAGTTCTAAGTAAAAATTTTCAAGCTAATTTGACAAATTTTACAATTTATGATTTTTTTATTATTGCAGAAGATTAATTCTGAAGACAAACAGGATTACATCAAAAACTGTTGTATCGGTTGTATTTGGAACGTTAACGAACCGTCGAGGCCAACGAAAATTTTTTACTCTCACAGTACCATAAACGCCTGCTGCTTCCATTGTACCAACAACAATATTGTTTTCGCAGGACTTCAAGACGGGTATTTATCTTTGTACTAATTTTTTATACCATCAATTTTCGATTATTTTTTTTATACATAATTTAATTTGTTTAAATAGTGTTAGACCTTTAAATAGTTTAAGGAGATTATGTTTAAAAATCATCTCATTAAAACCGGGTTATCGTTATAACCGAGTTCATAATAACCGGGTTCCACTGTATTATTTTCTTTGTAGATCTTATGGACGAAATAGTTTTATAATTAACGATATTTTATGATAACGTTAATTGATTGTTAAACGAAATTATCCAACTTACTAACTAAATTATAATTTTTAATCCTCAGATCTGTTTGTCTCTGGGATTTGCGGGAGGATGAAGTATGGCACCAGAGGATCACGGACAAAACCAACGAGCGGGACTGGATAATCCGCAGTCAGACCTACACAACTTCCGGAATCTGGGAACTCGAGTCCCACACATCGCCCATCGTTGCAATCCGAATAGTCTCCAAAATGGACCAGGACGAAACCGAAAGCCTGAACGACAAGTTCGTTTCCATTCAGATATGTAGTCTGGATGAGGATGGAAAATTGATAATCTGGAGCGTAGTGCGGAATCTTAGTCAAAACTCGGACGATCTAGGATTGTCGCAGTGGGGAAGGGTCAAGCTGGTCAAGAGTCAGGAGGTACCTTTGTACTCGAAGAGAATTGGCGTGAACAAGTCCAATAAACAGTTTGTCGATATGAACGTCGACACTTCGGATAGCAACAATGTTTTCATGGCTGTTGATGGTACTGAAGTTTTGTACGCGAATTGCATCGGGGGGAGAAATAATATACCGTACTATAAAATAAACGAAATGGGTAAGTTTTGACAAACCATACTGAAGAATTCTTTTAGATGTGAGTTTTTAATTTTAGAAATTTTTTTTCAGATTCTTGTGGTAATACCTCGTGTATCGAAGTTTGCCCTTTTAAACAATCCTACTTCTTTGTAAGTATTCATTAGTTATTTTCATAAGATGTTGATGATTCCGTAACTTGATAAAATTTTTAAACAGTTATGAATTATTAAATCATCAAGTTACTTCTTTAAAATCATATAATGTAGTAATTATTGTGAATTAATTTAAAATGCTACAATAATTATGTTTTGTTTATATTAATGAGTGATTTTTGAAATACTTTCTTTGGTTTGTCTTGACTCAAGTTCACTGAAAATTAAAAAATTTTGAATGATTAGACCGAAAATTTTTAATTTTTTCCAAAGTCCTGTGCATTATTTAATAATTTAAAATTCGAATTATCGAGTCTTAGATAGTTTAGAATCAAAAGTCTTATTTTACATTGCTTACTTAGGATTTACAAGATTTTTGATTCAACAAAATTTCATTGCACTAAATAAAATTATTTAAAAAATTTTTAATTTTTAGGCTGGTTGTGAAGACGGCAGCATAAGATTGCACTCACTGAATATAGAAACACCTATTTTAAAGTTAAAAGACGAAGATAGTTCGGCAGGAATCAAATACATTCAATGGTCGAGGTCTAAACCTTTGACCATATTTGTTTTAGATAATCATTCCAGGTTTGTATGCTTGATGCTCACATTCATCAGATTTTTCAATACTTATTTTTACTTCCTAGTATTTCTGTTTGGGATTTGAGTAACAGCGATATTCACCCAACCCACAAAGTATCCACGAAAAGTTGGGGTGGAGTCAGGTGCATGAAGCTGTCCTGTTGCAACACGAACAGAGACTTGTTGAACCAATATCTGGTAATTATTTTCTAATAATAAATGTATAATTATTTTTTGCATTTAAAACATGAAAAAAAAATTTTTTAGGCTCTTGGAACTGATCTGGGTTACATAGAGGTACACAAACTTAAAAAAGACTACTGTCACCCCGACCAAAGCATCCTAACCAAAGAAATGAAGACGTTCTTGCGATACGTATCTATTTTATAATTAGTAATTAATGTATTTAGTTCATGACCGTATAGTGTACTTACATTTCAAGACTGCAACTTTTAGATGAATTTTAGCAAACCTACACCAAAGAGCAAAATGCCATGTGTTTTATGGCAATTTAAAATTGAAAGTCAAACATATTCACGAGCATAAGATTACAAATTTTATTTTTGTTTTGATTGCAACTGTTAATTAATAGCCAAACCATCTTTGTACATCGTGTACATTTAAAGTCTAGTCATGTGTGATTGTAAACTGATCCGTCCAAAACTTTACACTGAATGATATTATTATACAAAAATAAAATTTAACGTTTATATAATGTACTGTATAATTTATAATGTAATTGAAATAGTCACAATAAAATTTCAATTTTTTAATGATCTTGACTCTGATAAATCACCTCTATAAAGTTTTAACATACACTACATACCCTGTTGAATGTTACATTGTGACACACGTGTGTCACATGTGTGGCACACGTAAAATTATTTTCAAGTAGATGATTATAAAAGGAAATAAAATTAGGATATAGTTAATTATTTAATGATTTTATAGCCTCTTATGTCATAAATAATCAAAAAATGGTCTCTAAAATTTTGCAGAGGGTCTAGGTTTGGATGATAATACATGAATCCGTAGTCACTTATCGACCTGGACTTCCAGGTCACCGATGACGGGGGTACGTGGGGGGGGGGGGGGTCATCTCCGAGAATTTGGGCTAAATTCTTCGGGGATGACTTTGAGGAAAGTTCTAGAGTATTTATCGAGGCAATTTAAACCTAAGTACCAAGGTCACCGATGATGGGGATACCCGGGGTACCTGGGGGTCATCTCCGAAAATTTGGGTCGAATTCATGGGGTATGACTTAGGATAGAGTTCGGAGGTGTTTTGGAGCATATGAGGAAGAAGTTTGAACCTGAAGAGCCAGGTCGACGATGACGGGTGTACCTAGGGAACCTGGAGGTCATCTTCGAGAGTTAGGGACAAGTTCTGCGGAAATGACTTTAAGAGGTGCTATAGAGTATTTATCGAATTGTAGCTGATTTTAAATTCCCATTGTTTTTTTTATAGTTTCTATTCTTAAAAAAAAGTTTTTCAAAACTTTTTTATTTATTTTTTATTTTCTACTTTTTAGTCTTAGCTTAATGTATGTAATTTATATAAATTGACAGAAAAATGAAAAGAATATTTTTTGAGTAAGATTTTAAGTCTAATTAAATGTTTAAAATGTGGTTATTATTGAAATTTTCATCATCATCCTTTTTACAATTATAATATTTGAAACATTTTTTTTTATTCAAATATATTGATAACTGCCAAATTAGAACCTCTGCAGAACTCTTAAGTCATCCCCGCAGAATTTGGCCCAAACTTTCGAAGATGGCCTCCAGGTTCCTCAGGTACACCCGTCATCGTCGACCTGACTCTCCAGGTTCAAACTTCTTCTTCATATGCTCTAAAACACCCTCGAACTCTGTTAGTCATACCCCAAGAATTCGACCCGAATTCTCGGAGATGACCCCTAGGTACCCCGGGTACCCCCATCATCGGTGACCTTGGTACTTAGGTTCAAATTGCCTCGATAAATACTCTAGAACTTTCCTCAAAGTCATCCCCGAAGAATTTAGCCCAAATTCTCGGAGATGACTCCCCCCCCCCCCCCCCAGGTACCCCCGTCATCTGCGTCCTGGAGGTCCAGGTCGATAAGTGACTACGGATTCATGTATAGTCATCCGAACCTAGACCCTCTGCAAAATTTCAGACCTCCAGGTCTTACAGGCTCCAAGTTCTAGAGCTTGGCAGTTTTGAACGTACGACGACGACGACGAAACTATTGTGAGTTAAAGAAAGGCATGTAAAAAAAAAACCAATTTTTTGATTATTTATGACATAAGAGGCTATAAAATCATTAAATAATTAACTATATCCATATTTTATTTCCTTTTATAATCATGTACGTAAAAATAATTTTACGTGTGCCACACATGTGGACATTCAGCAGTGTATCTCTAGGGTTGACAACTACTAAAAATTTTGAAAATTTTTTTGCTTATCTGGTTAGATTATCAAAAAATAGTTGATGTGTATTTTTCTATCTTCGAAAAAACAAAAATTGAGCTACAATCGTTTTAAAGCGTAAAGAACATATAAGAGATAAAATTTACTCAATAATAAGTCAATACATCCATATTAATAATAACCTCTCTGTTATTTAAAATGATTACAACTAAGTACCAGAACACGATCCTCGCTTACATAAAAAATTGCGCCAAAAAAATCAAACACATAAGTACTTAAAAAAGTCAACATTCACAAAATATGCAAAAACCCTTTTAAACTTAATAAATATATCAAACTTGGAAAAGATAAAGCCGAACGCACGAATAATAAAAGGGTGGTTTATCAAATAAATTGCCGTGAATGTATCATTTATATTTTTTAGTTTAAAACACTATTCCTTCAACTCACTTGTTTTTAGAACCGATAACAAAATTTCCAAGAATTGACTTTTCAAAAACAAGCTAAATTTCGGAGAACCGCAATACACCCGAACAACATCCCACTTGTCGGAAATTGAAAACATCAAATGTATAAATTTTATTGACTAAAATTATTCTTGAATTCAAATAAAATAAAATAACTAAATTTTTAGTTTATTTATCGAATTAAGATCATTTTTTTTCTTAGTCGATTTAACTTTTCATATATAAATTTGTAAATACATTTGAATCAAACTTCGATGCGATAATTTGTTTAATAATAGTTAATAAGGATAGTTGAGAATTTATTTTTTTGAACTCATCCCGGAAAAAACTACTCATAATGTTACAATATATAATAGAATCGATTGGTATCATCATATTTGAACTCGATTCTATGAAAAATTAATTATTCATTCTGTCTGCCATGTGCGGTTAAAATTGATACGGCATTATTATAAAAGGCAGTTTTTTTCAGTTTACTACACTACAGTCGTGCAACGAAGATACAACAAAACTTTTGAAAAATTCAAGCAGGTAAAGATAGAAATTATTATTATTTCATGTGTCACGTACGCAGTGTCCTCTGGACAGGCTCTCAGGGCCTTAAAAAAGCCTTATAAGGCGAGCTACAAGCGCAAAACTACGCGTCAGCGGAAGCGTCTCAGCGGACTTGACCGTGTGCTGACAGGGGCAGAAAAGCTTCTAGAACTCCTGAGTAGACGTGGCAACCCCTACCAGGGGGCCTGGCTGACGATAATCCGCGTAACCGCAGATATAAAAACTACGGACACGAGGCCTCGTGAGCGCAGAATTACCGTAACACTTCCTCTCTCGGGACAGTCAGTGCAAATAAAGAAACAGTTGAAGATCATTAAGGTTTCATCAATTTTCCTCCCTGTTACTCTCCCAACTCCTTTTGGTATCGCTTAGTTTGTCTAAGCGACCGTAAGCCACTAATCCTTAAGGAAATAAGGTAAAGATGCCAATTATGATTACAAAAATCGCTATTTTTCAGCATTTTGAATTTTATTGAAAAAACAAAGTATATTAGACTAAATCTTTTTTTACATACTTAAATTTTAGGTTCTTAGAAACTTAAATAAATTTTTTTTATATGATAATTGTATTTATTTATTGAATAATGAATGTTTAAAGTCAAGACCTTTTATGCCTCCGTTTAAAGTCAAGGCCCCAGTTTATTAGACAACTTCAGCTTTGGCCCCAGTTTATGGAACACTTTTACACGTGAAATCCCGTCTGTGACTTAAGTGCCCCAGTTGATGGAACGGAATCGTCAAAATTCGAGGGTTTCATCACTCTCAAACACGAACAAATTAAAAATCTAACATGAAAATTAGATAAACCGTTCCATCAACTGGGGTATGTAAGTCACAGACGGAATTTTACGTGTAAAAGTGTTTCATAAACTGGGGCCAAAGCTGAAGTTGTCTAATAAACTGGGGTCAAAAGGTCTTGTCTTTAAACATTAATTATTCAATGAATAAATACAATTTTCATATAAAAAAAATTTATTTAAGCTCCTAAGACCCTAAAATTTAAGTATATAAAAAAATATTTACTCTAACATGCTTTGTTTTTTCAATAAAATTCAAAATGCTGAAAAGTAGCGATTTTTGTGATCATAATTGGCATCTTTACCTTAGACGTCAGGGACGTCACACATATAATTTATAAAAATAAGTAAAAGTTAATCTATTGATCATTTAATAACAAAGGTGAATAGAAAAAATTATTTTCTTTGTTTAGTTTTTGATTTCTTTTGTTTTATTGTTTAGTTTTTGTTTTCTTTTGTTTTATTGTTTAGTTTTTGTTTTTGTTTAGTTCTTTGTTTGGTTTAGATTTTTTAGATTTATTAGTATAGATATTGAAAAATAATCGGCTCACATTTTTTCTTTTCGAAAAAAAGAGAATTATAGGAATTATACCTAGACCTCGAAAGTTTCCGAAATATATTCATACACAGAGTAAATAGATGTTTGTACTAATTAGTAGTTACCGTGAAACGATTCTTAATATTCATAACTTTCAGAAAAAAATTAGTCAAAAGTTGTCATCCATCCTAGTAAAATTTTTTATGAAATATAGTTAAATTTATGCAATAAAAAAATTAATAATTTTTTTCAGATTACCTCAAAACTTCTCGAATTAAAAAATGAGTGCAAAAATTAATCTACTGGTTGCCATTGTTGCTTTAATTGCTATCAATGAAATCAATTGTTTTATCAATCGTCTTGTAAACCCTTTAGAACCGCTCGGTCCAAATGGTACGTATATCTATAATTATCATTTTTTATAAATTATATCCGCTTGTTTTTTGTTAAGTATTTATATCATTACCAAATTTTACCCCTATATAACTCTTACTTAAGTCATTCCTGATGAATTAGACACTAATTCCACACCGTCAGGTATTCTAGGTACCCCTGTCATCGGCGACCTGAATGTCTAGGTCTAAACTTTTTCTTAAAAACTTTTAAATACACCCTGAAGTTATCTCCAAAGAATTCTACTCGAAGTCTTGAAGATGAACCCCAGGTATACCCCCGTCACGTAGATGCCAAAAATGATTACGGCTTAATTACTTATTGCATTGTTATCCCTCTGCAAAGTTTCAGACCTCTAGCTCATATTATAGGCTCATAGTCATAGAGCTACGATGAAAGAAACTTTTTAAGTTGAAGAAAAAATTGTTAAGAGAGATGAAAATTGATAAAATTCATCAAAATCAACAAAAATTTAATAATTTTCAGAAGAAAAACTTACCTTTTGATTTCAAATTTGAGCTTTTTTGTTAACTATTTTTTTGTAGAATATTACTCCTTATTTCTGACATACACGTTTCAACCTTACCAACCTTTTTGATAAATAATTACTTTTCAATGTAAACCCTGTGCGCCCTAGAATGCAATTTTGATCAATATCAACAAATATTTTTTTAAACCATCCTTTTTTTTATCTTTTTTTTTTAGATAGATGTTATTACATTAATGAAAACGACTACTATCTGAGATGCTACACTCATGAAGATTGCGCCAGGGAATGTCAAGCTGAAAATGCTGTAAATGGTTATTGCGTACCCACTGAACAACAGGGATCACAGTTTAATAACTATGAGTGTTTGTGCGAACACTGATTCAACTACGACATTTGGAGCAATCGTCGTTCTTGGTGTTGTTTTTATTTTTTATTTTTGACAGTGTGAAAACTTTATTGTATCTTCATTTCAAATTATATTGTTATTTATTAATCAGAATTATTTATAGTCAATAAAAAATCATTTTTGAAAACTATTAGCATCATTACTTTTTATAAATTAAAATTCGGTCATCTGCAGAATTTTGATTTTTCCTTACTACTAGGCAATCCATGTTTATTCCTAACTATATGTTTACTTTTTTGGAAAGATCTTACTTAATCAAATACGTTTAATTTCCGAAATTTTACATATACAAGGTAGCGAGAATACGATCAACAAGAGAGAACATACACAAATTCTTAGCAGAATTGATTACTCTCTTGATAAAAAAATAAAATTTCTCTTAAACACTTTATTTATTAATTTAGCGTGACGAAAAATATTTAAAAACGACCTTTGCTACTATACTGTTGATATATAATTATAAAATAAAAATTGTCGACACACCAGCCACGAATAAAAAGACCCTTGCGATAATTTCATAAGTTTTCAGCTTTCAGAAAAATAGAGTCATTTTATTCGTAGCTGGTGAGTAAAATTTTTTTTTTTATAATAAATATGTCAACAGTATAGTAGCAAAGGTCATTATAACATTTTTTTCGTCAAGCTAAATTAATTAATAAAGTTTTTAGAGATTTATTGGCCAAAAATAACTCCATTGTTACTTTATTCGTGGCAAATTTTGGTTTGACCACCCTAATATGACCATCATGCCTCACTTATACTTACCTTCTTTTTTTTCCTCTTTCTTCCCAAGCAAGTTGCACTTCACTGAAAAACGTTTTTAAAAATTTTTATTGGGAAGCCATAGAGTTCTAATTAACAATTTGGCAAAACATCCGGTTAAAATGTGTAGATGAATCTAATTAAAGAACATATCCAACGTTATAAATATGTTCAACGATAAAATTAAATTTCAAGAAAAATTTAGAAAACATTACACAAAACGTTGATAAAAATTGGTATAAAACATGTTACTTCAGACTTACTAAGGGATCGTCCATAAACCTCATAGCCACTTTTTCAAAGATTTTCAACCCCCCCCCCCTCTCCCTCATTGAGGCAAAATGAAGCTTTTTTGAAATTAAAATTCGGCAATTCGGTGCTTTATTCAAATTAAATTTAAATTCTTAGAACGCAAGCGTACTAAAAACTTTATGAAAAAAGGAACGTTCCTGAGTCTTCAACACCCGCCCTACCCCCCTGAGGTCAAATGAAGCATATTGCTTTCCCAAAAAAAAATCAAGTAAGTTGTTTGTAAGTCTTTTTTGTGAATTTTAATTCCATCTCAATTTATTGCTGTATAGAAATAAATGTTAATAAACAAAAGCTTCAAAGAAAAACATAAATTATAACGAATTGTTTTCAGTTTTTATCTACGCTAGTTATATACCCAGAATAAAAACAAACTTACAAGGTTGAAATTCATAGCATAAATTCTTTAAAAAATTGTTTCTAATATTAAGCTTTGACCATTTTCTGCTCAAGCTTCAATGGTTTCATGGTTTTTATGATAGTCGTTATGCTCGGTCCAAACGGTAAGTATATTATTTAAGGTAAATGTCCGGGATTATTGGACAGTAACGTAATTGTCCACCACAGTGGCAACCCCCCTTATTTATTATAAAATCACACTTTAGACCCCGAAAAAATATTCTAAATTTAGTTTAACCTTTAAACTTTACTGTAGTAAAAAAAAATTTCGATTATAACCTTAAGACTAGCTCAAAAATCACTTCCAAGTGAGCCCTTCAAAACCTCCAAAAGTTGTTTGGCACCCCCAGGAAAATATCGAATTATCATCAAAAGATGCACTTTTATTTTATCGGTTGCAAAGCGCAGAATTAATTTAAAAACTTGAAAACTTTTTTTTTTTTATTACTTAACACCTTAAACAAAATATTTAAATCAATTTTTACCGTGAATTTATCTTTATTCATTATTTATCGAGGGGGTGCCGCTCAGGGGGACATTTGAGACTACTTGTCCCCTCAGTGGCACCCGGACAAGCTCAAGTTTAACGTTTGTCCCCTAGGTGGCACCTTTTTTATTTACGGTTTTTTGGTGTTTACCTTGATAATTTCACTGGTGTTTATGCATAAAAATGCTTGAATATCATTTTTACACAGTTTAAAAAAAGTTTTGTGAGTTGAAACATGCAGAATATTTATATCGGAGCTTTCAAAGTTAACGCGTAGTTTTTACAAAAAACCACTCGACGGCGCGGATATAATTATTATAATTTCAGAATGTTGTTAATAATTACAACTAAACTTTTGAACGAATTAATTTTTTAATCGAAACCTAATTTTAATTGAATTTCTGCTAAAATGATTTTAAAATGTTGAAAATTTGATACACTGTGCCTTACACATAAAAAAGTAATTTTTTTTTTAGACTGGTGCAATTTCATCGATAGCAATCAGATTGTTTGGCGCGTCACAACTCAAGAAGAGTGCGCGAACATGTGCATACATGAACAACATCATGACTGGCTGGTGCGTACCCGAACAAGACGAAAGACGAGGTACCCACCTGTACGTGTGCTGGGGAACACGTAACTAATGTGAAGAAATTTTTGGAGTCATCATCATTGTTCCATGAAAGGAAATGTATTTGAATGCAAATAAAAAACAATAAAAAAAATTTAGTCTTTTTTTTTCATTTTTAAACTCGTACTATATGACAATATTTCGAAATAGTGGTATTTTTATTTATATTGATAGACAGCAGCATGGTTTTGATGTAAGGGTTTAAATGATATTTTCTTCTACTGATTGTAATGAAGGATTCGTTTTTATGATTAAAAAACTTGTAAGTGGGCTAAAAATACTCAAAATGAGAAATTTCAATTTAATTTTATTTCGAATGCATTTGAAAAGGTAAAAAATTGTTATTGCTGCTTGGATCTAAATGAATAATGTATTGTTTCAGTGCCAAAACTATAACATGTTGATTGTTGTCGAATCGATAAGTTCAATTCTATAAGTAATAAATCTTTCTTTGTTTCAAGTAAACAAAAAGTTAAAAAATTTTAAGAATTTTTTTTGTTTAAATGAGTATTTGAATTTAAGTATTAAAAAAAAAATTAATTTATTATGCGTTAATTATTCTTTCCAATTTTTTTTTAGGATTACATGTACTACTCATAATCAGTTCTTTGACTTAAAGGTTCTCTAGAGTTTTATGTTTGAAAGGTGGTTTCTCTGTAAATTGAATGATATGAAAAATTGATTTTAGCAAGCCACTTTTAGTTTTTATTATATATTTAAGTAAACAGTATAGTACAGAATTATTTTTATTTATCTCATTATAAAACAACTTATTGCTTCTACATTATGTTTTCTTTTTTGTTTTACAATAGTTATCTGACGTTTTCGTCGTCCAAATATAATGAAGAGGTTACATTACATTATAAATTCGGAAGCTTCTTTTTGAACCAACTTGAATCCTCAAAAGATTCCTGATCTTTGGGGTTCTCTGTCTCGGGTTCTTCATAAATCTCGTATATTTTTTTAACCAAAGACTTTTTATTCATCGCGTCACTATTGCGTTCAGCGTCGTTTGAACTGACATAGAAGCTCTCAACTGTTTTATAATACTTGTCCACGTTGAGTTCTGAGCTGTCAAAACTGTTTCTCGTAATAAACGATGCTGTACCGGAAAGTTCCAAATCAATGTCGTTCTCGTAAGCTTTAAGATCTTCAAAAGTAAAGTTTCGCTTGTTCTTCAGTTTTATAAGTTTGATTCTCCACACAGCATATGGGCTAAGCATGTACTCTCCTCGGCTGATTTCGTCGTACTCACTGCTCCTGCGCACTGGCTTACCTTCTGAGTTCTTCTCAAAATTATATCAAATGCTGTACTGTCTTGTGGGTATTGCGTAAACTTTGTCGTTGAATCTGTAGACCGAGCTGCCTTGGTGGACCATTTCTATTCTGAAGGCTTTGAGTAGCCCGTTTATCTCGGACTGTTCTGTTGCATTTTTCGCTTTGAACTAGAGTGACAATTCTTTGAACTTGACAGCGTCTACATCTACTTCGAATTTTTCTATATTTGCATTGAGCAATACTTCTTTTCCCGCGAGCAACTTTTTAATATGTCCTTTGTGATGCTCGTTCTTCCAGACGAAAAATGGCTGAGTTGTTTCACCGAGACTGTTAAATTCCCCAAGGCCGAAGCTTTTGTCGAAAATAGTGTGAGAATTCTTATACTTTTTCAACTTGGCCGTCATAAAGTCAATTCTGTCAATGACGTTTTCGGCCAAGCTTTTGACATCTTTTGTCAAATGAAAGCTTCTGGGAAGCTCAATCTGACTCAAGTAGAGGTGGGCAAATGGAAATACAAATTGTTCAAACGCATGAATACTCACGTTATACTCTTTCATTATTAAGTTTGACCTTATGAGTATTTCCGTCTTTTCTATGGCGTTCCTTAGATCCATGTCAGTTGTAAGACTTATGGTATTCAACTGAGCAGAGCTTACGTCCGCGATAAAACCAGCAAGATCTTCTTCGGACTGGTAAGCCTGCAAGTCATTGTAAACTGTTATCAGCGTACTCAGTGCACTCTCGAGCTTGTCGATTGATTCGTTGAAGTGTTCCGGCATCACGTGGCCTTTGGTCAAGCCGTAGATTTGCGCCTTGATGTCTTTCAAGGTTATTTGCACTTTCCACTTGGTCACATCCAGAGCAACCTTTGATTGACTAGCGAGCTTGTTCTGAAGTTCGTTTATTTGACCTTGGACTCCATGTATGAGTGGTGATATCTCATTGTATATACTGTCCTGATACTTTTTCAGTCCATTTATATTATATTGAGCGGCGACTATGGCATTTGTTGCAACGTCGAGCTCTTTGGAATCGGCATTAAATTTATCAATCAAATCCGAGGCCCCCTGACCAAAGTCCAAAAGAAACTTACAAGTGTCTACTAATTTTTCAACTCTATGACTTGCAGTTATTTCTTTTACACCACTAGGGTCATTTTTTACTCTGTCTTTCATGAATCCCAGGTCTTGGTTGAATTCATTTTCCAATGAACGAACTTCCAGGTAATTAAAGTTATTTGGATTGATTTTGCTCAGTTTTTCCTTGATGCTCGATATTTTATTAAGACTTTCATCGCCAAACTCTTTTTTATTATCACTTATTTCTTTGGAAGCATGGTCTAGAATTTTTTTAAAATTATTGATTTTATCCTTCATGAGAGACGATACTATTGAATTGCCCTGTTTAACGTGGGGTAAAAGTTTCTTGGTAATTTTGGAAATACTCGAGAAGTCGACATTTCCCTTGCTAAAATATCGCTGTTCAGCAATGTTGTTGACATTCTGTATGACACCACCAACAAACGAGCCGTAAGGTCCCAGTAAGCTAACTGACTTTCCTATAAACTCAATTGTGTGAAAAATACCTCGCATTGTCAAAGTATTTTCCAGCTGTTTCTTGGCCTCCTCTAACTTTTTTTCATCACTCTCACCCTGTTTTATTTGAGAGGCAACTTTCTTAACTAGTTTCGTTATGTCCGAGTCTATTTCTTGGTTAATCTCTTTGATTTCACCGTTGATGTCATGGTCGATCAACTTCTTGGCTTCTTCGATCTTTTGTTCAAAGTCCATTTTATACTTTTTCCTTCTTTCCTGTACAATGTCTATTTTGTTTTTCTCCGCTTCAAAATATTTTAAATTATTGACGTCAATTTTCAGGGACGACAAGTAATCCTCTATGTTGGTTATCGAGTAAGAGTGAAAGTCCAACTTCAAATCGTGAATCCTCTGCGCTATAGCTGTGTACAAGTATTTGAGCGACATCTGGTAGTTCTCTAGCTCGTACGGATCCTTCACCTTCTCAGCAATAGTCCGTGAGTACTTGTTTATTCGATCGAGCAAAGACTGGTAGAGAGGTACTCTGCTCTCTACAATGTTTAGTTCGTAAAACTGTTTTTCCAATCTCTCCAGATCATCGAAAAACCCAAGCAAATCGTACAAACTGCCAATTCTCTCGTCGTTGTCTAAGTGCTTCAGAAACTTGATCATAGTTGACGAGCCAAAGTAGTAATCGATCAAATTTTCTCGTATAAAGCTCTTGTACTCGCTGATTATTTCTGATGGGTTGTAAATCGGCTCAACTCTACTGGGATCCTTGATGTCTTCAGCGTTGGCTCCGGATATGCCTTCTGGTCCACTCGAAGCGGTCACTTTGACCTTTACAAAATCCCTCACTCTGCAGGGATGAATGGCAAAGTTATAGTCGCATCCAGCAACAAGGTTGTCACCGTGTTGACCTCCGATGCCTCCCTTACCACCCAGGCCGTTGTCTCCATCAGGACCGAACTTAATCAGCTTTTTTATGTTCGATGTTTCACCGAATTCCAGCAAAACAATGTAGCCATGGTTTCCTCCCTTGCCACCTCTGCCTCCGTTACCGCCCTTGGAGCCCTCTTCACCGGGTTGGCCTATGATTTCATGGGTGCAAATCTTGGCGTGGATGAGATAAAACTCTGCCACGCTTGTCAGTCGAATAGTGTTCTTGAGGTAATCAAGGCCGAAATTTTGAAAACACTCGCAGACAGCACACTTGTCACTTTGACACGACTTGCAGTCCCGGTCGAAATTGAAAGAAGCTGGATTTCCATCAATTCCGTTGACTCCAGGGCATCCATCTCTACCAACGCCACCTTTGCCACCGTAAGATCTGATGTTAAGGTTACCTCCATTCTTGAAAGTCTCGCCGATCCCGAAGAAAACCCCACCACTGCGGCCTGGTAGACCAGGATCACCGCTTTTACCCTGCAATTAGTAAAAACTGATTATCAAAATATTCGATGTTTGATTGATAAGATAAAAAAGAAGAAGAAGAAATAGAACGCCAGCAGTAGGCAAGAGGAATTTATGTCTGCCAAGAGAATTAACAATGCAAGCGCATAGCGGAGCGTGCCAAATGTATTAAAAAAATTCGATCTACCAGGAAGAACTGAAGAAAATGTAAATTTCAGAAAAATGGTACTTTTTCGCGCCCAGAGTATGAATAAGCATTACTAAAAATAAAAGAAAGAATTTTAGCTAAAAAGGGATGAATGTCGTATAATTAATCATCAGATAATTAAAACAAATTCGATAAATTTTTTCTCCACAGCTTACCAGCATTGTATCGCATCTGTTGCTTGTTGTTAAGTTACCGGCATCGCCACCACTCAAGTCAATTTCATGGTGGTCAATGACTTCCCACTTCGGGGATATGAATATGAGTCTTTCCCCGTGAAGACGAACATTTTCGTCGATGAACAGGGTGTTCAGTGCAAAAATGGCTACGCTTCCCTTTGGACCTGTCGACGAGCGTGGACAATCATTCTTCAAGTAATTCTTGTTCACAATATCTTTCAGACTGATGTACTTTCCTCTGATGATTTTGTTCGGACCAATGCATTTGATTTCAATCTTGTTGGTGAATGTCAATCCCAAGACGTGAATCAGTTCTTTCTTCTGAAGAATTGTCATTTGTTTCTCGTTCAGATAGTCGTATTGTGGAATTTCCAACTGTTGGACCAGTTCAGTAAGATGAAGCTTTGAGGTGTCACGATGAATTCTAACCAAGTTTTGTTCATTCACCAAATCATAATTTTCCAATTTGGTTAAGTCTTTTCTGGCTACAGCGCGTTTCCAGTTTTCATATTCCGACAACTTCTCATGAAAACTGTCGAGAAAGCTGTACCACTTTACTGGATCATCTATGCGCTCACTTTCATAGTTTTTCATATCATTTGGCAAAGTTGGCGATATTTCGTTGGTCATTATCGGCGAATCTTCGACGGCGTGAACTGGAACGACGTTTGGATAACAAAGTATACTTATTATCGTTATGGCGACAAGTAATGATTTTTCAGCCGAGGGCCAGTTCAACAGTTTCAACATCGTGATGGTAGTTTGATTGAATAAAATCCGGGTTTTTGACTAGGTGTTAGTCCAGTTATTTTCTGGAAAAAAAATTTCAAGTACATTTTTTATTAACATTTTTTATTAAAAAAAATTTATGAAAATATGTATCTTTTTGAAATATGCTAGAGTAAGCCCTTAAGTCAATATTTTGAATTAATAAATTAAGTTTGACATTCTTCACTACTAACAAATAAATTATTTATTGATCTTTACTGTTAAATAAAGACTTCTTTTGAATAAATTTACAAAATTGTAATAAAAAAAATTGAATCATTCATTGTAAATTTTCTATTTACTACGAAATTTTTACCATGAAATGTTCTAAAAATTTTTAAATTGTATTGAAATGACTTACCTAAGTTTAAAAATATTCAATATTTTTTACTCGTTTCTACGTGGCGTAAAGTTCAGACTAACTTTGTACTAAAAAAACGTTTTAGATTTATATTTTTTTTTACAACGTTTCTTTTTATTCTAATGCTAATATATTGAAACTGATTTCGAAAAAAAAGAAATGAAGTCAATTTTTAATTGACATTTTCAAAATGCTTGTTTTTTGTTTTTGAACTGAAGTTAGACAAGCCTTGAGTTACGAGCCAGGAAATTTTTTTGGCTTTAGGTAATTTTGAAATGAATCAAATAACAACGTTTGGAAATAAAGTTAAAGCATATTAACAGCGACTTGACGCTGTCACAGAAGTCTGATTATTTGTTCCTTTTTAATCTTCGAATCCACGTATTCACGAACGAAACTTTTGAGCCTAGTTTTATTTATCATTTTTTCAATGTTTTTTAAAAGAATCTTTTTGCGTTATTATTTATACTAAAAATTATTTTTCTAGCTGTTTCTATACTTCCCTATCGCTAGTTTAATGATTTAAATGTTTAGAGCGGATATATGAATTAATTGAAAAATTGATAAATTGATAATGCCCGTAATTTCATCTTTTTTTTTTTTTTCAACTACAATCATGAGTAATTTTAAATATTTTAACTACGTAGAAAATAAATATTTCTTATATAAAATAAAGAGAGGATTGTAATTTGACGTAAAAATAAAATCCTATAACCCGTTGAAACTAGTAAAATATCCAAAAATTTTTATAATTAAATTAAATTAAATTTCTAGTTCTAAGCAAAAAAAAATAGAATCAAGCTTCATAGTAAAAAATGACAGCAGGCAGCACTCATAAAATATAAATTTTAATTGAAAATTTTTGGACCAATCCGAGTCTATATCATGTATCATGCTTTTCGTAAAAAGTAATAAAACTCAACTACAAAATTGTCAAAATACTTTTTATTCTTCATACTCAGCGATAAAAAAATTTACAAAAAAAAACTAATTATTGTACACGAGATCTCTCAGCATAGGTTCCATGGCTACCGGATTTTCAGCAGGCACCTAGTAAAAAAAAAATTATAATTAACATAAAACCTAAAACTTTTCATATTTAATAAAATTTTTTAAGTCTTACCATGTGTCCAGCTCGGTTGACCCAGTAGAATTTTAATTTTCCGTACTGCTTCGAGTAGCCTTCGATAACATCGTTGACTACGAGAGGCAGCCTGGGCGCCGTTAACCAGTCGAATCTGTGCTTCCAGTTCAGCTTTTCAAGCCAACTCAGAACACCTGGAAAAGTCGTAATATTAATGTCATTTTTACTTGACTCATTTTTCAAAAAAAAAAATAATAATTAAGATAATTTAAAAAAACAGAGATATTTGGGGTTTTTTTGAAACGATGACTTTGGTGACCTCTTTTTAATCAATATCGGGTAGTTTAAAAGTGGGCCTAAGAATAACCTTTACAAATGGTTACTTTTTATATTGAAGAATTATTGAATTACCTGGAGTGTTTATGATTAGATCTAGCTGACCGTTGAACACGAATACCTTCAGGGTCGTCTCGTTCAAGAGCTTTTCCACTGAAAATTAATTTTTTCTCGGTTAATCTAAATTACTAGTTATACATTAGGTTTTTCGAACATATTTTAAAAAAGATAAAAAGTAAAGTTTTTATTACAGTTACTTTATATGAAGCCGCTTAAGACAGCCTGGGGTATAAGAAAACTTATCCAGTATTGAAGACATTGAGAATTTAGAATTGTAAAGCCTCAAATCTTTAAAAACAATAAAGTTTTCAAACTTTCTCAATACTATTTTTTTACTATTGTTTTTTTAAACAAGAATTACTTAACAACTTTTAAACGTTTGAGGTAATGAAAATGTCTCAATTTTGAATAGGATGAAAAGTAGCAACTTAAAAGGTCTTAGTATTCTAAAATTTTCAACCACAACATCATGAAAATTAAAGTGTAAAAAATATTTTGGCCTTACCCTGATCAACAACTGATTTTCTCACGTCCGTCAAAACTCGATTGACATACTGGTCCTGAGCACCAAAATCGGTTCTCAAACCCAAAGTTTTTTTCACGTCGCTCATGATCTTCATCAGCTGAGGTGAGTATATTGAATTGTTGAAGATGCTGTCTTCTCTCAACAAAACTATAAAAAAAAATATATAAAAACTTATTTATACTTGCAATCATTCCAGAATCTGAAATTGAATCTCAAAATTTGAGTTTCCAGTCTTTAGTTTTGAATCAAATTTCAAATGCGAAAATTGTGTATCAAAGTAAAACAAAGTGTATTTGACAAAAAAGGTCAATTTTATTTGTGAAATGTTCGATTGGGAAATTTTTAGCAATGTTTTGAGTTTAACTTTTTTTGTATCGAATTAATCGGAGTTTCAAAGACTAGCGTTCGAATACTTGAATGGTAAATTATTGACTTTGACAAAAGTCCCAACTTCTCACCTGGATGATAGTTGGCTTTAGTTTTCTTCAAAACGTTGTACCTGTCGACGCCGTAAGTCAACTTTTGCATGAGGTACTCGATTTTGAAAACGAAGGCCATGGCTTTGGACCAATCGTCGGCTTCCGCGGCTTTTATGAATTCGTTAGCTGCGTCATCGAGCTCCTTGTAACCGTTGCTGTCTATCATTCCCTTAAAATTAATTTAACAAAATTTAATCGAAGAACTTCATTTGTTGATAAATAAATATTCTTCAACTCATCTAAAATGAAAAATTTTAATTTTACCTAATGATAATAAATTTTTTATTAAAAAAGACAATTTTATTTAATTTTAACTAAACTATTATAAATATGTATGACCAATTTTAGGGTGTTTTGGAAAACGTCCCAGAAATATTCGATTGATGTATAGATTATCTGGGACGTTCCAGAAATAGTAATATTACGTAAATATATTTGTATAGAATAAATTTTAATTTCTTATTAAGTTCATCATAAATAAATTTTATATCATTATTTTTTGGTAAAACTTACAAGATTAAATAAGTAAGGAGCCACGGATTTGTACATGTCGTTAGCGGATATGAAAGAATCAACCAGTCCAACTCCCAACAAATTACTTATTATAGTTTTTTTCTTTTGTTCCTAAAAATTCAAGAATTAGCTAATTTAATTTTCTTAGGTAAAAATAATTGTATGTCCAAGTGGTAAAAAAATTATTTACTTGGAACCATGAATTAGCCCACTCAACGGTGTATTTTCCACCGTAAGACTCGGCAAGTATGAAAGTCGGAGTTTTCTGGAACTTTGGAAACTTACGAAGAAACTCTTTGATCAAAACCATCAGATCCTTGACGATTTCTTGATTGTTCTTGCAGAAATCAAAACGTGTCTCGGCGTAGCTGAATCCAGTTCCCACGGGATTGTCGATGAACAAAACATTGTAATCTTTTACCTGAGGGAATGATTCATTATTTCAATATCCAATTAATCAATAAATAATAAATGAGAATCAAAGTTTTTTAATATGTTATGAATTTTAATAATTTTGAGATTTTTTTGATAATTTTTTTATCAATAGTACTATCGGAAAAATAATTTTTTTAATCATCGGTAACATTTTACATTGAAAGTATTACATACTAAGATTTCTGAAACTTCAAAACCTTCTGATATTTTCATTGTTTTTTAAATAAAAAAATACGAGTCGATTATTTTTCAATCAACTACATGTAACAAAGTCAAATGATTTAAATAATTTTTTTTATGCATCATTTAAAATTTAAATTTTCGATAGCGTTACCCAAGTGTGATTTCTAGGTCGTAGATCGGTGTCCAGAGGTCCGAGTTCCTCAAAGTTACCGTAGGCAGTACCAGAAACTCCAGGTCCACCCTGGAGCCAGATTATCAGGGGCTTGTCCTCCCCCACGGCCGTGGTCTTGTACAGCCACCAAAACATGTGGGCGCGAGGCCGAACCGAGACGTAGCCCCATTCTTGATCACCCGGACCGAAGCCTTGCTTTCCTAAATTTAAAACCTTTTTAGTGATAAGTATGATTTGCAATATTTTACGGCTATCTAATGCGAAATTTGAATACTTAGTTTTTTTTTTAAACTACAAAATTTTGATTGAAATTTTTATTTCTCTACATGTGTAGTATTTTTTTTTTACCAAGTGGTGGGTGAACTTGACGCACAATGTTTCATAAATCTTGAAAATTTTTCAGGGTTAAATCGTTTTAGTTTATTATAGGGGCACTAAATCAATGATCTAACAAGTTGCTACAAAAAAAAAAGTTTACTCTACTGCTTCAAAAAGAGACACGGTAACGTAAAAATTTTTAATTTTTTTAAATTTTACAGATCACTGAACACATGCTAACTCTTATTGTTGAGCGTATAAAATGTGTAAAAAAATTGTGATTTAGATATAAAAAGTAGTTTTGATTTTTTAATGTGTCGCATACATAAATGATAACCTTGAACTTTTTTTTTCAGTTTTCATGTTTCGATAACGTGATTTGAAATTTTTTAAGCGAATTCTTTTGACGATTACAACCGGAATAATTAAAATCCACGTATGAAAGATAATGAATAAAAAATGTTGAACCACTTTAATTTTAAGTTACATTCAATGTACATAAGATCAGACACTGTAAAATTTCAAGAGCCTATCGTCGATAGTCGAATTTGAAATTCAAATTTGGGTTTCTGTACCAAATCGTATAAAAATTGGTTTTTTTTCGAATCATCTTTACAGTGAAGTTGCATTTCGAACAGAAAAAATTTTGATCTTGACGGTCATTTCAGAAACAGGCTTGAATCATAAAATATTTGGTTCATCAAAATGAATATAAAAATTTACTTAATTGTGGCTCTCCTCGCTTCAATTGCTATTAACGAGATCCATGGATTCATTCATAAATTCCCACAGCCCAAAGTTCCGCTCCGTCCAGGTGGTAAGTACTTCATTAATACTCTAGGTTCTTACGATCGTATCAATTCTACACCATCCTCGTATAATTTTACTAGTTTTATCTTAAAATTTTATCTTTTATTTCAGATCGGTGTTACTACAGGTTTAACAGGACCTGGTGGAGATGCCCAACCCACGAAGAGTGCGCCAGACAGTGCAACGAGAACGAAAACGCTATAGGCGGCGAGTGCAGGAGCAACGGTTTGGGTTTCTATGACTGCGTTTGCCACTAATAACTCATTGTAGACGATAATTTTTTAATTAATAATAATGGTTTCGTGCAATTAAAATATAAAATACAATATTGTGTACACCTTTTTTTTTTTTCCTTTCCCGCTGTAGGGCTTTTAAGAGGGATCAGTTTCCAATTTGAATTCATGAATCCAATTAAATTGATCATTGTCAAATCAAGATTTGATGATTCAGTTGTTTATTTATTTTATTTTATTTAATTTTCTTAACTGCTCACCATTTAGAAAAGTTGGAAAGGAGACAAATTTTGCGAAAAAAAAATTAGACCAAAAGAATCTACATTTAAATTTTAGTTTTTTAAAACGTACCATGAACTGCGAGCTAAGACAATATTTTGAATCTACGGGCAGCAAAAACTATAAAATTTTACATTCAAAAATTTTTTAAATATATGCCTGAGCTTATTTTTTATTTTGTATTTTCTCGATACTTTGTCTCTATGTAATTGAATGTTGATCACTTCCTGTTGAGCGTACAATATCTTTTTTTATGTGATTACTGATTATGAAACTACTTTATGTATCAAACAGTAGTTTTATCTATACGTAATAGAGTCATTTAGGAATTTATTCAAGCCTAAAATGTGTTTTTCAAAGTTTTTATGATTCCATTGAACGGTTTAAGACTCATAACACGAATTATTAAAATTCAGTGCGGTAATGTTTGCTATTGAAAAAACCGTTTGAATGTTAAAGTTTATGGATAAGATGTCTCATAACAATGTTTAACTACTTAAAATTAACTACGATCGGGCAATGACGTGAAATCCGAGAATCGATCGAACTTTTATTTTAATTTCATACGAAATTGTATAAAAGTCAATTACTATTTTAATTTTTCTGATAGTATTCTGAAAACACCAAAAGCTGCAATTTTCAAAAAATCTTGTAAGTTTTTATTCAAACCTTTTCTTTTTTTTTCTTTCTTTTGATTTAGAACAATAAAAAAAAATGATATCTCTTGCAGCAGATTTACATCAGAGACTCACAGAGACTTTAGGATTCAAAATGAATACAAAGATCTCCATTATGGTAGCTACTCTAGCTTTATTCACTTTTACCGAAACTATTGGATTTATTCATCGTTTTCCGCAGCCTCCGAGTCCACTCGGTCCAAATGGTAACTATATCATTAATAATCATTCGTTTACACTTTTTTTAATGTTTATCTGTTAAAATATATCATTAATGTATGGACCACTTGAAGGTAGAGGTATTGTGTTAAAAAAATTTTTTCAAAAAAAATCAAATCATCTAAGTTTAGACTGATTTTTACAATAGTGTTTGAAATTTTCGTAATCGTATTTTAATTCGTAATTATAATTGAAAACTAAACTCTTCATGTGAATACTGTTGTATTTTGAATCATAATTTAACTTAAATTTAACTCTTGATGTTTGTTTAGAAATAAATAAATAAATAATTTGATTAGGCATTTGTTTGTCTTGTCTGTGAACATGCAGGGTGAGTCATTTTAATCTATAGGCTCCAAAATTTCGAAACTGAAGCCCCGGACAAAAAAATTTTTCATATACAAGTTTTATGATTTGTAGGTGGAAAGAAAATGGTAACCTTGGATTTGGGCCCGGGGCCTTATTTTGGGCCATACGGACCCAAAGTCCGTTTTTTAAAATGGGAACCCCTATTTTTGACCCTGGATTCGGAAAGAACACAAAATTTTACGATTTTTAAGTATTTTTCGAAAAAAATTTTGGGCCCCCATGAGGCCCTTATAAGACTTTTATAAGCCCCATTTCTTTTTAACCCGCATTAAGTCAAAAATAACGCATTTTTTGCATAACACATGCATCAGGAAAGTTTCTTAGTTTGAAATTTCCAACAGAATGGGCCAAAAAATTGGGCCCGTGGCCTTACTTTGAGCCCTACGGATTCAAAGTCTTGTTTTTTAAATGCGAACCCCTATTTTTGACCCCAGATTCGAAAAAAGTTGAAAATTTTACGATTTTTTTTACGATTGCTATTGTTTTTGCCCCAAATCCGGGATAAAAAATTGGGGTTCCCATTTAAAAAACAAGACTTTGAATCCATAGGGCCCAAAATAAGGCCCAGGAGCCCAATTTTTTTAGGCCCATTTTGTTGGAAATTTCAAACCAAAAAACTTTTCCAATGCATGTGCTATACAAAAAATGCGTTATTTTAGAGTTAATTCGGGTTAAAAAGAAATAGGCCTTATGAAAACCTTGTAAGCTCTGCAGGGCCTCATGGGGGCCCAAATTTTTTTTCGAAAAATACTTAAAAATCGTAAAATTTTTCTGCTCTTTCTGAATCCGGGGTCAAAAATAGGGACTCCCTCTTTAAAAAACGGACTCTGGGTCATAGGGCCCAAAATAAGGCCCCGGGCCCAGTTTTTTTAGGCCCATTTTGTTGGAAATTTCAAACCAAAAAACTTTTCCAATGCATGTGCTATACAAAAAATGCGTTATTTTAGAGTTAATTCGGGTTAAAAAGAAATAGGCCTTATAAAAGCCTCATAAGCCCCAGCAGGGCCTCATGGGGGCCCAAAATTTTTTTCGAAAAATACTTAAAAATCGGAAAATTTTTTGTTCTTTCCGAATCCGGGGTCAAAAATAAGGGTTCCCATTTAAAAAAACGGACTTTGGGTCCGTAGGGCCCAAATCCGAGGTTACCATTTTCTTTCCCCCTTCAAATCATAAAACTTGTATATGAAAAATTTTTTTGTCCGGGGCATAATTTTCAGTTTCGAGATTTTGGAGCCTATAGATTAAAATGACTCATCCTGTATATCAACACTTCAAACCAAAAAAAAAAAAATCAGTAAATACTATTTATTCGAATTAAAAGTAATTTTTGGATGACTTTTCACAAAAAAAAATCTTTGAACATCTAAAAAATCATTAAAAGAAATACAAAGCCACCGTCGATTTTTTACGTAAATAATTAAAATTTTTTAAAGAGATTTTTTTAATTTCGTAACATTATTACTAAATTCAAGGGCCTGTGCTCACTATATTCAGTATATTCCTAATTATATCTAAGTATGAATATTAACATTACTTTACGAGGTTAATATTTACAAAATATTTTAATATCATAATTAAATTGTTTGTTAATTTAGATCGGTGTTATTACGATTATCACGGCTATAGTGTAAGGTGCCTAACTCATGAAGAATGTGCTAGACAATGTCACGAAAATGAAAATTCCGTAGGTGGCGAGTGCAAGAGAAATCCAGTTGTGGGTTTCTTTGACTGCGAGTGTGATTGACCCAAGTTGGAAAAATTATGATACAAATAAGATTTGTTGTCACATATTTTATTGTTGCAAAGGTTTTGTGTATCTTTTATAGATAAGAATTTCATCACAGCGTAAAATCATTATTTAAGAGACTCAATTTTTGTAGGAGCTACACTAAGCTATTTTTAAAATCAGATAATTACCAAAAAAAGCAGATATTATTGAAAAGATAAAATAAAATCAAAAATAATGAAACTAAAATTATCTCATTATTTCTAGAAATTTTAAAAACAGTTGTTTGATACGTAACTAAAATTGAAAGTGTACAAAAAGACTATTCAAAACTATTGTATCTATCTATTAATCATTGAAAAAATGTTTCACCACAATGTTATCAGTGTCGAAATATTCAAACTACAGATGTAAAAAACGATAATTTTATATTTCAATTTTCTATAAAGCCCAATTTTCAACATTTGACTCTTGTATAAGATTCAACTCTTGAATCGAAGTTTCGTGAAATATCTCTAAGAAAACGTCTAGTATCGCGCTCTTTTTTTTCAGTATCAAACAAATTGTTGATTAACAAATATTTTTAAAACAACTTACCCGATAGTGGACTCACGAGAGCGCAGAGGACGATAAAAGCCGCCAACACTTTGATCTTAGTCATTGCTCTTCCAAAATTATTGTGCGTTCTTAAACACACACCGTTGGTTTATTAAGTAACGTTGTGTTTCAAAAAAAGATCATTTGTTTTTATCCAAGCAATTAATTAAATATTACTATCTAAGATTTATTTATCTGATAAGATATAGATTAATCTGTAACTCGTCTGGTGAAAGATTCCCCAATCACTGAAGAGTAAGAGATATACTTTGAGAACAAAAAATTAATAAACAGTGTATGTACAATGTTGTTTGATAATCTTTCAAAATTTTAAAAATGAGGACTTTTGAAATGAGTTTGCAGTTTTTTTTTTCATTGAGCTCAATTAATAATAATTCTAGTTCAAGTTAATGACCCAAATTTTTTAAATTACGAACATGTGGGTTGCTGTCAAGCAGAATCGAAGAGTTCGATTGTACGGGTGATTTATACTTTTCTGTTTCAAGTTTACAAAGCATCAAACCATTTTTGAATTAATAATGAGTATTTAAGTTTTAGTATTAAAATAAAAATTTTATTATTATTTTTTATTATTTTTTTGAGAATCATCAGATGAAAATCATTATTAAAATCATAGTCGGCAATCAATTACTTCACGGTGTTCCTGGCATTAAATATCTACGAAAGAGGGTTTAATTTTATTTCCATAAATTTAAAAAATAAAAAATAATTTTCAAAATTACTTTATTTTATAATAAACATTTTTTAAAGAGCAATAATCTTGAATATCTTTTTCGCCAGCGTGCAACAAACTTTCCAGCTGAATGGATTCGATAAAAGCTTCCAGTGATGTCTGCTCACTGTCAATCTCATCTCAAAACTTTTGTTTCTGTAAATTTTTTTTAATGTTTGAAAAAATACGCGATGTATGTATTCCTCGATTGTGATGGTGAAAGTTCAAGATTAAGTCGAAAAATTTTTTTTTCATGTTTTTGATAAATATTAATTTTTGTGTAATCAGCTTTCAAGCGATAGAGTTTTGGAAGTTTTTTAAAAATATTTACAAAAATTTTTAAAGTCGTTACAAAAAAAATATGATATTCAAAAATAACATTTAAAAATGTAAAATACAAACAATGAATTAGAAGAATTATCAAATTAAAAAATATTTTTTCAACCTACACTGCTTACAGCTTTCTAAAATATGAACCAAATTTTTCATTTGACACTTTTCGGAAAACTTACTCAAATTTATTTATTTTTAAAATCCTTTACTATTATTGATAAAATCATTTATCTTGTCCAGGAACTTGTAGCTGAAATTTAATTACTAAAAAAAACTTAAAGTTAATTGGGATAAATAATTTTTTGGTGTATAAAAAATTTTTGTATATAAAAAATATAACTGCAATGAATCAATTGGACACAAAATATTATTTACTAGAAAAGGTATTTTCCGCACTCCGGCCGGGAAGCGCTACTTCCCTGCCGCTGCTGCTACAGTCAGTAGCGCTTCCCGGCGCCGTCGTGCGGAAAAATAGCATACTCAACTAGGCACCTGAATGGGAAGGTCTCAGATCACATGTTTGTCACACTCGGCTACGCCTCGGACGACAATTTCATGCGATCTGAGACGTTTCCCATTCATACTGCCTAGTTAAGTAATATACTATTATTGTACATCGTGAAAGTTTTCAATTTTATCTTAGGTACAACTTTCCACTGTATATATAAATAATAGGTTTGTACTAGTACAAAAAACCTAAAAAACAATAAATTAAGTATAATTGCATAATTTTTTATTTTTAATTTTAAAAAACTACATGTTTTGTTGTTAACAATGTAAAAAGTATAAGTCCAAGTACATGAAAGAGTTAACATGACATTATAAATTCGGAATCTTCTTTTTGTACCAACTTGAATCCTCGAAGGATCTCTGCTCTTTCGGATTCTCAGTCTCGGGTTCTTCATAAATCTCGTATATTTTTTTGTCCAGAGACTTTTTATTCATCGAATCGCTTTTGCGTTCGGTATCGTTCAAGCTGACGTGAAAGCTGTCAACTGTTTGGTAATAATTGTCCACATTTAGTTCCGAGCTGTCAAAACTGTTTCTCGTAATGAAAGATGCCGTACCGTAAAGTTCCAAATCAATGTCGTTCTCGTAAGCTTTGAGATCTTCAAAAGTAATGTTTCACTTGTTATTCAGTTTGATAAGTTTGATTCTCCACACAGCATATGGACTAAGCATGTACTCTCCTCGGCTGACTCATCGTACTCACACTGGCTTACCTTCCGAGTTCTAATTCTCAAAATTATACCAAATGCTGTACCTTCTCGTGTTTATGGAGTAAACTTTGTCGCTGAATCGATAGAACGACTTGCCTTGGTGGACCATTTCTATTCTGAAGGCTTTGAGTAGCCCGTTTATCTCGGACTGTTCTGTTGCATTTTTCGCTTTGAACTAGAGTGACAATTCTTTGAACTTGACAGCTATATCTACTTCGAATTTTTCTATATTTTCATTGAGCAATACTTCTTTTCCCGTGAGCAACTTTTTAATATTTCGTTTGTGATGCTCGTTATTACAGACAAAAAATGGTAGAGTCGTTTCACCGCGACTGTTAAATTCCCCGAGGCCGACGCTTTTTTCGAAAACAGTGTGAGAATTCTTATACTTTTTTAACTTGGGTGTCATAAAGTCAATTCTATTGACGACGTTTTTGGCCAAGCTTTTGACATCTTTTGTCGAATGAAAGCTTCTGGGAAGCTCAATTTGACGCATGTAGAGGTAAGCAAATGGAAGGACAAACTGTTTAAACGCATGAATACTCACGTTAAACTCTTTCATTATTAAGTTTGACCTTATGAGTATTTTCGTCTTTTCTATGGCGTTCCTTAGATCCATGTCAGTTTTAAGACTTATGGTATTCAATTGAGCGGAGTTTACGTCCGTGATGAAGCCAGCAAGCTCTTCTTCAGACTGGTAAGCCTGCAAGTCATCGTAAACTGTTATCAAAGTACTCAAGGCAATTTCGAGCTTGTCGATTGATTCGTTGAAGTGTTCTGGCATTACACGGTCTTTGGTCAAGCCGAAGATTTGCCCCTTGATGTCCTTCAAGGTAACCTGCACTTTCCACTTGGTCACATCCAGAGCAACCTTTGATTGACTAGCGAGCTTGTTCTGAAGTTCGTTTATTTGACCTTGGACTCCATGTATGAGTGGTGATATCTCATTGTATATACTGTCCTGATACTTTTTCAGTCCATTTATATTATATTGAGCGGCGACTATGGCATTTGTTGCAACGTCGAGCTCTTTGGAATCGGCATTAAATTTATCAATCAAATCCGAGGCCCCCTGACCAAAGTCCAAAAGAAACTTACAAGTGTCTACTAATTTTTCAACTCTATGATTTGCAGTTATTTCTTTTACACCACTAGGGTCATTTTTTACTCTGTCTTTCATGAATCCCAGGTCTTGGTTGAATTCATTTTCCAATGAACGAACTTCCGCAGGTAATTAAAGTTATTTGGATTGATTTTGCTCAGTTTTTCCTTGATGCTCGATATTTTATTAAGACTTTCATCGCCAAACTCTTTTTTATTATCACTTATTTCTTTGGAAGCATGGTCTAGAATTTTTTTAGCAAGATTGAGCAAAGACTGGTACAAAGGTAATTTGCTTTTAACGATGTTTAGTTCGTAAAACTGTTTTTCCAACCTGTCCAGCTCATCGAAACTAATGTCGCCAGTGTAGCCAACAAACATAGATTTGGGTATTTTAGGGTCGAGGTGTACGTGGCAGCAGCAGAAGTAAGAGAGAAAAATTAAATGGTAACAAAAAATAAAACAAAGAGAACATTATTAAAAATTCAAATATTTATTTATTTTTTAAAATTGTTTATCTAGTGCTTTAGAAATTTTAAAATAAAAAGCTTCAGTTATAATAGTATGTATATGTACAAAACGGTAACTATGTTTTACAAAAATAAAAATAATTACATAATTAATTGCTACAAAGACTTATTTTAATCCTACTCACTGCACTTTATAATTAATTACAATGACAAAAGAATTAAGATCATATTTTACACAATTACTTCGGTTTGTACAATATTTGTTTCACGTGGTCTTGTAATGCATCCTTACTTTCATTTTAATATTTATAATTAATAATAATAAACGTTTTAAAATATAAATAATAATTAAAATTATAAAATTTGATTATTAGACACACGATTTTGCTATCTCATCTAAGTAAATATCACTATTGGAATAAAATTTTCAAGACACAGAGTGTAGGCTAAATTATCACGCTCATTATTATATTTTATGATAATTTTCATAGTAGTATTAGAAATACATTTGATTTCATCTGCTGTACACTAAAAACGATATTAAAAACATTTTTCTAATAAAATTTACAATAATTAGCTAGAAAAGTATTCAACTAAGTATAAAAGTCATTTCAAGCTATACAATAAAAAAAAGTTATTGTTGATTCAAGTCACATAACTCTTTTTACTATAATTTTTTTTTTTTTTTTTTTTCAAGAATAAAATCGACGATTAAAAAAGTGTTTATAATTAATTGACTAATTTATTTTATATAACATGTACGATTTGTAAATCTTCTATTTTATTTAATTACATTATCATTTTTAGTAAAAATTGCTAATTTTTTTAATCCAGTACTAAACAAAAAAAGTTGTTTCAATCGAGCTTGCAAGCTTCCAACGACTTATATTGGTGTAACTTTTTAATTAACTTTAACATTTAAAATCGATTTTTATTCAACATGTATTAAAAAAATGCAAACTCAAAATTTCAGTCGATTTGAAAATAAAACTCTACTTACAATAAGTTTTAACCCTCATTGAAAGTAAAATATTACTCAGTGAAAGTTTTAATTTTAGATCAGTACAGATAAATATAAAGTATTCAAAGCTTAACAATCGTGAACTGATCTTTAGGTACGCATAAACCAGAGTGCACGTCGAGGGTTAGGTAAAGCTGAGGTCACGAGGGTGATTTGTGTAAATTTATGTTCGGTTCTACTTTGTGAGCACTGTGGATGGAACAGTGTTGATACGAAATTGCACTTGCGTGGCCGGAACGTTTCGACGGCAACGGCACGCCTTTGGTCCACTCGTCTTTCTTCGGGTCGTAAACTTCTACGG
The DNA here is from genome assembly GCA_038277355.1 of Encarsia formosa. Lineage (NCBI taxonomy): Eukaryota > Metazoa > Arthropoda > Insecta > Hymenoptera > Aphelinidae > Encarsia > Encarsia formosa. Next base: position 6,917,728 of record CM076184.1, on the reverse strand, counting down.
TGTCCAGCAAGTTCTCCCCGTCGAATCCACCTGAAAAAAATTTTAATTTTAACTTTTTAAGAGATTTGAAGAATCCTTACGTAAATGAAGAAGAGTGAATAGAATGTTATCAATTTGAAACGATACGGGTCGAGAAAATTAAAATCAAAATTGGAAAATTTAGTTTTGCGTATTTAGTTGAAAACAATTACGATATAATACTTTGAAGATTGAAATATAATTAAAATCAAATACTAATAATGGAATTCTAGAAAAAAAAACAATTTTACTTGAAATTCTGTTTAAAAAAGTAGGCTAAATTAAAATCTGTAAGGCATTTTTTTTTTTTTTTAATTTTTTCATAAAAATTTTAGAAAGTCATTTTATGCTATTTTACACTAACAGAGTCAAATCTTAAGGCAATTAAAATTTATTTTAGTAAATAAAATAACCTACCCATGGCGTATAATTTTCCATCGAGTACAGTAACGCTCAAGGCACTTCTCGCAGTGGGTAGAGGACTGACGTACTTCCAAACGTCGTTTTCCGTGTCGTATCGTTCGACCGAGTCAAGCTGAACTTTTCCGTCGAATCCTCCGACCATGTATATGTACTGACCTAGGCTGGCTATCCCGGCTCCGGAGCGGCAGCTTTGCATGGAAGCAACCATGCTCCACTCGTCGTTTTCAGGGTGATAGCACTCGACGCTGTTCAGTCTCTCGACGCCGTCGAATCCGCCAACCGCGTACAGTAACCTGATGTAACACTCAGTGATTAAACGGTATAAAAGGTGAGTAGAATAAATTATCTAGTTATAGTTTGGTTTGGATAGCTTATACATTTAAAGACTTTATAATGGTATTTTGTCAGTGAATGTACCTGTTGACGACCGCCACTCCCACACCTATCCTCTTGCGGTGCATCGACTTTATGAAGGTCCAAGTGTCCTGCTCCGGGTCGTAGTATTCGACGCTGTTGTGGTACTCCGAGCCCGAGCTACCTCCCACGGCGTACAGCAAGCAGTCCATGACGGCGATGCCCAAACGGTTTCTGGCCACCGATAGCGGACTGCACGGCCTCCACTGGTCGGTGACCGGGTTGTAGCGATCGACCCAAGTGCTGTCGTATCGACGATCGTTACTGTAAATCAATACGTGCTTTAATATGCTTCGAGTGTTTAAAACAATTCAGGTACAGAAATGAATTGCTAGAATAAAAAAGTTTCTTAAAAATTACTTCCAGGTCGACCTCAAACCCTGAATTTCCAAAAGTACATAAAAAAAAAATCTTCGATATCGCACCTCGTTTCCGGAGAATTATTCCTTCCTCCAACAGCATAGAACATTCCCTTGAGAAAAGCCCCACCGAGTCCGGACCTAGGCAGCAGTAGTTTTTGATGCTCTGTCCACACCTTGTCGTCCACGTTGAAACCATCCATAATGTCCAGACTGTGCTTGCAAAATCCACCCGCTATGTATATGATCCTCGGCATGTTCGGGGTTCTCTCCTTTACAACTGGTTTCTTGTGCAAGGTGAGGTCTTTGAATATTTGGGCGAGGTACTCTCGGCACGCTGGCATCTTCTTCAGGACGTCGCAGTTCTTCATCTGCTCGGACAGGAAACTCGGAGTCAGGTACTGACATCGCACGGCGTGAAGTATGTGCTCCATCTTGGGTCCCCGAGCTTCTTCGTTGTATTTCACCCACTTGAGAACTGCGTTGTAGACTTCCTCTTCCTGTTGGACGTTCAGCTCGTCTTTGCGGACCAGAGACACTAAATTCATAATGATTGGGTTGAGAATGAAAAAAAATTTTTGATTATGGTTATAAAAAAGCTTGTAATAAATTGTTCATCAACTCGAAAAATACATAAGTAAACGATATTAATGAACAAAAAAATTTATAGCCTGTACAAAATGAAGTTCTGAATAACATGTGTCAAAATTAAATTCCTCAAAGATTTAGTTACGTCTTCAAAAATGTTAAATTAATTCTGTGTTTACCTGAATCAAAATTTACTCAGATTTCATTTCACTGGTAAAATTGTTATTTATTAATCGGATTTTTATAGTTTATACTTTAATGTAATGTAGTAAAAGTGGATATTTTTTTGTATTTTCAAAAATATTTTTTGTTACTTTTTTTTAATCTAATAAGATTGAAATCTTTCGGAAATTTATCAGATGCGTAAGCTTTTTAGTTCACCTAGTTGCATGGCAGACAGCTGGAGAAACTCTTCCTCTTGGCAAATTTGTCGAAAGTGCCGGACGATAAATAAATTAGCTTTTTGGTAAAGGTTCCAACAGCCGTGCTGCTCAGCGAAATTCGCTATTCCAATTGCATTACTTGGGTCGAGTTGTTTTTCGAGAAAGGCACAGCATGCTTGTACTACGCTTGATACCTGTAAAAAAAATTCAATTTTTTGGTTTCTCTATTATTAGTTTTGTTTAAAGCAACACCTGATTCCTTTAATGATTTTTGAATGAATAATAAAAACTACAAAATTACAGTAATTGCAAGGTAGCTAGAATTTGTACTTGTCATCTTAAAACAGCAGTCAATTTTGAACACTTAAGTTAAAAAAACTAACACCGTTACAATTTAAAAGATTAGATGAATAAATATTCCAAATTCCTAAAAACCTAATGTTCATACCATTTAAAAATTTCAACAATTTCCCTCCAATTTCTAAAATTAATTTGTATTATTATCATTACTACTTTATAATTAATCATTAATTAGTGGATATGAATGTCTCTTACAATAATTTTTAAATAAAAATAGTTCACCTGAAACATTGTGGCAGCTGGTAAAAGTGAGCAAACAGTTACTTCCGTCACTCTGATATTGCCAGTATAAATAAAATTAACTAATTTTGCTAGAGCCGTAGGGCACACACCTTGAAGCTTAATCCTTGTCATTTCACACTCTTTCAATCCACCAGTAAACATAGCCTAAATGAAATATAACACAAAATATGACCAATGTACACTACTTTCAAAATTAAAATTTTTTACAATGTACCTTGAAATAAGGGCTGGCCGCTGCTAGAATAACTTTGTGCGCATGAAACACTTCAGAGCCAACTTCTAGTACTACATCAGTTAGCATATGATGACTGCGCATGATGTGCATCATTTTCATGACACCCTTGACATAGGTGGTCATGCAAAATGTCATGTCCCCGATCTCACCGCTTTTTTCATCATACTTCTCCTCCTCGATTCCATCCAGTGGCGAGTCGTCATTGTAGGCAAATGAATTCTGGCCATTTTGCCAATGAAGATAATCATCTTCCCCATCCATGAATTAAGCCTATAATAAAAATTAATATACAATTGCAGAATTGTTTAAAAAATGATATCAATGAATTTTAACAATCATTTGAGATTCAGCCTTATTTATTTTTTTCATTAATACATTTAAATATTATTATATGTACTAGTCCTAATTCTATGTGCTTTAAAATTAAATTTTGATTTTTTATTATTATGAGTAAACCTTTATAAACTTTGTATTAAAGCTATGAGAAAATGTATGAAAATATGTATGTGATTTTTTGTAAAGGGACTATAAATAAATAAATGAACAAATACTTTCTAATCAATAACAGAGTGTAATGGCCAATAGTTGAATGTAAATATGCTGTCAAAATATCACAAGGAATTATAAATTACCATTTCAATAAATAGAAAAGTTACAGATAAATCATGAGTAAGCAATTAATTAAAATCACATTTTAATGACTTTGATCTTTCACTTCAAGTGGGTATTATTAGTGGGTATTACCTGATAAATTATTTATTACAATTCATTAAAAATAGTAACAAGTACTTTAGAAAGTATTTTACACAATGACCCGAGATTTTTTAAACGTACAAAAAAAAGACGTTTACACTTTATCTGTAACTTTAAAAAAACCAATAATCCATCAAGTCTTGGATGACAACACAGTATTGTCAAGGTCACAACTGATACTCACGAAGCGCAAATTTATCCCCAAACTACTCATAAATAATCAAAAAGCCACTTTCTCACTGTTACCTCTGTTTACTTCAAAACACGTAATCCACAAATAAATAAGAAGGTAAACAAATCGCGTCTGCTTCCTAACCTAACCCCAAAAAGCTCCCACAATCCACATTAATCTGCGGAAAAAAACACTCACAGAATTCACAGATATTCAGATCTCGGTACTTCAAATGATCCAGGTACTTTTTATCTTCTTGTGGTAGCGGACTAATTTTTAGTTTGTTGTGATAGAGTTCAGGGAACCGAGCAGCAACAACGGCACCTTCGACAGTCTCTACAACCGGAGCCCGAAACAGCTGACATGATTAAGATTAATTAGATGTAACTTTCTTTCACAGTGATTAAAATTTACTTCAGAGGACACGTGTGTAGGTACTAAACGAGCTGCCGCTGTGTTTATGCGCTTCGAACGCTAAGTGACGTCACTGCACTGGAGTAATGTAGAAATTTTTCTCTCGTCATCGCGCAAGTGTGTTTTGTTAGGTGGTCTCTTCCGGTTATTTTTTTATCGATTTGCAAGAGTGTCGATCGATCCTGGTTCCTGTAAACAAAGTATGTACGTTTTTAATGAGAATAATAATTTCGGTTTGTGCGGAAGAGCATAATTACTAGTAAGTTGTACAGGGAACAGAAATATCGATTTCGAGTTTATAAACATCGCGACTACCTATAGGATACTTATTCTCGTAAAATATGCAGTGTAGTTTGTTCTTTTTTTTTTACTATTCTGGAGAATTTTATTTATTCTGATTAAAATGGTAAAAAAAGTAGTTTTCGATACAATTTAAAAAACTAAAAGTTACTAAAATTAGTATAATTTATTCAATAAGTTTGGTATTGTTTTTGTCAGGAAAAGTTGTAAATAATTTAAGTAGCTCGATACTGGAGACGTGCCTTAAAATATCGATAAAATGTTTTAATAAAGATGAAAACCTAAAAAACTTTCAACTCGTATGCAGAATTCTTTAAATAAAAAGATGATTATGAAAAAAATGGACGAGTCACTTCCGATAATACCGGAAATTGAAGTTTACTCGTCTGATTTTTCATTATCTTTTAAATCAATTTCGTAAATCATATGACACACATTTATTTTTATACAACTTTAGAATTAATTAATCGTAGTTAATTTACTAAGAAAAAATTAAAAATTTCAATTTGAATATGCATTTTTAATTTTTAAAAAAATTGAAATTTTTCAAGTTAGAACAAAGATGTGATTTTGGATCCATCTGAAATTATGATTAATGAATATTAAGTAAACTAAACGCTGTTGTTGGAAGAAAAAAAAAATTTTCCTCGTTATGTGTCCGGTGTGTCTCCTCTTAAATGTTTTTTAATTGAAAACTGAAAAAAGTCGCTAAGTAAGTTCTGCTCTGTCATTCCTTTTTCTTATCTTATAACAATAAATTATAAACTTGCGGATCATGGTCATGTTTACAAAAATGAAGACTTATTTATTCAAATTTCTCGTTAGGTTTTTTTTTTTTTTTTAAATTATTGCACTCACGTTTTAAACTATGATTTTAAAATTTTTGATTACAAGTTTTGATGATTTCATGGAGATTCAGATTCTAATTAAATGAGTTTGATCATTTCTTCAAAGAGAAGATCGAATATTTAAATTCGTTCGTTTTTAATTATTACTTTATCGTTATTTTTTTTTAACTTGAACTTTCATCGAAGTTTAAACGATTAAATTGCGGGTCTGATTCAGATTAATGTCATGCGTTCAGTTATCTTATCTCAGTATTAAATTTTATAATTTTAATTAATTCTTATTTATACAATGATTTAAAGTAATTTGTAAATTTTGTAAAATTATTGTTCTTGTAACTTAACCATCTCATCTTAAAAGTTTATAATTTCTGCATATTTAATAAAATTCATACTAAAATTAATTTTTTTGATTTTTTGTATTGTAATTTAATTGTTTTTGAGTTTTAAATAATGTTTGAAACTTTGTCAGAAAACAATTCACTTAAAATATTATTAAACGATATTAAATTAAATTAAATCAATAACTAATTAAATTAAGTTTTTCTATAATAAATAAACATACTTTTTCAGTGTCCAGGCATTAATTTGTTTAATTTATTTCTGGATCTTGTACTTCATTACTTAATTAGTTTCAACAACGATTGAAAAAATCTCAACCGCTCCTGACAAAGTACAGCTATACTAATTAAAATTAACAGCAACAATTAACAAATCAATTAAAATTATCATCGATAAGCACAATTAGAACACAAAGGCGATAATCAATGTTATAATCAGTTACAAAACCTAGTTGTTGATTATTTATTTATTTATTAACTTGCACACTCGAACAGCTGATTTTCACCAACACTTAAAAAATAATTCTTGTCTTTTTGTTTAATCTACACTGTTTCTCGTGAGCGATTGAACAAACACTCGAAAATTAAGGATTTTCTTTATCGCTCTGTGCAACTCGTAATAGTCCTGAGTCACCTACGCTCTTCGTTATCGCCCGCGGTGGAAAAAAAAAAAAAAAAAACTTTAATTAAACCGAGGAGGATAATTTATTATTCATTCGCTCAATTACGTTACCTGCAATCGATTGTGTCACCAAGAAGATTCTTCGCTCTTGAAAAAATTAGTCTTCACTCGATAAAAATTAACACTATTCATTAACAACAACACCAGTTAGATACACTATGCACTGCTGTCACAACACCGTTAATCAACTTGTCGAACTTGATCATCGTAGGAGGTTTGTTAAGCCCGAACATTTGGCTTAGCGGAAGGAACGAAAGACCCGAGCTGGCTCGCGCACGCGACTGTACTGCGGACCGCGAGCCGAGAGAGAAAATATAAGGCCGCGATGACTTGCACAAACGGCCGACGGACGCGAGTTTTACGCTCGGAGGTATTGGGAAATTTTTGATTTTTCGTAGGTACCGAAATTAATTTGTGGTGAATTAAGAATGAGAAACTGGATGATAACGATGCGAGCATTACTTCAGTTTTTATCGGATCTTCTTGGAAATTCGAATTTTTCTATTATTTATGACCAAAAGCTTTTTTTCAAAAAATTTTGAAATAGATAGAGGTTACCTAGCGCAAAATCTTACGAAAATTGAATATTGGACGGAAAATGTTCAGGTGATAAATAGTAGAAAAATTCGACGATTTTTTTTAATGTAAATTATAGAAGATCCGATCAAAACTGAAGGAGTGCTTGCATTTATTCTGAAACCATAGAACATTTTTAACCGGAGATATTTATTGATAATAATTACAACGCGATCTTACAGCAGGATTAAAATTATTTATATGAAGGTATCAAATTAGAGAAATTAAAATTATTATAGTTTTGTATCGTGGTACCAGTATTTATTCCAAGACTTTTTTTTCTATATTTTGAAATAATATTTAATATCGATTCTATATTTCGGTACTATAGTTGAAACTAAATTTTTTTTGACCCCATATTTTGGTACCAAATTTAATCTGGTTCTGTAATTCGTTACCTATAATTGATATAAAATTTAATTTGAAATTTGAAGCAGCTGACCGATTTTGAAACCGTAATTGAACCAAAGTATTTTGGTATTAGAAATAAAAAAAATTCTGATTTTGGAAATTTTTTCATTCCTAATAATTTTTGCTAATGGGGAAGAAGGAGAGACGAGGACGTGAATACAGCAAAATATCAACAATTCGAAGTTGGGTCCCAGACCAGCGTTGCCGATCCCGGCCCCAGGGGTCCCGCGAAATTTGAAAATCGTAAAAAAAAAAAAAAATATTATAAAATAAAAATTATAAATTTATTAGCTAATAAATATAAATAAATAGTGAGTTTAGCTAGCAAATGAAAAAATAATTATTAAAATTTATTTATAGACAAAAAAAAAACTCAAATTCCGATATTCCGAGTAATTGGTCTGTGTTAAAATTAATTTATTATGAAAAATTAAAGAAATTTTTTTTTTTTGACAACCGATAAGTTATGAAAAAGAGATAAACTTAATTATTTTCGTCAAATAATGTGCCGTAAAAATGAATAATTTTTTCTACATGTTGTTTCTTGTTTACGTATGGCAGTGATGCTGAGCCAGCGCGCCTAAGTTAAGTTCAGCGTCTAGCAGAAGCAATTCATCAGTAGTACTACATGTTGAATGTTTTTTTTTTTTTTTTTGGGAAGAAGTTGAGTAAAAATTATTCAACTGAAAAAAATATCAGCGATAAACATGTAAATTGGTGAAGTCCTTTGAGTTCCTTATAATTTTTATTCAGTTTTGACGGTTTTTATAAAATACAGTTAAAAAAAAAAAAAAAAAAATTATCAACAAACAAGTTTTTGGAGCACAATAAATTGATAATGAATTAAGTGCAGTGAAAATAAAAAGAAATCAACACAAAGGTGATGAGAAGATGGAATTCATTAACAATTTGTTGAACCTATTCGAGTGGCCTGATAAGTACATAAAGTAAGATAAGTGATGGATCATTATCATCAGTACAAAATATTTTGAATGTTTTTTTTTTCAGGTATTAATTAGCATAAATTTATTGTTGATGATTATTAAACTAAAGTAATGTTTATTTTTTAGAGTTTTTCTACCATAAATTTGCTTAAAAATTGTTTGAAATGAACATAAATACATAATATTACATGGTATAAAAATATTTTGTGCATAAATTTTTCAGAATAAAAAAAATCTTGTATGGCATATTTTTAGTCTTAAAACTTATTAATCCTCTAAATTTTTCATCTTCTTGCAGGATTGCCAGTATCCATAAGTACACTACTATCAAAGACTCCCAAGTATTTTCTGAAGCACAGTTCACTGTGATTGCTGTTAAGAGAAGAACAATAAATTGTCGTTGTAACATGAAAAATCAGTAGCAAGAAAAGTAACTCAGCTGTGAAACTACTAGCGGATGAATACAAAATTTGGAACTGCAACAGTGGTGTCATCATAATATACTTTTTATTGTGACAACTCTTTGTCGGGTGGACTAAAGCATATTTATTTAAAAATATACAATAAATATTAGATGTCAAAAACTTAATTTAGATTTGTAGAGTGATCAAGTGTTTTAATTGCTGAGAAAAAATAAATTCTTTTTAAATACTAAGTGTTCTCGTACTCTGTTAATTAAACTCATTAATTGTATTTAGACCTCTTGGGTTTTATTTAGCAAAATTACTGCATTCTTATGTTCAATAGAAATATTGGCTTATTAATTTACAAATGGTAATACAAATAATTAATCAGCCATAGAAAAAAAATTAAATAAAATCAAATGAGAGTATGAAAAAATAAAAGTAACATTTTATTTGCTTATTTTTTACATTTAAAAAACAAGTAAAAATTTTCAAGTATTATTTAATATTATCTTCACATATTTATTAAATATTTATTATTTATAAATAAACTTGCACCAATAATCTAATAAAAAAAAATAATAATAATAACTCACACAAATAACGAACAAAATCTAAAGTATACATTTTTAAATAAATCTTTTTGATTTTTGATTATTCAAAAAAATAAAAATTATTCTTTAGTATGTATATTTTGGTAACAAAAATCTAAGACTAAATGACGTACAAGAAATTTTTTAAGATTATAATTCAGACTGAAAAATTTAAGTATATGCTTCCTAGAACCAAAGTTTTTCTGAAGCTTCTAGTTTTATTTTTCTTTGCTTTGTTGTATCAACTGCGGTATGAAGTGACAAAACTGTAGCGTAGATGAGAAATTTAATGGTACTTCATAGTGTGTACTAATGATACAATTTTCTTTTATAATCAAATCTTCTTTGTTTTTTAAATGTTCTATTCGATCATGAACTGTTTCTGCTTCCACTTTATCGTTGTTTGTCGAGTAATACAAAATACTTGCTATCGATTTCCGGCCTTGAAGCATGTTATTTTCATCGAAAAATCTTTTGGAACTTGTAGCTACAGTTAAACTCCAAAAACATAAATGTACACCACAGTGTCCGCTTAAAATTCCGAACGAATTTTTTTTTTGCTTTGGAACATCTCTTGGAACGTAAAGCTTCCACTTAGTCCAGTCATCAACATTTCTTTTTGCATTTAACAGGGTGCAAATGGCGTCTTTAATTAGTGCATTAGGTTCGTAATGTAATGAGTCAATATAAACTATCGTTTTTTTACAGAGTAAGACTAACACTAGTACCCAATGATTGTCGTCAATCAGTATTGGAAATAGCCAGACATCTTTTTCAAAAAATTTACGCTTTTCCCCCCCTCTCAAAAAACTGCTTTTAATCATTTTTGAAGTAAAAATTGTTTGGAAAAAAAAAGTATCAAAAACGTATAAAGAAAATTTACGACAGATTTGTGGCATTAAACTTAAAAAGGAGTTGACCACGTTATCATCTAACCAAGGATTACTGATATCGTTGAAAAGTTTCAAAGTCCCAAAATTTTTTGCATTGATAACGTGGCCATTTAAATATTTATCAATGTTAGGAAAATTTGGAGGGTAATTTATTCGCTTATCAAATAAAATGGAAGTATCACTTATTTTGGTCACGTCGTATGTATTGGTTAAATCAATGCAAACGTTCTCGTTTTGACCTTGGGGGCCGTGATTGCGTCCCAGAAGCAGTTTGTCTTCCACACAGGTATCAATAATTTCCAATCTACATGATGAAAAAATTTAAAAAATTTTTCTTGTATTCGTATCATTTTGTGCGAAATATTTATGGCTTGACTTACATTGAGTTTTTTGGAGGGTTGTTTTTGTTAACCACCAGAAAATTAATTTTTGAATCATTTGAATTGGAAAAAACTTTAGATTTTTCGAGACCGTTTGAATTTTTTAAGCATATAAATGTTTTTTCTTGCATTTGCAAAGGAGTTTCATTGAGTGGTTCCTTAAAAAAACAAATTTATTGATACTTAGGGAACGTTCATAAACCACGTGGTCATTTTTTCGAAGATTTTGAAGGACCCTCCCTCCCATGAAGATCAGCGTAGTATTTTTATCAATTTTTCGACCCCCCCCCCCTAAAGTCACGTGGTTTTTTTTACGATTTCAAATTGTAAATATGAATACTATTAGTTTTTTAAAAACATTATTTTTTAAGTTATAATTCAATGATATAATACCAGGGGCGCAAGAACTCTTTTCAGCTAGGAGGTGTCCTGAGGTCTACCCCCCCCCCCCCAATAAAACTGACGTCGAGAAAAAAAAAAAAAAAAACGATGAGTTCAATAAATAGACTGGTTAATTATCCCCCAAGCTCTAAAGCCCCAAAACACTGGGCGTAGAGTTTAATGAATAATCTGATCAGCTATCCCCCAAGCCTTGAGTCCCCAAAACCCTAGGCGTCGAGTTCAATAAATAAACTGATCAGCTATCTCCCAAGCTCTAAGCCCCAAAAACCCTGGCTGCCCGAGTTCAACAAAAGAACTTATCAGTTATCCCCCAAGTCTTGAACCCTCAAAACCCTGGAGGCCCGAGGTCAACGAAAAGACTGATCAGTTGGTAACCAGAGTTTTGGGAGGTTCAGAGTTTGGGGGATAACTGATCAGTCATTTCGTTGACCTCGGGCGCCCAGGGTTTGGGGGGGTTCAAGACGTGGGGGATTGCTGATCAGTTTATTTATTGAACTCAAGTTCAAAGAAAAAACTGATCAGTTATCTCTTAAGCTCTGAATCCCCCAAAACCCCATGAAAATCAATATTTAATCAATAAAATATCAATGTCATTTCAAGTAAAAATCTTCGAAAAATATTATTTTTAACAAAATATCAATTGAAATTGGATCCAAGGCTCAAAATATGGTAAATTTTCCAAAAGAATCAAGAAAGAATCACAAAAGAATCAAAAGAATCATCAATGGTTCTGGAGAGCATAGCCCCTCGCTGGAAACCCAAGTTCAATAAAAAAACTAATCAGCTATCTCCCAAGCTCTAAACCTCACAAAACTCTGGTTACCGAGTGAAATAATTTTATAATTAAAGCGTACTTTATATTTGAATATCAAGTCCATAAAAAAGTGTTTTTTTTTGTCCCACAAAAAGGTTGTGGTGTACTTTAATATACATCACTTTGAAATATTACAAAATAATAAAAAGATAAAAAAAAAAATAAAAATAAAAATAACCAATAAATAAACAAAAATTTTTACACTTTTCTCGAAATGTGTCTGCTTCTTAGAAGCTTTTAATTTATAGTTAAAAAAAAAAAATTGTTGATAATGTTGCAAACGAAGAGTTCACCAATAAGTGAAAATTTATAGCGTTTCCCTAATCAACCACCCCATTTTGGAGTTCAAAATTGCAGACTTACAACTTCATGATATAATTGCACTAGTTCAGCGTAGTTAGGTATCGTTACAAAATTATTTATTTCGTTAATTAAAATGCACTCATATTTTTGGAATAATTTAACTTGGGCGCCCAGGGTCTTGGGGGTTTAGAGCTTGGGAGATATCGGACCAGTTTTTTTGTTGAATTCGGGCGCCCAGGGTCTTGGGGGTTTAGAGCTTGGGGGATAGCCGACTTTAACGTTCGACAGTAAAATACTATGAATCAAAACATCGATTCATGCACTTTAAAAACCACGTGCTTTTCTGAATCAACAGCCCTACCCCCCACGTAACCTTTCGTAGCCTTTTAATCGCTCCCCCTCCCCCCCTATTTGGGCCACGTGGTTTGTGAACGTTCCCTTATGTAAATATGCAAAAAATTATTTTTTATTTAATTGGAAAACAAACATTTTTCGATGGCTTTACCTTCGGTTTCGAACATGGATTTACAGATTTTGGCTTTGGTAGGCCTAGCGGGCATATTGGTTCGCACTCGACGTCTGCGGGTAAAATAGCTTTGCACCCCATACAATAACCAAAATTACTGTATTTTTTCTCACAGTAAGGGCACTTAGCAAGCAGACCCTCTTTATATATAGAATTCTGTAAAAAGGAAATTGAACAAAATTTTTTGTTATCGGAACTATAAATATTTTTTTTAAACTTGCTCAGAAAAATTTTATCTCTTTATTAGTAGAGGAGATCATTATTTGAGAATCTAGTTTAATACACATTTCCATGAAAAAGAGTCTTTTTAATTAATTATGCTACTTCACATGAAAAATGTAAATTACATGCAATGCACACGCAGACTATATTTAACAGTTTTTCTGTTATTAAAATAATATTTTGAGCAGATTAAAAAGGAAAAAATTTACGATATACGTATACTTTATACCAGAATTGGGCAACTCTACCTAACGTTGGAATTTTTTTAATTTTTTTAAATAAGGTACCTGTACCTAATATGGCCCCCCTAAGCGAGAATCGACGTTGTGGCCAATCAAATCAATATTTTTTGACGGGTAAGGTCTCATTTTAAAGCTTAATTCAAGAGCTTTAAAATGAGACAGTACACGTTCGATTTTGATCAATGAGCTTCAAATGCCAGAGGATTTACCAAAACACGGTTTTTTAAGACACCTAAAATTTGTGTCTTAATATGGCCCCCCTTGAAGTAATTAATTAATTGCAATTTGTTCCTACTTTTTAAATCAATCAGGATATAAGATTTTGAAAACTTCAAAATTGTTATTATTTTAAGAATGATTTATTTAAAAACTGAGCCTTTTTTACAATGTTTTTGAAAGCTTTTCAACCAGTAAAAAAATGTCAACTTTAAATTTTGGTCAAAGTTTTTTTTTTGAGCTAGAATGCTTTTTTAGTTATAAAATGAAAAAAAGCTTTGAAACAATTAAATTTATTTTTCTTAAATAACATTAGGATAGGATTTTCTAAAAAGTAAACATGAAACTAAGGACTCTTAATATCGGTATTTCTACTAATTCGTGGGGGGCCATATTAGGTACACTGCATAATAAAAAGTTATTTAAGAATAAAACCCGTTAGAAAATGAGTTGAACAAAAACTAAGGTCGCGTTTTAAAGCTGAAACAATAACGAATCGAAGTTACTTATTCAAATTTTGATCAGGTGCGTCTAAATATTTTGGCAGACCACTTAATTACAACGTAAAATAATAACGGAGGTATACGAAACGAGTTTTAGCTATTAGGCGTACGCAAAAATAATTTTAAAATGTTCTAAACAACTGAAAACTTCATAATTCAGTGTTTTTGACTTAATAGGCACAGGGCCATATTAGGTACACTTACCTTAGTAACAATCTGGATTTTTTGAAAAAACATAAAAAATTCGACGTCGGATCGTTGCCCAACTGTGATTTATACATACCCTTCGAACTCTTTTTCCTCGAGATGCCTTCGAAGAATTAGATTTTGCACTGCTAATAGAGCATTGGGACCTTTGGCTCTGCTCGGTCTTTAATTTAACAGATCCTGCGTCAATCGGGACATTTTGACTAAATTTTATTGCATTGTGATCCTGTTGAAAAACAACTGGTTATACTCAATTTGCGCTTCCTAATATTTAACAACTTTATAATTGTATTCTTAAAACTTGTAATTAGACTGATCGAACAAAAGTTCTACACGTTTTGAAAATTTGAATCTTTAATTTAAACGTGGTTATGATCATGGATCCGATTTAAATGTTTACACCGGTTTGGGTTACTGCGAACAAAGTTCGTGAGAGATGAGAAACTTCAAAAGGTAGGAATCCAACAAATAAAATAGCTACGTTAATAATAATATATATTGAATGAAAAAAAAATTAATTAATACTTGTTATGATTAAAAGTTGAAATTTTCAAACTTAAAATGTAAATATTATTGAAATAAAAATTGCGTTTCTGACACTTATTCGATACATTCTTATCGTATTACAATTACTTCTTTATTACACTGCGACGAAAACTCAAGTTTTCGTCGCCCTTGCTAAACTAAAACTTGAGTTTTCGTCGTCTCGTAACAAAAAATAATCTTTGTGCTTATAGTCGATAATCTCGTAGGGCTCTCTAGTACCTACTCGAGATATCGCCTACAAGCACGAAAAGTACTATTTTGCAGATCTTATTCCAAAGGTACCACAAATATCAAACAAGTAGGCCATTTCGGGTAGGCACACAAGTATAAGTTAAAAAAATTCTAGTTGAAATCAATCAAAAGAAATGAGTGTTGAAGTTAATAAATTTTTGCGATAAAATATAATCATAGAAGGTAATAATGTACATGAGAACCACCTTCTAAAATGCAGAACGAAATTGTCGAAATATGTGTAAAACAGCTTCAAGCAGTATTGTACAGCTTTGAGCAGACATAGCGTCTTGATTCTCCGTCTACACCGGTGGTTAAACCGCGTCTCGGCTTAACTTTGTTTAAAGAATTTTGCAATGTTGCCTTTGGATTAAAGGATTAATTTGTACTTTAAAAATAGGAAATAATATTAAGACAACGATTTTTACATCTTGAACTTTGATTTCAATGGCAACATTGCAAAATTGTTTAAACAAAGATAAACCGAGACACGGTTTCACCGCCAGTGTAGACGGGGCATTATGCATTATTGAAAGAATAATTTTCATTTTTAATAATTCTAAAGCATTTCTTTTAAATTTTAAAACAATAAACAATGGGTGAGCTTTTTAAAGCTGTTGAAAGCAAAATTTTTTTCGACTGATCTTTCTTTACTTTATTGATTTTCGGGTACACACTACAACTCCCTTATAATAACCACTGCTTTTTTGTACAGCCAACGCCAAAACGATGGAATATGCTGAACGTTTCAGTTTACTCACAATCAAAATAAAATTTCAAAATCATAATTTTCTTGAAGTTAGGTCCTCGTATATTTTTTTTATGACAATTTTATTATTATTATTTTCTCCTATAGAACATATTGTTTAAAAAAAGTATGTCTGCACTTGGATCCATGATCTCTCGTAAATAAATTTAAAAAAAAAAAGAATAATGTAAAATATTTATTGAATACCATATCACACTTTTCGATCTCCCATTCAAAAGAAGCATCATCGTTATAGCACAATTCAGCCGAGTCATAATTGTTGTAATTGTCTAAAAAAAGTTGATATTTATTACAGGTTATTATTGATAAAAAAAAGTTTTTCAGTTAGGAAACGTTCATAAACCACGTGGTCATTTTTTCGAAGATTTTGAAGGGCCCTCCCTCCCATGAAGATCAACGTAGTACTTGTATCAAATTTTTGACCCCCCCCCCTCCCCCTAAAGTTACGTGGTTTTTTGACGATTTCAAATTGTAAATATGTATACTATTAGTTTTTTAAAAACATTATTTTTTAAGTTATAATTTAATGATTTAATACCAGGGGCGCAACAACTCCTTTCAGCTAGGAGGTGTCCTGAGGTCTACCCCCCCCCCCGCCCCCAATAAAACTGACGTCTAAAAAAAAAAAACAAAAAAAAACGTTGAGTTCAATAAATAGACTGGTTAATTATCCCCCAAGCTCTAAACCCCCAAAACACTGGGCGGCCGAGTTCAACAAAAAAACTGATCAGATTATTTATTTCGTTAATTAAAATGCACTCATATTTTTGGAATAATTTAACTCGGGCACCCAGGGTTTTGAGGGTTTAGAGCTTGGGGGATAGCTGATCTGTTTTTTTGTTGAACTCGGGCACTCAGGGTCTTGAAGGTTTAGAGCTTGGGGGATAGCCGACCAGTTTTTTTGTTGACCTCGGGCGCCCAGGGTTTTGGGGGTTCAAGGCTTAGGAGATAGCTGATCACAAAATAGCTGCAGACTGCAGAAAACCATGAACTACGGAAGTTACCTACAAGCGGTGATAATGAAGCACGTACGGGCCAGTCAAAACAAAACTTTGACGAGTTTTTACTTGCACACGGCCTTGCAGGCCCAAATCAGATGACAGGCACGGATTCGGTTTTAACGTTCAACAGCAAAATATTATGAATCGAAACATCGATTCATGCACTTTAAAAACCACGTGTCTTTCTGAATCAACAGCCCTACCCCCCACGTAACCTTTCGTAGTCTTTTAATCGCTCCCCCTCCCCCCCTATTTGGGCCACGTGGTTTGTGAACGTTCCCTAATGAATATTTACATAAAAAATAAGGTGGCCATTTCAGACGGAGTGGCAAAATTCTCCCGGTCTTCCCTACATTGTAAGCAGCTCTCCGGCCAAATGTCTTTGACCATGCATAAATGTAGTTAGTAGCGAAATTTAAAAAAAAATTTAAATATTTTAATAAACGTTACAATTTACCTTCAGAGTTAATAGTAACTTGAGAACTTGAAATATTATCATGCTTATTTTTTTCTACTTTAGGTAATAAATTTTTGTTTTTTCTTGTATTTTTTTCTATTTTTCCTAAAATATTTGTCGATTCTGGCGGATTAGCGACAATGTATCCTGATTTTATTAATGCTTGTTTAAGTGTGGAGCTTAGGTCCAATAAAGTGGGTTTTGTGTGAATATTGAAGCTTGATTTTGAAATAGATTCTTCTAAATCTTCGCACTCAACCGGAAACTGTTTGAAATCATTATGCTTTAACCAAAATTTAACATAGTTTTTTTTTATTTGTACGTCATGTAATATTTCTTTCAGCTCGCTCTCTTCTGATTGTTTAATTAATTTATTATCCATTTTACAAGAAATTACGGGAACTTCTGGGCAGTGTCATCAAGCACATAACCTTATATATACATATATTTTTTTTACACCTTTATAGAATAAATATATTAGATTGAAATCAATAATATATTATTGCAATAATTATATTTTGCAGAAGAGTAAATCAATAATAAAAATTAAAAATACTAATCACCCAGCACCCAGCACATAATTACAAAATTTAAAGTCAGAGCTTTCAACCTGGCTTTGTGATGTACGTAGCAGAAGCGGTAAATTCTAACTTTAATAACGTGGTGTTTTATTGTTTAGAAATATGTTTAATTAATAATTGCTGTCAGTTATACAATTATCAATAACATTATTTAAAAAAAGTAAATTCTTCAAAGAATAAAAAATGTTTTTCTAATGATCGAAAGTTTTGTGCAACTCAAGTACAAATACAATTTTTTAAAAAACAAACATTTTTTTAGGTTAAATCAGAAATTAAAATGTAAATATTAAATAAAAGTGCGCTTCATAATGCTGATTAATTTTTAAAAATTTTAATTACAAAAATTAACGATGCAAGAAAATAAAGGTAACCGAAAGCGTACTCGGAAGCGCAAAGCGTCTCCAGAAAAAATAAATTATACTTTATTGCTTGAAAATATTCCCTGCGATTTGAACTATGTTTTACACATTGATAATCACTTCAGCAAGTATGGAAAAATATTAACTGTCAATATTGAATTCAATGGTAATTTAAATTCTGCACAAATTATTTATAAGTCTTCTGATGATGCGAAAAAAGCTTACTTGGCATATGCGGTTGAGGGGTTGCCAGTTTTGAACAATCTACAGATTAAATTATTTATTATTCCTGACCGTCAGGCTGGAGCAAGTACAATAGATAATGGTAAAGAAGGTATATTGATTTTAATTTAAAAACATTTTTCTAAGATCGCACAAGACCTTTGAAGTTTTATTTAAATTATCTTGTTTTTTAAATAAGAGAAAACGATTTAATTTTATGTTTTTTTTATAAACCATTAAAATTGTGCAAAAATAATTGTAATTATTTTTTTTTTTTTGGGCTTTGGGGCTACATTTACCAAAAAAATTTGTACCCTTAGAAAGTCGTTATTTCTCAAGTAAAAAATCATCCGAATCGTGGAAAAAAAATGTATTTTGAAGCTTTTACATATTAATTCTCGATTTTTGACGGTTATTAAAATTACCGAGCTTTATATAAATTTGTTTTTTATAACTATCTGTACGATTTTTTTTCGGTTGTGTCTACATATCATCGCCGTGTGACGCACACGGTACACGGTACTTTTTTGCCGTATAATTTATCCCCAATAACCCACTTGAGTTTAAAAAACTACTAGTTTTAACTTTAATTCCAATTGCCCATCCTAAATAACCCAATTAAATTCGCAGAATGTCTAAAGTAACTCCTATTTGGTACCATGTACCGTGCACCGTGCACCGAATACGATGGTATTAAAACACGGCGATGGTACCTAGACACTTTTTTTTTTTAACGTTACAAAGGTAAATAAAAAATCATAGGGTTTTATCGTTTTCTCAAAATTAATTTACGAAATAATTTTTAAAAAGTTCAAAGGCCTTGGAATTTGCACCTTAATAATGTATAAATTTCTAGAAACGGTACAAGAAATGAATGCACGCGTGTTATCGAACCAACAACCGCTAGAAAACACAAGTCGTTCCGAAACCTCTGAACAACCAAAACTCAAAAAGCGAAATGATGTTTTACCCTCGGCGACACGGAACAAAGAAAAATTAAAAAATATTCTGTTCGCAGAAAAAAACCGTCGTAACAGAAAAGAGCTTGCTAAAAAATTCAATTATGAAAAACCTGATTCAACATTGGCAAAAGCGCAGTCTCAAGGTAGAATAAAAAATAAAGCCTCGGTTACTGCTTGTGTAGCTGCAAAAGTAAAACGTCAGAAAAAACATTTTGTTAGCGAAGAAAACAAATATGACAATATTTCGAATCTCGAAGAAACGGCTGAAATTAAAATAGACAAGATAAACGCGGAGATTGAAAAATTATACAAATTAAAAACAATATTAGATGAGCGTAAAGCAGAAAACGAAAAAAAAAAAGCTTATGGCATAAGGCTGAATCAAATGGCTATACAAGAAGCTGTGAAAAGTTTGAAGTACGATCTATTTGAATTGCAGAGTAAAGAAAAGAACGCGAAAGTCACCTCAAATTGTACGCTTGACCAGCATAAATCAGAGCTAAATACAGATACATCTTGCAGTGAAACTGAGTCTTCTCTCAGGTATTACTTTTTTATTTATTCATTCATAACTTTTTTTTTATCTTACCGATGGTCCCAACAAAGAAAACCTTTGGCCGAAAACTACGAGGTAAAGAGCGAGAACACCCTTATTTTAATGATGTTAAAGTCGCAAAGTTGTATGCAACGGATTTGGAATTATTTTTGTAAATAATGAAATAGAAAATAAAATACGATAAATTAAAAACCTAAAGAATATGAAAGAGTAAATAACACTTTTCAGACAAGATGAACTCATAATGAGACACTCATTTTAATTATTTCTTAGAAACGACCGTAGTAAACAGTTTGCAGCACCCGCAACTCCAGGGTGGGACGATCCTTAAAACCATTTCCGCAGGTTCTACTCAAGATTTATATTCATTTTATCTAAATACTTTTAACCTCATCAAGTTAGAAAAAAGTCGAAGGAGATACCTGGAGTTGCGAGCGCTGCAAGCTCTGTTTTTACTTTTCTTCAATGAGTAAGGGCTTGCGACGGCCCATGAAAACCTTTTCCACAGGTTCTACTCATAATTTTTACTTAAAATATAAAAATATCTTCTAGCCTGCCAAATTAGAAAAATTTGAAGCAAATACAGGGAAATGCGAGTGCTGCAAGCTCTGTTTTAATTTTTTTTTTCATTAAAACCGTAATTAATGTTGAAAATTACTGTACAATGTTATTTTCAGAGATAATGAAATTATCAAGGAGAGCGAAAAACATAAAAAAAATCATGATGCAGAATCAGAGTCAAATTCAACCGGGACAATCGAAACTGGAACAAACAGTTTTGTTAGTATTTTATATGAAAATTAAATTTTATTTAAGGTAGATGTACCTAATATGCCCCCCCCCCCCTCATAATTTTGAGTATGCTCGATATGCGGCATCTCTACAAGGTAGGAAGAAGTCAAAAACACGTGAAAAACAAGTTAATTATAAAGTTTTGAGTTATTTAGAACATTTGAAAATTATTTTTGCGCACGCCTTAAATGGTCTGCCTAAAGATTTAGACACACCTGACCAAAATTTTTATAAGTAGCTTCAATTCGTTATTGTTTCAGCTTTAAAACGATATTTTATTTTTTGTTCAGCCCGTTTTCTAACGGGTTTTATTCTTAAATGACTTTTTATTCTGCATTGTGCCTCATATCGACGGCCATGCGAAGAAAAACCTTGGGTCAAAATTTGGGGAGATAAACGTAACAAGGAGGGCTTGCCGTGATTAAATCCTGCCGTTGTCTTGACAGAATTTTGGGCTCTTGAGTACCGGCGGCGATAAAGTAACCCCTGTTTTTCGAACGATACAATTCTGGACTCTCAAGCAGCGGCCGTGAAAAAAGTAACCCCTCCTCAACTATCGACAGAATTTCAGTCTCTCAATTACTGGCGGCAAAAAAAATAACTCCTGACCTTGTCTCGACAGAATTTCGGTCTCTCGAAAAAAATAACCCCTGCCTTTTTAACGATGTAATTTTGATCTCTTGAACACCGCGAATAAAGTAACTCTTTTCCATTTATTGACAGAATTTCGATCTCTCGAGGACCGGCCGCGAAAAAAATTACTCTTAAACTTTTCTCGATATAATTTTAGGCTGTCTAGAAATAGCCGCGAATTAGTAGAAATACCGATATTTCAAAGTGTCCTTTATAGAAAATCTTATCCTAATGTTATTTAAGAAAAATAAATTTAATTGTTTAAAAGATTATTTTCATTTTATAACTAAAAAATCATTGTAGTTCAAAAAACAAACTTTGATAAAATTTTAAAGTTGTAATTTTTCTACTGGTTGCAAAGCTTTCAAAAACATTGTAATAAAGGCTCAATTTTTGAATAAATAATTTTTTAAATAATGAAAATTTTGAAGTTTTTTAAATCTCATATCCTGATTGATTTTAAAAAATAGGAACAAATCGTAATTAATGAATGACTTCAAGGGGTCCATATTTGGTAAACAAATTTTTGGTGTCTTCAAAAAACGTGTTTTGGTAAATCCTTTGGCATTTCAAGCTAATTGATCGAGATAGAATGCGTAAGGTCTCATTTTAAAGCTCTTGAATTAACCTTTAAAATGAGACCCAACACGTCAAAAAAAATTGATTTGATTCGCCACAACGTCAATTCTCGCTTAGGGGGGCCATACTAGGTACACGAACCTTATATGAATCAAAATTTCTGTTACTATTTTTTAATTTATACATAGAGTACAATTCGTATTTACTAAATTAATTTTAGGATTCTGACTGCTCAAGTAAATCCGGTGTTGAAATCAAAAAAACATCTTATGAGCGGCAATTCAGAGAAATTTATTACGAGGTAAAAGGATTTCAAGGTTGGCTCATAAAAAAAGGGAAAAAGGCAAATTGCAGTGTTTGTAAATTAAAAAAAGATATTCGTGCAAGCCACTACAACTTGAAACGGCATGCACAAGGTCCTGAGCACTGGAAAGAGAATCTTGGTCTGGACGTTCCTCCTCCCGATAAAGATTTCAAAATGCCTGAAAAAGATGCAAGTGCGTTCGAGAGAGAAGTAGCTGCTGCTAAGCTGACTTTTGTAGGTCAAGCAACGGAAGCTAACATATCCTGGAGAGCCCAGGCAAAGATCTCAAAAGCTGTAGCTTCTGTTTCAAATCCAGGAATTTGGAAGCATGCTAAAATTGGACGCACTACTGCCCGCAACATAGTTGTTAAAGTAATAGCCAAAGAAGCTGAAAATAAATTAGTGCCTAAACTAAAAAAGTCTAAAGTAAGTTTAGGCTTCGACGAGAGCAACGCCAAAAATAAAAAGAAAAATTTGTCTATTATCATAAGATATGTTGATTATGATTCACAAAAAATTGAAACTAGACTTTACGCAATGTACCCGTTATTTAAAAAAGGAGAAAAAGCAGATGCAAGCGCCCAAAGGATAACCGAGTGCTTACTGTTATCTTTAAAGAAACATGGAATTCCCTTAAAAAATCTAGTTAGCGTTTGCTACGATGGCTGCTCCACTAACGCTGGAAGACTTGGTGGAGTGAGTCAGAAATTAAAGGAAATTATTCCAACGCTTGTTTGTATAACATGCCCCGCGCATACAATCAACTTGGTAGCACAACACTCGCGAGTGGAACTACCCGAAAATTTAACAGGGCTTTTTACTAAGATTAATGCTATGCTCAGGAGTAGTCACCGCGTGCACGACTTCGAAAACATTCAAGCAGAGCAGGGAGTAGCTCAACACAGAATTCTACAACTAGCCGACACACGTTGGATGTCCTGGCAGCAATGCTCTGATAGAGTAGCTGAACAAGTTCCCGCTTTGGTCGAGTTGGCAAGAAGAATTTTAGAAAAAGATCCTAAAGACGCAGTAGCTTTAGAAGTCCAAAAACTTTTGACTAATAAAGTAACCAAATTACAAATTATAGCTGTGTCTAAAGTACTGTCGGAGTTAAACGCATTTAATTTGTTGATTCAAACCAAACAATCTGTGATTCATAGAGTAGAGGAAGAGCTTGAAAAAAGGTATGTATGAAAAGAATTGTTTTAAACTGATTTTTAAGTAACAGTATGTGTACTCATGCTCACCTCGGGCTGAAACAATTGTGACGGGACGTAGACTTATATTTGATTATTATATACATATATCGAGACATTTTTTTTCGCTACAATTCGTAGCGAATATACAAAGTATCTACACGTATTTGTAAACCTCAAAATTTTTTTAAAAATTGATTATTTACTTGATTCTTTTTAGAAAATAAATATTTTGAAACAATTTTTCTAATCAAGAGCATTTTTTTAAGCATCGTGGCGTGAGATTATTACAAAAATCTTTTATAAATACATTTTCCTAAGTAACGCTTTATGTTATTATCATCAGAAGTTGTTTTTTCAAGCTGTTTAACATAAACCAAAAAAATTTTGATGGAAACTAATTGCTTTAACAAATGTTTTAAGCTTAAGGGTTGATATTTTTTTTTATTATAAAAAACAATCCAAATTTTAAATAACTTTAAAAAATGAACAGAATATTTGTAGCCATGGTAAATGGTTTTTTATTGAGGTATCGTGAAATTTTTGTCCACCTCCTGCAAAATCGAAAAGCTTTCGTGTTGAGTTCGTCGTCCTTATTTAAGTGCTGTTCATATAGGTTAAATTATAATTTGATAATTTCTAACTAGTCACTTGAAGCGAGGTCTTAAGTGTAGCCTTGAAGTAGGAAAATACCTTAAGTAGCTGATCACAGAGTGAGAAAACATTCAGTAGCGCTTCCCTAAACTTGGCAGCTGAATGGGAAGGCCTTAGATCACATGTTTGTCACCCTCGGCTTCGCCTCGGATGACAATTTTATGTGATCTGAGACATTTCCCATTCCCGCTTCCTAGTTAAGTAATATACTATTTTCGTTTTTTTCTTGATTCAAGACAAGTTTAATTAAAACTTTTTAATTTTGCCTACCCCAATAATCAAATAATAAAAATAAATAATAAAATTAAATAATAAATTATGAGTTCAAGTTTTATAATTGATTTATTAAAGAATAAACTTTAATTCATGGCATTGTTAAACTGACAATGTCAGAAAATTGTTTTTGTTTACAGTCAAGTGCGTAGTGCTTATAAAAATAAATAATTTTCAACAAATTTTGTTTGAAGAAAAATAAATTTTTTTTTTTTTTTTTTTTAATAATTTAACATGGCTTAGCCCGAGAGATCTGCATTAAATTAAAATCATGAAAATTAATAAATTGTTTTTATTTTTTTAGGTATAAAAATGTCCTATCAATGATCATGGATAGCGACTATTTGAAAAATAGATCCGCATCCGAAATAACCTTTCTAGACGAAGGTCAATATAGACCATACTCCGAATTTGATTTTGGAAATGAAATAAGGCAAGAATTGTTGAAAAACATTGTGGAACTTGAAGGTTTTTGTAAATTAATGCTCAATTTTGTTTTAAAAGTGGCTTTGGAAATGTCAACCTTATTCCAAAATTTTACAAATGAAACGTTCAGAACAACAAAGTGTTTGTCTCCTTGTCACGCAGTTTCATCTGTATTTCGAGAAAAAAACCCTCACCGTTTCATCGATTTAATGAAACATTATCATCATATTTGTGAAGGTAAGAAGTCATATTTTTCAATAAATACGGAAAGAATAAATATATTTTCCTCTTGTATATAGGGTTTTGATCTTTTGATCCCTAGGAGCGTTATATCTTAAATATGAACCAGCTTTCCCGAAACCGTGTGTCAGTTGTTAATGAACCCGGCTGACTTTTTACGTGCTTAGTTTAAAGTATCGCGGATTTCAAAAAATCGTTGGCCCAATGAAAAAAACACGAAACATACGCTGGTTTTAATATTTTATCTAAAGTGATTGTGGCGTTCGCTATGTTTTTCGGATCCGACGATGCAGGTCCGGGGGTTGAACTCGCACACAAGGGTTAAAAATGATTTTTGCACCTGAAGTTGCAAAAATAATGATATATACCGATAAAATAAAAAATTTATGCGTAAATCATTATCAAGGATGGCGTTTTTGCACTCAATGAGTGAGATTTCATGTCTTCAGATCCATTTAAATTATTTCGTCCGTTTAGAATGTAGTTACCAAAATAATTACTTAATAATAAGTCCCCAACATGCCTACAGTTCCTAGGGAGTACGCACTCCAGAATCAAATCACTGATTTTTTATTGTTACCAATTTGCTCTTTGAACTTTTTAAACTTAAATATGTATTTATGAAATGAAAATTTATTTTTAATTTTATTAATGATTATGAAGTACGTAGCTCCTCGATAAGTCCCCTTTCCCTCCTGGAATCATGAATACTATTAATGATTAGATTCTGGAATACTACTTAATGGTCCGAAAGGGTAAAAAAGCATTAAATTATGAAGTTTAAAACTGATCCGGATATTTAAAAATCACAGTTTACGCTATAGCAAAAAGTCATTTTTAATAACTCTGTTCTTATTATTTGTTCTATTAAAATTCATGCATTTATTTCTTTGGCAATAAAATTCAGAGTACTCGATAGAAAAAACAATTAAAAAGTAAAAAAATGAACTTACTCGAGTCTTTAGTCATGTGTTTTCTTAATTTTTTTTTCCACTTTAACAGAAAATTTACTTTAGACTCAATATACATTTAAATAGTATACATAATAAATAGGATGGAGGGGCCCGTACAGGTAAAATTTTTTTTACATTAATCAATAATCTAGGTTTCAATAAATCAATTACCTTATCGAATTAATATATTGAAATTGAACAAAAAAGGTCTCATTTTGAAGCTCTTGCTTTTAATTGTAAAATGATGGGGGGGGGGGGGGAGGGGGGACTAGCCTCACAAAAAAAATCTTTTCGCTCATCAGACGCAAGGTTTTTGAATAAGGATGCCGCGCGGCGAGGTTTCAGACTGCCTCGCCTCGCCTCGTCTCACCTCGAGGCACCTCATCGAGGCGACCTCACAGATACTCATTGCAAATGTTGATATATCTTTACTGAAAAATTCAAAATTTTTATTTTTAATTTTGTTTATCTGTCCATACTACTATTAATTATCTAAATTTGGTCATAACACGATAATATAGTAATTTAGGTGAGGTCAAAAGCAGAAAAAAAAATATATATTTTTTTAATAAGTCTCCTAATAATCTTTAGCATAAAAAAATCAACAATTTAAATCTATAAATAAAACTTAAATATTTAAAATAAAAAAAAAAAATTTGAAGCCTCGACGAGATCTGTATGCAGCCTTCTCTTGCCACGTGCCTCGTGTACACGCTGCTGTGACCTCGGCGGCGTCCCTACTTTTGAAACATTTTGTGATAAAAGCGCCATTGGACACAATATATATATTTTGCGCTTTAGTGTGACGTTTGGTCAAAGGGTCTCACAAAGTTGACCTAAGAAACGAGCACACAAGAGAAAAAAATTTTATGTAATAAAAAATTTTCAATTTATGTTAAGAGCGTATTTTAATAGATGCTAACAATAAAACTTAATTAAATATAATATTTAATTAATATGAATAATTTAAAATTTTAGGTAAGGAGGATATACTAATTGAACAATGGGAAAATCTGCAACACATTAGTTGGCCAGAAGACTTGGTCGAACCCAATGTCAGCCCGGATCGGTTTTGGTTTAATGTTTTGGACTTAGAAGTTCGAGTTGGTGACGAGCGTGTGATACCTCTAAAAGAATTGGCAATTTTTTCTTTGGAAGTTCTTACTACATTACATGGCAATGCAGATGCAGAAAGGTCGTTCAGTGCTCAAAACAACTGTTTAACAAAAATGCGTAACAAAATGGTAATTGAGACGCTTGATGCTACTTTACGTGCACAAGAGTATATAAGATTGCACATGATAAATGGAGTCTTTGTACCAACAGAGAGCTTAATCGATCTCTTTTTAAAAAAAAGATGAAGCTATTTTATTTTTTTTATTTTTTTTGTTTTGTTAAAATTGAAGTTTATTGTTTTATTTATAATTATCACAATGTAGAGTACTTTAATTTCTTTAAACCGTAAGCTTCTCTTGTTAAATCTGTACATAACTCGGATCTTCTCAGTGGCCTCATCGTCTCGAGATCTCCTCGAGCTTTGTGCTGATTCACACGAGAAGCGCGGGTCATAATCAAAAATCAAAAAGATTTATTTAAAAATGTATACTTTAGATTTTGTTCGTTATTTGTGTGAGTTATTATTATTATTTTTTTTTATTAGATTATTGGTGCAAGTTTATTTATAAATAATAAATATTTAATAAATATGTGAAGATAATATTAAATAATACTTGAAAATTTTTACTTGTTTTTTAAATGTAAAAAATAAGCAAATAAAATGTTACTTTTATTTTTTCATACTCTCATTTGATTTTATTTAATTTTTTTTCCATGGCTGATTAATTATTTGTATTACCATTTGTAAATTAATAAGCCAATATTTCTATTGAACATAAGAATGCAGTAATTTTGCTAAATAAAACCCAAGAGGTCTAAATACAATTAATGAGTTTAATTAACAGAGTACGAGAACACTTAGTATTTAAAAAGAATTTATTTTTTCTCAGCAATTAAAACACTTGATCACTCTACAAATCTAAATTAAGTTTTTGACATCTAATATTTATTGTATATTTTTAAATAAATATGCTTTAGTCCACCCCACAAAGAGTTGTCACAATAAAAAGTATATTATGATGACACCACTGTTGCAGTTCCAAATTTTGTATTCATCCGCTAGTAGTTTCACAGCTGAGTTACTTTTCTTGCTACTGATTTTTCATGTTACAACGACAATTTATTGTTCTTCTCTTAACAGCAATCACAGTGAACTGTGCTTCAGAAAATACTTGGGAGTCTTTGATAGTAGTGTACTTATGGATACTGGCAATCCTGCAAGAAGATGAAAAATTTAGAGGATTAATAAGTTTTAAGACTAAAAATATGCCATACAAGATTTTTTTTATTCTGAAAAATTTATGCACAAAATATTTTTATACCATGTAATATTATGTATTTATGTTCATTTCAAACAATTTTTAAGCAAATTTATGGTAGAAAAACTCTAAAAAATAAACATTACTTTAGTTTAATAATCATCAACAATAAATTTATGCTAATTAATACCTGAAAAAAAAAACATTCAAAATATTTTGTACTGATGATAATGATCCATCACTTATCTTACTTTATGTACTTATCAGGCCACTCGAATAGGTTCAACAAATTGTTAATGAATTCCATCTTCTCATCACCTTTGTGTTGATTTCTTTTTATTTTCACTGCACTTAATTCATTATCAATTTATTGTGCTCCAAAAACTTGTTTGTTAATTTTTTTTTTTTTTTTTTTTTTAACTGTATTTTATAAAAACCGTCAAAACTGAATAAAAATTATAAGGAACTCAAAGGACTTCACCAATTTACATGTTTATCGCTGATATTTTTTTCAGTTGAATAATTTTTACTCAACTTCTTCCCAAAAAAAAAAAAAAAACATTCAACATGTAGTACTACTGATGAATTGCTTCTGCTAGACGCTGAACTTAACTTAGGCGCGCTGGCTCAGCATCACTGCCATACGTAAACAAGAAACAACATGTAGAAAAAATTATTCATTTTTACGGCACATTATTTGACGAAAATAATTAAGTTTATCTCTTTTTCATAACTTATCGGTTGTCAAAAAAAAAAAATTTCTTTAATTTTTCATAATAAATTAATTTTAACACAGACCAATTACTCGGAATATCGGAATTTGAGTTTTTTTTTTGTCTATAAATAAATTTTAATAATTATTTTTTCATTTGCTAGCTAAACTCACTATTTATTTATATTTATTAGCTAATAAATTTATAATTTTTATTTTATAATATTTTTTTTTTTTTTTACGATTTTCAAATTTCGCGGGACCCCTGGGGCCGGGATCGGCAACGCTGTCCCAGACATTTGATGATCTATAATGACTATAGTTGAATAACCAAAAAAAATTTTCAACAATTCAAAATATGAAGTCTTTTTCCTCGTAAATCTGTACATTTTCATGTACTTTGACCTTGATAATTTGAAATCGCTCAAGATCGTCGATTTTAAATACGCATATTTTAGGTAAGCTTTTTTTACTGTACTGCAAAAAAAAAAAAAAATTATTTATTGAAAAATCTATTTTTTAAGAAGAATAAAAATAAAAAATTGAAATACAAGTTTTAGGTTTTAAAATTTAAAATTATAAGCTTCATATAAATGAAAAACCAAGTATTTCAATTTGAACTTTACATTTGAAGGCTGAATCTGCATTGAAAACTTCATTCCAAATGAAGTCTTATCTTTGAACTACTTTTATTTTAAAAATTTTTACTAATCTCTTCACTAGAGTCATGAACTCTGAATGTAAGTGAAACTTTCTTCTTGTTTAGTAAAGACGTGCGAAATAATTAAATCAAAGTCTTTAAAATTATGAAATTGGAAAAACGATGAATATGCATTCAGAAAAAATTAATTTTTAACTTCAAGTCTTTCAAAAAATGATTGTTTCTTAAAACCAAATAAAGTAACTGGGAAAACTTATGCTACCGACTCAAACATTTTTATCAAGCCTACATGAATACTTTGAATAAAACTATTTTTAATCTTTAAATTAATTTCTCAACAGTTGACCAATTACTTCACTAAATCAGATAAAATTATTTGTGGTGAAATTCCGCTGCTGACTCAATAGTTTAAAGCAAATAAGAAAAATCAATTATTTAACTTATAAGATTGTAAAAAATGAATATTTTTAGTACAATGAATTTAAATGAATGAATCTTGAGACGTTTAATAAACCATAAAAAATCATTTTCAAAAAACTGCTGCTTAATTTATCTTAAGGTTGTGTCTAGGTACCATCGCCGTGTACCGTTGCACGGTGCACGGTGCACGGCGCACGGTTCACGGTGCACGGCGCACGGTGCACGGGCGCTATACCAAATGAGCTTTTATGTACACGGTGCACCGTGTACGGAGGAGCTTTTTGGTGCACGGTGCACGGCGGAAAGCAGGGAAAAGTTTTTGTTTTGCTATTGTTTCGTACACGGTGCACCGTATACACCACGTACGGTTCGAAAAATGTTTTTTTTATATCATTGCGTACACCGTACACCAGACACCGTATACTGTTCGGTACACGGTACACGATGCACCGTGCACGGGTGAAAATATTTTTTATATCTTTGCGTACACCGTACACCAGACAACGCGCCATGCTCGGTACACGGTATACGGTACACCACGCACGGTGCAAGGTTGAAAAAATGTTTTGGCGTACGGCAGACACCGCACACCGTTCGGTACACGGTACACGATGCACCCTGCACGGATGAAAATATTTTTTATAACTTTACGTACACCGTACACCAGACAACGCACACTCTTCGGTACACGGTACACGATGCACCATGCACGGTTGAAAATATTTTTTATAACTATGTGTACACCGTACACCAGACACCGCACACCGTTCGGTGCACGGTACATGATGCACCCTGCACGGATGAAAATATTTTTTATAACTTTACGTACACCGTACACCAGACACCGCACACCGTTCGGTGCACGGTACACGATGCACGGTACACCATGCACCGTGCACGGATGAAAATATTTTTTATAACTTTACGTACACCGTACACCAGACAACGCACACTGTTCGGTACACGGTACGCGATGCACCGTGCACGGTTGAAAATATTTTTTAAAACTTTGTGTACACCGTACACCAGACACCGCACACCGTTCGGTACACGGTACACGATGCATCGTGCACGGGTGAAAATATTTTTTATATCTTTGCGTACACCGTACACCAGACAACGCGCACTGCTCGGTACACGGTACACGGTGCACCACGTACGGTGCAAGGTTGAAAAAATGTTTTGGCGTACACCAGACACTGCACAGTGTTCGGTACAAGGTACACGATACACCGTGCATGGGTGAAAATAATTTTTATATTTTTGCTTGCAGCGAACACCAACAACGCGCACTGCTACGGTACACGGTACACGGTTGAAAAAAATGTTTTGTGTACATCACACACCGCGCACTGCTCGGTACACACTACATGGTTCACCACGTACGGGGCACGGTAGAAGAAATGTTTTGGCGTACACCAGACACCGCAAATTGTTCGGTACTTAGTTTCACCCAAATTACGATGTCAGGTTACTCAGTAGCAGTCTAATGCTTTAAGAAGTCATAAGGATTTACTGCAGTTGATTCGAAAAAATTATAGGGATTCAAGCACGTTGAATACCCTACGTGAAGTATGCGTCTCAATTGCAAGACAGCAGCTGCCCCATGCACGTGGGTTTTAAGAGAACAACTGCAAGTCTACTAGCAGCCGATTTTTTTACCGTATAGTCATTGGGCTCTCGAGTCTGAAATTCCGAGATCGAGGAATCCAGAAATCCAAGTTCTTTGAGCTGAAAAAGTTTGTATTCTTATTTTCAAGCTCCGAGTCAAGGTTCGGACTCTGTATTCTTCGTTGCATACTCGAGAGTTCAGAAATCAGAGTCTAAAGACTCGAGTACTTGGACTCGAGAGTATAACAGCTTGAATTTCGCTCGGAATTTCGGATTTGACTTTGTATACTCTGGACTCCAAGTCTTTGCCCAGCAATTGTTCTCACAAAGTCATGGGAATTAAATGCAGCAATTCTTGGAAGTCAAAGTTGGACGTTGTTAAAGCAAGTTTCGAATACAGAGCTACCGGATTACAAGTCACGCGCTCTATTCAATGAACCCTACCGGACCTCTTATAATCTTTAAATTAATCTTATAGGCCTAATCTTTATAATCTTTTACCCCTTTCAAGAAGTCGTCTCCGATCAGTTTTTTCGACCTGGTGTACTTCGACCACGGATGCTTGTGTGTATGATACAGGTAGGGTATAGTAGACATGTAGTATCAGGGGCGCAACGACTCCTTCCAGCTAGGGGTTGATTTAAGGTCCGACCCCCCCAAAATTGACGTCTAAAAAAAAAAATTAAAAAAAAAAAAGTTGAGTAAATAGACTGGTTGATTATCCCTCAAGCTCTAAACCCCCCCAATGCCCTGGGCGGCCGAGTTCAATAAATAAACTGATGAGCTATCCCCCAAGCTCTAAGCCCCCAAATACCCTGGGCGCCCGAGTTCGACAAAAAAACTTATCGGCTGTCCCCCAAGCTGTAAACCCCCAAATACCCTGGGCGTCGAGTTCAATAAATAAACTGATCAGCTATCCCCCAAATACCCTGGGCGTCGAGTTCAATATATAAACTGATCAGCTATCTCCCTAGCTCTAAACTCTCAAAACTCTGGGCGTCGAGTTCAATAAATAAACCGATCAGCCCGTCTGGGCTTATTCGAATATAGATAAATACATACCCAAAATGAGCAACCCTTATAGACATACCAGTACAAAAAACCTATTTCGGTTCGATTTATGGAGCAAAAATTTCAAATTAACTTTATTTGAGTATAGACCTTATGAGAGTCATTAGATTCAAATTGAAGGTCAGATTCATAATCCGGACCCTCGAAAGCCAAAGAATAGAAATTTTCGAACAAATTTTGTTTGAAAAATAGTACTGGTATGTCTCGGGTTACTCATTTTGGGTATGTATTCATCTATATTCAAATAAGCCCAGACATTTGAAAGACTTTTTTTGTTTTTTTCATCAGTAATATGGTTTTAGGTTTGTGTTTTAAAATATTTTTGATTAAAGTTATACTCTAAACAAAATTTAATCATTTACGTTATATCATAATATCATAATATTTGATATTATTGAATAAATTTAGCTATGCGCGAGCGAACGAAGCGAGCGCGTGTTTTATGCAAGTTATATCATAAAGTTGTAAGTCTGAAATTTTTAACTCCAAAATGGCGTGGTTGATTAGGTAAACGATATAAGTTTTTACTTATTGTTTAACTATTTGTTTGCAACATTATCAACAGTTTTTTTTTTTTTTTAAACTATAAACTAAATGCTTCTAAGAATGAGACATATTTCGAGAAAAGTGTAAAAATTTTCGTTTGTTTTAACACTTTTTTATGGACTTGATATTCAAATATAAAGTACGCTAAGGGTTTAGAGCTTGGGAGATAGCTGATCAGTTTATTTATTGAACTCGACGTCCAGGGTTTTGGGGGCTTAGAACTTGGGGGATAGCTGATCAATTTTTTCGTTGACCTGGGGCGCCTAGGGCTGGGGGGTTTAGAGCTTGAGGGATAGCTGATCGGTTTATTTATTGAACTCCACGCCCAGAGTTTTGAGGGTTTAGAGCTAGGGAGATAGCTGATCAGTTTATATATTGAACTCGACGCCCAGGGTATTTGGGGGATAGCTGATCAGTTTATTTATTGAACTCGACGCCCAGGGTATTTGGGGGTTTACAGCTTGGGGAACAGCCGATAAGTTTTTTTGTCGAACTCGGGCGCCCAGGGTATTTGGGGGCTTAGAGCTTGGGGGATAGCTCATCAGTTTATTTATTGAACTCGGCCGCCCAGGGCATTGGGGGGGTTTAGAGCTTGGGGGATAATCAACCAGTCTATTTACTCAACTTTTTTTTTTTTAATTTTTTTTTTAGACGTCAATTTTGGGGGGGTCGGACCTTAAATCAACCCCTAGCTGGAAGGAGTCGTTGCGCCCCTGATACTACATGTCAACTATACCCTACCTGTATCATACACACAAGCATCCATGGTCGAAGTACACCAGGTCGAAAAAACTGATCGGAGACGACTTCTTGAAAGGGGTAAAAGATTATAAAGATTAGGCCTGTAAGATTAATTTAAAGATTATAAGAGGTCCGGTAGGGTTCACTGAATAGAGCGCGTGACTTGTAATCCGGTAGCCCTGTATTTGAAACTCGGTTTAACAACGTCCAACTTTGACTTCCAAGAATTGCTGCGTTTAATTCCTATGACTTTGTGAGATCAATTGCTGGACAAAGACTCGGAGTCCAGAGTATACAAAGTCAAATCCGAAATTCCGAGCAAAATTCAAGCTGTTATAGTCTTTAGACTCTGATTTCTGGACTCTCGAGTATACAACGAAGAATACAGAGTCCGAACCTTGACTCAGAGCTTAAAAATAAGAATACAAACTTATACAGCTCAAAGAACTTGGATTTCTGGATTCCTCGATATCGGAATTTCTGACTCGAGAGCCCAACGACTATACGGTAAAAAAATCGGCTGCTAGTAGACTTGCAGTTGTTCTCTTAAAACCCACGTGCATGGGGCAGCTGCTGTCTTTCAATTGAGACGCATACTCCACGTAGGGTATTCGACGTGCTTGAATCCCTATAATTTTTTTGAATTAACTGCAGTAAATCCCTATGACTTCTTAAAGCATTAGACTGCTACTGAGTAACCTGACATCGTAATGTGGGTTAAACTAAGTACCGAACAATGTGCGGTGTCTGGTGTACGCCAAAACATTTTTTCTACCGTGCCCCGTACGTGATGCACCGTTTACCGTGTACCGAGCAGTGCGGGTTGTCTGGTGTACGGTGGACGCAAAGTTATAAAAAATATTTTCACCCGTGCACGGTGCATCGTGTACCGTGCACCGAACGGTGTGCGGTGTCTGGTGTACGGTGTACACATAGTTATACAAAATAATTTCAACCGTGCACGGTGCATCGTGTACCGTGTACCGAACAGTATACGGTGTCTGGTGTACGGTGTACGCAATGATATAAAAAAAACATTTTTTGAACCGTACGTGGTGTACGGTGCACCGTGTACGAAACAATAGCAAAACAAAAACTTTTCCCTGCTTTCCACCGTGCACCGTGCACCAAAAAGCTCCTCCGTACACGGTGCACCGTGTACCATGTACATAAAAGCTCATTTGGTATAGCGCCCGTGCACCGTGCGCCGTGCACCGTGCACCGTGCAACGGTACACGGCGATGGTACCTAGACACAACCTTATCTTAATTTTTTTTTTAGCTAAGATAAATTGTTTTAACAACCATTCCAAGTAAATAAAGTGAACTGAAACGTAATTATTATTATTAAGCTTTATTAATCTTTAGATCATTAGCATAAATACATACAAATAAAAATATAAAAAATAAATTAAATTAAATTACATTAATAAAAACCCTTACTTAAAACTGAAGCGTCAACTTACTAACTTATAAAATTGCATGAATAGTGTATCATGCGAACATTAACATTGTCAATTAATTTAAATGTTCAAATTATTTACGATTCAGCATATCTTATGAAATGCAAAAAAAAATCATACTAATTATACTAAATCTCATAAATTTTTTTTTTTAATTATTCAATTTTGTAATAATTAACACATAAAAATTTTAAAAATACACACTGATCACGTGCTAACTTGTTTTTGTCACTGTTACTCGACCTATTAAAATTAATCTAAATTGACTTAACTTAAACGATTCGCCGTGTATCTTGCATTTTCTACTATGTATACAAAAAACATGCATGCTGCGGGTCACGTACATACGTATACTAAAAATTAAACAATTTCGCTTAATCGAAGCAAATACGATAAAAAAAAAGCGCTCGGTCTGAGTGTCAATATTAGCGAAATCGTAACTACCGAGCAATACTTTTTTTTTTATTTTCGAGGGTCCAAATTAGCAGACATTTTGTTACTCATTACAGCCGATTTGATAAACTTAAAATTTCATCATTAGAGTAATGAGCCGAGTTGTTAAAAAATGTTGATAAAAAATTTGTTTTTATTTTAAATAAGATTTTAGTTGTTAAAACCAGTTTTTGACGGTAAAATATTTCGATAAGTCACTGTTTGCCAACAGTTTCACTGGATTCAATATCTTTTGATTGTGTTTTTCTCCGTTTCAGCCTTGGTTTTATTTACGAGTTAAAAAAAAAGTTTGCTTTATCCGTTAGGAAAATTCAATGAACTTCCGCACCCACAGATAACAATTTGTGTACAGGTTGTACAAACAAATTTTTTTATTTACTTTTTGGATTGTTTGTGTATATTCTTGTAAATCGTCATGATTACCAACTTTGCAGTTAGGCGTATTTTAAGTTGAAGTAACGAGCACCTTGCGTCAACTTCAACTTCAAGATTAGATAAATTTATTAGTTGAAAAAAGAAAAAAAAATATTTGTAAAATAATATGTAATTTGCAAAGTAATGAATTTTTGCAAGTCACAGTGAGTTTCATTTCGAATCGAATCCAGTAGATTGAATGTCATCGTGACTAAGTAGATTTTAATTCAAATTATTTGGAAAGTATTCCAAAACTATCCTACAAAAATATATATAAGGTGCACCTAATATGCCTCCCCCCTGTTATTTTGAACATGCTCGATATGCGGCATCTCTACAAGGTAGGAAGAAGTCAAAAACACTGAATTATCAAGTTTTGAGTTGTTTAGAACACTTGAAAATTATTTTTGCGCACGGCTTATAGCTAAAACTCGTTTCGTATACCTTCGTTATTATTTTACGTTGTGATTAAATGGTCTGACAAAATATTTAGACGCACCTGATCAAAATTTTCATAAGTAGCTTTGATTCGTTATTGTTTCAGCTTTAAAATGCGATTTTAGTTTTTGTTCAACTCTTTTTCTAACGGGTTTTATTCTTAAATAACTTTTTATACTGCAGTGTACCTAATATGCCCCCCCGCGAATTAGTAGAAATACCGATATTAAGAGTCCTTAGTTTCATATTTACTTTTTAGAAAATCCTATCCTAATGTTATTTAAGAAAAATAAATTTAATTGTTTCAAAGCTTTTTTTCATTTTAAAACTAAAAAAACATTCTAGCTCAAAAAACAAACTTTGATAAAAATTTAGAGTTGAAATTTTTCTACTGGTTGCAAAGCTTTCAAAAAAATTGTAAAAAAGGCTCAATTTTTAAATAAATAATTTTCAAAATGATGAAAATTTTGTAGTTTTTTAAATCTCATATCCTGATTGATTTAAAAAATAGGAACAAATCGCAATTAATAAATAACTTCAAGGGGGCCATATAAGGTACACAAATTTTTGGTGTCTTAAAAAAACGTGTTTTGGTAAACCCTCTGGCATTTCAAGCTCATTGATCAAAATCGAACGCGTAAGGTCTCATTTTAAAGCTCTTGAATTAACCTTTAAAATGAGACCTTACGCGTCAAAAAATATTGATTCGTTTCGCCACAACGTCGATTCTCGCTTAGGGGGGCCATACTAGGTACAGGTACCTTATATAAGTTTTTTTTTCATAATTCTCATTATACTTATGTTATATGGCTAATAATTTTATTGTTACAATTAATAATTGTTTATGAAAAAAAAAAAAATACATATGAATGGTAGACAATATCGTATTTTAATCAATTTGATTTAATCCCCAGTTTTGAAGAAAACGTTAGAATATTGATAAGTGAGATGAGTCGCGATAACAATAATGGATTTACAAAACTAAAGAGAATTTGAACTTGAATAATTTGTTTTTTCTAGATCAAAATATTTAACACTATGTAATTTTCAATTCAATTTTAAAATTTTTATTTAGTGTATAATGATTGTGCAATGATTGTAATTATTTAATAATAAAAAATATATAATATACAATTGTATTACTTGTTTGCAACTATTAAACTTTTTCTTGTTATATCAATTCTATTTATGTATCATTTTATCAAAAATAAATAAATATCTAAATAATCAAACGCATTACTTATATGACCTTTGAGCTTGGAATTGAGAAAATTTCCTCAAAACTTATTAAAATTTCACTGCGAGTCATCGTGAGTCTTGGTCTAACGTCTGAGCTTGTAAGTTCTGTAAAATTCTGTGGTACGCAAAGATCGATTCTCCAACGGTACGAATCGTTCAATCGATAATTTTGAAGATAAGACCAAACCCCAATTTAAAATTTCATTAATAGATGAAAAAAAAACCTTAAAAATTTTGAACAAAAAAAAATGGTAGTAAATTGTCCCTTTATAAAAGAGAGCTATCGCCATCTTGCGTAAGATTTTTATTCGTGAGCTGATTGGTGAACAAGTTTTTAAAATATTCGAAAAGTACATTTTGAGGTTACTCTTATTGTTTTTTCCTATGCGCGCTTGAAGCGCGCTCAGAAGAGCTAGTCCCTTTATAAAAGAGAGCTATCGCCATCTTGCGTAAGATTTTTATTCGTGAGCTGATTGGTGAATAAGTTTTGAAAATATTCGAAAAGTGCATTTTGAGGTTACTCTTATTGTTTTTTCCTATGCGCGCTTGAAGCGCGCTCAGAAGAGCTAGTATTATTAAATAATCATAGTAAAACTGTAGTTTTTAGCTGCCAAGATTTTTTTTAAGGCAGATTCCTTCGTATAATGCACACATTGATCCTGAATTTTAACTGCTTATTATCTTCTAAATCGTAAATATTTTGCAAACCTTTTAATAAATACTAGCTTCTATACATCACTGCGCTGACGCTTGCGCGGTTCATTCTATTTTACAAAAATAATTCGAAGTTGTCCTAAAGATAATTTGATATTTGACAGTCGTAACGATTGGACGTGTTTATCGCCTCTCAAACTTTTATTCTTTTGTTTTTTCTTAACCTTTCTATTAAAATTTCCTTTCCTTTAATTTTATTAAAAATAGTTCAGTTTTTTTCTTTTTCTACTTTATATTCTTTCTATTTGCTCACGGTGACATTTCGACGTAACCCTGCTGTCCGGACGAATCGTCAAACCGACTGTTGTCGGAAAAGATCACTTACCTGTGTTTTGGAAATCAAATAAAACTGCATGGGTTAATAAAACAAATTTTCAAGAATGGTTTTTAGAGTCTTTTATACCAGAAGTGAAAGTTTTTCTTACGAAAAAAAACAGTTCATTCGAACTCTTTACAGACCCCAATGTAGAAGTTTTGTTCTTACCGCCCAACACTACTTCATTAATACAACCGATGGATCAGAGCGTCATTGCTACGTTTAAAGCTTACTATCTCTGAAACGAGTCATGCAAAACATGGTTCGAGACATGGCTCGAAGAGCAAAACAGCCTCGTTTAACCGATTATTTTACAGAAAAACAATAAATTTATAAAAAATTAATGTATTATTATGTATTTTTTACTTTTTTTTTTCTCACCAATTCATCCTTTTGGAACGTAACCCCCATAAGACTAATGTCTTCGTATTCACGGTTTCAGTATTCGCGGTACTTTTGTAGAACGAATTAACCGCGAATACCGAGAGATTACTGTACCTGGTAACAACTGGCGAGGAATCCAAAATCACAGGACTAAACAGAAACCTTTCAGACTTAATGAGATTTTATGGTGAGGTTCCACCATGTAATCCAGGAAACATCGCTCAGGGTAAAGTCAAAATTAATTACTTAGTTAAAAAAAATATTTAAAAAATAAAAATAAATTTTTTACAGATATTCAACTTCCACTTAATGAATCTTGCCTAAAAGTTCGGATCCCCAAAGGCCGAGAATTACCCATCAAAGTTTGCTCGTTCAAGCTTATGGTAGGAATAGCCCTAGCACTTCTGATGACATAACAGATGAGAGTTTACTCCCCAAATCTACTGTTAAAATAAACACAAATTATAAAAAAAGCAAATATTTTTAAGTAATTTCTCATTGAGACATAAATTTATAATATAAATATATGAATTCATGTATGTTATAGATGTCGGACAATTTTCCACAATTGCTGATTATAGATTGGATGAATTTGCAGAAACATCTACCAGTCTCTCAGCAAATACTCCATCTTTAATATTTTATGGCAAAAAGAAACGTTGTCCCGTAACTTCTCTAAATAAGGGTAAGGTTTATATACTTACTGTTTTAATATTCAAGTCTGATTAGTAGATAAAAATTCTTGAAAATATTAACTTAAATTTCTCAATTTTCAAATTTACTTTTAAAAAAATATTAAAAAACTACAGAGCAGTCATTTAAAAAATTCCTTAATGTAACATTGTCCTTTTAATTGAATTATTGATTGTATAATTACAATTCTAGATAAAAGTCCTACTTTATTTTCTTAGTCATTGATAAAATCGCAGTCATTTTCTGATATTGGCAAATATAAACCTTCTTTGCATGATAATAATTATTAACTTCCAAAATTAATTCGACCAGTAGCCTCGTCAACAGTGACCAGTGGTGAGAAAAATAACTAAATTACCTTGTTTGTTTAAGCTGAGGTCACAATCATTCAATTTTTTTTCAAAATAATTTTTAATTTCTAAATATCACTTTAATAACTTAGACATTAGTATTTTATTAGTTATTAGATTAAAAATTTTAATATTATTAATTACTCTGGCGTCATAATTTTACCTTTTCATAAATACCTTACTCCTAAAATCCAATATATTTTCAGAAAATTTAACCTTAAAATAGTATACAAAAATTTTAATAAAATTAAAAAAATTTTTACTCTAGGTAAAGATTCTATGGCCAAACTAGATCACGTTAATGTCATATACAAACTCAAATGTAAAAATTGCGAAAAAATGTATATAGGTGAAACAGCGAGAACGCTAAGAAAAAGGATGTCGGAACATATAGGTCACATAAACAACAATAATTTTTCTTCAGTTTTGGCTTTACATTGCAATAGTGAGTCGCATGCCTTTGATTTTGATAATGTTAAGATCTTGGATAAAGAACCTGATGTCTATAAAAGAAGATTCTTAGAAATGTTAAACATTCATTATTATTCTGACAATATTAATAAAAAAACTGACACTCTTTCTCTTAAATCAGAATACAAAAAAACACTAGACTTAATTATTAAAAAGAACCTTTAAATTCCAATAATATTAAAATTTCTCTTTATTTTCACATAAACAGTCAAGACTTACAAACTTTGTTTACATACAATCCCAACCCCTTTTTACTCTTAAGCTTTCTCCCTCTCTCACCTATCGCCTGTACAATTTTAATTGCGAAAATTAGTTACTCTCAGTCTTTGCGCACCTGTTGTCGAAGTCAGTCATGAGTCATGACTCTATTATAATTTAAGACTGCATTCTATGAATGTTAATTAAAAACTTGTCCATTAACTTAAGGTACCTATAAATTTTCAAATCGTATTCAAATTTTACTTAAATTTTATAAATCTTATATATCATTTTTATATCTCGCTTGTTTTTCTTTTGTAAAATTTTCAGCTTTGAAAAGGCTAAGTATCTTGCTAATGATAGTGAAACGTCAGCAAAT
The DNA here is from genome assembly GCA_038277355.1 of Encarsia formosa. Classification (NCBI taxonomy): domain Eukaryota; kingdom Metazoa; phylum Arthropoda; class Insecta; order Hymenoptera; family Aphelinidae; genus Encarsia; species Encarsia formosa. The sequence goes on along the minus strand of CM076184.1, from coordinate 6,876,180 downwards.
GTAAATTTCTTACCATCAATAAAGTTCGTTAAGACCAACTACAAGAAACACCACTTATTTAAATAATCTACGAACAACCAAAAAACCAAACACTTCATTTATATATTTTTATTTCTTATTTTGTTTCCGTTCTTACATTATAAAATTTTATTTTTGTTTTTTTTTTCTTTATTAGATATGCATGCAAGAGAAAAAAGTTTTTTATGGATGGGACTTTTAAGTGTTGCTCTTGCTCGAAATTGTTAGCACAATTTTTTACAATACACTGTAGATCAAGCAAATTACGTTCCGTTACTTTTCTGTTTACTTCCAAGTAAAAGTACTGATACTTATAAAAAACTTTTTGAACATATTTTACGACTATGTGACGATATTGGTGAAGTTTTAAACCCAGAAACAGTGGTAGTTGATTTTGAGCAGGCTATTCATAAACCACTAGAAGAGACTTGGCCGGCTGTGACTGTGCGCACATGTAGATTTCACCTGGCACAGTCGTGGTTTAGAAAAATAGGGAGTTTAGGATTGATTAATAAATATAAAGATTACACTTCGGAAATCGAACACAGCCTTAGATGGTGCTTTGGACTGTCTTTACTTAATCCAGTAGAAGTAGAAGCTGTATTCATTGAAGATTTGATGTCCACAGCTGCATTCGAAGTACACGAATTTACAGATTATTTATTAGAAACTTATATTACGAAGAACAGTACTTTTCCTCCTGACATGTGGGCAGCTTTTTCATTAAATTCAGAAAATACTACCAAAGCAAATGAATCCTTTCATGTAAAATTCAATGATTTTTCACACACTGTAAACCGGATATTTATAAAATTACTGATGTTATAAAAGGATTTCAAGGAGAAGTTTTTATTTTAAGGGGGAAGTTAATAAAAAGTACTAAAATACCGAAAAAAATTTTCAATCATACATATATTAAAAGAGTCAATGACTTAAAAATTCACATGCGTGATTATGAAGAAAAAAAAATTGATAGATACAGATATGTTCGTTTAGCATCTAGACGATATAGACATTACATTAACTCAACAAATAAAAATTAAATAATATATTTATATAAATTTATTCTTAAAATTAATTTTTTTAATATTTACAGTTAAATTTTAATTTTATGTAACTTCGTAAGTATACTATTCAATTTGAAAAAAAATAAAAAAAAATAAATTTAAAATTCATTTATTTAAAAAAATTATCATTACTTATTCAATTTATTTTAACGGTTATGCTATGACTATTATGACGTTGATTATTTTTATAAAATAAATTCATTTATAATACTTATTTAAATGGGGATCCATACTACGGATGCAAAATTTTTTAGCTCTCCAAAAAAACCGTTTGATGATAATTGGTCGGGTAAGGTCTCATTTTAAAGGTTGCTTTAAGCTTTTGAATGAGACCTCAAGCGTTTAAAAATCATTTTCGAGCAATCCTCGCTAACAAGATGCACAATTATTACCTATCAAATGAATCGAATTAATCAAGTGGTTATAAACGAAAACTAAACTGATTAAATCAATCCCTTGGAATATTACACTACGTAAGCCAAACAGCCCGGGGCCCAGGATCCATGAAAGAAGTAAGGTACGTAACTCGATAAACGTTATATCTGCGGGGGGCGTGGAGCAGGGTAAACACGGGATGGCCAATCCTCGGGGTCGCGCCCACCCCTCGCGGTATCCCCAGGAAAAGAAGATCGAATCGAAGACTGCGTAGAACAGTGCAGTGTAAGAGATGCTGCGGGGAAGGCTCAAGAAGTCCGAGCCCGTCGAGGAGGGCTCCGAACCCAAACAGCGGAGGCCGAAATGCGCGAGGTGCCGGAACCACGGGCTCATATCCTGGCTCAGGGGGCACAAGCGGGAGTGCCGGTACCGAGAGTGCTTTTGCCCGAAGTGCTCACTCATCGCTGAACGCCAGAGGGTCATGGCTGCCCAGGTGAGCTTTTTTTGGAGAGGGACCGAGGATTATTTTAATATAATTCTTTGAAAGAACGGATTGCTTTATCACTCCTCGATTTATAAGACGATTAATATTAATAAAAAAGATCTGGTGCGAATTTAACTTAATTTCATTAAAATAATTTTCAGTTTATTCATTAAGTACCAGATAAAACAGTTTGCAACTCTGAGTATTTCTATAAGGGTTTAAAAAGCTGTAAAATTACCTAAAATTTAAAAAATATAAAACAGGTACCTAGAAGAGCGCGATTAGATGAATGGTGTTTAAAAAAAAAATTTCATATGCAATTTATTGATTGATATGATGTCTAAAATAAAGCATCGCGGACGTTACAAAAAAACCTCAAATTTTAGCTAACCAAGTCTTGGTTTGATGCATTTTAATTTCGGACTCGCTAAAAAATCCAAAATATTCCAATGTGAAATAAGTTTTGCTGAGGTAGAATTAAGCACAATTTTTTTTTTTTTTTTTTAAACTAACTTTGAAGCAAGTGACGTTACGGACCTTACCTTAAAGGCGGCTTTATTTTTCCTCGTATTTGACAAAAGAATGAATCTTTTAGATTTATTTTAGCAAATCATGGTTTTTGTTTGAATCAAAGGTGAAAAATTTCTTCTGATTCTATTAGAACAAAAAAAAAAATTAATAGTACCAATTCTTGAGGTAAAATATGCAAAGCTTGTAGTATTAATAAATTTTTTAATTTAAAAATTTCAAAACAATCCACTTTTTTTTTTTTACACTTTTTAGACTTGAATTTAATTTGAATAACTTTTCATGTGAATTTTTTGAATATTTATAAAGTAAAAAAATAAGCACTGTTAAAAAAATAATTAAACTTCTTTTTAATGTGTAACGCTTAATTATATTGACAATTATTTAGCAATTTAAAAACGCTTTGAAAATCAAACCGAAGTTAAGACTGAAATATGTTTTTACTAAAAACTGAAGTTTATGATCTAGAAATTTTATTTGAGTTTCAAAAAGTGATCTATTGATCATCATTATTATTAAATCATTTGAGTCGCGTGTGAAATTTAGCTAGGCCGACAAACGTTCTGCGTTAATCTTAACGAACTGAAAGTCGGCGGTTCGAACCTCACAGCTACTATGGCTGATAAAGCAGGCGAATTTCATAATCGTGATTGTAACAGCGCCATGTTGCCCACTAATAAACATTAAAAAAAAAAAGTTACCTAAATTTGCCATTTCTTTTTTTCTTTTATTTAAAGAAAAAAAAAAAAAAAAAAAAAAACTTATTCAGTAATTTCATACTAAAAAATAAAAAGTGGTTGGTGAACTCGGAAATCGTTTTTATGAGCCTTCGTCGTGTTTAGACTCCGCTATCAAACATCCTTAAATCGTTTTTGATTTTTTGAATTTTAAGCAGTAGATGACCACTTTTGGCATAATATACTATCATTATTACTATTTTTTTTTTTTCAACAGACTCATGTATATAATAGTAGCTCAGTAGGATAGTTGTTTCACTACTAATTCAAGGGACGACGGTTCGAATCCTACTGCTAAAACTGCTAACACGGCAGAAAAATTTCAATGATATTCTTATCTCTTGAAAAAAGTGAAAAAAGTCATACTACAACAAATTAACGAAAAAAAAAAAGTTACTCAATTATACTATAGCTTTTTTTTTTTACATTTTTATCTGATGTTTTATTACTAACGGTTCTACTTTCAAAGGAAATAAGAAAAATATTTATACTTATTACATTGTAATCCCATGCTAAAAAAGTTCTGGTTTAGTGAGTTGTTTCTGTCGTTTTTACCCTAAGCTTTTACCGTATTTGAGATCTCCGAAAAAATTTTTTAGTCTCATAACAATGTAAAACAGTTTTTTTTGACAAAAACAAGTATAAAAACGGATACTCAAAATTAGAAGGAATCCAAAAGAAATGGAGAAAAAAACATGATGTATTGATTAATTATTAGTTTTCACACCCTTATATGTATAAATAAATAAGAGTAGCTAAGTCGACAGAGTCTTAGAGCAATGATGCATTGGTCGATGGTTCGATTCCCGTAGCTACCCCTGCTGAAAAGCATAAAATTTCTGCATCATTGTTAACATTTGAATGACAAAAAATATTATATCCAAATTTACAAAAAAAAAAAAAACAAAAAATTTTAATGGGTTTATATCGGATAATTCAAGAAAGTTTTTTTACAAGTACATATTTTTTTCAACTCTAAATTAAACAAGAAATACATTTAAATTCCCAATATTAAAAAAACTCTTTAAAAAACTAAAAGTGTAGCACAAAGGAAAAAAAAAAAAAAAAAAAAAACAAAGGTCGTTCAGCCGCAGCAAGTGTCACAGCATCCAATCGAGGGGATGATGAATCTGTTATTAGGGCCCGGGGAGAGAATAAAAACCCACGGCGAGCGGTTTGATAAATCCATTAACGGGCTCGAGTCGAGTTACATTGGTGTTTGCCCAGGCATTACGATACCCGATCTTGGCTACACGTCTATGACGACGCACTTGACTTGCAGGACATTGTCTCTCGTCCCTTCTGTTTCTTCACCCTTTTCAATCGTCATGAATATGACCAAGATTTGTTTACCCGTTTGTTTATTCGACTCTGACATTTGATTTCTTGGTGCTCAGTTTTAATAAAAAGCTGATTGGAATTCATTTTTTATTATTATTCGTATGCGTGAAAAAAAATTTTTTATTTATTTTTTGAATAGTTTTATTTTACTATAATTGTTTTAGCTTGAATATACAAAACAGAGTTAAGGTACTATAGTTTGTACAGGACATAATTTTAAGTTATTGTAGTTTTTTATCAATAGTTTACTATAATTTCCATGTATGTATAATTTATTATCTTATAATTTATAACTATATATATTAAATCATTAAAATTCAAAGTTTAAAGAATCAATTAAATAAATATTGCGTAACCTATATAAAGGTAATAAATTTCTTAAAATATAAAAATAAAAAATTTATCGTTATGATTCAAATTAAAAATGTCTACAGTTAAATAGTACATTATGGTACGGGTGCAGTATCGTCACCATACAGTGTTAAATTGGATAAACTAAAACTTTATAATTCATTGATTCTATTAATTAATATTTAAAACTTTATAAATTTTAAACAGTCATATGTAGAAAGATTCTTTTCTGTTCTTTAATAAAAATTTTAAAATATTATAAAAGTGACAAAATTAAGTTTATTATTATAAGACTTTTTTAAATAAAAAAAAAAAAATTCTGGTTAACATTCAGAATTCACTCAAAAAAATTTTTTTGAACGGTTACTTTATAAATAAAGATAAAACAATGATGCATTAAATAAAAATGAAATTTATAAAAAACCAGGTAGCACTGAAGAGGCAGCAGGCAGCCGAAGATGCGATAGCCCTCAGCATGGCCAAAGTAACCACTGGTCAGAAATTGAACCGACTGCCGCCTGGAAAAATATTCGGTATGACCGTGACGGAACCAGATCCAGCTGAAAAACCCACGAGCGTCAAAACAATTTTCAACGAAGCCAAGACCAATTCGCAGAAAGAGAAGCACGAAGTCGACAAGACACCGACAAAGTCATCAAAAGTTACCAAGGTGATAATATCATCACTCAATTTTGTTAAACTGTTTTCTAGTGTTTAATGGCTAATTATATCATTCAAAAGTTTATGTCCTAACCCATTTTTAAAACTGAGAAAAAAAAGCTCTGTTTATGGGTAGGGATATAAAATGACGAAGACGTCCTAAGACCGTCATCGTCGCCGGACGGTCTTTGGACCAAAAAGAAATTTAAGAACGGTCATTTTTTGAAAAGCACGTGCAAGTTTGAAAAAAGCTCGCTCAAGCTCAGCAAATTTTGTTTCTTTTTTTTTGTTTTAATGAAATTTTTTAAATTACTTTAGTAACAAAGAAGTGAAACCAACCATGGGATTTCATATTATTTAAAAACAATTGAAAAACAAATTTTAATATTAGCCTTCTTGGAGGATCAATTCTAATTTAAAAACTCTTTAATATTGATTTTTTTCTATTAGAGTCTATTAGTTTTGTTCAATAATTATTTATCTGTTTAAATTTAGCCTTCATACATGATTTTCTAATAAACAATCAAAATTTGTTAAATAAATAATTATCCCCCATCGTCTAGCTAGATACAAAATGACCGTCTTCGGACGTCTCGTCATTGGGACGGGACGAAAAAATAAATGACCGTCATTTAGAGTATAAAAAACCTAAAGCTTTTTGAGACGGTCTCAAGACGGTCCGAAAGACCAAATGACGGGACCGATTTTGAAAAATCCCGTCATTTGATATCTCTATTTATGGGTATACATCGATGGTCCCAGGGAAAACAAATCTTTGCCCAAAATCTGCCACGAATAAAGTTACAATAGGCGTACTTTATTACTACTAAATACCAAGTAATTCGCAGTTTTCGCATATGTAGTACCAAGGGGCTACGCACTTGAGAAAAGACTAACAGGACTATGCCAAGACTAATAGGATTATGACAGGACTAACAGGACTATGACAGAACTAACAGGACTATGACAAGACTAACAGGACTATGCCAGGACTAACAGGACTGTCGGAGAATAATGAGAATTTCAAAGGATGCACAGATGAAATTGCTGTAACATTTTTTTGAATTCGCATTACTAAATATCTAAATACATTGTTAAGAGGAATAGAAGATTACTGACCGAGGAACCGCAATGATTTCTTCATTAAACATCTGTCATAACCATTTTTATAGCAAAATAAAATTGTAATTTAATGAAGATTTTATTGTTAAAACGATTTTTTTGTAAAAAAATTTATTCAAGTATTTTAACTTTACACTAAATACCGTAGAATTTGAGACTAAATTAAACTATGACTATTATGTTATGCTTGTATCAAAAAAAATTTTAATTCTGGCAAAAATTGATGGTAAATAAGAAGCAAAGGTAAGAAAAAAAATTTGTCGTAAACTGACCTTGATTAAATTGGTCTAGTTTTTTTTTTTTTTTTTCTTATTTAATTTTCACCTTTCGTAAGAAAAATTTTTTTATTACATTATTTTTACAATGCACACTTTTAGGGTTAGTTAACATGATGGGTTTTCATAAAAAACTGATTGAAAAAAAAATCCATCGAAAATGTAAGTAAAAAATAAAATTTTCAAATTACTTGAACTTCAAGCCAGGAACAAGAACTGATATTTTTAAATGATTGTTCTTGAAAGTAAGTAATCTGAATTGATAAATTATATTTTTTATATGTATTGATACACAGATTCTTCGATTCACATTTTAAACTAATTTTATACTTTTTTCTAATCGTTTTTATACTTCGAATGATATAATTATAAATGACTCAAAATATTTTTGCTACGAATTACCTAAAGAATATTGTTCAACATTTGAATTAAGATTTTTAAATTAAGACCTTACCGTCAGCTGGTTTAGTATGACAAAAGATTTATAAAAATGTAGTTTTTTTGAGAGAAGAAAAAATTGTGTAAGAAATATAGACTCTTCCTCTTGTTTTTTTTTACTTTACATTAGCGTTTATATTTATTTTTACGAATTTAATAAATTTTAAGTAAATTTTTGATAAAGACTTACAAAAAAATTAAAAAGCTAAAAGGAAATAATGTGCCATAGAGACAATTTTGACTAATTTTAAAATAATTTGATACAAAGTGAATAAAAAATTATGGTTAAACTTAATTTAATAAAAAGCTCAAGATTAAGTTTAAAGTCAAAGGATGAACTTCTCATAACTTTAATTCCTCAATACTTTTGAGCCATTTAGAAATACGATATGAAAATTTACACTTCAAATACAAGGCTGCTCTATAGTAGGTACATCAGGCGTAATTTAAGATAAATAATTTTTTTTTAATTAAATTTGTTAAAGTGTAAGTGAAGAAAAAAATAAAAATGGGGTAAGCGCTAAAGAATTACCCTGCTAGAAGTTTCAACAGAACGTCTGGGGTGCCCGCCAGATAGTGGGGCAGAAAATTCTGTCAAGCTTATTATTTTATGTATATGTCTATATATATACATATATGTATATGTACCTAGATGCGTTGATGAGAGGTTAGTTTACAAATCGGAGCAGCAGCATGCAGCTCCGGTGTTACAAAATTGATAAAAAATAATCAAATAATTTTATAGAAATCTAATTTTAATTTTTAATCGATGAATTATGCTTGCTGTTTGAAAATCCTAACCTCTCCCTGCTGTATAGCCACACGTACCATGGACTTGAACAAATTTTTTTTCTTTTGCTAAATATTTTAACACCTATTGAGTCAGGGCAGTGACCTAGCGCATAGGATAGCGATTACAACCTGGAGATGATTTCCCCAGGAAGTTTTGACTCCGGAGAGGCCAGGGCGGATACCTGGTGCACCTGGTTATACTGAGGCCTTGGAGATGATTTCCTCAGGAAGTTTGGACTCCGGAGGGGCCAGGGCGAATACCTGGTGCACCTTGTTATACTGAAGCCTTGGAGATGATTTCCCCAAGAAGTTTGCACTCCGGAGGGGTCAGGCTGAACACCTGGTGCACCTGGTGATACTTAGGCCTTGGAGATGATTTCCTCAGGAAGTTTGGACTCCGGAGGAGCCAGGGCGGATACCTGGTGCACCTGGTGATACTTACGCCTTGGAGATGATTTCCTCAGGAAGTTTGGACTCCGGAGGGGCCAGAGCGGACACCTGGTGCCCCTGGTGATACTTACGCCTTGGAGATGATTTTATCAAGAAATTTTGACCCTGGATGGGCCAGGGAAAATACTTGGTGTACCCGGTAATAACCACACTCTGAAGATGCTATCCTAATAGTAAACTTGATGATGTGAACCCACTGGGATCAAAACTTTCTGAGAAAATCATCTCCAAGGCGTAAGTATCACCAGGTGCACCAGGTGTCCGCCCTGACCCCGCCGGAGTCCTTACTTCCTGGGGAAATCATCTCCAAGGCGTAATTAATACCAGGTGCACCGGGTGTACGCCCTAACCCCTCCGGAGTCCAAACTTCCTGAGGAAATCATCTCCAAGGCGTAAGTATCACCAGGTGCACCAGGTGTTGAGCCTGACCTCTCCGGAGTCCAAACTTCCTGGGGAAATTATCTCCAAGGCGTAAGTATTACCAGGTGCACCAGGTATCCGCCCTGGCTCCTCTGGAGTCAAAACTTCCTGGGGAAATCATCTCCAAGGCGTAATTAATACCAGGTGCACCGGGTGTACGCCCTGGCCCCTCCGGAGTCAAAACTTCCTGAGGAAATCATCTCCAAGGCGTAAGTATCACCAGGTGCACCAGGTGTTCAGCCTGACCCCTCCGGAGTGCAAACTTCCTGGGGAAATCATCTCCAAGGCTTCAGTATAACCAGGTGCACCAGGTATTCACCCTGGCCCCTCCGGAGTTCAAACTTCCTGAGGAAATCATCTCCAAGGCGTAAGTATCACCAGGTTCACCAGGTGTTCAGCCTGACCCCTCCGGAGTGCAAACTTCCTGGGGAAATCATCTCCAAGGCCTCAGTATAACCAGGTGCACCAGGTATTCACCCTGGCCCCTCCGGAGTCCAAACTTCCTGAGGAAATCATCTCCAAGGCGTAAATATCACCAGGTTCACCAGGTGTTCAGCCTGACCCCTCCGGAGTCCAAACTTCCTGGGGAAATCATCTCCAAGGCGTCAGTATCACCAGGTGCACCAGGTATCCGCCCTGGCCCCTCCGGAGTCAAAACTTCCTGGGGAAATCATGTCCAGGTTGTAATCGCTTTCCTATGCACTAGGTCTCCGCCCTGACTCCATAGGTGTTAAAATATTTAGCAAAAGAAAAAAAATTTGTTCAAGTCCATTGTACGTGTGCCACACGTGTGGCTATACAGCAGGGCTGGTATTGTGTGAATAATATTTCAAAATTACATCAAAATGGATGAGAAAAATTTTCAACATAAGGAAAAAAAAAAGAAAAATTTCAGAGTCAAGTTATGAAACTGAACATATTTTTGTTAGTAATAAATGTTACAATTTAAAATAAAAAGGTTTACGTTACAACTCGCCAGAATCCCTATGCGTAAAGCATTGGCCTTCTGTCAAGAATCTGGCGATTAACCCTACTAAATTTCTGCCCAATTTCGTTAAATCTGCCCACTGTCTGGCAATATTCTGGCAGAAATTTCTCGCAGGGTAAGTTTATTAAATGCTTGCTTTTTGCATTTAATGAATTTAATTTTATTTGCATAGCCTTCATTTTATTACTTTTTAACTTGAACATAAGAAGGGAGGTGTTAAAAATCACTTTGGCTCTGGGATAAGTGCAATAATACCTTTTTATTCAACGCGATCATGTAATCGGTACTTTTTGACGTGTAAGATACGCGGTAGAAGTGATACTTTTTATTTTCACCGTAGCGTTGAATAATAGAGTACATTTACAGCCGTATTTTTATCAAAGTACCAAATTACATGATCTTGTTGAATAAAATATGATACTCAAATTGTTTCCGATGTAAATGTGCAACTTCACACACAAGTTGAGTAACATATCATTTCCGATCTGCTATACAGTAAAAACGTCATTTTTAGCCTATATTTTTGAAAAGCAGTTTTTTAGTTAATTTTGCAAACGATTCTTGTTCGAAACTTTGAAAAGGTCTGCAACCATGCATGCTCTTTGTCTTTTAATAAGTTTTCAGGAAAAAAATTCTCAATTCCGGTTTTGATGATTTTGACCAGGTAAAATTTAAAATTCTAAAATCAATTTTTAGAATTTTTTTAGTTGGAGAATTCTTATTTTTACATGTCAAAATTATCAAAATCGAATTGAAAAATATTTTTTCTAAAAATTTAAGAATAATACAGAGTATTCGATGTTTAAGATCTAGTCAAGAGCTATGTAGGCTTAAGCACAGATTATTTGAAAATTAGATAAAAAACTGTTTTTTGATTTGTATTAACTGTAAACTGAAAGAGTAAAATTAATCAACAATAGTGCTTGCTGAGACTCAAGATTTTTTCTCGATCTTGTCTTGAAATCAAGACGAGACCAAGACAAGATTTGTATTCTCACAGTTTTTCAAGACCAAGACGAACCAAGACCAAGGTCACTCTCGTGTCGATAATCTTGATAATCTTAAAATCTTGAAAATCTTAAAAATCAAAAATTTAAATACAAGACATTTTAAAAAATATTGGCTTTATTTTATTATTCATGTTTTATTAAACTTTGTTTAAACAAATTAATAAACTGCATGACTACTAATAAGTCTAAAATTTTTTTCCATTTTAAAAGTGAAATTCCATATTTTTTTTAACCTCATTAATTTGTTCAAATAAATAAATTTTAATTATTTACAAAATATAAAAATGTATCACATATATTTTGAGTTTGTGTTGCGTTTATTATTGAAATTTATTATTGAACATGGTAAGTACAAAGCATAGCAACAAAAATTTTTTAAATGTTTAAACATTTTTAACAATAAAACTATGCGTCGGATCAAAAAAATGAATTAGTAATTTTCATCTTATTTTCTTCTTCTGAATCTATTGCAACAAAAATTTTTTCGATTTGTTAATAAACAATTTAATTTTGCAATAACTTTTTAAGCGATTTGAATTTTTTTTTTTTTTTTTTTTTCATTTGTTTAAGTTAGAAATGATTGTAAAAAGCTGCTGTTAAAATTTCGTGAGTGTGCTTCAATTTTTACTATTTTTTTAAGAATATTTATGAAAATTGGCATTCTCGTGAGATTTGCGGCCCATATATTTGATATTGATTTATTTTAATATTTTGTAAACATTTTTTATAGTAAAACTATTGTAAATTTATTAAGTAAGTGGTAATAAATTCAAGTATTTTTTCGTTTATTCTTAACCTGAATTCAAATTTTGTATAATTCCCTACACAGAGTGAAATTCGAGATTTTGTCTTGTCTTGTCTTGAAATTAAGACAAGACCAAGACAAAACCAAGACGAGACCAAGACAAGACTTTAAATTTCCTTTTTTTTCAAGATCAAGACGAGACTATGCCAAATCTATAAATATAAAGGTCAAATTTAATAAAAACTAGCACGCCCGCGCCGTCTGACCCTTTCGCTACGCTCAACCGACCAGATGACTTGGCTGGCTACGGTGGTTTTGCTCAAAATTTTTTTAAAGTGTTTGCTGCGCAAGACTTGAGACTTTAAAAAAAAATTTGGGCAAAAAGCTCTGCTACCACTCCGCGCGAAGCAAGGTATGCATTGACATTCTCCGCTATCGCTCCACACAATGCATAAAAGGCACGACCGACCGACACTCGCGCTTCGCGCTCGACAATCTTGTTTTTTTTTTTTTTTTTATTCTCGTACTAGAACTATAGAATACTAATACAAACATTTTCCCGTTTACCCCTTTCAATTTTGTCTATTGGGTCGCGAAAAATCCTGTGCACAATTTTGGATTGCATTTATTGTTCTGGCGAACTTATAAGGCCTCCCAGGTCCCTTCGGGGTCGGTCGTGCCTAAAAATTGATAAAAATCATCAGTGTTGGTGTAAAATCTACCTTAGCTTTAGCTTTATTTATAAATTTTTTTGTCTACAATGGTTAAAAATTCTCGTAAAGTTTCAATACGAATTAAAAATACTAAAAAAACTACTCTAGTACTTATTGAGTAGTCATTGAATATTTTTTCTTGGGAAGTTGTAGTTTGGAAATGATGAGCAAAGGAAAAACAAAAAACTTAAAATATTTTATAATATCGAATTTCTCAATAAAAAAAAAAAAAAAAAAAGAACTGACCGAACTGAAAAGACTTTAAGAGGATCAAAAAGACTATAGCAGGACTAATAGGACTATGGCAGGACTAACAGGACTATGGCAGGACTAATAGGACTATGACAGGACTAACAGGACTATGCCAGGACTAACAGGACTATTGCAGGATTACGAAAAACTGCGCAGGATTTTTCACAGGACTGGAGTGCGTAACCCCTTGTGTAGTACAGTTGAAAAATTTTTTCAGCAATTTACACTATTGGTACTACAGTTTGATCCGACAGTCAAATATTCTGATTTCATTTTCGTTTCCAATAATATTATCGGTATACTATACCTAGTAAACAGTAACCACAATTGAACCCAACACCAACATTCGACCAGTTAATCTAAATCCAAGTGTATACTCCTACACTATAAAAAAATTGAATAAAATTTGATTTATGTATTTTCTAAAGCGAATAAAAAAAAAAAAAAATTATTATGATTTGGTGACATACGAAGTAAAAAATTTATAAAGTATTGTTTACGCTTGTCATCATAATTATTACATGTTGAACCGATCTTTGATTATTCCAAAGCCCGATGATTGCTATTCTTAATTTTTACATAACTTACCTTATTGTTATAAAATTAATAAAAAAAAACGTAACAAATTTTTTAAAACACAGAATGTAAGATCTGATGTAATTAATGATTCACGTTTCAGAAAATACCGTTTAAATTTCTTGAGTGTATCAAAAAAATATTCGATAAGGTTTATGAGTTACTTACATAAGTAATGTTCAACAAAATCAAAAAATTTTATCGGTAATCATATCCACGTGCTGAAGGTGCTAAAATTTCTTTGTCTAATCTCAATTGCACCCCATTGTAACTAATTTTCTGATATTGCACGATTGTAAAATTTTCATTTATTTTTCCATCAATTTTTAACGTTCAAGATGGAAATTATTTGAATTTTGGTTTTAAATTTTATTGGTGAAAATTTTGTCAGATAAAAATTCTCGCACAATCATTGACGTAAGATTCATCATAAGCTGTAAACTGCTTCTGTTAATTGATTATGAGTTCTGTAAGTTGATTATTTACTTAATTGTTTATGTAAAATTACACTTTACTTTAAATTAGAGATTTGGTATTATCATATGTTAAACATTTCAAATATGTTGCATGTTACCATTCGCAAAGGGTCCATTATTTTCAAAAATTAGAAATAAAAATTTTCAATTTAGATTTTGCATTGAGTTGCAAGCGTGAGTACATCAGCCATGACTTCTGTAAAAAAATCTAAGCAATAAAAAATTTTATGGATTATGAAGAATAAGATAAAAAATAATGCACTATAATGCATTGCACACGGAAGAAAGAAGTTCGCGATGCAAAGAAAAGCAGGCGCGCCTTACCAGTCGAGACGTCCGACCGACAAGTTTTACTGAGAAACACTCCAGGTTTATCCGATTGAACAGCACGATGTCAAGTGAGTCATACTTTTTCTATTATTTTACGCATTTTTTCAATTGAATAATCAGCAGTATATAACGTTTTTTATTTTTAACGATCGAAACGAAATTCAAGCTTTATTTTCGGGCTCAATCACAGGAAAAATCTCGAAATTCTTGAAAAAATATCTCTTTAAATTTACAAAATGACATGAGATCTTTGGAGAACAGGTTTTTTTGAAGTTTTGGAGATCATTTTTTCATACAAATTGATGAATTCGTCGCTTTAGTGTGGAAACACAACTTCTCAGGATAAAAAGTTTTTAAACATCTATATAATTTAGATGTTAAAAAACTTTTTATCGAATTTATTTTCAATTTATAATAAACAAAATTTTTGAGGAAAGAGCTTAGCTCCGAGATGACACGTTTTTAACCGAATATTCTGAGATGTTGTCTTTCAACACGAACCTGTACTAATATTTTGTGCCAAAGCTTATTTTACCAGTTTACCATGAGCTTATCAACATTTTTAAACATTTTTCTTCACATGTTAAAAATAAGCTCCTTAAAACGACAACAGGCGTAACAATTTGAATGCTGGTGTTGAAGGCTTGATAAAGATAATTATCAGTGTATTTTTTATTGATTTTTTTTTTTTTCCTGGATCCTAACCACCCATGGGTCAATAATACCATTTCTGGTAGTTCATCTGGGATAAGGCAAATCACGTTCCCTTCAAATGGTCAACCAGTAAGCTTATTAAATAAGTAGAATAAAAATATATGTAAAATTTTTAATTTAATGATTTTTTTAAGATATATTTTTAAAAAAACGTCAATTTCTTTAAATTTACCATTGTAATCGTAAACAACCTATGAACTTTTTTATTTTAATTTTTAATAATTTAAGAATTTTCAGAACTCTGGTGTTGGTAGTTTTCAAACGTGGCAACAAAGTAACCCACAATTGACTTCACAGCACATCAAATCTCTTACTAGCGCTTGGTGTTCTGGCGCGCTGCTGAGTATAATAAATAAACGTTAAAAAATGATTTTGTGTATATTTACCAAACGTTTGAGTCATCGTTAAGCTCAAATTAATGCATTAAAAATAAAATAATTGAAAAAAAACTACTTCGTTTGAATATTTATTGTAGTCTAATACCTTTATCTCCTTTTTGATTTAATCGAAGGTCAATTTCATTCGATTTGAGAAATTGTTTAATCATATAATTTTTTACTAGATTGATTCCAATAAGAGAATTTTTCATGTGTTGAGAGACACAGCATCGAGCCCGATTAAAGGTTTGGATTTTATCAATTTATTTTGCTTTAAAGCACAATCAGAAGGTTTTTAAAAAAAAAGTACGCTTCAGTAGTAACATTTTTTTTCCATCCAACCTCAACTCAAATTATTATTTAGAAACATTTACTCAGTTTTGTTCCAAAAATCAGTTAATAATAGATCTCAAAGAAAATTCATTTAACATCACTTCACAAACAAATTTAATCTTGGTCATTATAAAACATTCGAAAACAGTTTTCCAAAATCTCAAATCTCAGCAGAAAAAATTAAGAATATTTACGATCAATTTTTTTTTAAATCCAGTCAGCCGACGATGAAGAGCCAGTCAAAGAAACGTCGGAGCCCGAAGACAAATCGCCAACCGTATCCCAGGCATCCCTGGAGACGCTGTCCAGGTTGTTTCCAGGCACGAAGTTGTCCGTGCTCCAGTTGGTGCTTCAGAGGTGCGGTCAGGACTTGCTCAAGGCGATCGAGTACTTCGCTACCGAGCCGCGTTCCTCGGCCTTCCGACCGCCCTGCACCGTCACCTCCAGAGAGCAGAACGTGGAGGACACCCTGATACCGAACGAACCCCCAGGATCCTACGCCCTGCCATCGATATACTCGACAAATTTTCACACCGAAGGGTCCTTGATGAAGGTAACGATGCGATAAAACTTTTCTGACTTACAAAGATGTGATCTGACTTTTGGGTCTGAGGTGTTGTGCACTCCAGAGTCAAAATTAGTGATTTTTTAAAATTATTGTAATTATAACGGAAAACATAGACTTTAAAAATTATTTTAGACAAAAAGGTTTAAAAAAAATTGCTTTGTGAAGTTTTTAAACGATTTTGAGTGTTTTTATATGACTAATTTTTTTGGTGGCTCTGGAGTGCATAGCTCCTCGTTTTTTTGTATTTTTAGCTAATTAAAAAAAAAAAAAAAAATTTCTGGAATCTCGAATTTTCTTTGACTTTTTGTGAATTTTTGTGAAAAAACATTATTAGATCTGAATTCTAAAATTTAGACTTTGTAAAATTGAAATTTTATAAGCCAAAAAAAACTAAAAAGTGCCTTTTGAAATCTCAATTGTAATTAAAAACTGTCGATTATTAAATGATTAATTTAAAAAATTAAAAATACCAACACCCCAAACTTGAATAGGGTTGGCAACTTTTTGAAATTTATAATATTTTTTTGCTTATTTAGTTAAAATATCGAAAAATAATCGACACGTATTTTTTCTTTTTAAAAAAAAAAATTAAAATTAAAGGAACTACAAGTGTTTAGATTCTGTTAAATTTCAATATATATAGATATACTTCTAATGGGATTTCGGGTCAATGACGTCATCAGCCCGTAGTTTCAAAAATTTTTCTTAATTTTTTTCTAGCTCAATTTTGATTTAAAAATTCTAAAAAAAATGTTAAAATTCATTAAAAATCAAATACTTTTAAAAAAATATATTTTTACGTACTGGTTGCCAACCCTATTATTTACAACTAGCATGCCCTCTGCAGCTTTGTATGAAACAGCGTAAAGATAAACATTAAAAAAATCGGTTGCTTGTTGCTTTTTGCAAGGTATTAAAACGAGATAGGATTTTGAGAAATTTCGAAGTACAGAATTTGTCCAAGTCGAGGTCCGAATATTCTAAAAATTCATGAAACTTTTTAAAAATACAAATAACAGTAACTCGTTGTTACAGCAAGGCTGCTGCTTCGTAAACGTGGTTTCGCCGGATTCCGTCGTGCCCAGGAGTCTGGAGCTTTGTCCCGGGGGTTACCCCCTGGGAAGCAAGCAGACGACCTACGACCGGAGCATCTTCGACGTCCAGCAGCAGCAACAGCAGACCAGCTCGCAGTTGCCTGCTTCCTACCAGAGGCCGGTTTTCCACCACTTCCCTTCGTTCATACCCAGAATACCATGCGTTCAGCCCAACTGCTTGCTGTGCTACAAGTTTAGTTAAATCGTCGTGCTTTGTTGTACTATTTAAATGAATTTTTTATACTCTGCTTGTTGATACAGTATTAGTTGTATGAAAATTTTTATAATTATATAAAATTGAAGATGCTGTGTATGTACGAAACATTATTATTTAATTTCATTCTGTAAGTTATTTATGTTTTTGTTTTTTTATTTTTCATGTGATGAAAAATTAATTACGTAAAAATTTTTATGTTCCAAAAAGTGTATTGATTATAATAATAAATGTTAAATAGCTTTAAAAATGTTATAAAATAAAAATGTAAAAATTGATTGAAATATAATGTAGCTTGAGACTTAAGCATTTTAAACGAGTGTAACTGGTTTTATTCATTATTTTTTACAATCTTTTAGACTGAAATATTCCAACTATCTATAAAATAAAAATTTTTGTGGTCGAATAAGTCTTTTTCACTAAAAATTCATTAGATTAACACAGAATTTAATTTTCTTGATGCAAGAACTCTCAGAGAACCCCCAAAAGTTTCATTCGAAACAGCTTTGAAATCAGGGTTCATTAAAGAAATCATTTTTTAGCTAATTAAAAAATTAATGCAAGTTTCGAAATTAAAAATGGTGTGCAATTTATTAATACAAAAATCATATCGATCTGGCAGGTGTTTTTTTACTTACAGAATTGACATTTTCGAGGTCGTGGGTCAAAAATATTTTTCCCTGAAAAGGCAAAAACTGTGCAATTTTGGAAAAATTTTATTTTTAAGTGAGCTATTTTGGGCTTAAATTGCAAAGGATTTTTTTTTTTTTTTTTTTTTTTTTTAAGTCAATTTTTGCCGGTAACTTCGGGGGGGGGGGGGGGGTCGCAAAATATTGCGCCTTTATTTAACAGCTGCTCTATCAAGCAGACGACAAAACGTTGACAGATCTCAGAAGTCATGAGAAGCATGCGTCTACGCGTCTACTGTTTTGTTTAATATACCTATTCCACAATGCTTTTAGGGGAGTAGTGTACTGTGTACTGATTATTATATATCAACTTAAATTAAGTGTTGTTAGTATAAAAGCTACAGTTTGACTCTGATTTGAGAGAGTTATTTTCTGACATTATTTAGTACAAATAATCTGTACGTCAAAATGAATAAGAAAGAATCTTCTTGCAATTCATTTTCAGAAGATAATGGTAAGTTTATCTTGTAATTAAAATTAAATTAAATATCTGTACATACCTGTGGCATGAAAAAAAATTTATTATGAATTTCTTCAGTAATTTATGAATATTTACAATTGAATGGTAATAAATACAGTTTGAATTTGTATAGATAAAATTATAGTTTTGATTCTAATTATAATAAGGATTTTTAAAAAGTTTCAATTTTTAAAATATACATTTTATTATTTTTCAAGTCAAATAAATTATTAGTAAAACTTTTGATTGTGTGCTTTTAGGAGATGACCTTGAGGTTGTCGAAGAAATTGAAATTGGAAATGAATTCAAGACTGAATCTTTGACAAGCAAACAATTACGAAATCACAGGTCTGAATTCAACAATGGTAAGTTAATAGAAAAAAAATTAATCTTATAACTTTTGACTCCAGCTGTCACAGTAGCTTAAAATATAAATCCTGAAAAAATGTTTGTATGAATCAAGTATTCAATGATTGCAATCCTTTTTTTTAATTTTACAATTTGTCATTTTTCACCCAAAATTTATTTAGATTTCTTAAATTTTTTCCATTTGATTGCAATGAATTTGAATGTTTTTCAGATGCCGGCTGTGAAAAAAATTTTTCAACACAAGTAGTCTTAGGAGTTCATTTAAAGAATTATAGTCAGTCAAAAGATAATTCTAAAGATAGAACTGCATCAAATCTTTTTTGCTGTAATCATTGCAGTTACAAAACTAAGCAAAAATCAAGTCTTTTAAATCACATGCAAGCTCATCATTTTCGTCCTAGTGATGATTGGAACAGATGTAATAAGTGTGGAAAGTCGTATACATCAAAATCAAACTTCAATCAACATTCAAGAGTCTGTGGTCTATCAAGAGACAGTTACAAATTTTGTTGTGATTATTGCCAGTCTAGATTTGCTCTTAAGCAAAATCTTTCTAGACATATAGTATTGAAACATTTGCCTCGAAATCCTAATTTAACTAGATGTAAAAAGTGTGGAAAAGGTTTCTCAACAAAGATATACTTATCTCAGCACAACAAAACATGTGGACAAAATGTTTCAAAGAGAAGATTAGATAAATCTAAACCAGTCTTAAGTTGTGGTTTCTGCAGTTACAAAAGTAATATTAAACAGTACTTAAGGAGACACATTGAATCAAAACATTTACCTCAAGATCAAAATCTATCAAAGTGTAAAAAGTGTAAAAAAAAATTTGGGAATCCAGCAAGTTTATATAATCATTCAAAAGTCTGCCGATCAAATAATCTTGAACTTTCATCTGAACACAAGCGTTTTTCGTGTGCCCATTGTATATACAAAACTGCTTTCAAATCCAGCCTTATTCAGCACATACAATCCAAACATTTACCAAAAAATTTAAATAAATGCAAAAAATGTGGAAAATGTTATTCATCTGAAAAAGTACTAAGCGAACATTTGAAATACAAATGTGGACCATTTAAAAAATCTGCTAAATGCGAAAAATGCGGAAAAAATTATTCTAGTAATCAATCTTTGAAAAAACACTTGAAAATAGTCTGTGGTAAAATGAAAAGACCAAGTTACTCTTGTAATGATTGTAATTACAAATGTGATGAAAAGTCTAGCCTTGTAAGACACATGCAACTAAGACATTTGATAGTCTGGGTAAATTGTTCAAGGTACCAGTAACCAGATTTGAACAGAAAAGAATTTGAGTTTGTATTAAGTTTTAGCTGCAGGATAATTTTTTATAATGAAAAAAATTAATGTCTATGAGTAAAGTTTTTATCTTTATTTTATTCTTGTTTAATTCTGTGGTGTACTAGAAAAATAAGTTCACTGTAAAATTATTATACATTTTGAAGTTCAAATGAATTTTTGGATTAACGAGACTAATTTTGGTACCACATTAATTTTTATTTTAAAATATAATATTAGTAATAAACAGGAGTCAAGACTGAATATTCACAACTGCAAAATATATGTTTGTAAAACCATTTCAAAGTCCGTTTTTTACGCACTTGTGTCGAAATGTAGTATTCAACGTTTTTACCTAATGATAATGTAATTTATATGTTTTTTATTTAAACCGTACAAATATTAAAATTATTTTTATAAAAATATTGTTGATATAATATGTATTAAGTCAGTTAATTGCTCAAAACTTCATTTTATTGTATATAAAAAACTCTTTTAAAGAAAAAAAAATTATCTAATGTGACAACGAAATTTTTTAATTAATTTAGAACCAAAATAAGAAAATAAAAATTTTTACCCCTAAAATTAATCGGAAAAAATTCCAATAAGTGCTCCTTTTTATTAGTACTAAAAGAGAAAAAATTGCTTATGGGCTGACAAGCATAATACATCTTAGTCTTTGTTTATATTTCATCAAACTACTTATAACTTTTTTACAGCAAACCTTAGTTAAAGCTGGAAAAATAACGGGCGCTGGTTTTCCTCTTGTACTAAAATATTCATACATGACGTAAGATTGAAAAACCCATGAAGGCCTAGCAGATAAAGAAGTCAAATAAGAGAAAAAATATGTAGAACATATAATCTGCAATCTACTTACAAAAAAGATTTTTTCAATCCAAAAATTTAACTTAAAAATTTTAATTAAATGTTCAATTTGATTTGAAAACCGATTTTTACAGCTAAATTCACCATTATCTTGCTTTCTCATTTCATATACTTCACCAATAAAGTTAATGAAAAAGTTCTTCAATTCAATATAGTGATATATCAATTGCTCAATTAAAATTAGTTAAATGTGTGCGTAGCTGGAAGTGTGCTCAGCGATTGCAATCCAAGACACTAGTGATAAGCTATTAAATTTCAACTTTCAAAGACGGAGTTCCCCACTCTTTTTTAATCTGTAAGCCGTTAAGTACTACAATTAAAAAAAAAATTTTTTTTTTTAAGTTTTGTATTTAAAACTAAAATTAGTATTGAGGCTAGGTTTAGTTGTTTGAAAAAATTTATATATTCTGAAAACCCAACTGTAAATATGTACAAAATTTTGCTGTATTAATTTTTTTATTATAATTCCATTTTTTATTGATTTAACATATTTGTAGAATCTTTTATCTTAAAAGGAAATTAAATTAATGGTAAGAGAAATAAAAAAAAAGTGTCAATGAATTACAAATGTAGTAAATTTTATTACATTAAGTCTTACAATCTAAAATATTAAGTTTTTTTTTTGTTTTTTTTTTTTCAAGTCATGAGTAGAATACGAGTGATAACATATTCTAAATGGTAAGGTAAAAAATTTTCTTCTACAGAAAATTTATCAAAATAAGAGAAATTCTAAGTCGAGTATCTTAAATTATAAGTTATAAAAAATAATAATTTTAAGAATATTAAAGAAAATTAAAAAATTAACACATTTTACCGTCGCTTTGAAAAAAAACTTATTTGTAGTCCTATAGCACTGTCTAAACTATTTAACGGTATAAAATACAAAAAACACCTAATTAACTAATTATATTTTTAGAGTGCTTTTTCAAGCAAATTACAGTATTCAGAATCTTACATTAATGTTTTCAAGTCATTGCTCATGTAGTATGGTCGAGCCTGAGAACCATCATTTTTCTCGTAATCAACTAATATATTTACTAATACATTATTCACACCCACTTCAAGGACATTTAAGAAAGACCTAGCCAGCATGCTAGTACACAGAATCGTTAATATACAGAGCTTAAATTCTTCAACATCAAGGTAGATTGGTAATCCTTTATATGCTATCAAAATTGGAATAGGTATTGCTAAGTAATATACAGCAGTAAAAAATAATAGCGAAACCTGTAAAAAATCATTAATTTAATTTGTACAAAAACCTAATATCAAATATAAAATTTAATTCTGTTAAATGTTATTCTTACATAAGTGATAGCAATTTTTTTGTAATTTCTTTTCATCAAATGATAGGTATTCTTGACAGATGTGTAAAAATCTGTTCCAAAAAGTACTGTTTCCAGATATGCTTTTCTGCTCACATACATTACAAAATACAATAAGCATATGCCCCAAAACAAAAACCAAGCAAAAATCCAAGAAAAATCAGAACTTCTGCTTGTTGCTGCAAAAACAACCGTTGAAAATAAATCGATCACATCACATATTGACATAAATATTGATCCAACTGCTGAAGTACCAAGATGAAACCTAAGATCATTAAATAATTTTAAAATGCAATCAATTCAATCAAACTCAGAAAAAAGTTTAAAATAATGTAAAAGGATATTTGTTTACTACCTTTGAATTAGAGAGGCAAAATATTGGACAGTGTTTTTTGGAACATGTTCCTTATTCTCAGTCCAGTACCAAGTTGAAAAGCTTCCAGATAAAATCATAACTACAACTCCATGAATAAAATTCGATGACCAGATCCATCCAATAAAGTTACAAAGATGTAAAAAGAAGTAAAAAAATGCGAAAGCAGCGCCGTATGACTCCATGTTTTTAAAAGCATTTGATAATAATCTAATATTATTTAAAAAAAACATCAAAGCTAAGAAAGATAAAAAAAATTGAACAAAAGGCAACACTAAGTGAAATGGCGAGAAGAAAACAATCCTGAAATCAAATCAATGAAAATGAAGGTAATAGTGATCTTTTTTATAAAAACTTTGATTCTAAGATCTATAAAAACATTTTTGAATTATCAATACACGAACTTGCTGGCTGATTTTATAATTTCACATGATAGGTAAATATCTTTGGGAAAGTTTTTAAAAAATATTACAATGGCAGTTAAAACGATTAAAGATATTGCAAACAGTAGTATCATTTCTTTTCCTGATAAAACTGAACCAATTATTCCCAATGTTGCTAGTACAGAAAGAAAACCAAGAATTCCTTTTACTACAATTATCACATAGTTGCTCAAAATTGCAATAAACATCACGGACAGGAAAACTGTGAGAATAGAACATCCTAAAATGGTCCTATAACAAATTAATTTGTTAAAGTTTGTGCATGCAATGATACTATAATAGGTTGAATTTTTTTTGCAGTACTTACTGATATTCTACTAAATTGTAGATCATCATATGAGATGCTTTCAGAGGAAGTTCAGCAATAATTTCTTGAACTTTAGAGTTTCCAATTTCAAAAAGTGAATTCCAATTGTAAGGTTTATTTTCATGAAAATTATTGACACTGAATTGATTGTGATATGTGACACTGAGTTGTGGATATTGCTTAACAACATTATTTTCAATCAATTTTTTTTTTGGAGGTAGTCCAGTAGCTAAACCAAAAGCTAAAAAAAATAAAAAATTATTAGTTTACTATTCTTTTATAAAAAATTATAATAATTTTTAAAAATTAACCATAAATTCCAATTCCAATCCAAATAGTTAAAAATATCCAATAAAACTTCAATGCTCGGGGATCTGTTTTTCTGCGCGTTACTTTCATTGGTCCTTCCCATAATGGATCAAAAGGTAATGGTTGACCTGTGAAATAAATTTAAAAAATTTAAACTTTATCCAATAATCTGCATTGATTGAAAAAAATTGTAATCACTTAACTTTATTCTCATGCAAATTGTGAAAAGAATAAATTTATTATAAAAATTGAAAATATGAACTTTAACTGATTTTACTTAACTAAACGCAACTAATAATTCTTTTTAGCTTGATTTATTCATAGTAAAGAAGTTTTCAAAAATTCAAACGAACTTCATGACTTGAAAAAAATTCAAGTTTTTTTGTTGGTTTTTGTTTATTTCAATAATTTATCAACCTTAAGTTTCAAATTTAAAAATTAGTTTGATAGTTAATAAAAAAAAAAAAATTACTTTATAAGAATTATACATAGTTCTTGATAAATAGTTCTTTTATGAGTCACAGAAACAATCTCTTATCTTTCAGTCTCATATTTCACTCCTATTACTTTCAATGCTTGAAATAATTCTTATGCATCATCTCGATAAAATGTAAACTCATATAAAAATGCTTTCCAAGATACAATTTGAGAGAAAAATATTGCAAAAAAGTATAAATTTAATTTTTTTAAATTTCAAATAATTTGACTGAAAAACAGAATTGCGTCGATTAATGAATAAAAAAATTTCTAAGCTACATCAGGATAGAGCAGTTTTATTTTTCTTGAAAATGACGTCTGATTATTCGCAATTTTGACTTTAAACCGAAAAAAAAAATGTTTCTCAAGCCATTAGACAACGTATTGTTGTTATGTTAAAAGTAATTTGTACATACCTGATCGTTCTTCTTTGTTCTGCATTTCGCAGTCTTGCTGACCGTTTATTTCGTACATATTGACAGTACAATCAATCAGAAGAATAAGTATGTCACTTTTAAGCAACAATATAAAGATTGAAATAAAGTTTTAGATCAATAATTGATGAGAGTAATCATTAGCCGGTCTGATTGCGTTGAAACCTGCACGACGCACAGTGAACAACGTTTGATCGCGGAATGCGCTAGGGTAGGTCTTTCAGTTCAACTGCCGGGTGCGTAGGTAGATACTCTTTCTTCTCGCTCGCTATTAGGTGCCTTCGCAGTGGCAAGTCTGAGAGTCGTTTGACTTATTATAGCAAGGTACGAGATAGTCAGTTGGATTTTAAAAATTATGTTAAGCAAAAAGTTGAGCAAGCTGAAAATCTTCGGCACACAGTTAAAATGGTTATAAAAATAAGTATGAAAATTTTTGACTATCCAGTGGAGTAAAAAAGGCCGCTGATAATGAAAATGTAAAATTAAATCATCTGCAAAATATGTGTATTGGTGTTGAACTTTTGTTTTGCCCAGTTGTGCTAAGAAAAATTACCTTTTCGGATCAAAAAAATTTTTTATTTTTCAATCTTCTAATCGCTTAACTCTGCTCGAACAGTTTTAGATTTGCTGTGCTTGAAAATTATGGATCTCGGAAAGAAAAAATTAGATCATATCACGGCAGATACAAAAGATCTTGAATAGCCATCATCGATCCGTGTATTAGATATATTATTTTAACCACCCAGATGATTGTCAAAAAAAGTTTATTTTCAAAATATATTTTTCAAGAATTTTTATCCTGAACTAGACAGGAATTTTTGCCTAACCTTGTTTATATATTTGTTTAGCTCTTCCGGGATCTTCTCAGACAATTTTAATAATGCTCAACTATGTCGCGCTGAGCTAGGGCATTTTATTCATTGCTCAAATTCACTTTGCCCTGTTCAAAAAATTTTATTCACCGGTTTGGAAAGTTTAATTTTTGCTTTTTTGGAAAGCTATATTTGGCTCAAACATTTTTTTCGCTCTGCCATGCTCGGAATTTTTTTTTTTTTTTTTGCTTAGCAATATTTTGCTTTGCTCGGACATTTTTTTTTTGCTTAGCAATGCTTTGCTTTGCTCGGACATTTTTAATTTGCTCTGCCATGCTCGGAAATTTTTTTTTTTGCTTAGCAATGTTTTGCTTTGCTCGGACATTTTTAATTTGCTCTGCCATGCTCGGAAATTTTTTTTTTTGCTTAGCAATGCTTTGCTTTCCTCGGACATTTTTACTTTGCTCTGCCATGCTCGGAAATTTTTTGCTTTGCTTTGCCTTGCTCGGAAATTTTTTGCTTTGCTCTGCCATGCTCGGAAATTTTTTGCTTTGCTCTGCCCTACTCTGCCATACTGAGAAATTTTTTGCTTTGCTCTGCCATGCTCTGCCATGCTTGAAAACTTTTTACTTTGCTCTACCCTGCTATGCCCTGCTCTTCTCGGATGTTTATTTTTATTATTTGCTTAAAAAACACTAATTACGCAACAATACATAATAACCCTGTTGAATGTCCACACGTAACATTATTTTCAAGTAGATGATTATAAAAAGGAATCAAATATGGATATAGTTAATTATTTAATGATTTTATAGCCTCTTATGTCATAAATAATCAACAAATTGCTTTTTTTTTTTTTATTTTACGTGCTTTTCTTTAACTCACAATGTTTCGTCGTTGTCGTCGTACGTTCAAAACTGCCAAGCTCTAGAACTTGGAGCTTGTAAGACCTGGAGGTCTGAAATTTTGCAGAGGGTCTAGGTTCGGATGACAATACATGAATCCGTAGTCACTTATCGACCTGAACCTCCAGGTCGCCGATGACGGGGGTACCTGAGGGAGTCATCTCCGAGAATTTGGGCTAAATTTTTCGGGGATGACTTTGAGGAAAGTTCTAGAGTATTTATCGAGGCAATTTGAACCAAGGTCACCGATGATGGGGGTACCCGGGGTACCTGGGGGTCATCTCCAAGAATTCGGGTTGAATTCTTGGAATATGACTTAGGATAGATTTCGGGGTTGTTTTAGAGCATATGAGGAAGAAGTTTGAACCTGGAGAGCCAGGTCGACGATGACGAATGTACCTAGGGAACCTGGAGGTCATCTTCGAGAGTTAGGGACAATTTCGGCGGAAATGACTTTAAGAGGTAATACAGAATATTTATCGAGCCAATTTGAACATTAGTACCAAGGTCACCGATGATGGGGGTACCTGGGGTACCTGGGGGTCATCTCCGAGAATTCGGGTCGAATTCTTGGGATATGACTTAGGATAGATTTCGGGGATGTTTTACAGCATATAAGGAAGAAGTTTGAACCTGGAGAACCAGGTCGACGGTGACGAATGTACCTAGGGAACCTGGAGGTCATCTTCGAGAGTTAGGGACAATTTCTGCGGAAATGACTTTAAGAGGTAATATAGAGTATTTATCGAGCCAATTTAAACATTAGTACCAAGGTCACCGATGATGGGGGTACCTGGGGTACCTGGGGGTCATCTCCGAGAAGTATAATTTGGTTGAACAAAAATGCAGAACTTTTAAGTCATCCCCGCAGAAATGGGCCCAAACAAGCTCCAAGTTCTAGAGCTTGGCAGTTTTGAACGTACGACGACGACGACGAAACATTGTGAGTTAAAGAAAAGCACGTAAAATAAAAAAAAAAAAAAACAATTTGTTGATTATTTATGACATAAGAGGCTATAAAAACATTAAATAATTAACTATATCCATATTTTATTCCCTTTTATAATCATCGACTTTAAAATAATGTTACGTGTGCCACACGTGTGGACATTCAACAGGGAAGTTGACCACAATAATATCAACAGTAATAGTTAAAATTAGTAAAAAAATAATTATTAATCACATTTGAAAAACATGTCACTTTCAACAATGATTAGTTTGTACTTTGTAGTGATTAATTGCATATAATTAAATAATTATTATTTTTTCTAGGACTTTATTGTTACTACAGTTTTTTTCAAAAATGTTTAATATGACTTCACAGTAGTAATATGAAAAATTTTAACAAAAATACTAAAAAATAATAGTATAATAAATGTTTTGATAAGGTATCGAGTATGGATTTCACAGAGAAATAATAAATTTGTTCCTTAAATAAAAGTAAATTAACACATCTTAATTTAATTAACATATCTTAATTTTTTTTTTTCGAATCACTACATAATGTAACTAAAATAATTTCAGAGCTTTTTACTGGAATAGAATCCTATTTGATTTAAAAAATAATTTTTTGTCTTAGTAGTGGCGAATTTTAGAATAGTTATACGGTAATAATAACAATTATGTATCTAAGATACTAAAAAAAATATGTTCACAGTGGGTAATGAAGTTTTATCTTTGAAATTAGGTGAAAAAAATTATATACTACTGTAAAACGAAAACGATTTGTTTTGATTGGTTAAAACAAACTTAAAATATTATTTTTCTTTCGTACTGAGGGAAGTAATCGTAAAAGCGATTTCTCACTTCCTAGTTTTGATATTTAATTTAGACCAAGAAATAAATTAACTAACCCATCACCGCCCATGGAAAAATCAAAAGTGATATAAAAAAACTAACTATTGGAAAACCTGTCTCATGAAAAAATAGTAGATACGTATTTTTTCTTTTTTCAATTTTCATTGTTTAAACATTATTTATTTAAACAAATTCGGAAAAAACTTTAAATTTTTATAAACTAATAACGGCATTCGATTCTTTGACCAAAAATAAGGCGAAAGTCATCTAAGTAATTTTTTGATCAGACGCTTAGATCTTTTGCTACGAGCGCTCAAACATGTAAAAATATGGTTTTATAGTGGTGAGCTCCGACTCGTAAAAGTGTATCTTCGGTGCGGCGCCTCGGAGCTCACCACTATAAAACCATATTTTTACATGTTTGAGCGCTCGTAGCAAAAGATCTTAGCGTCTGATCAAAAAATTACTTAGATGACTTTCGCCTTATTTTTGGTCAAAGAATCGAATGCCGTTATTAGTTTATAAAAATTTAAATTTTTTTACGAATTTGTTTAAATAAATAATGTTTAAACAATGAAAATTGAAAAAAGAAAAAACACGTATCTACTATTTTTTCATGAGACAGGTTTTCCAACAGTTAGTTTTTTTATATCCCTTTTGATTTTTCCATGGGCAGTAATGGGTTAATATACTGAAAACCTCAAGCTGGACAAAGTAGTCAAAGATTTTTTTTCAAGTATTTGCTTTCGGAGTGACAAAAGTTATTGCAAAACGACTTACTAAAAAAAATATTCAATTTTATCACTCGTAATTATTATTTATGTTTTCAGTTGAAAGTGAAATTAAAAAAGAAGATAACTCATTTGGATTCGATTCTATTATTTTTTTAATACTTTTCGCGTTCATAGTGACCTTTTAAATATATTGTAAAATGATCTTGCTCAGTGATAATATTTAATTTTTCTTACATGCTAGTATTGAGTTATGCTCACAGTGAGTAGGAATCACCTTCTTAACTACGAAGGCAAAATAGTATATTAAGTTTGTCTTAATCAATTCAAAAAAAATTGTTTTTGGTTGACAGAAGTGTTTTATTTTTTTTTCAATTAAACCATGTATTAGGGTACTTTTCGATTGAGAAAACGATGGGACAAGTTGTACAATGCCGTTGAGTATTTCAGCTCGACGGCCTTGTATGCTTTTCTCGACGGGCTTGTATGCTTTTCTCCACGGAAAAAAAGGCCGTCGATCTAGCTCAGCCACATGTACGCCAAGTGCGTGTTAGAATCAAATTTTCGAAGCCATTAAAAAAACCCATAAAAATTTAACGACCTGCAACCAAAGTTTTTCTTAGTCTTTACACTTGCTTTACAGTAGGCGTCATTATGACGTCATGAACGAGTCCCCTATTTTTGAAATTCGAAGCGTTTTCGCAGATGGACCTGCTCGACGATCGTAAAAAGACGTCACCAGTTTTTCCTGTTAACGAAGTTGAAATATTCTAAAATTAAAATGAAAATAAAATTTTATAATTTTTATATTTTTTATGTGTGTAATTCTAAAAAAAAAACAATTTATTAATAAATGTAATCATCGTATGTAATAAAAAACAAAAATATTTTTAAATTTATTTGTTATAACAATTTTTATGGATTCTCAAAGTACCCAAATACATGGTCCTATTGAAAAAAATATGGTACCTAACGTGACTGAGAAGTTCTATTGGCCCTCTCGAATTTTATGTGATGCACTCGGCTACGCTACGCTCCGCCTCGTGCATCACATAAAATTCTCGACGGCCATGTAGAACTTCTCACTCATGTTGGGTAATATACCATTTCACTTAATTTCAAAGAGAAAGCTTCATTACCCACTGTGAACATATTTTTTTTAGTATTGTAGATACATAATTGATATCATTACCATAGAACTATTCTGAAATTCACCACTACGAATACAAAAAATTATTTTCTAAACCGAATAGGACTCTATTCAAGCATGTAGCATTGAAATTATTCTAGCTATATCATGTGATGAGAATTCTTTTGAGTTCAATCTCGATATTCTATTTTGACTTCGTAGTTAGGAAAGTGATTCCTACTACACTATTCTATTATTTTTTTATACTTTTTGCGTTCGTAGTGACCTTTTAAATTTATTGTAAAATAATTCTTCTCAGTGATAATATTTAATTTTGCTTACATACTAGTATTGAGTTATGCTCACAGTGAGTAGGAGTCACTTTCTTAACTACGAAGGCAAAATAGTATATTAAGTTTGTCTTAATCAATTCAAAAAAAATTGTTTTTGGTTGACAGTAGTGTTTTATTTTTTTCACTTAATTTCAAAGACAAAGCTTCATTACCCACTGTGAACATTTTTTTTTTAGTATTGTAGATACATAATTGATATGATTACCATAGAACTATTCTAAAATTCGCTATACTAAGAATACCAAAAATTATTTCCTAAACCGAATAGGACTCTATTCAAGCATAAAGCATCGGAATTATTGTAGCTATATTATGTGATGAGAATTCTTTTGAGTTCAATCTTGGGGTATACTGAAAGACGCCGGAAAAAAATCTCGTCGAAAAAATTCTCGTCGAAAATTTTTCGTCGAAAACAGTTGCCGTTGTTAACGAAAATTTTGGGGTTCAAATACACAAGCACAGCGTGAAAGCACAAAGACGCATATTAACTTAAGACACCCGGTTTTCCCGAACGGGATGAATACGTCCTGTGGATAATTTCACCGGGAAGTTTTGAGCTCGCCGGGGTCAGGGTGACCACCTGATGCACTGGGTGACAACTGTGCCCTGGGGATGATTTTTCCAGGAAGTTTTGAGCTCGACGGATCAGGGCGACCACCTGGTGCACTGGGGGACAACCGCGCCCTGGGGATGATTTTTCGAGGAAGTTTTGGGTTCAGTAGGGTCAGGGCGACCACCTGGTGCACTGGGGGACAACCGCGCCCTGAGGATGATTTTTCCAGGAAGTTTTGGGTTCAGTAGGGTCGGGGCGACCACCTGGTGCACTGGGGGACAACCGCACCCTGGGGATGATTTTTCCAGGAAGTTTTGGGTTCAGTAGGGTCGGGGCGACCACCTGGTGCACTGGGGGACAACCGCGCCCTGAGGATGATTTTTCCAGGAAGTTTTGGGTTCAGCAGTGTCAGGGTGACCACCTGGTGCACTTGGTGACAACCGCGCCCTGAGGATGATTTTACCAGGAAGTTTGGGTTCAGCAGGTTCAGGGCGACCACCTGGTGCACTGGGGGACAACCGCGCCCTGAGGATGATTTTTCCAGGAAGTTTGGGTTCAGCAGGGTCAGGGCGACCACCTGGTACACAGGGTGACAACCGCGCCCTGGGGATAATTTTTCCAGGAAGTTTTGGGTTCAGCAGGGGGGGCCAGGGTAGGTACTTGGGGTACTGGTAGTTGTTGACTTCGCTGTGAAAATGATTTCTCCAAGAAGTCTTGACTATAGCATGATTAGGTTGTAGAGTAGTCACCTGATGCCTCCGGCGGTGTTTATGTCCTGGAGATGATTTCTCTCAGAAGTCAAAAGGTGAGTGAAATTAGTTGCAGTCATTATAAAGGTACGAATCAAAAAAGATTAATGACAAAAGTATTTACTAAAATATTATATTTATGTTATTTTAATTTAGTTAAAAAATTTCAGAAACGTAGGTAACTAAAAATCTCAAGTGTTATTTCGTAATCATAATTGATAATTTAATTTAATGCCCAAGAAATATTTTTTTAATAAACATTTTTTAATATTTTTTGTTTATTTTTGGTCATTTAAAAATTATTCGATGATACAGCATATTATATGTTTGTGTGTATAATTAAAAAACATATTTAAGCTATAGGACTTTGTAAATATGTATTTCAGTAACAAGTTTTAACCATTATGAAATTAATACCATTTATTTTTATTAAAAATTTATATACATAGTTATTTACTTGAATCAATAATAACTATTAACAAGAATCGTTATCTTTTTTATAACAAACTTAATTTCTACATTGTAAATTAGCTTAAAAATAAAATACTTATTGGTATGTCTTCTCATGTCGTAAGAAGCTACTATTTTTAATCTGACATGATTGCAGTTTTGACGATTGGGTAAGGATCAATTTTTATCTCTGAAAAAATTTATGAATCAAACATATATAGTTTTAAAATTCGATGGATTAATTTTTTATACTCACTTGCGAATTTTTTTAAAGTAATGAAAATCCGGGTGAATGTTTGGTTTTCTTTTCCTTGAGGTTTTACGTTCATTCATTTGATTTTCTTCTTCTTTTGCGCCAGTTAGTTCCATTTTTCTACTATATTTTTTAGATTGTTTATCGTGTATATTATTTTTACTTTTTTTTATGAGCGTTGATTGTGACTTTTTTTGTGACGTTTTTGAACTTTGAGTTTTGTTTTTTTGGGGTCTTTTGTTGACCACACATTTACTTTTATTTTTAATTTTTTTTAATTTTTTTTTTTTATCTGATTATTTTTGGTTTTGGTTGTTTGGGGGTTAGTTAAATTATTGTCATCTGAAAATAATTTAAAGGATAAATATTTATTGAATTAATTAAAATTAATTATTTTTACTTTATAATATATAATTAAAAAAAAAAAAAAAATTTGATAGTTTTTGTATTTGTCTCATCAAATTATCTCATCAAAAAAGTAAAATATTAAAATAGTTTTATACCTCTTTCAATGATTGAATCAAATTCCTCTAATTGTGGGGAAGCATCTTTGAGTAACATAACATTATTGGTTTTTGGTTTACAATTTAAAGTATTTTTTTCTATCGAAGAATTTGAAATGTTGAATTCTTTTTCAACTGCTCTCGTATGATCAACTCCCATTTCTTCTTCTTTATTCGGATCGTTTTCTAAAAATCGTTCGAGTTTATTTTAAATAATTAATAGAGTACAAATTATGTATTGTCAATTATGTGAAGTGTATTGTTAATATCCAAGTGCCTTTTTTGTCAAATTGTGTCTATGGCTTTTTGTATTTTTAATGATTAATTTTATTTTCTTAAAACCCCCGGTTTCTTTCAAAATTAAAAAAAAAATTGAGTTTTTATCAGCAGTTTAAGAAATATTTTTTGTCAAAATTAAGAAAAATATTTTGCCATGCTCCGCTATTGCTCCGTGCAATGCATAAAAGGTACGAACGACCGTCACTCGCGCTACCCGCTCGACAATCTTGTTTTTTTTTTTTTTTATTCTCGGACTAGAACTATAGAATACCAATATAAACATTTTTCCGTTTACTCAGTTCAATTTTGTCGATTAGGTCGCGAGACATCCTGTGCACAATTTTTTAATAGCGCTAAAATCCGGTAAAATGTGACTGTTAAAACTTTTTGTACCTATGTGGTCCGATCATACTCAAAATGAAACTGGAACTATGGGACTCATTAGAAATTGAAAAAGTTTTTCAATTTCTATTCTATGATAGTTTTTGATTTAACGTTTTTTGTGTTTTTATATTCTGTGTGGATTTAGCGAACTAAGACACTCTTCATCATTTTGTAATTCGTTCGAAAATAAACTTATTTTTGTCACTAGTAATTTTTGAAGAAACTCGGATTCCAATACGATTCACCCTTGCTTTCGAATCACCCCGATAATAATTTTGCAACAAAGTCACGAATGGGCTATTAATATACAAATTGATTTCAAAATTTACCATGGTTATTTACTATCACATGATTTTCACCATATGAACTTGTGTGAATATTTTTCGTATACTCTACCGAATCTTCAACTTCTATTGTATCTTCAACTTCACTTGAGGATTTATTGAGTTCAAGCAACACATCTAAAATAAAAATATTTTAAATAAAAGAAATCTAATAATTCTAATACCAAGGGTCCAATGAAATAACGATAATAATTTTGATAACAAGTATGAGAGTAAATCATAAAAATTTTACTGTAAAATCTGGTTTTTTTTTCAAAAGTCAAATTAATTTAATAAGTCAAATTGAAAAATAGTATTTTACATTTACGGGGTACAAAGATAAAAGTTTCCTCTTTCTGCGTAAGTGATGAAAAAAAATACAAACTCGCGAATTTGTACCATTAAAGATGTTTTATCGCGTTACGAAGTTCATAAGAATCGTTTGAAAACTATTGGAATTTTTTAGTTTAGGCTTAAGGAATATTGTGTCCGAATTTCAAAAGGATTCACAACATGGTTACTGAGATAATTTAATTTAAAGTCGGGCTAAAATCGTTCGAAATCGTTGATTTAACACAGGCTTTTATGGAAAATCTATGTCTTTTTCAATTAGCTGTATTTTTTGAACCAAGATGTGAATCAACTTGAAATTTGGACACGTTATTTAGGAGCCTATACAAACAAATTGCAATCATTTTTAAACACTACTCATGAATTTTTAAACAATTTCAGCATTGTTTTGTTATTAAAAAATCAGTAAAACGTTTGCCGATTTTTCCTAATTTTTTAAATTCTATCCTGGACTTTTAATTTACATATTACATCTGGCGCTAGAAAAGTATTGGACAGCCCTATAGGGCTATAGCAAACCCGAGCTGAAGGCGAGGGTGTCAAAGGTTTCCTAGGGGTTGGCTAATTCAGCGCTCGCGTTGCAGCCCAACAGGCAGCACTCAGTCGCGGTATATGTAGCTTCGGAAAAAAATCAACAACAATACGCCGGATTTTCGGGCGATACTTTACTCGACCATGCTTTCCCCGGCATGCTTACCGGTCGTTTCTTCCAGCCGGGTCCTTTTCGTGATTCAACTCAAACTTTACTAAACAATTCTATTGTGTCATAAAATGTTATCATATTGCATTGAACCTATATGTTAAATTACTGAACGATATACTTTGAAGCATTCATATATTTACCTATTTTAGTTGAATTTATTGAAGTGCATTCAATAGTTGTTTCGTCTTCTGTCGAGTGCACGCATACATTTTCAACAAAATTTTCGGGCAACGCTACAAAAGATCATAATTAAGTTTTGTTCAAAATTATTCAACCTTTCAAAAAAAGATCTAAAAATTGACTAAGCAATTTAAAAAAAAAAGTTTTTTATTTTAATTTAATAAAAACAAAATATTTTTTAGTTTTTTAAATTTAAATTTTTTATCTTTAAAATTATTTTATAAAAAATTTGAAGTAATTGGAAGTATTCATTTTCAATTTTAAGACCAGGAAAAAATTACACTGAAAAACGAGAAAAAAAAAAAAAAAAAAAAAAAAAATTATTTGGGAGACAATGTTTTAAAATATTATAAAACAATTGTTGACCATAACAATTTTTTTTTTTTTTTTGTATTAGTGTTAGTTGTTAATTGATTAAAAATACCTTCTGGTTCACAAACAATAGTACTCGTTGTTGCACTTTCTTCAGTCGTTGATCCTTTTGATCTTTTTTTTTCCAACATGATGACTGAAATTAAATAATATAAATAACCAAAAATATTATTGCTTTTAAATATTAATTAATTATTAGTTTTTTATTTTAACCATTTTGGGTGAGTGTTTTAAGCATTCTTCTTTTCAAGCCATTTGCAGCTTTACTCAAAAATCCACTAGGCTCTAATCTCCCTAGGTCAAGTTTTTTCCATTCTACTTCTATCAAATCTTTTTTAAAAAGTGTAATTTGTTTTTTTTGATTTTTTTTAGATCGAGCATCTCTAAAGTTATTTTTTTTAAAGCTAATGAGTACTTCTAAAAAAACATTGTTTTAATTACTCCAGGATATTCAATATACATATATTTATTTAAATAAAAAACAATATAAATAATAAAAATTTTACTTAAGAAAGTTTCTACAGACGGTACATCGTCCTTGATTCGGACGTACAAATCTCCGTAATACTCCTCTAACGAGCAGCTAATTCTCTCGAGTGATGGAAATGCACTTAAAGATTCTGGTCCAACGGTTTTCAACCAAAAATTATCAAAAAGATTAAAAAATCTGTCGTAGTAATCTCCAAATTCTGCTTGTGCTTCACTTTTAATAATTGTAAATTGATCCGTAATAGATGAATTTCTGTTGTCATTTGCTTGAGCTTTTAGAAGTGGCAATGACATGACTTTGTAAATAGTCAGGTCATTGTTTTCTTCAACAAGTTCCATTTCAAAAGCACTTTGTAAAAGTTGCTGTAACATTAATTTTCAGTTTTGTACCATAATATTTTTATTCAGATAAAAAATAAAATTTATCAAATCTTAATTTTTTTATATGAAGTATTATTAAAAAAAAAATAATAATAATAATGAAAAAATCAGTGAATAAATTAATCAATAATAAAGTTTTTTGGAATTAACTTGAGCAAAGTTGTAAAAATGGCCAGCAACAACTACAGCTGGTTGAGCGAATATGCTTTTGATTGCAAGCATGATATTATCATCAAAATCACAAATTATTTCTTCCGGTCTCCACTCAGGCATCATCTCTTTTAATTTAAGCAAGACCGCAGTGTAAGATTCTAGCGATTTTTGCATCATCAATATCCAGGCCACTGCATGAGTCTTAAAAAAAGTTTTGGTTAAGGAAATATTGTTTCTTTAATTATACCTGAGTTTATCAGAAAAAAAAGAAAGCGACTTGATTGTTGAGGTATGAAATTTAAAGAGGTCAAGTTCATCAAAGGAATTTTAGTTTTTGACCTAAATTTGGAGTAATCCCTTTATAAAAGAGAGCTATCGCCATCTTGCGTAAACAATTTATTCGTGAGCTGATTGGTGAAGAAGTTTTTAAAATATTCGAAAAGTGCATTTGAGGTTACTATTTTTGTTTTTTTCCTATGCGCGCTTGCGCGCTTAAAAACTGATGGTTTTAGAATTTTTTATTTTATTTAAAAAAAATTTCTTTTGCAAAAGCAATAAATAAGGGTCAGTGCGCGCTTGCGCGCTGAGTAATTTCTAGTTAAATAAATAAGCGCATTTTTAATTCATAGGATTTTTTCCCACCCTCTTACGTAAAATTTTAAATTTTGCGATTGTTTAGCAACGACATATTATTAAATGCGGATTTTTAAACTGATTGGTTAGAATTAATTAAAAAAAAAAGACAAAAAAATGTACGTTTAAAACTTACTTTACGATCCGTTCGAAACATTAATGTTAAAAGTTGCTCACAGCCTGTAATATCCGGATGACTTGGATAAGATCCTCCAATTTGTGTAATTTTTGATTCTTTTAACACGGTATCTATCATGTTTCTATCGAAAAATATAATATGTACGTGATCAGACTCTTTGACCAATTCTGATCCAAGCATATTATTATGATCTGTCTTCAAAGAACGATTCAGTTTTAAAAAATTTCGACCAGATGCTGATTTAATGAACTGAGCCAAATCAGTCATAGATTTGACGTTTGAAATGTTTTTCAAAATTTCACTTTTCCGTGATGTCAACAACTTTTGCTGGATATCTTCAAATTTTACTTCTGGCGGGAAATCATCGCCGGTTCTAGAAAAAAATTGATGAAATTTTTAAAGTTTAATCATTTTTTAAAAATGTATACTTAACTTATATAGTGACGAGGACACTCAGTGGGCTTCGTTAACCCAAAATTATCTAAGTAATTTATTAAATAATTTGTACAAAGTACAAACGGTTACGAAATAATTTGTTGAATTAATTAAAAAAAAAAAGAGAATTGTTTATGAACGTATTCAATAAGTTTTTGAATACTTTCATAAACAGTAAAAAAAAAAATTTTTTTCTCTCACTCGGCTTTAATTCTGTTGTAAAGATCAGAAAATGACTCGTCCCCTGTGGCAGCAGCTTTCTTTAATTTTTCTTCAAAATCCAATATATTTATTAAATTAAAAATTCTCGGATGCTTGTGATTTTCGCCGTACTCCTCTTTGTTATTGAAACAATCAATTTTCAAGCGACCTTTGCATTTTGTATTCGTTTCATACTTGATACATTTGTAGTAGCTAGGAATAATTATGAAATATTACATCAAAAAATCTTATAACAATTAATCAAAAATTAATTTTTTAAAAAGAAAGAAAAATATTGTTGGGGTTAAAACTAAATT
Source organism: Encarsia formosa (assembly GCA_038277355.1). NCBI lineage: Eukaryota > Metazoa > Arthropoda > Insecta > Hymenoptera > Aphelinidae > Encarsia > Encarsia formosa. Next base: position 6,837,784 of record CM076184.1, on the reverse strand, counting down.
AGTGTTATTTTTTGCATAAAAATCTAAAAAAATTAATAATTGCTAATTAAAAAAAAAAATAATAAAAAATAGTGTTATTTTATTTGATGTGCAACGTTATTTTCGTCTACTAAAGCAAAAACTATGATAAAAAATAAAAAAAACTGTATACAGAAAAAAAGAATGTTAAGTGATTTTTGATTCTATAATTATTAAAATTACTTACTTGACTACATTTCCATCTACATTTATTACCATTTTTTCCCATTTATATAAGTAGCCTTCATAAAACTCCTTTGGGCGTTTTGTTAGAGTTTTAGATAGAAAAGGTGCCATGATTAAAGTTAACGAAATAAAGTACAATGTTTTTCTTGTAAAAGGTTAATTGATGCGAAAAATTATCGAATCCGAATTTTCACCGTTCGAACATAACCGATTATAACCTTGATGTTTAACCTAGTTTAATTTATCATTGTTTTTATGATAAATTCGAAATGGAGTCAAGGTTATATTTTGAATCTGAAACTAAAAATTCTGTGATCTACAATGGACAAGAGTACAGACTGGAAGATTTCGCCAAGGACAAAACGTAATTTTAAATAAATTGATTAATGTAGATAATTTTTGAGAACATTTTTTTTATTCTTCTTAAGAATGCAATCAATTAAATTTTTTAACTTTATAATCGTTTGTTTTTAATTTTATTGAAGCTAATTATAGTAAATTTAACAGATTTTATAAGTGCAAAAAAGCCGACAGTAAACAATACCCTTGCCCAGGACGCCTCTGGGTTTATGACGAAGGAAAAGTTGAAGAGAGGGGGCTTCATAATCACGAAAAAGTTACTCACATTGAGAGACTTTTGTTATTTCGGAAAGAACTGAGAAGATTGGCAGCAGAGGACACCGGTACTTTAAGACAAATATGGGACAAAGTGGAGCGAGAGTACGTTTTTTATTCATTTACTTATTTGTATTCAAGAGTAAAAAATTTTAAATTCGTACCCACAACCTGGATGCGAAAAAATTTGATACACACATTATTGTTTATAAAATTTAATTTATATTTTTGAAAATTAATTGTAACATTGACAGAGAATTTCTTTTTTTGTAAGTTATTTATAGATGACTTTATTTTATTTTATTTAATTTTTTGTTTAGTATTAATTTTACCGTTTTCAAAATATTACACAAGTATTTTCAAAAAATTTATTGCTTATACTGATTTCAAATATTTTTTTACTAAGGTAACAAATAGCTTTTGAAAATAACAAATAAATTATGGAAATATTGTAAAGCATATTTTTAGACATTTACACTAATTTTTTTATTTTTTCTCGACCTTCAACTTCAACAGCGTAACTTTTATTTTTTTATTATTATCATTGAGTTCATACGTCTATTCATCAAAATTTATTTATCAATTTTTTAAATTTAGTTTTGCTGATGTGGCAATTTTTACAAGTTTATCAGAAGAACGCAACAGAATGCAGCACGCAAGACGAAAAAAGCAAATCAGAGGCGACAACAACGTCAGATCGGTTGAGGATTTCGCAGCTTATTTAAGGCAGCATCAGGACAACGAAGACCTATTTACTCACAAAAGCTCACTGCCGAACAAGCCTGATATCAAATTGAAACACTCGATTGTGGAGGAAAATGGAAATACACACATTATTTTGTATGCAACCGCGCTTTTGAATATACTTAGACTCGGTAAAGAAATTCATATAGATGCCACTTTTGGTTGCCGTCCAACTTTGAAACGCTGCTATCAATTTCTTACCGTTATGGTAAGAAAGTACGACAGAGTAAGTTGTAATTTTAGGAAAAATTAAGACTAATTACATCCAACTCAAAATAAAAATAAGATAAAATACCCAATTCAGGTCCCTCTTAGACCCACTTTTTTGAAGAAGTCCGTAGATTCGAAAAAATGACAAGCGTACCATTCATTTCAACCAATGCCTTCGCAATGGGATTTTCATGGTCCACAATATGGGTACCTTTGACGTAAAGTCTTAAAAAATTAAGTTCGAGAGGGTCCACAATTGGGTGTTTTACCTTAAGTGATGTAATAATTTTTCATAATTTATCTGATCAAATGAAACTGAGATTCTGATCATGATCATAACTCTGACGAGTTTTTGTTAAAATGTTTGTGAGCGTGTGTTTAAAATTGAGGCAGCGGATGCAATAACCAGGTGAGTGCTCGAGACGCTCGAAAAGCGGCTCAGGCATGCCCATCCACTACTTCAAAAATGCTGTCATTTTTTACCTATTTGTAATATCACTTTGAAACTTTCCAAAAATTTTTTTCAAAGCATATCAAAAAATTTCCTCGCTGGAAGTTTTTTCAACTTTTAATTTTTATGCCTGCTTTTTTAATCCAAAGTTTAATGTTAAAAAAGTTGACTTATTGATTTTTAATAGTTAATTACTCGGCATTGAAACGCTTTAAAAATATCTGGACCATTCTGACGGCAGCGGAAAGGGTTCAAAAATACGCTGCTGAAATTTCATTGAAAAATATTCAGTAGTTTCTGAGTTCTTGCGATTTGAACTCAAAATGCGAGAAAATGCGTAAATCGAGAAAAATTTAAGTTTGTACTCAACTCACAAGAATATTTTTTAATGAAATTTTAGCAGCGTATTTTTTAACCCTTACCGCTACCGTCCTACGAGGAAGTTTTTCGTTATGCTTTAAAAAAGATTTTTAGAAAGTTTCAAAGCGTTATTACAAATAGCTAAAAATTGACAGCATTTTTGAAGTAGCGGATGGGCCTGCCTGAGCCGCTTTTCGAGCGTCTCGAACGCTCACCTGGTTATTGCATCCGCTGCCTCAATTATTACTCTAATTAATTATGTAAATGAATATCTTGTGTTCATCAAATGGTATTTATGAATTGTAATAATATCATTTGTAATTTATGTATTTTTATAGGCGTGGCCGGTGGTATGGGTATTAATGAGTAGTAAAAGTAAAGACTCTTACAAGGCGGTTTTTGCTAAAATGAAAAAATTCTGGCCCGAGTGTGACCCAACTATAGTCCACACTGACTTTGAGTTAGGGATGCAGAATGCAGTGAAAGAAACTTTTAAGAGTACCGATCTAAAAATCCTTGGGTGCTATTTCCACTACACCCAAGTACGTAGTAAATGATTCGGGTCTTTGACTAACCTTTTAGTAATTTTAACCAAAAAGCGATTTACAATAATAAAATTATCGGTTTTTTATAACTTAAATTCTATTATAAAAATTTTTCACCATTTTTTATTCTATAACAGGCTTTGTTTAAAAAGGCATTGAAGCTGGGTGTAGCGGTAAAACGAAATGCCATTAATGAGCCCGAAAAGCATCTTATATTACTTAAAATGATGGCCTTGGCACTTCTTCCCGAAGAAAATATCATGACCGAATTTCTGAATATCCAAAAAGACGCTTTGATTTTTGGAGGTCTTTTTGACGAATTTTTCGCCTATTATATAAACTTTTGGCTGTCAGGTGGGGGTGCTAAGACCTTCTGCGTTTTTGATGAAATCATCAGAACCAACAACGCAGAAGAGTCTTATCACCGAGACCTACATGTTTACACGCAACATAAGAGGCCGACAATTTGGAGATTGCTAGGTAAAATTGATTTACCATATAAATTTTATTTTTTTATATTAATATAATAATCAAAATTTAATCAGTTAAACTTACATGAAAAAAAAAATAACTCTGTATCAGAGTGTGCTGACTTTTAATCCTATTGAAGAGCATTTTTACCCTACTATACGAAGCTTCGTATGGTTATGGGTCATATTGAAAAGTTAAAAATTAATCTACATTTATAATTTATTGTTGAAACAAAAATATTATTAATAATTAATGAAAATAAATTATGTACATAAATGGCTCCGAAAATATTTGAACGCTAGAGTGCGAAGCGAACGTCTGCTCCTCGAGAGCGAATGTGGCTCTGCTGCGAGTGCCGTAGGTCCAGACTACGCGCTCTGCCGCCCCCAAATTTTTTTTTTTTTTTTTTTTTTTTTTCTTTTTTTTTGGCTCTGCTACAGAGATTAATTTTTTTCCTTGTATTGTATAGAAAGGTCAAAAATTTTAAATTATTAAGTTCAAAAATACTTTGAGCTCGCACTCTGTTGTTTTCGTTTCTTTGCAAAAAATGACTGTTCCACAGTACTTGATTAATTATTTGTATTTTTGTTAAAAACTGAAAAAGTCATTTGACAATGAAAATTAGATGCTATCAGTCAAAAAATTATTTGACTGACCCGATTCCTCACCGTTAAAATATTCTTTTAGTATTCCGAATAAATCGACGGTCCCAGCGAAGAAATATTTCAGCGAGAGGCTGAAATAAATAAATAAATCATAAAAACATTGAGAATCTAATAAGTCTGCACCCAATTAATCCGATTTTCATATTGTCTTAAATTTTTTAAATCTTTTCAGCCTCTCATTGATAATTTTAAATCTGCTGTTTTTCGGCTAGGGTTTTTCTTCGCTGGGACCGTCGAAATGATTTTCAGTGAAGGAGTCTATATTGTTTGAACTACTTTACTATTGCTAGTATAGGTCTATCAAATAGATGAACAGTATTTTTTTACATTCGCTTCTTTTAGGACATTTGTATGTGTCCATTTTGAAATGAAATTTAAAACAGTATCAATCCTTCTCTTGTTAAAATTTAACTTTTTGCACAAATAATTAAAATTAATATGCGCTATGATTACTGATAGTAAATTATACATATATATAACAAATTTTTGATTCGTACTTCAATTTTTTTAGGAATCTTACTAATCTATACAGATACTCTACTTATTAATTATCAACGAGAAGAAACGGATTTTACGGTCCGCACAGAAAAGAAAATATCCGTTTTTAACGATAAAAAAATCAGAGAGTGGTGGAGTCAATTGAAAAACAATGGCATGTCCGCTAGACAATTTATCGAAAATGCGGCAAATGAGCTCAAACACACAAGAAAAAAAAATTTTGTTGAGGTTTTAGAAAAAGGTGGGTACACTTTTATCATAGATATTTAAATATGGATTCTTACTAACTTCTAACTGCTCTTGTGACATCAAAATACCTAGTTCAGATAATTATTAATAAAATATTATTCTGGTAATTTCAAAACAAAATAAATAACGATTGACCTCCAGTATCACTTCCAGAACTTTTTGACTCGTTTCTGTACTATTAAATGAAAAATACGTGGTTTTAGTTAACCTTAGGCCAATCATTGCTGTTGAAATCATTGTGGTATATTACTTGTTTCTGGTTTTTAAATCTACTTAATTATTCCTGTTAGCCGCGAGCGCATCGAGATACTACTGAAGCCCCAAATCCGTAAAGTAGTCAACCTTAAATTTTTCCAACTCAGAATCACGTCGGGACAATGTTTTCGGAGAGAATTTTAGTCAGCCTACTAAGGATGACCAACTTCGGATGAGTATCGATTTAGGACATCTTATCTCACCTATTATTCAACCCCTATAATTTTTTTACATTTTCCGTGCATGTGAAAAAATCGCCGAGACGTGTCGCACTCAATGTCCTGAGTCACTGCGTCTCTTTACATACTGTTTTATATAGATTCTTAGGTAAGCTTTTGATTTATAAAAAGCGCATCTCTTTGTCATTTTTTTCACTTGAGTTATTTTAATTTTCGAAATGTATTTTGGTCAATTTTCGCTCTTTTCGAAAAAAAATTATTTTAGTCTGCTTGGGCATCTAATAATAAATTTTTAGAAGATATAATGTGACAAAGGCTCATACATATTTAATAGTACAAATAAGGTCAATGTCAATCTTTATTTATTTTTTACATGATATTACCCACATAAAAGAAAGTTGTAATGAAAATTTTTTGAGTGTAGTGTACTTTTTAAACTTATTCATTTTCCTGGTTTACATTTTCTCACGGGACTCTGCTAGAGTTCTTGGGAAGCCCCGGAAGAGATGTGAAACTAAAAAAATTAATTATTTCAACTCCAAAAGGTCATATCCTAAATGTAAAAAGCCTGAAGCACGAACTTCATTACACAGGTCTCAAAAGTGGGAGAGAGCTTGCACTTTTGAGAACTTTGGATTTACAAAAAAAAACCAGATAAATTGAAGCACAAGTACTATCACGGAACTGTACTGAAACTCATCTTTTGATTTTTTTTTTTTTTTTTAGTTCTTTTAAAAATTATGGATTGCTTGAATTTTAAAACTATCAAATATTTACATCAACTTTTAAAACAAAATTTCAATAATAAACTTCTTTGAAAATAAATTTATTAAATTTTTTTATTACGAGTTCTATTTTATTTCTCAATTCAGTTTTATATTAGTAAAAAAAATTTTTATTTACTTGATTGGTATATCATATGAAATTTTATACAACTAAATAAAATATACTCAATTAAAATTATTACAAATTATGAAAATTTGTTTATCAACAGATGCTGAAATGGAATCTCAAAACGACGACTCATCAGATGAGGAAGCACCTAAGCAAGGTTTGGCTCTTCGTTAGTTTTTATTCAACAGATTATTTAATTGATTTATCTTTTTCTTTGCTTTATTATTTCCAGATTCAAAACGAGTTGCTACAAATGGACCCTCTCGACCAAAAAGACTACGACAAGACCCAAAAAGAAAAGAAAAAATTGATGTTTGACTGATGCAGTTGTAGACTCAATTAGTTATTTTATATATGCATAAAAAAGAGCATTTAAAAAAATTGAAAGTCCGTTTTTATAATTACTAGAAATTTTCTTTTTGAAACAAATAGCTAGCCTAGGAACCAATATAAAATTTATCTGAAAAATTAAATTATTTCAGACAAAATTTTTCACTGTTAAATTATTGTAAATTTTTTAAAGCTATCGGTGTAAAAAAAAAAAAACCCTGTTATATTTTGATATTTTACCGCAGACATAAATTTAAAAAAGGTAGGCATGAATTTTTTTTTAATTTGAAAAGTATTGTTCATAAAATAAAATATTGTCAACTACTTTTTTCAATCAATTTTACGAGAAATCTTAACGAAATTTTTAAAACGTCTAAATATTTCGAGATCGTTTAAAATAAAAAATATTTATTACTTCATATGAATTTCATATTTCAATATTATATTTAAAAAATTTTTCCGCAAGTATGATTCAAGAAACCATAACGGTTAAAACTTGTTACTAAAATATTAACAAAATTAAACAGATACGAAATAACCTTTGAGATTTTTATTTCCATATGTTTACAAAATTATTAAAAAATTACAGAAATATGATTGATATATTTTAGTAAATACATTTGTCATTAAACTTTTTTGATACGTATCTTTATAATTACTGCAACGAATTTCACTCACATTTCGACTTCTTTACACTTTATACAAAAAATCATCTACAAGACATAAACACCTTCGGAGGCATCCGGTGACTACCCTACAGACCCTCTGGAGTCGAAACTTTCTGGAGGGATCATCTTTAGGGCTTAGTTGCTACCTTGTGCACTCGGTCTGCACCCTGATCATGCGATAGTCAAAACTTTTTGGAGAAATCATTTTCAGAGCGAAGTCGACAACCAGCACTCCAAGAATCTATCCTACCCCCCCCTCCCCCCCCTGGAGTCGATACTTTCTAGAGATATTATCTTCAGGATGCAGTTGCTACCTAATGCACCAGGTGTCCACCCCAACCATGCAGAATTCAAAACTTCTCGAAGAAAACTAGTTCAACAGGTGGTCGGTCTGATTCCACCGAGCGTAAAACTTCCTGGAGAAATCATTCCGAGGGCGTAGTTGTCACCCAATGCACCAGGTGATCGCCCTGACCCTACTGAACCCAAAACTTCCTGGAAAAATTATCCCCAGGGCACGGTTCTCACCCAGTGTACCAGGTGGTCGCCCTGACCCTGCTGAATCCAAACTTCCTGGAAAAATCATCACCAGGGCGCGGTTGTCACCCACTGCACCAGGTGGTCGCCCTGACCCTACTGAACCCAAAACTTCCTGGAAAAATCATCCCCAGGGCGCGGTTGTTCCCCAGTGCACCAGGTGGTCGCCCCGACCCTACTGAACCCAAAACTTCCTGGAAAAATCATCCCCAGGGCATGGTTGTCCCCCAGTGCACCAGGTGGTCGCCCCGACCCTACTAAACCCAAAACTTCCTGGTAAAATCATCCTCAGGGCACGGTGGTCCCCCAGTGCACCAGGTGGTCGCCCTGACCCTACTGAACCCAAAACTTCCTCGAAAAATCATCCCCAGGGCACGGTTGTCCCCCAGTGCACCAGGTGGTCACCCCGACTCTACTGAACTCAAGACTTCCTGGAAAAATCATCCCCAGGGCGCGGTTGTCCCCCAGTGCACCAGGTGGTCGCCCTGACCCTGCTGAACCCAAACTTCCTGGCAAAATCATCCTCAGGGCACGGTGGTCCCCCAGTGCACCAGGTGGTCGCCCTGATCCTACTGAACCCAAAACTTCCTCGAAAAATCATCCCCAGGGCGCAGTTGTCACCCAGTGCATCAGGTGGTCACCCTGACCCCGGCGAGCTCAAAACTTCCCGGTGAAATTATCCACAGGACGTATTCATCCCGTTCAGGAAAACCGGGTGTCTTAAGTTAATATGCGTCTTTGTGCTTTCACGCTGTGCTTGTGTATTTGAACCCCAAAATTTTCGTTAACAACGGCAACTGTTTTCGACGAAAAATTTTCGACGAAAATTTTTTCGACGAGATTTTTTTCCGGCGTCTTTCAGTATACCCCAATCTTGATATTCTATTTTGCCTTCGTAGTTAGAAAAGTGATTCCTACTACACGATTCTATTATTTTTTTATACTTTTTTGCGTTCATAGTGACCTTTTAAATCTATTGTAAAATGATCCTTCTCAGTGATAATATTCAATTTTTCTTACATGCTAGTATTGGGTTATGCTCACAGTGAGTAGGAATCACCTTCTTAACTACGAAGGCAAAAAAGAATATCAAGATTGAACTCAAAAGAATTCTCATCACATGATATAGCTAGAATAATTTCAATGCTACATGCTTGAATAGAGTCCCATTCGGTTTAGAAAATAATTTTTTGTATTCGTAGTGGCGAATTTCAGAATAGTTCTATGGTAATGATATCAATTATGTATCAACAATACTAAAAAAAATATTTTCACAGTGGGTAATGAAGCTTTGTCTTTGAAATTAAGTGAAAAAAATAAAACACTACTGTCAACCAAAAACAATTTTTTTTGAATTGATTAAGACAAACTTAATATACTATTTTGCCTTCGTAGTTAAGAAGGTGATTCCTACTCACTGTGAGCATAACTCAATACTAGCATGTAAGAAAAATTAAATATTATCACTGAGAAGGATCATTTTACAATAGATTTAGAAGGTCACTATGAACGCAAAAAAGTATAAAAAAATAATAGAATCGTGTAGTAGGAATCACTTTCCTAACTACGAAGGCAAAATAGAATATCAATATTGAACTCAAAAGAATTCTTATCACATAATATAGCTACAATAATTCCGATGCTTTATGCTTGAATAGAGTCCTATTCGGTTTAGGAAATAATTTTTGGTATTCCTACTATAGCGAATTTCAGAATAGTTCTATGGTAATAATATCAATTATGTATCTACAATACTAAATAAAAATATGTTCACAATTTTGCCTTCGTAGTTAAGAAAGTGATTCCTACTCACTGTGAGCATAACTCAATACTAGCATGTAAGAAAAATTAAATATTATAACTGAGAAGGATCATTTTACAATAGATTTAAAAGGTCACTATTAACGCAAAAAAGTATAAAAATATAATAGAATCGTGTAGTAGGAATCACTTTCCTAACTACAAAGGCGAAATAGAATATCAAGATTGAACTCAAAAGAATTCTCATCACATAATATAGCTACAATAATTCCGATGCTTTATGCTTGAATAGAGTCCTATTCGGTTTAGGAAATAATTTTTGGTATTCTTAGTATAGCGAATTTTAGAATAGTTCTATGGTAATAATCTCAATTAAGTATCAACAATACTAAAAAAAATATGTTCACAGTGGGTAATGAAGCTTTGTCTTTGAAATTAAGTGAAAAAAATAAAACACTACTGTCAACCAAAAACAATTTTTTTTGAATTGATTAAGACAAACTTAATATACTATTTTGTCTTCGTAGTTAAGAAGGTGATTCCTACTTACTGTGAGCATAACTCAATACTAGCATGTAAGAAAAATTAAATATTATCACTGAGAAGGATCATTTTACAATAGATTTAAAAGGTCACTATGAACGCAAAAAAGTATAAAAAAATAATAGAATCGTGTAGTAGGAATCACTTTCCTAACTACGAAGGCAAAATAGAATATCAAGATTGAACTCAAAAGAATTCTCATCACATAATATAGCTACAATAATTCCGATGCTTTATGCTTGAATAGAGTCCTATTCGGTTTAGGAAATAATTTTTGGTATTCTTAGTATAGCGAATTTTAGAATAGTTCTATGGTAATAATCTCAATTATGTATCAACAATACTAAAAAAAATATTTTCACAGTGGGTAATGAAGCTTTGTCTTTGAAATTAAGTGAAAAAAATAAAACACTACTGTAAACCAAAAACAATTTTTTTTGAATTGATTAAGACAAACTTAATATACTATTTTGTCTTCGTAGTTAAGAAGGTGATTCCTACTTACTGTGAGCATAACTCAATACTAGCATGTAAGAAAAATTAAATATTATCACTAAGAAGGATCATTTTACAATAGATTTAAAAGGTTACTATGAACGCAAAAAAGTATAATAAAATAATAGAATCGTGTAGTAGGAATCACCTTCTTAACTACGAAGGCAAAATAGAATATCAATATTGAACTCAAAAGAATTCTTATCACATAATATAGCTACAATAATTCCGATGCTTTATGCTTGAATAGAGTCCTATTCGGTTTAGGAAATAATTTTTGGTATTCTTAGTATAGCGAATTTTAGAATAGTTCTATAGTAATAATCTCAATCAAGTATCAACAATACTAAAAAAAATATGTTCACAGTGGGTAATGAAGCTTTGTCTTTGAAATTAAGTGAAAAAAATAAAACACTACTGTCAACCAAAAACAATTTTTTTTGAATTGATTAAGACAAACTTAATATACTATTTTGTCTTCGTAGTTAAGAAGGTGATTCCTACTTACTGTGAGCATAACTCAATTAGGATGTTCTGAAAAATTCAACGTTAGGCGTCGCTAGTGTAAACTTGACTCGGCTACCAGCAGTTTTGCATGGGAGCAGATGTATCAGTGTGTGTGTTCGTGTGGAATCTCTCACCGATACACACAGTCATACGTCAGCTCCCATGCAAAACTGCTGGGAGCCGAGTCAAGTTTACACTAGCGACGCCTAACGTCGAGTTTTTCAGAACATCCTAATACTAGCATGTAAGAAAAATTAAATATTATCACTGAGAAGGATCATTTTACAATAGATTTAAAAGGTCACTATGAACGCAAAAAAGTATAAAAAAATAATAGAATCGTGTAGTAGGAATCACTTTCCTAACTACGAAGGCAAAATAGAATATCAATATTGAACTCAAAAGAATTCTCATCACATAATATAGCTACAATAATTCCGATGCTTTATGCTTGAATAGAGTCCTATTCGGTTTAGGAAATAATTTTTGGTATTCTTACTATAGCGAATTTCAGAATAATTCTATGGTAATAATATCAATTATGTATCTACAATACTAAATAAAAATATGTTCACAATTTTGCCTTCGTAGTTAAGAAAGTGATTCCTACTCACTGTGAGCATAACTCAATACTAACATGTAAGCAAAATTAAATATAATCACTGAGAAGAATCATTTTACAATAAATTTAAAAGGTCACTACGAACGCAAAAAGTATAAAAAAATAATAGAATAGCGTAGTAGGAATCACTTTCCTAACTACGAAGGCGAAGTAGAATATCAAGATTGAACTCAAAAGAATTCTCATCACATGATATAGCTAGAATAATTTCAATGCTACATGCTTGAATAGAGTCCTATTCGGTTTAGAAAATAATTTTTTGTATTCGTAGTGGCGAATTTCAGAATAGTTCTATGGTAATGATATCAATTATGTATCTACAATACTAAAAAAAATATGTTCACAGTGGGTAATGAAGCTTTGTCTTTGAAATTAAGTGAAAAAAATAAAACACTTCTGTCAACCAAAAACAATTTTTTTTTAATTGATTAAGACAAACTTAATATACTATTTTGCCTTCGTAGTTAAGAAGGTGATTCCTACTCACTGTGAGCATAACTCAATACTAGCATGTAAGAAAAATTAAATATTATCACTGAGCAAGATCATTTTACAATATATTTAAAAGGTCACTATGAACGCGAAAAGTATTAAAATAATAGAATCGAATCCAAATGAGTTATCTTCTTTTTTAATTTCACTTTCAACTGAAAACATAAATAATAATTACGAGTGATAAAATTGAATATTTTTTTTAGTAAGTCGTTTTGCAATAACTTTTGTCACTCCGAAAGCAAATACTTGAAAAAAAATCTTTGCTACTTTGTCCAGCTTGAGGTTTTCAGTATATTAATTAATTTATTTCTTGGTCTAAATTAAATATCAAAACTAGGAAGTGAGAAATCGCTTTTACGATTACTTCCCTCAGTACGAAAGAAAAATAATACTTAAGTTTGTTTTAACCAATCAAAACAAATCGTTTTCGTTTTACAGTAGTATATAATTTTTTTCACCTAATTTCAAAGATAAAACTTCATTACCCACTGTGAACATATTTTTTTTAGTATCTTAGATACATAATTGTTATTATTACCGTATAACTATTCTAAAATTCGCCACTACTAAGACAAAAAACTATTTTTTAAATCAAATAGGATTCTATTCCAGTAAAAAGCTCTGAAATTATTTTAGTTACATTATGTAGTGATTCGAAAAAAAAAAATTAAGATATGTTAATTAAATTAAGATGTGTTAATTTACTTTTATTTAAGGAACAAATTTATTATTTCTCTGTGAAATCCATACTCGATACCTTGTCAAAACATTTATGATACTATTATTTTTTAGTATTTTTGTTAAAATTTTTCATATTACTACTGTGAAGTCATATTAAACATTTTTGAAAAAAACTGTAGTAACAATAAAGTCCTAGAAAAAATAATAATTATTTAATTATAAGCAATTAATCACTACAAAGTACAAACTAATCATTGTTGAAAGTGACATGTTTTTCAAATGTGATTAATAATTATTTTTTTACTAATTTTAACTATTACTGTTGATATTATTGTGGTCAACTTCCCTGTTGAATGTCCACACGTGTGAGCCACACGTGTGGCACACGTAACATTATTTTAAAGTCGATGATTATAAAAGGGAATAAAATATGGATATAGTTAATTATTTAATGTTTTTATAGCCTCTTATGTCATAAATAATCAACAAATTGTTTTTTTTTTTTTTTATTTTACGTGCTTTTCTTTAACTCACAATGTTTCGTCGTCGTCGTCGTACGTTCAAAACTGCCAAGCTCTAGAACTTGAAGCTTGTTTGGGCCCATTTCTGCGGGGATGACTTAAAAGTTCTGCATTTTTGTTCAACTAAATTATACTTCTCGGAGATGACCCCCAGGTACCCCAGGTACCCCCATCATCGGTGACCTTGGTACTAATGTTCAAATTGGCTCGATAAATATTCTGTATTACCTCTTAAAGTCATTTCCGCCGAAATTGTCCCTAACTCTCGAAGATGACCTCCAGGTTCCCTAGGTACATTCGTCATCGTCGACCTGGCTCTCCAGGTTCAAACTTCTTCCTCATATGCTCTAAAACAACCCCGAAATCTATCCTAAGTCATATTCCAAGAATTCAACCCGAATTCTTGGAGATGACCCCCAGGTACCCCGGGTACCCCCATCATCGGTGACCTTGGTTCAAATTGCCTCGATAAATACTCTAGAACTTTCCTCAAAGTCATCCCCGAAAAATTTAGCCCAAATTCTCGGAGATGACTCCCTCAGGTACCCCCGTCATCGGCGACCTGGAGGTTCAGGTCGATAAGTGACTACGGATTCATGTATTGTCATCCGAACCTAGACCCTCTGCAAAATTTCAGACCTCCAGGTCTTACAAGCTCCAAGTTCTAGAGCTTGGCAGTTTTGAACGTACGACGACAACGACGAAACATTGTGAGTTAAAGAAAAGCACGTAAAATAAAAAAAAAAAAAGCAATTTGTTGATTATTTATGACATAAGAGGCTATAAAATCATTAAATAATTAACTATATCCATATTTGATTCCTTTTTATAATCATCTACTTGAAAATAATGTTACGTGTGGACATTCAACAGGGTTATTATGTATTGTTGCGTAATTAGTGTTTTTTAAGCAAATAATAAAAATAAACATCCGAGAAGAGCAGGGCATAGCAGGGTAGAGCAAAGTAAAAAGTTTTCAAGCATGGCAGAGCATGGCAGAGCAAAGCAAAAAATTTCTCAGTATGGCAGAGTAGGGCAGAGCAAAGCAAAAAATTTCCGAGCATGGCAGAGCAAAGCAAAAAATTTCCGAGCAAGGCAAAGCAAAGCAAAAAATTTCCGAGCATGGCAGAGCAAAGTAAAAATGTCCGAGGAAAGCAAAGCATTGCTAAGCAAAAAAAAAAATTTCCGAGCATGGCAGAGCAAATTAAAAATGTCCGAGCAAAGCAAAACATTGCTAAGCAAAAAAAAAAATTTCCGAGCATGGCAGAGCAAATTAAAAATGTCCGAGCAAAGCAAAGCATTGCTAAGCAAAAAAAAAATGTCCGAGCAAAGCAAAATATTGCTAAGCAAAAAAAAAAAAAAAATTCCGAGCATGGCAGAGCGAAAAAAATGTTTGAGCCAAATATAGCTTTCCAAAAAAGCAAAAATTAAACTTTCCAAACCGGTGAATAAAATTTTTTGAACAGGGCAAAGTGAATTTGAGCAATGAATAAAATGCCCTAGCTCAGCGCGACATAGTTGAGCATTATTAAAATTGTCTGAGAAGATCCCGGAAGAGCTAAACAAATATATAAACAAGGTTAGGCAAAAATTCCTGTCTAGTTCAGGATAAAAATTCTTGAAAAATATATTTTGAAAATAAACTTTTTTTGACAATCATCTGGGTGGTTAAAATAATATATCTAATACACGGATCGATGATGGCTATTCAAGATCTTTTGTATCTGCCGTGATATGATCTAATTTTTTCTTTCCGAGATCCATAATTTTCAAGCACAGCAAATCTAAAACTGTTCGAGCAGAGTTAAGCGATTAGAAGATTGAAAAATAAAAAATTTTTTTGATCCGAAAAGGTAATTTTTCTTAGCACAACTGGGCAAAACAAAAGTTCAACACCAATACACATATTTTGCAGATGATTTAATTTTACATTTTCATTATCAGCGGCCTTTTTTACTCCACTGGATAGTCAAAAATTTTCATACTTATTTTTATAACCATTTTAACTGTGTGCCGAAGATTTTCAGCTTGCTCAACTTTTTGCTTAACATAATTTTTAAAATCCAACTGACTATCTCGTACCTTGCTATAATAAGTCAAACGACTCTCAGACTTGCCACTGTGAAGGCACCTATTGGTCCAAACAGCCGGCTTTTGGTTTTACCAGGAATCGTGAAGTTTAGCTATCTATTTACAGAAGGTCCACTTATTAGTACTAAGAATTTCAACAGTTATGTTCTTTCTCGTAGGATAAGCGAAAACTCAGAAAATGACTAATAATTTTTGTAACAATGAATGCGTATCCTCAATTTTCGTCTGCTGCACTGCCGAGAAATTAGTTAAGCCCGGGAGAGGGAAGAGAACCCGTTCGGCGCATGGTATATGAATGATACAACTTGATAAGTTTTATTTTGTCAAATTGATTTATTAAATAGATTTTTCTTGGACTCAGTTATTGCATATTTTAACTACCCATTTTCTAGTATAGTTTCAGAGCCATTTTTAATATTCGCAATTCTTACAGGGTTTTGCTTTCTAGATTTTTGATAAACAATTCGTTATGCACAAAACAGTTACATTCCTCGGTGTTGAAACGTAAGTTACAAGATGGTCAACGTCGATTTATTTTTACAAATTTCGCATACACCGGACGATTTGGACGCAAAACAAGATCCAACAGTATTTCAACATTCTTCATGCTATCAGCAGGTTTCAAGTAGAAATTTTACAATATTCGAGCTATAGTAATGACTTCATCTCCATCATGGCGAATTTTTGACCTAAAATAATTTTTTTTTTTTTTTAGATAAAATTTTAATTTGAATAAATCAATTGTGTATCAATATTTACCAATACAATTACGAGCTCCAGCACTGAATGGAACGTAGCTGTAACGGTGACGATCTTTCAATATTCTCTGGTAAAAATCTGTCAGGATCAAACTTCTCTGGTTTCATGCCAAAAGTTAGGATCCCTGTGTGTATCTACGATATCTACGCATGAGTATATTCGATCCTTTAGGTGCGATGAAATTTTCTAAAATACATTTTTTACGTAATTAATATCAAATTTTCGCATTCTACTTGGCCTAACTCACTAAACTGCATATCCTCGGCCAAGTGTCTTCCTACAGTAGGAACTGATGGAAACAGTCTCAAAGACTCTTTTATGCATCGTTCGAGGTACTGCATGTTGTTGAGATCTGACATCTCCAGTTTTTCATTTGTACCGTTAATTAATGATTTCAACCATTTCATCTCTAGCTCTGACCTAAAAAAATTTCAATAGTTAATAACAATTATCGAAAAATAATTTTTTTATAGTTAATAAATCAGTACTTGTACATCTTTGTTTTCAGCAAACAATATAATTGTGAAAATCAACGACAAAGCTGTAGTGTCATGACCCTAAAAAAGTGAATATCACGCGTAAAATCAATGAAATTATGATTAATCAAAGTTAAGTTGAATGAATAAAATTACTGCAAAAACAAAATTGGCGACTTCTTCTTTTATTCCATCGTCATCCATTGAGCCAGTTTGTTCAGCTGCTAAAAGAAGATCGAGCATGGCTAAACGTTTTTTCTGACCTGTGAAATATTTTTTTAACTATATTAAATATTTCATAACTAAAATCAAATTTGTTGTGTCCAAACAGTAACTATAATTACCGAGATAAATGTCTCCTGACACTGTATTCTCATCGTTTTCTATGCTGATCAGGTGCTTGTAATTCGCATTTTTGTGGTATTCACGTCTATCGTGTACAATATAATCATAGAAACAATTTAAAAACATTAGAAATAATTCGAATTTAATTTAATTGATTGATTAACATTTTTTTATTTAAATTTTCAGAAAATATGTTTGATACTTAATTTATGGATGAAATCGTCAAGATTTTTCTTAGCTTCTGTGGTCTCTTTGTTCAGCTTAGGCATTAACGGCAACATCCAATCTTGAATTTGTGGATTCATTGATCTGTAAAAAATCAAGTGTATATTGTTAATGAAGTGCCCAAATATTCTGGCAATAGTCAGATTAAATCGTACCTGTACATAATAATTTCACTCATTTTGAAAACTGCAGCTCGGTATTTTTTTCCACCGCTGTCAGCCTCCAAGGAAACTCCTGTTGCAGTATCTAAAAATAATAATAATAGTAACCAATAATAAAGCTCAGAGCAAAGACTTTTTTAAACAAAATCTAAGTTAGCACATTTATAAACAAATTTTGAGTTTACATTTACAAAATTTGAGTTAGTCTTTCTGCCTTCGAGAACTATTATTATTACAAAAAAGTTGCAAATTACATCAAGAGAATAATCTGTTAAAAATGCCAGTAAATCTAGAGTGGTTTCATCTCCCTTGGATAGAAAATTTTTCACTGCTTTATCTCCATGATCGTTGGTTATTTCATTGTACTTTTTTAAAATATTAAAGTGAAACGCTGGAGTCAAGATTTTTCTCCGCTGTCTCCATTTGTTGCCTGAAATAAACTTTTTATAAATATTTCTCGAAGATAATATTTTTATACTTTTTATTGGCTTACCTTCACTGAGTAAAAGGCTATTTTTCAACCAGGGACGCATGTGTTCATAACCGAAAACCTTTTTTAAAAGTTTCGAATTGCTAAGTATAATCTGAAAAACCAGTTTTTCGTTTAAAAAAAATGTTTCAATAAAATTAAAATTCAATCGGTCGTTACCTCTAAGTCATCTAGATGGCGAATACAAATCAATGACTTGTTGCCAATAAATAAGCGATATGTAGGATAATATTTATCAGAAAATCGTCGATGTGTTTCATACATGTCCTCGGTAAATTATTATCATTATAATTATTTTTGCAAACTTCAATGACTAAGAATGATTTTTTTCACATTTATGATCATGTATTTAAAAAAAAAAAAAAAAATGACTATTAAAACTTACCAAAAGTACCACTATAATCTGAAATGTTTCCTAAGAGAGGCTTGATTGGCGGGCCTGGTATTTTTTGAAGATATCTTCCGCCTCGTCCGCAGTACAAGTACAAGTGCACAAACACCAAGCCGATAATAACAAAAACTATTCCGTCGATAATCGTAGAATTTAAAACTAAAACGAGTAAAATTCATAAATTAAGCTCGATGTTGAAGTTAGATCAAACTGCTGCACAAGCCGCTAGCATGAAGGATTTTTTAGTAATTTTTAAAATGGAAAACAAAGAGCGGGGAGACTTGCAACCGCGAAAACATCGGGAAAATATCAGTTTTTATTATGAAACCGGTTATTAACGGCGCAGGTTAATTTGAATGCAGATCAGAATAAACTTTTGAATTAATTATAAATTTCTCGAGACCAACTTTTAAATTATGCGTATAGCTGGGTAACTAGTCAAAAGTTACAAAAATTGATAAATTAAATTTTCTTTTTATTTATTATTAAAGTCAAGAGTGAAAATTAATCTACGCGTCAGCAGCTTTATAACTATCTCATGATTTTTTTTTTTATTTGGTTTAAATTTACTTGAAAGGTATAACCTACAAATGTCCCTCAGGGGTGTATTCGGAAACGGCTCCCAGTTACTGCCAGTAACTCATGTGGCAACACTGTCGCCAAACAAAAATAAAAATATATCAAACATAACCTATTAATATTCGGAGTAGGAGGAGGCAGGACTCAATTAGGAACTTTTAAAGTAGAAAAAGCTGTACATATTATATAAATTGTATATTTAAAAAAAAGTTGTACTATTAAATATTGGAGTATATACCATAATACCATAATAACTTAATTAATTGATAAGAGTTGACATAATATATAACATAATAACTTAAGTAATAAAAACTAAAAAAATATACTGAAAAACTGTTTTATTTATTTGTAATTTGAATATTACATGTACAAGTGCAAAAATTTTTGCAACTACTTCAACACGAGCAGACTTAACTGCCCCTGGATTCGGTTAGCTGTCTCAAGCATCCCTTGTTGCGTTGGCCATTTAATAAAAACATGTCTAAGCTTATATAAAGCTTTCACCACATGCCAAGTTGCTTTCCGGGTAGTAGAATTGGATATATCAAATTTTAAAACAACTGACCTGTCAATATTATATAAAAATTAAAAGATGAAACCATTAATAATCATAAATTTTCAAGTTTGAGTTTTTTAATAATACTCTTTATGAAGAGTATTATTCTTCTTTTAATAATAACTATATGAATCTGGTGTACCAAGCATCCACAAGGCAATATAAAGTTGCTTTTCAGGAGATATGGGTTTTCTTCCTATAGGTAAGCTCCTTCCAAAACTGGACAAAGTAGGAGTAGCAAGTACTCAAAAGTGTTTCGACTCAACCTGAAAGTTAACAAATACAAATAAGAAGTAGTACATTAAACACATTACTAATAAAACTAATAATAATAATATTAATAACATTAATAATAAAATTTGTTTCAGCGTACTAATTGAAACAATTTTATATTTTTTAATTAGTTTTATTGAAAGTTATTTAAATTTCTATTAGTATAACTGTTTAATAGGCATTATTTACCTGAAATTTTCTTTAAATTCTTTATCAATCAATAAATTGACAACAGTCTCAATAAAATTCACTACTCTTGGCTTTTTCCTCCTCTCTTCATCTTTGGAATCAAGCAATTTCTCTTCATCACTCATCAGATGATGATTCACTTTCACTGGAGTCTATAATAACTAACATTAACAAAACTGCTACTTCTTCCATTGTTTATAATGGAACTTACTACTTTAAAGGTTCCTGCCTCCTACTCCGATTATTTATAGGTTATGTTTGATATATTTTTATTTTTGTTTGGCGACAGTGTTGCCACATAAGTTACTGGCAGTAACTGGGAGACGTTTCCGAATACACCCCAGGTCACAATGGAATGACCCTTATGCATCTTTCGCAGAAATTTTTCATAATCCAAACCATTGTACTAAGCTTCTCAGCCCCCAACTACCTGTCGAATTCGTAGAGGAGAACTTTATGGGTTGGGTCAAGCACTGGCAAGGTTCAGTTTTAGTTCAACTGGCTGGCAATCAACTGCGTCCGAAAACCATACTCATACAAAATTTTGCATTGGAAGAGTAACAAACCAAAGTTTTCCTAAAGAAATTTTATCGACGTCATCGTGGTTACAATGAAGCCTGTAGTTAATACGGTTGCTGAAATAGAGCTCAAAACTTTATCCGACATTAAAGTTAAATCTGTTGATGAACATTTAGATCATAATTCTGGTAAGTTTTATCTGAAATTTTACTAAGGTTTTTATGTGTTATGTTAATAACACGTTTGATATTAAAAAAATAAATTAATCGCCAGGAAAAAAAAACAAAAAATTCATTGTAATAGAAAGATTACCGTTGCAAATGCATAAAGAACTCTTAATCATTGCTTTGTAATTTCCAGATTATCGCTTTGACACTTCTGAAGAAACTGACGTTGGAAAGGAATCAAAAACTGAGCTTTCGTCAATTGGAAATTCCAAACATGTACTTTCGAATTTTTCTGGTAAGTTTCTGACTAAAAATTAAAAAAGTATTTTGAAAATTTTTATTTCACAACAAATTAATTGTTCAAAACGAATTACGATCAGAAAAAATTTAAAGTTGTTTTGACTTGCAAAATAAGATTAATATCTTCCTCGTCAAGGATAGCCTAAGATAAAATTTTATACGAATAAATTATGTTACAGGTGGCACGTTCAAATTGGTTCATTGTACCAAATGCAAGAAAACATGGAACTACTTAAAAAAAGAGAGAAAATGTCTGACGTGTAATTCTGTTTTGCTTTATAAGTGCGTCATGACGGGAAAACTTAAGTCTTTACTGCGGCATGGATCCAATCTATCGTTGTGAACATTCAAAATATTTGTAAAAAGAAAAAAAATGATTTTCTTGAACATTGATAGGTATTAATCTTTACCTTTTAATTGTAACAATATCAATTATAAAAGTTATTTTTGCGGTTTCATGTGTTTAAAATTTTGTGCAATTTGATATAAAATTAGGTAAATGTCCGCGATTATCGGTCACTGACTTAAATGTCTTAGATACAGTGAAACCTTTATAATTCGAAACTCAAGTGCCCGAGTATTAACTTCGAATTATAGAGGATTTCGAATTGTAGAGGTAAAAATATATGAAAATATCATTAACGAGGCAAAAAAAAGGTTACTTCGAATTAAAGAGGATTTCGAATTATGGAAGTTCGAATTAAAGAGGTTTCACTGTATTATTCATCATAAAATTTTACGGAAGACCACCAAGAAGTATTCTTAATTTAGTTATACCACTAAATTTCACTACAAACAAAAGACTCGTATTTCAGGTACATCGTATTCTCAAAATTTTTTATATTATTAAACTTCTTAAACCATGACTCACCTGACTATCCCCTACTTAAATACTTATAAATTGTCAAGAGGCTACGAGAGGAAAAGGCTACGTAAGTGAAGCTCGAAACCCAAACGAAGTATTAAATTCTGTTTTTAAGAGCTCTCAATCATTAAGTGCTTCTAGACAGTAGAAAACGCTTAGTTTTTTTTTTTTTTTTTTTTAATAAATCTATAATTAAATCAGAGACTTTGGTTGTTGGTCGAACGAACGATATTAACTGTGTACAGTTGTGTACAGTTTTTGTAACTGTGAACATCTTTATCTCCTTATACAATATAATTCTATAATTATATGAATCATAAAACACTAATAAAAATTTTTTTTTTTAAATCCGTGCATTAAATTTTTTATTAATTTTTTTCAGTTACACAATTAAAACCATAACTTAAAACCTACAAAACTCTTTTAGACAACTTATATTATTGCAGGAGAACAAAAGTATCCCTTTATAAAAGAGAGCTATCGCCATCTTGCGTAAGATTTTTATTCGTGAGCTGATTGGTGAACAAGTTTTTAAAATATTCGAAAAGTGCATTTTGAGGTTACTCTTATTGTTTTTTCCTATGCGCGCTTGAAGCGCGCTCAGAAGAGCTAGTCATTATTTTATTCCATTCTTCGTAGCTGATCGAACAAGGGTTTATTAGACCACCACAATGCGTGGTTCACGCCATCGCTCATTTGACACCGCCGGTCTAGCTTTCCAATTCCGCCAGGAACCGCTACGCAAAAGTCTGATTCGCATCCACCATTGCTGTTTTTGCAGGGATGGTTGTCAACTATTTTTTGCTCGTTTAATATTTCCATGTCAAAAGGCCAAAACTTTTCATGATTGCCGACAACGTCGAATCCTTGATCGTGAACTTGTCCAACTTTCGAAGTTCTGAGCAAATGAATACTCGAGTCTCTGTTCGAAATTCCGACAACGTAAACGTAGTCCTTATCTACAGCCAGAAAAGGTACGATCGTCGAATATTTGAGACCGTTTCCTTCGAAGTTGAAGTATCCACCTTCATTTCCGTTTAAATCAACGTATTTTACAATTGGTTTCTGCCACTTGTCACTGTACTCCATCCAGTAAACGTGTTTTTCATGTTCGTCAGCTGCTAACGCTACAATATTGCACTGTCGATTGTTGTACAAGTCTTTGGTATCCGATCCATCCTCGTTGATTCTATGAATGATGCAAGCTGTAAGATTTAAAAAAAAAAGTTCGATTATTTAAATGATGTTCCAAAATATACTCTGGTCTCACACTTACCCCCCACTTTAGCGACCAAGTACCCATCGTTTGGCATGACTCTTACCATGAGGGGAGTTGGTAGGTCGAAGTCAACCAAGGAATAAAATAACGATTTCGGAGGTATCGAAGAGTTCTTCAAACTAATCACGTCTAGATCTTCCGTGTAAAAGAAGTAAAGATTTTTCGTGATCCAGTCCAGAGACGCACTTGTGATTTGGTTTCCGGTTATTTCCTTGGGTAACTCATAGGCAACGCTTTCCTGTCCATTGTCCAAGCGAACTCTCTTGATCTGGTTGGTGTTGTCCAATTTGTAGATCACACTATCGTAAGAATCGTAAAGGAAGTCGCGTATCGGGGTTTCTTGGTTGAGCTTTATTCTATTGTGCCAGTCTCTGCCTATGCATCGAGTTACTAAATCTTCATTGTCAGGAATAACAACGCAAACAGCTTCTCTGCAGCCTCCGTTGTTGTACTGACATTGGCTATTGTGATCTATTCCTTGTCTACTGGTTGCTTTCATGAAGAAGTACCAGAATTCTTCGTAAATGTCAGCAATGTCAAATTCACTGTCAAGAACTTGGTTTTGTTTGGATATTCTAAGTAGATGGAAATTGGAATCTTCAGTAGAGAATAGTATGAAATAGATGTAATCTTCGTCCACATCAAGATAGGGTTTGAATAAATTGTAGCTGAATCTATTGCCTGAGAAGCTGAAACTTTGCATTTTTTCACCATTGTAATTTACATGGTTAATTTCAACTGTATTCTCAGCATAATTGTTCTCAAGCCAGTAAATGGTTTTTGAGTTATAATCAACGGCTACTGCTTTGATCTCCCTGCGATGGGAACTTTTATATAATAGTAAGGGATTGGAACCGTCCTGGTTGAATCTGGTAAGGGTTCCGTCTGCAAGACAAAGAAAATATTGTATTATTGAAGACATTACGAGTCATTTACTTACCATCAGTTTTGACAATTAAATATCCATCGTTGGGTAACACTTTGACTATTGGAGGATCCAGCAATATATTTAAGTTTAATAGACCCTTGAAATATACGTTCTTAAGTCCCAGATTAATCACATCAAGATTTTTTCCGTCGAAAAAGTAAAGATTTTTTGTAACCCAGTCGAAAGCTCTGCTATCGTTGGGCAGGTTCACAGGCGTGTCCACGGCACTTTCTTCTTCACTATCCAAACGTATCTTTCTTATACTATTGGTATCATCAAAAATGTAGATCTCGTTACGGTAAAAATCTTGTACGAAGTTGCTCAAGCTCAGATTGTTTTTCTGAATTACACTGCGCCATTTGTTTTCCAAGCATCGTCCAGCCAACCGTCCAGATTCGTGGGGAACCGCTACACAGTACCCGGTTCGGCATCCTCCATTGTTGACTTTACAGGGATGATTGATGACTACTCTTTGTTTGTCTAAAATGGATACGAAATCGAAAAGAAATGTTTCGTTGGCATTCGCGAGGTCAAATGTGCTGTCACGAATCTTGTCGGCTTTCGAACTTCTGAGAAGATGTCTGTCAGCGATGTAGTAAATGTACTTTTCATCCACCGTTAAGAAGGGTAAGATCTTAGATTCTCGACCTTCAAGATTTAAATTTTTCACTATTCCTCCTTGTATATTAACATAACGTATTTGGTTTTTTTGCGTATCGTCGGCTTCGATCCAGTACACATTTTTCTCATAGTAGTCTACGACCATGTCGAGAATTTTCACAGCTGTGTTGGTGTAGAGAACTAAGGGATTTAGACCATCTTGATCGAGTCTGGTAAGCTGACCATCTGGAATATTAAAAAAAAATTAGCGTTGTAGGGAAAGTAAAAATTTTTATTGCTCATTTAAACGGGCCAAATCTTGCGAAACGATGAAAAAAAAAAAAAAAAACAAAACAAAAAAGTCTCGTGTTTACTAAGGTTTACTAGAAAAATATTCGAGAATTTAATTTTGTTTAATCTTACCATCTGTTTTGGCCACCAAATAACCATCATTAGGAAAAACTTGTACGTCGGGGCTCGTGAATTTCTCATTCTCCAAAGTAGTCAGGGTTTTTGGATATTTTGAGTTGTCTTTCAGATCAATCAGAATAAGATTTCGGTTGAAAAATAGAAAAAGATTTTTCGTGACCCAGTCTAGAGTTACACTGTGGATTTCTCCTCTGGAAAAGACAGACGATGTTTCGAAATCGTATACGACTTTCCGCTCTCCATTTCCCAAATTTAATTTTATAATTTTTCTGAAGGTGTCGAATATATAGACGTCACCGTCTACCGGATCGTAAGCGAAAAACTTCAAAGCATTCTTTTCAGGCTCGATTATTGGTTTTCGTTTGGTTTCGGATGCACTGCTGCTAATAAGACATAAACCGTCCAACGTGTCATCATTAATTGAACCAATGGATTTTTTTTCAAGTACTAAGAGCTCAGGTTTGTCTTTGACTCCTGAACTGAGATCTAACAAAATTAAGAGTCATTAAATAAATTTTCGTCATTTACCAATCACGAGTAAAACCAATTTTGATATAAATTTTCAAACTTAAAATAAACTCAATCCTCTGTTGAGATAAAAATCTAGTTTTTTATAAAAAATGAATTTCTACATTATTATACGCAGCATCCGTATTTTTTGTCCGTCCGGGATCAACTTTAAAAATTTGATTACAACGCTCCTAATCATAGGATTCAAATCAAATTTGGTATACGGATATTTTCGAAGATGTATATTATGAATCTAACTTCCGTTTTTTTGTTTCTATTTTTTTTTTTTTTTAATGACAAGCATTTCTATTTTATTGATTTTTGTCATCAGTTTTATTTAAAAAATTTAACATGGCTCTTCCAATACATCCGATTTTAAAAAAATTACGTATACGTATGTTTTCAAGGGTGCTGATTACAAATATCACTTTGAATTTTTAATTTGTCTTAAATAGAGTGCACTTAAATAAGGTGAAATTATAATTCTCTCCTAATATATTGGATTTGTACGAAAATTTGTTTTCGATGTCTTTTGAGGGTCAAGATTACGAATCTGATTTTCAATTTTAAATTTGATGACTAATAAGGTCTATACTCAAATAAAGTTAATTTGAAATTTTTGCCCCATACATCTGACTCGTAATAAGTTTTGTGTATTGGGATCTCTAATGCTCCTCATTTTGAATATGACCGTAGATTTTTATTTTACCCTAGATGAAGTTTACTTATATAAGGTAAAATTTTCCTTTGTTCTCAATCTATATTAGAACAATCATAAATTTCGTATACACCTGTTTTCCAGGGTGCTGATTACAAGTATCACTTTGAACTTTTAATTTGCCTCAATATTTGAGTACACTTAAATAAGGTGAAATTATAATTCGCACCTAATACATTGTATTTGTTCGAAAATTTCTATTCTTTGGCTTTTGAGGGTCCAGATTATAAATCTGAACTTCAATTTGAATCTAATGACTCTTATAAGGTCTATAGGGGAGAGCCGGGTAATTCGGGCAGCCGGGTGATTCGAGAAGTTGCTATTTTTTCAAAGAAATTATAGTAAATAGTTGAAAAAAAAATAGTAAGCGATAAAATAGGCTTCATTTTATTATTTTACAAAAAAATTAAATCAAAATAATAAGTTCTTTTTTTTTTTTTAAATAAAAATGCCCGAATAGCCCGAATTGTTCAGAATCTCTTACTGCCCGAATAGCCCGCTCTCCTAACCTCAACTTCGAGTGAATAAAAATGGGACATATATACGTTTGAATAGTTAAGTATTGATGGATATTATTTAAGTACCTAAGGAGTGATTAGTTGATAAAATAAAGTCTTTCACTTGCATTTTAATATTAAAATTCTCAAAGTGCCCGAATAGCCCGCTGAAAAATGCCCGAATAGCCCGCAGCAGTGCTCGAATAGCCCGTGTGATATTGTGTCAGTTTTTATCATTTACAAATTTTTCTATCATCATTCAAGAGCTAAGCTCACGGATACTTATTCACAAATAGTTCATCTGTAAAAATAAATTATTTCCAAGTGCAAAAATTAATAAATTTTATTTTTATTAAATAAAGTTTATGGGGCTCGGTCAAAGTGCCCGAATTACCCGGCTCTCCCCTACTCAAATAAAGTTAATTTGAAATTTTTGCTCCATAAATCGAACTGTAATAAGTTTTTTGTACTGGGATGTCTAAGGTTGCTCATTTTAGGTATGTATGTATCTATAACCGAATAAGCCCAGACATTTGGAAGACTTTTTTTGTTTTTTTCATCAGTAATATGGTTGTAGATTTTTGTTTTAAAATATTTTTGATTAAAGTTATACTCTAAATAAAATTTAATCATTTACATAATATCATAATATATGATATTATTGAATATATTTGTCTATGTTTTATGCTAGTATTTAAATAATACCTTAAGAAATAAAATGAGAAAAAAAATTTTTATTTACCCCAGGAATCGAAAATAAAAATTAAGAATCTTATAATAGTAATTTATTTTTATGACTAACTTAAAACTAAGCAATAACTGAACTCACATTTAATGGGATCACATAATTCTTGAGATTTTGAAACACTGATGATTACAATAAACTTAAGAACCATAAGAATCAGGAAATTACGAACATAAGCCATTTTTCGACTAATCCTAAACTATTTTCAAGCAGAGTTCGGTTATTTTAATGTTAAAAACCGTATTTTTTTACCTTTTTCGTCCAATTTTCTCGTAAAATTATAGTAAAATTTAATAGGTCACGATTGCTTACACTTAAGTTTCTTTTTAGTTTACAGTGAAAAATTCAAAAATTAACTCACAATTCAAAAGAGTACGATTTAAAAGCAGCGAACTATAATATAATTTCCTATTTTTAATATTGAATTTGAAGAAAAAATTTAAGAATATTTGATTTTTCAAAAATAAAACAATGTATCTTTGAACTTAAAATGAATCTAAACAAAATTTTGTTTAACTGCCTGGTTTGAAAAAATTTACTTCTTTTTGCACGTGTGACATTTTATAATTCTTAGTGTTTAATCAAGTCGCGTTTCTTATTGGCTATAAAGTTCTGACTAATGTCTAGAAAGCAATTAATTTAATGGTTTGGAATGATTGAAAAACTTCTACTATTGATTTCAAGCGCATAGGTTTTTATTATTTTGCCAACTTTTCGACTTAACTAAATGCTCATCATCAGGGTCTATATAAATAGTAATAATTAAAATACATGGTAAACAAGTCGTAAGAACAGTAATTTTTCAATAAAAAATAAATTAATTAAATTTAGACTTACAATAATATAGCAACGTAAAAATAACGGAGCACTCAAATACGAGATCATGTGAGTAAATAAATAGGAAAATTATTAAGTGAGAGGAGTAAGAAGAAATGGGTATGGATATTAAGTAGGAAGGCTCGTTCTAATTTTTCTATCAACAATATAGACGTAATCAACAACAATACTTATGGCTATGTAAATGCGGATAATACCTAGCATCGTCGTCAAAACCTTTTATCGTTATGCCGTTTGTGAAAAATCTTACCTAGGTACTGCACTATTAAATATAAATTACGAAATTTTGATTTACGTTTTGTTTATAAAAACATTAATAAGTTTACATCTATTATAAAGTTAGGCAAAGATAAAAAAACCTATGCTTGCAAGAAATTTTCAATCATTCCAAACCTTTACATTCATAACAAGCACCTGACTGGAAAAACCAATTTTATCAATTAATTTAATATTTAGCTTATACCCAAAAAAATGCTGAAAAAAAATCAATTGATTGTTTTAGATAAATCTAAAAATAGATGAGGACGAATAAATAATCTTATGTTTGAAATATTCACAAATTACTTTTATTATTCGAGCGTGACAGCTATTTCAAACACACGTGTCTTGACATATGCGAGTTATTTAGTTACTAAATATATATTTCCACCAAGTATCGGCTATCACATTGTGAAATAGTTGAATTGACATTTTTTTTTTTTTTTTAAATTAATAAGTTGATTTAGCAGCTAAACCTGAAACTATTCAGGCAGATAAAAAAAACACTTCAATTTTACTATAAATTTAATAAGTTTCAAATAACTTTTAAGTCAGATTTCAAAATTTAGAGTAATTTTAAATTGTGGATAAGAAGCTAAAATCGTTGGTTAAAACTAAAATGAAAAATGAAATTTTGCTGTTCTGAATTTTTTGTCTCCGCTCTTGTTTCGATAAAAATTTTTTAAACAACTTGAAGTTGAAAATTTTTTTAAACATATCAATGAAAAGATCTCACCAAATCGGTATAAATAAAAAAAGAATCCAGAGCCTCTAGATTGAAAGTGCAAATTCAGCTCGGAAAAAGTAATACAAAGGAAATAAAGTACGCGGGTGCAGGATAGACAATCGAGTTAAGAAGATTCAATCGTATTGTGCAAACAAGGGCAGCTTAGCCCGCCTCGGGTCATTTACTCTTTGCCGCGAGTTTGGTTGAATTAAAGTACTACCAGATATCTCAACCGAGACGAGAATACCAAACTTTTGTGTCTACACTTATTTGATTAGCTTGGAAATCATTACGGGTTTATTTTCGTTACATTTTTCATAAGATTCTATGATATTTTTTCTACCCGTTAAGAAAGACCGAAGTAGAACTGTAAATTAGTTAAATACAAAAAAAGATAAAATGTATTTTATAGTTGTTAAAAAAATTTGGAAAGAACCAGTAACCAAATGTTTATAACTGGATAAAAATTTTTTAAAATATATCATTTCTACAAAGAGAGTTTTTACAATTTAAAAAAAATTGATTTAAATTATTACTTTAATATACTCTGTTAAATAAAACATAAAATTTCACGTGTACTTAAGCTATGAATAATGAAAAATAATCAAATGAATCATCATTAATAAACAATAAAGTTTTAGTTATTTAATATTATAAACTTGCCAAATTAATTTCTACAGTCTTCAGCTGCGTACACATATCGAAAATTTTTTTTTTTTTGAAACAATAATTTATAACAAAAATTAAGGAAAATTGAAGTTAAGTATAAAGTAAATCACATTCATACAGCAGATACAAGGAAAAGAGAGAGTCATTTAAATAATAAAATTCCAAAAATTAAATTTTGAATAGCTTAATTTTAATATTTAAAAAGTCATTACATAAAATTGTATGTATCTATTTAGTTAAATTATAACTACAAACTTAATTTTTTGACTTATTTTGTACATAAATTACACGAAAAGAAATATTTACAGCTGCATGCCTGCTAGTCTTCATGGTACTTAAAAACGAAGATGTGCTTTATTCTTGATAAGATGCCTGAAAAAATAAAATAAAATAAATTAAATAAGATTTACACTATTTGAAACTGATAAAAAGAATGAGATCGTAAATTTGAGTAACTTACTTGTCTAAAACCTCCCAAAATCTCATAATGGCAGCCCTATCCAAGTGTCGTTTGGTCTTGCTGAGTTCAATAACTGTGACTGCCCAGCGGGCAACGTTTGCGTCCAGTCGCATCTCGTCGTACTTTATGTGAAAAGCGCAAACTGAAAATAAAAATAAATTTATGAGTTATAGAGTAATTGAAAGAAAAATTCTAAAATTTGAAAAAAATGTGAAACTTCTCTTAAAAAAGCCAACTTACTTTTTGAAAAAATTTGCACTGGATCACCCTCGTAGGGCCACCCCTTGAACTGCCACGCGGGTCCCATGATGAACACCGCGACTACTCGCTCCCAGTCGGCGTCGGTAAGCTTCTGGGGGTTGTCTATGACTCTGTAAGGCACCGTAAGGTTACCATCCTTACGTCTCTGGAGCAGTATTTCCGTCTCCCTCTTGCATCCTTGTGACTTTTTCTCGTCCCCGGGTATGAACTTTAGGTCCTGGAGTATGTCCTTGGCGTTGTACATGGTTATCATGGACGAGTTTGCGCTGGGAATAATTATTATGGGGGTTCGGCTAGGCCGCTTGTTCTGGCTAGCCTGGAGCGGAGTTATCTTCGCCGCGGAGGCTGGTAAGAGCCCGGAAGTCGGGGTTGCAGATGGGTTGCCAGCTGGAACAGAATAATAGTTTATTTTTTTAGATATTTGGTACAATTTTTAGATTATTATACGTGTATGATCATATTTTTCTACCTATTTATATAATGACATAAGTTTGAATAAATATTAATAACGATAATATTAATGTATATCAAAAAACATATGGAGATAAACTTTTTTAATCTTTCTAGATTTTATATTGAAATGCGAAGACTTTAGACAAGGTTTTCTAATACTTGAAAATAACATTACTACACAGAACTTAATGTTAGTTTATAGTTTCAAATTTTGACTGGGTTGAGTAAAACTGAAAAAATTGCAACCTTAACTAAAGAGAAGTAATGTTATTATGAAACTTCCGAATCCAATAAAAATAAAACGTAAAAAATACTTACGAACTGCCGCTGGAGGTTTCCTGACTGACGGATTACTGCCCTCGGTCACAGACTTGAGGGTCATACCGTGGTAGGTACCCATGGTATCGATCTTGAATCCTTCGGTTTCCTCCTTCTGTCTGATAAACCTTTCCTGATCGTACCGATTGTACACGGCCGGCTGAGTTATGGGCCTTATGGGGGTACTTCTTGGCGTAGCCATGGGAGTGGGAACCGGTGGTCCACGCTGCTTGCCCTCTTCCCTGGCTTTGATACTCTGAAGTATGGCGAATATGTTCTTTGCGAATATTTTGCCGCTGCTCTGCAAAATAGTCGTCCTGGTTCTCCACTGCCGCTCTCTGGACACAATATCCTTGGTGTCGTCTACGTCCATCTCCAGGACAACCCTGAGGTCCGACCCGATCCCGATGTCATCGTTCTCCTTGATAGTCGTCCTTTTCTTGGCCAACCTCTTAGCCTTGATTGCGGCGATCTTTTCCACGGACATGGCCTCGGACAAGGACTTTATGTTCTCGACCGTGACCGAGGCTTCCTTGGGCGCATCGAGTTTGGCGGCGAGTTGCTCCTTGACCTTCTTGTACTGGGTCTCTTCGAAGCGCGGCTTCTTGGCCGAGCCCGTTTCAAGGCTATCTTCTGCAGCCCTCTTGACCTGGGTGGGGATCTCGAGGGGGGCTGACTTGTCTATGGCCGTCGAAGACGAGGTCTCGCCGTTCAAGTAGGCCAGTAAATCTTTTCTGTCCGGACGACGCACCACCGGGATGTTCTCCGCGGCCGCTTGACGGACGTACACCGGGTGAGTGAGCTGGATGTTCTTGAGTAGGAACAGAAGACATTCCAGAGTGTAGTACTCCTTGGGAGCTCCTTCTTTGCCGGATCTGAAAAAGTAGTAAATATTGTCAAATTTGAAAGTTGTAGAGCTGAAGTTTTGTTAAAAACGATTAATTAGTATTCCAAATGTGTAAGAAAAAAAAAAAAAACACAAAATAGGTTAGTATAATTTACAGTTTAAAAAACATAAATTTGTTTAGGGATGTTAGAGACAGTTAATTTAGATTTTATACAAACTGAGAGTATTTTTATAAATTTTTACTTAGACTATTTAGGTGGATCATACAATTATTCGATTAAAATAATTTTAATTACAATAATTTGGATATTAGCAAAAGTTATCACTTTAAAAAAATGTAAAAAAATTATATGTTGAAATTTATTTTGAATTACAAAACTAATAAATATTTTTTACTATACTTGAGTTTTGTTTTTTTTTCTCTATTTATTTATCACCGAGAGGCCCTAATATTTGAATTCATTACATTATTTCAACTGTCACAGCATTAATTGGAAATAAAATTTTGAAACTAATCAGCGAGTTGATAAACAAAAATGCCCTATTCCACTAATAAGTTGCATGTACGATGAATAATAAAGTGTTAAAAAGCTGATACAACAAACTAAAAAATTTATGCAACACTGCTTTACAGAAATGGGCTATTTTTGTTTTTATCAAAGTTTATAATTGCAATTTTAGTTGAAAGAGGACTAGTTAAAATTTAAAACTATTTGAAAAAATATAAAATTTTTTATCTAATTGAAAGTAGATAAAATTTGGCCAGGGCTAAACAGGAGTATTTGTACTCCAAAATTTTTTTTGTGAACAAAAGTCTAGTGACTTGTATACTGAAAAATTTTCTTGTGATGCTTTCCACTTGCTGAAAATATTTGTGTACAAAAATTTTTTTTCATACTCAATTTTTGTTTGGTATTTTCTTTGGTGGAAAATTTTTATGCGCAAAAAATTTTTGTACACAAAACTTCTAGGTACTTTGAAAATTGGGTTATTGAATTTACCTGGACACTATACTATATTATTCAACCTTGGATCCAATAACCCTCCAAGCATTACCTGGATACTATAGCTTTTGCAACCCTTTTTGTTGTCAAGACAAAAGCTAGTATTCAGGTAAAGCTAGGAGAGTCATTTGGGCAGGGTCATTAGGGATGTGTTATTGGATTTCAGGTAAAAGTAAAGAGAAAATGTTTATTTAGAAAAAATTCTTATATCTAAAACTAGAAAATCTGTATAAAAATTATGTATACAAAAGTTCCTTAACAATAAGTTTTGTGTAAAAAAAAAATTTTGTACACAAAAATTTCACAAGTAGAAGCTTTGTACAAAAAATATGTTGTCCATAAAAATTTTCCACCAAGGAAAATACTTAACGAAAATTTAGTATGAAAAAAATTTTCAGCAACTGGAAAGCGTCGTAAACAAATTGTTGTATACAAAAATTCGTGAATAAAATTTTTCAGTATAAAAGTTACTAGATTTTAGTAAACAAAAATTTTTTTGTGTACAAATACTCCTGATTAATCATGACCTAAAATTTTTAGCAATTGTTTAAAAACACAATTTAAAAAGTTTATTGCAGGAAGTAGCTGGTTAATAAGTTTTAAAAAAACTTGAGCAAAAGTTTTACCCACAAAATGAAAGTTTATTAAAGTATCACATGAAAATATTATGAACCAATAATCCATATTGTTTTTAAAGGCTGTGATAGATTAAAAAATCATAACCTAACAAAAACAGCAAGTAGTACTGCATGCAAATGCTTTTAAAAGGGCTGCTGGAGGTACTTACCCATAAGTTAGATAGTTCGTTTTGACGTTCTTGGGCCACGAAAATTCACCAAATATAATTTGTCTGTCACGTTCGATGATTTCTTTTTTGTTAACATTGTACATACGAAGTAAACTTAACGGATCTGCCATGATGAATGACTTAAAAACTACGAACAAATTTTCACAAACAAACAACGCTGCACCACTCTGCAGCACTACAAGATCACTCTGCAGCTGCAAGTTTGTGTCTGAAGCCGAGTCGTGAAGGTTACAAATTGATATACCTGAGGTGGATTCTACAATAAGGGAAGGGGGAAGGCAGTGTATTGTGCGTTAAGAGTAGGGGTAGAGTAGGGCGTAAAATACGTCAACCGGAAAAGTAAATTTGGCGCGAAGAAAAAGTTTGTATGAATTTGAATTTAATTTTATCATGTATAATATTAAATTATATAAACTTTTAAATCATAAACAATCGTTTGCGTAAAGAAGCAGTCAAAAGTGGTCAAATGTAAACAAAAAATAATTGAAATCTATAACCTAAAAATTGGAAAATCGAAAATTAATTTTACAATTAATTTTGAAATTAGTTTCTAAGATAATTTTTTTTAACATTAGCAAATTAATACTGTACCATAAATTTAGCATTTTTAATTGTAATATTATTATTATTATTTTTTTTTTTAATTTTATTCAAATATACGGGCCCATTACAATAACTCATGAGAATTTACATTAGATATAAAAATAATAATAATAAGTAATATAGTTTAACACGCTTAACTTAATAAGTTTCATACGTACATAATAGTTAACAATAATACATATTGGTATATTTGTACACTAAGATTAACTATTTGAAAGTAAGTAGTAAAGATTTCATGGAGTTTTCAAATAAGTTGGTGTCTTGAATTATCCTATAACTATCGCATCTAGATTGTTCCAGCCATACAAGATTGACGGTAGCTAGTTGAGTGTTTTATCTCATTGTAAAGTGTTCTTCGAAATGACGTTTCGTTGAATTTAGAATCTGGGTGAATATTGAGTTTGAATATTTTATTACCATGGATGAAGTTTTTGTGAACACATTTTTGTATAAAAATCATATCATGGTACTTATGTAGCGATTCGACTGATGGAATATTTAATTTTAATATTATTTATATAATTATAATATTATTAATGCAATATTATTAAAATAATAAAATTAATTATAATTATATTTAATTTTTGGAGAGAAGGCCTACGTGACCAAAACAATACTTCAGAAGATCAGGCATGCTCTAAATGGATATTTATAGCCTAGCGGGATCAAACGGATACAATATTTTATCGTACTAAGTGCGTAGAGCTCGATTTTACGTACGCCGCTTTTGGTGAGCGTGCGTAAAATCGAGCCTCTACGCACTAGTGCGATAAATAATTTTTTGCATATTCCAACAATAAGAATATTATTTTTTTACCTCTCATTCATTGTAAATACAGTACTGATTTTATAGTCCTATTAGTACTTAACTCACTTTATGATTAAATAATATTTGTATAAAAACCTTATTAGTTTCATGGTGACATTTTTAGTTCAACTAATAAAATTATTTGTGATAATAAAAATTAAAAACATTATTAAATTTTTACTTATCTTTTTGCTAGGGGTTTGCTAATTCTTTTCCAGTGTCATGAGAAATGTTTTTTCCGTACGACGGGTCCGGGAAGTGCTACTGCCTGTAGCGCTTCCCGGTCGGAGTACGGAAAACGATTTTTTATGATTTAAAAGTTTATATAATATTATATTATACATAATAAAATTAAATTTAAATTCATACAAACTTTTTCTTCGCACCAAATTTACTTTTCCGGTTGACGTATCTTACGCCTTACTAATCGTATTGCACATTTTTACGACTTACCCTACTGTAATTGTAGAATGACCCCCACCCCTGACGTTCGCGCAAGTGGCTGTAAAATATATTGTTTTTAAATATATTTATTTTATATTTTCCCGGCTACAGGCCCCTTCCTATAAGATCTCTAGGTATAACATACCTGAAGGCTCCATACTAAAATAGTACTAAAAATTAATTTTTCAAAAAAAATTGAGGGAGAAGTAATTCAGTTATAATCGACAAGAAAGTTATTGGCTGAATATATAATCCCTTGCCATGTCCACACTTTTAAATTATGCCTTTTAATTTTTATAGAAAAATAATTCAACAATTTATTTATTCATCAAAAGTTTATAGTTCTTAATTTTTTATTCAAATTTAATTACCCGCCCAAATTAAGTGATTCGATTTGATCTATCGAAACTTATGAACTCGCCAACTTCACGTATTTGGTTGAGAGTGGAACTGTAGAAGACTGGCAGACCGAGAAAGAAACGAGCCGTCATAAGTACAAGAGTTGATCTCTTCGTAATAAAAACAAATAAATACGTATTTTAAAAACTACTTTGGAGTTTCCAGAGTACAATTGTACATAAATCCGCAGCCGTCGGAACTAGTTTTTTTAAAAATTTCTACTTTTCAACCGGTTGAATAAGTAGTTTTCGTATAACCTTGCGCGGGCGTCTTGTTTGTCAACTTTGCAGAAACTGGAGCAGCTGATATTTTCCTAAGATTTCGCGTGTAAATCCAACTTTTAAAAAATCAGATGGTAAGTTGCTGTCAGTGAAAACGATTAAACTAGAAACGATCTACACTTATTACTCGCAAAGTGCTTTATTCACAAGTTACTTCCGAGAATATGCAAAATCTATTGCGGCCTGCCTATTCGTCCATGTATATAAATTACGGTGTTTCGCGTCACATTGCTAAAGTACGTCACCGCGGCGCACATTAATCGGGATAAATAAATTAAAATCACTCGATCTTTATGTGTTCTTGACCTCTAAGATTTTTATTGGGATTATTACCCAATGTCAGTTCAATATGTTGATCATTTTTGAAAATTTTGTAGATTTTGCACATTCCAAACTAATATTTATTTAATTTATTTAAAAAATAATATTTTAATTCATTTTAATAATTTAAAGATTGTCAAGCAACAATGAGTTTTAATGAAAACAAAGAAATCTCAAAGGAAGAATGGATGGCCAGATTAGACGAAGGTTCACGAATCCACAGGATGCAGATGAACAGTTTAATCATGAATTATTTGGTGACTGGTGAGTAATATTTTTACTTAACTTTTTATTTGTTCAATGTTTTGTTATTTTCAATGAAAAAGTTTTTTCAAACTAAATCTGTAATAAATCTGTATTCTACAGTAGATCATTAATAGTATTTTAAACACCTGAGGGAGTCAAAAATTAGCTACTAACCCTTAGCAAACCCAAATTGACACCCAAGCCAAAGGCAAGGGTGCCAAAGGTTTGCAAAGGGGTAACTCGTTTTTGCGCTGCCTTGTTTGTAATATATATATTTCAGTACAAGGCAAGGAAAGTGCAAACTCCCTGCTTGGAACAAAGAGGAAAGTTTGCACTTTCCGCGCCATGTGTTGAAAAATATGTAATGCTAGCAAACAGTCAGTAAAGAATAGTAGAGTGACTAGATATCTAGAAAGTAATGAAAATAAACTATATACCATTGATGTTTAATTTTAGTACATTTTACTTTGTATTTTCATTCAAAAAAGTAAAGTATACAATATAATTTTTACATTTGTATTACAGAAGGGTTTAAGGAAGCTGCTGAGAAATTTCAGCAAGAGTCCGGCGTGAATCCGTCTGTAGATTTAGACTCTCTGGATGACAGAATTCGCATAAGAGATGCCATACAAAATGGTCACATAGAGGAGGCCAAGGCACTGGTTAACAAGTTACACCCTGAGTTGTTGGATAATGACAGATACTTGCATTTCCATCTGCAGCAGCTTCATTTAATTGAGCTCATTCGTACAGGTCGTATTGAGGAGGCTTTACAGTTCGCGCAGGAGCAGTTGAGCGAGGCTGGAGAGTCGGACGAGAACATTTTAACTGAGTTAGAGCGCACATTGGCACTGTTGGCTTTTGATGAACCTCATAAGAGTCCTTTCAGTGATTTGCTGCATCCTACTCATCGGCAGAAGGTGAAATTTCAACTAACAAAAATAAAACTTTACCATGCGATGTTGCAAAATACTTAAAAAAAATTTTCTAGCTTCTAGTCTTTTCCAGATTTTATGAACTAGTGGCAACCATTAAAATTTATACTGATTTAAAAAAAATTAATAATTAATAAATTTTTGTATTCTTTATTAAAATAATATATTTTCAGATTGCAAGTGAATTAAATGCTGCGATTTTGAAGATGGAGCATCATGAATCAACAAGCCCACGACTGAATAATTTACTAAAAATGATCCTTTGGGCTCAGGATGAATTGGATAAGAAGAAAGTTAAGTATCCAAAGATGACTGATTTGGGCAATGCTACTATTGAAGGCCCAAAATAATTAGAATTAATGATGTAATTCTGTTAGGATAGTTTTTAATGAAGAAAAAAAAAAAAAAAAAAACATTGTAAATGAATTAAATTATGTAATGTTAATTTTAATATGAACTGTATGACTTAATTTATTTTCTCAAAATGTTATATTAAATCAATTAATATTAAGTTGATTGCAATATTAAGATGATTACTATAAAAATGACTTAGTATTTAATTTTTATAGAATTATAAAAAAAATTTCCAATTTTTTTAATTATAATTTTAACAACACAAATAAGTTTTAATTGTGATCCCATAGAACGTGAATCAGTATTTTTATTTTCACAGATTTTACATAACTTATATTATTAAAAAAAAAAAAAAAGAAGTAAAAATACTTGTAACAAAACTCGTTAAAATAAATACAATGAATTGAAAAAAAATGTCCTCTTCTTTAACTAGTAAATCATGGTACAAAAAAAACCTAATTCGATTTATAAACTAACACTCATCATGCACTAAAATCTTATAAAATACATAACATGTTACACCTGCATAACAATCAACAGATCCAAATTTAATAAGATTTTATTGATGATTTAAAACTTTCTTACTAGCACACTGAGTTATTTACATATTTTTAAAAATTTAACGTCCATCATTGCTGAAAAAATTTGTTACTATCTTCATATTGAAAAGAAATTCCTGCTTCCTGCTTGAAAAGACACTTTTGTAACTTACATGTGAGCATTCTGTTGTACATGTGCAACTTTTTTTACTTCAATTTTTATTTAAATACTAAATTTCCAAATCAGATTCAAGTTTTATATAATTTTATGTTTCAAAATGAACGAATAATAAGCGTAAAAAGTTACGTACATAATATTACACATGCAAATTTTTACGCATAAAATATAAAAATCAAAAGTTTGAGTTGTTTTTTTTTTTTTTTTTTTTTTTTAAACTTTCAAACTAAAAATACACATGTAATTTATGTGAGTGCAATCTGTGATTTTGATGTAAATTTTTATGTGTAACTTTTTATTCATTCATTTACTTATTTAGACTTATAAAATTAATTCCACCCAAGATGATTTTTTACAAATCTCTCACACACATGTAATTTACATTCGTGTCTTATCAATTGGTAAAGCCCTCGTCAATTCTCATATTCCCAAATCACCATCCAAAAACGTACTCCATCGCCTTGGTAACCAGTCCTCCAGACTTGTGAGGCACGTTATCGGGTGACCTGATCGCCTGGGGGCTCATGTGCTGGTTGTAACCGCTGACCAGGGGCCGGGCGTTGGATATCCTCACGGGTGTCCTCGGGCCTCCGTACTTATTGGGTGTGCCGAAGAGCTTGATGCTCTCGCTCATCTTCGAGCGGTTCTCCTTGTCGTTGCCGAGTACCACACCTTCGTCGGTGCAAGGAATAACGCCTATCATGATAGACCCCGAGACTATGTTTCCGTTGCAGGCCAGGGCGCGCTGGGCTTCTTGCTCCGAGGAACACTTGAGGTGGATCCAGTTGCTCTGGGAGTGGGGCGCTGGGTGCTTGTCGATC
This sequence comes from Encarsia formosa, assembly GCA_038277355.1. Classification (NCBI taxonomy): domain Eukaryota; kingdom Metazoa; phylum Arthropoda; class Insecta; order Hymenoptera; family Aphelinidae; genus Encarsia; species Encarsia formosa. The sequence continues at coordinate 6,797,621 of CM076184.1, read as the reverse complement.
ACCCGAACTCGGCTGGAGATGTGAGACAGGACTGTGTTGGTCGCCGACGGGGGAAATCCGAATATCGTTATCCACTGAAGAAGACCCTGGGTTGACTCGTTTTGGGTCATGTTTACTGGAGTTTCGCAGAAGGGCGAGCTCATTGTGTTGTTTGCTGGAATAAATAAATAAAAATACATCAGTCTTTTTTTTAAAAACGATTTATTTTATTGTAATTTTCTGAAACTTTTCAGTACAAAATATTACTTTTTTTCAATGAAAGATAATTTTATGATACTTGATTTTTTCTAAATATTTATAAAGTAAGATTCTTAAAGAATTCACTGGGTGTGTACTCATCAAATAATTTCAAATTAAAAAAAAAGTGCAGGTGTTTTCATGAAATTTACTGACTTTTCAAGAACACAGTATTGATAATTCCTGATTTTTATTTATTGAAATAATATTTAATTATTTTTTAGTAACTATTTAATAGTGAACTCATGAATTTACTCTTTTTTTAAAAATTTTAACACATATACCTCACAAACTTTATTTTAACTGGACAATCTAAGATGAGTGAAACTTTAACCTACCTTAATTGTGCTTTAAATTTTAAATAATTTGTACTTGAAAAATTAATGAGTGCATATTCAGAATTTCATTTTGAAAAAAAATTTAAATATTTTTATAAAATAAACCAAATTTTCAAATTTTTGTAGGACTAAGTATTAATTGTTCCAAGTTTTTAATTGAAAGAAAAGTCCATTGTATTTTTTTAAAATAAGAAGATTTTAAAATATAATTAAGTATAATTAAAATAATTTTGAGCCTTGAAAAATTTATTCAAAAAAATTCACAGTGCCTACAAAAAATTTTTTAATATAAAAAGTCCAAGTATGTTCATAAAATTAACGTTTTTAAGACAGTTAGCAATTTTGCAGGATTTACAAAATCGTTTCCTAATATATAACTTTTAAATTATAAAATCTTACCAAATCCTCCTCCAAGAACTCTTGACTGGTTGGTAGTGTTCATAGACACATTGTGATTTGACATGGCTAGCGATTGTCTTGTATCCAAACTGTCGTAAAGAGATCTAGTTGGTGGACCCCCAACATGATTGTTTTCTGTGTTGATTTGAGATATGCTGGTGTTAGCGTTTGCTCCAAACATTGCTTTTTGCCTGTTAATCCTCAAATCTGGAGTAGAGTAACTCAACATTGGGGAACTTGTACTGATGTGTCCTGGAGGTGCAAAACGAGATGTCTCTGGTGTCATCATTCCCATTCTGGATTGCTAAGTGAATAAAGGTCAATTTAAGTTGAAAAATAGCTTGCTTATTAGAATTTATATACAGTTTAATTTATTTATTGCCAATATTTATAATAATAGTAATACAAACTACTCATGTACCGATAAAATAAACTAGGCACTTTTAAATGCATTTTAATAATAAAGCAAACAATAATTATTTTAGATGTATAAACACCCATTCTACAGTATAAATTCATAAAATTCATCATATAACATTTGTAAAGACTGAAAGTTTTAAAATTTCATTTGCTACAAAAAAATTATTTTTTGCCGCTCTAACCATTAAACAGTAGCTAATTTTTCAACAATTGTGTTAAGCTTACAACAAAATAAAGCTAGTGTTAAGATTACAAATGATTAATATAATTTAGTGAATATTTGAATTAGTAAGCTCTACAATTTTAATTCAAACTAAAAACAGCCAACATTAAATTCACAGTTAAGCTTTTTTACAGAAATAATCTTTGCTTATCATTACCATGCCATTGTAACAATTAAGTCTGTAAGAAATGATTGTCTGAGACTTACTTGATTTGTTTCACCAAGCAAAAATCCTGGCAAGTACCCTGAATTGACTCCAGGACTGGTGGAAAGAGGTTGAGTTGGACTTCCAGCAGGGGATCCTAACGTCATCGGCTCCATCTGAGTAATTAAACAAATAAAAACTTAAAAATCAGAGAGTAAACTTTAATTCATGAGATTGTAATTAGATAATGTGATTCAAAAGACCGTTGAAAAATTTGAAAAAGCTTTTTTAGTTTTTAGGTTATATCACTTTGAATTTTAAAAATGGCGAGAATAAGGGTTCGATGCAAATAGTGAAAAATATAGTAAATGCTTGATTTATTTTAGATGCTGAGAATGAAATATTTACCTTGTAAAGAGTATAAATTTATTAAAATTGCACTGATTTTCGTCTTCGTTCGATTGCGCTTTGTGCAGCTTTGCGTACTGGCTTCTGGCCGTTCTGCGGGCTCTTTAATTTTGAAATTGCGAGGGCACCTTTTCAACAAAAAGCGCGCGAAAATTAAAAATCCATTTAAATGTAAGCTCAAAGTTGAATACAATTCCTTCAATAATTTATTAAAAACATACATAAATATTAAAAAATAATAATAAGCTATTAAATTATTGCTACAATTTAAACAATAGATAATCTTAAGCGTTCTAGTGTCAAGATTAATTTTTTTTTTTTTTTTAATTTGACTATTTCAGATTTATTTAAAATAAATAATTTAATTTAAAGTACACCTTACACTGCACTTTAAACTTTTTACAGCTTCAGTTTAAACTAAAACCTGGAGTTCGATAGAATCTATACACCGCACATTTAGACCGAAAATCTTTTACGGGGTCGTTAAAGGGTTGACGCGCGCGGTGAAGAAATTCCATAGCCCCTCTTCCGCCCGCACGTTGATTGGCCATTTCCGGTGTTACGACTTTGCCAAACTAAAATGTGAAACCTCCGATTGATTGCCCTCAGGCCTCGTATAGTCCTTGCATATACATACTTGCCCTGCGTAAAATTTATGTGGGTCAGTTTTTTTACCATTGTAGATAGTATTTTTTCTCTATTTTAATTGAGAATTATCGTAAGATATTGCTGGTTCATGGCGATAAGATTTAACGATGGAAAGAGAGGTTTTACTGTAAGTGGGTAAAATAAAACCCAAAACTTTATGCTTTATACATATTTTTACAGCCCAAGGTATGAAAGCCAGGGTAATGGAAAAAAATTTACAGTTCCATGAAAGTGCAATAAAATAAATTCCTGGTGCCGGGCCGGGAGAAGAATATGAATCCTGAATCGTATTGCTCCGTCGTAGGGTAAATAAAAAAGTTTTTAAATCCGGGCAGTTGGCTTAGTTTTATTGAATGAATTTATAAATAGCAAAGCGTATATTTACCTATAAAAAAATTTCTTCTTTTTTTCTTTTTAGTTTAAATTGATAAAACAGACATTTCAAAATACTAAAAATAAATGAAAACATACAAAATACCAACTATAAATTCAATATCTGTGTACTTTCATCGGTTCAATTAGCATTATTTTGAACAATCTAGGTTTGCAGTTTTAATGAATTACAATTTTATTTTGTACAGTTTAAACTTCTGAAGAGTTTCATCAGAGAAGAGTCGAGTTTCGAAGTTTGCTTTGCAGTCAATACAATATTGATCGATATTACTTTGAATAAACTATAACTTTAACAAGTTACCTTTGAAAAGGAAGAATAAATTTTAGTGCTGTTATGCTTTTTTTTATTAATTTAAATTTATTATCACTATTTTTGTTTTTTCTGTTTTTGTTAAAATAATTGATTTTTTTTTTTTTTTTGTATAATGATCAAATTAGTGTATGTAGCGTAAAAAGATCTTATACTTTTATAATTGCCAACGTAAAATTAATTTTGAAAGAAAATGACTTTTTAAATAAATTTTTTTTTTTCTACATTTCCTAAAGAAAACTTTAAACTAAAATAGAGTATTAATAATTTGAATTCACTAGAATATTTTTAAAAAACTAACGTCAATGTAAAGTTCCAAGCGATCAATTTTAGCGATCGTTTGAGATCAAATATGATACAATGTAATTCACGACCCGGGAACTATTTTTTTTTCAGTCCCGGGCTCAGTGGTCATTTAGCTTTGAGCCGAATACATACAAAATGCTTGTTGAAAAGTTTAATCATTGTAAAAAACCAATTCTTGTTTATTTCATTCTGAGTTTAACGATTAACACTATTTATACCGAACAAACAGATTGGATGAAAATTTGTTTACGTCAACTTTCAAATCAGTTGGAAACTCATCAATTACGATTATTAAAAAATACCTCCCGAACTGAAAAATCTGAAGATCTTTCAGAATTTACCGGATTATTGATACGAAAATTTCCAACCGTCGTTATAAATTTATCCACGATATTGAATTTTAATACACAGAATTTTTTAAACAACGGACCAGTCATTTACATACACGATCAAAGTTTCGACCAACTGAACGATCAAGTCAGATTTTTTTTGGATTTTTACGACGAATATTACCCAAATTACACCATGCCCAAGTGCTTGCTTATTTACAACAAAAAATATTCAAACTCAAGCAGCGTTAATATTGTAAAAAAATTGTTGGAGTACGCCTGGTCGAAAAAATTTCTCGACTTTACCGTACTAGAGGTAAAAAATGAGGATAAAAATAATACTTGCATTTACACATTCAACCCATTCTTCAACAAGTTGAGTAAGACCGTTTTATCGCACGGTTCCATACTATTTCCAAATAAATTACGCAACGTCAACAAATATCCTTTGAAGATTCCGATTTACAATCAGCCACCTTACATCACAATGATAAAAGACAAAAACCATAAATATCGACTCCTCAGCGGTTTATACTTGAAAGCTACTAAGATTGTTCAGGAAGAAATGAATTTTATCCAAGACTATAAAGTTCCATCTCCGGACAAGTTCAAAACTGCATTAACTTACTCTTACTTTTTTCAAAACCAATTACAAAGTCAACATTACAACGTTCTGACTATTGCGATGATCGGAATAAAGGCTTACGATTCACTTCCAAAAATTTTGCTGCACGAAGATTGCGTACCATACTCAGGAATCATTGAAGTCAAACCGACTCTTAAATTCAACGCGTCCCTCGAGCTACTTACTTTAATCATCTTCATTCCAGTAGTATTTATTTCAATCAAATGCGTCGGTTTTTTCTTCAAGTCAAGAGCATTGGATTTCGACTGGTTGGAGATACTGCGTCTACTTTTGGGCATGCAACTAGTGGTTTTTCCAAAATATTCATGGAAAAGAATGGTCGTAATTTTGATATTTTTCGTAACCACGCTGTTCTCCATAGACATAATCGCGTCATTTCTGAGTACTCTGATAGTGTACGACGAAGTGACGTTCAACTCCGTCGAAGAAATTGTAAAATCAGATTACAAAATGGCCATGAACGATACAGTACGGAAGAAGCTATTCGGTTCCGACAGAAACGATGGATTGGAAGGCTTGGAAGACAAAATTTTGAAGGAAAACTTGTTTTGTCCCGGTCCGGAAACCAGACACAGGAACATCATCTGCGTGCTTTCGAATATAAGAGCGAAGATGGTTTTGGAAAACGACGCACGCAGAGTTTACAAAATCATCCCTGTTAGTTTCGGCTGCCAGGTCTTGACGTTACCGTTCGAGCGAGCGTCTCCGTTCGTAAGCGCATTTGAGATGATGCTGTTGAGGTTGTACGAGTCGGGAATAGTTTACAGGGTCTTAAAAGAAAATAATGGTGAGAAAAACTTTATGCAGTACGACGATCAGAAGAAAAAAGAAATCGTTAGCTATTTGATTTTGATGAATCTGAGCATGATTTTGACAGTTGGTATCACAGTTGCTGCAGTCACCTTTGCCGTAGAAATAATATTTTACTACTTGAAAGTAAAAAAAAAATTTTCAAATAAGTATGATGTTTGTCAAAATAATGTTTTGATGAATCTCAATGAATTTTTTGTTACAGATTAACTTGCAGGAAAAAATCAAAAAATCTCAACTTACTTTGAACAGTAGAGTCAACGTTCAGTGTTGCCTCGACTGTCGTGCGAGACAGACGTGTTTGCCCGAGTGAGCGAGTGTTCTTTTTGTTTACCTTTGCTACGTAGTGGCTCGGCCGCGATGGCTGTTGCTACTGCGTAGCTTTTTCGCCTTCTTTTGCAAGTTTTTGTGAGTGCTTGCTATAAGCAGGTGTTTTATAATTTTTTCGAGTAAAGTGAACTAAAGTTAAACCCACCCACCGTTAGATATGGCAACCGCCATAAAACCTACTGCGTCGTACTATGAAGTAGCAGTAAAAAATTTCCAGTACCCAAAGAAAAATCAAGCAATAGTTATCGACGCCGTCGATGGAATCAAAATAAACGAATACATAGAGGCAATTGCTAAACGCGTTGGCCCACAGAACATTGTTGCCGTTTCTTGCATTACACAAAACCGTTTTTGTTGTTATCTTAAAAGTTCTAAACTCGTTGATGAAATTACCGAAGATGGAAACAATGTGCTTAAAGTTTCTGGTATTGATATTCCTGTACGGTCATACGTCGCTAAGCTCAAACGAGTCATTTCTAATGTGCACCCTTGCGTACCAAACGATGTAATTATGAGTAAACTTGCCGAGTTTGGAGTTTTACCGAAGACTACACTAACTTTTTTGAAAGTTAACATTGACATTCCTGGTTTCGCACATATTTTGTGTTTTAGACGTCAAATTTATGTAACTCCAGAGGATATAGAAAAAATTCCACCCGACTATACCATAAACCACGATGATGCAACTTATCATATTTACGTTTCCTCCGACAAGATGGTTTGTTTTATTTGTAAAAAAAAGGCCATATTACAAAGTCATGTCCCGAAAACAAGAAACAGCAAAGCCAACACATTCAAGGGCAGAAAGATGATACCTCAAACCTGGAAAATACATTGATCAACAACATCAGCTCCACGAACGTAAGTTTACCTACCGATAACACGCAGCCCACTTGCACAGTTGGTGATAGCGCCATTTCAGCTAATCCTGAAGGTAACCTCTTGCAGTTAGAAGCTGACGCCAATGCCAAAGTAAACAAACCAAGTAAGGAACTAACTGAATAGTTGGAATTCAACGGGCAGACGCTTTTCGTGACACCTACTTTACTCAATCAAAACAGTAAGCGAGTTCACTCCATCACCACTTCGTCTGAAAATAATGATGAAAAATCGTTTATTGAACCCAATGCTAAATTTACTCAAGTAACCAAAAAGAAGAAGAAGAAGAAGAAGAAGAAGAAGAAGAAGAAGAAGAAGAAGAAGAAGAAGAAGCAAGACCAGACAGTGGGTGCAGATACGATTAAGAGTGAGATAGCTCTTGCCAAGGTAGGAATACCTGAAACTTCAGCTGCCACTTTCCCCATCTCGTTCGATCAGTTGACTGATTTAATTATTAATACCTGTGACTCGAGTCAAGATTGTTACCCACAGATCGCTAAGCGTTACACTGAAAATTATGAGTCACTGATTATTATGATGAACGAAGTACATAAATCTGTGGCTAATAGATCTTTGAAGATTCGTCTTACAAAGATCTATAAAGCAATTAAATCTGACTCACTGGGTGTAGCTACCCTACCGGTCCTCTCTGCGGAGACGGATACCGGGGAGTCGGACGCAACTGCCTGATTACATTTTTAGAGCTTTCTATGCAGTCAAGACCCGCCAACCACGCCAGTAACGACACTGTCCCGGTACTCAGTCAGATACGAGTTTTTTATTGGAATGTTCGGTCCGTTACGAGGAAGAAAGAAGGACTACAGAAGATTCCCCAGGACTATGACATCATAGTACTGGTTGAAACGTGACTTAGCGACGAATCTAACTTTTCTTTTGATTGCATCTCTTTCAAAGTTTTCAAGCACGATAGAGCAGACGTCGCTGGTGGTGGCATTGCCATTCTCGTGCTAGACAACCTGAATTTTGTATCTCTAAAGAATTTGATCAACTTTAGTCCCATTACTGAGCTTTGTGATATTGAAATCTTAAACCTTTCTAAACCACTGGATATTCTGGTTTGTTATTGCCCTCCCGGTCCTCCCGATGAAAATGATTATAGACTATGTTAAAAAGTGTGAAATTAAAACCTAAACCAATGTGGCCCTCAAGTGAGGGTCTTATTGATATGTATATATATTTATATATATTTATTTATTTTTCTTTATTTTTGTTAGTATGTATCTTTAGCTTATGATCTATGTATAATGGTTAAAAGCTTAATAATAATAATAAAAAAAAAAAGAGTCGGCGTTTCGAAGTTTGCTTTGCAGTCAATATAGTATTGATCGATATTACTTAGAATAAACTGTAACTTTGACAAGTTACCTTTGAAAAGGAAGAATAAATTTTAGTGGTGTTATGCTTTTTTTTATTAATTTTTATATTTATTAACACTATTTTGGTTTTTTTTTGTTTTTGTTAAAATAGTTGATTTTTTTTTTCTTTGTATGATGATCAAATTAGTATATTTAGCGTAAAAAGATCTTATACTTTTATAATTGCCAACGTAAAATTAATTTTGAGAAAATGACTTTTTAAATAAAATTTTTTTTTCTACATTTCCTAAAGAAAACATTAAATTAAAATAGAGTATTAATAATTTGAATTCACTAGAATTTTTTTTAAAAACTAACGTAAATGTAAAATTCCAAGCGATCAATTTAGCGATCGTTTGAGTTCAAATATGATACAATGTAATTCACGACCCGGGAAATAATTTTTTTTTCAGTCCCGGGCTCAGTGTTCATTTAGCATTGAGCCGAATACATACAAAATGCTTGTTGAAAAGTTTAATCATTGTAAAAAACCAATTCTTGTTTATTTCATTCTGAGTTTAACGATTAACACTATTTATACCGAACAAACAGATTGGATGAAAATTTGTTTACGTCAACTTTCAAATCAGTTGGAAACTCATCAATTACGATTATTAAAAAATACCTCCGGAACTGTAAAATCTGAAGATCTTTCAGAATTTACCGGATTATTGATACGGAAGTTTCCTACCGTTGCTATAAATTTATCTACGATACTGAATTTCAATACACAGGATTTTTCAAACAACGGACCAGTCATTTACATACACGATCAAAGTTTCGACCAACTGAACTATCAAGTCAGATTTTTTTTGGATTTTTACGACGAATATTACCCAAATTACACCAGGCCCCAGTGCTTGCTTATTTACAACAAAATATATTCAAGCTCAAGCAGCGTCAATATTGTAAAAAAATTGTTGGAGTACGCCCGGTCGAAAAAATTTCTCGACTTTACCGTACTAGAGGTAAAAAATGAAGATAAAAATAATACTTGCATGTACACGTTCAACCCATTCTTCAACAAGTTGAGTAAGACCGTTTTATCGCACGATTCCATACTATTTCCAAATAAACTACGCAACGTCAACAAATATCCTTTGAAGATTCCGATTTACAATCAGCCACCTTACATCACAATGATAAAAGACAAAAACCATAAATATCGACTCCTCAGCGGTTTATACTTGAAAGCTACTAAGATTGTTCAGGAAGAAATGAATTTTATCCAAGACTATAAAGTTCCATCTCCGGACAAGTTCAAAACTGCATTAACTTACTCTTACTTTTTTCAAAACCAATTACAAAGTCAACATTACAACGTTCTGGCGGTAGCGATGATCGGAATAAAGCCTTACGATTCACTTCCAAAAATTTTGCTGCACGAAGATTGCGTACCATACTCAGGAATCATTGAAGTCAAACCGACTCTTAAATTCAACGCGTCCCTCGAGCTACTTACTTTAATCATCTTCATTCCAGTAGTATTTATTTCAATCAAATGTGTCGGTTTTTTCTTCAAGTCAAGAGCATTGGATTTCGACTGGTTGGAGATACTGCGTCTACTTTTGGGCATGCAACTAGTGGTTTTTCCAAAAAATTCATGGAAAAGAATCGTCGTGATTTTGATGTTTTTCGTAACCTCGCTGTTCTCCATAGACATAATCGCGTCATTTCTGAGTACTCTGATAGTGTACGACGAAGTGACGTTCAACTCCGTCGAAGAAATTGTAAAATCAGATTACAAAATGGCCATGAACGATAGAGTACGGAAGATGCTATTCGGTTCCGACAGAAACGATGGATTTGAAGGCTTGGAAGTCAAAATTTTGAAGGAAAACTTGTTTTGTCCCGGTCCGGAAACCAGACACAGGAACATCATCTGCGTGCTTTCGAATGTAAGAGCGAGGACGGTTTTGGAAAACGACGGACGCAGAGTTTACAAAATCATCCCCGTTAGTTTCGGCTGCCAGGTCTTGACGTTACCGTTCGAGCGAGCGTCTCCGTTCGTAAGCGCATTTGAGATGATGCTGTTGAGGTTGTACGAGTCGGGAATAGTTTACAGGGTCTTAAAAGGCAATGGTGGTGAGAAAAATTTTATGCAGTACGACGATCAGAAGAAAAAAGAAATCGTTAGCGATTTGATTTTGATGAATCTGAGCATGATTTTGACAGTTGGTATCACAGTTGCTGCAGTCACCTTCGCCGTAGAAATAATATTTTACTACTTGAAAGTAAAAAAAAATTTTTCAAATAAGTATGATGTTTGTCAAAATAATGTTTTGATGAATCTCAATGAATTTTTTGTTACAGATTAACTTGCAGGAAAAAATCAAAAAATCTCAACTTACTTTGAACAGTAGAGTCAACGTTCAGTGTTGCCTCGACTGTCGTGCGAGACAGACGTGTTTGCCCGAGTGAGCGAGTGTTCTTTTTGTTTACCTTTGCTACGTAGTGGCTCGGCCGCGATGGCTGTTGCTACTGCGTAGCTTTTTCGCCTTCTTTTGCAAGTTTTTTTGAGTGCTTGCTATAAGCAGGTGTTTTATAATTTTTTCGAGTAAAGTGAACTAAAGTTAAACCCACCCACCGTTAAACATGGCAACCGCCATAAAACCTACTGCGTCGTACTATGAAGTAGCAGTAAAAAATTTCCAGTATACCCAAAGAAAAATCAAGCAATAGTTATCGACGCCGTCGATGGAATCAAAATAAACGAATACATAGAGGCAATTGCTAAACGCGTTGGCCCACAGAACATTGTTGCCGTTTCTTGCATTACACAAAACCGTTTTTGTTGTTATCTTAAAAGTTCTAAACTCGTTGATGAAATTACCGAAGATGGAAACAATGTGCTTAAAGTTTCTGGTATTGATATTCCTGTACGGTCAGACGTCGCTAAGCTCAAACGAGTCATTTCTAATGTGCACCCTTGCGTACCAAACGATGTAATTATGAGTAAACTTGCCGAGTTTGGAGTTTTACCGACGACTACACTAACTTTTTTGAAAGTTAACATTGACATTCCTGGTTTCGCACATATTTTGTGTTTTAGACGTCAAATTTATGTAACTCCAGAGGATATAGAAAAAATTCCACCCGACTATACCATAAACCACGATGATGCAACTTATCATATTTACGTTTCCTCCGACAAGATGGTTTGTTTTATTTGTAAAAAAAAGGCCATATTACAAAGTCATGTCCCGAAAACAAGAAACAGCAAAGCCAACACATTCAAGGGCAGAAAGATGATACCTCAAACCTGGAAAATACATTGATCAACAACATCAGCTCCACGAACGTAAGTTTACCTACCGATAACACGCAGCCCACTTGCACAGTTGGTGATAGCGCCATTTCAGCTAACCCTGAAGGTAACCTCTTGCAGTTAGAAGCTGACGCCAATGCCAAAGTAAACAAACCAAGTAAGGAACTAACTGAATAGTAGGAATTCAACGGGCAGACGCTTTTCGTGACACCTACTTTACTCAATCAAAACAGTAAGCGAGTTCACTCCATCACCACATCGTCTGAAAATAATGATGAAAAATCGTTTATTGAACCCAATGCTAAATTTACTCAAGTAACCAAAAAGAAGAAGAAGAAGAAGAAGAAGAAGAAGAAGAAGAAGCAAGACCAGACAGTGGGTGAAGATACGAAAGAGTGAGATAGCTCTTGTCAAGATAGGAATACCTGAAACTTCAGCTGCCACTTTCCCCATCTCGTTCAATCAGTTGTCTGATTTAATTATTAATGCCTGTGACTCGAGTCAAGATTGTTACCCACAGATCGCTAAGCGTTACACTGAAAACTACGAATCACTGATTATTATGATGAACGAAGTACATAAATCTGTGACTAATAGATCTTTGAAGATTCGTCTTACAAAGATATGTGAAGCAATTAAATCTGACTCACTGGGTGTAGCTACCCTACCGGTTCTCTGTGGAGACGGCTACCGGTGAGTCGGACGCCACTGCCTGATTACATTTTTAGAGCTTTCTATGCAGTCAAGACCCGCCAACCACGCCAGTAACGACACTCTCGCGGTACTCAGTCAGATACGAGTTTTTTATTGGAATGTTCGGTCCGTTACGAGGAAGAAAGAAGAACTACAGAAGATTCCCCAGGACTACGACATCATAGTACTGGTTGAAACGTGACTTAGCGACGAATCTAACTTTTCTTTTGATTGCATCTCTTTCAAAGTTTTCAAGCACGATAGAGCAGACGTCGCTGGTGGTGGCATTGCCATTCTCGTGCTAGACAACCTGAATTTTGTATCTCTAAAGAATTTGACCAACTTTAGTCCCATTACTGAGCTTTGTGGTATTGAAATCTTAAACCTTTCTAAACCACTGGATATTCTGGTTTGTTATTGCCCTCCCGGTCCTCCCGATGAAAATGATTATAGACCATGTTAAAAAATGTGAAATTAAAACCTAAACCAATGTGGCCCTCAAGTGAGGGTCTTATTGATATGTATATATATATTTATATATATATATATATTTATTTTTCTTTATTTTTGTTAATATGTATCTTTAGCTTATGATCTATGTATAATGGTTATAAGCTTAATAATAATAATAAAAAAAAAAAGTCGGTGTTTCGAAGTTTGCTTTGCAGTCAATACAGTATTGATCGATATTACTTTGAATAAACTATAACTTTGACAAGTTACCTTTGAAAAGGAAGAATAAATTTAACACTATTTTGGTTTTTTCTGTTTTTGTTGAAATAATGGATTTTTTTTTTTTGTATAATATAATGATCAAATTAGTGTATTTAGCGTAAAAAGATCTTATACTTTTATAATTGCCAACGTAAAATTAATTTTGAGAGAAAATGACATTTTAAATAAAACTTTTTTTTCTAAATTTCCTAAAGAAAACTTTAAAGTAAAATAGAGTATTAATAATTTGAATTCACTAGAATATTTTTAAAAAACTAACGTAAATGTAAAGTTCCAAGCGATCAATTTTAGCGATCGTTTGAGATCAAATATGATACAATGTAATTCACGACCCGGGAACTATTTTTTTTCAGTCCCGGGCTCAGTGGTCATTTAGCTTTGAGCCGAATACATACAAAATGCTTGTTGAAAAGTTTAATCATTGTAAAAAACCAATTCTTGTTTATTTCATTCTGAGTTTAACGATTAACACTATTTATACCGAACAAACAGATTGGATGAAAATTTGTTTACGTCAACTTTCAAATCAGTTGGAAATTCATCAATTACGATTATTAAAAAATACCTCCGGAACTGTAAAATCTGAAGATCTTTCAGAATTTACCGGATTATTGATACGGAAGTTTCCTACCGTTGCTATAAATTTATCTACGATACTGAATTTCAATACACAGGATTTTTCAAACAATGGACCAGTCATTTACATACACGATCAAAGTTTCGACCAACTGAACGATCAAGTCAGATTTTTTTTGGATTTTTACGACGAATATTACCCAAATTACACCATGCCCAAGTGCTTGCTTATTTATAAAAAAAAATATTCAAACTCAAGCAGCGATAATATTGTAAAAAAATTGTTGGAGTACGCTTGGTCGAAAAAATTTCTCGACTTTACTGTACTAGAGGTAAAAAATAAGGATGAAAATACTTGCATTTACACGTTCAACCCATTCTTCAACAAGTTGAGTAAGAGCGTTTTATCGCACGGTTCCATACTATTTCCAAATAAATTACGCAACGTCAACAAATATCCTTTGAAGATGCCGATTCACAATCAGCCACCTTACATCACAGTAATAGAAGACAAAAACCATAAATATCGACTCCTCAACGGTTTATATGTCAAAGCTACGAAAATTGTTCAGGAAGAAATGAATTTTATCCATGACTACGATGTTCCAAACGCCGACAAGTCCCAAACTGTAACTTATTACTTTATGCAAAACCAATTAGAGAGTCAACATTACAACGTTCTGGCTATAGCGATCATTGGAATAAAGCCTTTCGATTCACTTCCAAAAATTTTGCTGCACGAAGATTGCGTACCATACTTAGGAATCATTGAAGTCAAATCGACTCTTAAATTCAACACGTCCCTCGAGCTACTTACTTTGATCATTTTCATTCCAGTAGTATTTATTTCAATCAAATGCGTCGGTTTTTTCTTCAAGTCAAGAGCATTGGATTTCGACTGGTTGGAGATACTGCGTCTGCTTTTGGGAATGCAACTAGTGGTTTTTCCAAAAAATTCATGGAAAAGAATCGTCGTAATTTTGATATTTTTCGTAACCATGCTGTTCTCCATAGACATAATCGCGTCATTTCTGAGTACTCTGATAGTGTACGACGAAGTAACGTTCAACTCCGTCGAAGAAATTGTAAAATCAGATTACAAAATGACCATGAACGATGGAGTACGGAAAATGCTATTCGGTTCCAACAGGAACGATGGATTCGAAGGCTTGGAAGACAAAATTTTGAAGGAAAACTTGTTTTGTCCCGGTCCGGAAACCAGACACAGGAACATCATCTGCGTTCTTTCGAATATAAGAGTGAAGACGGTTTTGAAAAACGACGAACGCAGAGTTTACAAAATCATCCCCGTTAGTTTCGGCTGCGAGGTCTTGACGTTACCGTTCGAGCGAGCGTCTCCGTTCGTACGCGCATTTGAGATGATGCTGTTGAGGTTGTACGAGTCGGGAATAGTTTACTGGGTTTTGAAAGAAAATGGTGGTGAGAAAAATGTCATGCAGTACGACGATCAGAAGAAAAAAGAAGTCGTTAGCGATTTGATTTTGATGAACTTGAGCATGCTTCTGACAGTTGGTATCACTGTTGCCGCAGTCACCTTTGCCATAGAAATAATAATTTACTACTTGCAAGTAAAAAAATTTATTCAAATATGTATATAAGATGATTGTCAAAATAATATTTTAATGAAATTTAATGAATTTTTAATTACAGATTATCTTGCAGGAAAAAACAAAAAAATCTGAATTTACTTTGAGCAGTAAAGCTATTCTTCGTTACAGACACATTTTCATAAAATCAGTTTTTGTACGGCATTTTGTAAAAAAATAATCATCTGTATAAAAGTACTCATAATTTGTAAAAGTAATCAGTAGTCAGTTTCATCAAAGATAATAATTTTTTATCTTCGCGAAAACTTTTTTTGTCATAATGGTGGTGTTAAAGAGAGTCCAAAAATAAATTTTTTCATCTATTAATAATTAATTTATCTCACATATTTATAAAGTTTCGATGTGTTTTCATTTTAAATTTTGACCTTGAAGTTGTGTGTTCTTATGTCTTATGTCACAAAAACGTGTAAAGTAAGTTACGAGAGATAATTTGTAATAATTCGCAATTTTTTTTTTTAGAATTTGGTATGTACATGAAATTTTTAATAATTTCGATAAATAAAATGAAAATAAATACGACTATGAAGGTTTTTTCAATACGGAACACTTGTAATTTAAAAATTAAATTGATGGACTGCATAACTCAGCAGCAGGCTAATTGACGAGGGCATAAATGATCGTTTACGGTTGATATTGAAAAATAGACGAGTAAAAATTAACGAGCCCAAGAAGAAGAAGAAAAATGTAAGTGCCGCACGAAAGGTCAGCCTTAGCCTCCATGGAAATGGATCTACGATCCCGACGCTCGCGCCTCCGCTCGTGTTATCTTGTAAACTTTGACCGAGTTTTTCACAACTTGAAAAGCTCAATTTTTTCTTTTTTTTTTTTACCCATCCGGCTCTATTCAGACATCTGGGTTGAAAAATTGCAATTTTTAGTGTTTTATAGAGCACCCATGAAGTAAGAAACAAAGAGTTGGCTACAGATTGGCTAGTTTTTTTACTATTTTTTTTTTTGAATTTAGTGTTCGAATTTTAAAAAGTAAATTCTTGCTTGTTGATTTTTAAGTGATTTACTAAAAATAAAAAAAATTGGTAATTGATAGTGTTATGTGACAAATATAATGCACATAATAGTACCTAAATTAGTTTAACCAAGTGACAGTTTAATAATAATAATTATAATCGTGCAAGTAGAAAATTAAGCAGCTGGGCTCGTTCCCTCGGAGCCCAGCTGCTTAATCAGCACCTCGACAAGAAAAGATCGAGGTGGTGGACCGCTGGACTCCGCGAGGAGCAAGTGCAGGAGCACGAGGGACAGTTAGATTTTGATACGAAAATATACCACATCGCGCCGCGATTTTGAATAAGTCAATTTGTATTTAGAATATTACCATTTATAATTTATAATTTATTATTGTGACCAAATAACTTAACGAAGTGTTTCGCTTAATTTATAATCTATTATTATGACCAAATAACTTAACAAAGTGTTTCGCTTAAGTATAATTCAGTTTATAATTGAAAATTCGAGCAACAAAACAGTTCGGGGACCGAACCGCTGACCAAACTAACATTTACTTCGTTTATGTTGTTACTGCTAATCTCTCATAGTGTGACCTAAATTGTACGTTTGACCAAAAGCAATTGTGTTTACCAAATAAAATACACAGTTACTCCCAGAAGACTTGTGTTATCATTAGTACACCTCTTACATCCTTTTTCACTCAGCAGCGACCAGAAGGACCACCGGAACTCACCAACAAGGTAAAGTTCATATGTTATAGTATTTAAGATAAACCTTTCGGGTGCGCGCGTTCGGATAAATTTAGATAAATTTAAATAAGTTTAAGTAAGTTCCCGGTTACACACTCTTTTCCGGGTCTGCTAGAATGAATAAACAGTGCCGTACGTTTCGGTAAAAACACGTAAGAGATAGAAAAATAATAATTGTATAGAGAAATTTTTGAAATTTATTGTACGATTCATGAAGTCTCGACGACCAGATCACTAAAAATAATTCTTGGATACTTTCAATCCAAAAATTATTCAAAAAATTTTAAAATTCATTGAAATTTGACTACTTTTAATAAAAAAAATTTTTTTTTTAATATTCATCTTCACTATTGAGCTTTTTTTAGAATAAGAATTTAACAGATAGTCTGAAATTACTTAAAAAAATGGAATCGAAAAAAAAAGTTGGTTAATAATTTTTTCGTTTAGCTGAAAATAATCGTACAAACTCAAAATAATTTTTATTTTTATATTTTCTCTAGAATGTAATAATATTAATATAAATTAATTGTTTTAAATAAATTTTGAAGGGAAAAAAATGCAAATTCAAAAAATTTTTACAACATTTATTTTGCAAAAAAATCAACAAATAACATAATTCAAGTTAGTTTCGGATTCCGCTGACAAAAAATTTGTATTGAATCGTCTTTCCAGCCATAAACAAATCGAGTTTCTGCGATCAACTCGGTTGTGGAATTTTAAGAGTATATATTATTTATTTACTTCCACTTATAAGCGGAAAAAGTTAGATTTTCTACAAAAAAATCGAATAAAATATCTTTGCGAAAAGTAAAAATGCCATTTTTATACATATTTAAGAGTTATCAATCACATAATTTAATTAATTAATTAATTTTTTTTTTTATATTGATATGACAATGAACTTTATTTACATATTTACATCGATTTTATAATTTTTTTTGAAAAAAAATTCACTAGATACAATATATCTATAAATTACTAAAGTTAGAATAACTTTTTCAATCGATTATATAGATTGGCAAAAATTTTTAGTAACAATGAAAAATTCATAATTTTTTTTTACATACATTCATCGTGAGTATTTTTATCATTTTTATAAGTTATTACGAAAATTGTAAAATAAATTTATTCGAAATTTCATATTTTTATACAGAACACAACACGGTAAGAGATTTTTACAAATAATTCATACAAATTTTTGAATTTTTCACGTTTTATACTTTAAATTCTTATAAATTATTTAAATTCAAACATTAATTTAATCACACAGTCGTGAAAGAGTTAACCAAGGACTCAATTAAACTCTTAAACTGATAAACAAATTCAACGAGACGTAAATTTTTGTCACGCTAAGATAACTCAGTCACGATTCACGTCGCTGGTTATAAAATTTAAGTTTCCTAATACGGAAATTACAAACTTACACAAAGTTACTGTTACAATTAACACGCATGAGCGCAGCGTCGAAACTTGAATTTTAGTGGCTTTGCTGAAGATTAATCATCTTCTTCTTCCACCCTTTTCCTCCTCTGCCTTAATTAATTTATCGTAACTTAATATTCTCTATTACTTACACCGTACCTCGAGAGAGATTATTTTTTCAACCTTCAAGTAATGACATTATTTTTAGTCGTTCGAATCTTACATGTGTAAATAGTTAAAAATTTATTTATATAATAGTAATAACTTTAATTTTATTTTAATATTCAACATTAATATTGTTAACTAAAATTTGTACAATTTTAGTTGATTTTATTAATATAAATAAATAAACTGAAATAAAAAAAATTAACTGTGTAATAAGGATAACTTGTTTTATATTATAATATTTATAATTAATATTATTTATTAAAATTTTTATGTGTTTGTGAAACAAAATATAATTTTTGTTTTTCATTGTTATAAATAAATAAATTGAAATAAACAAAATAGTTTTTTATTTTGAACATTATTTTGTATTATTTTATTTATCTGTTAATTAATTTGTTTAAATTAAATTTTCGAAAATTATAATAATTAGAAATTAAAAATAATTTAAACAAATTTTTCTGGAATTTAAAATATTTTTGAACTTTTCATAGTGTACATAAAAGTTTACACATGTAAGTTACCCTTGCACGTTTGAAGTTTTTCTCACAAAGGCCGGGAAAAACTAACCAAGATTTCGAATAAATTTTGAAACTTTCCTTTGTATGTACAGCGGATTTTTTTCGTGCCCGAATTAATTAATCACTGTGACACCCAGGCCACCGTAAAAAAAGCAGCTTTGCAAGCGCTACAAGGGCAATTAAATCGCCCCGGACCGATGTATTTTTGAGGGAGGATTTTGTGTTTTTTTTTTTTTTTTGTTCTCTTTTTTTTTGGGGGGAAAAAAATCGAGAGGCTGTGTTTTTGCCTGGTGATACGATGTTGTTTTTGTTTTTATGGATGTTTACTCGTGCGTTGTTCCCTTTTTTTACTTCTTCCCCTGTGCTCTCCCGGGAGTGATGAACGGGCCGTTATACGTACGGTTTTGTTTAGGTTTAGCGGAGTGAAATGAGCAAAGTTTTTGTTTTCACTTAGTTTCTGGATTCTTGAGGGAAAAAAAAATTTAAAATTGGGCCAAGGTAGTGCTTACTCCGGGTGTTATTGTTTACAAAGTTCGGTCTGGTTTGTGCAAGAACTTGAATTAAGTTTGATTATACAACTGAATGAGGTAAAAACAGTATGATTTTTATTTGAAAACTACAAATATGTGCTGCCGACTGTAAATTTCAGGGTGTAAGGCTTCCAAAAATTTTAAGAATGGTCATTTCTGGCCGGATTCCAAAAAAAAAAAATAATAAATTTGGCTATTGTTCAAGAATATCTGTATGAAAAAAAATCAAAATTTGACAGTTTGATTATAGATATGTTGATTTCTTAAATACAATATAAAAAAATACATACTTGTAAAATGTAATCCATAAAATTTTTTTTTTTTTTAATGCTACGTTTTTTAAATTTCTCTTATCGAACTGATGAATAAACCAAACTTTTCTTTATTCGAAATTCAATTGTATTAATCTTATCCTTAACGGCAGTTCCAAAAAATTTAAAGCTCTCTACCACTCACAAAAAGCACAAATTTTTATAATTCCAAACTCAAAAATTTTTTTCCACTCAGATTCAGCTAGCTGCAGTTTAAATTCATAAAATCCAATCTCCCACAGTAATGTATTTCGCTACAGGTTCATAACTATTCATCGGAAAGTTAACGCCTCCCGGGGTGTTTATTTAGCTAAAGTTATAGCCCGAAGCTTAATCAGACACTTGAGAAAATATTGGCTTTCTCCGAATAAACTTACCCGCGATTTCGATCCTTAATTGATGGCTTTCCTTCTATTTACGCTCCCCAACCCAGGTGATCGGGGGGGGGGGGGTAGGGCTATTAAAGGTAACTTATTTTTGAAACCGGGTTAATCAGGTTACGTCGTAGGAATTTTCATGGAGCTCCCGCGGTTTTTTTTTTCCCCGAAAAAAAAGTGCCTTAAATCTCGCGTGTTTCCCCGACTTAATTAAATTAATTAAGCACAAATCCCCCCACCCCGGGTCGGGGGGGAATTAGCATATGGCGAGCATTTTCTTGTGCGAGCCGGGGCCAGCAAGAAAATACGCAAAATCCTCCCCCCGCATCTAAATCAATACGGTTGCGGTCCCGGAGTAAAAAGCGGCAATTAAAGTTTACCCGAGATAATTTTGATTTGTGGGGTACGTAGAAAGTACCTTGGCAGTGATGGAAACAGAAAATACTAAAAAAAAAAGTTTGGGATTTAAAATCGATTGTTCGAGTGGTATGATATCAGTTAGAGGAGAAGAAGATCCGGGAACTTTTTAGTTTTAATTCCCGCAAAAACGTTTGACGTATAGTCACGTGACATGTTATAACTGTTGATAGAAACTATGTAAGCTTAAAATTGTTGAAAAAAAAATTGTTTTCTTAGTCATTTGGATTGTACAAGAAATCAAATTGAAGTTATACATTGTAACTTTAGTTAAGTTTGTTTGATTTTATTTTAAAACTTAAACATGATATGTCACGTAACTTCGTATAGGTTATGTCACAGGTCAAACATTTTGGCGGTAATTCAAAATCAGTGAATTGAAAATTTTGTTTTCTCTGTTATTTCAGATACAAACTCCGATTTACTGTCAATCTTACAAGTTTTTGTTAATTCGTCGCTTTTCCTACTGAAAATTCTCATGAACGAGAAATGCTCATCAGCCCTTGGTTCGCTAAAATGAAAATCAATATTTTCGCACATACTCTTTTGTATACAGATCATGAAGAAGTGGAAGAGATAAGAGAAGGGGTTGGTAGGACTAAGTTTTTTTTTTTCTATGTACAGTGGATATGGTACATGTGTGGCCGCCCTAATAATCCAGGGTTGAAGGCTCGGGTTATCGCGGAGCCAAGGCGAGTATCGACAGGGCGCTTAGGATAGTCGTCAGGAGCGGCGGACCCGGCGACGACGTGCATGACTTGACTCCTGAAACAGAAAATGTAAAAGATAAGAGGTGAGAAGAAAAGCTTTTTTTTGGAAAGAAAGTTTTTGAGTTTTATATTGACGGTTTAATAAAAGTTAAGGCTTGGTTTACAATTACGCTTTTGAGTGGTTTCTAATAATTTTAACTTTATAATGATTGAACAGTTAGCTGAAGTCAATTGATAATATGTTTTATATTTATTTTCGTAGTGATTTTATAAAATAAAAAAATAAATACACAGATAAATATAATAAAAAATAACATATGTGTTATTTCTAAGAATCTTTGAAAACTAAATATCTCATATTGTGGCGACCCGTGGAAACCCGCCACAACAAGCACAGCGGCAACCGCGCAAGCAGAACCTGGCACCGCGCGCTGTGTACTGTGCGGCGCTCATGGACAGCGCACACACCAACACCGATGCAGCAAGGCGGCCCTTTTGGGCCTGAGCGTCCCTGTTCGCAGGGGGCCCCCCTAGTCAGTCTTGCACCGTCAACCACACCGTGCACATCTCAAGCCACACTCAACCGAGTAGCTTTGTCAACATAATTATTATATTCATTTAAACTAAATTCTTTCTTAACATTGTCAATAGTGATTTTTATTTATAATTAAAATACAGTTAACCATACAAGTGCTTTTATTATTTATCAATCCCTTTTCTCACTCACTGATATAGAACACGCCTAAGTCAAATTCAACCGCCCGTCAAGCTGGTAACTTGACGTGCCTGAACCCTAAAATACCACATTGGTGACCCCGAGTTTTGAAACATTTTGTGAGTGAAAAAAGCGTGATTTTAAAAAACAATAAACTTTGTGAAAATTCGAAAGTGAAAGTGACGCCGCGTCAGTTGCCGCCATTACGGCGTCGGTTTTCTGGAATTTTCCACGCCATTAGAGCGTCTCTCTCCCTCCCCCACAAGACGCTACCGCCCCCACTTCAGTTTCCCGCCACTGCACCGACGCGCTCAAAGTGGCTTGGCTACGCTTACTGAAGTACGCGCGTGAACATTTAACAAACAGTGCAAAATTTTAACTGTGCTGTACATTTTTTAAAAATAACTTTGGGTTTTGGTTGCATAAATGTGGCACATGATGTGTCATGTACCATACACCCCGACAAACACGTGCTGCTGCTAAGCGCCAAGTGGAAGAGGAACACCGTGACACCAGCGAGCTGCAGGGAGAACAACCAGCCGGTACGCCTCCACCTGCTCCAGAGGAAGAGCTTGCCGTACAAACAACCAATCCTCCTGACCAAAAACTGGAAAAACTTTTTGGTGACCTCACCCTTGGAGATGACAAACCGTCCACTCTGATGAAACGTATGAGGGAATTAGCTCAGGGTACATTGGACGACAAGGCGCTACGAGTGAAGTGGTTCAAGGCCCTCCCAAGCAAGGCTCAGATGATACTTCAGCCACTTAAAAAAAGCAGCATAGACGAGCTCACCGAGGCGGCCGATGAACTACTGGTACTCATCCGCAGCAGCCCCTCAGCGGGAGTTTTCGCCGTCCAGCCTGAGCCACAACTTCCTCGAGGCTCTTCTGTAGCTGCAGCAAGTCACCAGGACAACAGCCAGCTTAACGCCATCGCCAATACAATGGGTCAAATGCTTGCTGCAAATCTTCAACTTTTAGCTGAGGTACGCGCGCTGGTTGCAGGTCAGCAGCGCCACAACAACAACTTCAACAACAACGGTGGTGCACCACGTGGCCGCAGCCGCAGCCGCAGCCGTCCTCACAGCCCTGGACCTGGCATACCGGGAGTATGCTTTTACCATTCAAAATTTGGCTCGGCTGCCAACAGATGCCTGCAGCCCTGCAACTTCAATAACGGCCAGCCTCTGCAGCAGAGGGAAAACTAAGGCCACTGTCGTCTGTTTCGGCGGTAGACGACAGGCAACCAGTTAAAACACCTCAAGAAAGCCGCCTCTTCATCTGGGACCGGAACTCAAACAACACCTTCTTAGTGGATTCCGGCTCAGTTTTATCTATATTACCTGTTACAGCTCTAAAAAACACTCCACAGCCCGCTGGTCTCAAGCTGCACGCCGCAAACGGGACCACCATCAACACCTACGGTCAGCAGTACCTGGAGCTTAACCTGGGCATCCGAAGGCCGATCAGGTGGGCCTTCACCGTTGCTGACGTTGACAGACCCATCATTGGCGCAGATCTACTGACCCACTACGGTCTGGTCATAGATCTGAAACAACAACGACTACAGGACCCAGAAACCACGGTTTCGTCTGGAGGCTTCACAAAACCAACTAACCTCCACGGATTCTCAGTGGTTGCAGCTTCCTACGTTACGGACGCACCCAAGCAGTACCACAGCCTTCTCAGGGAATTCGAACACCTTTCTCTTCCCAGAGCAGCACCCAACATGGCTTTCAACTCGGACACCATGCACCACATTGAAACTAAGGGACCACCAGTTTTTCAACGAGCCCGGCGACTGACTGGCGAAAAACTGGAAGCTGCGAAGCGAGAGTTCAAGCTACTTGAACACCACGGCATCATCAGGCGCTGCAACAGTCCATACGCCAGCCCCATCCACCTGGTGCAGAAAAAAAATGGTTCTTGGCGCATAACCGGAGACTACCGATGGCTCAACAACCAGACCATACCGGACAAATACAGCATTCCTCGGATCGAAGACCTGCTTGCCACTAAAGTTCACGGTAACAAAATTTTCAGCGTCATCGATCTCGAGAAAGCCTTCTACCAGATCCCTGTGGCGCCAGAGGACGTACCAAAGACAGCCGTCTCGACGCCCTTCGGGAACTGGGTCTTCTTGAGAATGCCACCAGGTCTCAAAAACGCCACCCAGACCTTTCAACGTTTCGCAGACTTAATTTTTCAAGACCTGGACTTCGTCGTCTGGTATATAGATGACATTATGGTAATGTCAAAGACGCACGAAGAACACCTCGAACACCTGCGAATCATCTTCGAGAGACTAGCAAAATACGGTCTGACAATGAACGCCAGTAAGTGCTCTTTCGGTCAAGAAGAGGTAATATTCCTAGGTCATAAGATCACTAGCACTGGCTACTCAGCCCCAGATGCCAAGGTTGAAATAATAAAAAATTTTCCCTTGCCTGAAACTTGTCATGCCATGCGCGCCTTCCTAGGCACCATAAATTATTTCAGATCGAGCATGCCGCATGCAGCACAGCACCAAGCCGTCCTCAATGACTGTCTCAAAGGCTCCACCAAGAAACGTGACATGAAACGCATCATTCACACTCCGCAAACACTTGAAGCCTTTGAACAGTGCAAGCAAGCACTCATCACAGCCACAAAACTCGCTTATATTTCACCAACTGGACAGCTGGTGCTAACAACAGATGCTTCAGACGTCGCCATCGGTGGAACACTTGAGCAACACGAAGGCAACATCATCCAGCCGTTGGGTTTCTTCTCTCGCAAACTCACGAGCACAGAGAAGAAGTACAGCCCTTACGATAGAGAACTACTTGCAGTTTTCGCTGCCATCAAGTTCTTTAGACACATACTTGACGGTCGTGAGTTCCGAACCCGGACCGACCACAAACCACTGGTACAAAACAGCCACAGACGACCCAGCGAAGACTTGTCACCAAGAGTCCTGCACCAGCTCGACTTCATATCGCAGTTCAACACCAAGCTTGAACACATCAAAGGTGAGGACAACGTTCCAGCGGATACTCTCTCCCGCATCAATGCAATCACGATGCCCACCTTACTCGACGCCGCCACCATCCGTGCAGCACAGCAACTGGACAACGAGTTGGAGCAAGTGATCGGACAAACTTCGCTGAACCTGCAACTACTGGACCTGGAGGACAACCCCGTCATTTGTGACGTCTCCACTGGCGTCGTGCGACCCTACCTGCCCGCATCTTTGCGCAGGGTTGCATTCGACGTCATCCACGGTCAAGCTCATCCCAGCGGTCGAGTGACAGCTCGAGCGCTGACACAAAAATTCGTCTGGCCTGGTATTCGCAAAGACGCCATCCGATGGTCGCGCGAATGCGTTCCATGCCAAAAATCAAAAATATCTCGGCACAACAGGACAACACCACAACACATCCTTGTTCCTGGCACGAGATTCAACCACATCCACATCGACATTATTCTGCAACCACCCGCCGACGGTTACAAATACTGTCTCACCATCGTGGATCGCTTCACCAGATGGCCACAAGCAGTACCCATGAAGGACATGCTGGCCGAAACAGTCGCCTGGGAGCTGTACCGACACTGGATCTGTCAATACGGTACCCCCATCACCATAACATCAGATCAAGGAAGTCAGTTCGAGTCAGATCTTTTCAAGTCCCTTGGCCGTCTAGTGGGACTTTCCAACAAAATCAGAACGACTTCTTGGCACCCACAATCAAATGGCATGTGTGAGCGGATGCACAGGACACTGAAAGCCGCCCTCATGTGTCACTCTGACAAATTCCCGTGGACCCAGATCCTTCCGACAGTTCTGCTTGGTCTACGAACATCTTACAAGCCGGACCTCGGCGCGTCACCAGCTGAAATGCTATATGGAGCAACCATCCGCATTCCTGGTGAGTTTTTTATCACTCGTGACTTACCAGTAAACCCAGTCACTTTCTTGCAGAAAATCCGTGCACATTTCCAAGCCTTGCAGCCTGTACCCTCGGCACATCACATAAAGCCGGACAAGCAGTTCGTCTTCAAGGACTTGGCCACCAGCACACACGTTTTTCGTCGTGTCGACGGAGTCAAGCCCATGCTGACACCTCCGTACACAGGACCACATAAGGTCATTCGGAGGTTAGACGAAAAACGCTACGTCATCGACCAGGATGGTGCAGAAAAAACTGTCTCCACTGACCAACTTAAGCCTGCATACCTGGAACGTCTGGATCATGTCAGGTTACCACAGGTGGAGCACAGCCAAAATCCTGAACCTCAGCCCTCAACCTCAACCCAGGGCAACAACGAGTCTGAGCCACGGCAACAAGCTGCTCCTCAACAAAAACAAACAAAACAATCTAAGACACAGCATCAAACTACCCCTCATCGACAACAACAACCAAGCGCGGAGTCTGAGCCACAACAAACATCTACTCCTTCGTCATCTCAGCAAGAACCTTTCCAGTGGAACCTTGGCCACGAACTTCAACAACTCTTTTCAGTTCCTCAGCAGCAACAGCAACAACAACAAGCTCCTCAGCAACAGCAAAAGCCACCACGGAAAGTTCATTTTTCGCTCCCTTCGCTCCTTCGTCCTGCGAAGCTCTCTGGAGAGGGGGTAGCTGTGGCGACCCGTGGAAACCCGCCACAACAAGCACAGCGGCAACCGCGCAAGCAGAACCTGGCACCGCGCGCTGTGTACTGTGCGGCGCTCATGGACAGCGCACACACCAACACCGATGCAGCAAGGCGGCCCTTTTGGGCCTGAGCGTCCCTGTTCGCAGGGGGCCCCCCTAGTCAGTCTTGCACCGTCAACCACACCGTGCACATCTCAAGCCACACTCAACCGAGTAGCTTTGTCAACATAATTATTATATTCATTTAAACTAAATTCTTTCTTAACATTGTCAATAGTGATTTTTATTTATAATTAAAATACAGTTAACCATACAAGTGCTTTTATTATTTATCAATCCCTTTTCTCACTCACTGATATAGAACACGCCTAAGTCAAATTCAACCGCCCGTCAAGCTGGTAACTTGACGTGCCTGAACCCTAAAATACCACAATATTTAAAAAAAATTTTAAATCATTTATATGACGGTTCACGCGTCCAAAACACTTTTTCTAGTGTGCGCATGTGAGTTATACTTGCAATAAAGGAAAATTTTGGAAAATTCGAATGAAAGATGCGACCTTATCTCAAAATGAATAAGTATGACAAATCACACGTATAACTTGAAAATCAAGAATTTTCGTGATATGAAAGATTTTTAAATTAAAAAATATCAATCTCATAAAAAAATCAAGATTTTTCATACAAATAACCATAGGCAAACGTTCCTCTTGACAATAAACAAATGACAGTCAGGAAAAAAAAAGAGCGAGCCGCGGGGAAAAGAAAACGTCGGGGGGTTGACAAATGCAGATAGAAAAAAAAAAAAAAAAAAAATCGTGAAAAGTGCGTAGGAGAAGCGTAAAAATACGAGGGACAATAAACAGCAATAAAAGCTAGGCAGTGAAAAAATAGGCTTTTCAAAATAGTAACGGACCCCCAGCTGATAAATTGCGAAGCTATAAATACTTAGAAAAAAGTTTACGCGTTTTTTGGAATTTCATTTTCATACAATTGGAATAATTTATTTTTAGCGATTGGCTTTTAAAAAGTATGAAAATGGAGGATAAAAGAGTACGCTCGGGGCTGTTTGTGGAAAAATATTTCACATTTTTGTCCCTCTGATTAGCGGTTATCGAGTAAATACGTTGAATTTCATGCGTTTTTCAGCGGTTGGTGGATGAAATTTACGAACAATGGTTGTAATTTATTATGGAATTTTAAAAATTAACTTTGATTAAATTGTCATGCTGGTGTTTAATTGAAATGAGTTTGACGGTTATTTAATCAAAATTTAATCGATACCGAGCTAAATTACAAAAATTTGATTGTGGCTTTAGAACTATGAATGACTTTAGCGAATTTATTTTGTTTTGTTTTACGAAACAATTAGACAAAATAAATATCCAGATTTATAATTACGTGATCTAAATTTAATATTACTCGGATCAACAAGAAAGGTTCGTTGTATTGAATCTTTTCTTAATTATGATAAACTTTGTCACCTCTATTTTTGAATGCTAAAAACTTAAGTGATTCATAATTGTTCTAACTTATTCTATATCTACTTTGGCTTAATTTACTATGAAATTCAATGTTACAATAGAACTTTCATTTATTTATTACCATAAGTGTTTTTAGTTTATTCCTATATTTTTATTTAGTTTAAATGAATTTTTATGTACTTTGGAATATTTGATTTATTACTGAATTATATCAGCAGAGATAAGCGTTTTTTTTTCAGGTGAATAAAGTTTAACTCAAATTTATACATTTCCGATCATTCAAATAATTTTCAACCTTTATTGATGAAATTGTGCAATGACTTTTAAGAAGATTTTTTTTTTTTTTTTTTTTTAATAATCGAATGAATAAATATAATGTTTATAATTTTTAAATAAATGAAAATATAGCTATCGAGTTTTTTAAAAAGTGTTTATGAATCAATTCCAGAGTTCATCCAAATAAAAAATAAAAAGTTATTTTAAAATGTTTTGAATCGACTATAAATTTACCACATTTTCAGCTTTTATGTACAAAAACGTTGACAAACATATTTGCAAACTATAATATCATGAATAAATTGTGTAGTAGCAACATAATATTTATTTTTAATAGTTGTAGGTAAAAATAAGTTAGGGTATAATTTGATTTTATAAAAAGTTTTTTAATATTATAAACATCATCAGAATAGTTGAGTTCTGTAGAATAATAAAGAATATGAAGTTTCAAAAATATGTGAATAGTCTAAAAAATACTCGATTTTTACGAAATTTAAGATTTTTTAAATAATTTTTTTAGCAAAATTACCACAGATGTAACTTTTTGATTATTAAGAATCATGACGTATCACTAACAACTTACATGGTCTGCATATCTATACAAATATATACAAATATTTTGGAACTTCCGGAGTCTATAATTCGTTTAAATTTCAATTTTACAATTATATAATAATTTACAATTATTTTTCGATCTACTGCTAAACAAACTAAATAAATTTTTATTTAGACTTTGTCATTCGATCGAGCAGATTTACAATACTTTAATTATCTCATCCGTAAGAGTATTTTTTGATTCTCTCTCTTTGGGTCTTACCACGCGTGACTAATTAGAAACGGCAATCAAACTAAATCCAATCACTCATCGCGCCTTTGAGAGTAGGAGGAAACCGCAGCAGCCTGGCTTTCTTTCTGGTCGAGCAGGTGCGCGCGTTGTTTTTGACGTCCCACCACCACCAGCACCACCCATGAACAAATGGTCGTCGTCCATTAAACCAGCCCGTACGTCCGACATGACTAATGCGGTCGATTTATTCCCCCGGCTGTTTGTATGCCTAAAAATCTTGCCTAGAAATAATGCGAGGCGCCAGCTGCGGTAACCAGCAACCCGGGGCTTTTGTTTTTCACGCTTCGCCAAAAAATACGTGATTGATCTGTTGGCTTTAATATCAAAGCGGTTTTTGATGACACTGGGAAAAGGGGAAAGCAACGGATTTGAAAATTTTCGGCTGCTGCATGGATTATTTTTGGTTTTAGTCTGAGTAATGTATTTTTAAATAATTTATTAGATAGATGGTCAGAAAATGGGGCGGAAATGGGTCAGATCTATATATGTGAATTTGACTTAAAAAAGACCAATTTACATCTCACTGTTTTGTACTGGACAATTTTTTTCTT
Source organism: Encarsia formosa (assembly GCA_038277355.1). Lineage (NCBI taxonomy): Eukaryota > Metazoa > Arthropoda > Insecta > Hymenoptera > Aphelinidae > Encarsia > Encarsia formosa. The sequence continues at coordinate 6,767,844 of CM076184.1, read as the reverse complement.
GATGTGATCGTTTACAAATAATTGAATTTTTTTTATAAAACTACGTATGTGTAAGAAGAAAACCAGAACATGGTCAATTCGTCGCCCCAATTCAAAAAGATACTAACTCAGAAAGCGCGCGTGAAAGGTGCTAACTCAGAGCCGGTTCAGAAAAGTGCTAACTCAAAGCTGGTTCAGAAAAGTGCTAACTCAGAAACGGTTCAGAAAAGTGCTAACTCAGCTTCCGTTTAGAAAAGTGCTATCTCAGACTAAATTCGACGCTTGAGTTCAAGAAGGTGTCAACTCAAAATTTTTTTTAATAACATGACAACTCAGAATTTTTTTTATTAACATGACAACTCAGAATTTTTCTTATTAACATGACAACTCAGAATTTTTTTTATTAACATGATAACTCAAAATTTTTTTTATAAACATGACAACTCGAAGGAAATTTTCTTTTAGAAAATTTTTTTCCGAAAGTAATAGTTCAATGAGATCGCTTAACACTGATTTGAGATTATTTTTTTATTTTTTCCTCGAAAAATTTGTTCAGCTTACAGACAAAATTTGTTTTTTTAATGGTTTTACTAAAAGGATTTAATCAGTAGAGGAAAAAATAAAAAAATAATCTCAAATCAGTGTTAAGCGATCTCATTGAACTATTACTTTCGGAAAAAAATTTTCTAAAAGAAAATTTCCTTCGAGTTGTCATGTTTATAAAAAAAATTTTGAGTTATCACGTTAATAAAAAAAATTCTGAGTTGTCATGTTAATAAGAAAAATTCTGAGTTGTCATGTTAATAAAAAAAATTCTGAGTTGTCATGTTATTAAAAAAAATTTTGAGTTGACACCTTCTTGAACTCAAGCGTCGAATTTCTTTTTTCAAGCTTAAGTCGGTGAAACATTTTTTTTTTTTTTATAAGTGTATAATTTATAAATTTGAACACTACTTTACATTAATTACTATTATTATTTTTTTTATTAAAAATTCATTTTTTATAAAAACTTTGATTTTTTACCGTGTTGCAACTTTAACGATCGGGAAAAAAGTTTATTTAGCTGTAAAATTCGTGATTAAAATCACAATTTTATTTTTTTGCATCACGGTAAAAAATCAAAGTTTTTATAAAAAATGAATTTTTAATAAAAAAAAAAATAAAATAATTAATGTAAAGTAGTGTTCAAATTTATAAATTATACACTTATAAAAAAAAAAAAAAAAATGTTTCACCGACTTAAGCTTGAAAAAAGAAATTTAGTCTGAGATAGCACTTTTCTAAACGGAAGCTGAGTTAGCACTTTTCTGAACCGTTTCTGAGTTAGCACTTTTCTGAACCGGCTCTGAGTTAGCACTTTTCTGAACCGGCTCTGAGTTAGCACCTTTCACGCGCGCTTTCTGAGTTAGTATCTTTCTGAATTGGGGCGACGAATTTATGGTCAGTTTTTGTTAAAAAGCATATTATGAGATATTTTTACTAAAGGTATTTACTAAGAGAATACTAGTTAATAGGATAACTCTAGGGTAATCATATTCAGAATTACAACAGAAATGATCAAAAATTGGTTTAAAACTAATAAGAATAATGTTTGGAAGTGCAGCACCATTTTGTCTATAACCAAAAAGATTAAATGAAACTTCCAATTATGTACCCTGCTGATAATCTCATTATTTATATGAATAAATGTCGAAAATTAAGCTCTACCTAAAAATACTCTATTTTATTAATGTAAAAAATGTTAATTTAACAGCGAGTTTTTGTTTAAAATCAGACTGCGAAGTGACTCTAACTTTCTTATCACACTTTATACGCCGCGAGATTATTAAAATCCAGAAAATATAAAAAAATCTCGGCTTAGTCGTGACGTTTAAGTAGAACAGGTCCGTGTGTGGCCAGACTCCGGCACGTGCATTTAAAAAGCGAACTTGAAGTGGCTTATAATTTCGTCGCTCCTTGGATCTGTTTTTTTTTTTTTTTTTTCTCTTCTCTTCCTCGCCCAAATTAAAATGTAAATTTTTGCAAATTTGTTGACGCTTTGAACCCCGGGAATAATTTCACGAGTACTTCGAGGATATCATCCTCCCTTTTCGCGAAAAACAAATTTCGTCGACTCCTTTTTTTTCCTCAAAGCATCCCCGTGGCGGTAAAACCCGGAATAAACACGCATTCGTCACCCAGGAGAGAAAAGTCGTCATAATCCGAAAAAAAATTTCCCAAAACAAGTTGCCGGGAACCCGGAATAAAAAAAAAGGCTTCCCCCAGATGTCAGCCGATCCCCCGTGTCTCGGGGATTTTCACGTGTTTTGTGTTTTTTTATTTTCATGCCTGGGAGAAAAACGAATGGGGGGGGGGGCACGCACGCGCGGGGATTTTTCGTGCGCGCATTTACATGCAAATATTTTGGCCGAGAGGCGCCTCGGGCTCCTGTTCATTTGGGTTTCGGGGTTACGAATCGTTCCTTTTCCCTTTCACGGATGAGCAATTTCAGAATCGTAGAGTCGCGGCTTTTTTGCTGCTAGGGTTTGGCAATTAGGCACGACTGGTAATGACAAGTGGTAAGGAGCGAGATGGTTTTCTTCTTCTTTTTTTCAAATTTAGTGCGACTGCGACGAACTAAAAATTTGAGCTTTTGGCGGGTGAGATTTGACTTTTGAGAGGTTGAGTATGATTTTGAATGAAAGATTGAGTTTGCTTTACGGATACATGGAAGAAAGTGTAGTTCCACATGAAAATTAACATGGTGGACTTTCATGTGAATTTTCATGTGTTTTTGATGGAAATGAAAAAAAAAATTAAAATCCTTACGTGAAGATTGAAATAGACACAAGATTGATATTCAATTGTCATTAAATAAAAACACATAGAAATTAATGTGGAACTCATTATTGAGAATTGACATGTTAATTTTCACGTGTTTTTTCAAAATCACTGAAGTGAGCTGTTTTCGTATGAGATTTGACTATTGAATGAAAACTTGAGTTTGCTATACGAAAATTTGAAAGAAAGTATAGTTTCAAATGAAAATTAACATGGTGCACTTTCATGTGGATTTTCATGTGTTTTTAACATTTATTTTTGACCGAAATGGAAAAAATATTTTTACGTCAAGTTTGAAATAGATACAAGATATGAAAGTCATTGATTCACACGTTGAAATTAATGCGAAACTCATTATTGAAAATTTACTCGTGACTTTTCATGTGTTTTCAATATTTAATTTCAATCAAATAATACTAAAAAAAAAAAAAAAACTAAATGAATTATAGTTTCACATGGAAATTTACATAGTGGATTTTTGATAGAAATGAAAAAAAAATTATCTCCAATGAGGTGACACGAGAATTTTTATGTTTATGAAAATTTATTTTTAGGTGATCTTGTTATTGACAATTTCGGAACAATGTCAAATATTTTATCAAGTATTTCAGGAATTTCTTACAGTATAAGTAACTTCCACGTAAATTTAATACCAGTAATAATCATGAAAACTACTTTTCAGTATTTGAATATAAATTTACATGCGTCTTTGGTCTTGAATCTTTACAAATTCAGCTGTTCCTGGCCCAATAATCATGAATTTGTGTCAAATTTATTTATTTATTATTATTCAGCTTGTAAAACGTGCGTAATTCAATACCCCCAGAACATTCGAATCACAGTTCGAGTATCGAATAAAACGGCCTATCAGTTAAAACATTCAATTAAAATTTAAATATTCATGGGTCCAGGTTCATTCATAATTATTCAATGATCCGGAGCCTGAGTCCGAGGATAAAAATGTAAATTTCATCTCAATTGAATTAAGATTTTTAAATATTAAGCGCTCGATTGATTGATCGATGATTGACGCTCGTTTCTCCTTTGTTCATTGAAATTAAACGATACGATGCCGAAATATGCGCAAAATCATTTGCAATTCATTACGCCTCCTGTTTACATAATGATTTTGTATTTTAATTACGATATTATCGTACACTCGAAACATGAATATTAATTTTCTTGACTAGATAAAAGTGATGTATTTCAACTTTACCTAATATTTGTTTCATAAAATTTTATTTTGCCCAAACTCTTGGATACTTTTAATTAATTTTTGATATCGATTTATGCCGATTCGTAAATGATGGAAAATTTTATGTTTTCGAATGGGAAAAGTTTTTGCGGTACGATATACAAAAAAACCGAAGACCGTAAAAGTCGAAAAGTTTTCAGATGAAATTCAATGGACTACTTCGTGTAAGCAAACCAAAGTTTCTATCCTCCAGGATTTGAAGTTAATTAATTCAAAACACAAGTTACGAGATATGATAACAATAACAATGATACTTTAGTAAAATTATTGTTGTTGTAAATAAGGGAAAAATTCAAATAACATTACGTAAACTTTCACGGAATTTTTTGCAATTGGAGGGTAAAAATATATTTAAAAATGAATCTAATTGTAAAATAAATTTGTTATATTATTCTGTTGCAAACAGATTGAGAAAAAGTTGGAATAGTTTATCCGTTGATATTAAATCAAAATTTTTGAAATTTGAATGAGAAAGTTGTTATTGATGAAATATATATATATAAATTAATTATGTATTAAAGGACATTAATATCCGTTGATGATTATAAATGAAATACAAATAAATAAATGAATAAATATTTTTTATTGAAATTTAATAAGTTTCTATAAAGAGTTTTTGAATTAAACATGACCAAGAAGTAGTTTTTCAAAAATATATGGCTATGACTCCTCAAGTTATCAACCAATCAGACCGGTGTATTTGCACGATTGATGAAATTTAAAAATTTTTAATTTTTTTTTTACAAAATATTATTTTACTAAAAAAATCATTAAAAATTGTAACTAAATTTGAAATGAGAAAAATTTTCATAATACAATTTCTCTGTTTACTCCGGCAATATAAATTTATACGAATACAAAATTGGACATCGAAGGGCTGTAATAATAAAAGTCGCAAAGTGAAACTTTTCCGTTAACGATTATTATTTCAAAAAGAAAATGGGAGAGAAAAGTTGAGGGCGAGTGGGTTAAATTGAAACGTCGTGAAATATTTTGCCACTGGGAAATCATGTCGGACTCAAACACTGGAAGCATAAAATTTGAATACACGGGCCCGAAAATTGCGCGAGCAGTTTTTTTCTATTTTTCTTTTCTCTCTCTCTAGGCATTGATTTTTAAAAGTACCGTTTTAAATTCACGGGGAGGGAAAATGAACTCCGAAGTTTTAGGATTCTCAAAAGTCACGTAAGTTTGCATGAAAAATTTCGACTTTTCTTTCCCGCCTTTTTTTTTGAGAGAGAGAAAAAAAAAGAAGTGGGACGTGACAATTCACGCCTGACGGAAGAATAAAACTTCGGAGTAATTGGAGTTTTTCATTTTGAAAATTTAGGCTTGTAGAGTGGGTACCTTGTAAATAAATTATTATCTCTTTTTTTTTTTAATTTCTTCTCTTAGCAGTAATGATGCATTTTGAGCAATAATTATTTACTAAAACTAAATTAATTGACACATGAAAATTTATTTGAAAATAATTTCTATTCTATCACGAACTATAAAGCAATTATAAACATTCATGTAAAGTTTAACGTATTAATCTTTAATAAACAGCATACTTTCCAAGTACTAGTTTAGAAGCTTCCTTGAGTATTTTCATTTGTTAATTTATATTAAAAAAAAAAATCAATAAAATTAAATCTTTTTACATAAAGCTCAAAGTTCAGTTTGACATATTTAAATTAACGTGAAAATAAATTTCAAGGATTTACATGTGGAATTCTATAAGTTTTTTTTAATAAATAAAATTTTAAGAATTATTTAAACAAAATGTCAAACTTTCAGGTAAGGCAAGTTCAAGTTAACAAAATGATGCATGAAAATAATCTTTAGAAAAAACAAGTACTTTCATGTATTTTTTCATTATTCACTTGCTTATTATGAAAATATAAAATTTTCAAGATTTACAAGTGAATTTCTATAAGTTTTTTATGTACTTTAGCAATGATTGTTTAAACATATTTAAAAACTTTCACGTAAATCTCAGTAAATTAACTCTCGAAAATTACCTTTGGGAATCTGCATGATAGATTTATTACTTGCTCAAATAATTAAAAAAATAAACAAAATTATCGTAACAAACTTTTTGTTACGATAATTAATTTAAAAAGTCAGTTCTCGTATACCACGTTAATAAATAACGATCTTTTTTATAAAAAAAATTTAAGTGGAAAACTTCTTGTACAGCCAAGTGGCAGAAATAATAATATTGAAACGAAAAATGCCAGCCAACGTAGTTAGTTTTGTATTTGAGTTACCCAGTACAAAAGATTAAACCGTTAAATAATTCAGTCGCGGGGCGATGATGAAATAAAAGCAAGTTTTTTTCTCGGGCGCCGTAAAAAACTTTCAAAATTGACGTAATTTAAAAATCTCTCAAGACACAAAACTAATTCAACTAAAAACACTCGTTACCCGAGCCGCGTTTTCTAATATAATAACCGGGACTTTTCCCTTTCCAGGTGGGAGTAACTTTTTAAACGTACCCCAATTTCGCGGGCGGAATGAAAAAAAAAAAAAAAAAAATTTCTCTCCTTTCTTTCGCCAGCCGGAAAATTTAATTGGTACGGAAAATTCAAGAGAGTCGTTTCGCAGTTGAAATTTTTTGGAAGATTTCCCTGGGCGTCGAATCAGTTTAGCCGAGGGGATAAAAAAATCTTGCGGGGTGCCAAATTACATTACGATTTGTTTTACTTTCTGGACAGACAATTCAAGTTCTTTTTTGGTTACGATATCATTTTCACAAAGTATTGTTTATTTATGAACGATCGTCTGTTTACTTTGCCGTAGTAGTTTTAATGAGTCAAAAATTTGGTTTTTTCTGCTATTTTAGTAATGTTAATTTTGAGATTTGTGCTTAACTTATGATTCTTCAATAAAGTTTATTACGTAAGTGACAAGTAAACCTCGAACTTAACGGAATTTTATCCTCAAAGATAGTATTTTTCAAGATAAATACAAGCTGATGTATACTGAAAGAGCCCTAAGATAGTAAATACAAAAAATATTTGTAATAATAGATTCATCGTAGATTTCTTAATACTCAATCTGAACTCAAAAGAATAATAATTAAAATGATAATATCGTAAGAAAAAGATAAAATCTCTTATATTTAATAAAACCTTTATACTACATAATATTTAATGCTCTGTAAAATTTATCTTTATCAATCTATTTCAAACTTTTGCATTAAGAATCATCTATTCTGTAGTTTTTAATTTTTTTTTGGTACAATATAAGTCATCTGAGTTAAAAATAGATAAAATACTAAAACACATAAAACTTTGTACATAGAGTTGTATTTATATGTGTTATCTCTGCGTATTATTTAAAATAGATGAAATTATATATACAGAGTTGAATCTGTTTATTTAAATTTTAAATTAATTTTATGAATGTTAATTTTTTTTTTAATTGAAATTTATTAAATTTTAAATAATTATGTGTCAAAATCTTCATCAGAATAAAGTTGAAAATATAACTCAAAATTCAACTCTACATACAGAGTTTTATCTATTTTAGATATCTCTGTAAACATATCATCTTTTTCATTTTATGTATATTAATCTTTGCAAAAAGGTTTAAACAAACAAAAAAGCTCACCATTGGCAGGCTCGACCCTGGTGTGGCTCTGGGCTCTCGTCTCTCTGCTCTCCATGGGCTGCTTGAGGAACTTGTCGTCGGCCGAGGCTCGGACGAGTTTGCTGCGCTTGTACACCGTGGATATGGTAGCCAGACACTTGAGCCTCAGCTCGTCCTTGTGGAAGTGACGGCTCGTTACGTTGAAGACCAGACCCAGCTGCGATATCTCCAGGTCGCTGTTCCTCCCCGCCCGAATCACACGCGGACCCTTCACGTACCTGCGGTCCACCTGAACAAAGTTTTTTTAAAGTTTTAAAAAAGATAAATTACGATTGGTCTTTTTTTTGGGGAATGTGGGCTGCTGAGGGCTTTTGGGAGTATTGAGCGGGGGCTGGAAAAATTATTTTAGATTTTCCATGATAATTTGCGCGTTGTACTTACAAGAAGAGATCTCAATATGATCTTAGGAGTTGTTGGGATTTTTAAGTAAGCAATTTTTCAAAAAAACGTCTTTTTAGCTGATTTTTCAAAATTTAGTAGGGCAAAGGTCACATAAAATAAATACACATGAAAATAAACGTATAAATTAATGTGTATACTTTTATTTATGAATTTTTTTATTAGCTTATTGTAAATAGATTTAAACTATTCCGACTATTTTGACGGCAGTAAAGTGTTTACAAGAAGTTAGGAAAAGTGACACATGAGAATTAGCATTTGGGGTTTTCATATGAATTTTCATGTGTTTCACGTTTCTGATTTATTATGCAAACACATTAATTAGAAAAAAGTTTTCAAATAAATTCAGATTAATTATACTCACAAACAAACATGTTTTTTAATAGGATAAATAAAATTTAATACATATAAGTTTTAAATGTATAACATGAAAATTAACATTGAAAATTTTCATGTGGATTTTTATGTTCTATTCTCAAATTGTTTGTACAGCTCATTATGGTAGAGCACAAAATACTCCTTATTTGAAGCAAAATAAAAACAAATTAAATTATCGACACGTGGAAATCGTCATCAAAAATTTTCACGTTAATTTTCATATGTTTTTCAATGCCCAAATTATTACTGTTCCATCTCTAATTAAAAACTTTTCGAAACAAGTACATCGTTTCGTCCTCAAAAAAGTAAATTAAACCGAGGCGCATCCACAAACTAAAAAAAGAAAAAAGGAAAAAAAAACCGTCAATTTTCGGGGTATATCCCCAAAGACAATGCATCAAAATGATGATACACGCCGCAGGTACGTGCAACTCGACTCTCGAGGCTTCGAGGTTAAACTAGTTAGCTTGGCTGCTGCATCTGGGACATAATAAAACAACAAAATCTTGCCTCAGCCTCGCTTCTGATTTTTTTTTTTCTCTTTCGGTGCACGCCTCACGGCTTTTTAAAGAGACGTTACGTTTATCTTTTTGCTGCTGGTTGTAGCCTTGTGTTACACTTTTTCAGAAAAAATTAAAAATTGAGTTTTTCGAGTGGAGATGAGCTTGAGAGTTCTTAATTGAGATCGTTTGCTGAGTTATTTAGTCTTGATGCAAGCGACTTTGTAAGAGATGAACAATAAACATTGGGTGAAAATTTATACTTATCATAGTTTAATGAATTTTTTTATATAATGATTATATATGTATAGGTAGTAAATAAAAATTTTTTCAAGGATTGTTTATAACTGTTAAGTAATTACAAAAATCATTCAATATTTGATTAAGATTATACTAAACACTTAAAACTATTTCAAAAATAATGTGGTGTATTAAAATTTTTATCAAAACTTAAAATCTTTTAGTTATCCAAGAGCTTTTAAAGTAAAAAATATTCAGATCCAGTTTTCATAAAATTGGTGTATGTACGTTTCAAATTCATAAAAGCACTTTATAGTACTCCTGGTCACTCTAACCTCAAAATCAAATCTTTGATGCGTGTTTTCGGTTACTCGTACTATAAAATAGTATATAGCACTGGTGCAGCACGTCACCAGGGCTCTTTAAGGACCTCGTGCTCCGCTTCGCTACGCACTCGGGTCCTTAAAACCGCCCCGGTGACGATGCTGCACCCGTACTATAATATACTATTTTTTGAGAAATCTCAATTTTACAAGGTAAAAATTTTAAAATATTTTTCTTTAGAATTTGATGAAAAAAGGCAAGGCCTGAGAAGTCTGGAGATACTATAGGTTCGGAGTACGAATTTTTCGGAAATACTCTTAAAATGTGACCTGACAAGACATTTTCCAGTGATACATTCGAAAGCTACAAAATTTACTTCAGTATTAATAAATTTTCCAAACTGAGTTTGAAATATCTCGTTCCAAAAAAAATGTGTGCTCCAGTAATCCGCCTCACCGTGAAAAATTTAAAGCCTCCATTAGTCTATCCCAGCCCCTGAATTTTTAAAAAGTCTCAAGACTTTGACAAGCTCGGAGGGAGGAAGATTTGAAAATCAAACGGATAATGAGGGAGAGTACAATACCGGAAAGAATACTAAATCTCGATTCGATTAGATGCGCAAACAGAGCTGTTTTGGGGCCAGACAAATCCCCGGCTGAGGCGCTTAGCAATGGTAAATTATGCGAGCTGGAGCCAAATTTGCACCTTTAAACTTCCAATCTTACCCCGGGATAGGGATGCAAATTTTCCCCCCAATTAACCGTGATTTAAGAATCGTTCCCGGAATACTTGAAACTTCTTAATGAAAAGGAATAAAAAGGTCAGGGGGTGAAGGCTACTACTCGGAGAACATTTTTTTTTTTTTTTTGGAACGTTTTATTATAGAGTCTATTACCCCTAAATAACTTACGTACTTTACTAGACGCTATAAAAATATATTTAACAAAGAGTAATTTTGATATTATCTAAACTATTGGTTATATATCATGTGTATTATAGATAAAAAATTTCAATGTGTAATTTACACGTGTCTGATAAAATACTAAAAGTAAAAATAATATAGTAAATTAAGACTTGTGAATCTGGCGCTCGCAAAAATTAAAAATTATAAAAAAAGTATTTGTCAATAACCATCTTATTTCTCCCACTTTGCGAGTTTTTTCTCCGCAAAAACGAAACTTTGCGAGACTTTATTTATTTAGATATTTAACTAACATATTTCATTAACAAACGACATATTTTTACTAATTCATTTATACTAATCGAAATCTCCTACTTTGCGAGACTATCTCATCATAAAATTATCGCCGTTTAAGAAATGCAGCTATCGAAAAGTCACTAGGCAAAAATTACTAGGGAAATCGATACCATTTTCGTTTTTTGTTCATAAATAATTGTTTATTCAAAAAATCGATTAGAAAAAAATACTGGCATGCCTTGCAAAGTCAGAGAAATCGAAAGACCACTTTAAAAGTTTATGTTTTTTATTAAATAGCCCTAAAAAAAATAAAAAAACTGCTCAACGTCCTCAGATTTTGTTTATTGAATATCTAAATAAATAAAGTCTCGCAAAGTTTCGTTTTTACGGAGAAAAAACTCGCAAAGTGGGAGAAATAAGATGGTTGTTGACAAATATTTTTGTTATAATTTTTAATTTTTGTGAGCACCAGCTTCACAAGTTTAGTAAATTACACGAGAATCAATCTCCATATATGTATAAATTATGTACACATACATGTGTAAATTACGCTTGCACACGTTTCAGTCTATTAAAAGTATCTGATGAATTTTACAAGATGTAATTTAATTAAAAAATATATTTATGAAAGAATAATTTTCATAAATATTTTGGAAGCATTTCTAATTCTCATGTGTATTTAAAGAAATCAGTGTACTTTGTTACAAAAGAACACGTGTTATTTGTACATGTTAGTGCAATTAGTATAGTTATTATGAGCTGATTTTTTAATAATTTACACGTGTCATATAAAACACTAACAGTAAAAAAATTATATCAGTAATAGTATACTAATTACACGTATGAATTATGTAAATGTGTAAATTACGCTTGCACACGTGTAACTTACACGTGTTTATTGCGATACATGGTTGATAAAAACTAAAATAATAATCGTGGTCTTATAATTTTGTAGTCATTCTAAAAATTTATTACTCAACATTTTTACAACCGCACTTTAATTTTAACATCAAAAATTTTTTATTATTAAACTTAATGAAGTTTTATGTATGAGAGAGAAAGAAAAAAAAGTGTAGATACAATTTCGCGTTCTTTTTTTTTTTTTTTTTTAACCTGTCTCTTATTGCTCGACAGAGCGCGAGTACATTTTTAAATGCTAATCGCGATGGGGACTGAAAGGATATAGCCGCGGGCTTCCTCCTCATCTCTCGAGTCTACCTAACTACAAAAAAAAAAAAAAAAAAAAAAAAGAGACTACCAGTGTGTTTTTTATGTTTTGTGTGCATAAAAGCAACTCCGATGGCTTGTCTGAGAGAGAAAATTAATATCTTTATGCATGGCTGCGGGGGAAGCATTACTGAGAAATTTATGACTGCAGGAGCGTCGAATTGTATTTTTGTTAGAATAATAAAATACTTTTTTCGATTGTTTTTAAGTGTTTGGCTGTTTGAGCTTGTTTTATCATTGGAGAGGTGAAATTTTTTTTTGAGTTTTTTTTCTTATCTCGCAAAGTTTCGTTGTTTTTATAGTAGAAAGTAATTGGTCACTTAATTTTATTTTTTTTTATAAAGAGTTGAAATATTTTTTTATTTTCATTATTTATAATTAATTAAGTGGGAATTGACACGTGTAAATTAATGTGAAAATTTTTATTGGAAATTGACCCGAGAATTTTTATGTACTTTTTTTAACTTTAGTTTTTAATTTGTATCATTGTAAGTAAGAAATCAATGACACGTGTAAATTAACATGAAAATTATTGTAAAAAAATATCATCTGAATTTTCATCTTTTTTGTAATACAAAATATCGCATTCAGCAAAAATTAGTCAAAAAGAATTAAAAACTATCAAGTGAAATTAGATTAACTCATAAAAATTAAAATAAATCTGTATAAGAAAATATTTACGGATGAATTTTTATGATTATTTAATGATGAAAAATAGTAAAATTATTTGAAGGAATCTTAAAATCTGAAAACTCTGTGGACTAACTTATTGTTTGATTGACTTGTATAAGTTAATTTAAAAATTATTATTAAAATCGAACAAATGAATTTTCATGTTTTTATTCTTGATTTGCTAAGCAAAGTTTTCAATACCTCAACAAACTTAAAAGCTTTCACATAAAATTTATGTAAATTACTACTGGAAATTTACATGTGAATTTGGTTTTTTATACATAGTATAAATATTGTAGTATTGCATGCAATGGTACCTCATGAAAAAAACATCTCGTACTCCAAAAAATCCATGTATATGCGTATATGAAACTTAGCATGGGTGACACATGAAAATTTTCTAGTATTTTTTCTACCTTTTTTTTTTCAAATTAAACCAGTTTTAGTTCAAAACTAAAGAAAATTAACCTAGCTATCAATTAAATTTTTCCGGTATATTTTTTATCGCGAAACGGGTTAAACGACTCCGTCCGTTTATCAAACAATTTAGGGAAGAAAATTCAGAAAAACTATCAATCCTCCCCCAAAAAAAGGCGCGAAACAAAAAATAATTTTAAAATTCAATTAACCATCCGCGTCGATTTTTCATTTAAATTTCAGCCCCGAAAAAAAGCTTAGCTTGATTCATCACGGGCAAACATTTATCAAAAAAAAAAAATATCCGTTCGATTTCCGTGCACGCGTTACCGGGTGCATGCATACACACCAAAAAAAAGAAAAAAAAAACTGCGTTACATAAAAGATCCGGAGCCCGGGGGAGGGGGCGGGGTAAATGGGAATTTTATTTGGCGCATCGAGACAAAGGGAGGAAAAAGGACTTACGTACCGGTGATGAGGTTTACCGCATGAATTTTTCCGATGCGACTTTTTTTTCGATAGGCAGGGAGGACAATGGAGGCTTGATAAAGATTTCGGGGGTTCTTTGTTTTTTTTTAGGGGTGGGGTTGGAGGTTTTTTAAGAGTTTTTGTGTATTTTTTGAATTAATATGGGGTAAGTTTTATGAGGTTCCGTTTGAAGGTTTTTTTGTTCTTTTGATTTTATTTTTGAAAGTAAATTGGTGGTTGTAAGTTTTAGTAAAAATTATTGTATTTATCATCTCCATACTAATTTAGCCAGCCTCTTTAATAATTCAAACCATTTTAAAATATGATATTTTTTAAAATTGACTTTGTGTTTTATTTGAAATGAAAAAAAAAACAATAATTTATGGCCTTGAAATCAACTAGATTTTCAATTCTTTCATAAATTTTTAATTAAAATATATTTTTTTTTTTTCATTTCACACAAAATTTATTATTCACAATTTATAAATTTCAAAAGTATTAACATTTATTTTACATCTTTCATTTCTTTAACCATACCCATCTATACAGATGAAAATAATCAATATTTCGTACCTCACATTGCCCTCACATCATTAAAATATTCTAATTAGAGTTATTAAGAATTTCGTAATTTTTCAAGTGCTCTTGACCACTGATCCGAAAAATTAGTAAAATCTGCAATATTTTTTCATATTTTTAAAAATTCACTAATATCTAATTTTTCAAATTATTCAAAATTTTAAAAAACCAATGAGTTTTCAAGTAGTTTCTTTGAATATTCAGCTAATTATTGAGATCTCACAACCCAATAACTTAGATTATAAATTAGTAGCAAGCCACTAAAATTATTCACTCTCAACATTTTTTACATTTTTCGTAATTAACCAATGAAAATTGATAAATTGTAAATGTTATAATGTATACAGATTTTTCTTGATAGTGTCGTTTCGTATTTAGATGTACAACCCAAACTACCATTTTTAAATAGAAATTCTGAAGAGTCTAACAAATATATTTTACAATATTTTCTATACCACTGTTTACCAAATTTCAAATAAAATTCAACGACTTTTCAAGTAGCCCTCACAGCCCAATAACTCCGCTTCCTCAACACTTTTTAAGAATATTTCACGTGTCAACGACCTCGCCGGGACATTAAAAAATTACCCTCGACTTACCCCCCCCCCCCCCCCCCCCGGGAAGATAGTCCAGGAAGAGGTCTGCCGTCAGTCGAGACGATAAGAAGACGTATCTCGAGATAGCCACCGAGACGTGACTCCGACGCGGCCGATTAATCGATAGATTTTAATGCTCCCTGCCCATTAATTTTCAAACGGGTATCGATTATCTCTCCCCCTGAAATTTTCACGCCGCTTTGGTCTTCTTTCTACCCGGTGCGGTTGGGGGAAAACCACGGAGCTTTGGAGAGTGGAGGCACGAGGAAAAATTTTTGGCTTCCGGGGGTTCGGTAGTTTTCTGGCAGAGCTAGTCAAATGCGTGGGTAACAAAAAATTGTTATGTTAAAGTATATACTTAGAATTACTTGAACTGAAATTTTTTAAATCGGAATGCAGATAAATGTATCATTCTCTATGCATCATTTAAAACTTCCTTGTTAAATATCTCAAAATGACAGCTGTTACATCAATCATTCTTATAAAACCTTTCTTTAGGCATTAATTCACTGTTGTAGATTATTCTCTTATAGTATTATTTACATATTTAATTATTTATAATAATAATAATAATAATAATAATAATAATAATATTATAATGATAATAACAGCATATCGATCAAAATACTTTTGATTGTAATTTTTCTGTGATTTATTTTAATTTATTTATACAATTGTTACACATAGATCTTGAAAATTATTTTAGATCACAAGGTTTTGTAAAAAAAAGTGCTTTGTGAAGTTTTTAAACATTATTTGTATTTCATATAAATAAATTATTGGTAACCCATTTCTAACTAATCATAAGATTTTTTTTTAATTGTTCAAATTGAAATTTTGAGAAGAAAAAAAACAAGCTTTTTAATCATTTTAATACCTGAACTACTTTTGTGTATAAAACTTGGACCATTTATATCATTTTTTGTATAAAAAAAATCTTTGAAAAAATACCTTCGAAACTATACAGTGTTTCGTAGTGAAGGACCAAATGCCAATCACCTTTTAAAATTTCAATCAGCGCCCGCAAATGTAAAAACTCAATCTTTTAAATTTCAATTTTTTACGTCACTGCCTTGTAAAAAACAAAACTCTAATTTCAGCTCTACCTTACAAACCACGTAAAAACGTACAACAAACACGATTACACTAATATTTAACGGCAAACTTAGCCGAAAAGGCACATCCCGATGAATAAGTCACCCACACATTCAAGTCCTTTGCGTCGACAAAATGAATTCGAGGATTTGTATTAATTGCAAAATCCAGTTACAACGCGCGCCCTCCAAAGCGATTTTATCGCATCAAAGCCCGAACGAAACTTTGCATCTGCAGTCGTTATAATAATTCGTCGGAGCTTTTTGAATTTACCCGTTGGTCCACGGTAATGAGGAGAGACGAACTAGATTAAACTATCCCGAATTGTGAATCAGATTTATTAAATTTCTAAAACAAGCACGCGAGTCGTTACAATCTTTTCACCGAGGTAAATTCCATTAAACGGTGGGGGTATTTTTCTACCAGCGTAGTTTCAGCTTTGACGACGAAGAAGACTGGATTACTGCTTTTGAAGCTGAATTCAACTTTATGCGCGTGGACTTCAATCAAAAGGGCGATGAGGAACAAATGAGAATTTCGATAAAGTAAATTGATGGGATGGTTCGATCATACCCTGCTTTTGCTGGGCTAATTCTGAAAGCTAACCTAAAATAAGGTGGTCTCTTGGACCTCATTTCGTGCTAAGGACTAAATTCCAGAATTGATATTTTCGGAATCTTTTAATGGGCATCTCAAAATTAATTACCTGATTTTTAAATTAATTACTTTTTTTAGTTGAAAAAAGGGTGCATATACATTTGGATTACTTGAACAATCATTAAATTTTAAAATATTATTCCTTAGTAAATTTATTCTAAATTTTTCTAGCTCAAAATTGAAAATAAATTGTAAAACCACCACCTAGCGGCAAAATTCTCCTAGTTATCTTATTTCTAGCTTAAATTTCCTGAACAGCCTGTAAGATTTAATTACTATTCAGCCAAAATTTCGATCTTTAAATCTGTCACCAACCAGATTTAAACTAAAAACTTACCTTATTTTCAAGTTTATAGTTCACAATAATACAAGATTTTTTTTCTAACAGAGTAATGGTTAATAATAAATACGATAAATTAGTTAATTCATTACTAAAAAAAATGGTTTTAAAATAAAAATTGATGTCACGGTTGTCATTTTAAGATTTAAGGAAGAAGCTTGAAATCATGTTAAAAAATCTAGGTTCTGATTTAAAAAAAGATTAATTTGAATTATGTTTGAATAAAAATTCATAATGGTTTCCAGTGGTCATCAATATAACCTACATCGAAAGAAGGATGCTTTAAAAATTCAGTTAATTTATAATATCATAATGAGTTTTCTTCATGAAAACCAATACTACCGTCTTGAGGGTTGAGGGTTGATCCAGACGAAAGTTAACCTTGGCGGAAAAATGAATATTTGTGATATATTTTTCAATTTTGGAGTTTTATTAAAGTTCGTACTAGATGTCTGATTAGGTTAAAAACTTTTATTTTTAAAAATATTAGCGAAATTAATGTCCATACTTTCTTAGTATTTTAAAACTAAACACACCCAAAATGTGCTATTGAGGGTCTCAATTAAAAAAAAAATATTATTTGACGTATTTTGAATTCCAAAATTATTTGAATAATTAAAAAAAATAATAATAATAGTAATAAAAAAAATTAAAAAAAAGAGGGATGCGTACGTTACGCGGGGTTCCCAAGCGGTCACCCATCCAAGTACTAACCGCGCCCAACGATGCTTAACTTCAGTGATCGGACGAGAACTGGTGCATTGCATCGTGGTATGAACGTACACATTGAACTACAACTTATAAATTCGATCAGACTGAGCAAAGAAACCAACAAGAATAATTATTAATTATATTCAATGATATCACTGAATGAAACTTGATTTACGTGGTTCATCATTTGGCATATTACGTACTAAAGTTTAAAATTTTTTGAGACGTTTACATCTAAAAATTTTGGTTCCGAAAGGTGCCGTGTTTTAGTATGAAAATAATGATTTCATGTTGTTTAATATTTTTCGAATTATTATACACTAGATTTTCGTCAAGTAACTAAATTTAATTAAAAGACTAAAACACAAAAAAACGTGATTAAGAAACTAATTGGTAACATACATATTGTAATTCAATTAATTTTAAGGTGCAATATCCTTCCGATGTGGGTAGATTTTAAGATGGAGTAAAAATAATAGGATCAAGCCAAAAAAATATGCTTTGAGTAAGAATTTTTTGAGAAATAGCGAAAAAGTCGTTGTTTTTGCTAATAATGCCCTTTAGGCCATATGGTAATAAGCGACTAAAGGCCCATTAGTAAAAGTTATTGGTGTTTTCTTTCATGTTTAGGTGTATGAAAATTATTCCCAAAGTTTCGTTAATATCTGCGTTCCGGATGGTGTGACCTCTCCTTGTAAAGTCTTAACTAACGTGAAAAAAAAAAAATTTGAAAATTATTCGTAAGTATTTTAATTTTACTTAGTTTTAAACTTCTTTCACTGTTTTCAATAAAAAAAAAAATCCAAAAGAATCGAGAATTAATATCAAATTCAAAAGCTCTTTTACATTCAAGAATTTTTAGAGTGCAGCGACCCCTAACATAACTCAGCTTTTCGCAGTTAATAATTTGAATTAAATTAATGTTACGTGTACAATAACTCCAGGGCGGTTGATCGATGAAACAGCAGCAGCGCACAAAGCGTCGCGTCGTCACGCAAGATAGTTGACTCCCCGAAGTTTGGTCCGGGTTCGCCTCGCGGGAGGGACGCTTAACGCTCGCGAGTTGCGTGTCTGACGCAATACCGAGCAGAACTACTTCCCGGTCTGGTGTCTCGCGCATTTGGCTGATTAAATCTGACGACGAGGTCATCTTTGCTTTACGCAACCGCACGTATCAACTCAAAGCTTTGTTGGATTGTTTGGGGAAATTTATTTTGTCGGCTTTGAAAAACTTTGCTCGAGGAGTACATTTTTAAAATCGTTCCTCCAGTTCAGAAACATGCTCATTCGGATCATTTTTTCAATGAAATTAACTTTTATTGATAATCATTAGATAAATTGGATATTTTGATTATTTTAAAAATTGAAAGTTTGTGGTTTACTCACGTGCCAAAAAACTATGCTAAAATATATTTTTTATGTAAATCTGAGATTTTACTCAAAAGATACCATGAAATCTTTAATTCTGACTTCTCATTCGAATTTAGCGAAAAAATTTCTCAGCAAAAAATTGAATAAAATTTTATTTGAATGTCAGTTGATTAATGATGAAGAAACATTCGACTTTATCGAGTATAAATTGCTTTATACCATAAAAAAAATCCAGTTTACTCTAAAAGCGGCATAGGACATCGAAATTAGACTAAAAAATCATTATTTTAAATATTTCCCACAAAAGTCAAAAAATTTCAAGACTACAGATCATCTACCTCAACCACATATATTAACAACTCCGACCATGTAAGAATTTTTGAAAAAAAGTTAAGATTTTTGGGGGGAGGGGTGGGTGGGATACGTAAAATACGTAAAATTTGAATTGACGAGTGTGCATGCGACTCACCATTTGGTCGTTGACGTACCACGCGAGTGTGGCAGCTGGTTTTGAGGGAGAGGACGTGCAATTTGCACGCACGACGTCGTCCACCTGATATTTCAGCTTGACGCCCGCTATTGTTGGTCCATTTGCCGGTAGCACTGCGTTTTGCATTTTAAAAACGTCATTTACACAATTATACATAGAATTTTACAAAGATTGGTATATAAACTAGTATCAAATTTTTAGAGTTTACTCGATTAGTGTTCTTTAAAAAATTTAGTGTCGAGAATTATCGAGAAACATTTTTCGTTAGTAAATTCATTTTTAGCGATTAACATACTTTTTCAATTTGAGCTAGATTAAAGATTCAGGCAAAAAAGCTACTTTTCTGAGCTTAATATCTCAAAATGAAGGTAATTTTATCATGTAAGTAGTTCTCAACTTAACTTTTAAATATTTCAGGGATTTGATTACTATTTAACAACTAAACCATATTTTTGAGCAAACCGATTTCCCGTGCTAACTACCTTAAATTATATTACTTTGAAAACAAATATTAAAAGTAGGCGAATCGGTCAAACACTTACTCACGACTATCATGTCGGCATGGTCAGATACGGTGTAAAAAAATGGCGCCTCCGACGAGACCTCGCATCTGTAGCGTCCGGTGCTGGCCCGGTTAACCGGGTGCAGCTGGACCGACCTGTCGGTCGAGCTTTGTTTCTGAAATAAAAAAAAAGGAAATTGTTTAATAAAATTCCTGATAAAAAATAAGTTTTTTAAATGAAAGTTACTGTTTCAGTTTTTTCACAAAATAAGCATTTAAAATATTTTTTTTTTTAACTTGTGTTCTTTGGGGTTTTTATTATAAGGTAAATGTCCGGGATTATTTGACAGTAACGTAATTGTCCACCACAGTGGTACCCCCCCTTATTTAATATAAAATCACAATTTAGACCCCGAAAAAAGATTCTAAATTTAGTTTAACCACTAAACTTTACTGTAGTATAAAAAAACTTGGATTATAAACGTAAAACCAGCTTAAAAATCACTTCCAAGTGAGCCCTTCAAAACCTCCAAAAGTTGTTTGGCACCCCCAGGAAAATCTCGAATTATCATCAAAAGATGCACTTTTTTTTTATCGGTTGCAAAGAGTACAATTGATTAAAAAACTTAAAAACTTTTATTTCTATTACTCAAGACCTTGAACAAAATATTTAAATCAATTTTTACCGTGAATTTATCTTTATTCATTATTTATCGAGGGGGTGCTGCTCAGAGGGACATTTGAGACTACTTGTCCCCTCAGTGGCACCCGGACAAGCTCAAGTTTAACGTTTGTCCCCTAGGTGGCCCCTTTTTTATTTACGGTTTTTTGGTGTTTACCTTGATAATTTCACCGGTGTTTATGCATAAAAATGCTTGAATATCATTTTTACACAGTTTAAAAAAAGTTTTGTGAGTTGAAACATGCAGAATATTTATATCGGAGCTTTCAAAGTTAACGTAGTTTTTACGAAAAACCACTCGACGGCCGGACCAGTGAAGATAACCTCAGTTGAGTTTTTCGTTTACGATCTTCTGCTGAGGAGCTGATGTTGAGTGTAGTATTTAGTGATATTAAATTAAAATCAAGTGATTTTAACCATCCACAGTGGTAAACAAGTGATTTTTTAGGGTTTAATGCGAAGGTTAGGGAGTTTAATGCGAAAAATATGCGTAAATTGCGAAATTTAGGGGTGCCATTCTGGGGGACGGTTCAGGGGGACACTTCTGAAAATTCTTTTTTGGGTGGTGCCAACTTCGTGGACATGACTTTTGTGTTAGTTTATAGTAAATTAAACAGTTATACATATGATGAACAATTAATGAAAAAAATGACTGAACACTATATTCCTGACTTATTTTTTCATCATCCTGTGAAAAAATTATAGATTTTCATGCAGTTTTAGTGTAATTATCTAGCGTAAACCAAAAATCCCCCTTTGAAAAGTGTCCAATAATCCCGGACATTTACCTTATCATACTCTGATAAAATTCATATATTTCATTTTTACATAGCTCAGGTTAAAAAAGCAATTTTTTGCTTATTGATTATATAACTTTTGGTGTGTATTTATTTTGGTTGCAATATGTAATCTTTTTCAAATACTAAAATAAATTTTTCATAAATCTTTATTTATTTTTATTTATTTACACTTACCCAAATCAATTTTCATTCAGATAAGTTTTTGTTAAATCACATCAGAACAGTTTCAAAAGTTTAAAATTACTTATCGATATAACAAATGTTTAGTTACTATGAATTTATTAAGTTTGATCAAACTTACGCTACCAATTTATTTTTTCCATCAAACTTATTTTATTTTTAATTACTATTTTTTGATTTTGTTTGATGGTTGTTTAAATTTCCAGAACGAGCTCACTGTACCGGTTTTTTCATAACACAATATAAACATGTTCACTATCATCAGTAAGTAGAATTTTTTAATCAAAAAAAACTTTACCAAGAACAAATTGACACGGTCACTTATTTTATTTAAAACCCTTATCACGAATTATTTGAAAACTGAAAAATTAACAAAATTTAATACCGCTCAAACTTCGTAACGAAAAATATAAATTTCAATTAAGATCGAGCCGCTTGGCATCGGAATACCCCCGAGCTTTTATAATCCTTCAATTACCCGAGGAGCAGATTGAAAAAATCAATTACCCCGGCACCGCTACATCATTCTGAAACTTCGAAACAGCGCATAATAATTGCGTGACGCGCGTAAACAAACTTCGTCATAAGCTCAGGGTAAAAAGCTGGGGGTGAAAAGAGTCCGCGGATAAGATGATTCCAGAGCCCGGGGTTTCTGGGACGCTCGTGTTTGTCGGGTCGCGGATGATGTGCAAACTACCTCCGAACGGCTAATTTTGATTCGAATTGACCTTTGTTCGCAGAAGAAACGATGATGTTTGGGTTGCAACAACCAGGGATGATAAGGATTTGGGGCAGTTGGGAGTATATTTTCAAAGTGTAGTGGTCAAGAGTCAACTTTGGAATTTTAGTTGCTTGAAAGACTGAAAAATCGAAATTACATACATTTTTGATTTTAAATTCCCGCCAATATGCATGATTTGTGACGTCATTGTGACTGAGGGTGCAGTTACATAGCACAATATTCAGCGCGGAAATGGACCTGTTCAAATCCGTTCAGCCAATGACAGTTATTCTAAAACATAAAGATCTAATGTAATTGGCTGGTAAATTTAAGCAGCCTCGTTCCCGCGCTAAAATTTATTGCTATGTGACCGCACCCTAAGTCACGTGATTTGTCTACGTGACGTCATAAATCATACATTTTGGCGGGATTTTAAAATCAAGAATTCAAGAAATTTAAAGCATAACATTTGAAATATATGTTACATATACTAAAATTGACAAATATTTTATGAAAAATTTTTTTCAAGAACTTTAACTGGTTCCGTGTTCTTCATTCGAAAGTTAGTTTTTACAAGTTACTTTTTTAGTGGAATAAAAAAAAAGTAATAAGCATACAAACGCGCAAAAAAGACAGTTTGTTTTTGCTAATCAGCACCCACCAAGTTTGCAAAACAGCAACTCGACAAAACTTTTTTTTTATTCAGAAATTTTTCATACTAAAGTTTAGCCCCCGAGGAGTTCGTAAAATTTTTGCACCGCGATGTGTTTACATCAAGCACGAAAATTATAAAATTGTTTCGTCGTAACCGCGAGATAGAATTTAACGGTGGGATGGCACTCCCTAAAGTCAGCTTCGGTAAGAAGATCTCAAGTCAGCTCGTTATAATCCTACGCTCGGCTTAAACTGTTTGTTTTGGAAACGCTTTGCCGTCATTTTTATCCCATTTCGAAAAGGTTGAAGGGTAAATAAGCACGAAACGCTTTGGTAAAATCAAAAGCACTCGAGCTCGCGTCGCGTCGAGGGCTCACGCACTCTCGAGTACCCTGAAAGAGGAAAAAAAAAGCCACGGGAAAAAGAATCGCGGAGGTAAGACAGAAGAACGCGGAGAATGAAAAATATTGATAAACGAGAGGAATGAAAAGACCAAAAATTTTTTAAAAGAGGTTGTTACAGCTGTAAAAATAGTGGGTATTACGAGGTTAATTGTTGGGTTACGAGACGTAGTTTATAAAGATTAAAATATATGTCTCCTCGTTTACTAATAACTCGAGCTCGATATCCGGTCTTTTGTTTCTGTGCAAAAAGCAATTCAATTTTATATTTTCATTTTGATGGTTTTATTAATAACAAAGAACTGGTTTGGAATTAAAAATATATATATATTTAATTGGTTTTAAACGTAAACAGTAAAAGAGACTTTTGATCTTGAGCTAGCTAAAAACATTTTCTCTAAGAATATTTTAACTGGATATGGCAATAACCTTTTCGTATCGATATAAATTATTTTTTGGGCAGTTTCTGGCTAGCTTAGAACATTTTTTGTTTGGTCATGTAATTGTATTGCTTATACAATTCCAGCAATAAATCGAAATAAATGAATATATCGGACATTTAAGCAATAAAAACTGTTACCGACCAGTTTTTGACTTATTATTTTTTCTTCAAACTTACTATTCATAAAGTGAAAAATATGAAACTAATTTGATTTCACTGTTAATAGGTTACAAAAATTATAAACAGTTTCTGAAAAGTTTTTTATTTGTCAAGTGTGAATCCCGTCAAAATTGAGCATATATTGCTTATAACTTGGCTAGTCAAGAACAGTATCTCTACAAATTGGCTTTTCATTGGTTAAGTTACAATTCAATCTCGCAAAAAAATAGTAACAGTTTTTAGAATTTCTGAGTCAATTAAAAACTTTTTTTTGCATATTGTTTCCGGTCAGTACTTGGCTAGTTAACAGCATTTCATTAGTACTATAAGCCAACTATGTCTAGTTTTGCTACTTTTTAGCAACTTCTCTAAATCATCTAGTCGCATCAAAAAAGCAACATAAATATTTTCAAGCCAATTCTAAGTCGACTGTTACCGTAAACCAGCCATTACTGGCCATTATCTAGTAAAATCAGTTCGAAAAAAAGCCATAGAAAGTACTCACGTCGACCAAGACGCCGTCCAGGCGAAAAACGTGTACGGGCGGATCCTCGTTCGGCACGTATCGGTAAAACTCGTGTCCGTCCTTGTACCACTTGACCGAGTACAGCGTCTCCTGGTCCAGGTCGAAGTCGCACTCCATTTTAACCGATTTCTCAAATACTACGTGCTTCGGTACCCTCAACGCGGTCATCCTCAGTGCCTCGATACCTGAAAATACAACGAAAAAACATACCCTTTTTACTACTTAAATATATCTCTTTTCATTTGTACAAAGTTTTTTACAGAGTTAATGTCGGTTTTACTATTGATGTAAGCTCAAAATACCCTTCTGCTAATTGCACGTGTGAATAATTAAAGAATACGAAAAAATAGTTTATTAAGACAAAGCTTATTGAACCTGATTACACTGATTACTGTTGATTAGTTTACATGTGTAACATTACACATGTGTAACTTACATGTGCATACATAACACACATGTAAGTTACACTTGTAAATTTTTTAATTTTTTACATAAAAAAGGTATTTTTATTTCTTAATGAAATCATTCAATACTACATATAGGAAATTATAGTACTGAAATTCCAAGTTATTACCAAAGCATGTCACGTGAATTTTAGAAGTAAATGCTTCAAACTGAAAATTTGTTTTTATGAAACTATACTCGAACCATAAAATATGTTACTCGCGAGGTGTTTTATTATTCAATAAATTACAAGAGACGAAAATTTATTCTTTTACTAATCGTTGATAAATAAAAAAATTGTTTAAAAACCTTTTATTTTTAATAAAATAAATAAATTTTTTTATTTTTTGTACTCAGATTACTTAGATATTCAGAAACTATGGACATTATTGCGTAATAAGATTAAGCTTGCTCTCTCGAACTTTCTTTAAAAGTATAATTATTATTATTATTATTATAATCATCGTTTGGAACTTAATCACTTTAATATGAATTTAACTGTAATAAATGGCGCTTTAATTGAATTTAATTGTT
The DNA here is from genome assembly GCA_038277355.1 of Encarsia formosa. Lineage (NCBI taxonomy): Eukaryota > Metazoa > Arthropoda > Insecta > Hymenoptera > Aphelinidae > Encarsia > Encarsia formosa. The sequence goes on along the minus strand of CM076184.1, from coordinate 6,742,447 downwards.
TCAGCTAAGTATTTTTTAATCCAAACTGTAAGTAAAAAAAAAAGTTTGAAACTTTTGTTTTTTGAAAAATTTCTATACTACCAGCCTGTCGAAGTTTTGTTTGAACTCTAGAAAAAGAAAAAAAAAAAAGGCTTTTTTTACCCAAGAAGTCAAAGTCAAGAAGAAAGAAGAAGAAGAAGAAAAAAGATGGGGAGGGGGGTAAAATTACATTGGAATTATTGAAATTCTTTGGTTGATCGAATAATTGAACTCAAGGGCTTTCATTAAAGCTTTGAGATTCAATAATTTCAATATTGGAATTTGTTCCATTAGTGTACGCTCTCACGTCTCATCGCTTTCAAGTCATTCGAACTTTTGTAGTGCAATAAATTTTATCGCGAGATTGCGTCAATTATAAATCCCTTCGATTGATTTTTTTTTCTTCTTTGCTTATAATACATCGTCTTACTGAACAAGAGCGCTTTTCATTCTCAAACTTTACATCCAAGCTTCATTATTCATACATAAATGGAATCCATTAGAAAATATATTGGAAAATTTTTTTAATATCTTTTTTAATCTTGAAGGTACGTTGAAAGAAAAATTTTTTTAAAGAAATTTCTGGTTTTTTAATAATTCAATTTTAAAAATATCTTAAAACGATTATAAATATTGAATTCTTTTGAATCTTGAAGTATGTTGAGTAAGAATCCAATAACTTGAACTATTTAAAATTTATAACTCTTTGAATTTTTAAAAATTTCTGTCTGTCCACTGATGATTTTTTTAATAAATTTTTTTTTTATCCTACAATGTGGAACCTTCATGATTTTTAAATTACGTTCTTTTGACCTAATTGACTAAATTAATCTACAAGAAAAATATTTTTTATCAAAAATAAAAAATTTAATTTACCTGCTAAGTTAGCCTGAACATTTCGATCGCCCGTGCGAGGAAAAAACCTTAGCCGAAAATTTTCTACGAAGAAAATAACAACGAAAGTACTTTTGAACATTAAAATATCTTTAAAAGGCTTATTTATTAATTAAGCTTGCAATAAAAAATGTTAAAATGATCGTTGCTACCATTGACATATTATGATTTTCGAGAAGCCACGAATAAAATGACTCTAACTTTTCAGCTAATAAAAATTGCAAGAAGTCATTTTTTTTTAATCATAATATATCAATTGCATGGTAGCAAAAGTTATTTTAACATTTTTTGTCACAGGCTAAAATAACAAATAAAGTCTTTTAGAAACATTTTATTAGATAAAAATACCTCTGTTGTTACTGTATTCATGGCAAATTTTCGGTTAAGGTTTTTCTTTGCATGGGCAATAGATTTTTCAATTATAGCAAACGATAAAAATTCTCTAACCTTAAATAACTTATACATCGTTTATAAATTTTGTTTTTGATACTTTTTGATATTACTACTGCTTTACTAATTAAATCAAACACATTAAAAAATTTACCTTCAGATCAATGCACCTTTCCCACCAGAAACCCACTCAAACATTAAAAAAAGAAAGAAAAAAAAAGACAATCGATTATTCGTAGTCGGGCCGACCTTAATCCGATAATTAAACCTCATTACCCCGATACTCTTTTGTACACGTAAATATTCGACAGGAAACCGGGTGGGGGGTAAAAAAGAGAGAGGAAACTCAGACAAGCGGAAAAGCGAGGCTCGATTATCCGCATGCACGGCTCGTTGTTTCGGAGCGAAGCAAAACTACTACAGCGGGAGCTCGATTTTCCCGGCTATCGTAAACTGCGATTCGTTGATTAAGGCGTGTGGATTATCCGGCTAAAAATTTTATGCTTTTCTGTTTGGTTTTTTTAATTTTTCCAGATTGTTGGAAGGGATAGGGTTGGAATGATGTTGCTGCTTATTTGGTTGAAGTATCAATAAATAATCGACGGGTATCTTTTTTGTTTGAATGACAATAGTTGAAGGATCTACAAGAGATTAAAGATTTAAAATTTTCAATTTACATGGGAACCAGTTTATAATAAACTCCAAGGGACCGAAAAAAAAATACACTGGAACGAACTAATAATGCATAAAAATCATTTTATTAAAACTGGGTTTTCGTTACAAAAAAGTTCGTTGTAACCGGGTTCCACTGTATGTGTATATAAACTCAACGTAATATTTTTAGTCTATGATGACATTAATACGTAGTTCCAAAAATTTTAAGTTTTAGATAAAAAATTTTTTTAAATCTTTAAATCTATTAAAAAATCATGCATTCTCAGAAAAACAATCTCCAATAACTTATGATTCGAAAAAGTATACATAAAAGAGTGTAGAAAGTGGTTTAAAATTAAATTTTAATTTCTTTCCTTTTATTTTATAGGTTATTTTATCTATACTGTAACTATCGGAAAGCATTGAATGTGTTATCATGAATATTAGACAACCTGAACACTTGATTCAAACGAATATCGAAACAAAAATTTATTCATGTGAGACGTTTCAGAATTAAATTTGAATTACTTTTCTTTTTCTTGTGTGTGAATGGTGATAAATAGTAGAAAATAAAATTTTCTCTCATATGCTAATTCACACTCGAAACATTGTAGAAAAATCAAAACGGAAATAGTATTTTTCGATACCAGTGCGCAAATTGTGTGCAATTGTGTGATTTTCAAAATGTTAATCTAGTTTATAAAAATACAATTCCAGTCATTCAGCATGTGTAAACTAGTTTGCATCAATTTGAAATGCAATGACATCAAAAATGGCGCGAAATTTAAAAAATTCGAATTACGATATTCTCTACATACATCTATGGCAATAAAAAAGTGACTTAATTTTTTTTAAATCCCTCATAATATAAATTTTGGCATGATCGAGGGTAGTAGAGTCCAGATTAAACCGAAATTCAAATTACAAATGAAGAGAAAACTTTTGTTCGAAACGTAGCTCGGTATTTTCGTTACAACTGCTTTTATGGTACGCGAAAATTATTTTCAATTCGCGTAAAATTAAATTTAAAACACACTCCCCGCCCGTCCCCCTTTCAAAATGAAATTTCGAAAGAATTTCGTAAAGTTCATGATCGGTTGCGCGCGCGCGAGAGAGAGAGAAATTAAATCCAGCACTTATCGTACATCTCTCCCCGTTTTATGAATATTTCAAACAGTAACGATGATTTTAAAATACCCTGAAAATTCAACAGCCGTTAAAATACTTGTAAATTTAACTTTAAAACCCTCCTCTTTATGAAAAAAAAAAATGGCGGATGAAAATATTCATTCAAACACCCACTTGAACTTTGGTCATTAAAAATTAAAAGTCCAGGCTGCACACTTTAAATAAGCACTCGGTACCCATTACCTCAAGCAAAGAAGCTCGGAGAGGACAAAAAAAAAAAAAACGCGGAGGCCTACATATATACACTTTGAAGAAAAATAAAGCTTTCTCGAGAAGGAGCCACCTCGTTGTAGAATAAAAGAGCTGAAACTTGGAGAAGAGGAAGCAGAAGAATAAAAAAAAAAAAATGCCTAGTGTACTCTATAGGTATAACGGAGAATCAAGGCCTTGGGGCGATAGCCAAGCTTACACGGCTGCACCACGGAGAAAAAGAACGAAAAAATAAAGAAGAAGAAATAAAAAAATGTAAAACCGTGTTATCCCCTGGCTGCCCACTTATTATCTATGCATGATTATGTTGGAATTTTTTAAGGGACGTGGAATCATTTATTATTATTATTATTTTTTTTTTTGGGAATTGTGTCGATTATCCGTGCGAAGAAAAACCTTAACCACGATTAAAGTAACACTGGTGGTATTTTTGGATAATAAAATGTCTATAAAAGATTTTTTTTTTTATTTTACTTTTTTAAATTGGTAGAAAATGAGTCTCTTGCTATTATACCATTGATATATTATAATATAAAAAATTTTCAACACCCAGCCGCGAATAAAAAACTCCAAGTTTTCAGCTTGTAAAAATTGCAATAAGTCATTTTATTCTCGGATGGTGTGTTGAAAATTTTTTTTTAGTTATAATATATCAACCTCGATATCAACTAATTCATAACAAAAATCATTTTATCATTATTTTTACAATCTAAATTAAAATTAAGGTTTAGAGACATTTTTTTGGCCAAAAGTACCTGTCAATTGTTACTTTATTCGTGGCAAATTTTGAACTTGTTATTTTGAAATTCTACTTACTATTATGTAATCCTGTGTACTCTAATTAAAAAAAAATTTATTTTGTTGCTACTGTAAAAATCATTTTTGTACCCTTTACCTCAATAAATAAAGTGATACTGACGTAACCACATAATGCACTGCCTTTGTAATTCAGAAAAACAAGGATCAGCATTGTTAAGTTAATTAAAAATTAGAAATTTTATAATCTTTACTAATACATAATGAATTATCAATCTAATTAAATACAAATTCCATAAAAAACTAAAATGATGTTTCATAAAATCTCTGGATAATAAATTTTTTATCAAAATTAATTTAGTCGAAAATTAATTGTCCGGTCATTATTTATCATCATAATATCCACTTTCACATTCTAATTATCAGCAAACAATAAAATTTAAAAAATAGGATTTTTATTGTTTAATTTTCAAAACCTTACAGATAGTTATACCTAAACTTATAACTTAATTTTTTGTAATTGATAATTTTAACCTAATGTAATTTATATTTTGATTTATTTTGTTTATTTAAATTTTTTACCAAGTGTAAATATGTCATCGGTGCCAATAACATGTATTTACCTTAATTGTTATTTAATCTACTAAAATCGGCAAAACAATAAAAAATTGCTTGCAACTAAGGAATACCTGTATGGACTATTAATTATTCTACTATCAATTAATTATTCTATTTGTTGCTTTTAAAATGACGAATTATATTATTGTCAATATTAGACTTTTTTAAAGATAAAATTTTAATCTGATTTCTGGCTCGGCTGTTCAAGAATCATTGAAATTAAAATTAACTCCCTTAAACATAATCCAGTCCGTCAATAAATCGCAACAACTTTCTATCAGCAGCAAGCATCCGTAAAGCGAAGAAAAAAAAATTAATTTTTTTCGAAACTTTACCGGTAGGATACGATGATGGGCAAGTTTGATATTTATTATCGGCACGCTTACCGAGTAGCGATGGAAGTTTATCTCTCCCCTTCCGCTGCCTAGTTTTGTTGCAAACGAGCCATAAATACAGGACGTGAGTGTTTACACGTACGCGCGGAAACAATTGGGAGGTTACGCTAACCCAAACAGATAAATATTGAAGCCTCCCCCCTCCCCCGTCAAACTAGCTCTCCCGCGATGCTTAATTGCTCTACGATTGATATTTGTTTATTCAATCGTTCGAGTTTTCAAAAAATAGGTTTCGAGTTTACTGAATATACGGAAACCTTTTCGTTATTGAACAAAGATAAACAATGGTTTTTTTCTTTGTTTCTGGCTTTTGATACTTTGAGCTTTCGGGAATAATGGGGATTGCTTTAGAATATAAATATTTTTATTTTGGGATCTGGCATGGTGAAATCAAAAATTTTAATGCTTTTATTGCAATTTTACAAAAAATGATAAAATTAAATAGTTTTTTTGAGTGTTTTTTTTCTATTCAAGGGCTCTTTTCACCTGGTTTAATTCTAAAAATCTAAAAAAAAAATTAAAAATTAAAAACTTGAAAGTTGAAAAATGAAATGTTTTTTATAATCCTGCTCTAATAATTATTTGTATAAAAAAATGGTTTTTTTATCTGAAGAGTCTACGTAATTATTTTGTTTTTACAAGAAATCTTTGTTAGACTAATCGATAAATATAGTTTTTGTTTCCACGAAGTAAGATTTCCAACTGGCTAAGACGTTTATAGTTTACAGTTTTAAAGTAACATGTAGATCTACATAATATGTTACGATTTATCGGAAAAAAAGTAAATTCTGTAAAAAAATCTAGTTTTGATTTTATTAATTAACTTATTTATTTTTTTTTTTTACGGCAGTAAAAGAATTATGACTTAAAAACGCTTCTTTCTTTTTAAGCTTTTTAAGCTGACTTATTCAAGCCGTTGTAAAACCAAGAAAAAAACTCCAATTTAAAAAAAAAAAAAAAAATACCAGGATTTAGATTAAAATTTTTTTCTTACTGTGCGTACATGTATCTTGTTATTATTAATATTATTATTGTTATTATCATTATTAATCTTGTAAATCTATAAAGTTATAATTCATAAACAACCGAAGAATAAATATTAATTTCTTATTCGGATTGCAATTTTAGAGAAACAAATACTTTAATTTACTTTATTATAATACGTTAAATTTTTTGTTGAGTCAGAAAGAACAATAGTTTGTTTTTTTTTTTTTCAATTTTTGTGATTGATGTATGTTACATTAATAATTAAGCTTCAGCTGCATGAAATTAAAATTCTTGATTGACGGCAATGCAGTAACTAACTTTTCATGTCAAAATAAATGAAGTTTGTTTTTTTATCCTTGAGTATAATTATTGAAAATTAATAAAATTTACCTATCCAGAAATTCCTAGCTTCTTACTGAAAAAATGCTTGTTTTAATTAAATTTGTTCTTAATAGTTCTCAACTTATTAAATTGCGAATAATTTACTCGAAGCAGAGATATGAAAAACAAAAGATTTTGGAAACTTTGAGCACATTAGGGTCGCCGGTCGGCTGCGAAAATTAATTGTAAAGCTCGTCGCTAGATGGCGTCAACAGTGTCTGACTTTGAATATCTTAGCATTGAACTGAACTCCCAACACCATAAAAAAACCAATTCCCGACATAAAATTTTTTTGCAGCCTTTGAGAAGTGTGTTTGGAAAGATGACAACGTTTCAGAATTATATTTCTTTAAAATTTCTCGATCTTGAGGGGATTATAAAATTTTTTAAATGATTTTTCCATATTTTTGAATACAGTTTCTATAATTTTTCAATATTAATAATCATGTTGTCATATATTACTAATTTACATGGTTACTATATTCAAGTCTGTGGCTCCTTTCATTTTGATCATTATTTTTATATCTACTACCCAACGAAGCTAAACAAACCAAATAATTTTCATTAATTCATCTTCGCTATTCCACTTTCATCGATTTTAAAAGGGAATTCTCATTACTTCGGAAGCGCGCATAACATTTTTTTGTTTTCAGTAACGGGGTCACAGGCGCGTCGGACAGGTGTTCTTTTGACATATAAATTAATTACTCCGAGTAAAATCCTCCCGGTAAATTGTCAACCGGTGAAATTTTTTGATTAAAAAAAATAATTACGCGCCTTACTACCCCATACACTGTTCCAAAAAAAAGGGTACAAAAATCACTCGTTTCTTGTAAAAAGTTTACCCGAAGTAACAGGTTTTTAAAGTGGGTGGGCATGGACACTTTAAGTCGAAACTTTTTCAATCTCGATGGATTATTATCTCATTAGCGGGGGTGCCAGCGGCCCTCCCCTTTGATCGTAAAACCGTGTAATTTGGTTAATCAAACGAGCTGAAAACTGCGATTGTTTAACCCTTTCCTTTTTTACCTGAGAACTTTTAATTGACTGTGTGCACAGAATTAAGATGTTTTGAGAGATTTTTTAGAGCCTATAGTTGAGTTTTGGTGATTTTTAATATGTGAATGTTGATAAAAAAATATCATGCATCGTACGAAAAAAGTTAGTAGGGTCAGTTTATTAGTATAAAAAGCTAATAATCAACAATTGTTTATGTGTGAAATCAGTAAAATAGTTGAATGTTTTCACGAAAAGATCTAAAAAGCTAGCATTTTCTCTAAAATTTTTCGACCTGTTTTTCGTATGAAGATTCAAATTTACTTTGTTGAATGAAAAATTCGAATTATTCATGTTTTCATCGTGTAGAAACTGCAATTTCCGATACTTATACATTATTGATTGTTCTTAATTTACGTTCGAATCTAAATCAACGTCTCGTCTTCTTGTTAAGATAATAATAATTTGGGTTTTGATTGTTTGAACAACAGTGAAATTCGTCCGATATGGAATTGTCTGATAACAAAAAGCTAATTTTGATTACAAGTCAGCCCTTTTCCTGGATGTTCTCGAAATTCTAAATAGTAAAAATAAGTGCAGAAACAAGTATAAAAGTTAATCTGCGCACGAGCTCTTCTCAAATAATAAAAAAATGGATAAATTATCATAACAATAATAATTTCTTAAACAATATAATTCATATGGTATTAATTATGAATAACATATCGCAAAGCTCTCTTTTCAGGGACCCGGTAACAATAAAAGTATTGTTATGTTATGTTATTTTTGATAAAGCACATTAAACCTGACTTTTGTCATGCTGTTTTAAGAGTACCAAAACATTTTGTTACTTTTGTTATGTTATTTTTTTATGGTATTAAAATTGCTATAAGACTTCTTATGGGCTGGAATCATTCTTTTTATCACAATCTTTCATCAAAAAGTTCTATAAAATTATTTGAATTTTCACAGAAATTTTGTTTATTATAAAAAAAATGAATTCTGTTATTTTCAAAATTATAACACAGCAAGAGTAACAAAATACTTTTTTATTACGGAGTCCCTATAAATTCATGATCACAAGATGCTACTTGATTTTCAACACGAACAACGATATTTCAATGAATAAACAGTAAAAATTTAAATTATAACAAAGGCCATTTTTAAGTTCAATTTTTCACACAGCAAACGTCGATAAATAAATAAAATATTAAAATTTTTCAAACTACACCAGGTAAGGATAAGACTCGCGGTCAAAAAATTTTTCACATTTTCGTTCCACGTTTCAGTCATACTGCTTTTTAACAGTGAAAACGATTATTAAAAAAAAAAAAATACACAGTGTTTCTTAGGATTAAGTATACTCCATACTCCAACCATTTTTTTTACAAACAATCGTTTTCACTGTTAAAAAATAGTCTTACATGAGGAACAAAAATTTAGAAAATTTTAAATAAACTATTGGTTTTTTTCAAAATTCTGAGCAAACCTGCGAGGCACGCGACAGCAGCCAGGTACGCAAGCAGGAGCCGGTTCCTCCTCATCTTCTTCAGATAATCACAATACACACATCACCCCATCATCCCAACTATCATTATTAAATTGTTTATTTCGAATATTCACCGAAGGCGAGTAAGTAGTAAGACTCGACGTGCGGTCGGACGAGCGCCTAACCGAAGACTACCGCACCACCAGTCGCTCCTCCTGCTACCAGAGGTGGTAGGGGAGGGGGGGGGGGAGGAGTCTGCGCACACACACTTAGGTATAGCTCCGAGCCGAGTGCGTGACTCTTTACCGCAGGTAGACGAGAGGCAACGTTTTTAGGGAGAATTTTGAAGGATTTTAGCTTGGTGCTGTGGTAGCGGGTTTTTTTTTGTTTCGATGTGGGTGACAAGATTTGCGAAAAAAAATACAAAATCGGGGAATTTTTAGAGGAGTTTTTGATATTCATGTGGTGATGATTGTTGAATTTTTTAAATGACTATGATTTTTCAAAAAAAAATCTAAAATTATCAAGCATTGATTCAAGTTTACGGATGGGACACATTATACACAATTACAGTGAACTCTGCTGCTAAATTTTTACCAAAAAAAAAAAAAAAAAAAAAAAAACAAACAAAACAAAAATTTATTTTATTGAATGTCAAAAAATCACACTAAAATTTTATTCAGAGTAAGCTATTCTTATAAAGAAAAAAAGTTACTTTTACTTACTTTAGATGTTTTTGGTCATTTTGTCTAAGTATTTTTTAAATATACAATTAAAGATTTTATATCTTTGTTGAGTTACAAATTATTTTTGCTATCTGCCCATTCAGTACAAATGCGAGGGACTTTTTTTATCTTTTTGCATAAGAAAACGATTCCTAAAGTTTCATATCTGTGTTCTATATGTTTGGTTATACTCTTGTAAGCTGTAGAGATAAAAATTTCTTTGTCTTTTATTACCGATTACTCTGAATTATAAAGTTTTAGTTTAATATTTTCGAGTATAGAGTTTAGATGTAACAAACCCAATTTTGATGAAATTGAATTTTTGGCCAGTTTGAAACCTTCTATCACTTACAAATAAAATTAACTCAACTTCACAATTACTTTCAGTTTTTTGTTTTTAAAAGCTTGATACTTCCTTGATCTTTTATTTCTTTTGACAGACAGTGGAAAAAAAAAACTACTTACAGCATGAAAAATAATTACTTAAAAAGTGGATATTGATCCTTTAATGAAATTAATTTGACCAACGAATGAATAAAACAATTCAATTAAAAAAAAACTATTATTGAGTAATTAAATGAAATCATGAAAATAATTTTGATTAAATTACTTTAAATAATTTATTATCTCATTATAAAACATTCGCCTACAGCGACTCTTGCAAGAAAAATAATTTAATTTCATTATTGACGTATCCGCGATTCAATAAAACTCGAAATAAAAAAATCACGTGTCTATCAAATTGCCAATCGAATTGTCGTTTTCTCCATTTAAATTCCGCCAATAGCTCAAAATAAAGTCAGCCACGGAAAAATAACTAAACGGTACTTTCCGCTTATGCATTATTTTTAAAAAACCGATAAATCCCCACTGTCGAAGTTATTTTCTGTAAACTATCGATCTCGTTCATGAAGAATTGAAAAATCTCAATCTTCTAACCTCGATAAAGAAGGATAATTTCGTGGGTCATTTAACATTCATAAGCGGTTTTAAAAAAAATGTTCGTCCAAAAAAAAAAAAAAAAAACAATTATTGTTTCCAACCCCAAAAAATAAACTACTATTTTTAAATTTATACGTAAAAGAGTTTAATGACACTAATTTATGAAAATTTCTCAGTTAGAGTCAAATTTTGGAATATTACTGCAAATTAAACTATCGTTAAAATAAAAATCGATATTTAGTTCGAATCGATGACGACACTGTACTCAACTTTCGATATATTTCATCATCGATATTTAATCAAATACCTTATCGATATCGATACAATATTTAATTTCAGATATGTTTTAATATCGATATTTCACAAAACAAGGTATTCATATCAATGTTCAGGAGAAAATATATTGACATCTATCGATTATATTGATAAATTTTTTATTATCATGTCGATGTCGATATCAATACGATACTTAATTTTCGATGTTTTTCTATATCGATACAGCCATATGATCAAATATTGTATCGATGTCGATATTCGATGGGCGATACATTGATATCGAACGGAAAAATCAATGAAAATTTTGATAGGTCATTGATCGTATCGTCATCGATACATTTTGATATCGATATTTTATCAAATATAAGTATAGGTGACGATAAACTTAAATCGATGAAATTTTGATAGCCAGATCGTGTCGATAATACTATGTTCAATATTCGATGTTTCGATATATTTCGATATCGATAAAACATTTTTGTATCGACCTCACCCGTCCCTAATTTTGACGCACGCCGTCATAAAAAAAAATCCCTCTGAAAACAAGTTTCCACCGCGATTTACATAAACAAGATAAAAAAATGATTCAGCTCCGGTACGGCTGGGGCAACAAATTTTCCCCTTTTCTTTCTTCCATTTAACCCGAAATGTATACGAAACACGGTGGGGTGGGGTTGGAAGGAATTCAGGTCGTTTTTACCTCTCCGTTGGTGCACCTGGGCTCCCGCTCCGGCTCCTTTTTCAGCTGACCTCACGACGAGAAAAATTCCTTCTCTTTCTTTATTCCTCTTATCTTCCCTCCCGCTCTTTCTTTTATTTTTTATCGTTATTTTTTTTTAAATCGGTTGATTCTGATTGGCCGATAACAAAGTTTAAAAAAGGGTAAAGCAATGTTGATGATGATAATAGTACGAGCTGCTTTATTATATCGGAGAGGTTCTTTTAGTTTGAAGAGAAAAAAGTCTCGCGCTCATTTTGTTCTACGCCGGGCTGCCGCCGACCTTCCCCTTCGACTTTTTTTTTGCGCTTAGCAGCTGCAAATTGAGAAAATAATGCTTCCGCAGTGCGCTCCCGGGGTGTTTATTTATTTTCACCAGAGTTTTTATCGATGTTTTACGAAAAGAGTGAGCGAAGGAAGTTTTTTTTGTTTTTAGCGAAGTTGAAGGGGGCTGTTTTGATAATAAATTTTATTGCTTTTTTAGCGAGTGTCGAATTTTTATTTGCTTGTGAAATTTTCTTTACGACAGTTTAAGTAAGTGTACGGAAAAAAGTGTCGAAAAATTGATTAGTTTATGAAAAAAATGACAAAAAACAATTTTTTATGATAATAAAGAGAAAAAATTTCCCCGAAAATTTCTACTTTACTTGCACTTATAATGTTATAAGCACCGCAACTAAAATCTATTTTTGTTACTTAATCTAAAAAAATGTTTTTATCAAAATTATTCATAATTTGTCGTAAAAATGGACTAAAAAATTATTTTTGTTACAAAAAAAACCTAATTTTGACAAAATAAAACTTTTTGTAAAACCCAAGTTATCATAATTTACTACTGGGAACGATGAGTTTTCGAGTCGATCGTCCTTAAACGTCTAGAATTTTTTTCCTCCGTATTCGGTACAATTGAAAAGCAACAAAAGAAACAAAAGGAAAAAAAAAAGAGAGGTAAATAAATAAAAGTGCCGTCAACGTAGATAGAATCCAAGTCGAAAAAGGAGCGCCAGTATCAAACACAGTAGGGCGGGGGGAGAATTCTGGTCCCGGATAAAACTTGTAAAAAGTACGTGCGAGAGAAATTTTCAGAGTATCAGCTGGTATAGAAAAGGGGGAATAAGGGCGTATGTGTTTCGGCCGTAAAAACTCTGAATGAAAATGAAAAAGTCTACACTCACTGCTACCAACCGGGACAATGAAATGAAAAAGTTTCCTTTCTCTGTACACCCGTAAACCGACACTCGAGACTTGACTGATCAATCGTAAGAAAAGATTGTTTTTCTATTTTCAACCCTGATTTTTTTTTTTTTTTTTTTTTTTTTGGGAGGGGGGGGGTTGGTTGATAGTTTTTCGGGCTTTGTAATTGAATTCTGGCAATCTAAAAGCCGGATGGGCTTTGTGGATATTGATATCGCAGTTTTCCATCAACAAACGTTGGCTAACAATGAAGCATCAAAAACCTTTTTTCATTTTTTCCGATCGATTTTCAACAACGGCGACGGATCTGCAATTAAATTGATTACACGTCGGTTTGTTTTCAAAACAACGATAAAAGAAAAATTTTTGTTTAATTTTGTGTTATTGGACTGTTAGTCATCTCTATAAACGTACAATAAATCCTGGAAAATTTGACGCACGTGTGAATACTTACGCGTAATGATCAAAGTTAAATAATAAAAATGATTTATTAAAATTCAAGTTTTTTTATTTTGTAATTTATCGATACCTTGTAGATAATAAAATCATTGTAAAGTTAATCTAAATTACAAAAGGGGGAATCTTTGAATAGTGGTTAAAAAACTACCGATATTTACCTAAATTATAGAACATTTTTTCAAATAATTTTTTACTATCAACAATAACTAGCTCTTTTGTACAGGTAATATTTAATTTTGTTTATTTAAAAATTTGTTTTCTTTTTTAGTACGTTTTTACATCAAATGCTACGAATTCCATCATTTTGAACAAAAAGCTGTTTTATTCATGTATTTAAATGAGTGCAAACTATTATTTAATTTTTTATGTTCACTTACTGTAATAATTTGTTAAACTTTTTTAAAATGATTAAGTATATAAGTACAATATTTTATTATTTTATTACTTACGTGTTTAATTTTTATTTGTCGAAATTTAATTTCTTTGAACGTTATATAGATATTCATATAGATAATTTAATGATTTATGAAAGTATATTTTCCATCCGGCTTTTTTTAATTTTCGGGAAATCCAATTACTTCTAAATTCGAAACAAACAATTATTTTATTGATTTATTAATTTCAATAGTTTGTTTTTTACTTTCCCAAAAAAGTTTTTTAGATCGCCAACAAAGTGCATATTTTTATATTTTTCAACTAATATTTACCAATTCAAAAGAGTGAACTTTCAACCAGGTTTTTCATAAATTTTAGGTAAATCCAATTTTTCGACACACTTTAAACAAAAAAAAAAAAGAAGAAATTCCACTGTCAAAAGAATTTTTCTACTTCAGGATAAAAATGCTTTCTGAAAAATCTTTATCAAGACTCGGCCATTGTTTAAGCCTCGACTCTACTCTCGAGAGTTCAAAGCTGCGATCTCTATCGAAAAATCCCGGCCGCATTGAGTTATTTTACGGTACACGTCGTACCTACCTGCATATACATATATATATACTCGGTCGTGCTGGTTAAATTTCATGCAGTAAACCTCCTCATCTGCGGAATTAAAGCTCCGTCGTATAATGCTCCCCGGCACTTTTTTTTTCTTCTTTTTTGTCCTGCGAGAGCGTGATGTAAGGCACTTTATATGTATGGATGCGGATGCTCGGTAAATAAAATTCTCATTTTACATGGGGCAGGATTTTTGTTTATATTAGATATAATGCAATCTCGGGTACGAGAGATAAATATCAAGAGCTTTTATTTTTGAATTCCCGAAAAAAAATTGATATTTACAAAATGAATTCACTGTTATGTGATGAATTTTTTTGTTTAAATGATATTAATGTACTACAGTGTTTATTTAGTGTAAAAAATTTAAAAACATCAGAAAAATAATAAAAAAATTTTATACAAGTAATAATTTCGTTTTATAACAAAGTGCAGTTTTAGTAAGATGAAACATAGTAATTTCATCAAAAAATATGTAATCTTTATGTTTGGATAAAAAAATTGAGAATATTTTTTGGTTGTGTCTAGGTACCATCGCCGTGTACCGTACACGGTACACGGTACACGGTAGCTTTTTACTTTAGATCCTATAATTTATTCCAAATAACCCACTTAAGTTTAAAAAACTACTAGTTTTTACTTTAAATCTAATTACCCATCCTAAATAACCCACTTAAATTCACAGAGTGTCTAAAGTAACTCTTATTTGGTACCGTGTACCGTGCACCGTGCACCGAATACGGTACACGGCGATGGTACCTAGACACTTTCATATTTTTTTACTCGAGTAATAGCTTTTTTGTTACTTACAAATTGATACTGACAGAGGTAATTTCAACTTATTACAAAATAGTGTGAGAACATTTTTGGCAACAAGTAACGAATTTTTTATTAAAATTGTAAAAGTAAAATGAAAATTAAAAGCAGTTTGAATTGGTTTGAAAAAAAAAAAAATGAAAATTGGTAAGCCTATTGTAAAAAAACTTACCAGCTTAAAAATTTTTTAATTACAGAAACTTTAAAATAAAATTAAAAAATTGTTTTTCCCATAAATTTTAGTGATTTTCTACTTTACAAAATTCTAGAAAGTTTTAGAAGTAATATATTCTAAAAAATATTTTACTGTAAGTTAAACAAAAAATTACTTTTTAAAATAATGTTCTTAAATATAGATCAGAATTTTTTCTGTCAACCAAGATAAAATAAATAACTAAAAATAATCATTACTAAGATTTTAAGAGTACTATACAAGGTCTGTAAGTAACAGAAAAAATTATTTTTGCAATGCATGCAACCAATAAGTCATCTAAATCAAATATATTTTTTTTTTTTCAAATTTAAATAATATATCATAATAAAATAAAAAGTATAAGTTTAAAAAATAACTATCAAAAAATTAAAAATCCAATAAAAATATTTTCAACTAAAATTAAATAGTTCATGGTTCAGAAATAAAAAACCAATCATTTTCCAACCTTAATTATTTATTAAACATTCATTAAATATAAAAATAACTTACATATCATTAAAAACTAAACACAGTTGGCTTAAAGCAATCTTTACTCTTATCAATGCTGATCCTTCTCCAAAAATAAACTTTTTTTTCTCACAGAAAAAAAATGCCCGACTGTTTTCAAAAACTTCTTATCTATAATTTTACATGAACATGTCATCTGGTTCTCTCATTTGCCTGAAGGGTGGGCCATTGTCGGGTGGTCCAAATGGGTCAAACCTGGCTCCTGGTGGTATTGCGCTTCTAGGCAGTCTGCCTGGGACTCCGAGTCCAGGGAAAGGTCCGGGTATGTTAGCCCTGGGTCCCTGGAATGGATCGAATAACATTCCACCAGCGTTGACACCAAATGGGTCCAGGTCGTTTCTGCCATAGTTGGCAGGATCAGGTCTCACCATTAGAGGAGTAGGAGCCTGGTTGGATGTCCTAACTCTGAGAGGGTCGTCGGAGTCTCTGCTTGATCTGCTGGTATTGTCGGCAGTTTGGGTGGACACTTCTTGGTTATTGTTGCCCTGAGTGGGTGTGACAAACTCCTCCTGGATCAGTTCCATCAAGGTTGGAAAGGTTGGTATCAGCTGCTCCAGGGATGTACCCTCGAGGTTCTGAACCGTCTCTATGCACAGCTGCAGGTTGAAGACTCTGTGATCGGACAATCTCAGCAGGTTGAGCAGAAGCTTTGACTCGGACCTGACAGCCATGAGGATGAACAATCCACCATCCCTGACATACCGAATTCTGTAATTCTCAGGTGTCTCATTCCATCCTTCTGGAAGTATCTCTGATATCTTTTCGTCGGAAGATAACTGCTTGGAGTCACCTATGCCCAGGCACTTGAAACCGTTTTTGAGAAGGTACCAGTGGGTGAAGAGAATCAGAGCATCCTGTTTTGTTTTCAACTGTTCGCTGTGGAGCTGGTGCAGCAGCTCAAAGCCAAATGTGTCGACATCAGGGCGGTTCATGCTCAAGCTGAAAATTTTAATTGAAATATTGTTAACCTACAAAGATGATTTAATCAACAGTACATATTATCTTTTTTAATATAGTAAGAATATTTCTTATTATTTATATGCTGTGTATTCTAGAAAATTTGGACCTGTCCTGTGTAAAGGTGGCTTGACTTTATTATGCATAGTATGAAGGTTC
Organism: Encarsia formosa; assembly: GCA_038277355.1. NCBI lineage: Eukaryota > Metazoa > Arthropoda > Insecta > Hymenoptera > Aphelinidae > Encarsia > Encarsia formosa. The sequence continues at coordinate 6,725,511 of CM076184.1, read as the reverse complement.
AACATGAAATAATCACAATAATAAAACTTAAAATATTCTTACTAACTCAAATAAAAAATCATTCAGTAATGAATGAAATAGATTAAAAGTTAATTGTAAAATCTTGTGCTTGTTTTTGTTGTTGGGTAAGAGAGGAAACCAAGTTAGAGATAAGTTTCACAACATCACGAAATAATTTGTTATGTGTTTATTATTGGTTATAAAACTCAATAAATAATTAAAACTTAGAGATATTGTTTTAACTAAGTACCTACGATGACAATAGCAGTAAGTATCCGAAAATTACATGAATAATAGACCGAGAGAGAGTTTCGAAGAGGTTAGGTTAGGTGTACCAAGACGAAAACAAATAGTCATACTGTGTTCTGGCGGAGCGAGCTGCACTGCACGAAGAATTGTCGGACGGACAGAGCCGGGTCGGGCGGGTTGTCGTTGAGGAAGACATCGTTCAAACTTTGTATTGTTTAACGAATGTTTGTTTATTCACAGTGGATTTGTCTTGGAAATTTTTTTGGTGCATGATCGCAGGTTTCCGAAAAACAGCCGAATGCAGAGCATTTTTTAATTTTTGTGTACAGTCATTTGTTTAGTGAGTCTGCAATTTTCAAATTTAAATCGATTGATTATTTTGATTATGGGCAATTATAAAAATATATCGTTTGATAAAAAACGAGTGAACAAAAATTTTAATTAATAGAATTAATTTTCGATTGTAATGTAAAATAATAGTTAGATATATTTTATTAAAGTTTATAAATTAATTTTTACTATAAGATAAGAATCTTAATTATGTATATTTATAAATAAATGAATAGATATATTATTTTATTTATGATTATGATTTCTGGTGGTTGTTTGATGTTAGTATCAAATAAAATAAAATACCAAGTGGTTGGTCTTATCGAACAGTTTTTTTATTATTAACTAAGAATTATTATCAAATTCCCAACGTTAAGTTTTACTCTTAAAATTTAGATTTTATTGTTATTAGATTATTATGTTGACTACATTCGACTCGGATGTTAATTTCATACTTACCTTCGGTAAGTAAATTGAAAACTTTTATGTAACTGTGGATTGTAAAACAATAATTTTTTTCTTTTTAAAAAAATTTTTTGATTGTTAAAAGAAATTTTTATAAAATTGTTTGTAGCCCCTGAAGATGTCACCTGGATAACGGTGTACGAAACGTTGGGAATTTGATAATAATTCTTAATTAATAATATAAAAACTGTTCGATAAGACCAACCACTTGGTATTTTATTTTATTTTATAGTATTTTATTATTTAAACTATATTGAAAAATGATTAAATTAATTAGTAATTTAAAAAAATGTAATACCTGCATATAACTACAATAATGAACTTGAACTATTAAATTTTATTTTAAAAATTTTTATTTATTTATTGATGACGTAAGAAATAATTATTGCTAAAACTCAAGCATGACGCGCATACTAAAAAGAATTTTTCTTTTTGAGTTTCTTTAGAGCATAATGTTTTATGGTGTTCAAAGCCACGATTTTTTCCGAAAAATTGTAAAATTTGTTTAAAAAAGTCTACGCGTAGTCTCAAAAAATTATTTACTGTTCAAAACAATTTTTTTTTAATTTTTAATAAAACTTGTTTTATATTAAAAATGAAATGGTGGACATCATGGAAAAAAAATACGAAAACTTATACACTTGTTTATTTTTTATTTTAGTATAAAAAATATAATTTTTTCCAAAACATCGTTTATTTTAAGTCAGCTAAATCATCGGGCTCAGTCAATTACTGATTTATTTTCGGTTAGGAAAAATTTACTTTTTGCAATGACATTGAGATTTTTTGGGGTTCGAAGGTTTGGGTTGACAAACGCCACGACTGTTGCTATTTTTTTTACACTGAGAACTGCAAGTTTTAGGAGTGTAGCAATTACTATCACCATCAGTTTTTATACTCGTGCAAGGGCCTGGAAAATAGAGATGAATGATTTAATTATTAATTACAACAAATTATTTTTCAAGAGAATTAGATGAAAATGGAAAATTTTTGAGTGCTCACCAATCACTTCAATTTCGATGTGCAGAGGATTTCCTTTGACGTCATTTAGGACAGCGGAGACAAAAGTAATGACAATTATCAAAAAAATTGTCGAGCGCATTTTCAAATCTTTTATTTATTGACCTAAGAAATAGCAAAAAAGTACCGAAAAATAAAATAAATTTGATGAACATAGAAATTAAAAGTTTTAGACTTTAACTCACTAGAATATCAACTAGATTTCTTTTCTCTTTCACAGGAAAAGAATTAATTTTTATACTGTTTCGTAAACTCTTACTTCTTTTAAAATAACATCTAAAAAGTTTAGTAGGAAATGAAGTACAAATAACTTGGTTGATGGAAGTATATTGACAGCAATAAAAAAAAGTTACGTCAACCCAATTCTCATGATTAAATATTCATTACAGTACTACATTTTTTAAGCATGAGTTAGCTCAAATAAATATGAAGAAAAAAAAAAAAAGTTAGAATTGACGTATAAAAAATGATACGCGTGCGTTTATAAATATTAAAGTTTTTGTATTTTATAAAAATGTTTGATAGGAAAAATTTTATTAAATTTTTTTTAATCAAGACTAAAAATTTTTTAAACAATTTTAAGAAATTTCGCGGAAAATTGAAATTGCCGTGAATGAAAAATACTGAAAATAGTTGAAATAAAAAAATTATTTAAATAAGTAAATTTTTTAGTGTCGATGATTAAACTTTCAATTTTATATCTGACTAAAAAAAATTTTTTTAAACATTTCCTATGTGATTTAAGGTGTTTTTTAACATGACTTGAACCAAGAATCCTTGTCATTTTACGTCGAAAATTCGAAAGCGCAAAGTTTTAAACGATGCAACACATATTTTTAATCATTCTTCGTGGTAAGTAAGACCTCTGTTGTTGTGAGTGCTGATAAATTTTTATTATATTTGAGATAGATGTTTCAGATTCTGAGTTCTTCGATAGTAAAAACAATCACTTGAATTTTCTTGTAGAGGGTCCGTTTATTTTTCTGTTAGCCGACGACCATGATAAAATATATTTCATGGGATATTATTAGTTATTTGAAAGAAATTTAAAAATTATGTTCATTGTTTTTTGTTCAATTCTGTAATAAATGAGGAGAAAAAAAACTTTGTTCTTGACTTTTTTATTTTAGATTTTGTTTTTTATAAAATAAAAAAATTTATATTTATTAATTTTTGTTAACGAATGTAAATGAAACTTTAGATTGTAAGAAATGGATAGAACATCAAGATTAATTAAAAATCACGATTGATACTTTTTTGTTATTGTTAGAAATGATGTGTGACAATTTTACACATGAAATTTATGAAATTTTTTCAATAAAAAAATTATTAATTGGAGAATATCAGACTCCAATGATTATTTATTTCTATTTCGCCAAATTCCACGATGTATTTTTTTTTTATTTTGCTGCTTTTCATGCGTAATAAAAAAAATTATATATTTTTTTTAACAATTTTTACTCCAAAACTGCATGGTAGTTAATATTATTATGAGCGCGTGAATATTTTTTTAGTACTATTAAATTTTAAGACTTACTTTTGACAAACTTTGAACAAAAAGCTGACGTTTTTTCATTAGATTATTAATTTTTCATTTCAATAGGATATTTTCTCGTAAAAAAGTTTCTATTCGACGTTCAAAATGATTCTTCAACAATTTATAATAATATTGTGTGGTAAGTGCAAGTAAATCAAACAAAGTTTTTTTCTTCATCAATTAGTAAGATAATCTAATGATACAGATTATTGTCGGTTGATTCGAAAATTAAAAATTATTCTGATATTAAAAAAAAAAAAATAGTTACTTGAATTTTTTTATTCAAATTTTAGTGTTCAAAGGTACAAATGTACTTGGAGACGTTTATATAAATTTGAAAATAAATTTCAATCAAAATTACGCAGAATCATCTCAACATCAGGACGCTAATACACAACAGACAAACAGTAAGTATTAAATATTCATCAAGATATAGAAGGAATTTTTTATATAGTAAATTATTTTTATAAAGACATAAAGAGAGAAATTTACTAAGCATTTTTTCAAATCCTTTCTTAAAAAATAATAGCCTTATCAGTGAAGCCGATATAGCATTGGCTAATCTAACCAAAATAATTCATGTCACTGATTGTAACCAAATGATTCACGTTATTGGACGATCTGAAAGAGTGATTGTCGCATGAGCAGTATGAGAAAAAATTTTCAAAAAATTTAACTATAAATAAAACAAAATTTAATTTTAGGTGCGCGTAGCGTGAAAATTAGCCCTAGTGTAATAAAAAAGCTATATAACGTAGTGGTATAATACTAGTTCAGTTGTTCTGTAGA